>JANKKI010000263.1:0-1463043 GCA_025175665.1 Cinchona pubescens | reverse complement strand
AACTCTAGATGTGTATCTAGATGACATAAGAGACAGAGAACACGTCACCTTAGGCTGTCTGGATTGAACGAACGCCTCTACAGGTATCCACGAGTAGCCTCGATTTTAAAACAAGCCCAAGATTAATGTAAGCCTAGTTGTGTTTCGTAGGATTATCTAGATGACTGTGTTACTAATGAGTCGCATGTCAGACACTACGAACCCTAAAGAATCATATTCTATATATAGCGGTTAACCTAAATTCAAAGAACTCTTCTTTGATTAGAATTCTTCTATCACACGTATTAGGTATATAAACGCGTATGATAGTAACCAGATATTATTGCTAACCAGCCTCGAACCCTTTTAGATAAGATTCGGGGCATGTCTTAATCCTTTTGTCTCACGATGTCTTAGTTGGACATAGAGCATGGACAATGTCATCTCTATTTGTGTCCAACTATTTGATTTCTCGATCTCGAAGTAGAATGATAAAACAAATGAATTTGATCACCTTATCAATCCATTTGAGCACGGCCATGCATTTTACATTCCTACTAATCGAGGGGCCCAAAGACATCTCTCTCATAATAAGAGGACAAATTCCATCTTAATCACTCATTTTCCTCCGCATAATTTCTACATGTTCAATCACAATCTTTATAATCATCCGGTTAAAGACAACGTTTGATTGTGTCAAAACACATAAGTTCTTATGTAGGAAACTATGGTGATCTCAGGTCTAAGGATGAACAACATGTTCATAATGAGAATTACCAATGACATAAAACCATGTTCCATATCTCATAACGGTCAATCCAAGACTTTGTTCGCCAACAAATGTGGCAGCTCAAGATATTATATCCATATATCCATAATCAGTCAATATCCACTGTCTAATCAATAATCATGCTAGTCTTATAATAACACAATCAAACTATTATTGAATAACTAGATGTTATGGGAATAATAAATTATTCATGGATTCTAATATTAAAACATGCAATAATAAATCTCTTTATAAATAAAATATCATGATGACAATATTCGTTTTAAAATTATCCATTAAAAGTCTCCCAATTAAACAATTAGGTCCAATCATACATATGTCTAAGACCTATTGACCGAACATGGCGATCATGTTTTGGTTGTGGTAGTGGTTTAGTTAATGGATCAGCAATGTTGTCATCAGTTGGTACTTTGCATATTTTGACGTCTCCTCTCTCAATGATCTCACGAATGAGATGATAACGTCTTTGGATGTGTTTGGATCGTTGATGCGATCTAGGCTCTTTGGCTTGTGCAATAGCCCCATTATTATCACAATAGATATCAAATCGGATTAGTGATGCTAGGAACAACACCTAATTCAGTGACAAATTTTCTAATCCAAACTGCTTCCGTAGCTGCATCTGATGCTGCTATATATTCTGCTTCCGTTGTAGAATCTGCTATGGTCGCTTGCTTTGAACTCTTCCAGCTAACAGCACCTCCATATAAAAGTAACACATATCCTGATTGTGATCTAAAATCATCTCTGGGATCGAAACTTGCATCTGTGTAACCACTTACAACAAGCTCTTTTCCAGTCCTCCATAAACCAAGAAAATAGTAATAATGCTGTCTCTTATACACATCTAGATTCTTCGATCTGTCTGACTCACCAGATCCGATTGGTATCTACTCGTTATGCTCAAAGCATATGAGACATCCTGTCAGTACATAACATCGCATACATGATGGATCCTATAGCTGATGCATATGGAATCTCACTCATGCGATTTCGCTCATCTTGTGTCGCAGACACGCCGTTCAAGATCGATGCCATGCGACATTGGCAAGAATCCTCTTTAGAATCTTGCATACTAAACCTCTTTAGTACTTTATCTATATAAGTATTCAAAAAAAAAAACAACTGTAGATGTGGGGCTATTCTCTTATAGTTAATAGATGTGTATCTTATAATCCTTCATTGAGGACACTTTCCTAACCACATACTTGACTTTCTGCAATTAAGGAATCTCAAGTACTCATCTAGTTCAAAGTACTTATAACATACAAAATGATAGAAGATCTGTATAAGATGTATTTGATGTTATGAGTGACAACTTGTAAACAGAAATTTCATCTACAAATTTTGATGATTCTAAACTCTTTGAAGCATGAGCAATGTAACTACTATTCTCTTCCTGAGAGTTATAGCGTTAATCTTACTAATGGATCTTTGAAGCTTACATACCTTTTCAGAATTCTCAGCTTGTACAAAACCCTCAGGTTGTGTCATATACACATCCTCGAGTAAGTTTCCATTAAGAAACGCTGTTTTGACATCCATTTGCCATATCTCATAATCATAGTATGCTGCAATGGCAATAAGAATCCTTATGATGAGATGTGTAGATTTAAGCATAGCAACCTGTTGTTGAGCTTCCGTATGTCTGACATGCGACTCATCTTTTTAGTCAGAAAGAAAAATGCTACGAAGGTATGAAACACTGCTTACAGCAAGTTTTCTTCTTGAAAACCCATTTACACCCAATAGTTTTTATACCATCCGGTGGATCAATCAAAGTCCAAACTTGATTGTCAAACATGGATTGCATCTCAGATTTCATGGCACTTTGCCATTCCTCAGAGTCTGGACTAGTCATAGCATCTTGGTAGCTAGTGGGCTCATGGTGATCCATGAGTAACACATCATTTGTATGTGTAATAAGAAATCCATATCTCTCAGGCATATTTCTAGCTCTACCAGATCTACGGAGTCCTTGCGTTTCATGTGGAAGCTCAACAACTCAGATGAGTCTACATGTGTATTTGTATGTGATAATAAGATATCCAATATCTCTCAGGCATATTTCTAGCTCTAGATATCTTCTCATAATTGTTTTAAAGAGTTACATATGATGTAATTGGTAAAGAGTTGGAAGAGACAGGATGACTAAAGCTCCTTTTACTGGACACAGTGAACGAGCCAATGATTTGAAAGGATGTGTACTTCTACAATCCTGAGTAAAATACACATCTAGTTATGTATAAGAGACGACTTGGGAGCTAACTTATCTCGAGACTGCTTGACATAAGCCTCACACCCCAAATCTAATCAAAGAAGCTGTCTCTTATACACACCCACATCTCATATGGTGTCTTTTCTACGCTCAGTTGTTGAGCTTCCACATGAAACGCAAGGACTTGTAAAGCATAACCCCAAAAGTCATAAAGGATCTCCCTGTATGACTCATCTTATCGACACATCTAGATAGTGTATAAGAGACAGCCCCTAAACATGCCGGTACATGTGATGTATTGAACCTCGATCAGATCTCGGTGATTTAATTGTCTTGCCAAGTTGATTCTCAGATTTCACTGAAAACTTTTGAACATTTCAAAAGACTCGATTTATGTTTCATTAGATAGACATATCCATATCATCGAAATCATCTCGAAAGTAATGAAATCTTGGTAACCTCCTCGCAACAGATTTAATGGACCACATACATCCGTATGTATTAGGCCCAATAAATCATTGGCTGCTCACCGTGTCCAAGAAGTGAACTTTAGTCATCTTTCCCAACAAACAAGATTCGCAGATATCATAAGATTCAAGATCAAATTGATTCAAAAGCCCATCTTTATGGAGTTTTGATATGCGCTTCTCATTTATGTGACAAAGGCGACAATGCCATAAGAAAGTTTGATTTGAATCATCCAATCTAGGTTTCTTTGTATTGATTTTATAAACAATCTCTGGATTGGGCTTTTCAATGTTTAGAACGTAAAGACCATTATGCAAATCAGCATTTCCATAAAACACGTCTTCACGGTGAATGGAGAATTTTTTATTCTTAATAAAGAAATCAAATCCATCATTGTCTAAACAAGAAATAGAAACAATGTTATCGCTTAGCGGTACATAATAACAATTATTCAAAGTTAAAATCAGCCGGGAGGTAAAAGGAGTTCACATGTTCCTACGGCAGAGCAGCAACTCTTGCTTTATTTCCAACCAGATCTCCACTTCACCTTTCTTTAATCGACTACTTCTTTTCGGATCCTTCACATTAACACAAATGTGAGCTCCACATCCAAGATCTAATACCCATGACGAGGAAATAGAAGTAGTAAGATTAACGTGTATAACATAAATACCGAAGTAGTAGTCTCACTACTCTTCTTCTTCTTTAGATCTTCCAAATAGAGTTTGCAATTTCTTTTCCAATGACCAGCTCATTGCAAAAGTGACAAACTCCTTCCTTTGGAGGCTTAGGCTTGTTCTCGGTTCTTGGGCTTGTTTTGTGTATAGGGCTTTTCTTATAAGCCTTATTTGACCTTCCTTTCGCTTTTATCCCCTTACCTTTATGAACCATTAAAACTTGGCCGGCAATTTTTGATATTATGCTCATAGTTTTAAGCATCGAATGCATTTCGAAATGATTTCTCCATGTTGTTCATGTTGAAGTTCATAACAACCTATAACTCTCGTGAAGAGAATTCAGATCAAATCCGTCACTCTTGACTTATGGGAAATCCAAGTCTTTCAAGATGATCTATGTGACCCTTCATCTTCAAGACATGAGGACTAACAGCGCTCCTTCACCATTTTGCAGAATGTAAAGCTTTGGTCGTATCAAACCTTTCCCGCGTGCTTGTCTGTTGGAACATTTCCTTGAGATGATTGACCATCTCGAAAGCTTCCAAGTGCTCCAAGTCCTTCTCAAGGTCCGGGCTCATGGTAGCAAGCATAAGGCATCCAACATCAACAGAGTCATTAGAATGCTTACCGTAAGCATCTCTCGCTCTTGGAGCATTGGTCACTATCATTCAGCTTGTCCTTCTCAAGGATAGATCGCAAAGATAGTGTTGAAGTGTTATTAGCGGCCATCGATCTACAACAATTATGCAAAGTACAATATTTCGATATTAATATAAAACTCCCACTAAATCAATTACCCTCATAAATGAATACACAACAGTTTGTATTTAGTGGGTTAAGATCCATATTTCACTTAACTTTAACTCAGCTTTGGCATGACAATTAAAATTAAGTTATTTAGGTAGGTAACTCTTTACCAATTACATCATATGTAACTCTTAAAACAATTAAGAGTCATATACATAATGATGTACCGCATGTTTAATCTCATCTTATGCCTATGGGCCCAAAACCGCTTTGATAGCCCAATATTTATTGGCCAAATTAAACATATAAGTAGCACCATTACTTATGCTTTACAAACAGCTGCATTCACATTGAATCGTGTTCCAACTAAAACTGTAGAAAAGACAGCCATAGCAGATTCTACAACGGAAGTAAAAAGCCTTGTGTGTCTGAGGGCTTAACATGTTATGTGAACTTGTTAATTGATCATATGTTTTCATGCACCACATATATTTAACATTTAACATCACATAAACATATACAAATAACAGTAAGATAAACGTGTCATAGCATGGCCCTTAAACTATGGTGATCTTCATAAGCCAATATGAAGATCAAGGTCAATCCTAGGGTCAAATTACAACTTCAAAATTTCTTCCATCTTCATGGAATACACCTTGTTGTTGATTGACGCCAAGTTGCTCCTCTTGCCTTCTTTACAAGCTTTGTAATACAATAATACATTCTTTAAGATTAGAAAAAAAGAAAGTTCTGCTATGCACCATGCATATGAACACATCATAAAACAAAACATACTATTATTTATCCGATGTTATAACCAAAACGATTTTAAGCCACTATTACGTAGTGCACGGCGGTCCCGCTTAGCCTATTAGCTGGCGGGGTCGAGGGCAGCATTTCGACGCTAAAGGTAATCGTAACTCTTTTAGATCTGATGCTGTCATAATTTTTCATGATGCGAATTAAATCTCATATAACAGAACATATGTGTATCATATATGTAAATGATTCACATACAGGGTCAAGGAAGAACAAGCCTCCTTGAAGTTTTTAACTAATTTCATCAATCCGTAAACAGGTTTAATTGAAAACGCAGTGGCTCGATACCATGTTGGGATTTGACCTTAATATAAAAATAACGCAGCGGAAAACACCGAAATCCCTATAAGAGGATCCATGCTCCGATTAAATCGTCTAGGTTTAGATATATATAAGAGACAGGCCTCTCGGAGTAGCAAAACCCTCGGCGATCTGAACCTTTCACGATCCGAACACCACGGTCACTATTTGGACACCACGGCAACCACGAACTATTCGTAGAACACGCCGGACCTTAGGGCGCTTCTGATTGAACGAACGCCTCTGAGGTATCCACACGAGTAGCTTTTCCGATTTTAGTTGCTTGCTAGAGCAGCAGTGTTTCGGAACTATTTCGTAGGGTTTTTCGTCCGATTGTGTGTTACTAATGAGTCGCATGTCAGACGCTACGAACCCTAAAGAATCATATTCTATATATAGCGGTTAACCTAAATTCAAAGAACTCTTCTTTGATTAGAATTCTTCTATCACACGTATTAGGTATATAAACGCGTATGATAGTAACTAGATATAGTTCCTAACGAATTATTTGATTGATTCACCGGATGGTATAAAAACTATTAGGTAAATACGTAAAAAAGAAGAAAACTGACTGGATTGACATACATATTGAAAGCACGATAAGAATATCTAATAACACATGGTAATGGTATAAGAGAACGTAACTTCATCACTCTTATACACATCTTTAGGTTATACAGAGACTGTGTCTATATACACATCTAGATGTGTATAAGAGACAGATTACAAGATAATCTGCACGTGCACACTGTCGCAGGTAGCCTTCTGCAAAAGTATTGGCGTTGAGTTGTTGTTGGATATGACATGAAAGGTGCAGGACGCTCAGTACATTGCATGTGATCAGTCGATGCATGTGTAGTATCAATACATGTGAGACCACACTCGTTGTCACCGTCGTAAGGGAATGTACAAACTGTCAATTATGTACAGAGACATGTACTTGTGGTAAATGGCAAATGTATAGGTTTCCATGTTCGCATGCTTTGGCGTTTGCGGGCATAAGGGTGATGAACCAACCCAACACAACAAATAGGCATTACACTACTCGCACATATCGTGCGCAGTACAGCGTTAGTAGGTTTGTCTCACAATCACATCTAGATGTGTATAAGAGACAGCATTGACAGTTACACGGTGATGACAAATATGACTGTCGAAATCACCGGGCAGGTGCCAATGAAATCGAGACAGAACCTACACATCACCGAATTGTCAAAAACAGGTCATCATCTGTCAAGCCAATGCCCTACAAAACAGTAACGATTAACTTGTGTTATACAGAGACAGTCTCTTATACACATCTAGATGTGTATAAGAGACAGACTCTAACCGCTTGTTGAGCCCGCGACCCGAGACACATTCTTTTCATCCGCCCATACTGCTGTCTCTTATCCTCTTGTGTATGTATTCATCATTATTTGTCCCCAAATTCTCGTCAGAATCATCATCCGATATGTCTTCCGAGTCTGAACCAGACTCGTAATCCTGTCTCTGCATGGAGTTATTGGGTCATGCCCGCCAGATCGACATTGACGGTGGTCGCTTGAAAGTGGGATGTTTGTCCTCCGCATTAGATCGTCCGCTTCCGATGATGCGACCGATGACATGTGTCGGCAGATGGCACGTATATACTTACTTGTACTGATTGGAGGCATTTTATTTCCGGATAATTCAGTGCAATAAAGTGCCACCACTGTATCTTCGCTGCTTAGGGACTTGGAGATGTGGGCCTTTATAGTTGGGGATCATTGCTTTAGGCACACTCGTATCGCAGTTTCTGTAATGCCACTTCACCAACAGCTAGAACTATTTGCGGTCCAGTACTATTAGTACATGTATATTTAAATGGTTTATATGCATATAATTCTTTACTAGTACTTCATCTACATTTATTTGTATACAGTTATGGGCTTGGGAGCGTATGCCGACAACGTCCTATCCGTTAGAGCCGCACAGAGCATCATGAGCATATGGATCTCGGTACATATGTTTTGTTGAACTATTTAATTACATATGTTAACATTGGATTTGATATTTATTAATTTTTATTGCAGTGGGATGTTGGATTTGATCTTCGCAATGCTCCGGCATGTTTTATCTGCTTTTTCGAGATCGTTACATACTTTGCGACCCAATGAGGTACATCACGATTTCTTGTGCACATTGTCGTCTCGATTTTCGTTACTTTACTAACTTTTTTAGACTTCTTTGGTATTAGTTATATGGCAGCCATTTTCTCGATGAGCTTGATATGCTTCCCCATTACTGCACGGCTGGTCGTGACATATGGCATTCAGTTACTTATTTGATATGTTGGGAGATCGTGGAATGTTATCTCCATCATCGGGTTATGCGACAGTTCGGTTTGCACCAACCCTACCAGATCAGTACAACATGGGTAATCAAGCTGTCTATGCAGACAGACATCACCGGTGGTCGGCGACCGATTGGGAGTTGACACACGCATAATATATAGATATTTGGGCCGCAAGAACTCGATACAATTGAGGTTGGTCTCACAGTAGCTCCACCAGCTGATGCTGCTGCTGGCGAATCTACTGCCTTGATCTTCGGCCTCCGCCAGCCTCACACGTTAGACATCCACACCTGGGCACATGATCCACATAGAAGAGCGGGCTCGCGCGAGGCGGCAACACGGCGTGGTCGTCGACCGTGGAGTTCCATCCGCGACCCCATGTAGATGCCGAATCCTCATGTTAACATACCATTTGAGGCCGATTCACACGCTTTCGCCAATGCGCTCTCTCGTGGGACCATCGCCGGACAGTCGTCCACCGTGCTCGATCAAGAACATACTTGGTCCAACTGCTTGGATGAAGAACATGACCACGAACAAAGCATACCTACGCAGGCGGAAACTGCTCACCACACACAACAGCAAGACACACCTTTATTTTATGTCCGTCGATCTAAAAGGGTGCCTAAACCTAGAGACCGAGGTACGGCGGCGATTTGGACATCATGCACATTGACATTTGTTTTTACTTATCGCAATATAGTGTGATTCATGTATGTTATTCGTATTTATGTTTTTTAGCCCTTGTCGGGTGATTAGTTATTGTTATTAGGTTTGTATTTATGTTTTTTAGATGTGTATAAGTACTGGTTTCAGTTATTATACACAGTAGAATAATGTAATACCTGTCTCTTATACACATCTAGATTTGTATAAGAGACAGCCCTTGTCGGGCTTTTATGGATGTTTGTTGCCCTTGTTGGGTTTGACAAATTTTCTAGATGTGTATAAGAGACAGACTCTGTCAAAATTTTATCAAAATTACGATAAATTAATAAATTAACGGGTTTACACTTTTCATTCGCGTACTATCTCGTTACTGTTATAGTTTATGATTTAAATATAATGGTTTACTATTTCCAAATATCCTACAACTTCGTTAATGTTATAGTTTATAATTTACGATTTACTATTTAAATGATTTTATCTTACATTCAAATCCTTCATTTTTCTATTTTTTTAATAGTGCACAATTTCCATTCCTAATATACATAGTCACATTTCCGAAATCATTCATTTTTTCTAATTTTTGTAATACTGCACGATTTCCATTTGCAATATACATAGTCAAATTTGCTAAATTCTACAAAACAATATATATATAGTCAAATTAGCTATAACAAAAAAAAAAAACATAAATTCATTACAACGGAATTTTTTTCTTCAAAATAAAAATATACAAAAAACCTAAACCCTAAAAAAAAAAAAAATTATTTGATCGACTCGCATCTGGGAATGCGAGGTCAATCAAATTGACCTCGCATTCGGTGAATGCGAGGTCGTAAACCCCACAGGATTCTCTACATCCTGTAACAGTGAAATAGCTGTCTCTTATACACATCTAGATGTGTATAAGAGAAGGGCACCTGTCTCTTATACACATGCAATGTGTATTGGAGACAGCAGTTATCCATTTAAGAACATCTAATTTGAAATTGGAGATGTTATGGGTTTAACTCCTAAAATTATAAAAATAGATGCCATTTTTGAAATTTGTTCTATATGAGGGGTTAAATATCGTTCTCCAATGTTAACACTGTCTCTTATACACATCTAGATGTGTATTATACACAGCCTAAATGCAGTCCTGAGATCATTCGTGTAAATGCACTCTCACTCATTTTCATAATTTCGTAGTTATATTTTCATTTTCTCCTAGTGTTTTATGCTTTTGAATTTTTCCAATCAAACAACTGGATTAGCATACATCCAAGAAAATCTTAATGCATGGCAAGCAAATAAAAGAAGTCAATAAATAATCTTATACACATCTAATGTGTATAACTACGAAATTATGAAAAAAAGTGAGTTGTTTACACGAATGATCTCAGGACTGCATTTAGGGAGGTGATGGCCAGGGTTGAAAAAGGAGGAGAGAGACTCCAAGAATCGGGAGATCTTGGCCTCCATTTTCATCTGCAGGCACCCCTCTTCTACTTTCTCGATTTGGTTTTGAGGTTTCAAATTTCATGTGTAACGGTGTTAAAATGACAGTGGTTTGAGTCATAAAGGGTAGGAAAAAGGTGATATTTTTTATTTTAAATAAGAAAAGAAGAATAATTACTTACAAGATAATCTGCTTATGCACCATCTCCGATGTTGAATACATAAAATTGTATCTGTTTTATAATAAGTTATACTTGAGTATTGAATAAAATATTTTACCTCGTGTATATTTTATAGATCAGTGATAATATTTTATTTTTATATTAAATTAATTTTTTTAATATTATATTTTTAATACAAATAAATAGTTAATTAATATGGAGTATGTGTGTAAGAGATACTATGTATAAATGTGTAGATACGTGAAAGAAAAGGAATATCTTGGTTTAGGCACCCTTGTGTTCGTGTGGGATGAGAAATATATTGTGTGCAAGTATGTCATTATGTGTTAGAGAAAAGAACCATAACGTGTGCAAGTGTATGTGTGTATGTATGAGATAGAAGAAATATTGTATGTACAAGTGTATTTTTATGTGTGAGAGAAAAGAATATAATGTCTAAAAGTATCTATTTATGTGTGAGAAAATAATGAATATAGTGTGTGCAAGTGTAAATTCTAATGTGCGTGGATGTCTAAGCTGGAGTTTAAACTCTCTACTATAGTCTGTCTCTTATACACATCTAGTCTCTTATACACATCTAGTGATGTGAGAAGCGAAATGACTGATCTGTGCCCCTACAAATGTGAGTTTATGTGTGAAAGAAAAGAATATATTGCATTCAAGTATATGTTTTATGTATGAGAGAATGAATGTAATATCTGCACACATGTATTTATGAATATGTTTGTATATGTAAAAAATTGTGTAAATGTGAAATAAAGAAAAATTGAATAAGTTTTGCTATACTAATAAAGAATTCAAAAATTAAATGATAGACTTTTCACTTAAAGTTTTTTATAAAAATTAAGTGCCACTTAATGTATTTAGAGGTAGGAGAATTTTGATATCAAACACACTTAATATAAAAAGCATTTAATGAATTAAGTTTAAGCACTTAATGGGGTTATCAAACACCCCATATATTTAAATTTAATTCATTAAGTAGTTTTTTCTTTAAGTGTGTTTGGTAATGAAATTTGCTCTACCTCTAAATACATTAAGTGGCACTTAATTTCTCTATAAAATTTTAAATGAAAAGTTTATAATGAAATTTCTCTACCTCTTAATACATTAAGTGGCACTTAATTTCTATATAAAATTTTAATTAAAAAGTTTATCACTTAATTTACTAAATTCTTTATTAGTATAGCAAAAATCACTTAAATTTTTTTTTTTAATTTCACCTTCACACGCTTTTTTTTTTTTTTTTTTGTATACATAGACAGATATCATAAACACATAAGCATAACATCTGTATTTATTATACTCACACATTAATATACACTTGCACCTACTAAATTTATTCTTTTTCACACATAAACACATACTTGAACACACAATATATATTCCTTCTCTCACATACATAAACACAAATTTGCACACAATTTATTCTCTTTCATACAGAACACACACTTGCACATACTATATTTCTTTTTTCTCACATACAAACACACACTTGCGTACACTACATTAATTCTCTCCTGACACAAACTCATATTTGGACATACAATATTCCTTCACTCACACATACAAACACTTACTTGCACACACTATATTTGTTCACATGCACACAATACATTCACTTTCTCACACATAACACACACTTGCACACACTTTATTTATTATTTCTCACATATAAACACACACTTGCACACACTATATTCCTTTTCTCTCGCTCATAAAAACACACTATTGGACACAATATTTTTCTGTCTCACACATAGACATACTTGCACACATTATAGTTCTTTTCTTTTACACATAAACATACACTTGCAAAGAATATATTTCGTCTCCCATACAAAAATATACACTTACACCCAGTTATATTATTTATGTCTCAAATATACTCCTGTACACACTTATACATATCTAGACTCATACATACTCCATGTTAATTAACATGGAGTATTTATATTAAAATATTTTTAAAAATTAATAAGTTATGAAATAAAATATAATATTATTATCAACCTATATAATATATAAGTGGTTAAACAAAATATTTTAATTTAGTACTCAAGTTTAGTTGATTATCAAATAGATACAACTTAATGAATTCAACAAATTAAGACTTTTTAATTGTATATTTTCAAGTGTTCAAATTTTAAATTTCATGTTTCATTTATCAAATGCACAATGAATTGCAATTTAACCCCTTTATAAATAATAATATTATTATTATTAATAATAATTATAAAATAAAAAATATCACCTTTTTCCTACCCTTTATGACTCAAACCATACCCAATAGGTGTATAACAATTACCACCTAACCCCTTGCATATAGGTTAGGACAGAATTAGCCTTACTACTGTATGTTTTGTTGTTTTCCTAAGTCAATCAGTTAATAATATCAAAGATAGGAGATTCATGAATAAACACTTAATATGATACATGAATTGTGAGGGATCAAGAAGCCTTCACATAAGTCAAGGGATAAATATCGGTTGGTAGATGTTCTCAGGAAGACGAATAAACATCCATCTTTATAGAATTCATAAACTCCTTCTTAGATATCCATGTATTAAAGAATACGGATAAATTATTGCTTCTTTAAAAATCTTTATTAGGAATACCCAATAGGAATAACCATGGTAAAGGTTATAAGATTATAGTACGTATTCAATGTTTATAGTATACTTTTGCATGCTACTTCATTAAGAAGATCCTTGCCAAAAATATCTTGGGACAAATCCATGGTCAAGTAAAAAGTATTCTTTAATACATGGATATCTAAGAAGGAGTTTATGAATTCTATAAAGACTGTCTCTTATACACATCTAGATGTGTATAAGAGACAGAGTAGGCACTTGGTAAATATCATGCAAGACACTAACAATAAGCACTATAAACTGGTAGAATACATATCACAATAACTTCTTAAAATCATGGCTAAAGAAAAGTTTGGAGAAATATATTTTGTTACATATCTTCTGGATATGTTGGGTTGTTGGGTCAATAACTTTAGCCAAATATATTCGTCTAATTTTTCTTCATATATTGTTGACCATTGCAGATGTTTGCTTTTATCTATAACTCATTTTTATTGTTGAATTCCAAACACAATTTCTTCTATTATTTAACTCGTTCGAAATTGAGTTGTATGATGGATCAGATAAATATCCAACATCTGCATAGTCAACTAACTTGCATCTAGATTCATCTAAGTAAAATAAACTCATATCAATAATGCCTCAGAGATATTGAAATATTAATTTAATTTCTACGTGTTTTTGTTGTATTGAAATTCTACATACATTCGTTGTGTTGATTTAAAATTCTACTTCAAATGGTCATAGTCTCATGTTGATAATATGTTGTAAAACTAAGTCAAAATTATTAAACTTGACTATAATAACTAACAAATGTAGGAAATATAGTAAGTGTAGATAAGGAATCTAGTACAACCAACTTATATTAAGTCCAATATGTTAGATGTGTTATAAAGAGACATACTTTCATTAGTCTCTTATTTAATTGATGTACCAAAGTCACCTACTTATAGAGTTACAAGATTTATACATAAATAGATTAATCAATAAGAGTCACTCATTCTCTGTCAAAAAAATATAAAATATTGTAAGAAGACACAATTACAAAAATTAAATTTAGTTTATCTCAAGTTTTGGAGAATAATTTTAGTAAAAGAAATTCATGTTTATCAAGTCCTAGCATCACTCACATATAAAAGAACATATTTTAAATGAAAAATTGGCGATATTCTTCAAAAAATATAACAAGGAGGGAGAAAGTGTAAGTATGACAAAATTGTAAAAATAAGTGTCATTAGTGTACAATTATACTATGTGAGATGTGTATAAGAGTGTGTGTCTGTACTATAAGAGTGTAAATGATTATAAGAGACAGGTATTATATTTAGTATGCTACCCGAGTATTCTAAGTGTCTGTCTCTTATACACATCTAGATGTGTATAAGAGACAGGTTTTAGTTACACTTTACCATCCTAAAATTAGGGTACTTCTTGATTAATGTAATTTAACAATCCATTTGGATAAAAATTTAATCTCATTAAATCTCGGGGAGCAATTTGTAGATATAATAAATACAGAGGTAATCTACAATATGATCTGTCTATTTACACATCTAAATTGTAATTAAGCCATTATTTATTTTCACTTTTACTTTTCGTGTAGTTCTTTTTGTCTTTATAACTTGTTTACATGTATTGAGATAATTAATTTCTAGATTAAATATTCTTTATAATGCAAAAAAATAATATTTTATTATAATATGATGTTTGTGATTAATTTTTTAATAACAAAATCAAGAAGTAAAATAACTACAACAAAAAAATAAAACATCAGCTCAAAAGAAAACTCAAAAAAATCTATTCTAGGATACAAATAAAAATACAATATGGCAGTTCATTTGGAAGCTTTTGTTTATGATAGTGTAATAATAGTAAAAACATAGTATTAAAAATGCAAGACTAACATAAGGACCTCAATTACAATAAAAGGTAAAATATGACACCAAATAACTTAGAATGCACAATTTCTTATTATAACATAATAAATTATTTTAATTTAATGACTCATACTTTTTTCTAGATGTGTTTAATTTATTAATTTAGTATTAGTAATTAGTCACAAAATATATATTACAAGATCTAAGTGTTTCCCGTATTATTAGCATATACAATTAAAATAAATTATTCAAGACATTATGTCAAAACTTACATCTTCCAATACATCTATTGTTAAAAGTGACAGTGTAAATATTTATCTATAATAACATCTAGATGTGTATAAGAGACAGATATATAAGTGAAGGCTTCTTGATCTAGGATCACAATTAATGTATCATATTAAGTGTTTAATCATGAATCTCCTATCTCTTTGGTATTGATGTGTTTTCCTTTTTGTCAATCATTATTTTTTTTTTGTATATAAAGTTTTTGGGAGGAGGGTAGGTTGGAGTAGTATTGGGTGGACATCTTAATTCATATTATGTTTGAGTGATGTGGCTCATTGCGGTACCGTAAATTAGACCCATTTCAGAACTTTTAATGATAGATATTATCCCCTCTTCCTTCACGAAACATAGACTAGTGTCTAGCGTAATTTCACTTTCTTGTAGTGATATCAACCAAGTGCCTACTAAATGGAAGATTGATACAATGAAAGTCAAAGTTTGGACCTTTTTATGAGCAGTCGTATTAGAATTGAGTCATATGGGCAAAAGTGAAATTACGCTAGACACTAGAAGAAAGGAATAGTAGCCATATAAGTCAATCAAGTGATTGAAATTCATACTATTGATGAAGACGAAGAGGTCTCTGAGAGAATCCATCCTCGTGATGATTACCTTGATATGGTTCCAAAAGATTCTACTCAACGAAGAACTAACACAGGTGATGAAAATGACATTCAAGATGGATCTTATAATGATGAGATTGATTATAATAGTTATAGATCAAGTTGGGGCTCTGACATGGTCTCCAATGTGAATATACATGATTTGGAGAATCTTGGTTATGGTGATGATGAGTATGATGAGGATGAGGATAATTATTGAACAAGTTCTTTACTTTCTTTTACTATTAATGTTGTTGTTGGCTTTTATTTTCAAGTTAGAGTACTTTGTTATTCTTAGCCTTTCTTGTAACGCTAATGATATTGTAGTACTTAAAAAGTAAATGTTACTTTTTGTGACTACTGGCTATTAGGCACTAGCACACATTGACTTGTGATATTTGTGTGTTAAAACTCATGTTGTCTTGTAATATTTTTGTATTGGAGCTTGTTATAAGTTGGTTGTACTAATTGATGAAAGGGTTATGCATAATTGAGCTTAACTTGTCTTTACTTCTCTTGCTTTGTTGGTTGTTTTAGCTTGGTCGACAAAGTTACACTTCCCTAGTTATTAGGAACTAGTCAAAGTGGCACACCTTATATGTGTGCAAATAGAAGAAAATAATTTAACAAGATAATTAAAAAAACAAAAAAACTACTCTGTAATTATTAAGAAGAAGTTTTGGGAAGTTGCATATAAGGGCATTAATGGAAAGGAAAAAGGCTTACACCAAAACTAATTTTCTCAAGTATTATTAAAGTAATAATAGTTGGCAATGAACCTATATTCAGCTATTAGATGAAAGTTTAACTTTATTAACCTATATTCAGCTGTTAGATGAAAGTTTAACTTTATTCCTTCTTGTTCTTTCTTCTACATATTGCAAAATAAGTAAAAAAAAGAAATTCATAATTTTTATGCTTATTTCACATGTAGTATTGTTTTCTATCAAATGTTGTGATTCATTAAACTTAAACATCTTATTATTCACACAGCTCATAAAAGTCTACCAAAATCCATTTGAACTAGAATTTCTAGGCCTTGTATTTAGAAACTTTTATGAACCATAATAAGAGGAGGAAGGAGCTTTGGCCCCTTTTGTCGGCAATGGCAAATGGAAGTTGGAGGTGAAGGGGAAATTAGAGAGTTGAGAGAATAGATGATAGATTTTTGGTTTCTTGTCCTCAGTCTAAGATGTGTATAAGAGACAGGGACAGAAGAGTGATTGATTGCACTCTGCAATTTCTAATTTTCTCTTCATCTACCTCATTATAAGAAATCTCTTAGTATTACTTTTCATCTTATAGCATCTTTCCACCAATATTTCTAGGTCCTAAAAAGAGCAAAACTCAATTATCTCTCAAAGTGATAAAATTAAAAAAAAAAAAAAAAAAAATTTTCAAATTTTCTAACGTTTTTTTTTTTTCTAAAAATCTAATATTTTACTTTTAATCAATTAGTATTATTGTAGACTAATGATGTGGCACTCCATTAATGTCAGTTCCATACACTCCACATCTGCACTTTTTTTAATTAATCTGATTAAAATGCCCATAAGCTAGACTCTTTAATTTTAAGGCACATAATTCCCCAAATACATAAGAAACAATACAACATAAGATTAGATTGTTATCTTTTAATATATATTACCATATTTACAAATGAAAAGTGATAAGGAAATTATAGAAATGAGCATATTCAATGACCTATAATTAATCCCAAAAAAATCCATTCTCTTCTTAAATAAAGTAATAGATTTATACTCTATTTTCAAAAAAAAATTAAGAAAAAAGAAACTAATCATAATAGCAAATTAAAGATTTTCATTTTGGTGAGCATAATAATTTGAATACGGATATAGGAGACAAAAAGAAAGAAAGAAACAAGAAAAATTAAAGGATTTAAGAATTAGATCAAAAGTTCATCTATAGATTTAATTGGTGTAGAAATTGAAGGGCATTTTTTATAATAAGATTTAATCGATGGGTATCTTAGTCATATTAATTATTAAAATAGTTAATGAGGAGTGGCAAAATCAATAGCCTTTTTTTTTATCACCCTTCTACCACACTAAATAACACTTCAAGATTCCAAGTCTCTAACCTCTATAATGAAGTTATAATTATTCTAATATTTTATTATTGTTTACATCATATTTTAATTTATTAAATTTTTATTATTTTATAGATATATATTTAGTCTTTGTAATTCATAAAAATTTAAATACGTCAACTAGAAATACGAGCTATATTATCAATTGAGAAAATTATAAAAAATTGATTATGAAAATTCAATTAGCAATTTCACATTTTAAAAAGCTAGAAAAATAAATTTTAAATTAGAATTTGTATTAATTTTACAAATAAGATAAGAGCCCTCATGTTTAAATTTCTCTCGGTCCTAAAAACATTGTCAAACCTATCATCACCTTAATCTTGTTGCTTTTGTTGCCGTTCTCATTGAATATTATTACCACTTTGTGAATCATTGTCAACTCCGATTTTGTTAAATGACATTATTTTAAGTGGCCATCTTATAAACAGATAGATTATTATAAGATTTTGGGTATATAGAAAGGGTAGACCCCAACATCAAATTTATACCTATTACATCAAGTACTTCTAATTCCTATAACAAAACCCATAATGATCAGATCGCTTCCTTCTTTAACAAGCAACAACCGCATGCTAGATGTTTTGAGGAGACAGCTTCTTAGATCGTATGTAGGTAATCTTCATGAGAAATGGAGAAAAGTGATGAAGAGTGGAGTCTTCATATAAGAGACAGCGAATATATAATGTCAAATGTTATTGATGATTCTCACACCCTCCAACCAAGAATACCCAAGTTTTTGAATTTTTGTATTGCAATAACACACAATAGAATCTTATCCAGTCTTTTAAGTAACTTGTTTCTGAGGAGGAGATGATTTAATATTGGTAGCTTGGTACTTCTGGAGTTTAATATAATGGTGGATTGACTAAATAAATAATTGAGTAACCTGGACAGCACACAAATATAGGAAATTTATATATCTGGTCATTTTGTTTTGAGTTAATGTCATTCTGGCCTTCCAAACTAAGTAAAATTCTCAATTTGACTCTTCAAAATAGAAAGTTTACAATTGACCCTCCGAAATTGAAAATGTATTCCGTTATACCTATATAATTTCAAATTTTGCAATATTTAGTTAAAGAACAAATTGGAATATCCCAATGTGACTCTTCAAGCTAAAAATCTTAGTTAGAACCTACAAACTAAAAAATAAGTTCAAATATGGCCCTCCATTTCAATTTTCTATAGGTTGTTTTTATATTTTCAAAACCTTGACTGTGTTAAACTATGCATAAAAAATTAATAACTTATTTTTAATGAATATTTCAAAATCTCTTATTGTTTATTTATATAAAAAATATTTAAATCCTTATTTTCTTTATACACGTTTTAAAAATAGAGGAAAAACGGTCCATGCATAAAAATAAAGAGAAAGATGAAATTTTTTTTTTTTAATGAAAGAAGGGGAATAATATTTATAAATAAAAATATTATTGAACACATGCATTGATATTTAAAATGGAGGTCATGTGGAATCATACTACATCTGTAGTCTGGTACAATCTAGATGTGTATAACTTAAAGGGTCATTTTGGAATACTTTTACAGTTTGGATATTCATCTATTTATAGAAAAAATTTTTAGTTTAAAGGTCAAATTGAGAATTTCTTTTATAAACAAATTAGATTTGTATAAGAGACATAAGACTTTTAAAATTTTAGAGGGCCAAAATGGCATTAAGTCATGCTCACTTAACACCTATAGATATTTAATCTAATCACTTATGTATATTATATTTTCTAATCTTTTCTTGATGAACTAAGTTCTGTTAAAAGAAAAAAGAACTAGGTTCTACTGTGTTGTGGATATAGTCTACAAACAGCTATCTATTAAAATATAAAAATAAGTTATTATTTAGAGTAGTATTTAAATTATTTGACAATAAAGGCCATGTTTTCTCATAATTTCATTTATACAACTATTATTTAGAATATTATTTAAATGAGATGTATCATATTATAAAAAGTGGCTGAAAAATATGTAGAAAAAATTATTACAAAATATTATTTAAAAATAGTGAAAAACAAATTAATTCAAATTCAAAACAGATAAAATATGAATGAAACATAAAAGTCTACAAAATAGTTCTTGCAGTTAAGAGTAATTAACCCCCATGCCCTTTAATGTAAAAAAATTACATTTTAAGATGTCAATTTACACTAAATGGTTACTGTCTAATTTGACATCTATGTATTGTATTTAGATACATTATTCATGGGTTAATTACATTTATCTCGCCTGAATTTGACCAGAAGCTTATTTCTGTCTTTCTTACACTTTTGATGCGAAATTACCAATACCCCCTTCCAACTAATACATATATATTTTTTTATAGGCCCTCACATAAGTCAACTAATGTTGAACATTAGTTTACTTACTCCTATAAAAAAATATATATGTACCGGCATTTTAGTACTTTCAATGTGCCGGTCCTCTTCTAAAGAGTCTAAACCCTCTAATCTATCTCCCTGTCTGTCTTCCACCTCCAGTTGTCTCGGTAAATACCAAAAGCCACCATGGACCATGGTGACAAGCTTTCATTAACAAGTGGAAATTGGAAAGTAGAAAATTCAAGCCTACAAATACACTTTGCTGTTAAGGGTGAAAGAAAGGAAAGTTTCGGGCTGTAAATGCTTCCGTGCTCAGCTAATGGCCGGAAATAATCCTGTCTCTTATACACATCTAGATGTGTATAAGAGACAGCAGCCCCATTTTTGTAGCAAAGCTTACGGAATCAGGTAGATTCTCGTTTAGATTTAAAAGTCTAAAGAAGAATGTAGAAGTCAATTTCCCTTTTTTGAAGCAAAGTTATGCAATGTTCTTACTAGTACTTATAATGTTGTTTTATCATATAGTTCACTTTCTTTTAATGATCGATTGTCCTTATTCTTCTGAATCTTTATGGCTACTTTGTTTCTTGGCCTTATATTTGGTGTTTTGAATCTAGTTATGAACTCCGAGATGAATGGACCGTGGATGGTTGTCAGCTTCTGCTCAGTCTCCATTTCATCCATCCTTTTGCAATTGTCTTCAACATCTTCATTTCCAGCATCAGTTTCAGCAGACAAAATGAACAGAAGTAAAAAAACGTTGGTCAAATTGGAATTTGCAAGCAGGGACAGAAGTTTAAAAAGGTGGCCCATGCAGGTCTCGAACCTGCGACCTTCGCGTTATTAGCACGACGCTGGCCTACCAGCTTATAGCTAATAGGCGTGCTGCACAGTTGTGAACTTTTGTGCTTTACTATATATATACATATACACACAGATTGCATGTCTGTCTCAACCTACATCTATTTACCTCAGGACCAAACATGGGAATTGGAGTGTCTCTTAAAATTAAAGATTGTTTGTTTAATAAGAGTTCAGTCCAAGGTTTGTAATTCGGGATCCTACGTAGGATCGTTTTGAAGGTTACAGAATCTAGATCGTGATAGGATCGTAAGATTCTATCAAAAGGACAAAAATATAAATTTTATTTATTTTTAAAGCTAATATTCAATAAAAACTTATACAAATAAATATAAAAAATTAATATTCATCATCAAATAAATTTCTTTAACTAAAATTTATAACATTTGACATTATATATTCGTATTGTAAAAAGTTATGTGTTATCGCAAATTTAATACCGTTTAAGTAAATGGGGTGAGGCTTATGTTATATTATAAACTCATAAAATATAACATTTGAATGAAAAATTATCAAAATAATGACTTAACTTAAGTAAATATAAACATAAATTACATGACTAATGGCACCAACTAGAGTTTATCTATAATAGCGAATACTACCTCTAGGATCAGCATTCCCCTATTCTTGATACACATCTAACTCATTAATATAATGAAACACATTCCTATGTTAAACCAAACAAGTAAGAGGAATGATAGAAACCCATACCAATAGTGGAATTTATGATTCCCATTCCGATTCCGATTCCCGAATGAGAATCAAACACCTCCTTAAATTAGTTATTTTTTTAAGAATAAGGGCCGAATTGGTCTTTTTGATAAATAAGAGACCAATTGGCCGATACCCTAAAGATAAATGACCAATTTGGCCTTTTCCCTTTTTTCTTTCTTTCCTTTTTTTTTTCAGAAAAAATTACTACACTCCAAAGTACGGCATTAAAACAAAAAAAACTATTCAATATTCGAATCGAATTCGATTTCAGTAAGAACTTGTTCAGACTTATACACATCTAATGTGTATAAGAGACAGGTCCATAGCTGAAATTTAAATTTAACTCGATAAATATTTGTTTGATTTGACTTTAAAAATAAACAAGTCAAGTTGATAAAATTTTAAATTCATTAATAATCAAACAAAGTTAAATACTAATTGTTCGATTTATTTATGTTCATTACACCTATACTTCAAAGTGCTTTTAGAATAATTATAATATAATCACATTAAAAAAATCATATCACAGTGGTTTGAAAACTTTACAGTATAACCTTGACATATATCTTCCAATACTTTTATTAGTAGTATAACGATAATTTTCCAAGGTTTATTACTTTATTTATACTCCAAAGTAGCCGTGTAGTCCGCTTCCGCCCTTTCAAATTCAAACCTATCTAAGTGAGATCAGGTTCAATCCTCACCAACCGACCACCCCACCTTTTCTCCCAATAAAAAGCCTAAAGAGAAGAGAGGAGAGACTAACTTCAATAAAGCAAGGGTAAAAAAAAGAAAGTAAAAATGTTGAAGGCTCAATCTCCACTCTCCGGCAACCTGATAGTATTCAACGGCCAAAAACCTGCCGGAAGCCGTTGCATCCCAAGAATTGTATAAGGACACTCTAATCCTCACACCGCATCAAAAAGTTAAGCCCAGCAAGAAAAATGCTTCTGCTGAATGGATTGAGATCTCAGTGGTTGATGAGGACTCAAACAAGGAGAATATAAATCCCCTTTTGGCCACCACCCCAGTAAAGTCCGAATCGTTCAAATTCGAACAACTTGATGCTTCGTTAGCTGAGGAGCTCTGTGCCATTCGCGAAAAACTCGAGAGGCTGAGGATAGAGAAAGAGAAGACGGAGAAGAGGCTCCGCGAGCGAGATTCCCTTCTTAATATGCAGATGAAGGAGCTGGAGAACAGAGGAGAAATGCAGAAGATGCTCGAAATTGAGGTCGATAGGTTGTATAGATTGAAGCAGCTGAAATTATCTTGTATGGTAAGAGAGAGACATTTTTCAAGATTCCTTTTGTTATATGTGTACAAATTTAAGATGTTATGTTGAAGTTGCTGAATATTGGTGTCAATATTTTTTCTTTTGGGAACAGAGGATATCTCCTATTCGATCACTGAGAGACAAGGAAAAGGAGAAGGATAAGGCAATTAAAGGGATCATTTCTAGATTAAGAGACAGATTTTCTCCTTCAGTTCCAATGCTAATTAGTATGTTAGATTGGTTATGGATCAAAGTCATTTGAATTTTTGGTTTGTTTCAGGGAATGAGGATATATTATAGAGGAGAAGTTAGCAAGGAAGAAAGCCTGTCTGAACCTGAAATCGCTACTCAATAGAGAGTGATGAGAATTGCCTACTGCCATCTTCGTAGACTCTTTTTTCAAATTTTGTTTTGTTGAAAAAAAAATGGAATGTGAAACAGATGTGGCAAACTGAATGCTAGAACAATATATCATTGTATAGTTTTATCAAGGCTACTATTTTCTCTTGTAGCCAAAAAGAAAGAAAAGCTGTCTTTTCACACAAAAAAAAGGGTAAAGAGATTACTATAGAACTTTGTCTTATTCTGCTTCCATTATTGGGTCTTCACTATTGTAGTTTTGATTGCTATACGGAGTAATATTTTATACATAAGTTCAAAGATGCTTGGAAATTGCAGGATTGAGAAAGTAATAATTGGATGAAATTTTGGAATAATGCTCCCAATTGAAGTTGAACAGACAAAGTTGCTATGTCTCACTATCGAAGAAATTGACATCTTTGATGGGGATCTATTCACATTTGATACTAGTTTAATTTAAATTCATTAAGTATTTGTTAAAATTCTTGTGATAAATAATTGAAGGACCATTTGTCCATGTTAGACTGAGATCAAATTCTACGACTATTATATGCGTAAAGAATCTGTCACTGAAAAGTGAAAATTGAAATTTGCTTTCAGTAAACAAAGCAAGTTTAGCTACTCCATATATCAAATGTCATACTTGACAATGAAATGGCATAGTCCATCCAACCAACATACAAACAGATAAATCCAAGCAACAAAGGCCTTGATGAATTCAGGCAATGGTAAAAGTGTCACAACTACTTTGACCATATTATTGGCAAATGATGGCCAGTATTACTAATACTCATCCAATTGTATAAAAATTGAATACAAATACACTAGAATAACCGAGGGCTCATATGTTAGTCCTTCAATATTAGTTCCCACTTTTCCAATTATTTGAAATAAATAGGAAAAGTAGCAATCTTTTCTTGCTTGCCATCTTCCATCCAAGCATGAGTGAAATCCTTAACCGAATCTTCATTCAAGAGATCAACCCCCTTATCTTTTGCAGTTTGGTACGGAGACCATGACTTTATCAATGTAAAATAGCCATCCAAATCCATCATCTTTTCCATTTTAAACTCAAATGGCCCTGTGTTTTCAAGTCCTTATACACATCTAGAGATGTGTATAAGAGACAGGTAATTTTCTCCATTGGATCAACTTGCTCTGTGGCTGATTAAATGGAAGAGCATCAACAAAGTATGTCTTTCTGATAAGATTGTCAATATTTTTGTTGATCTCTGGCAAAGTATAGGACCATGCTGCGATTACTCCGTTAGGCTTTTTTAGTATCCACTTCACTTGCTGGTAGAAAGTTGGAAGATCAAACCAATGTATTGCTGTAGCAACGGTCACTAAATCAACACTTGATTCTGCTGCAATATTTTGCTCAAGCTCAGCTATGGACATCTTGGAAGTATAATGGTATGTAATGTTAGGAAGCTTGACTGCAAATTGCAGTTGCTTTGGGCTTGTGTCTGTGGCTATAACATTCTTGTACATCCCAGCCAACTGACCGAAAAAAAAAAAATCAATTATAAAAAAGCAACATTAAGGAACTATATTTTAACTATTATTTGAGGAAATCATTTTTCGCAAGTTTTGTCAAATTAGTTCTATAGTCTTGCTATCTTTTAAAACCTTTGTCAAGTTTAACTATTTTTTTGAGGAAATCATATCTGGTCAAGTTTTCTTTCATAAAAAAATCGTAGTTATCACATTCCTGGTATACCAGGAATGTGATAACGGATACGAATATACGGTGGTCATTTCGTAAAAATATGATATGTCAAATGTAGGCTTAGTCAAGATATATGTCAAGGTTATACTGTAAAGTTAATTTAATTGGTACGTTTTCAATATAAATTTTTATACAAACTTAAACTTAAATAGCAAATGCAATCATTTTAAATTTTATGCCAATGCAAAAAATTAAAATTAATTCAAAAAATATTACACCTTCTTGAGAAATATAAAACATAAGACAACAAAAACACAAGAAAAAAAATAAAATAAAACACAAGCATAACAGTCTAAAAGAAATTTTATTTCTTAAATTTTCTGTTCTTTTTGTCTCTTATTGCTTCTTTTTGTTTTCTTCCTATACTCTTGGTATAATTTCATTTAGTATAATTTTGGTAATACCTTAAATTATACTATATGATAACATGACAATAATTGATCTCTTAAAAAGAATACAATAATAAATATTAGTAAGTTAATTATAATTAGTACTAGTATACTTGAAAGATCTCTTGAAGTACATACATATGTTTTGCGTACAAATTATGGAGACTGGCTAACATATTCTACTTCTTAATTGATTAAATTTTAGGGGATTGAATTTAAAGATGGTACGTCAAATTTGGTGATCCAGTACGTATACCATCACGCTACAAATTACAAAAGTACAACGCATAAATTGATACGAAATTACCTAGTGAATTCGGTAATTATGAAAAAAATTACACACTTGCGTTTATTACCTTCCACCCTCTAATTCTCCCTCAAACACACATTCTATATTGATAAACAATTATTTATTTTAAAAGACAACTTTTAAAAATGGGAAAATCGCCAAAAAAGTTCAAGGTGACTGCAACTAGAAGGGTTTCGTCAAAAGGGTTAAGTAACCTATCGACGTCATCTATAGGAGAAGGAGGTTGAGATGTGCTAATGAGGGAGGAGGGAGTGAACTCTTTTATTTTTTAGCCAAGATAGGCATTTTAAGTGAAATTAAAAGAATTGAAGGACTATTTCAGCGATTTTCCTTTAAAATTTACATAATATGTAAAAAATAAAACGTAATACCAATACTGGATTATGTCCGATATATAGAATAAAATACTTTTAAGTCAATATTCAACTTCAATTGATTATTATACAAATAGAATAACTTTATGAATCTAACAAATTAATTTTTAATACTTAAATTTTACTGTTCAAATTTTAGACTTGGATCTTTAATTTTACCAAACGCACTAAGAAAGAAGTTCTCAGTTCAAGAAACATGTTTGGCAAAAATTTGAAATGTGTTTGGCTCTTTCTTTATATTTAATTTTTTATTACTTTTTGAATAACATTTTACTATCATTATTTAAATATATTTTTTAATTATTTTGTATTTCACAACCATTATATTTTAAAAAATAATTACAATATTATTCCAAATATTATTCAAAATATCATCATAAATAATATCCCGGCATTCAAACGGTATCTTTATTTTTTGTCTTAGTAATCAATCGGTCAAAAAACAGTATTTGAACCTCAGGGGCTGTTAAAAGTCGGCAAATTAGTAATCATTTGGCCGGTATTGAGGGAATTATTAGGGCTTACAGATCTTGCAGCCTGGCCGCTACCGGTGCCAACATCCCAGGCTAGATCGTGACAAGGTGTCTTGGATGCAATGAACTGGAAGAGCTCCTCAGGGTAAGTTGGCCGGCCGGTGGAGTATTGCTTCGCCTGATTAATAAACAGCTCTGACATCTTTGCTATGCCTTTGAGATTGACGGTATGTTCTGTATGTGTATGTGGTGGTATTTTTGTGTGGGTTTGTTCTTCCAATTTGATGGGTAAGGTAGTAAGTAACTTTTACTCCTTTTATAGTGCCAAAAGTTAGCGGACGGATTATTGGGGCAAATAAAACGAATTGATCCAAATTCGATTGTTACTGCTCTTAATTTTGTTCATGTACACCTGCTCTTTGTGACAGTAACATGAGAATAATTATTTGATTAAGGAAAATATTACAATAAATTTGATTTTGGATTCTATTCATAAATTTTGTAATTAAAATTAAATTTTATAAAATCTTATATACATTAACACTGATATAATAAATTTTATAACATTTAATTTACAGATTTACAAGTGAACCAGTAAATAAAGTCTACCTAAATATTTCTTTTTGATTAATATTATGATGTAGTGTACACTTATTTTTATACAAGCAGATTTTGATAGATACCACATGCGTGCAAAAAAAATAATAATTCAAATTTAAATTATAATTATATAACATATATCTATTTATAAGATTTTTTACAGTGTTTGATGGTGTACAAAAAATTAATAAATTTTTTATGTAATTTACATATCAAAATCTTGTTAAAAAATACATCAATTGCACCCAATTATGCCAAATGGAAAATTATTAGATAGATTCGATTTTTGACTCCACCCAGCTGATGTTATAAATTTTTTAAAATTTAATCCACATTATAAAATTTACTGATGTAGAATAAAAAATTTCAATCTACCTAAATATTTGTCATATTTTGTCGGCCTATATGTTACCCAAGTGCAATACGGGATGGATATTCTTAAAGCACGGTCAAAAAGTTTGGTCTATTGTCATAAAAAAAAAATTGAAATGGGAGAAGTCAAATGATACTTCAATATTCAAAGAACAAAGCAAAATTCAATCGTGCAACCTTCAAAGAATTTAGTGCTAATGAACCATAATTTAGTTGATGAATTGAGAATTTTGTAGAAAAGAGTTTATAAGTGAATTTTTCAGATAGCAATTTTTATATCCAACCCCCTTATTTATAAATTTACATGGGAGGGGTTGAGACTATAGATTACTAGATAATTCTACAAAGAAATTACATATTCGTTCTTAATGAGGTCGCCACTAAACACCTCCAAAACATTTTAGGAAAATGTGTCACGTGCTAATCCCAAACATCATCAATAGTAATCCTCTCGGCTCGGTTTCGATCCTCGCGGTTGAAATCGAGCCCACAACAACTAGTCGAAATCCCCTGATAACTAGACACCAAACCTCTCACCTAAAGTCCAGCAACCTTTTTAACATCTTCAACTAGCTTTAACTGTTTCAAAGACTTTAATCCGAGCCGAAGCACTCGTATAGTCCGATCCTTACCTCGGCTCGCTAACCCGAAGACCGAGACCTTTTTCCAACTTTTATGAATTATTCGTAATCTTTAAAATGTGATTATTACGATAACTACCATTCATAACTAACCATTGTATATGAGACAGATAGCTGTACTCTTATTACATTCATCTAGAAGCCTCAGTATTGCATAGGCTATAAGAGAGCAAAACGCTCTTCTTTCTGCATTGGGGGGGAAGTTTGGAATTTTTGAGAATTTAAATTTCAAATTCCTATAATTTCCCCCATAAAAACTACGTTTTCTAGGCGCTATAATGTCCCTATAAATACCCCATTCTTCCCCATTTACATTTTCCTGAATTCCTCATTTCAGCCTTAAAGCTTACCCTTACTCATTTTGCTTTCATTCTCCTTTCGCCACCGATAAAACTCCCCTACTCTCTTGTCTTCCTCCTTCACTTCGTCCTCCCTACTCTCGATTTCTCTATCTACTGACCGCTGTCCGCCGATCAAGCTGGTCACCCTCCACTGAAGTTTTTCCACATTTTCAAGCCCTGCTCAGAGAAGAAAATGGCCGGTACGTTCACTCCCTCCTCCCTCATTAGCACATCTCAACCTCCTTCTCCTATAGATGACGTCGATAGGTTACTTAACCCTTTTGACGAAACCCTTCTAGTTGCAGTCACCTTGAACCTTCCCTCCGAACCTCTCTATGCCGATCAGAGCTCATAATGACTCCCCCAGCCTTCAAACCCTAAACCTAAGAACTTTCTTAGCCCCCTAGAACATAAAAATTCTTAGGGATAGATACCGCTTCCCTAGAAACGTGCATATTAAGCTTCCATCCCAAAGGACCGAGGCCACTTGCCTCCCCGTGGTTACCTAACAGTTTACCAGGAACAACTTGAGGCGGGGCTAAGGCTCCCAATAGATTCCCTCCTCGTTCATCTCTCAGCCATTGGGATATTAGTATATCCCAATTAACCCCAAACGCCATTCGGCTTATAGCGGGTTTTCATTTCTTTATAAATTATACGATATTCCTTTATCTTTAGACACATTTAGGATGATACTCAAGTTGTCTCCTATGAAAGAATTTTTTTACATTTTTCCCTAAACTGTGGGCAAACAGCTCACCTTGGGAAACCTTTAGATGTGTATGACTAGAAGAAATCCTTCTTCTTTGTCCGGTACCTCCACCTTCCTATGCCACGGGGTCCTTGAAACCTTTATAAAGAAAATTTGAAAACCAAAAATGCTTCTCCTCCCGATTCTATTGACGCCAAGAGCCTCGTCGAATCGAACCTCAGAATTAGACTTTCACAACCAACCCGCCATTCTTTCCAACAATTTCTTAGCTTGGTTTGGATTGTTCCCGACCGCAACACATTCCTCCGAGCTACGATTCTCACAAAGGTCTCACTTTTTTTTTTAACTGAGACTGATGTAATTGATACTGACACTAATTCTCTGGTTTCTTGCAGAATTTGGAGCATTCCTGAGGAGACTAGTCTCCACCACTCCTGGCCCCGATGCGGACCCTACTCCCTCCACCGGTAAGCCTTCAAGCCAACTCTCATCATCTAGTAGTCGGGTCCTCATCTCGCAACCGCCAACGCACTCGGATAGTGCCGAAACCACACCCTCTGCATAACTGATCTCAACTCGGAGATACAAACAAGTCCGGGAGACTCGAGTGAAACCCAGATCGTCATCGTAGCTTTGCAAACTTTCGAGCAACCCGCACCAGGACCTACCCGAGTTACCAGGACGCATCTAGTAGAGAGAAGAAGTACAGGCAAATCTGGGAAACATGCTATGTCCGCTTGTTTGCCTTCTCCTCCCGGACTTGCTGACATGAGCATTGTTCCCAGGGGATCCAGGGTGAGAGGGTGGAACCTCTCCCTTAACTCATCCAAACAATACATTTTTTCGTACGGTAAAACATTCCTGCCTTAGAGCTTTGAACTAAGCTGAACTCCCTTATCATTGTCAATTTTCTAACTTACCTTTTTTTTCGCTTTGTTCAGGAGGGAATAAATACACTCCCAAAAAGGATAAAAGGTCTTTAGGGTCACGGGATCTTCCATGGTCCTCATTCTCCATTGACTCTCTGCTGGTTGTTGCCTTCTTGGGGTGCAGTCAGTTCCAACCCACCCCGTCAATTGATATCAATGACCGAGTCCAGTTTGCGAGGGTGGCTCAAGATTAGACAAAACTAGTTGCTTTGCCACAGGATGTGAGCTATGTGAAGAGGCTCACTCCCCAGCATAGGTTAGACGAGCTGCAAGTCAGATTGATGAATGTAAGTATTTTTATTCTTTTCCAAACCGTTTTTTTTTTTTTTAATCTTTAGTATTTTAACTTGCTTGCTTGTTCTTTTTCAAGCCATCACAATTTTACTTGCCGTTGCTGAGCGAAAGGCCTCTTTCATATAATTCCATCGTCAACTCCATGGAGCAAGAACTAACTCACGCTAGATCCATGACAGACCGAAAAGTGGAGGAGGCCGTGAAGGCTAATGAAATAAAGTGTAACATCGAGGCCTTCATACAATCTGATGAGTGGAAGGCCAAACTGTATAAAGTTCAGGACAGATTTTGCCAGGCTGAACTGGAGAAGAAAACTCTAAAGTAGATATCACTGATCAGGACCAGAGAATCGTTGATCTCGAGAAGAGGATTCTATTGCTTCAAGAAGAGATAGAGTTCTAGCTGAGGCAAAGTTCAACTCTCAGGAGAACGAACACCTGATCCTCGGAAGAAATGCATTCATCACCTCGGAAGAGGCCGACGCAATGCTAAAAGAGTTCACCAAAAATGTTTTCACCATGGGGTTCACTATGGCATGTGACCGTTTGGTGAGAAATTCTGAACTCTACCAAGGGCTGCCTATAAGAGACAGGTTCTATGGCGTACCTGACCAGGCCTCGAACAAGCACAATTTAAAGCGCCTCACTAATCCCAAACTCCTGAGATTTATACACTGAGCAAGTGTCAACCCTGTATCTTCTGTATAAGAGGCAGAACCAGAAGCTTGCGGATCATCTTCCACTCTTTCGGCCGGTCCTTCCAACGCGGCTGATTAGACTGATTGTTGTAATTGTAATAGATAGGATCCCCATTGTAATAGTTCTAGGATCATTGAAGAGACGCTTTTAATAAACTTTCTTTATTTTTTCTGCAATTCTTTCCTGCAATCAAAAGCAACAAACCTTTATCACAGTATTAATACTCAAAATACTTTAAGTATTTGCAACCAAATTTTTCCTTGTTTGAACTTAATTAAACATCACACTTAAAATGCTTAAATGTCAAAAGTTATAAACATGCTCTCTCTCTGCTTGGTCTTGATTGAACCTAGTCTGATTCTTCGTAGAAAATCAAGAATTAAATTAGCTTCCTGAGGGGGAAACTTTTATTAAGTTCCATTCCAAAATTTTAGCCTTTTTGGCTTTTACCTCCTCGCCAATAGGGTCAAATTTGCATTTTGTCGAGTTGAGGCTAGACTTCTTAGGATCTGATCAGCTAGACTTTACTTTTATTTTGAGCTTGAACTAGACCTCTTAGGGTTGGATGAGTTCACTTCTGTATGAGGGGAGGCTACTAGGCCTTATTCCTCGAGAGAGGACCACTAGGTCTCTGCCATTTGAATTTGCTTTGTTTTGAACTCGAGCCTAACCTCTTAAGGTCGGACTGGTTTAAAGATTTTTGTTTGTTGAACTTGAGCCAAACCTTAGGGCCAAACCAGTTTGATTTTATATGGGCCGCTTAGCCTCAGTCCTTGAGGGATGACTACTAGGTCTCTACTCTCGCAATCCATCTTTATTTATTATTCTGCTAATTGAATAATCATTCTCTTTTTCTCAAGAAAAAGTAATTTTTATTACATTTCTTGATAATATTTCTTCAAATTTATAATATTCCACATTTTGGGGACGGGTCCTTCCTCATATCAACTACCTTATCGTAGTCTGAATTGTGACAAACACTGCCTCTATTACACAATATGAACCTTCCCAATTCGGTTCTAGCTTTCTCATATTTTGTACTCTACTCGTCTCAAGAGAAGCACCAAGAAGGTCGAAGATATCTATTCTTGACCTAGGAATTATAATGTTTAGCCATGATTTGCCTGTACTTCGCCTCCCTAATAGATGCGTCCAATCTTTTTTCTTTCAGTAGGTCCATATTGGCTCTAAAGGCGTCATCATTTCGCTCCAAGTCACAAAGCGCGACCCGAGCGGGGGAATGTTTCTACGGGAATACAGCCTCGGACCCATAGGCCAAGCTAAATTGAGTGTTCCCATTGGCTGTTCGAGGCCTGGTCAGGTACGCCATAGAACATTAGGTAGTTCATCAACACATTTTCCTTTCGCTTGCTCTAACTGAGTCTTGAGTCCCATCAACAGGGTTCAGTTATAGGTTTTTGTTTGTCCATTCGCTTAGGGATGGGCAACCCAAGTGATTTGTTGTTTAATATCGAGGACTAAAACAAAAACTCTTGAATGGCTTTCCTTCAAATTGCTTTCCGTTATCTGAAATAAGGACAGAAGGAATACCAAATTGGCATATGATATTTTTCAAGAAGAACTTTTCTACGACTTTTCTCGAGATCTTAGATAAGGGCACAGCTTCTATCCATTTAGTGAAGTAATCCACTGCCACTACTAGAAACTCAAGTTTGCCGACTGGCCTTGGCAGTGGGCCCAGAATATCTATTCCCTATTAGGCAAATGGCCAAGGGCTCTGAATAGGAACCATGTCTGCACCTGGTTTTCGTGAAATAGGCGCATGCACTTGGCATTGATGACACTTCTGCACTAAAGTATTGGCGTCGAAATGTAAAGTTGGCCAATAATACCCAACTAGTAAAACTTTGCGAGCCAAACTTCTTAGTCCGATATGACTTCCACATGTGTATAAGAGACGATACTAAAGATGTGTATAAGAGACAGCTAAGTAAGTGATTGCTCTATACTTAGTCCTTCTAGCTTCTGTTGGGTTTTCAGAGAGCTTATTATTCGTGAGATAATTGACTATAGGTTCTATCTACCCGAGATCCGCATGAATATCCGAGATCTTTTCTGTAAGATCTACAAATCTAAAGTCATTTACCTCCACTAATACTTCCTTAGTTAAAAGAAAATACATTGCCGAAACTAGTTTGGACAAGGCATCAGCATATGCGTTCTTGGCTCGGGAAATCTTAACCACGTCCACTTTTTTGAATTTTGACATCCAATTCTTAACTTCAAACAGATACTTCTTTAGTATTATGGCCCGAGCCTCATAATTTTCTAAACTTTGATTCAAGTTAGCTGAGAGTCGGAATGGACCTTTATGGTTCGGGCCCCCATCCGATGAGCTATTTTTATTCTGCCGATGAGCGCTTCATATTTGGCCTCATTGTTTGTTGCCGGGAATCAAATATGAGGGATATGAGTGAGATAATGCCCTTTCGGGGACCGGATTATTATTCCTGCACCGGCCCCGGATTCACATGAAACACCATTAACATGAAGCTCCTATACTCGATCCTCTCTGATCTGTTATTTTTTTGATTGATCGATTGTCATAACGAGGTCGATGCTTTCAATCCAGCAATTTTTTGCAATAAAATCTGCGAAAACTTGAGCTTTTATTGATGTTCGAGGCTTGAACTCAATGTCAAATTAGAACAGCTCTACTGCCCACTTTAACATTCTTCCGGAAGCATCAGGGTTGCTTAATATATTTTTTAATCGGAGGTTATTCAGTACGATTATTTTGTGACCATGAAAGTAAGGTCTCAATTTTTGAGCTGACACTACCAAGTAGAAAGCAGCCTTTTCAATAGGCGTGCAATTTTTTTCTGACCCTTGAAGCACTTTGCTCACAAAATATATAGGGCATTTCTTACTGTGCTCATCCTGCTTTAACAGAATCGAACTAACCGCCAAAATCCGCAATCGTTAAAGTTTCTTCGAGCACATTGGAAGCCTTGTGTTTTCTTTATGAGTCGAAAGAACGGTTAAGGCTCTATTCTCCCATATGACCATCTTGTGTATAAGAGACAGTCTTATACACAGTCTTTGAATTTTCTTAACCGAGGCAGGAGTTTTCATATTGATTATAGCTTGAACCTTTTCGGGATTTGCCTTGACTCCTCGGTGAGAGATAATGAATCCTAAAAAATTTACTGAGCGAACCCCAAACGTGCATTTTTTAAAGTTTAGCCTCATCTGGATCGATCTCAAGGTCTCAAATATCTCTCTGAATATTCTCCAGGGAATGTGTCTAAGAGCTCGGCTCTTCACCACCATATCAGATCCAGAATTTCATATTCTGTCCTATCTAGGATTTAAAGGTCATATTGACAAGTCTTTGATAATTTTGCTCCGGCGGTTTTTAGTCCGAATGGTATTGTGACATAACAATATGTGTCTCGGTCAGTAATAAAAGATATTTTTTTTCGTCCTCCTTGGACATATATATCTGGTGATAGCTTTTGAAAGCATCTAAAAAATGCAGGACATGAAACCCCAAAAAAGAATCAATTACGGTATCAATTTGAAGGTACGGGTAACTGTTTTTGGACATGCTTTATTCAATCAATAAAATTTTGGCACATTCGCCGTGTCAAATCTTGTTCAGTTACAAGGATTGAATTACAAAGCCAAGTAGGATACAGTACTTCCCTAATAATTTTAGCTAATAGAAACTTATCCATCTCGACTTTGATTACTAAACTACGTTCTAGGCAGAAGAGACGCTTCTTCTGCTTAACGAGTTTATAGGCTGGGTCAAACCCAAGCTTATACTTTATAATTTCCTGAGGGATGCATGACATGTCTTCAACTGTCCAAGCGAACACATCCTTGTACTCAGCGAGAAGTTTAAAGAGAAGAATCGCTTTGAATTCTGCTGGAAGAGCTACATAGACCTTTATTTTTCTGTCTGGGATGTCCTGGTCCAGTGATACCTCCTCGATAGAGACGTCATCCTGATGCTCGATTTTGTCTTTACCATTCCTTTTAGGTTTAGGTGGCTCTGGGATCTTAACAGTATTGCCATATGGTATCGGGTCTTCTTTCCCGACCCTCGAATTGGTTGTCAGCTCTTCAAAACCATTAAGGGTACAGGAAGTATCAAGAGTTTGCAGGAATGCTTTGTCCCCAATAAACACAGTTTGCGATTCAGATGGCATGAACATCATGTAACAAGCTCGGGTTTCCTGCTGATTCCCAATCACCGTGCCTTTAGATTTGTCTCTTAGCATGAACTTTATTCTAATGTGGAATACAGAGGGAAGGATTCTGTATGTATACTGTGTGGGTTGGCCAATAATCATATTATAAGAACTGTCCCTTTTTACGATGACGAGTTAATTATCTCGATTCTGTTCTTCGGGAGAGTCTCAAGGGATAAAGGGAGTATTATTTGCCCTTCAAGCACGACTGAATCACCCGTGAAGCCGACTAATAGAGTTTTGAAGGGTCTTATCAAGGAGGAATGTATATGCATTTTTTCCCAAGCATCCCAGAAAATGATATCTGTCGAACTCCTTGTATTTAAGAATATAAGATGCATCTCGTAACCGGCCACGTTCACATGGATTACCACAGGATCATTATGTGGCATACGGCTAGGCATAGGGTTTTTCTCGGTGTATCCGAGACTCATGAACTGTTTAAGGCACTTTCCCCGATCCTCACCTGGGGGTACGTATCGCACGTATTTTTTTTGACATTATTGGAGTCACCAGTTACTGGTCCTTCGATATTGTATTTATTACTCTGGCGATGCAGACCTACTCTTCTCACACCGGAGGATTATTCCTGTTCTGGCCTCCTTGGTTTTGTTGACTAGGTGGGTGTGGTTGCATCTGATTGGCTCCCTTATTGACATTTCTTTGAAATTGTATGGCAGTAGGTTCGACTGATATAAACTGTTGTAGGTGTCCCTCTTGAATGGCTTTTTCTATTTCAATTTTTAAATTATTACAAGGCTCAGTATCGTGACCGTACTGGCCATAGAACCCACAATATTTTGATTTGTCCCTTTGGTTAAGACCTGATGTCATACAGGGGAGGCTGTATAAGAGACATGTGTTGTACTTGGTATAAATGCTCCCTTCTTGAGGTGTTGAGCGGAATAAAGTCGGAGTTCGGGAGAATTCTTGTTCTCGAAGGTCGAATTTCGATATTATTGTTCGGGTACACTACCCGGTTAGCCAATAGTTTGAAATAGGGATAGTTCAACCTGTCTAGGACCTTTTGCTTTTTGGACGATGAGGAATTTGATGTCTTCGGAGTCTTTTCCTTTTATGAATCATACAATTCTGTTTTTTTCTTGTTTGACTCCTCCCCTCGGATGAACTCTGATGTTCTTTCTAGCAATTCGGAGTAAGACTCCGGCATCCTTTTAGCCAATTCGGCATTAAAACTCTCTGGTCGGATGCCCGCTGCAGAAAGCATCAATCAGAATCTTCTTATCAACATTTTTTATTTGGATCACTTCATCATTGAAGCGTCCAAAAATTTGTTAAGTGATTCATCTGGCTTCTGACGGATATTCATAGCATGTGATGTGTTTTTCTGCAATATTGACTTGCTTCTGAAATGACAAATGAAGGACTTTGCCAGCTCGTGAAAAATAATAAAATTGAGCTTGCCGGTAGCTCTTAAAACCATTTTTGAGCCGGTCCTCTAAGAGTAGTGGCAAACAATTTGCAATATGGCATCACTATAGCAATAAAGGCTTGTAACCGCCACAACATGCTGAAGATGGTCAGATGGGTCACAGATGCCTTGTAAGAGACGAGGTCCGGTAGTTCTAAATTGCATCTAGAGTTGTTTAAGCTCTGAGAGAGAAGGTGAATGGATCTCTATCAATCCAGTTGGAGCCGTGGTATACAGCACCTAGTTGTTCTTCCTCAGTATTTCTTGAATTTTGTTTTCAATACTCTGCTCCTCGAGCTATTTTAGAACAGCCGGAGAGGGTACTCGCAATTCAGAGCTTTTGGAGGAATGTATCCCCAGCCTGTTACACACCGGTAATTTTTTTGGCTGACTTGTCGATGAATGCGATTCATCAGACTGTTCGTCTGATCTCGACTTTGTGATTTTGTGTCTTAGATCACTTGGTCCTATAGTGTGGACTGGTTGTTTTCTAGGCCTTCGGTCAGGTTGTCGTTTAGCCTACGGTGTGATCGCTCGGTTTGAGTGTTCAGACAGAGTTTGATTCTCGCGTAACTCAATAAACGATCTGAAAGATTCAAAGTGGTCAGAGATGGATTTTAAGACGTCATTTTGTTTCTGCTGAGTTTCAGCGAAGGCCTCGAGGTTCTCTGCTTCATGGTTTCATACCATAAGATGTTGGTTATTCGCCTCGGCGTCCTTGCTAGTAGTGCATCTAGTGCCTCTATTCCTCATCTTTCTTAAAATTGAAATCAATTAGAAGAAAATATTTGAAGATATGTCGACAATTCTTCCCCCAGATGGCTCCAAAAAATGATGAATTGAGAATTTTGCAGAAGAGAGTTTACAAGTGAATTTTTCAGATAGCAATCCTTATACCCAACCCCCTTATTTATAGATTTACATGGGAGGGGTTGAGCCTCTAGATTACTAAATAATTCTACAAAGAAATTATATATTCGCCCTTAATGAGGTCGTCACATAAGTACATCTAGAATATTCTAGGAAAATGTGTCACGTGCTAATCCCAAGCATCATCAAAAGTCATTATTAATTTGATGTTGGGATGTGCGAATGATCAAGGGCAGAGTGGAGTGCTACCCCTAAAATTATTATACTATTATAAAAATTAAATTTTGTCACTTAAAAAAATTTCAGAGAATATAAAAAATTAATCTCTATTTATGTATTTATGTAGTCTTATTTTTTAAAAGATCCAAAAATATATTATTTTCATTATATTTTTTAAAAATTCAATAACATCCTTAAAAAAAAATACACTTTATGCCCTAAAATTTTGAAAAATATTCATAAAACTATTTTCTAAGTATATGTAATATGTTGAAAAATCATAAAACTATTTTCTAAGTATATGTAATATGTCTATATGGTCTTTATAGGTTCAAAATTCAACTCTTGGTTCTGTCTCTAGATAGTGACGTAAGAAAAAAATCTTATATACTCATTTCACAATACTGAATAATATTCAAAATTGTTAAATAATTGAAAATAATATTTTTTTTACTTTTTAATTATTTCAATAGATATAATTCAACTTTGCAGTGATGAGCGTATATCACAAACTTACACGGGACGTGATGGTTTCAATAGGAACAATGCTGTTCTACTGATCTTTTAGTTCTATCAATGTTTAAAAATTCAAAATTTAAATTTGACTTGAAAAATTAATGACTCCGATATATTCAAAAAAAATTTGTTTTCTTTTCCAATTCCTTTGGCTGCTCTACCATTTCCGCTAACACTCCAATACTAATCTCTGGGCTATACTCCACACGATTGAGCATTGCCTACCATTAAAAAAAAGTTAAACGAGTCATAATTTAGATAAAGTACCAAACACACTTAATTCAATGGTTTGATAAGTCTCTAGTGTTATCTTACAATATTTTTGTTAGTGTATGTCCTAAAACAAGGTTTTAGTGATAAATTATACCTTTATATTTATGTATATTTTGTAATATGACATTTTTCAAATAAAATATATATATGTGAAATCATAAAGAGTTATGATTTAATTATATTTTATTCGTGTATATCCCTAATCTTAGTGTATGATACTAGTAGATTAGTACATAAGTGTATGTGGATGTTTATTGGGAATAAGTGTTTCGGATTAACCCGCTTAAAGTATTCCACATGGATTATTATTTAAATGCCATTGGATTAATCTCTTTGTGATAATAGTGTAATGATCATTTGACTTGAGATCATGAGTTTATCTTGACTGTGGATTATTATATTTTGACTCTATAAGTCGTTACTCTTAATGACTCGCACATACTGTACAGTTCGGGTATAATATGAATCATGATAAAATAAGATATGACCAATAGAGGATTCACCACTCCTTATAATAGTAGAGTATATCTCAGTATGTCCACTTCTTGAAATACGATTCGAAAATCTTTGTGCAAAGTGAAAATAGAATTAAGAGTGTCTTAAATTTTATTTCAAGTGAGTTGTATTTTGAAAAGAAGTAAATTTGATTAATTCGATAAGAGTTGGCATACATCTGTACTCTTAAATTAATCGGGATATAGGTTGGTAAAAGGATAGTAATTACAGGGGACTCGTCACGGATGGTTGATGTCGAACCACTTGACATAGCTCAACACTTGGGTGGTCATGATACTTTGCTAGAAACCAATCTTGATCTATAAGTGTAAATTAATTAATTGGAGAATTAATGATAAATTAAAGGTGTTTAATTTATCTAATAGAACTAATTTAATATTATAATTTATACTTATTGCCAGTGTGATTGGAAACCTAAAAGGTCACACACCTAAGAATTAATTAATTCGGGATTAAAATGATTTGATAAGTATGAGATATTTACGGGTTAATTTGTGAGATAAATTAACTTTTGGATTTAATTATAATAAGTTATAATATTATGAGTTAATATGTAAGACATATTAATAGTTCTAATGGTTTTATACTTATTTATATATTGTTGACCCAAGATGATTAGGATTATTGTAATTCCCTAAACCCAATTTAATTGGGAATCTAAATTATTATTATATATAATACATTATATTATAATACATATATATATATACCTATATATATATACATATATATATATATACATATATATATATATATATGAGATTAATTAGTAGTACAATCGATGATTAGTACTGGTACTCACGGCAATTATAGAGAAAAGCCGTGGAAAAATAAATATAAAAAAAAGAAGCTGTCAAATTTCTTTTGACAAAAAATCGTGAAAGTCACGATTAGAAAAAGCAAAAAATAATTTAGGAGTTAGCATTTCGTAATTTAGATCAATCAACTCTTGTGAAGATTCTTAATTTAATTATCTATGTGGATATCATTAGAGGTCGGGCACTTGTGCGGCTTGTGTATAGACGTTCCAAACATATTGGAATTTTACTACAATATTAAGGTATAATCTCTATACTTTTCTTGTACTATGCATAAGAGAATTAAAGTGATCCGTAATAGGAATGTAAAATTTTAAATTCCGCTGCGTTTTCTCTTTATTTACTTTCTTACAGTGGTATTAGAGCCACCCTTGATTAATTTATGATATAGTTGTATTTAGTTGTCATGAATATTGAATTGTTCAAACTATATGAATTTTTTAATTTTATTTATAAATATTGGGGAAATATATAAAAAAAAAGGACCCGTGAATATTCACGGGTCGAGGAATCATCTTGATTGCATTCAATTGTCACTTTTAGTGGCAATTGAGTTATTAATTTTTTTTTCTTTTTTGCTAAAATATTTAAAGAGTTAAATAACTTTTAGCGACACTTATTTAATATTTTCATATTAGAGTGTTTTTCTAAATTTTAATTTTTGAAATCACCAGTTAATTTTTGACAATTGTTGTTTAAAATTAATTGATAAGATTTAGAATTTTCTTTATTGTAATTTGATTAAAATATAGAAAGTATGAAACCCTTAAAATATTTATTTAATTCTAATGAGATTAGAATTAAGTAATTTGTTTAAATATTAGAAATTTATTATTTTTCAATGAGACTGGAATTTAATAAATGTTAATTTTTAGAAATTGTTTCTAATATAATTTTTGAAATTCTGTTATTTAAAAATTATTTTCTACTGAGATTGAAATGTCATAATTTTTCTCCACATAATATAAGGGTAAATAATTATTTAATTGATAATTAAAATGAAATTATAATTATGAAATATAGTGATTCATGATTAGATTATTAAATTTAAGAATTTTGCTTTTATTTAATTATTGAATTATTTAATTGCATGATCTAGATTATAGATTTAAAAACAATGTTATTTGTTTGATTTATTTGATTTAACAAATTCAATAGTTGTAAATATTTTAAATAAGGCCTGTGTGTCCTGCCTTTCTCTATTATTCTGGATGTAATTTTTTTTCCATCTCATCCCCTCGAATGTAACTCGAGATTTCTTAACCAATCATGTAATGTACATAGATGTAGGTTAGGGATAGGTTTGAATATCTAAAATGTTTAGATAGAATTACATTTGTAATGTACAAGATAATAGAGATGGCAAAAGTGCAACCAAGAAGGAACTTTTCAGGAGTTGAAGATTACCCTTAGATTTTGACCGCCTAGTTTCATTCATGACTCAAGGAAACTAGTTTAGTAAAAGTCCATAACCATCCATGGTTTTAGCGGACGGATTATTGGGGTAAATAAAATGAATTGATCCAAATTCGATTGTTACTGTTCTTAATTCTGTTCATGTATACCTGCTCTTTGTATGAGAATAACTATTTGATTAAGGAAAATATTACTATAAATTCGATTCTGGGCTCTATTGATAGATTTTGCGATTAAATATTAATTAAATTTTATAAAATCTTACTTACATCAACACTGATATCATAAATTTTATAACATTTAATTTACACCACAAGATTTATAAGTGAACCCGTAAATAAAGTCTACCTAAATATTTCCTTTTGATTAATATTATGGTGTACTGTACACTTATTTTTATACAAGCAGATGTATGATAGATACCACATGCGTGCAAAAAAATAAAAATTCAAATTTAAATTATAATTATGTAACATATATCTATTTATAAGATTTTTTACACCGATTGATGGTGTACAAAAAATTAATAAATTTTTTATGTAATTCACATATCAAAATCTTGTTAACTATAAATAGATCAATTATGCCAAATGGAAAATACTTAGGTAGAGTTGATTTTTGGCTTCACCTGTAGATCCTGTCGTTAATGTGGATTAAATTTTAAAAAATCTTGCTAACCTCAGCTGATGTCATAGATTTTCTAAAGTTTAATCCACATCACAAGGTATACAAGTTGAATCAAAGATCAATGCATGTAGATGGTCTACCTAAATATTTGCCATGCCAAATTACATCTATATCTGCCTTCAGTGCCATATGGGATGGATATTCTTAAAGCACAGTCAAAAAGTATGGTCTATTGTCATATAAAAAAAAAAATTGAAATGGGAGAAAGTCAAATGATACTTCAATGTTCAAAGAACAAAGCAAAATTCAATTGTGCAACCTTCAAAGAATTTAGTGCTAATGAACCATAATTGATTAATTGACAAAACCCTTTTAATCTATTAACAAAATTATCTAACGTTATACAGGCTCAAAGTTCACTTCGACAATGACACCCCTATTTACAAGACAAAAGTAGAGATACAAATTCTTGAAAGCCATTATTAATTTGATGTTGGGACGTGCGGATGATCACGGGCGGAGTGGAGTGCTATCCCTAAAATTATTATACTATTATAAAAATTAAATTTTGCATCTTAACAATTTAAAAGAATATAAAAAATTATTCTCTATTTATGCATTTATATAGTTTTATTTTTTAAAAGATCCAAAAATATATTATTTTCATTATATATATATTTTTTAAAATTTCAATAACATCCTTAAAAAAAAATACACTTATGCACATCTAGTAGAAAATCATAAAACTATATTCTAAGTATATGTCTCTATACACATATGGTCTTTGCAGTCGCAAAATTCAACTATTGGTTCTGTCCCTAGAGAGTGACGTTGGAAAAAAGTCTTATATACTCATTTTACATATACATCTAATATTATTTCAAATTATTAAATAATTGAAAATAATAATTTATTTTTTAATTATTTCAACAAATATAATTCAACTTTGCAGTGATGAGCATGTATCACAAACTTACACGGGGACGTGATGGTTTCAACAGGAACAATGCTGTTCTACTGATCTTTTGGTTCTATCAATGTTTAAAAATTCAAAATTTTAATTTGATTCGAAAATTTAATGAGTCCAATATATTCAAAAAAAAAATTGTTTTCTTCTCCAATTCCTTTCGCTGCTCTACCATTTCAGCTATCTACACCCCGATACTAAGCTCTGGGCTGTACCCCACACGATTCAGCATTGCCTACATTAAAAAAAATTTAAAGGAGTCATAATTTAGATAAAGTACCAAACACATTTAATTCAATTGTTTGATAAGTCTCTAGTGTTATCTTACAGTATTTTGGCATCACAAGAAGTTTAATTATATAGGCAAGTGAAATCACCAGAAGAAGATGAACACGAAGCAAAGGAAATAAAATTTCAATATTCAGCTAGAAATGGGATCTATGTTTCCAACAACTTCAAAAGATGCAACTCTAGAACAAACAAAAATAAACCAAAGTCAATGCTCTCGTCCCAGTAGAATATGAAACTAAAGTCGATGTTTTTGCCCCACTAAAATCAATGCTCTTGTCTCGAAAGCAAAATTGCGTATGTTCGGCCATTCTGTCTCTTATACAAAAATAAATGTAATATAATAGATAACTCTTGACCATTTAAAAGAAGCTATGAATTGTTTATATAATTATCAAATCGGAGAGATTTTGATTCATTCGAACTCAAAGCATACAATTTGAAAATAATATTTAATTTAAATGAATGGGATTTGAAGAATAGGCAAACAATATTTTCTTGATGTGTATAAGAGACAATGCTAAATCTCTATATTGCAATTTGTTGTGGATTTTTTTTTCATTATTATCTAATTTTCACACAAAAACGCAAGAATGAAGTATAAGAGATGGACAAAATTTTTGTGCGAGGAATAGTCACGCCCCAAAATTTTGGGATCATACCATGCCGTATCCTTAGGTAGGTGAAGAGGTACAATACTACAGTAACAAAACTATTCTAACTAAAATAAACAATAAATACTAATAACATAAAGCAATACAAAATATCTATTTAGTACGTAGGCCACAAATCTGAGTTAATTATAAGTTTAGAACCACAAGACATGATCTAGATCATAACCTTGCCTAATGGTGAACTTGAACCCTTCATAGAAATCGTAATCATTCTCAAAAATTGTAAAATATTAAAAATGATTGGGGTGAGTAACACACAAACTCAATAAAAGGTTCATATACCCTTTTACTGGATTGAATAAGTCATAATATACTAATCAATCATGCAAGCATATTTCACATCAGTCAGAACATTCCAAAAACATACATAACACACCATATATCACAAAAAAGATACAAAACAGATAGTTCATAGATTTACAAGGGTAATTCGGGTATTAGATCTAATTATAAGAATTAGAAACCCGCTAGATAAAGGAGTAGAGACAAAGACAGAACGAATAGAGATAGAAAAGATATGAAAACAATGCTCTCTCAGAACATTGTTGCCTTCGAGTTACCAAGGGTACACTATGAGCCAAACATGCAATATGCAATCATATCCCACATATGTCACAATCATGTTACATGCACCAGTCATATACTATAACATAACCAGAAAGGTATATATATTCCATACTCAATTTTCTTTGTATCATAATATAATTTTAGATCATAAAAGAGTTTTCAAATACATTTGTGTATTTGGAGACAATTTAATATATATAAAAAAAGCAAATGAAGTTATACTTCTCTTATGATCTTATCATCTTCGTTACCCTAGACACATATCACAAATCTCAATCTGAAGAATACAATGATCAATGAAATATCATGTTTTTCCACTTCCTAAATCACTTGTTCATGATCTAATAAACATACTTATGCTCCATTATAAATCCTATTTTAACTATCACAATTTATCAAACCTATAAATAATTCCAATACGAACCATTTTTATTACTTATTAAACATAAATCATTATAAAAATTAATCTTCATTGATTAGGTCAAAATATCCATTGATTAGCAACTTCTAGCAAAATTAATCTTTACTGGTTAGGTCAAAATATCCAATTATACAATTCATAAACATACAAGTAGAATAGTTGGAACAAATTTCCAAATTTGACACGTTTAGTGAAATTGGTATATATTGGGATGTGTTATTCTTATACGTGTGATCTTTATACAACTAGAAAATTATATTCAGAATGCTAAAACTTTTATTTAGGAATTATCCCCAAACTAATTCTTTAAATCATCTTAATTTAGTGATATATTTTCAAAATTACATTCTAGATTTCTAGATAGGTAGAGTTTAGGAAGACTACTGTATTTTGTCATATATAAATCGAAAAAAATGCATGCTTTACATTGTCAGAAATTAATTTTAATAATCTAGAATGAAGAAAATTCACTTAGATTACCATTCTAAATTACACAAAATTAACCAAGAACATATTAATCACATTAAGTGAATACTATTTTTCAGATCAGACTCGTTTTACAAAAATTAATGTATATCATGTTATAAAGATCAGATTACTATGTTATTTATAGTTATCAAAACTAGATTTAAAAGACTACAAATCTTATGAAGAAGTCAAATTCAAATTCGGAGCACAACATACTCAAAAATTACAAACAAAAGATAGATTTTTAGTCAATTTCCAAGACTTTCTATAATTAATATACAAGTGATTAAGAATGTGATTTTTATATTCTCGAATAAAGTTTCTTATTATTTACAATAAATGGCACATTATAGGCATTTATTTGTGTAAAAGTGTCTTGTGATGTCTCGCTTGAGTTTTAGTCACAGATTTTTTAATATTTAATCATTTATTTCTTTTATTTTTAACCATACAAACACCAAAAAAATCACATAAAAACATTTTAATATAACATAAAATCAGATTCATTCACATGTTTCTAATTTTCTTAAACAATTCATCCAAAAAAAAAAAACAAGATAATAAAATCTTACATAAACCCTAATTTCAGTATTCGTGAATTCACATAAACATACATGTTAACCAATAATTAAGTCAATCAAACTTCTTATATGCATAAATCTACACCCATATGAGTGCTTCCAGATTGAAGAATAAACTCTTACCCTTTTATGAATGATTTGTGGAGATAATATTCTCTGTCTTCTTCTCTCTACCGTAAGTCTCTTGTCCCATCCCCTTCTTGTACTATAAGAGACAGGAATTCTTCTTCTTCTTCTTCTCCTATGTCGATCTTCCTTTCCTCTCTCTCTTGCTCTCTCTTTCAATCTTACGACTCTTTCATTCTAGACGATTCTCTCTTCTATCTTTCTTTCTAATGTTTTTCTCTCTCATTTCCTTTAAAACTGATCCCTTATTCTTCTCTAACCATTCCCTTATTTTTGTCAAATAAACACGTTACTTTCAATTATGTGGTAAGGGCGAATTTTAGGAAATAACCATAGCTAGTCAAAATCCTACCTAGTTAAGCGTTTCTAAATTATTATCTTGTTTCCTAATTTGATTGGGATATTTACTCCTTTATTTTTAGTAAATTTACTAATTTACTTAATATTTATATTAATATTTTCTAAGTGCAATTAATAAAAAAAATCCAATTAAATATTCCGTTGATATAAATAAATAAATAATCAATTAGGAACAAATAGGTCAAAAAAATCTGGGTACACATCCTATGCATCTTATAAGAAGTTTTGTCTTTAAAACTTTATATTTCTATCATTTTAAAACGAGACATTTAAAGAATGATAAAAGGAAACAAAAGTCATTCATCTCAATGGCTTAGCAAACTAAAGAACAAAACAACCACTAGTTAACAAATGCATACAAAAATATACTGCCACGATTATGCACCTAAATTCGCTTGGATAATTGATCATGAAAAACAAGCGAAGATAGAAAAACAAAATAGTCAATATTATTATTTTGTGATTCTTGACTGTTATGTCTATTTTAGAAAATACTTCAATCAACAACAATAGAATATGAAACTACAATAGACCCCTTTTATTGATGTAATCAATTAATTCAATTTGTTTAATTAATTTGTAACACATAAACTAATTTTCAAAAATTCATCCTTTAAAATAAAAGTACAAACGCCCAATTTGTGAAAAACATATCTAATTATTTCATAAAAAATTCCATCCATTATCAACACTTAGGATTCTTATAATTAGAATTAAGAAGCAAAGTCAGTAAGACTCTATTTCAAAATATCTACATAATTTTTTTTTTTATTAACAATTCTACAATGAATTATTTTTTAAAATAATAGTAAAATAGTTAAAGGATGGATTATCTCAATTGTAAAATAATTTCATTTTTTTAATTTGCAAATTCAAGTAATAATGCGTACACATAATGAAAATGTTGAAATGAAAACCTTTAGCCATTATCAGTAAGTGACATTTCATTAAACTATACCAGCACAATAAAATTGATTCCATAATGCATATCACATTTGTACTTTATATTCATTTACAATTACTCAGAAATCAAGATTCACTAAATTTTATTCAATTATCTTGGATATATAGTAATTATTTACTCAATTTTTTAATTAAACATGATACTTATATTAAACAAATTATTAGAATTTATAATTAGTTATCACCCATACACAATTAATGAATAGTAAAGACAAATAATCAATTGGACAATAAATTAATATGCATCAAAACAATTAGTCAATAATATATTAGCAATGATTATTCATTAAAGACAGAAGTAATATTTATCCTATTTCATCAAAGTTGCATTATTGTAAATTTAAAAAAAGTATATATATATATATATATATTATATATATATATATATATATATATTATACATCCAAATTCGTAATCAATTAAATATGTATCTAGTGTAAATAAAACATACAATCTCTTTCTAATTAACGAACGTCTCAAACAATTATATGGTAATACATATACTTAACATATGTCCAAATAAATAATCATATAAATAAGCAATTAGTAAAAGAATATCGAAGAAATAATCAGTTAACAACTATTAGAAGGAAAAATAAGGTTTCAAGTACTATTCGTATCAAAAGTTCCAACCCACGAACTTAACTAACTTCCACTGCACATTCTAATTACTGTAACAACCGAATTCTAAAACTCAAATGTTACCCCAATAACTGAGAAGTACAATCAATAGAGTTATAATAATTTGCTATTCTTGATTGGCCATTTCCAAACTGTGGATCACATGAAACTCTAAAAATCGTAACCACTCAATTAAACACTAAACCAGACACTCAAACCAAATACTCTTAAAATTTATACGATACAATATGATAAGACCTAATCCGAAACATACTATCGAGATCATAATCTAAACTCTGATACAACTAAATTTCAAGCCCCAAAAACTTTGGACCATTACATACCCTATCCTTGGCTAGGCGTAAAAGGCTATAATAATTCTAATTATTCGAACCAAAATAAATGATAAACTCTAGTAACAGTACAAGCAATACAAAATATCTATTTGGCACACAAGCCACAAATCTAAGTTAACTACGAGTTTGGAACCACAAGAAGTTAGACACAATCTAGGTCATAACCTTGCCCAACGGTGGACTTGAGCCCCTTACTGAAATCATACTCATTCTTAGAAATTGCAATGTTAAATAAATGGGTGAACAATACACGAGCTCAGTCAGCAGTTCATATATCATTTTACTGGATTGAATAGGTTAAAATATACTAATCAATCATATAAGCATACTTTACATATGCATCAGAACATTCCCAAAACTTGCATAACAGATCATATATCACAAAATAGACATAGAACATATAGCTCATAGATTTATAAGGCTAATTCAGCTATTGGATCCAGGGCAAACTATTAGGAACCCATTAGACAAAGGGCCAGGGCCAGAGACAGAACATATATGAAAACAATGCTCGCTTAGAACATTGTTATCTTTGAGTTACCAAGGTTACACTATGAGCCAAACATACAACATGCAATCATATCCCACATGCGTTACAATCATGTTACATACACCAGTCATATACAATAACATAACCAGAAAGGCACACATATTTCATACTCAATCTTCTTTGTATCATAATATATTTTTAGATCATAAAAGGGTTTTCAAATACATTTATATAAATAGTAAAATGATACATGAACCACTTACCTTAGTCCAAAGCTATGCTTCTCTTATGTTCTTGTCATCTTCATTCTCTTATGATCTTATCATCTTCATTACCCAAGATACATTGTGCCACAAACCTCAATCTAAAGAATACAATGATCAATGAAATATCATGTTTTCCCCTTCTTAAATCACCTATTCATGATCTAAAAAGCATACTTATGCTCCATTAAAAATCCTATTTTAACTATCACAACTTATCAAACCTACAAATAATTCCAATACAAACCTTTTTTATTAAACATAAATCATTATCAAAATATACCAATACACTTAGCAACTTCTAGCAAAATTAATCTTCATTGATTAGGTCAAAATGTCCAATTGTACAATTCATAAACAGACAAGTAGAATATTTGGAACAAATTTCCAAATTTGACATGTTTAGTCAAACTAGTATATGTTGATATGTGTAAATCGCATACATGTACTCTTTTTTACTTGGCTGTTATGTTTCAGGCACCCAAAATCTAATCAAATTCACTCTTATATTCTGTCTCAGCATACACATCGAGTCGTTCCACAGAGAATGGGGGTTATTCTTGTGCTCCAAGAAAAAAAGGGGGTTTTTGAAAAATAAGATTGTAACTAAAAACTAAAACAATAAGTGAAATTGAAGAGAATTCAATAAAAGAAGGATCTTGGTTCCGGTCATATCCACCATAAAAATTCTATTAATTGATCATCGAAACCAAAAGTAACTCAATTTCTATACCAAGCAATAATTGAAGAATTAACCTGAATTCCAATTCAAAGTCGATTCTTTTATCTTTTCCTAGGTTAATTAATTTTCAACACGCGATCTAATTAACATTAACAATTAAATTATTCTAGACACGCGCTAGATTATTAATAGAAGCATTAAAATCAACAAGAACAATTAGGCTAATATAACATAAACACATGCGGTTGTGTCAATTAGTTGATTATGTCCCCTAAATTCAATAATGCGTGAGCAATTATTAAACTTAGTTGCTTCACAGATTGAATTGAACAAAGCAGTAAAAAACAATATAACTATAGTTTAATTCCAATAACTCACTATTCTGCACCAATTGCAAATTAAAAAGAACAATCATAAAATATGTGTAATAACACAGAAAAATAATCAATATTTGATATAAAAATAAATAAGTTCAAGTACACAAGTCTCACAACTTAGAATCAACCATGGCTTCAATTCTCTCAATCAAGAAAAGAGTTTTAGGCACTAAGTGCCATGAAAGATACACAAGAATTTTCTATTGACAACTCACAATAAAAACCAAAGAAAAGGATGTTGTCTCTTATACTCACCCTATAGGGAGTATTTATAGTGAATATTAAGGTTTACAACCCCAATCCTAAGATATGAACGTGAAATCGATTGAAAAAGAGTCTAACCGGAATTATGAAACCCTACTATGTTGCGTGCATGTCAAAAAATAAAAATTATGAAACCCTACTATGTTGCGTGCATGTGCGCGCACCCCAATTCTGAAATCTTGCTCTTTGGAAATCGCACATGTGCATAGCTTGATGTCGCACACGTGCACGAAACTCTAATAGCTGTGCACCAACTGTTGCCTTAATTTTAACCTTGATGCTCTTGGAATTGAGCTGAAAAAGTGTAAAACACGAAAGTTGTAGTTCTTTCTCTTACTTTCCAACACATCTTGAATCAAATCAATTGGAGCTTGGACAAGAAAGTTGCATTTAAAAAATGAAACAATATGCAGATTTGCTCCATACTCGTGCACAATTTGTCCCTGGACCTTCTTTCCATCTTTTTCATCCATCTTCACTTCAAACCTACAAAAATATAGTAAGGGAATGAATGCTTGTTTTGCTCTGAAATCCATATGTGGAAGAGTGTTTGATCTCTTCCATCTCTGCCTCAAGACTTTTTTTGCTGAATTGGATCCGATAGTTGATCCCTAATTTCCCTTACGGAAGGGGGATGAGCAAAGCTCACTATTATGAACTTATCAATTTACCCCACACTTAGTCTTTGATCGTCATTGAGCAAACATAAAATTAAAACAATTAAGCATATGTCTCTTCCACCCAACATATTCCCTCAATTATCCACATAAATAACCAAAAGCCAATCCACCATTTGGAAGGGCTTGTAGTCCAAGAATCCAAGAGTTCAAATGCTAATAAAAACTAGAACATGAGATTCGTGTGTATGTGTGCAGCCATTCGAAAACTCAAATTTGAAAACACTTAGATTAAATCATGTAAGCCCTCTTCTTACACCTCTCCACTGATCTAGACTACACAATCTAGATGTGTATTAGGTAGGACTTTTTAACTTGTAACATAGCAAAATTGGCTAATCAAATTTAGGAAAGGACACAAATAAGAACAAGAGCTTTAAAGTAATGCCGGCCACACATTAAAATAAAATTTCTCTTCACATGTGAAGCATCATACATCCACAACCCCACACTTGAATAACAAACGGCCATGAAAAATTATAAGCAAACAATTAGCAAACAAGTTCCCTTTCTTTGATTTGGCCAAACATGCCAACATTCCTGCAAACATTTATTCATCATCATTATTTATTACGTGGAATATGACAGGTACCACTGGTAGGCACTACCCGCATGTAGTAAACCTACAATTCCTTACCCTCATTTAAATACCTTTCACTTTCAAGTAGCAGATGATGGGCACTACTTGTATATATCAAGAACTTTCATTATTTTTTTTGATTCAAATTTTTTTTTAGTACCCCATTTTGCTTCATAAATATACACCACCCATTCTCACAATTTTCCACACTCATTAACTACCATCTACCCTTATGTCCCCTTAATAAATAATATGTGCAATAAAGCTCTTTAAGGGACAATTTGGGATAGAACAATTGAAAGAAATTATTAGGCTCAATAAGAGTAGGTAAAATAAGTTTAAATGAAAGAAGGCGATTGGTGTTTCTTTCCATTCATAACAATTCAAGGCTCAAACAGGGTACTAGAGATAAAAGTTTTTAAATGGTTGGCTAGGAAGGCTCAAATGACCAAAGAAGGCTCTATCCTCATCTTTAAATATGATCAAGTTGTCTAAAAATTTCACTTCGAAAATATAATAAAGCAGGTTTCTGGGATGCAATATAATTAATTCTACATAATTATATCTAAGTGTCCAAACCAAAAATTAATTCATGGCTAAGTGCACAAAATTCTTAAAAATCAAGAATGGAAAAATATTAGCATTAATTCATGAATGGTTCAACTCAATAGTTATTATGCAGAAAATACAAAAGCATGCTAAGCAAAATTTTTCAATTTTGCTTAGCATGCTTTTTTATACTAATTGATAAGCTGTGTAAAATTCCGTACACAGCTTGTCATTTACATCAATTTTCATATAAAATGAGCAACAATTGAGTTAATTATGAGATTAAATATTTTATTTTTAGTTTTTGTAGGTCTTGAATGAAAAATGAGTCAAAAGGATCAAAAAGCTGGATAAAAATCAAAAGGATGCAAAACGTACACCGGCGAGGAGCAAATTTGGACACTGTTTGGTATTTTGAGCATAAATTTCTTGTCCGAGCTCCATTTGAGGTGATTCAAAATGTTTTAGAAAGATAAGAGAAAGAACTACAATTTTATGTTTTATGTTTTTCCAAATTCTTAAGAGCATCAAGGTTAAAATTGAGGTTGAAATTGAACCTAAGTGTAGAGCGCGCAAATATCCACCAATCTTAGGGCAACTAACTCAAATGTGTATAAGCTACAGCCCTACATTTGATTGCGCATGTGCACGTAATGAGTAGCTGGTGACGTAAATTACTTGTTTTGGAAGTTTTTCTACCCATTTTTCTCTTTTTGTGTTTTGAAATATTTTGACCATCTTATGGGTTAAAACCCTAATGTATCCCCTATAAATACCCGATTAAGAGAGCAATTGAATATACGTAGTAGTCATTAGTTAGGTTAGACATTAGATTAGGAAAATCATAGCTAGGATTTTATTCTTGTTGCCCAAAACTTCAACCACATCAACTTTTGTTCTGGCTACACTATTGAGTTTGATTTCTTTATTTAAATTCAATTCAATTCAATTCCAGTTCTTGTTCCAATTTCATAGTTTTAACTTAATCTTCCTGCATTTACTTATCTAGTTTGCATTAATTTAAATTCGCTAATAGTAATTTTATTGCCTTTTCTAGTTTCACTTTATTGCTTTCTCTAGTTTTAATTAGTTTCTAATCATTCTTAATCTCTTAGTGATTAGATCCAATTAGGTTAGCTAGAGCAAAACCCTTCAATTAATTTGTCTAACTAGTTCGTAGGTTTGTGAACTCTAGTAATTGTCAAATAGTTTTCGTGGGAACGATCCTTACTCACCCGATCTACAAACATATCTTGTATTCTTGCAAGTATGTGTAGGTATTGATTAAGGTTATAAAAGCATAATTTATTACTTGTTTGTGAATCTGATTACCTAATCAATATTTATTTGAACAAGTTTTTGGTGCCATTGCAGGGACTATTTTTGGCGCAATATTAGGTTTAGCAAACCTTACTAGATTAGATTTTTTATTTTCTTTCAATTATTTACAGCTGCTTTTGTTCTTTTAATTTTTCTTTTAGATTTCTGCTTTAATATTCGAACTTTGGCCTTTTTTCCAAACTTGTAGTTTATGGTAAATACTTATTCTTCCAACTAACCACTACATCCAGGTGAATTGGAGATTGAACGAACTATAACCAGAAACCATAGGAAACCACTCATTTCTGAAGCCAAGAAGAGAATATTCACCTGGATGTAGTGGTTAATCCAAGCCAATACCCTAACCTATGTCTGTCTCTTATACACATCTAGATGTGTATAAGAGACAAAGTCGAGCCTAAGACTATAAACAAAGATACTGCATGGGAGGTAACCCATGTCCTTTTACATTTTGTTTGTCATGTTTGTTATGTTTGTTATGTATGACTTTACGGGATTATGTTTTTCCTAACTATTGTGGAATTTTATTCCACGATTTTCTTGTTTTCTTAATTTTTTAATGGGTTTAATGTTTTGCTTTTGTTTTAGTGTTATTGACATGTTTCAACTCGCTTTATCGATATTTATGTCAGGATACACTACTTCAACCGTTCTACATTGCCAGAGAAGCTTTCTCTTTCCTCTACTTTTTTGTGCTTTTATTTTCTTTAACACTGGGGACAATGTTTATTTCTAAGTGTGGGGTAGAGAGTTATCTAGATTTATAATTGTTGGAGTAGTTTGCTCAATTTTTGCTTCAATATTTTAGCTTTTCTTTTGATCTAAGAGTTTTTTCAAGATTTTGAAAATTTATTTTCGAATTAGTAGAAATTTTTGAAATTTTTGGAAATTTTGCAATCGTTTAGCATATCTCTTTGACTTTTTGCGTGATAATTTTTTAGGGAGTAGTTAATGTTAATATTTTCCTTGTATGATTTTTGAGAATTTTCGAGCACTTAACCATAAATTATTTTTATTTTTGACACTCAAAGACAATTATGTAAACTCATTTATATTGCATCCCAGAACTTGCTTTATTACATTTTCGAAGCGAATTTTATAGGCAATTTAATTTGGTTTAAAGATAAGGGTAGAGCATTTCTTTGGATATTTGAGTCTTTCAAACCAACCTTATTGGAAATTATATCCCCAGTTTCCACATTATTTGAGCCTTAATTTGTAATGAATAGAGAAAACACCATTTGCGTTCTTTCGTAAAAACTCATTTTGCCTAGCCTAATTAATTTTTCTATCCCCAAATGTCCCTTAAAGAGCTTTAATGCACACAATTATTTGTTAAGGGGATAAGAAAGTGAAAGGTATTTAAATGAGGGTAAGGAATTGTATGAGTGAATGATGTACATATATGGGGCAAGAGACACTGGGAGGAAGGATGTAATGTTTGAAAGTACAGGTAGTGCCTATCACTGGTACTGCCCTATTGTATTTATAGGTAGTGCCTATCACTGCTACCTACATTGGTGTGTTTGCGGGTAGTGCCTATCACTGGTACCTGTATTGGCAGTGGATATAAAAAAAATTAATTAAAAGTGTTCGAAAAAAGATTGGCCTATTGGGTTGAAATTGGAAAAGGAAGACATTTTGTTTATTGTATGAATTTGTATGGGTGTTTGTTGATTAAGTGCGGGGTTACTTCTGTGAATGCTGCATTGGTATTGAATGTGTTGGAGAGAAAGTTTTATTTTGATATGAACTGCATTAATTTAAAACTCTTTCTTTGTCCTGAGATATCCTTCTCCCTTTCTTGATTAGCCAATACTCTAGCCTAACATTGCAAGTTAAAGAGTCCTACCTGATTTAAATTGAGTTAGTTGTATATATTAGTGGAGATGTATAAGAAGAGTAAGCTATAGGGTATTTTAAAAAATTCTAAGAGTTTGCATAATTTAATCGGATGTCCCTAAACCTGAGTTTCTATTAAATGGCTATATTCACACATACACACATATCGAATATCAAATGTAGGGTTTTATTAGCATTTGAACTCTTGAGTTCTTGGACTATTCGTGGTGGAGGATTTGTTCTTGATTATCTAGGCAGACAATTATTGAGATGTGTGGGTGCGTTTGCTATGAGCTTATCTATTTTCATTCTATTTTTGCTCGAGGACGATAAAAAATTTTGAAGGGTGAAAAATTAGCAAAAATTTCGCCAAAAATTTTGAAAAGCTCTCAAATCAAAAGAAAAGTCAAAATATTGCAGAAAAATTAACAAAATACACCAAACAACTTATAAATCCAGATAACTCCCCACCCCACACTTAAAAATAAGTATTGTCCTCAATGCAATAGAAGCATAATGTGTGAAAAAGAAAAGTTTCTCTAGATGTGATCACATTTAGAGCAGTATTCCACTATAAATATCCCTTTGACGTGAATTGAAGCTCGTGTAACACTAAAAAAAACAAAACAGAGAATTTCGATGAGAAATTAAGAAACACAAGAAAATTGTAGAATTAAATCTTACAATAGTCAGGAAAAAACTTAATCACTTAAGGGAATACAACACAAAAATAGAGAAAAGCACAACTATGAAAATTAAACTAAGTAAAAATAAAACTAGCTGAAATGTCTGATAAATAAAAACAACTAAAATGTCTGGAAATCAACGCAAAGCTAAGAAAATCATCAAAATGGACCTAAGCATAGGGCATCAAAACATCAGGCGCCAAATCCTGTGAAAATGGAGAGAACGGTGGGAATGTCGATGAGTCCTTTCCCCGTTCCCTTGCCAGCAGGCAAGCCTCTATGGTTTGCTACCAGGCATACTGATACTTGATGTAAGTGTCAAATCTTTACCGCATGCACTGCTTCTCTGCTAGAATTTGTTCAAGGATTTCTTCTTGAGTACGCCATGGCTTGAGCTCATCCTCAGAGTCGACATCATCCCCATCCTGAGAAGTAGATGCATGGGAATGAGCGTGCTTAATCGGAGCCCTTGCATTCTCCGTAGAAACTAGGTTCCTAGGTTTCAATTTCTCTTCTCCTAGGTCAATTACAACTCCACTTTTAATACACAAAGTTGAGATCATATTAGAAAACAATAAGCCCAATTGTTTGTTGGTGGTAGAACAGCAGATTTTGGGACATATGAGTTGGTCCAAATCTATGGATTTCCTAGAAGCAATACAATATAGGAGTTTGGCCCACTCTAGAGTGAGCATGAGTGAGATGGTTGATCGGGAAGAGGTGAGCACAAATGAACCTAAACCATCCAAACCAAGTCAGTTTAAGTGTATTAGCATTGAAGTGTCTTGCCACTGTCCCAACCGTATCATATGTCCATTCAACAGCACCATTACAAAGAATGCTTATGATCTCATTCAACTCCATATTGGTGTTGTTGATGGTTGGGTACTCGTCATTGCGTATTCGATTGACTTTCAAAACCCTATTAATCTCATTCACAAAGATATCCACCTACTTCCCTCGAACATACACCCTAGTGTCACTGTAATGGCTCAAATTGGCGTAGAACTCACGCACCACTAGCAGTACTACATCTTTGGGAGTAGGGGTGAAGTGATTCCACCCATGGTTGCGAATGGTCAATTTTATCTCAGGTACCCTTTCCAAGGGCACTTGAATGCCCTTCTCTTTAATCGCAACCCACTACAAAAAATAAATCTCATACTCAGCAATGAGTAGACCCAATTCGGATTTTTTCCCTATTATCTCCTCGGGTGTGCTCTCACATTGAGGACCGGCCAAGAAAGATCTCCAACAATTCTTGTTCGTATAGGAATTTCTTACATGTTCTTTCCATAACTACAAAATTTAAATGTGAAAATCATGGTAACCCAAACAAATATTCCAACACACTTATACAAAATCACAACCCCCAATTAACAAACATTAGAATGCACAAGATGAATTTCCATAAATTAGTGCCAAAACTAAGGTCTATACACATTCTTAGAACATTATTATCCATTATACTTGAAAATGATAAATTGTAAGGCATAATTAGCATTCTAGGAATTGAATTCATGCATCAATGCCTTGTGTTTTAACTTTTTTATTCATTGAAACAATTCATCAAACACTTGGCAGGCATAAATAAAGAACAAATTTTTCTATATATAATGAACATGCAATCACTCCCCAATCAACAAGTCATGCCTAAATTACTCAAATCACACATTTAAAGTTCAATCCATGACAAATATTAATCAATTAAAGCGTGAAAAATCAAAACCTGATTGATTGTCAATAGAAAACCCATAAAGGAAAAGTTGAAGATATTGAATGAAATCCATACCTTGATGTAGTTATCCCTTGAAAATAAAGGTTTGATATTAATGGTATGAAATTGAAATGATTTGATGTTAGAAAGTAGTAGAGAATATTGGCGGTTGAAGGGAGTTGGAAGAGGAGAAGTTAGAAGAAAAGAAGGATGGGCGTGTCTTATGCTTGGCAAATAAGGGTTTTGCCCTTATAATGGCTATGCACACATGCACTGGGCACAAAAGGCAGTGGTTGCGTTTCTGAAGTTGGCCTCACACACATGCGCGATGCATATAGCGCACACGTATGCGTGAAGCAAAGACAAAATTTTTGCTACAAGTTTCTTGTGCACTGTCATACCAAATGGTGGGCATGTGCATAAAAACACCCTTCCAAGCACAACATTTTTATTCCTAAACAAGCCAAACAATATACACTGCCTTCAAATTCGACGATTTTGTTTGTTCAACTTGTTAATTAAGTTGATTTCCAACACCAAAAACACAATACTATAAAAATCTTAAAAGTAAAATAACTAAATAAAAAAAAAAACTTCAAAAACAATTAAATGGAATAAAATGTAAATGGAAATGCGTTGCCTCCCATGCAATTTCTGTGGTCACAGAAATCACATGCTAGATGTGATGCTAGATAGGTCGCAAGCTTAGTAATTTTCATAGTTGAGGAATTGGCCTGTCTCTTATACACATCTAGATGTGTATAAGAGACTCACAAAGGATGAATTCAATCTTCTACTCTTTGATGGATGTGAACAAGTTGCTCTTCTTGCGTTTAAAGAAGTTGACTGGAAATGATCACCCTTTCTTTATCCTTACCCTCCAAAAATAAGTACTTAGGTGATCAGGGAAACCGATGATAATACTGCATTTCTTCCTACACAAAAGGTAGCACAAATTTTTCAGTAGGAGTTGGTAAAACATTAGAACCTGCCTCACCCATCTGCTGAGATATGGGAGAAGATGTACTGATTCTTCTAATTTCCATCATCGGCTTTTAAAAGTTAGCACCAGAAGACAAGCTCATCATTCTTCTCAGTATGTTTATTCATACACTCTTCCACCACTTTACTGTTTTAGATACAAAATTTTCATATATTGCAGGCTTAATCACATCTATTATAGAAACAAGGTCAATATGTTCCGAAGATCCTACATCACCATAAATATTAAACTTCACACTAGTTTGGCCAAACTCCATGCTAAGTGTACCATTGAAAGCATCTATCTTAGTTTAAGAAGTAGCTAAGAATGGTTTTCATAACAAAATAGGTGTAGTAGAATCGTCATTTTCCATTTCAATCACATAAAAATCGGCAGGAAATATCAAATTCTCGAGTTGAACTAAGATATCTTTTACTACTCCCTTCGGATAAGCTAAGGATTTATCTACCAATTGAATTACCATACCAGCTTTATTCAATAGCCTAATTTTTAGTGCATCATAAATAGAGTATGTGTATTACATTTAGATAGATGGATTCTAGATAGATTTTGGCTTTTTCAATTCTAGGTTGCCTATCTAATAAGGAACGGAAAATATACTTTGGTTCTTCAATTTTTCCGAAAGAGATTTTTGAATTATGGATAAAACATTACTCCCAACTTCTATTTTCCTAACCTTCCTCTCTTTTTGTTTTCTTTTGTGAGTCCACAATTCTTACAAAAACTTAGCATAACGAGATATTTGTTTAATGGCATCTGATAAATGAATATTTACCTCACACTTACAAAAAGTCTCATACAACTCTCTATTGAGATCCTATTTCACAAACTTCTTTAATGCTTCGAGGACAGGGGGTTCGGGTCTAGATTCTGTATAATTAGACAGATTTAAAAAAGGTTCACTTTTTAGGACAAGAAAGGCTGCAACAAGTTTTTTTCAACTTTATTTCGCCAGATTATAAAGTTGTCTCTTAAAGTTCAGGAATCATTTTTCACTACACCTCAACCTCCTTGCCACTTTTCAGCACAATTGCACTAACATATTCCTTGAGATTTACAATTGTTTGAGAGGGCAACTTGTCAGAATTTTGTGCTTCTAACCAACTAATTGCAGTCGCCATTTGTCCTAATTGGGTCTACAATTGCTGGATAGTGGCCTTTATGTCCTATTGAAATTGCATAGTATTAGTAGTCAAAGCATTCATGTGATTAGTCCTCTAATGACTTACTAGATTGAGCAACCGGATTCAATTGTTGTCTTTGAGCAAACGGAGGCCTGTATGTATTTTTTCTAAATTCAATAATGCTAATCAAGCAATTATTAAAGTTAGCTATTTCACATATTGAATTGAACAAAGCAGTCAAAAAGAATCTAGTTATGTTTTAATTCCAATAACTCACCATTCTGCAGCAATAGCAAATTTTTTTTAAAAAAATAATTATAAAATTAACGCACAAAAATAATCAATATTTGATATAAAAATAAATAAGTTCAAGTACAAAAGTCTCACAACTTAATAGAACCGACCTTGGCTTCAATTCCCTCGACCAAGAACGAGGGTTTTAGGCATTAAGTGCTATGGAAGAACACACGAGAATTTTTGCTAAAAACTCACAATAAAACCAAAGAAAAGAATGTCGTCTCTTCAATTCACCCTACAAGGAGTATTTATAGTGAATATTAAGATTACAACCCCTATCTTAAGATATGAACGTGAAATCAACTGAAAAAGAGTCTAACCGGATGAAAAAATCTATCAAAAAATAAAAATTACAAAACCCTACTATGTCATGTGTATGTGCGCGCACCCCAATTCTGAAATCTTGCTCTCTGGAAATCACACACGTGCACAACTTGATGTCACACATGTGCGCGAAACCCTAATAGTTGTGCTCCACCTGTGGCCTCAATTTTATCCTTGATACTCTTGGAATTTGGAAAAGTGTAAAACACGAAAGTTGTAGTTCTTTCTTTTACTTTTTAACGCATCTTGAATCAAATCAATCACAGGTCGGACAAGAAAGTTGCATTTAAAATACGAAACAATATCTAGATTTGCAATTCATACTCGTGCACAATTCGTCCTAGGAATTTCCCTACATCTTTTTAGTCATTTTTCACTTTAAACTTGCAAAAACTAAGAACAACCAAATTAAACTTCATATTAACTCAAATCTTGCTTAAAATATATAAATATATAACAGTAAATGACACATAAAATATATCACAATTACGAACTTATCAATGCTATTAGAAAATATATTTAGAATTCTAAAACTTTTATTTAGATGATTCCTAAATTGGGGATAATTCCTAAGTAAAAGTTTTAAACGAAACAAGTTTCTAGGACTTTATTTCTATATAAAAATCACGTTTTGGACACTTGTATACTAATCCGAATTTTCTGCATTAATCTAAACCTATTATACTAAAGTTGTACTGTGTTGTTTGTTTGAGTTTTAGTTTTAGGTCTTTCAATTTTTAATCATTTATTTCTTATATTTTAACCATTCAAATAGAAAAAAAATTCACACGAAAAGATTGTAATATCAAACAAAATCAAAATTGAAATTCTTTCACATTTTTCTAATTTTCTTAAATTATTCGTGTAAAATAAACAAGAAAATAAAATCTTACAGAAACCCTAATTTCAACTATTCATGAATTCACATAAACAAACATGTTAACCAGTAATTAAGCCAATCAAACATCTAATATGCATGAACCTACCTATATGAGTACCCCTAGATTGAAGAATTAACTAGAAGTTTTATGAATGATCTATGGAGATGTGTATTCGCCATCTTCTTCTCTCTATAGTGTCTCTTATACACATCCTTTTGTTAATTGCTTCAGGATCTTCTTCTATAAAATCTTTTCTTTTCTTTTGTCGATCTTTCTTCCTCTCTCTCTCTTATGGTTCTACTCTCTTTCTCTCACTCTTACGACTCTTTTGTTCTAACGTTCTCTCTTCTTTCTTTCTTTCTAATACTTCTCTCTCATGTTTTCTTTAAAATTTATCCCTTCATTCTCCTTTAACCACTCCCTTATTTTTGTCAAGTAAACATGTTACTTTTGTTGATTAAGTGGTAGGGCTAATTTTAGGAAATAACCACAGCTAGTCTAAATCCTACCCGGTTACGAGTTTTCAAATAACTTTCTTGTTTCCTAATTTGATTGGGATATGTAAACATTTATTTTTTGTAAATTTACTGATTTACTTAATATTTACATTAATATTTTGTAAGTGCAATTAATAAAAGAAACATTCAATTAAATATTCCATTGACATAAACAAAAAAATAATCAATTAGAACAACTAGGTCAAAAAAATCTGGGTTTCACAGGAATAAATCATTTTATTAATAAAATGTCAAAGCAGAATGTCCACAACTAAACTAATAGGCACAAGGGCTTTAAAAACATATCAATCTACTATAAATCCTTAATAGATTCAACCTAATAAATTAAGTAGTAAATCCCTTACAAACTCAACTACTGATTTTCTAAATTAATTACATTAAAATTCTAAATTCTATTTGTGCTTAGTTTATATGCCAATACTCAAGATAATAATTTAGCTCAAAGCAGTAATAAATAGTGCACCTGGTACCTTTCCATCCAGAGCCGAAACAGGAAAATAAACCATCCAGAGCCGAAACAGGAAAACAAACCATCTAAGAAGACATTATTTTCATGATAAGTTCATCAAATCCTATTCATCACAAGTTTTATCCTAAACGCTTCCAAGTAATAGCATAAGTTCTCTCCCTACCTGGCCTCTCATCGACACAAAATTATTTGCCAAATAACTCTATCACTATCCAACTATGAGATAGATATCTTGCTCTTTAGTCCTCAATAAATTAGAAATACTCTAGATACATCCTAGTCACCACGCCAAATGCCATATCAATTTTTTATTGAATTTCCATCCAACCTCATAAGTGGTTGATAGCCATTTCCTATTTCTACAAATGCTCCACTAGCCAGTTATCAACAGGCGGTATTTGCCTCTCTTGACTGACATGAGAGTATTGCTAAATGCAAAATCTTGGCTCATGAGCATATTATTCCGCATGCTACTCTCATAATGATAAAATTGACTAGAAAGTGACTATACTATTATGAAACATTTAAATTACGAGTTTAAGACTTATGTGATTCCATTTAAAGTTTCCTGACCAAAAGAAACTGGAATTTGCATGATAGGTATTTTTTACTTCTAGTTTTCAGCAATACTTGCAATTTCAATGTTCACGAGAGCTAAGAATTTCTTTTGAAGTACTAATTACCAATTTTAATGAAATATTAAAAGAAGATAACGTTATTTTTTGTACCCTATGTCCTCTCTTATTTCTAGATAGATATATAATACTTAAATAAAGTAGAAGCCTAATTCTATTTGGGGAACAGAGAACTAGAAAAGTTTTCAAGAAAGGCCCTAAGAGATTTATTTTAAACTAGGCAGGTTACTTGGATGTAGGGGTCTCTTATACACATCTAGATGTCTATCAAAACAATTTAATCTCATGTTGAAATGCAGCACTTGAGCAAAAAACTCTAGACTTCACCACGGTTTGGTCTCATCTCACAAGCAATATTTATTTACACTACCACAAGAAAGATATTTTACTCAACCACATTTAGTGAGAAAATGGGCCAATGCATTTTCACTTATAGCTAGTCCTACAATGTAAGTTTTACGGAAGAAGTTCAGAAAAAATATCAAAAAATTTGAACCATAAATTAACCACATTAGAAAATCTAAAGTATCATAAATGAAAAAAGTACTGAACTTCAGCAATTCTTCAAGATTTTTTTTTTTTTTTTTTTTTTAATCAGTAAGTAATGAATGATCAAGAACAAGAATTATAGCAATGAAATACGAAACAGAAGATAAATTTATTCAACACATATAAAACTATGTGGGAGAAGAGGAATTACAAAATAACGCACATCTAACTCTACTTGCATAATAGCCTTTATCTCACATTAGACATCAAGCTGTGCACGTTTATATTGAAAATAACAACTCTAAACATAATCTGATAGGAAATTGAATTCCTCTAATAACTAAATTACTAAATTTTGACTATCACATAATTCCTATTTGGTAGGAGTTTGGTTTAATTATTCCAACAATGTTTCTTTTAAACTAAATTCTCAATGACAACATATCTATGCCACCGCACATGCAAGAATAACATAACCAAGAATTTCTTTAATTGGTTTCATCTTTCTTTCTACCGCAATACGACACCATCAATTTGACTTGATATTCATCTTCAAAATTTTCAAATAATCAACACATTTGGAAAAATAATTTTCATTGCTGAATTTTTTTTTTTTCAATTTATCAACCTCTTCTATTGATAATAACTGGTATCAAAATTCTCAATTTTGTGAATAAATATTAACAATTAACTTGGCATGATTTTTTACCGATCGTTACCCAACACCATACAATATATTCTCAACAGGATCCCTCTTTTTAGATTTCTGTGCCAATTAGTATCAATTATTCTCATTACGTCTTAATTGTCAAACGAGTACACTAAGAACAACATCATGTAGTCCAACTTTTTTGACATTCGAGTATTGAAATAATTTTTTTTCTTCAATCTTCAAACCACCCTGTGATCACAGCGAGGGCTCTAACACTAGTTATAGCACAAAAAGAATATGCATAGGAAGATAAATTTATTCAATACATATAAAAATATGTGGGAGAAGAGGAGCAGTTACAAAATAACACATATTTGACTCTCATATTGAGACGGGCATAAACTCATGGTATAATAGTCTTTATCTCTACTCTAGAATTTTTCTATTCTAGCCTCTGAATTCAACTATTCTTAATTGAATAAAACTAACAAACCCCTATTTATAGGGTAATAAACTTGACTTCCAAGAAAACCAATTATATTGAGAATAAAAACTCTAAATATAATCCTGATAGGAAACTAAATTCCTCTAATAACTAAACTACTAAATTCTAATTATCACATAATTCCTAATTGGCAAGAGTGGTTTAGTTTAATTATACTAAAAAGAATTTAGGAGGCCTAGGAAGGAGGAATTGAGCTGCAAAATATTGAAAATTTCTAAAATGGGAGGAATATGAAGTACACTAATTCTAGATGAAAGCTTTGATGGAAATGCTAGATGGTAAATAGTACTTAGATGAAAAGTGTGGTATTGCCAGTTTAAAAGATGAAATGGTAGTTTTAAAACACTAAGTTAACAGTAACTTGTAATAATGGTCATCAAACTATTACTTAGTTGTACATAAGGTCATTGAACTGTATTTTTTTATAAATTTGACTAACGAAGTACTTTTAGTGTGTGTGTTTGTGTGTGGTTTTTTTTGGTCACTCCCTCTATTCGATCCATTAGGCTTAGTTTGGGAGTTTAGGAGAAAAGAGAAAAGAATAGAAAAGTTAAATTAGGAGAAAAGAGAAGAAAAATGAATTTCTTTCTAAATCTGTTTGGAAGTGCAATAAAGAAATGGGATGATTTTGGAATTATGTTATACGTATTTTATTCTTTAACATTTTTGGGAGTAAAAAGGATATTTTTAAAGCTTGACAAAGCTTCTAGCCTAGTTTTTTCTTCATTTCTTCCCACTTTTGGAGGAAAAGTTTTAAGTCAATCTATCTCTCCATTTCTCTCTATTTCTCTTCTTTTCTTTCTACTTAAAACTTTCAAACAAGTAGAAAGATTTTACTTTAGCTTCTTTTCTCTTATTTTCTCTCCAAATTGCTCAATCCAAACTAAGTATTAATGACAAAGGAAAATAATATTCCGAGCAATAAAATTATCTAATTAAAATGAACTAATAGTACTAAGAAATTTTGGGGTGAAAACTATACGACAAAAAACAAAATAAATTATTCAAGTTGTTGTATTGAAAGAGAGAAAAAAACTCCGGTCAAACTCAAATAATTGAATTATTAAATTTACAAGTAAAGTCCTTACCTACCCTAGCCCACACACCGTCACACTCCTCCTTGCTTACAGTCTCGCACCACTATCACCATAAGACCCCCACCCAGCTATCCTTTTCGTTACCTGCTTGCACTCCCACTACCCTTCATTCCCCTTTATAGCCTTGAACCATCACTACCACCCCCAACTCTAGTTACCCCTCCCTTTACCCTCCCTATGCCGCAACCACCCCTCCCCCCTTATAGCTTGCACCACCCCCTCCATCTTCTAAGATTCTCCATTTTTCCCCCTTTTCAGATTTTTGACCCCTTTCTCCCAATCCTTTCATGCTCCAACTCTTTCCTCCTCCTTCCTGCATCCTCGTCATTGCTTCCCTCCATCCTAATTGTCTCCATCCCATCTAGATGTCTCTAAGAGACCATCTAAGGGACCATTTTCCAATTTTAGCTTGAGGGTCCAAGTGATGTTAACAGGAAGGTGATACAGACTATCCAATCTAGATGTGTATAAGAGACAGCCATATTAGTTTTGTGTTTGTATTAGTTATCTAGTTAATTTTTCTATCAGATAATGTATATGGGTCAATTCTATTGTTTTATGTTCTCTCATTAATACGAATAAAAAATAAAAATAGATTTCTAAAATTTAGTTGTTTCTATATTTTACCCTTGAACTATGTCGTTTAATAAAATGTTTGAAGTGAAACTCACACAAAGAATGATTAGAATATTGTAATTAACCCTCAAAATATCACTTTCTATTCCCATTAATGGATCAAAAAAACAGAATGACCATGAAGACATATTTAAAGTAATTTAGTGATTAAATTTACAAAAAATATAGTTTGATAACCTCAAATGCAACTACCTAACATTTTAATAGCCATTTGTACAATTTTCTCTACTGAAATTTTTAATCAAAAAATTGAACTTTCTTTGCTTCTTAGAATAATATTCTTTGATTTTTATAAAATTAAATTCTATGAAAATGCTAATTTCTTTACTTTAGAAAGGAAGATGAATATGGTTACTTAAATTAGTTTGGAATTTAGAAATGGAAAGAAAAGAAGAGAAATTAACTCACCTTCTTTTGTTTGGGAATTTAACAGTTTAAGTGGAAATTATAAGAGAAATAGAAATAATTGGAGTGATAAGTTTGGCCCAAAACTTTCTTCAAATTAATAAAAAAATTTAAAATACCAAAACTATCCCTAATAAATCAAACAATAAAATTATGAAAAACTATCATGTCCTAAAATCATTCACTTCTTTCCTTTACTCTGAAACGATATGGAGAGATAATCAAATCTTTTCTCTTCTCTCATCACTTAATTTTTGTTATTTTCTCTTCCCTCTAAAGCTTCAAAATTAAGTCTAAGGGAAGTAGAATAAAAATCCACTATATTGTAGAAGTAGGGTTTACAATTATAGGGGAGCTATTGGAGTTTTGTCAAGAGGGTTTCATTCTCCATCCGATTGGAGGCCTAAGTAACATTGTCTTCTCCAATTTCCCATGCCTTCAGACAGAATTGTTTTCTTGTTATTTGGTTTTTGTCTCAGAACTTACAATAGAGTAATTTTGTATTATACACATGTAGCCTAACTACATGAAATGGATCCTTATTTTGAATAAAGATTCAACCTTTTTATATTTTTTTTTTTCACAAAAAGTATGTGTTATTGTTCTTAATATTTTTTTCTTTGTCTATCTTGATCATAAATTAATTATGTAGTTTGTTAAGTAATCTCGAAAAAGTATCCCAATATTTCAAAGATCCTCATATTCTAGATTTATTTGCTTAAATTAACTCTGCAACAATTTTATCAAAATTGAATAGAACTACGATAACTATTAGCTTGCGAAAGACTCATACATACTCAAGAACTTTGTTGTGACAATGAAGTGTAACTTAGGTAGTAAAATACTTCTCCTATGAGCTATTGGTCATGATTTTGAGTAACTAAGGTGTAGGGGAAACGTGGATTAAAAAAAAATCAACGAAGCGTAGTTTAGGTAGTAAGACACTCTCTATGATTTAATTAGTCATGTATTTGAGTCACTAAAAGATAGGGGGAGAGGTGAATTAAAAAAATTTTAAGGGACAATAGTTATAATAAAATTTTCGTATATCAATATGATAATAAATAAACAAATTGGATGAATTTTCACTGTTTAACCGTAATATTAATTATCTTAATATATCTATATACCAATTTCAATATTTAATAAGCAAGTTACTTTTTCTAGTAGGGTAAATTATCAAAATAATCCTTCAACTTTTTCATTAAAGCCAAAATGGTCCCTCAATTTAAATTTTAGCCGATTCAGTTTCTCAACTAAATATTTGTAACTAATTGGGTTCCTATATAGCTACACCATCCAAAACATAAGTTTTTTGTCTTTCTGGTGGTGACTAAGGGTGCTCACTAGTGTGATTATGGGCGATGCAACTAGAAAAAAATTGTGCTTTTGCCAGCATGCCCAAATAAATACTAAATTGACATAAAATATTTAGTTGAAGGATTAAATCAGCTAAAATTTAAATCGAGAAACCATTTCATTTTAATAAAAAATTTGAATAATTATTTAGGTGATTAGTCCAAAATATAATTCTAATGAGTAGATAAAAGTTGTTTGAAGAAAAAATGTGGAAGTAATAACTATTAGATCTAATGATAGATTAGTGGCAGATAATATTTGAATTGTAAATTGTTAAACCCAGTTAGTAATTGACCCATATATATTATCTGATAGAAAAATTAATTGATTGAAATACACACACAAACACTGCAAAAGGTATCAAATATCAACAATAAATTGGATAGTCTGTATCACCAGTTTGGACGGAGAACAATGTATTATCCAAGTAAATGACTCCATTTGTTTCTAAACTTTTATTAATACTTTTATTTAGTTTCTCAACTTTTAAAAGATTTTGTAAATCCTTAAACTTCTCAAGTTCTGTTTCACTGGTCTCTAAAGCCAATCCAACTAGGATAATTTTTCCTTGTTTTCCATCGAAAGTTTTTTATTATAGTTTACTCTCCCAAGTTAAAAAATTTGGCAAAATTATTTCAATTTAGTAGTCTTCAATAAATATTTAACTATTAACTAGTTAACTAATAAAAATCACAAAACTAATATGGTAATACACATTTTATTCAATCGTATAGTATATTCTAATATATTGTTAACAAAATTATCCTTTTTATGGGTTAATCAGATTACTTGAATTCTAATGACAAATTTAATAAAAAAGAAATAACATATGTCGAATATATGCACCAAAGAAATAAAAGAAGGAAAAAATTAGAAATTAAAATGAGAATAACAATTTGGTCTCTCAACTTCTAATTGATTATGTTAAATCCTTCAACTTCTCAATTTCATTTTAAATGGTCTCTATGGCCAATCCAACTAGGATAATTTTTCACTTTTTTCCATCAAAGTTTCTTTATTGTTAGTTTTCCCTCACAAGTTAAAACATTTGGCAAATTTTTTTCACTTTAATAGTTTCGATAAATATTGAACTATTAAGTAGTTAACTAATAAAAATGATAACATTAATATCGAAACACATTTTATTCAATCATATAGTGTGTTCTTAAATATTGGAAAAATATTATCAAATTTTAGGAATCTATCATTAGAATTGAAAGTAACCTAATTAACCTGTCTCTTATACACATCTAGATGTGTATAAGAGACAGGTTAAGGGGTAACAATTTTAATAGGTGTTAAGTAATTAAAATGAGAATAGCTATTTATATTTTATCTTCTTGTCATTTTTTTATGATCAAAATTTATCAATATATATGTAATCGTGACTTTACATAATATTGTAATGACAAAAGAAAAGATAATTTTTATATATTTTTCTTGTAATTTTTAACTCCTAAAAGTTGTTATAAAAGCAGTGTTGTCATTTTCTTTTGGTCAAATTAGTCAATTATTTAATTTTAACCAAAATTGTTAAAAAGGGCTAAGTGTCTTAATTTTTAAACTTGGAGGGGGAAATAAATATTACTCCATCCCTCTCATAGGAGTTAAAATTTACAAGAATGCAACTTTTTAATAATAGTTTGTTGATAGTGATAGCTGTTTAAATCTTTCCTATTTTAATAGGTGTTTAATTCAAAATTTGAATGGTAAATGATAATTGTTTACTTAAAAATAAATAAATAATCATAAAAGTTTAAAGAGAGTAATAATTATATCATTTGAGTTATTTAATATGACAAATATTCGGAGACAAGCAAAAATAGAAGGCGTGATATTTTGAACAAATTTGTCCTTAAATAAAAATTTCAGGGGGCAAAGTAAAAATTACCATACTTGAATTTGATATTAAGGGACCATTTAGAAGAAAATTTAAAAGTATAAAGATTTGAGACACTTTTAAAAATTGAGGGACTAAATTAGAACATAGTGAAAAGTTGAAGGACTATTGACCTAATTTACGTATTGTATATTTAGGAAAAAATATGGTGGACTTAAGCAAAAATATGGTCAATCATCTTTTGCTAGCCAACCTTGGAAATGGGTAAATTCTTATATGAACGAAGGTATAAGACCCCACCAAATATTTAGTGATCTATAGGAAAAACATACTCTCAAATTAGATGAAGATTTTATTTACTTATAATTTTAAAAAGATAATTTTGTTAACAATATATTAAATGATAAAGTATTTTAATTCTTAAAATTCTTAAAATATGTGGACAAATGTAAACCACAAAGTATATGGTGAAATCATACACCTTAATCCATATAAAAATTTATCCTAAAAATGAGTAGCAAATATCTACATTGCAGATTGTGTTTGAACCATGTCATTTGCAGAAGTGTTATCAAATGAGATGTTCATCGAATCGTGATGCTACTAGGTAGGTTTCTAAAGACAGTTAGTAAAATCAAATCGAGGCAAGTCAAAAAAGTCAATAAAGTCAAATTATCAAATTGAGTCAAGTTAAATATATATATATATATATATATATATATTTGAATTTACATGTTTGTTTTTTAATTTGACTTTGACTTGAAGTTAATTAAAAATTGACTCATCGATTCGATTTTGATTTCGCCTTCAATTAAAAAAATATAACAGTAGATATTAATATATATGTAAAAGATACGCACAAGATATTAATATGTACATAATACTTCATACATTTTTTTTTTTATTGAACTATCACATAAATATATAAAGAAGATGTTGTGAAATAATTAAAACATAATCTGTTTGATAAAATATATATAATATAAGGAAAGTAAAATCATTTTATAAAAAAATTAAAATAAAAACGATATACTTGATGTAGTTTCTAATTTCCAGTATGTTTTATTTTTGGATTTGTAAAATGATTTACTGAAAAAGAAAAAGATCATTTTGGTCCCTTATATTTGGGGTATGCCTTTATTTGATCCCTTATGCAGTATAACCATCCAATTTAGTCCCTCATCGTTTAAAATATTAGCCAATATAGGACTTCTAATAAAAAAATATTGAACAAATTAACATTGCAGAAGTGTTATCAAATGAGATGTTCATCGAATCGTGATGCTAGTAGGTAGGTTTCTAAAAAGTCAGTAAAATCAAATCGAGGCAAGTCAAAAAAGTCAATAAATTTAAATTATCAAATTGAGTCAAGTTAAATATATATATATATCTTATATATATATATTTATATATCTTGACTGTTATATTTTTTGGTTATGATTTGGAGCTGCGAAATCAAAATCGAGTCGATGTGTATATTTTTAATTAACTTATTTCGCCTTCCAAATCAATTAAAAATATCATATTTTATACGAAAATTTTATTATAACTATTGTCCCTGTCTCTTATACACATCAGATTACTTTTTACATTATTTTTTTTAATGAACTATCACATAAATATATAAAGAAGATGTTGTGAAATAATTAAAACATAATCTGTTTGATAAAATATATATAATATAAGGAAAGTAAAATCATTTTATAAAAAAATTAAAATAAAAAACGATATACTTGATGTAGTTTCTAATTTCCAGTATGTTTTATTTTTGGATTTGTAAAATGTTTAAGAAAAAGAAAAAGATCATTTTGGTCCCTTATATTTGTTAATATTTTTTTTATGAGGGGTTTAGAACAAATTAACATTGGGGGCCACATGAGCATCACATGGCCTTTAAACACAAATGACTAGAGGTTAAAGACCTAAAAATGATTAAATTTTTCAGTGTTAATTATGCAATTAAATTGGTTGAAAAGATAGAACAAAATTAGATTTCGAGAATGGATTGGCCATAGAGCTGTCTCTTATACACATCTAGATGTGTATAAGAGACAGTTAGGCTCTACTTGTTTGTGTTTTAATAGTCACGTCATATTCACTTGATTTTCACCATTAATTTATTCAATTTTTTTAGAAGCGTTACATCAAGTAATAATTTAGAAAGATGAGGGACTATATTGATTTGTTCTGGTACATAAGGGACTATTGGGACATATTCTAAAGATAAGGGATCAAAATAGTTTTTTTTCCCTTTACTGAATTTTGGAATTATGGAATTATGGATTTTGCAATGAAAAATTATAGGAGTATTAGATATGAAGTCGGTTTTTTTTTTTTTTCTTTTCAACTAACTGACCGAATAAGTTTTATTATACACATATAGGTTTAAATAACTCGACTTTCTTTGACTTTAAACTTATATGAGTTGACTCTTAATTTAAAATTTTTAAGTAAAAAGTTAAGAAACTATTTACCGACCGAACGAACACCTCTACTAAGGAGAGAATTTTGCTTAGTTTTCACTGGGCAATTGCCCTACCTCAACTTTCAAAAATTACAAAATAGTGTCTCTTATAACATCTAACCGAAAATTTACTCTTTACAATATGTCTCTTATAACATTATGTACCAGATTTTTTCCTGTGTATACATTAACCCCTCAAAATTTGAAACCCTAAAATCAAATGATTAGTATACAAATTTAAGAATAAGTATCACTTTGAAATTTAAAAATTCTGAAGACTTTTGAAATTTTATCCTAATTAAGTTTTCAAGTACACGTATATATAAATTGAGTATTGTGTGATTTCCTTAGTTTTAAAATTGTCAACCTACTATACTTTTTTATTTCGTAAAAACTTAATTAGGACATCTACCGTCAAACTATAATTGCAGAATGTAAATTATTTATTATATAAAAAATTATTTTTACCTTGACAATTACTAAACACCTATTAAAATTGTTACCCCTTAACACTGTGGTCATGGCTTTGCCCCTGCCCCTACTTCTAGGCGCGTGGTGAGTCCAACTGAAGCAAGTCTAACAAGAATAAGAAGTTGACTAGCTAGAGTTAGATAATAGTAAAAAAAAAAAAAAAAAAATCATAAAGAATGGAGACTAATTGATAATACTGATAAAGAATAGTGAAATAAAGATATGTTCTGGGCCGATAAGATAAGTAGTGGCAATTAGTTCTTCATCTTATATCCCCTTGTGAGATAGACCCAAGAACCATGACAAGAACACAGAAATGTGGTTAACAAAGGGGGAAGAAAAAGGTAAAAATTATTCTATAGGTTCCATACCTACTAGTTGTGATGAAATAACATTGACTATAGCCAACGAATGAAATAACATTGACTAAAGCCAACGAATGAAGGTAGAAATTATAAAGAGGTGTTTCGACAGGGCAGTTTATGGGTTTGAAAAGAAAAAATGAGAATTAAAATTAATGATACCTATAGATGTTATTTGGTTAATTATTATGAGAATTATTTTATGAGAATGAAATAGTTGAAAAATGCCTACTTTCATTCCTCACTTATGACATGAATTTCAAATTTACTAACCTATCAACATAATGAAACATATTTCTTATTTAAACCAAACAAGTAAAGATGATTGACATAAACCCATACCTATAATGAAATTTATGATTTCGATTCCAATTCTGATTCCCTAATACCAACCAAACACCTCCAAAATGGTAAGATGAGATGCCGTAGTTGAATATCTCCGGTTCTTGAGCTGAGATGCTTGGTTGAATTTGAAGTCCACCAAGATCTAGATGGAGACGGGATGAGAATGTGATTCAGTTGGAGGATACAAATTTGGTTCGTGTATCCAAAAAAAATTTTTGCAACTATTTTGAGAGTGGGAGAGAATGTATCGCTAGTCATTTCATGATAAGTACATGATTCGATGTTTTAGTTACTAAATAGAATTTATACTATGTGATTTCTTGTCTAAGAGGTTGGATAACGGAAAAATGATAAGAGACAGTTCCTTATTTTAGAATTTTAACTACTAATATGATCTCTTATTTGTCACCACGAATTAATTTAATCCTTTATCATTTAAGAACTTGGCCAATGCGATCTCCTTAACGAAAAATAGAGAGTTGCTAATGGAAGTTTTGAGCTTTGACCAATATATATGGTCCTTTATTTTCACTCTTAAAGAACTAGATTTTTTTTTTTTTTAATGCCTTGCTCGAGATTTTTTCACAATGCCAATTATATTTCCTTAGTCATGCAAGAATAAAACATATGTGATTTATATGCCTAAAAATCAATTTTGAGGTACTTTGAAGGTAAAAAATATAATTTTTTTCCTTTTTTTTTTATACCTATTTTGTGTAAGTTTTAGGAGTCTTATATGTTAGTTACGATTTTTTTGAACTTTTTAATATTTTTTGTCTAGATTTATGGTATAGCAAACTAAGGCAGCTCTTTGCTGCAAATTTTACTTTAAACTACATCAAGATTGTATTTTGATGGGTGGATTTGAATTGAAGGAATGATTTGAAATGAATGAATTTGAATTGGATTGATTTGAAATGACATAAAATTTAAGTGAATTTCAAATTTATTTATTTAACAATTAAAATCACACTTTTGAAATTTCAAATTCATAACTAAATCAAATAACTTGTTCAGATAACTTATTATATATTAAAATTTCAAACTAATCCACACAAATTCCTCCATCCAAATTTACGATTTCACACATATAATGACATGTATTTTCATGTATTGTATGTAAAATAATAATAATAATAATAATAATAATTAAGTTTTTATTTTTTATTTCATGTTGGATTGCACCAGTATTAGGCAAGATTTCATACCCATTTTTATATTATTAATCCTATAAAAATACCGTAATATATAATTTCGGACAAAGTACAAAAAACAATCTAGTTTGTTAAGAATGATGTGTATAAATAAGAGACCATATCGGCAAAAAAACTCTAAGAGCAATCTCACCTTTTACATTGACACGACCACATTGAACATGTTTTTAAAAGTTAAGTCACTAACTTGGTTTTCCAACTTCTTATCATGATAAGATGTTTGAGATGCTAATATATATATATATATAGTTCAATTGCATTAACAAATTATCTAATTGATTTCGTCCCATTCTACATATCTATAACATTTGCTTGCTAATATATATATATATATATTAGCAAGCAAATGTTATAGATATGTAGAATGTGACGAAATCAATTAGATAATTTGTTAATGCAATTGTACAGATACAAGATTCCTCTAAGAAACCTTAATGAAATTCTAAACATTTGGATGAGTAATTAGGTTACGTTTTCCGATGCTTTATAGTTCAGTGTTTCACAGTTTTTTCGGTCTCTGTTTTTCTTTTCTACAACCATGCATAACATTAACTTGAGGTATGATGTAAAAAATTTACAGTATGTTTTGTGAATTTTTGAAGAGTGCATGATGTAGTATCAACCAATTACACTGTAAAAAATTGTTATTTGGATGATTTTACAAGGGAGTTTTGTATTTTACGCTAGTGCTTAACTCTTTTAGTTGAATTCGGATAAGATGGTAGGGCAACTTTTCTCTGAATCAAGTTTCACAGGTTGTAAGCATTAACACAACAAATGTTATATAAAATCTAGATGTGCTTAAAAAGCATTTTATTTTTTTTAAGTAATAGAACTGACAGGGGCATATATAAATAACCTGTCTCTTATACACATACTAGATGTGTGTAAGCTTAAACGAATATTGGTTGTGGTCTTGCACCTCACCCTCTTCCATTATTTTCTTGAAAGGAAAAATAAGCAGAAAATCACAAGAACATAAATAAGAAAGAAGCTAAAGAAATTTAAGGATTGTGAGAATGGAGAAGAATTGGAAGCCCTTGAGCTGGCCTTGGAACCGGAATGCGTATAATTTTCTCATTGGGAATTAGCTTTTCCCATCTATAACGAATCACCATATTATGCAAAAAAGTAAGTACTGCTACACGCACATATTCATTTCCAGTTCCATGCGCGGTCCTTATACCAAATGGAACATATGTATAAGGAGCTGGACCTTCTCCTTCAAACCTTGATGGATCAAACTTCTCAGGATCATGAAAGTATTTAGGATTCCTGTGTGTCCCATCAAAAGTCCAATGAATCTGTTGAAATAAAGCATAATCACTTTCTTCAGTGCATACCAATTAAGTACTAATATGAAAAGGTATGAAGTATAACTGCACACTAAATGGAATTTACCTTCAATCCTTTTCGAATTGTGTATCCTTCATAAGTGAAATCCGTTATGGCCTCTCTGAAACCTCCAATTCCGGGTGTCGATATTCTCAAAACTTCACATACAACATTCCAAGAATACTTCATCTTTTGTAAATCCTCCCAAGTAAGCATGTCATTTGGTTCCTTTCCATCAGCTATTGCTTGTTGTTCTTCAGCCAGTGACATGGTATGCAAGGTATTATATAAATATACGAGGAAGTTTAGTCAAGTTCAATTTAATTCTAAAAATTTTCAAATGCATGTTTCGTCAGTTTCTTCTCAAAGGAGATCACATTTAAAAGGTTTTTTTGACGTTCAAAATTAGATATTTCTTGCATTATATTCCATGTTCATTTATTGACATCTTATCTCAAGGCATCATATTATATATTTGAAGGCTTAGCAACTATACCACAAGTTCGTTTTATCAAGCTTACGAAGGGAAAATATTTGAACATAGTATGATTGGAACCCTAATATATAACTGGAACATAATTGGACATATTTGTATGATTATGAAGGGTATTATATTAACTTCAAAAAAACATATAAATGTTTGCATACACTATCAATATATTTTCATAGCTGAAATGCCTTTCATAAAATGTGTAAAAATTGTGCCCTATTTGTAAATACAATCTGTATTCCCACACTTGACCATGTTGTATTCTTTTTTAAATAAGTAAATGACTAGGAAATATTCAGAAATAACTATTTATAAGAAGTGAAGCATGTATAATGCTAACCTGTTAGGACGGAATTGTAAACCTCAGGAAGCTCAGCTAGATACATGATGGTGCTCAAAATTGTGCTTTCCGTAGTTGTATAGCTTGCCATCAGGAAACCTATCAAATGGCTATTGATGTCTTCGTCAAGAAAGAACTTACCATTATCATCCTTTGCCAATAGTAAGATTGACATCAAGTCCTTCCTTGAAGGCGAAGGATGACCTGAAAGATCAATCCTTCTTTGCCTAATTATTGCATGAAGGTCGTTATGAATAAGTTTGGACGCTTTAATAGCACGATTCAGAGTTGTTCCTGGAAAATTTATGGGCATCGAATGAATGCCGGATTCTACACCTCTCATTCTATTCCCGAGTTTCTCAATTTTCTCAGCATCATTGATACCTAGGAATATATTTGACGATATAGTGTGCAGGTACCTCTTTGTATTTCGTCAACATAGATTTACTTGTTTTGTGTTGTTTTTGCTATATGTTTGCAAAAGCTCTTTCATTACAGCATCCATAATACCGACATATTCTCGAAGCCCATCTGCCTTAAGAACCAAATGAAGTATTTTATGTATTGCAAACCAGTGTTGGTTGTTAGAACCATCATTAGACTTGGGGAAAATCTTGCTTGTTGTACTGGGCCACCAAAGCTGGACCAATTTTTTCTCATTGGAAAAGAGAAATTTGTTTCCCTCAGCATTGCTAAATATTACCATGGACTCTCCCAACAACGAAGTCATGAATACGTTGGAGGAATACTTTTTCAACCGTTCTGTGAGAAACTTATAAGCCAGACCTTGTTTATAAGTTTGGAGAAATACTCAAGATTCTCCCCAATAAGAGGCCAACCCGTTCTCCCTGGTGGAAGCTTTGGTTTTTGAGCTTTGGTTTCATTGGGAGAAGAACTTTTTCTGATAAGAAGCTAACAATAATTTCATATACTTGCATGTTAAAGATAAGTTAAAGAAGAAAGAATCTGGTTTATAATCCCATCACAATGTTAGTATAAGAGGATCGATGTTATAGGTTTAGATGTTGCGGGTAAAAAAATTTATATATTAAATTATCAAAGAAACGCTGAATGAATAAACTTTTATAAGCATTAAAGGATGAAGTTTTTGCAAGCAAACCTCTGTCCTTTAAAGGTTCTTGAATCCTTTACTTGCATGGTGCTGAACATTGAGAAATTATTACTAGCTACAGTCTGGACAGTGTACATTAATAAGGCAGTTGACTTGATCCGAAAATAGTAATATAATAGTGAACCAAACGATTCCAAAAGATATGATTTTTCTTTTGGGAATAAAAAGATTCCGAAATACAAGCTATTCAAAGGGTTTCTGTAGAAAATTACCATTCTCAAATGTCAAAATAAAATTAACAGAAAGCACACGGGTAGGCAAATTAGATATGCAATGATTCTTTTCTTTGGGGTGTAATTCTGTATGTATGTTGAATCATACTATCATCAAGTGACGGAAGTTTTATAAATTTTGTTTATTGTTTTTGGGACAACAATCCTCTCCATTTAGAGTAAATAACTTAATAAACAAATTTAAAAATTAATAATTTTATAATTTAAATCATGTCTCTTATACACATCTATATTTATAAGAGATTACAAAAAAATGATCTTATACACATCTAGTTACGCTATTTTATATTTCATTTTTTAAAAAATTCTATACCATCCAAATATGATATATAATTCCACGGACAATGGTGAATGGTGAATGGTGAATGGTTAGATGTTGATAGTCAAAGGAAAAAATAGAAATATAGTTAAATGAGTTGAAATCTATTGAGAAGTGTTATATCTTAGGATATATTTAACAATTCGTGCAATGCACGTGACTTTTTCTTTCTGTAATTGACAGAATTTTCAAATTTGTCCTAAATTGGTAAAAAAAAATAAAAATTTAAGAATTAAGTGCATTTTGTTTGGAATTTTGAGGTCCAAAATAGACTATAATCCAAACTTTGAAAGTTAAAATTGTATTTTATCACATTTGAAACTTGAGATTTAACAGTCAAGTCCATTTGTAATTGACAAAATATCCTAAGATATAACACTTCTCAATAGCTGTCTCTTATACACATTCAAGGAAGGACTTGATGTCAATCTTACTATTGGAATTTTGATGTCTGAATTATAAGTTCTAAAAGTATTAATTGTTGAATTAATAAATTTATTTCTGTTTGATAATCAATTGAATTCAATCTCTGAATTAAATATGTCGCTTCATACATGTATTAATTTGTTATAATAATTGTCCTATATGCGTAGAAAATAAAATGAATAATTAAGGATAATATAAATATATATAATAGAGAATGTGTGTGATAGGGTATGTATGTGTGTGAGAGAGAATCTGTGTGATAGAGTGTGTATGTGAGTGAGAGAGAACATGCGCGTGTGTGTGTGAGTATGAGTATGAAAAAGTACAAGAGAGAATGTGTGTGAGAGACTAAGTGTATACGTGTGTGACGAGAGACAATGTATATATGTGTGAGGAAGTGTGTGTTTTTGTGTGTGAAAGAGATATGTTTGAGTGAGAGTACGTGCGTGCAAGTGAGAGAAAGTGTGTGTGAATATATGTGAGAGAGTATGGTGTGTTAGACTTTGTGTTTGCACATTTATTTAAAATTCAGCAAATTCAGTGAAAATGTTTTCACTTAAAATTTTGAATACAAATTAAGTAGTGCTTAATGTATTAAGTGATAAGAGAATTCTGTTATCAATTATGCTGAATTCAAAAATTTCTTAATCAATTAATTTTCAACATTAAGTTGAGTTATCAAACATGTATTTTACCTGAAACTTTGGGGACAAGACGTATAATGACCCAAATTTTGAGGGATAACATTGCATTTTTTTCCAGTAAAATAAAGATGAAGTTTAACAAATTTTGTTGAAAAACTATTCGAGTAGTCCCTCACTTTTCAAATGATGATTTTTAGTACTTTACATTACCCATTTATATTTATTTAGTCCCAGGTGTATATCACCTTTCAAACGATGATTTTTAATCCCTCACAAATGTAAATGTCAAATTTCGGAGTCTAGACTAAATCCTGACTGCTTTCTAGCCTAAAACTAGTCGTGTGTTGTTCACATGATATATTTTTTGAGTAAAATTTGGGAACTCATTTTTCCTTTCCAAAATAAAGTTTGAGCATAGGATTGGGTCATACATTTTGAAAAAAAATACAAGTCACTTATTGAAATGATCTTAAATACAAACAAATTACTAATCAATCACTTACTTCATATCCTTCATAAAAGCAAAACATTCTATTCAGATAAATTTATGAATTTGTCCTCGAAAAATATGTCATGTGAGCAACACATGACAAATTTAGGTAAAAATAGCTCAAGATTTTATTCAGGGACTAAATTCAACATTTTACATATGTGAGGGATATAACAAATATAGGCTAAAATACTTGGGATTTAATTCAATGACCAAAATTCAATATTTTACATTTGTCAGGGACTAAAAATATCATTTTCCAAAAGTGAATGACTAAGTAAATATAAATATGTAATGTGAGGGACTAAAAATTATCATTTTAAAAGTGAGGGATTAAATAAATACAATGTGTAATGTAAGAGACTAATATAGCAATTTTCCCAATTTTGTTTATTGTTTTTGGCCTATAATTTGTAAAGTTTAATATATGAGTTGGTTGGAAAATTCTTGTATGAATCGGATCTATGACATAGTACTATGGACCATTTGATTTATATTTCTCTATATCACTATATAAAATTACGTGTAATAATATAAAAAAAATATAAATTAAAAGATTTATAGTACTATGTTGTAGATCCATTCAGTATAAGAATTTCCCTTAATTGGTTTCGAAACTCGTACACTAGATCCTGAATGTTAGGGGGGTACTTTGCCCTAGGACATATTTAAATAAGTATTTGTGGCATGTATGTGTATCAGATTGTAGCTTCATGTAAAATGTTTTGCATTCGATTTTTGGTGTTATGGATGAGAGGAATAGACTTTTCATTTAAAATTTTCAAGTATCCTACTTTTTCGAAAAAGGAGTCTTACCTATATTCTGAGGACAATAGATAGAATTAATTAAGAAGAGTATTGTTAACAGATTTTTATTCAGAAACTGGGTAATATAGTTTCTAGATATGAATATGGATTTTTCTATTAAACGATTTTTTTCTTTGTTAGCAATCATGTCAAGTAATTGCACGAATTGTAAAATATAATTTGAACATATCATTAGTTTTATCATACAAAATAGATCATCATATTTAAAATTTTTAAAATTTAATACATTAGAAAAAATTTTACCGCTGAATTATGTGTTATATTTGGATGGTGTAGGAATTTTGAAGATTGGATGAAAATGAATTTGCTTATCAAAAGTTAAAATTTTATTACTATTTTTTCTAATTTTTTGCTAGGCATTTATAAAAAGCATGATTTAATTAATAATGATTTTAATTCTTATTTTCTAAGAATAAATGGAAACTTCTCCATTACTCAATCTCCAGATGGAAAGGATTCTTGTCTCCTTAACATGACTGTTAGTCCTCAAAAAATTTACTTCAATTAATTTTTCATCCCGCCGTACATAGGCCCACGTAAATTTAACAAACCATATGTTTGTCACTTTGGCAATGAATTGAAGAAGTTGATTTTCGTGTGACTTATTATTCATAAGTTCGAATTACATAGAGTATTGGAAAAAAGGTGATGAAAATTTTTTTAAAGTAATATTAACTATGTGGATATTAATCTCCGACAATTGTAGACTTTTTTTTTTCATTTATTTTTCCTTTCTTTGCTTTTTTCCTTTATCATGCATTCTTTACCTATTAGTTGAATTGTTTGTTTTATATATCACTGTCAACGATTTGAGCTGATGAATGATAATTATTTGCAAGTTGCAAGTATTTGAATACAGTGTTTTACAGATTCTCTACGAGTCTACCCAACATAAGAATTTCAATGCTAAAGAGTTATACTAGCAAGCAATTTTAATAACTATTTGCAGTAAAAAAATATTACTACAAGACAATAAAAGGGACTTGCTTATGCACTTGGTTGATCCCAAAATTTTTATAAGTTTAATGTATAATTGTTTTTCTTCATAAATTTTAATTTGGTTAAGATAAACCGTATAAAGAACATACGAGAAAGTTAAAAATTTTCTATTTCAAAATTAAAATAGTATTCTCATATATACAATTCTGAAACCATAGCTACTAAGTTGATATTTAGATTAAATCGCGATTAAACTTTTATGTGACATTTGTAGTTGAGGTCCATTTGCCGATTTATCATTTTCTTCGGTATAGAAAAATGTCATTTTAGGTAAGGATGAAAGTTATCTGTGTTTTAAAGTAAATAAAAGTGCTTATGCCATTTTGGCACTCCAAGTTGAAAAAAAATATATTTTGATATAGCCCTCTAAATTGAAATAGTGTCAATTTGATCCTACAAATTAAAATAAGAGTTCTAATGTGGGTGGTCTTCAACTTAAAATTTTAATTAGTCTCTCCTCCAAATGAACAAAAAGTGTTCTAATTTATCTTTTTTTTTATTTTGTCTCGATATATATATTATTTTTAAAACCTTAGTTCTCAACGACAATAAAAATTAATATTACGTATTTGGTGGGCCAAATTAATATTTTTACCCAATTTTTTGGAGAGTCATATTAATATCTTTACCCAATTTAAGGGTCAAACTCAAAATGGCATTAACCCGTAATAATAATACAAATATGCTAGTCAGGTGATGAAAGAGTGTTGACTAGATGTATTCATGGGTCGGGTTATTGGGTTTGTAGGTTTTTGAGTCCAAATTTTTTGAGTTGAAATTTGAAAACCCAACCCAAAATATGTAAATCCAAATATTACTCGAGCAAGTAACTTGAGTTAAAATTTCCAAAAAAAATAAAAAAAAAATTGTTATTGTAAGATCACTATTACAAAATATTTTTTGTCCAAATGAAATGGTTAAGTCAAAAATAAAAAGAAAAAAAATTATAGAATTGTTAAATGTGTATAAGAAACAGAGTTAGGTGAAGAATAAAATATAACAAATTATAAATTACATAATATGGCTAGAAAAATAATGAAAAGAAAATTATAACTAAATAATGTTATATATGTTATCTGTTGTTGTTGGGTTGAATTGGTCTTTTAAAAACAAAACCTAACTCAACTCAAGAAGTTTGGGATAATTTAATTAAACCAAATAACTCGAAATTTAAAAAAAATGGAAATTTAATTTTAAATTCATTTAGATTATGTTTGGAAACCTAGTGTTGACCTTTCTCCAACTATTAACACATAAGCAAATAGGACTAACATCATTCTACACCCCCTAACTTATACTTAATTTTTAACTTGCACCACTAATTTTTGTTTTAGATGCTTTGAACCCCAACTCTTAAATCCGTTCAACTTTAGTCTAATTTTTTAAAAATTATTTGCTACTTACTTCATATTGAAGACCATTGGATGATTAAAAGTAATAGGACCCCACTGTTTTTCAGTCATCTCAACAACTGTCATAGTCCACTCTATATTGTAGAGTAAGTAGATAGAGACTTATTCCTAATTTTTTACTCAATCACCAAAAGTAATCTTCTATTTATCGAATGCAAACAGAACAAGGGAAAAATGCAAAATTAGGAAAGAGAAACTATAAATCTATTGTGTTATATAGTGTTCTGCTTGTTAAATGTAAAACCCACTGGGGAAAAAAAAAATTTATCAGGTTCGTGAAAGCACTTAGGAATTTTCTTAATTTTTTTATTTCCAAAAATGTTTTTTCCTAAACTTTTTAAAATATCATATAAAAATTGTGGACACAAAGGACTAACCTTATTTACAAGCAGAAAAAGCCTTGTATATTAGCATGTAATGTTACATTTTAGAAGATTCCAAGCATGCACTCAATGATGTTGTAACTGATATTCCATTTTGAGGCCAAGCTCTCCCCGTTTCTCTTTACCTTCTCCAATTTAACGCGACATATAATTTTTCATAATCGTTTACAATATTGTTGTGATACACCTATGTGTATCCCGATCGAAAGATCGAAAGAAAAAATGTTGGTCTATATATGGGTAATGGACTACTAAAATTTTAACTTAAAAGGATTTGAACAATGGTATGAGATTTTCGTAAAGAGGTGAAACTCGACAAAGTGTTCAATTTATATTTTACTCTTACTTCATTTTCAGTTTGATTTCTATAAAAAATAAAATTGGACCAGTTGAAAATAGACATATTTAAGATCACATTGCATGTAATTTTCATACTACACATTCATACTTGATCTATGTCATTTGGTTGTGTTGATGTACGTGACCAAGAATGAGTTTAGTTACGATTAATGTAACGAAAATCGTCTTGATCATATATTGACATCTTAAATAAGTATCATAATTAATTGATCCAATATAAAGTGATCTAATATGGTTTAAGATAAATGGGTCTAAGTCATCTAATTAGTATGGGCTTTTATGTGTAGATACCCTAAAATCTTATTTCCTGTTTTATGATGGGCAAAATTTAGGAGAATAAGGAAAGTATATATATATAATACATATATATATATATATATATATATATATATATATAGGTGTAAGAGAATATGTTGTGTCACTTTTTTTGACGGGACATCATCAAAAAGTAACACACCCTATTCTCTTATACACATACATAGTAATAAGAGACAATAACCACAATCTAGAGAATCAAATCCGTAGTATCAAGAATAAGATACAGGCTTGAAGAATCACATCAATTCTTAGGATTCAAATACGTTTTCGCATCTAGTATTTAATTTATATTCTTGATGATTAAATATGAAGGATCCGGGTTATGATATCGTTGGCTGTCATGATATTAAAGTTAATTTGGTATTCCAATAAGTCAAGATCAGTGTGATTCATTGTGAGTCTTACAAAGACGCGAAGCATTATAGGGTAGAGAATGTGATACCTTATTCCTATTAAAAACGAAATGTGTATTGATATAAGATCATGGGTAATAGGTTACTATTAATTTAGTTTAAACATTCTGACTAGTGATTTAGCATCAAAAGTTACTAGTCCAACCTATATACCGGCAAGAGATAGTGGTGGCTAGTTTGCAGAGAAGCTGGTGATGGCAGTCGGTAGAGGTAGATCTTGAGGGTAGCGGCATTAATGGTAGGTGGTTATGCCCGATGGATCTAGCTGCTGGAGCGTGGATGGTGGTGGGGTTTGAATATGGTGGCGAGCAGTGGAGGGACGTGATGGAGGTGGTGGTAGCAGTGAAAGGGTGCGATGGAGTTTGTTGTTTGATTGGGACAGAAAGGGATATTAATAAATAAAGGGCATGTTAGAGAGAGATACATAGGGGGGACGGGATAAGTTTTAGTAGGAAAAGAGAGGGTATCACAAGGGAAGATGAGTGGGTAGAGGAGGAAAATGGGTTCCGAGCATAGTTATTAAACTCGGCTCGGGGTAGAACCTAGTAGAGAAGGTGGGCCAGTGGATTATTGATCCAATCGATGAATCACTAAAATATACTATTTTATTAATGATATCCATTAATTTGAAATTTTTAAATACATAACATATAATAAAAATATTAATAAAATATGTTGCATCAATTTTTTAATTAATTATAAATGAAGTCTATAATAATTTAGGAAAAGTTATAATTAAATATATTAAAATAATAGTTAATTTTACTTGTTTTTGTACTTGTAATTTTAATATGAGCAAATATACATCTTGTTGAGATGACTGAAAAACAGTCTCTTTTTCATGATATTATATTTTCATAAAACAACTTTTTTGTCTCAAGTTTTTCAAAAATATATTTCATTTACAAAGTTTTAGTGGTATAATGTTTCTTAGGGTACTTTATTGTTTAAAAAAATAATAATAATATGTTTCTTATTTCATAAACACATATAAGTATAAAAAAAAAAAAAAACTTAGTTATTATTTAAAATTTGAGTCCCTTCAAAAAAATATATGAAAAAAAAAGAGTTTAATTATGTAAAAGACAAAACTCTCAATATCCAAGGATGTGGCCTAATGGTGGAGTCGAGCTGCTTAGCAAGAGGTCTAGTAGTCGATTCCCAGTAGCAACACAACATGTTCTACAGCTATTTCATCCAACAATGCATGTTTAGTGGCCGATTCACCAGGTTAACCAAAAGAACATTGGGTTAGGTCAGATTTAATAACTATGGTCACATTTTCTACAGCCATTTCATCCAACAATTCATGTTTAGTGGCCGATCGTTTTAGCAACAGATTCAACAATGTTCCAAATTCATTGCTAATTAATATATAGCAACCACATTAGCGATAAATTTAACAGCATTTTGTTTATGGTCATTCATAAAGCCCCGACTGACTCGTACAGGCTCCACGCTTGAATCTATGTTCATGAATCATGACCTACTCCTTTCGATGTCACCATGGAGCGTTCTGCTTGGGTGCATCAAACACCATCCTTTGATAGGGATTCAACTGGTCATAATCACCAAATAGTTGCATTTCTGGAACATGCATGTTAACTAGGTTGTAGTGTTAGAATTCTTCACCGTCGCAAGTTCAGTCATAGTAATATAGCGAAAAAAAAAAATACCTATATAGGTTTCACACACTTTATCTGTAGCTTCAAATTTTCAATTCTTACACTTGGCACACAAGTATCTAATTTGATTTCTATCCCTGTATTACATTTGCCCACTTGCAAATAATAAAAACTCTTCCAACCTATCAAAAATTCACCTGTATATTCTCTACAACCCAGTAAATTCTTATTATAAATTTATTTCTACTCTCTTCTATTTTTTCCCTGCACATGCACGCAAGCAAAATAACGAACTATTTTCCCAATGCAATTAAATTTACATCTACAAAATAAAACAGATAAATTTAAATATAATAACAACCATATGATTTTACAAAATAAACAGTTCTATTTATTACATAAATCATACGTACCTAACTTGAACATTAACCCAGTTATATAATTAAAATTTATGCACAAGAAATTATTAAAAAAAACACAGTGCAGTGAAAAATTATTAAAATTGATATTATAGTTTACAAACATTTAAAATACAATGTTATGGTATCAAGGGTGGAGGGAGTGGGGATTGCCCCCCACTGCCCTTGACTACATATGTTATATGTAGTGTAAAATTTTGATAAAAATAAGGGTTTATTTCATTTTTACCCCAACAAAATTTTGAATTTTTATAATTCTATTTTTAATTTGTCAACATTGTACAACTTATTTGGACCTACTCTACATATTATATAGTATATAACTATAATTTCATTGCATCACTATAATATTTTAAAATCCTTCTATGCGCATTACCTATTGATCACTATTTTTTCTTCCTATACGTAATTTTACCAAATTTCATAAAAGCAATGATTTTTTTTCTTTTTTTGAGATAAAAAGAAAAGTTACACCTTCGGGAAAGAAAATAAGTCAAACAAATTCAATAGAAAGACACAAATTTTTCTCCACAATAATCAAGTATGCATTATTAGTTTGTTATAATTAAAAAATTATATTATTGTTTATTTTTGTAATTTTAAATAACTAATATACTATAAATTATAAATAAATGATAAATTTGTTTGTTATTGTTCCATGAAATGGTTTTACTTATTTGTTCAATTTAGAAGTCATAGTTATTGTTTTAAATCAGAAAATGCACTTTTTATTAAAATTTTTATTAGTTTGTTATTTTTCATCTAACATAATCACTTATATCTAACAAGTTCCAAAGAAAAATTTGTGGACCGATCTTAGAATATGAAAACATGTGGGGAATAATTCTATAAAGATGATATGTATGGATTTTGTAAATATAAAAAAAGTTATTTGCTACTAATACGTTTCAATATTTTGGTTGTCTACCTATTTTCGTATTAAAACTTTGTTACCGATCGCAACCAAACTTCTTTTGTGATTAAAATACTTGCATATATTAAATACATTTACATAATTAGTACTAAAGTATAAAAGTTAAGAAAATTCTATGGTCACGTTAGAGTACTATACAATTGTACTTTGAATACTTATACATTACAATATTATATACTTTGAATACTTAGTACAAGCCTTAAATTACAATGATATAGTATCGTAACGGGAGGCATAAACCTGTCTCTTATACACATGCATAACCTTGCCCCCACAAATATCTCATTCTAGACGCCCTATATCTGTATGGAATCCTAACAGACTATAAAATTTTATATTCTCCTGTGTCTTTACAGATCTGGATTTCCAAATCTGAGGCACAAATTTGGAAGAATAATTGCACTTTGTTTGTTATTATTCTCTTATCAAAAAATCTAATAATAAAGTAAAAGATACACATAGTAAAATAAATTATTGTGTAATCATGGTTTTTCATTGATTTTAAGGAGTTACCAACTTACTGACCTAACCCAATAGCTGTCTCTTATGGGAACAAAAATTGTGACGAGTAAGGGAAAGAACCATAATCATGAAAAAAGTAATGAAAGAGAAGTTAAAGAACAGAAAAATCAAATTACCAATCAAGTTATATAACTTTATGTTGTGATTAAATGGAGAAATTTGATTGGATTTAAATTATCCCTCTTATGTTATTCTTGGAAAATTTTTGTATGGATCGGCCATGGACCCCTTGGTCCATACTGTTCCACATCATCTATTTAAGTGATGTGGGGTGATGTAGAGCAATATGGACCAAAGGATTTTTGACACTATGTCATAGATCCGATCCATATAAAAATCTCCTTTTATCATTTTTGGTATTTCAGTGGCTAACACTAATGATTTGAACAAGGTTGATATCCAGTTGATGCCAAGGACTTGTAACAAGGTTGCCCACGTGTTAGCCAGACAGGTCAAGAATGGTAGGTTTGATATATATATATATATGAGTGATTTGAAATTTATTAAAATTTCTATCATTTCAAATTTATACACATAATTTTAAATTTATTTATTTAAAATTCTTCTTACAATTTAAATCCACCTATCTAAATGCACCCTTAAAAAAAAAGTAATCACAAACGTTTTATATTTGTAAATTTTGCATTATTTGTTTAATTACATTTTTCATAATTTTAAAATGTTAAATTGGTTTTAACTCACCCCTAACCCGCAATGCATGTGCATCCCAGAAAAACATTTGTGAGAGTTGGGATGTATAATTGCTTTCGTTTGATAGTTTTAGACTTGGACGCTAACCATCTCAGATGAATTGTATTTATAACACGTTTTGCCTTCTTAATTTTTCTCTTAAATTAAAACTACCAAATTTTCTTTTTGTCTCACATTGTATTTCGATGAGTGAATTTGAATTTAAATTTAAAATGAAATAATTTAAAATATTTAAATTTTAAAATAAACTTATAATTTTTAATTTTTAGTAATTGAAATCTATTTTAATTTTAAATAAATTTAAAATTTGACCAACTAAATGCCAATACAGGCTGTCAAAGTTTTTGGTCAACAACGTTGTTGGTAAATGAGCAAATCTTTTAACATGGTAACCTGCAATGAATCTTAAAGTCTTTGTTATTCCAGAGGGTGTCGAGCATTCTAAATGAAATGTCTTATTCATTTTTTATGTGGTGGCATTAGTGAGGCCTATGCTTCATTCACTTCTTCTTTTTTGATTAATTCCTCCGATTCAAACAAAAACTGGGTACAATTACATAGGCCATACATTGGTATCTTTTGAATTTGATCGAAATGAATAATAGTCGGAGTGGGAATGCGGGTAACAAACTTGCGTTACGAGTTGAATATATACTTCTAGAAGTATGCGCACAACAAAATTGCTGATGGTTTCAGTTACTAATTTAATTAAACACTAGAGACACATTCAATGTATATAACTCAGTCAAAATTTATAATCATTTATTTATATATATTTTCATTGTTAATAGAATTTCCTTGGTTATGTGATGCGATTTTTTGAGTTATATGCTTGATACCCAAATTTTTATGCATTGCACATGAATTATAAAATAAATAAATAAAAATAATAATCCATTATTGGATACAAAATGACAAGGGAGGTGAATGTTATGATGTAAATTAAAGGAACGGTGCTTGAAATTCTTTTTGCAAACTATACACTTGCTTGCTACCCCTGATCTTGTGTAGGGTTTCTAGGGTGTTCAAATTCAACCCAATCAAAAATTTTAACTCAACTTAAATAAATTTGGAGTTAAATGGATTTGGGTATCAGGTTTCAAGTTATTTAGGTTAGATTATCCGAATTTGGTTGGGTTGGATTGGGTTTTAAAAAAAACCGATAACTTAATAAAGTTTAATTATATATTTTGTTAATTTTTATTTTTGTCTTAATTATTTCATCTAATTTTTTTTTTTCCTTTTCATTATTGAAATAACATCTAAATTATACACATCTAGATGTGTATAAGAGACAGGAACCAGGCATGTACGATACTATATGCTCCCAGTCTTATACACATGGCTAGATGTGTATAACTTTTTTTATATTTATCAAAATCCATTATATTAATTTAGATTTTTAACCCAAATAATCCAAAAACTCAAATAACCCACTTGATTGATACTTGAGTTGAATTTACTTGAACCATTATATTAATTGGGTTGGATTGGATTAGATTTTATTTTTTTGACATAAAAATCCAAATATCCGATTCCGAAAACCTAGCAATCCGAACACCCATTCATAAACACCCGTATATGTCCATATTCTATTTGCCTCGTAACTCCGATGTAATCTTAGACTTGGTCAATTAATTTAGATAAAGAGAATGATACAGCACTGTTGAAGTACATAAATTGACAACTTTGTACATATAATGGGTGAGATGTGAAATCTTGAAATAATAAAGGGACTAAATTGCATTCATGCTCAAAGTGCACGGGTATTGAATGAAAGTTTAACCTCAGCTTTCTTGAATAACCAGATTGGTCAAATTGGAGAAGCAAAGGACTCAATTAGTTCGTATTAGAATTAATGATCCAATTTAGTCCTCACACACATGATAAACAACTAAAATTTGGTATGAATGATGGTTTCAGTTATCCTTACCAAAAGACCAAAAGATGGTCTCAATGATTCAATGAAATTTCACTCCAAGAAATGGGGCATAGTCACAGATAATTTGGCATAAGCTAAATCATCGACCCATAAGAAAATGGAAATACAAATAAAACTAAACTAAAGCACATAACATAAATGAGAAATAGGGACCGATCTAAAAGAAATCTTGACATTTGACAAAGCATCAACTAAAGCACACACAAGAAACTATTAAATAAGTTTTCTAAACCCCTCTTAAGTAGTGTTTTTGCAAGGACATTTAGCATCCTGTGATATAATTCCACCACTTAAAAAGAAATAGCGTAGACATAAGATCACCAAAAACTTCAGCAAGTAACAATTTTCCCAGTAATTTCACCATCTGATGCGGACCTTCACAATCATACAAGTTACCATCCATAAACAGCACAGAATAACTGTCTAAGCCTGATCTTTGGTAAACTAATTAAAAGATCCATATACAGCAGCAACTACTTAATATCTTTGAAACCTTAGATCATGATATCAACATCTGTACACATGTCCATACAACTTCTTTCAAAGAACAATAAGCACCAAAATATCATGCAATTGAAGGGTATCCATATGTAAGAAATAATACAAACAAATTATGAAGATTGCATGTATGGATTTACATGGTGATCTGTCCTGACATAGAATACCTGCTTGGTTATTTATCACTATGAAAGATAATACTAAGAATGAAGCAATTTTTAGCTTAATACATCAATATCATACAGTCATAAGAATTGAGCCGTGAGACTGATGTGGGGAAACAGAAAGCTAGCAGAAAGAAGACAGATTTGAGAACCTGATAAATATTAGACTGGGAAATATGAAAGATAGCCAAATCTGAGCAAGTGCTAATAAGTCATCCACTTCAATGCAAATAACCCTTTCCTTTCCAAGATAAGTATGAAATAGAATCTCGAAAGTTTTATAGGTTGAACATACTTTTCTCATCATGATCACAATCAATTACAGGACCATAAGATTGTATCCTAACATCAGCTGTTGGTAATCTGACGAAATCTTCAGGTTGCCAAGTGATGACAACCACCATCAAGGCACCAACCCCCACTGTCCCCATCTCTTGGTTAAATGAAGAAGTAAATTCTGAAGTTCATAACTTTCTTTTATGCTTTTGCTTGTCAAGTTCTTATATTACATGCCTTGAATAGGCAATGCAATGAGCAATAGTTGTAAATAGAATAAAAGAAGCTCACCAAGGCCATGGTCACCAAATGTCATTCCTAAATTGTAGATTACTCCAACTTTGCCAGGATAAAAATCTGGTACATCCTTTGCAGAAAAGTATCAAGTGGACTTCGAATCTTACACCAACTTCTTCAAAGCCATAGTAGCTGCTAACCTGGAAACTTGAAATTTCCACAAACTTAGCATAGTCTGACAAATATACTAGTTTACTTGTACTTTCACACAAAACTGCCATTGTTTGATGACCTCAGATATTTGTAAGTCAATATATTAGTGATATTTCTAAACAATATTAAAGAACTTACATTATACAGAGCAAGAAATGGTACACCAACGAACTTTCTTTAAGTTTTCAGAAATTTAGGAAAAACTAGGCATACCACTATACATGCAGCGCACTCGTATAATACGCATACCACTATACATGCAGCGCACTTCATATAATACACACATTTTGGATAGTTTCTGCAATAGCATCATGAGCTTTGAGAGAGTTCCAGATAACAAATAACAGGAAGCAACTAGTTTAGCATTAATGATATCATTCACAAACATAATCCATTCCCCTCACCAAACTTGACTAATTAAGTGCTCAAAAAAAAAAAAAAAAAAACAAAACGAAACAAAAAACGAAAAACAAAAAACAAAAACAAAAACAAAACAAAACGCACAAACACACACATAGGAACTGCTCAAAAATTCATTCATTAGCTGTAGTATTCAAATGGAAATATATGGACTGAAATCACATTCCGAAACACTCTCCAACTCCCCAGGGTAAAAAGGTAAATATCTAAAAGTAGAGCAGAAGCCTTAAGAAATTCTTTAAAGTATGTCATCAGATGGACTCATGTCTCTTATAATGGTTTGAGAGGAATTAGTCAATACCTGAACAAATGATATTCAACAAATATGGAAGTGAAGAAGTTGGAATGGCATACTTCAAATATTTAAATAACCGTAAAAGTTCGAAGCATTTTATTGGATTTCCTTTCACCAAAGAAAGAAGTATAGGGCTACAGTGTCCATATAAAATGGAACAAGACTAACTGATTCATATCAAGAAAAGAGGTGGTATAAATGACCACCTAGAGTATCCAAAGAAAAACATAAAATTCATTTTGCAAGATAGTGGGAGCTTCCAGTAATTAGTTGGCCAACTGTTCCACTGGCGTGCTACTACAAGAAATATTTTTTGATAGATAATACAGATGTCTACCCAAACTAATAGATACCTTTCATCTCTATCTAAGAAAAGTGAGAACTTGGACATGGTGATTCATCTAAACTACATGTGTAGTTCAACTGTCTACCCCTGCAATAAAAAGTGCAACAGAGTACGGAACACGGAGGTTCTTAAAAAAGAGGATCAGCAGCAGGAAACTGGGAGCATAAATGGAATACATGCCTGGTTCATCAAATTAGTTACTTCACTAGCAAATGGATGTGAACTCTTTTTCACTGAACATCTCTCACTAAATCAGAACAAAAAAGTTACAGGCTAGTCTCTACATATGAATTTAAATAAAAAATTCTTATTAATGTTTGGTTTTCATGATTAGCATTCTATAGTTCATGTTCCTCCCGTAGATTGTTTTACCGATTGTCCTCAAGAAAGGGCCTCTAAAAAATATATTGATAGGATAACTACTCTGGAACAGAATCCAAGTGGAATATGTCAGGGAAATTGAAATGCTGGTATAACTGTCAACCCACATCTCTTGAAGAAGGGTATTGAACCATACTGGGAATACTAAGAAGTTTGTTCTATGTAAGTGGGGAAGTCCAATTCTATGAAACTGAAAAATTAAAGAAAAGGTTTCACTGCTGTCAAATCCTAATGATAACACTGATAAATGAATAAAAGAACATGTGAACCACCGAAAGTAGCCTTCTTTGCTTGGAAACAATTCATGTCAGTATGGTCAGTGGTGAAAATTTTGAGAAAGATGAAGAAGATTTATGTTAACTGCTGCATACCATGCCCAAAAGACAAGGAAACTAATTTGTTTAAGCATGTCAAAGAAAAGCCAGAATTGAAAAGTCAAGCATATTGGCACCAAAATAAAAGTTATGAAATAGGGATAGCAAACATTCAGCTACACTGACAAATGATTTACATAAATCCCACAATTCCATATTCATCCCCTAAAAGGATAATACACCTACAGATATGTGAAAGCTGCAAAAGATGATAAACAAAAGAACGCATCTTTCACAATGACTGGAATATGTCAAAGGACAAAATGTCTTACATTGGTTTCCCAGGGATTCCTAAACTAATTAATAAAGTTCATAGGCCACTCTACTCATACCAAATTAGTTTTGAGATGAAACCCCATGTCCCATAGCCAATTGGTTTTGAGATGAAAACCATGTTCTTTTAACATGGTATTAGTGCTGGGCATTGGATTTAAACTCATTGTCCCACAACTCCGCGTGTGCCTTGGGCTCTCTATAACCCATTCCAACTCTTGCCCTCTTTGCTAGCCTCGGGCTCTCAACCAACCATATCACTGGTTCTCAACCAATCCAAGTCACTTTTAAGAGGGGATGTCAAAGGACAAAATGTTCCACAACAATTTCCCAAGATTCCTAAACTAATTAATAAAGTTAATGGGTCACTCCACTCATAACTAATTTATTTTGAGAAGGAAACCCATATTGTTTAACACAAACATTGCTCCACAATTGAGCTCAATCTAAAGCAACTTAACGTATCAGCAATGTAGAAAATATCCACCCCAAAAATTTTACACCCTAGTATAGCAAGCAATAAATAAATCTATGAAGATTTTCAAACATTAATAATGTCTGTATCAATATGATCATAAAAGGTTCAACCAGAGTCCATCTCCTAAAAAGTGTTCATAATCACTTTCTCCCTAATATATTTTTATGGATGACTTCACCATTATACCTAGGAAGATTTTGAATACGGCTTATACTGAAACAGCCACAATGTTCAAATATGTATGTACTTCATTTTTATCCAACCTACGACACTTTCTTCATGTGCGAAAAAAATGTTTCACATTAAAGCATTAAAATGTTCTAGCATTTTCTTTAGTGAAAGATGTACCATAGTGCTTCTTCTAGGTATTTACTACTTGCCTCTAAGTTGCTTCAAAAAAATGAATGAAGGATTGCAAGCATCATTAACATCTCAGTTAACTGGAAAAGAAAAAGAAGAGATAAAGAACAAGGTTTTCTTCTTATTAAATAACAATGATAGTTCAAAGCGGCAATGAACAATAATACACAAACAGATAAACAATATAGACAGCTAAAAAGGAATAACCCTACGAACATAATTAGATATACATGCAATTCATTAGCAGCACAATTCCTTAAATGCCTCGAAACAAATACCAAGCAATAGACGACATTGACAATTATGAGCATTAGGCTGACAGCAGCCAGTGCACCTAACCAGTCCATTCTCATTGCAATCTGGACACCTACTCAATTTCCCTTCCTCCTCTTCAAAGATCTTTCGACTCCCATTACAATTCGAGCAGGGTACAAACCTTGCATCCCCACAACTCTCGCAAACAAAGCCAGAAACCTTCACAGGAATACCTTCCAAAAGTTCAGCCAATTCCCCATCCTCATGAAGTTGCTTAATTTCCTCTGCACCACCAATGTACATCCCCTTAATAAACACTTGGGGCAAGCTCACCGTCTTCCCTCCTAGCAGATTTTGCAACTCCTTCCTATACGAAGAATCCATCGATATAATATCTCTCTCATCCACACACACTCTAAAGCCCCTAAAAATCATCCTAACCGTGCAGCAATTAGATAAGTCTTCCTAATCCCTCTCAAACTAGTATAATACAGCACAACCCTATCCTCAGCTCCTGAGAAATAAATATCACTCTTGTTTGAGCACAATGAGCTACTACACTTAGGTGATCCGAAAGGCTGAATATTTTCCATTTTTGACCACTCTTTCTCTTCTAAATTGATTACTGAATCTGGGGATAAAGGGTCACTGGAATCACTCATATTTTGAGGTTTAACACTCTGAACAGCAGAATTCACAAAATCTTGACCATTAAAACTAGGCTTTGCTGGAGGGTCAATGAGGACAAGAGAGCCATAGGTTGTAGACGTAAGAGAAACCAAATGGTTAGTATCCCCTCTGCAAATAGGGGGATGGTGGACTAAAGGGGTGGGAAGGGAAAGAGTTCTTGAAACTGGAGTTGAAGAAGAGAAATTGGAATAAGGAGATTGGGAATGTGAGGAAGAAGAGAAATTTGAGGACTGATTTTCAAAATCAGATTGATCTTTCTGAGATAAAAGCTTGGGGAATAGAAGCAGAACAACCCATTTTTTTTCTTTTCTTCTTTTCCAATCAAATAGGGATAGGATTTTGGATTCAAAGAACTAATAGAGATTGAGACAATGAAATTTGGCTTGTACCCTTTTTCTATTTTGCTTTTTTACAACTATACAAAAAATCAGTAGCTTTCAGGGCTTTTCTCTCTCCCTATAGTGCTTGCTAGTACTATCAGACAATGCAATTATTGCTTTTCCTCTCTCTATGTTTTGGCTTTTGGGGTAGTTTTCTGTGGATAAATTGTGGTTTGAGAAGGTTCACAAAGATTTTTGATGAGGTAGGTAGGGGGACATTGTCAAGGTTTAACAGGGATTATTGAGGGAGATGATTCCAATTAATGTAACAGAGATTTGCTGTTGCTGTACCTTAAGTTTCAAACTCTTTTTAAAGAGTAGTACCTATATTTTAGTTTTGTATAAGATTTGGTCTCACTTTTTCGCATCGCATTTGTTGAAAAAGAACAAGGAATGAATGATTTTCTTTAATGGATATGGATTCTTCTAAGGGTGTTCATCGGTTATTATTTTTAGTGTTTCAATTAAACATTTGTCTCTTAAGCCAATTCATCTTTGTCTCTTAGGAAACATTAATAAAAAAAAACTCATGTTCGCTTGATTGAAGGGAGTAGCCAGAGAATAAGATGCAGTGAGGGCAAAGTTTATAATATAATTTGATAATTACTTTTTGCTATTTTAATATTCCATTCTCCTAATGTAATTTTTCATTTTCTAATTATCGATTTTTTTTTAAATTTTTTGTTAACTTGAATAATAAGAGTTATTTACAAGAAAACTAATATTAATAATAATTTATAAAAATACTAAACAATTTTATCCTCTATTTTAAAGAAAATTTATAGTGAATCTCCACATTCATCGTCTTAGTGTCTCGAACCCATAACCTAGGTCATAGAGAAGTATGGTCTTTCTTATAACTTATACATAACTTCTAATTTAAAAAGAATTACACTAGAATTTAACAGATAATATTTGTCATGTATTTTTTTTTAATTCTAAATGTATTCTTTTGAATATGATAAATAGCAAATTAGACAAAATCTTAAAACTTATGAAAAATTCTACGATGATCCTGTCATGGGAACCATCACTTTGTATTTTAAGAGCTTGTATAATATCATGTGATTTTAAAAATTTGTATTGTACAATTCCTTAAAACCAATAGAATAATTTTCTCAATACAACTATAAAATTTTCCAAAACTTTTATCTTATTGACATTGTTTATTAGTTATTAAAAAAAATGGAAAAAAAATCAATTACAAGTGTACTAATATTAATTAATTACTAAAGTAATACACTGTAGCTAGCTGGTTAATTTGTAACTAAATTAACTTTTTATTAATCAAACACAATTACTTGATGGCATGGAAGAAATGCGGTTCTTTTAGTTACTTCATATTATATTTTATTTGTTAGCGGAGGCAAAAATATTAAAATTACTAAACATTTTCAATTTACAAAAATGTTTACTTCTTGATAAAATGTTTACGGGGAGACCACTGGGGCAGCTGCTCCCAAGTGTGTCTCAGCCACTTTTGATTAGTTAATCAAGTCTTTTTCGGTTTCGATTTTTCATTTATCTTATCGAAATTTAGTTATTTTTTTCATAACTAAATTCAAATCGTAAAATCCTAATTTTGTTTTCTAAAATTTTATTCGATTTAGTCAGTCACCAATTATTCAAAAATTAAAAAAATCAAACTAATTTGATTCAATTGATTTATTCAGTTAAATCAAATTGTAAACACCCCTAATTTTCTCTTGTATATTTCTCTCTTATCGCGTGACTTGAGAAATATTTGTGGCTTGCTTCAAAGGCAGAAGGCCTTGAGAAAGCCTTATGATGCAAATGGTATTTATGTTGGGTTTGAATAGGATTTGGAATGATACCCAGTGATAGCTTATTTTTGTTATGAGATCTTTATTAGATATATGTTCGAAAGAATGAAATCTAAAGCATATGGAATACCACTTTTCTAAGGGCTTTGTTAAAGTTTTCAATTTGTACATGCTAAATTTATTCATTTGTTTTTTTTTTTTTTTTTACATTGAAACCTATTGTTTGTTTTGTTTAAAACAAATGTTAGTTTTAATTTGTCATTAATCATGACCAAGTAGCATTACTTTAGAAAGATAAAGAGGATAAGATCAATACTAATGCTGTAGCCATTCATAAGGCTTGTAAAGTTGGGATTGGAGCTGTTACAAGGAATTTTGAAGATGATGTTTTGGCAGCCTGAACTTCATCTCTGATGGATTGTTCTTATGTGAATTTAATGGAAGCTTGTGCTATCACATATGCACATTTACAAGCCCATCAAGCATCTTATACTTCTATTGTTGTGGAATCTGATAATTTGTTAGTGATTTTCAAACTCTAACAAAAGGATGTTAATAATGTTGTTATTGGTGAGGTATTAGCTAAAATCTTAGAATTAGCTAATTCCTTCACTTATTGTAACTTTTTTTTCGTTAGAAGATTAGGAAGCTAGTCATAGATTAACCTCTTATGCTTCAAGTATATGCAATGATGGTATTGAATGGAAGGTACATTTCCCTTTATGACTTCTTAATGAAACACAAAATAATATAAATCATTTGGTTATTGTTAATTAATTTAGTGAATAAATATTATCGTTTGTAATGTTAAAAAAAAAAAAAGAAAAGAAAGAAAGATAAAGGATAAATTGCACTAATTTTGAAACATGAGTGTTGAAAATAAACAAGAAGGGGTAAATTTTGTATTAACTAAAATAAGAGGGACTAAATTAATACTAGTACTAAACATAAGGGACGAAGATGAAACTTTGCCCATTAATGCAGTGTCAACAGAGGGAGGAAGAAAACGCGGTTTGAGAGAGTGCCGAAGACAGCGTACTAAATGGGTTGCTGCTTGCTTGGTAGATTTGGGAAAGTTACGTCTGCTTTAAGATTTTCATTTGTTTATTTTGGGGCTGATTTCTTCAATCTTCAATCTTTTATTGTAGATTTTCATGGTTGAAAAATCACACGAGGATTTTATAAGAAAAGTGAAAAATAAATGGACATTGAGTATAAAATAAAAAACTATTGTCAAAGGATTTTATAAAGAAAAATTATTTATAAAATTATTTGTCAAAATCACTCTCATCAATATTCTGAATTAGGTAATATAATTATATTTTACTCTTCTAAATTAAAAAAAAATACACTTTATTAGTTATAAAGTAAATGAGAAACATTAAAATATAATAACAAATTTATATTTAATATTGAATTAAATAATTGAATTTACTAAATTATCATAATGATTATAAAATTTTAATAAATAAACTCTGTCGGTGAGATTAAAGTGTATATGATTTTAATTATAGGGACAAGTGTAGTTACTGAAATTAGATAGAGGACCAAGTTTTATTAAATTAAAAGTGAAAAAAGATGATTTCACACATTAAAAGTGTAAAATTTTCATTTAAAAAAAAAAATTTGTTACCTCTTCCGACCAAAGTTATTTTAGCATTTTACAAATACCTAATCACTTCAATGTCGCATTTTCCAAATGTGACATTCACAGTTCCAGAAAATCTCCCCAAAATAGTTGCATTAGCATGATAAATTTAAAAAACAAGAATTAGCCGCCACCAGCCAATAGGATCAAGCAACTCTCCTATCCCTCTGTCATTATCCGCCACCACCAATAGTCACACCAGCAACCTTTTCTCTCATCACATCTCCATCCATCAATGTCCAAAAAAGACCAAAAATCATCAATAAAAATGGATTAATCAAATTTATGCTTTTTTATCAAATTTGTATTTAGAGTGTGTCTTTTTCAAATATAATTAATTTGGATGGTTTTCATTCGTTTTACTTTTTAATTCAGATCCCATGTGTTTGGATGATTTTCATCCGTTTTAATTTTTTAGTTTATATTATATGAGAATTTAAGTTATATTTTTAAAATATATAAATATTATAGGTCAGATAATTATACCATGTAAATTTTACGATACATTTATCTCACCTGTAAATCTTATACACATCTAGATGAAGATAATTAAAACACGTCTAATAAAGAATTGCCATAGAGACAACTTTATAAGAAACTGGGTTTAAATCTTCTTTCGAAAGTAATTATCGTGATGATCATAAATGTTGCTTATGATTTCCTTCGCGTGACCATTTAAAGGCCCACTTTCTTCTGGATCTGTATTTTTGGACCAGGGCCCTGTACAAAGCTAGTTCTAAACTACCATGAATGAGCCATGCAGATATTAAGGTTTGTTTTTAACAACATTTTGAAAACTCTTTATAACTTTTTTTTTTTTGAAATGTTAATAATTTTGACACTTCACTAAACATTTTAGACTATCTATGATAACTCTTTCTTAACCAATTTAATAAAAGCACCCTAAAGTTAGATTAAGTTAACAATTTCAAATCATATTTACTCTAAATTTATATTACACTAATTACTTTTCCATAATGAAAATTCTAACCCATACTATGACTTAGAGACAAGTTACATTTTCAATCTCTAATAGACACAAAGTTAGTTGCACATAATTAAACAAAAGATAATTTGCCAATTTTGTCTCATCGAATAAACAATTTTAAGAATAACTGAGTACAAGATACAATTAGATTCACACTATTACAAATATGTAAAAAAAAAAAAGAAAGAATTTAATATGAAAAAATTACTGAAAGTCATACAAAGAGAAATCTCTATATAATATTTAAAATTTGTTCTAAATTTGATTAACTCATCATTTATTTTATTTTAACTTAAATTTTCTTTTTGTAAAAAGGTACAAAACTGAAGAATTGATAACATAAACCATTGTAAATGGTTTAAAAATACATATATATAAACATTTACATTTTCACGTAATAAAATTAATGCAGAGAATGATAGGTCAATTTTAATTTAGATTTGAGATTTTCTAGGACAAAAAGTTACAAAACTTAAGTAGGTTACATATTATGCCAAGTTACTCAGCATTTGACAAAAATTATATCATGTAGTAAGCCATGCATTGATGAATGATGTAGTAGCCTTTAATTGGATTTCTTTTAAGGGAATGGTTTCTCAAAAATACTAAAGGGACTTCATAATCTTTATAATATTTTTAGCACTATTTGTGAAAGAAATTTTTTACGCCATACAAGTACACACATGTGCAAAAATAACTTATACTAAAACTTTGGCAGATCTAGAGACATATTAATGGTTTTATGATCTTATCACTTTATATAGATGCACCGTTATATCAAACTTATGTTAAATATGTGAAAATGAAAAATGACAATTGACAAATAAATTCATGTTATAACCAAATTATATGTAGACACTTGAGAGTATATATATACACACATAATTAGTGAGATATATATATGTAAGTACACACTATTAAATATGTGTATAGATATACAAACCAACATCTAAATAAGTATGAATTAATTTTGTCATATAATCTCTCCAATTGATCTGTACTTATTTTAAGTTATTGGACGATGACATTTGTAGTTTCTTTCAATTAGCTTTTGTTCAAATAATTGAGCTGCAAGAGTAAAATTAGTAGACTATGATGGACCGTAAACACAAAATAAGGGATATAATAGATATCGTGAACCGATTAAACTAAATGAAACCGAGTGCAAATCATTTAATTATTTTTTTTTCTTAAAATGTTTTGTTTTAGATATCTATTTTAAGTTTTTATATTCTAATATATAAAGTTTGGTTCAAAAATTTCTTAAAATCCACAAACCAAATTGTGAACACCCTTAGCTGAGAATAAAAAATGAGAGACCTAGAAAAGAATTCACATTGCTATAATTATGTTATAGTTCTATGGTAAATAAATGATTCTCCTTAAATTGAACAAAAAAGGAGAGATTAATAGAATATAGAATTAGAATTAAAAAAAAAAATTCATATTTAATCATTGAAATGCGTAAGTGTTTTATGATCATGTTTTGTTTTTATTTGATATTGTCAAATTGCTCTAGCCTGTGTTGTGAGTTATACAGTTAACTTGTGCTACTGCTTCATATCCACTTAGTCTTCATAATTTTTGTTTAGGATTAATATTTCATATAACAATAGTGTAATTTTTTTTTTTTTTTATACCATGTTATAACTAAATAATTATTAGAGGAAGTCTCAAATAAAATAAGAGATTTATATAACATGCATTTATACTTGATAATAGTAAATTTTTTCTTTTACATCGATAATGTAAAAAATATTAGATCTTTTGTTTATTATTTAATACTATAGTTTACAATTTATGTGTAATGATAATGAACCAATTAAAGTTTCTCTTCTGCATCACAGAAGATCTGTATAAGAGACGAAATTATTTTGTAAATTATGTATGTACTAAAAACAAGTATTTAAGTAGGTTTGATATTTGATTTCATTATATTTTAATGTTTCTCATTTACCTGTCTCTTATACACATCACTAGTGATATATACAAGATGTGTATAAGAGACAGCCACAACTATAAGATTTACAGGTGAGACAAAAAATCGAGTTTACCTAAAGTATTTTCCTCAGTGAGAAAGGGAAAGGAAAAGAAAATTCAAACTGTGATGAAACAAAACAACAATTAGACATGTCAAGTATAAATATCTCATATTAGTTAATTTAAAGATTTTGGACTAATTATAAGATTAATAGGTCACTCAACTCATAGTCAGTTGGTTCTATCTAATTCTGAAAGTTCAATCAACTCAAATCATGTATTTTCTTTCTAACCCCTTCCAATCGGCTCGTTCTAGCTCTGGGAACACAACTAACCAAAATCACAAATTCTCAACTAATCAAAGTTACATGTGAGAAGGGGTGATAACGGTTAGATATAAATATCACACACGGACAAAGATTCTCTTCATTTATGAGTAAATAGAGATTTCTATATTTACCCTTAAATCTAGATGTGTATAAGAGACAGGCTAAATCAATTTTTACTCGAATTATCACTTTGTACCCCCAATTTTAGTTTTAGACATTTTGTATCCCGAACTCTAAAATTCTTCCCACTTCAGTCCTTTTTTTTAATGTCGTCTAAAAAATTAACGAAATTTTTCTGTATGTACAATAAATTCAATAGGATGTACAATAATATTTTTGCGTTCAAGAACAAAAATTTTGTTAATTTTTCATCCTTCATCTAGATGTGTATCGTGGGACAATTTTTAAAGTTAAGAGTGTAAAGTGTCAAGAAAAACTAAAATTTAGAATGCAAAGTGAGAATTGAATATAAGTTGAGGGATGGAAAATGAAATTAGTCCTAAAAAATAGAATAGAAAAAGTATTTTTAAAAATCAAAATCTTTCATAATTTAAATCAAATTTATATAACTACCTTGCACAAAATAGAAAAATTAATAAAGGAGAAACTATTTGTGATTAGAAAAAATCAATTTTTTTATTCAAAATTTAAAAATTCCTATATCATTCAAATATTACATATAACTCAGTGGTGAAATTTTATTCGAGCAAACTGAATTTTGGATATGATGATCGACTATGAGATAAAACTAATAGTATGTTCGGATTATTTTTTTTCAATTTTAATTATTTAAATATAGGCAAATAGACAAAGAAATAAAGAATCCAAATCCATCTCACATTAGTTAGAGTAAAGATTTTGAATTAGTTAATAAGATTCATGGCTACTTCGCTCATAACTATTTATTTTTGTGATGAAACCATGTTCTTTAATAAGACATGATAGTATTGGCACTCCACTTTTCCTTGTGGATCAATGGAATGATATCATTTTTAATTTCGTTAGAGAATGTTGGATAATGTTAAATGAAGCAAAAATGTTCGGCACTTTATTAAGTAAAACCATTGAAATTGACCTATCATTCTCTGCACAAATTTTATTCTCTTTGAAAATGTAAAACCATTCCATTTGAAAATGTAATACTATTACCTTTTGTAATACTAGAATACATGTGTGATGCATGTGTAGATGTAATCATTTATTCCAAATTATTGTTATGTCTTATTGAACTATTTCTTTATAAAAATAGTCATTAAACTATCAAAAGTATACATTTGAAGTCATTATATCAATTTGAGCCATTAATATTAACGAAAATTAGTTTTTTTTTGGGTATAAAATTGTCCAAATACATTGAACTAAAATTTCAAAATAAAATAAAATAAAATAAAATCTTGGGCTCAAATTAAAAAAGAAAAACAAAAGAAAGTGAAAAAAAAAATTGGGCACATAAAAATTGGATTACCCAATTATTTCAACCTTTCCCACTCCTTCCACCTCCACAGCTAGGAATACCTGCACATCCACTACCTCTCAACCCCCATCAATATCCTTCCACCCTAGACCTCCACTACCAATCTACTACATCAAGCTCTCCCACATTCTCGATCTGCCTCCTATTCCTATCTTGTCACTCCATCTCCTATCTCCAACTCCCTATCCTATCCTACCACCCTCAACTTCTCTCATCCTTGATTTGCCTATCTATCCTAATATGCTATTCTCCCCAGCCTCTCACCCTAATCCACCTTGAGTCGATTTGCCACCAAACCTATCTAGACATCTCCAAACTCCCACCATCGATCCTCCATCTCCCGATCTGCCTCACCACATCGCTATCTAGACACTCCTTAAGCCCTCACCCCGACCATTACCGATCTGCCTGCCAAACCTCATCTAGCCAATCCCAACCACTCTATACCCCAACCACCCCATCCCTAATCCCTAGACATCCTCAGTGTCAAATATCCACTATCCCAACCCCCACCTTAATCTACCCCCATCGTAACTCGCCTCCCCAACCCTCACATGTGCTTTTTCTCAGTATTTTGACAATATTACCCTCGACCCAACGCTCCAAATTGATAGAATGACATCAAATGAGTACTTTTGATAGTTTAGTGTCTGTTTTTGTGAAAACAATAGTTCAATAACCTTATTTGGGACATAAAATAATTTGATAATCTTATTCGTAGTTTGCTTTCTATGTCTCTCTATGTGTGTGTTATCTTAACTAAAATAATTGTTCCAACTCTTTTAGGCCTTTTAGCGTTTTTTTTTCAATAAAAATGTTATAGTCATAAACTAAATGGTCAAAATTAAATCTATATCCACCTATATATCTTGTATAATTTATAGTGAATTATAATTTTATATATTCATTAATCCACTTATGTTCCATATATTTAGAAAAGTTAAGATAGATATTTATGTTATTTTATTGCTCTTGTTATGTGTATGCAATATGATAGGTTTCTAAGTTGTTTTTAAACAGTTCATCAACCCAAGAAATAGAATGCCGATAAATGAGAATAAAACATTCTATTAACTGCATTTTTCTTTTTTCAAAAAATGTATTTGTCTCATATTACCACCAACTAAATTATTAATAGCCTCATTTTGCATAAGATCAAATAGCATAAAGACATCATCTAAGTGAGAAAATATGAATCAAAATAGAATATGCCAAATTACTAAATTTAAGTTCTTGTAGATCATAAAAAGACTAAATTTTTAGCCAACCAGAATATGAGTGTCGTGGCAATAAATATATATTGCTAAAAATAAGTAGAGTCTAAAATACGAATAAAGGTTGGATGACCATAAAGGTTCAAAAAACCCACTAAGCTCCTTGACTTAGTGCACTCAAAACCTTAACTAATAATCTTAATTTAAATTATTAAAGAGATGAGACTTATCAAAACCTTAACTAATGATCTTAATTTACATTATTAAAGAGATGAGACTTATCAAGTAGGAAAATAGGGATAGAGTTCAACCAATATTCAAATTTTATATTTATCCCAAGGTAATTCAAATACATTATTACTAGTAATATTGTCACATAATATATGCTTTTAGTAAATTTACATTTAATTTTTTTAAAAAAAAATTGGTTGTAATATTCTACTTCCTTTAGAAAAAGTTTTGTGCTCGAAACTTACGTGCCTTAATCGACTTGATGCCACATTTTTTCCAGTATTTCAAAAGGTCCCACAGACCTTGGGCTCAATTTCCTACTTTTTCCAAATCTCATTAATCCTTTTGATGGTGAAACCTTAAGATACGCCTTATCTCCTTGTTTGAACTCAAGTGGTCTTCTTTTAGCATCAGCTAAACTCTTGTTGCGATCCAGAGTTGTCTTGAGCCTTTCGCAGATAACCTTGACTTTTTTATAATGTTTTCTCCACCAAATCCGATCTTATCATTGGTTTTTCTCCCACTTCATCCCAGTAGAGTGGGGACCTATATTTTCTCCCATAGAGTGCCTCAAAAGGTGGCATTCCTATCCCACTATGATAGCTATTGTTGTAAGAAAACTTCATTAACTTTACCAATTTGTCCCAATTACCTTTGAAATCAATTGTGCAAGCACTAGGCATATTCTGCAATGTTCGGACTGTTCGTCAGTTTGTGGGCGAAAAGCAATGCTTAGTCTTAAATCGGTTCCCATAACTTCTTGGTAAGTCTTCCAAAGTGAAGGCGGAGTCATCAAAGACCGACTGAGACAATACTTAATATAACTCCATGGGAACTGATTATGTTATCCACATACATCTTTACCAATTTCTCCATGGGAGCTCCGTTTTGCATAGGTAGAAAATGAGCTGACTTTTTCAATCGATCGACTATAACCCAAATAGTATCGTTACCGCTTCTTATCTTAGGCAAGCCTACTACAAAGTCCATAGTTATGTGTTACCATTTCTATTGTGGAATCTCCATCGGTTTCAATAATCTTGTCGGTCTTTGATGTTCCGCCTTCACTGACCAGCATACCAAACATTTTACCACATATTTGGCAACTTTTCTCTTTATTCAATTCCACCAATAATTTTGTTTCAAGTCTCGATACATTTTTGTCCCACCAGGGTGAATAGAAAGTTTGGAACTGTGTGCTTCTTTTAAGATTTCTTTTCGTAAGTGATAATCTTTCGGTACACACAACCTTCCTTGCATCCAAAGACTACTATTCTTCCTCTTGAAGCTAAAATCCATTTGATATGTCCTCTTTAGCCTTGATATGGATCCGAATAGCCCAAAGATGTGTCAAGATGAGGAGATGAAAGATGGAGCAAGCATGGATTCACTCTTGCCAAGATTGGAGCACATTTGTGGTATTTTGATCGAGTTGGATTAGACTACCTTCAATTCATTATTAAATAATGCCCAATTCTTCAAAGTAAAGCATCAGTGGAGATCCTTGAAGTGCAAGAAGGCCGAATTTCCTTTCAAGTTTATTTTAGTTTGGTCTTTATTATGTAAAACCCAATAATAATTTAAAGTGTTGTGTAAATTGGGCTGGTTTTAAGTTGGGTTTAGCTGTTGATTTAATTCTTAGTTTTAGGCTCATTAATTAGCCTTAATAAGGCCCATTTAGCCCAAATCTTGGGGCTACTTATGGCTGAACCCTAGCACTACTTTTTTAGGAGTTTTTAAGCTAGTTTTTAGGATTTCTATAAGCCTATAAATAGGCCTCCATCATATGGACGAATTTATGGCAGATTTTTATGAATAATATTCATCTTTTTCGTGAGGAAAAAGTTCTTTCTTTTAGTCTTTGGATTAAGACTTTGTGGGGATCATCGATTGAGCAACGGTGATTGTTCTAACCGACTTATAGATTTGGTTCTTGCCTGATTTATATAGGCAACTGGTCAATTCTTGCTTTAAATCTTGTTAAGAGTTTGGTTCTTGTCTTGTTATAGACAACGGGTTGAATTCTTGCTTGATTTTTGTGTGTTCTTTATTGTTCTTCTTTGTTTGTTTGCTATCCAAATTCTTGTGACCAACTTTGGAGTCGATCTTTGGGGTTTTGGTGCCATCTTGAATTGTTGGGTTTCGTGGCATCAAGTCGATTACGCACGGGGTTCGCATCAGAGACAGGAAGAGCTAGTCCAATTCTGCGAAGATGTATCTGAGATTTTTCTACAGAGGTAGACATCCCTTTAGTTCAAAGAAAATCATATCTTAGTTTCTGCCAAAACTTAAAAAATCGTACTGTTCATCGCTTGAGCAACGGTGATTGGTCTAACCGACTTATAGATTTGGTCCTTGCCTGATTCATATAGGCGTACCGGGTCAATTCTTGCTTTAAATCTTGTTAAGAGTTGGGTTCTTGTCTCGTTATAGACAACGGGTTGAATTCTTGTGTGTTCTTTATTGTTCTTGTTTGTTTGTTTGCTGTCCAAATTCTTGTGACCAACTTTGGAGTCGATCCTTGGGGTTTTGGTGTCATCTTGAACTGTTGGGTTTTGTGGCATCAAGTCGATTGCGCACGGGGTTCGCATCAGATTAGTATAATAAAGACCAAACTAAAATAAACTTGAAAGGAAATTCGGCGTTCTTGCACTTCAAGGATCTCCACTGATGCTTTACTTTGAAGAATTGGGCATCATGTAATAATGAATTGAAGGTAGTCCAATCCAACTCAATCAAAATACCACGAATGTGCTCCAATCTTGGCAAGAGTGAATCCATGCTTGCTTCATTCTTTCATCTCCTCATCTTGACACATCTTTGGGCTATTCGGATCCATATCAAGCCTTTTCCATGATATTGTTCAATTCTGGATCCGACTTCTGAGCTTCTTTGATTTTATCCACTAGACTTGGAGCTAGCACTAACGTGGCTAACACATTGCTTGTTGATTCGACTATTTCACGGTCAAACTCTTCCATTTCTCTTTCTAATGTGGAAGGTTTCGGGATGCTTCAACTTCTGACTTAATGCATCAGCTACCTTATTAGCCTTCCCAGGGTGGTAACTTATGGTCAAATCATAATCTTTTATCAACTCTAACCATCTTCTTTGCCTCATTTTTAACTCCTTTTGAACGAACAAGTATTTTAAACTCTCGTGGTCAAAAACTTCAGGCGAATAAGGTAGCTGATAATGTCTCCAAATCTTAAGTGCAAAAACGACCGCTGCCAATTCCAAGTCGGGATAGTTTTATTTTTACGACTTTAATTGCCTAGATGCATGTGCTATCACTTTGTATCATTTTGCATAAGCACGCATCCTAAACCATTTTTGATGCATCACTGTAAATAACATAACCTTCCGCGCTTGACAAAAGGGTTAACACAGTGCGAGATACTAACCTATTCTTCAATTCCTTGAAACTTTCCTCACATTCTAATGACCAAACAAATTTTACTCTCTTGTGGGTCAATTTACTCAGAGGAATGGCTATTGTGGAGAATTTCACTACAAATTTCCTATAGTATCTTGCCAAATCCAAGAAACTTCTGACTTCTGTCACATTCTTTGGTCTTGGCCACTCTATTATAGCTTCGATTTTCTTTGGATCTGACAGAAGATTTAGTGAATTCGGATTTGCATCAAGGCTAAAGATACACATCTAGATGTGTATACATTTGACAGTCTCAAATGGCATGACTAAAAATTCATAACGTCCATAAGCTATTATCTACTCAAGATTCTTGGAAAAATCATTTGCCTTAATCTTTAGTTGATAATACCCATAACTCAAATCAATCTTTGAAAATATCTTGTCCACCTTAAGCTGATCAAACAAGTCGTCTATCCTCGACAGTGGATATATATTCTTGATAGTTATCTTATTGAGCTCTTTATAGTTAATACAAAATCTTAAACTACCATTCTTTTTCTTACAAAGAGAACTGATGCCCCCTATAGTGATACGCTTAGTCGGATAAACTTCTTATCTATCACCTCCTGTAATTGCTCCTTGAGCTTCTTCAACTCTGCAGGAGCCATTCTATAAGATGCCTTTGTGATAGGTATTGCTTCAAATACCAATTTAATTTCAAACTCAATCTCTCTATTTGGTGGTAAACCTGGTGATTCTTCTGGGAATACATTCAAAAATTCTTTCACGACTGGTATGTTCTCCAAAGATGGGGTTCCTTTCTCATATTCTAAGACATATGCTAGGTATCCTTTGCCTCCTTTTTTTAGGATTCTAAAAGCTTGAAAAGTTGTAATGATTGTTCTACCACATCTCGATTTATCACCTATATTTGCTTGAAGGTCCATTTTTCTCCTTAGATGTAATGAAGGTCACTTGCTTCATCATACAATTGATTTGTGCATGATTTTTAGTTAACCAATCCATTCCTAGAATTAACCAATCCATTCCTAGAATTACATCAAACTCACTCACATTAATCTTAACCAAGTTAGCTCTAAACACTTTGTCATCAATTTCTACCTTGCAATCATAAAATCTTTGGTGTGATACTAAAATTCTATCCCTAGGGGCAGCAACACAATACAGATTTTCTAACCATTTAGGAAATGCACATAAATTCTTTGCAAACTTTTTAGCAATGAAAGAATGACTGAGTTAGCACCGTAATCAAAGAGCACAAACGTAGGCACAGAATTAACTAGCAGTGTACCAGTTACCACCTCATTCGAATCCTCAACACCAGTATCAGTCATAGCATGAACCCTGGCGTTTACCTTGGTTTGAGCTTCTGTTGTCTTCGTGGCTTCATTTTTCTGGTTCTAACAGTTCTCTACTCGATGTCTGGTTTTCCCACATCCATAACAAACATTAGATCCCCATCAATAGTTTCCAGGATGTCATTTCTGACACTTGTTGCAAACTGGGAAAACTTTGACCTCATTCCTTGTTGCTCCTTGTTTAGCCTGGTTAGTCGGGAATGAATTTCCCTTTGGTTCTTTTGACCAATTACTGTCTCTTACTCGACTAGGTAAAACAAGCCTTCTAGGGACGAGCAGATAGTAAATCTGTCTCTTATACACATCTAGGAAATATAAGATGTCAGCCTCCGCTTTATTACAAGCCTCTAACAAATCATTAAAGGTAGGTCTATGGGCGTTTGAAACCCTTATAGCTCATCTGGGAGTGCTATGATGGGTTCTGTTATCTCCTACAATTTATTTGACTCCCCCATAGGAAGGGCTTAATAATGAGGTGCTTCACTTCCTCAGGTATTTGCAGTAATGCTAAATTGTTCTCCACCACTCCCATCCATTTTCAGCCTTATCCGAGTCATGAATACCATTAAAAGTAGGTACTTGGACTTTCTTCATCCTTTCGTAGAAAATGTTGATTCCTGGTTGAGTGGGGAGTTTTTATGAGATTTCAGGTACAACTTCAAGCCCAATTGGCTGTCTCTACCACATGAAGGGAACCTGTCAATTTATAGCTGACCATTGTTGGCATGAATAAAAGAGATTCAAAATGAGAAAGAGAAATGGACATGATTGTTTAAGCCTGAAAATGTTCCCAAACAATTTTGAGTAATAGTTGGATTGGTATGATTGTTTGGTCTAACACGCTTGGGAGCCATTGTCTACAGTGACATTCTAACTGAATTGTTTAAAACTTAACTTACAAAAAGGACGTGAACTAGTCTCAAAGAAGTTGAATTATACCAGAACATTAGAAATAAAATAAATAAATAAATTATACCAATATATATATATATATATATATAATAGGATCATATAATGAATTTAAGATAAAACAATTTATTATTTCAAAACGATAAATTTGTTCCTACTAACAATGGAGTTTCAATTAGTCATATAGGAATAAAGAGCTCATTGTTAACTATCCTAGAATCTGTCTCTTATACACATCTAGATGTGTATAAGAGACAGTTTATACTGTGAACTATCTACTGGCCCTCATCTAACTGTGTATAAGAGACAGAGTATTTAGAGCAAGGACCATAGCAAGCTATCGTTTCCCTCATCTTCCACTGAATCTTTTACAGTTCATTTTCCTCTCCCTCATCATCAGTTGAGGGCCACCATTCTGCCACAGTAGAAATACTATTAATTAGGTCATCAATAATTGCCCCAACCTTCTGTCTCATCTTTGCGTGTGTAACCTTCAAGTCAGTTACATCCTTTCTTGTTTTGAATCTTTCTCATAGCCTCATGATAATCTTCTTCCCACTTATTGGTCACTATTCTCTATTCAGTGTTCAACTTCCTTAGCCGTTTGACTTCAAACACTAATGCTTCATTCAGCTTTACCAGGGATCTTGTTTCGCACTTCGTTCGGTCTTATGGGGCTGTTGCACTGCTCATCCTCTAGGCGGGTAGGTCGTTATCCAACCACGATCTATACAACCCAAAAAAATAAAATAAAATTTCCATCAATTCAACTTAATCACATCTACAAAATCTCAAAAATATACTCTCTCAACACAAGATCGTAACCTAAGCTCTGATACCGCTAAAAATGTCGCGATTAAACCCGCTTTAACTCAAAATGTCACATTCGTTGTACTCCCAAGGAAAACTCAAGAATACAAGGCTACTAAAATAATTTCACGACATCTTTAAATATTCCACCAAATTAATAATACTAATAATAATAGTCCCACGAATGACAGAACTCAACTTAATGTAGAAAAACAAAATAGGAAAATAACAAGAATACTAAAATCTTAAGGACGAAACTAGTCTTTGAGCCACACACTCCAAATTAGTAGCGAATCAATAAAAAAACTGGAAAATACTACTAAAATCTTCAATAAAAGGTCTCCAGGACCGTCCCTAATAATTACCAACTTCCATTGCCTTCGACCTCCTCATGAAAGTACTCATGGATTACTTGCTGAGCGATCTTTTAATAGGGGGTGAACAAAAGATCGCTCAGCAAGTAATCCATATCCTTTCATAGTGAACCACACATGCATGTACATATATACATAAAAGAGTTATTTGCAACATTCATATTCAATGATGCATACATATAGGTAAAAAGAAAAACCTCATGCACTTAATTAAAACATATATATAGCAAATAGGCATGTCATGACTTCTTGAAAAGATTTCCGTAGAAACATTTGGCTCCTTTATTTATTTTCATGGCTTAGCTGGCACTGAGTACTCAGTTTAGTGCTATCTCACTAGAAAAGATTGTCCTTGCACCTAGTCGAGTATGTGGGACCATGATCGTAATTTAATCAAAGGGCCGACCTTGCGCCGACACAATTGGTCCATAACATGAGGCAACAGTTCGATCCGAATGACTACAATCGACGAAAGATGAACCATGGTTCACCGGTCTAATCATGTGCATAATATTAGAGCCAAGATAAATATTTACCATATAATGCAACATGCGTTATTCATATCATATGACATGCCAACATTCAAAAGTTCATTTCACATATTAAATATAGTTTGGGTTTTTCACATATAGAATTAACATTTAAAAATTTATTTATTTTGTGAACATATTTTCAAAATCCTATGAAGGCAGTAATAATTTACTTACCCAACACTTAGGAAACTCGAAATATTGAAAGTATATTAAATTTGAGCCTGACTTGTGTCTCCTAATTACCACAAATAATAAACGATTACATATAAAATTTATACACTTTAGTTCCTGGCCTTCAAAAAAAAAAATTCCCGAGACTACTCTTGACAAAAGCATTTATAGCTTAATGAAAAGTTGAACATAAATCCAAAACAAACACTCAACTCTTCAAGCTGTGCACTAATGAAATACATCCACAATTCTTATTGGGTCAATTGGCCAAAAAAATAAATCAGTAAGATGAGATACAAATAAATTATCTACCTTTGATACTTAGAGTACTAGAGAATAAGCAAAATGGGGTCCAAAAGTCTACTTTGAAAATTACCTAGCAATTATTGCCTAGAGTCACACTTCTCTTGATTCTGTTTTCTCTCTCTTATTCAAAGTTCCACAAACTGATTCAACATGACCCTATTGCTATTGAATTCAATTGATCCACGAGTAAGTCTCATAGTAATCCGGAATCTACATTGTAGTTTGAATTGAATTGTTCTGTCTTCTTTCTTCTTTTTTTTCCAAGAACAATATCATAGCACTTAAATTGACCGTAACCGAAACTCTAAGTATTCAACTAGATTAATTAAAAGTCAAAATCGATCCTACAACCATGCCAACATAGTAACACAAATCGAGCGTAAACGCGACAAAAGCAAATCGAAAACCATAAATCGACTAACTAATAAAAGACATGCTAATCTATCCTCAGAAGTATCACAAGAAATTTTCTTAGGCCTGGAACTTAATTAAACTCTCATAAATCTAAGAATAACTATAAAAATAAATCGTTTAAGATTCCTAAATACTCACCCCTGACTCTCGTAGATGGTTCTTCCGCCTCTTCCATCCTTTCTGCGGACTGCTCTTCCGTTTCTTCTTCTTTCGTCACGTCCATTCTTTCTACGGGTTCTTTTTCCAATCTCACATTCTCTATATTTCTCTCCCTATTCTCCCCAAAGTCGTTCTGAGTACAATAAAGAATTAGGACACTTGTATGACTGACCATGTGTCTATATATATATATATAGTACTTATTTTAAACCATAGGAATCAGTTATCAAAAATCGCTTATTAAATAGATAAGACTTATCAAGTAGAAAAATAGGGATAGAGTTCAACCAATATTCAAATTTTATATTTATCCCAAGGTAATTCAAATACATTATTACTAGTAATATGATCACATAATATATGCTTTTATCAAATTTACATTCAATTTTAAAAAAAAATTCGGTTGTAACATTGTCTGTTCTTGGATTAGAATGTCAAAACAAGTTGAGGAGGGCTCTTTTTCTCATTGGTGATATTGGAGATAATGATGTTAACTTTGAATTGATACAAAGAAGATCCCTTCAAGATGTTCATGCTTATGTGCCATATATAGCTGAATCCATTGTTAACGGTAACAGAGTAAGTTATATTCTGATAGCGGCTCTTTCATTCTCCAAATGGCTTTGAGAAGGGCTGTTTGAGCACAAACAATGAACTTCCAAGCTTAGTTCCTCCCTCCACATGGAATCAAAATCATTTCATAATCTTAAATATCGAAGGATTTCATCTTACTTTATTTTGGGTTTTGTTTTAGAAGATTTGTAATACCAACTATTTTAAAATTAATCTTTCATATGCATAGGTGTAAGATTTTTTTTTTCTCTTTTTTTTCAACATTATAGATGGACAAATATAATATTTAAAATTTAAACAACGATTATATTGTATGCATGTATATCTATTGATGTAAAAAAAAAAAAAAATTATAGGAAGATTAATAATTTGTTTTGCTACAATAAGTACTACTTCTTTCATCCAATTTTATTTCTCATGATCAATCTTGCACACAATTTAAGAAAAATTGATATTTAACCAATTCAAGTAAAATTATTTTTTCATTGTTATCCCTCAATATAAATACAAAATTTGCTAGTTAATTTTATAGTTTCAAATTTTAAAATGCTTTGCGAGAGTAATGGATGTTAAAATATGACTTTAATGCTATTTTTTTGAGACTTACATGAATGGTAAAATAAAATTAACTTTTACTTATTGCCTGTTTAAGGAATGACAAACAATTTGGACCAATCCAAATTAGAAAGAGTGATGTATAAAAGGACTGAGGGAGGCACTTTGTACTAGTTAAAGTGCACGTGTTCAACATGTTTATTCATTCACTGTGACTAACAAAAAATATATCCTGTCAATTTTTCACAAAATTTTTTTTTTGAATTGATTAAAAGTATTTACATTTTTACTTACTTTGTTTAAATGGAACTAAATTGTTATAGTTATATTATGGCAAAATTAAATAAATCTTTTAATGAAGTTAAGCGGGGTTGTATGGTCTTTCTTTTATCTAAGAATATTTAAGTAGTCAAATTTGTATTCATCTGTAGAAAATTACAAGCCAACTTCCTTTTTAATGGCTCTTACAAAATGATTGAATTACAAACATAATGAACTATTTCATGATCCTAAAACTTTTTCATCATATATAGTTACAAAGAAAAGAAAAATTCTTAGAATTCAATTTGGGTAAAAGAGATAAGAACATTACTTATGCAATATTCATAACAAATTTTATCTGAAACCCATTTAACCCAACTATGACTTTGTGCTTTTTTATATTTTTGGGTATTTGACATCTACTTATATCTCTAAAAGTCATGTATTGGTCATGGGTGTTCATCTTGACTCGCCAACATGAAAAATCAGTTGAACCGGTCTATTTTGAATCATAAAAATAGGGCACACGAACAGGTTAATAAAACCAGATCGGGTAGCAGATCAAAAATTTGCCACTTGACGGGTACCAGGTCTAGTCTATATACATGGATAATTCTATAATTTTCATATTATAGTTTAATATTAAAAGATTTTTTTCTTCTCCGCTCTTCCCACTCATAGGGGTATATGTAACACTCTAAGTTTGAGTTGGCCTAATAACTTTTGAGTGGAAACAACGTAACAGGTTCAAAATGCTTAAATCAAGTTATTAATAACTCATAACCCAAGTTATTATAAACAATATAATATATCCTCCCACTCTAATATGGGATGGGACATCACATTCATCCCTCCTTAGTCGGGGCGAATACCATGTCACATACACTATGTAGCATGGCTCAATTTCACTGGCTCAGTCTTATCTCGTTTAGAACTACACGAGATTCTTTCTGATACCAACTGTTACACCTCAAGTCTAGGCTGGTCCAATAACTTTTAAGCAAAAACAACGGGTTCAAAATAATTAAACCATGTTATTAGTAGCTCATAACCTAAGGTATTATAGACAATGCAATATCCCTTCCTACTTTGGACGTAAGATGGGACGTCACAGTTTATGTATAATAGTCACTTTTTATATTTTATAAAGTTTTGACACTAAAAAATATAATTTATTAGACCAGGTCGGGTACTCGATCATCCGACCCGATTTCCTGGGTACCCTATGCTTATAGACCGTGTACTGGGTTACTTTTTCTTAACCTGGTACAACCAGGTCAAGTCGAGTAATGATAATATAGACTAGGTACCCGGTCCACATACACCTCTAGTGTTTGTTCAATAAGTAATGTCTTTGTTCTTTTTCAAAAGTCAATTTTTTAGTTTCTCTTGATTGTAGATTTTATCTTTACTTTTCATACTCATATACTTCTTTTATTTATAATGTACCTAATGTATATTTTGATTACACAGATATACCAATTTTTGAAAAATAGTGTAAGATTTTTTTTTATAAGTAATGGATTTCAATCTATCTTAGAATGCTTTTGATAGCAAATTTGGTAGAACAGTATCTAATTTAAAAGCATAATTCTTGATTTTTTTTTTTTGTAAGACATAATTATTGAATGATAGTTAACATTGTTCTTTTTATATCGCATCTTTTGATATTTGCTTTTAAGAGTTCCTCATATTTTAACTTAAATTAGGGATAATTAATATTGTTCTTTTTATATTACAACTTTTGATATTTTCTTCTAAAAGCAAAATCCCAAGTCTTCCCAAAACTAAAATTCTTGATTAAACTATACGGAACACATAATAAAATGTGTATATTGGGGAAAAATGTATTTTCAGTAGAATTGTCTTTTTAATAAAATAATATACTCACTAGAATGTATATTATTATTTTCAAGGTACTAATGAGTAAAATATATAAGTATAAAGCAAAATATTATCTAGAATTTTATGATCCACTTATTTACGTAAAATACTTTATTCTAAAAAGTGTGTAAATGATACTCGAGTTGGCTACTGAATCAATGTTATGCTTCTCTCGACTATCAACCTTATCGACCTAATCAACATACTGAAAATTTTCATCTTTCTTGTTGATGACCGCTAAGTGCTATACTTTTATGGAGGGGGGGATAAAATTTTAATATGTCAGGAGGATTATTTAACAACATCCCCCTTAACTACATGGGTGAATTATAAAGAATTCTATTGTGATTGGGTCAACACACAGATTACCCCATTTAGAGTTCGCTAATATCATTTAACCTCTTGTGGTTTAGATGTTTTGGTATAGTAGACGGAACTAAGAAATTGTCACAAAATTGTTTGAAAAGTAAAAGATACCTCTCCTAAAATCTCCTCACAAACCAGCCACACAAACCCTAAAAAAGTCCCAAATTCTTTCCTTTCCCTCCTTAAGTTGTCCTCTACCACCCGCTCTATCAGCCACCAATAGTAGCCATCACTACCCATCCCTATAGCTGCCATCATAACCACCAGACAACCTCCTTCACACAGCTCTCTTTCCCCATGGCAGTCACTATAGTTGGTGGGTTAGGAGGCACCAACACCACCACTAAAATCCCCATACAACCTTAAGGTCCCACCATATATAACAACCACCACCACCACCATCAAACATCTCTTATCACATCAGATGTGTATAAGAGACAGGATTCTAGCAGTATAGAACACCACAACCTAAACCCACCTTTACCCTAGCCTGATGCCCCACTCCCATTCCCATACTCTCCACCACTACTACCAGCCCTATCCTCCTCTATCCATCTTATCCTCTTTCCTCCAACCACATCTCTTTCTCCAGCTTGTCTTCCCCAACCATTGTTAGGGTTTTTGGGAGTTGTGATGATGATTCTTTGTCTTCTACGATGTTAATTTGTGTGAAATTGTCTTATTATTGGATGTCATTGTTATGTGTTTTTCTTGTTTAATGGCAAGATGTGTGGCTGCCAGTAAGAAAGGGACAAAAGGGGATCTGGGTAGAGATGACTACTTGATTTGAGGTGATATAGAGAGCGGAAAGGACGAAAGGTGATTGCCAGATCTGAAGTTGGGATGGGGATCGGGGTAAAGATGAGGTGACAGGGAAGGACGACAATAGCAAAAGGTGTTGGAAAGAAGAAAAGAAAGGCAGTGGTGGCACTTGCGTGAGATGAGGGAGAACGAGGTAGTCTTGAAAGAGTCTATAGGGTTGGTGTGATGTGGAAGGAGTGGTAGAGGCGCCGAAGGTAGGCTGGGGATGGAGGATGGGATTGTAGAACGGGAAAAAGAGAGAGAAGAGGGAATGAAATAATGGTGTGTGCTTAAATTATGTTACTAACCCTCACTTCCTATTTAAATGACAAGAAAATCTTTAAATCAAAATCTTTGACCCTTTGACTATTAAACTAATATAAAAGTTTTTCGATTTATCTTATATTATAGGGGGTTAAATATATATTAGCAAAGCATGAGGGGATAATTGTATGTTGACCAAACCATAAGAGGGTCCTTGTAAATTAGTCTAACTACACTGGATGATTGGATTATTTAAGCAAAAGCAAATAAGAATACGTTATTAAGGATACTAAATATGTTATCATAGTCAAAAGATGCAATTCATGTTTCTTTTGGAATTCATCTTTGAACTTTGATATTATATATGTCCTTTACGCGTGTTAACTTCAATTTTAATGAATGGCATGTCATCTAACAAATGGATTGATGGATTCAATAAGATAACTTTGATGTCACACATATATTAGTGATTTGACTATTGGATCGATAGAAGAAATTCAAAGAAAAACAATTATCAACATTACTCATTTTTTTTTTTTTAAACTCCAAATAAAGTATTGATAGGTACATATAGTGACTTCTTATATAGTGATACGTACACAACTAATAACTTATACATGAGTTATAGTAAATTTAAGATACATAAATTATTCCATACAAAGCATATGTACAAACATTGAATTTGGCCATCTAAAATAACTTTAAACACATGAATTTAGATTTTTAGACAAATTCTGAATTTGTAAATTATTATTAAATAAAATTCAAACATAATGACCTATTTGTCTATTAATTATGAAAGTATATCATCATTTACTTGAGACAATTTAAGTAAATAAAAAAAAGATGAAATATGTAAAGGAAAACCACCAGTCATACATTATTAATCATTCATTTGTTCAGGAAGTCTTGCGAGTTGGCGCCACACGATTTGTGGTTCCCGGAAGTTTTCCACTGGAATGCTTCCCAATGTATTTGTTCCCTGGTGGTGAGTTTGATAGCTATGGCTGCTTGCGTAGTTTGAACGACCTTTCAATATTTTTCAACGCTAAGGTTCAAGCAAGTTTGGATCATCCAAGGCGGGAATTTCCTAACGTTGTCATTGTCTACGCCGATTACTATGACGCCTTTCTATCCGTCCTTCACCGTGCTCCTAATCCTATACTATGTCAGAATTTCACTTTACATAGAAAGCAACTAATTGAGCTGAAAATCTTGGACTAACTAGATTTTGCATCCCTTAATTTATACTCAATTTTTACTTTACATTCTTAATTTTATTTTCAGACACTTTACACTCTCAACAATCAGATTTGTTCTATTTTAATCTAATATAACTTTACCAAATTTAATAGAATCTTTAACTATGTACAACAAATTCAGCTAGATGTACAATAATTTGGCATACGCAATTAATATATTTGGGTGTAAATGTGAAGATTCTATTAATTTTACTGATGGCGTCAAAAATTAGGGGAAACTCTATAGTCTCTTTTATAGAACTTTTCCTTTAACTTTAAAATCTTGTATAATACAAGTATTTAAAGCAAATGGTATTGTACTGTACAAGCATTTAAAAAATAAGGGAATGGTTCCCTAAAAATGATTGTAGAATTTTTCAAAAATTAGATTTTGGGTTGGATTTCAAAATTCGGGAAATAAAATATCCAAAACTAAAATTAGATTGCAAAGTGAGATACACATCTAGATGTTATAAGAGACAGCAAAAAGCATTGCCTGATTCCACCATTTCATCTGTTGCTGCCGCATCCCTTCATAACAATTGGCCTCAACCAATTACAAATTGGCGCAATTGATGTGTATTGATTTTATTTACTGTTAGAATATGTATAGTCATGATTTAGTTTTCGCACGAGTATTTTAGCTTTTTATAACTTTTACACACTGAATTGCAGGTTCTTTATGTATAGGAAATTATGGATATTATTTGACAAATCTAGAATTAAAATTGTTGGAGAGTTTAAATCCCACTCATAATCCTGTCTCTTAAAGTAAAATTGGTATTGTTAAATATATTCTGATATGTACTTAATGTCGTATAAATGGCATCCGGTTGTTAGCAACGAGTCAATAACAAATATTGTTAAACTCTCTTTTAATCTTTAGATTTAGTAATTTTCCTAATTCAACTTATTCAAGTCATGAAAAGAGGTCAAGTATAATGTAACTTGTCGAGGTGTAAACTAAACACCTACATCTCGTTGGAAAACTAAATCAATAATATATAAATAAACCAATAGTTCGCAATTTTGTTTACTAGAGGTAGTAGTTACAGCATAGATTATAGTTTGAAAGTCACATACATAAATAAACTCTAATAATAACTCCCTTACATGAGTTTTAAATTCAGGAAGAGTGTTAAAAAGTAGGTGAAAAAATTTAAACGGATAGAGTAATTAGATGGAATGAATGATAGATTACTTTTGTGTTGATCCTATTTTCCTTTTGATCATACATGTCTCTCTTTTGCATGTGAGGTTTGGATGGCAATTTTTTTTTCAAATAATACTCTGTAATTATTTCATATAATTTTTAATCACTTTTTTATGTCACATATATTATATCAAAAACGTTGTTACAGTACTTTTAAAAATAATGGCCCAGTTTGGATTGTTTTTTTTTTTCTTTCAATTTTTTACCACTTTTTACTTTAGTATTTATACTTTTATGAAATAACTATTTGGTCAGGAAAAATTTTTTTGGTCAACTTTTTTTTACTTCTTTTCAAAAATACTATTTATTATTTACACAATTTAAATTTTTCTTTCACTATTCATTATTTACACGATTCAAATTTTTCTTTCACTATTTATTACCATTCAATTAATTATTTTACTATTCATCTATACGCATTTTACTATTCACATATATTAGCATTAATTTTCTTTATACTATCCATTATTATTCATTGGTAAATATACATCTGAATTTTTTTCGGGCAAAGAAAAAGTAAAAATATAAGTTCGGATATAGACGGGAAAAGAGAGTTTAAATAGTATACATGATTCGGACTTCCGAACTTAGGTTTGGGAATCCAAACTATGGGTTGAAAAATAGAGTTTAAAATGGTATATAAGGTTCGGATTTTCAAATCTATGTTGGAAAATCCGAACTATGGACAGAAAAGTATAAATTTTAAATTGTATTTTTATTTTATATTGAATAAATATATTTTTAGCATACACATATAGACACATTCCGTTTTTCAATATTTGGATTTCAAATGACGAACATGTAACTACCTTTGTATGTGATTTTTAATATTTGATTTGATGGTATAAAAAAAAATGAACGAGATTATATATTTTGATCTTAATAATTTTATAACAATTTTGTGTACGTATTTTGTCTTTTAGTGCACAAAATACGAAGTAAGTTTTAAATTATATATATTTTTTATATTAAATAAATACATGTTAACATATATGTGTATGAGTATATCTTATTTTTTAAAATTTGGATTTCAAACGACGAGAAGGCAACTGTGTTTTTGTAAGATTTTTAGTACTTGATTTGATAATGTGAAAAAGAAAGTGAACGGAATTATATATTTTTGTATTAGTAATTTTGTTCGACTTTGTATAAGACGTTTTTTGTTTTTTAGTACAAAAAACATTATCCAAACATTTGTTTATAAAAAAATTATTTACACTATTCACAATCCAAACACTTATTCAAATTATTCATATTTTTTATTATTATTTGTGACATCACACAAATAATTCCTCGAATAAGGCATCAAAATAATATTCCAGATAATGCAATCCATTAGGCCAATTTCAAAAAATAATAGCTATCCAACACTTTCTTTTACTATCACTATACTAAAATCTGATTAGTACAATTACTTTCCAATAATAACTAATATGTTGCACAAATTATGAGGTAAGTATGTTGATTGTATGTGAAGGCTTTGATCCAACATCCTTGTTGAAAGCCTGCGGCGGCAGTGGAAGCGTATTTAACAGTAACGGCAATGGAAGCGTATTTAATAGTAAAGCTTGTGGATCCCCGGGAGTTCCACTTTGTCGAAACCCTGCCAGGTATTTGCATCGGGATGGATTACATTTAACTCAACAGGCTCATCGTCGTATCTCGCAAGTTCTCATTCCGGACATCCTTAGAAAGATTCAGTGCTTTCAATAAGTTCTCTGAACTGAATTCTCTATTGTAAAGAAAAAATCTATAATAATAAAGAAGGCTTCTTCAGTTCTTCTTGTTTACATTTTCAAGATTTTTATGTTATACTCCGTTTGAACAGCTATTAAGTACGAGTTAAAACTAGTATATGTATATGGCTTGCCTAACGGAACCATCCCATGAATATTTTAAGAGTTTTAAATATCTTAGTATTCGTAATAAGGTCAAAAAATGAACAAATTTATTTAATACTTAAATTAAATCCGATTTAATAAGAGTTTATTCGGGTTTAATTCGATAATACAATCAAATTAAATTTAAATAAAATTTCTCATTCATTAATTTTTTATATTTAAATCGATAAGATAAAAACTTTAAATTTATATCTGAAAACTTCAAACTATTCTACTCCAGCTTACAAGATAAACAAGTCAAACAAAATTGCATAACTCGTTACGTCTGAACTTTAAACACCTTCTGTGCTCGCTCTGTGTCCATATTTCCAGCAATTTGAATTTCCAGTCATTGGGCATCCGTTATTTCTCCGGACATCCGATCAAAAGCGTAGAGGGTAAGAAAGAAGAAAGGTGAATCTCCAACTGCAACAGTAATAGCCATTTATATGGGAAGTACATATCAGAATCAAGTTCTCATTCAATTGAATTTAAATCAAGCAAAAAATTCTACAAAATCAAGTAATGAGTGATGCAAAAGGGAAGGACTCCATCTAGTTGTTTGTCTGAGATTCATTTCATATTTGGATATTTGGACCAATATGGAAAGGACAAGTGAATAATGCACTAACATGGTCCTGTTCAAGAGTTGTTCTCATGACCTTTGAATAATGACAGAAAAATCAGAACCCAATCAATCTCCATTGCACTCTTCTAGTCTTCTGCCTTCATGGTTAGTTCATAGTATTATTATTATTAATATTATTATTATTATTATTAATGAGTTTTCACCTCTATTTCACGATTCCATCCATAGTTATAAGAAATTTTTTCCACTCCTAAAAACTGAGTACTTATTCATATATATATATATATATATATATATATAGAAATACGATTCATTTGCATCTCGAAACGTGACGATTCATTTTTTATAGAATGGCAGGCTTAGGGACCCAAAATACTCTGTATACTTATAACGTTTTTCCCCATCAGAAAACGTAAGCCGTAAGAATAAGTAGTTATCACAAGTGTAATCATTATCACAATGTGATAATTATCACAAGATATTTATTAAGTCAAATTGATAAATATCAGAATTAAATATTGGATCAAATATTTATTCTTTCAAAAATAAAATCTGATGGGATAATTACAAAAATTCTAACATTTCTCCCACTTGATCCACATATTTCATTCGATATACAAACTATCAAATCTCACAAGTAAGATCCAAAATACATGAATCATGGCGACAAGTCCTCTAAAAAACAAGTATAGTCTGTATTACTATGCATTATGTCTCTTCAACACTAAACTTTTATGTGATAACATACGTTAATAAATAAGCCTTATGCTTATTATAGGTCCAACTTAAGTGTATTTTCTCAAATAACTAAATAAGTATGCGCAACTGAATATGAAAAACACAATGTATTGAATAAAAGTTTCAATGAAAATATTAAATGTACGTACATGTAAAATGAGGTCATATCATGGAACCAAGTCCCATTCTAACTATATGATCCCTAAAAATCTTTGGTGGCATGCCTTTAGTCAAGGGATCGGCAATCATCAATTCAATGTTAACGTGTTCAATGACCACTTTATTTTCTTTAACACGTTCTCTAATGGCTAAGTACTTGATATCGATGTGTTTACTTTGACTACCACTCTTATTGTTCTTAGCCATAAAAACAGCAGCTGAATTGTCACAAAATAACCTCAATGACCTAGAAATAGAATCCACAATTCTAAGCCTAGACATGAAACTCTTTAACCATACACCATGCGAAGTTGCCTCAAAACAAGAAACGAACTTAGCTTCCATAGTAGAGGTTGCAATCAAAGTTTGTTTAGCACTTCTCCAAGACATAGCTCCACCGGCTAGCATAAAGACATAACCAGATGTCGATTTTTGAGAATCAATGCAGCCAGCATAGTCTGAATCCGAGTAGCCAAACACCTCTAGTTTATCAGTCTGTCTGTACATAAGCATGTGTATTTTTGTTCCTTGAAGGTACCTCATTACCTTCTTTGCAACTCTCCAGTGGTCCATACCTGGATTACTCTGATATCTTCCCAACATTCCTACAACAAATGCAATGTCAGGCCTTGTGCAGACCTGAGCATACATTAGGCTTCCTACAGCAGAAGCATATGAAATGTTTTTCATTTGTTCCCGCTCAAAGTCATTTTTCGGACATTGGTCCAAATTGAACCTGTCACCCTTCACAATAGGTGCCACACTTGGTGAACAATCTTTCATCCAAAATCTCTCTAAAACTTTGTTAATATAGGTTTCTTGAGACAAACCCAAAATGCATCGAGTTCTATCTCTATGGATCTTTATGCCAATGAAATAAGATGCCTCACCCATGTCTTTCATATCAAAGTTTCTAGAAAGAAATTGTTTCACCTCATGTAGCAATCCTTTATCATTACTTGCGGCTACCTAGTAAGATGTCCTCTACATACAGAATAAGAAAACAAATCTCACTCCCACTGACCTTCTAGTATATACATTGATGCATGATATTCTCTTCAAAATCAAATGAAGAGATCACACCATGAAATTTTAAATACCATTGACAGGAGGCTTGCTTCAGTGTATATATAGACTTTTAATCTTGCAAACTAAATGCTCACCATTACTAGAGATTGATCCTTCAGGTTGTTTCCTATAAACATCTAAAGATCTCCATTAAGGAACGCTGTTTTCACATCCATTTGATGCAAATCCAAATCAAAATGGGCAATACAATGCCATAATAATTCGAAGAGAATATTTCTTAGATACAGGAGAAAAGGTTTCTGTATAATCGAGGACGAAATTATGTTTTTGAAAGACGATTCTTTCAACAAGTCTTGCTTTATATCTTTCGATGTTGCCTAAGGACACATCTAGATGTGTAAATCCATTTAGTATTCACAAGTCCTTTCCATATCTGTCTCTTATACACATCTAGATGTGTCTAAGTTTTTAGATTATATCTCCTGTTTGATACACATTGTACCATGGTTAGATTTATTACATTTTATGGCTTGTAAAAACATTTCAGGATCATTTTCGGCTCCAATATTACACTCAAACTCTTGCAGATATACCATATAGTCATCAGGAATTGCTGTTTTCCTTACTCTAGTAGATCTTCTCAATGTTGTTCCAACATTATCCTGAGGAATATGTTGTTCAACTGGTTGTTCAACAATTCAGGTATTGGTTGAACAGGATCTACTGGATCATTATCAGCAGTTTGTGGAGTTTCAAGGACTGGTTGTTCAACACGTACTTGATCTCGGGGAGTGTCATGAATAACAATAGTCCGTCCAAAACTAGAAGTGGAAGATTGTGAAACAGAATATTCTGTCTCAGATCTAATACCCAATGATCTATCACTCCCACTAATTAGGTCATTTTCAAGAAATTTTGCATTTCTTGACTCCACAATTCTTGTACTATTAGATGGACAGTAAAATCTATATCCCTTAGACCTTTTAGCATATCCAATAAAATATCCACTCATGGTCTTTGGGTCCAACTTCTTTTCTTGTGGGTTATAAACTCTCACTTGAGACATTTTAGATGCGTATAAGAGTACATATTAACTCGGTTTCCAACCAAGGCTGTTCAAAGGTGTCCTTTGAACAGCCTAAAGGTTGGAACTCGAGTTAATATGTACACAGCCGTCTTGAGAGCTTCACTCCACAAAGATTCTGGAAGTTTTGAGCATGCTTGCATGCTCCGCACCATATCCAATAATGTTTGGTTTCTTCTTTCTGCTACACCATTTTGGCTCGGAGAACCAGGTGTAGTGTATTGGGCAACAATCCCATGCTCAGCAAGAAACCTTACAAAAGGACCAGGTGCTTGTCCATCTTCGGTGTATCTGCCATAGTACTCACCACCTCTATCAGATCTCACAATTTTAATTTGTTTTTCACATTGTTTCTCTACTTCTGCTTTAAACAACCTTAAAGGCATCTAATGCTTCATTTTTGTTATCAAGCAAGTAGAGATACATGTATCGTGAGAAATCATCTATGAAGGTGATGAAATACTTTTGACAATATGTGTCCATATTCGGACAACATATGTCAGTATGTATGATTTCTAATAATTCTGAACTTCTCTTGGCTCCCTTTTTCGACATGTTGGTCTTACCTTTTAGACAGGCCGCACAAGTCTCGACATCTGGTTATGTCTTTATGCCATGAAATCCATTATCCACTAATCTCTTGATTCTCTGAATGGAGATGTGTCCTAATCTCCGGTGCCACAATATGGAGGAATTCTCATTCATAACACATCTTTTAAAACCAACATTATTTTGAACATGCAAATTACTTAATGTAGCATTGTTTTGCAAATTAATTTGAAAAAGACCATCAAACATAATACCATTCCCGATAAGGTCAGATTTATAAAACAAACTAAATCCAACATTTGAGACAATACTAGGTTTATTAAGTAAGATACAAGTTTTGAGACAGCTTTTCTAGTTCATTTGAAGTTTTTGTAGACGTTATTATTCTACTTCTTTTATTTGACAGTGACCCAACAACTGGTGTATGGTTAACTGCATGTCCCATGTGCTTTCACGTGAATTGTGCATCTTATTTCCTATCTCATTGAGGTTACTTTGGGCACTTTTCATATGCTTCTGCTTACATGCCTATTGTAAGAGACATTTCTGGGAAGAGATCATTTGTTGTAAGTGTGGCACATATTGTGAATAATGTCAGGTTAATTGAAGACTTGGTTCCTTGCAATATCTCCTTGAGGAGATATCTTTTGTTTCTTTTCTTATTGGCTTGAATGTACTTGTTCTTTCCTTGAGTTGCCAGATGCACACTCTCTCCAGTTTCCATAAGCAGCCTTCCTTCCTCTTGCACACACATGGTCATCAATTCATTGATGGACCATTTGTCCTTATGTGTGTTGTAAGAGATCTTGAAAGGCCCATCTGCTGTGGTAAAGAGAGTTCAGAATATAATGCTGAAGACATCAGGTTCAATCAGACCAATGTCCATAAAAATAACATTTGAGCCGCTATGTCCCTCATGTGCATGATGTGTTCACGCACTCCTTTGATACTGGTGAGTTTTATGGTAGAGAATTTCATGATTAGGGTGCTTGCTAAAGCCTTATCTGAAGTCTCAAACTGCTCATTAATGGCCTTCAATAGCTCTCGGACATTATTATACTAATTGACAGAACCCCGAATGTCAGTTGAAATGTTAGTTTTTATGAACATCACGCTGAGACGATTAGATCTCCCATGTTTCATAAAGCTCAACATCATTAGGTTGGCTATTCTGAATAATCGGAGGTGGTTCGTCTTTCCTAATAGCATAATCAATGTCCATCCACCCCAAATGAAGGAGAATTCTCTCTTTCCACAACATATAGTTGTCACCCTTGAGTTCGGGAATGTCACATTTCATATCATGAAAATTCATAGGTTGAAAAACTGCACAAATAATTACATACACGCTTATATCAAACTCATTTTATTTGAGACAAATTAACATTTATTATGTTTTACCAATACAAAACATAGTAATAATATGAATTACATGACATAGAAATTGCCTGTAAGCTAAATTCTTAATTCAAATAAATTCATATAAATTTATATAATCAAAATGACGAAATATTAAATCATGTTCCTTTCCTTAATTCTTATGGGTAAATTAAGGAATATAATTTAATATTTTATCCCTTTAATCACACAATATAATATAATAAAAATTCCTGTGTGATAAAATTTATTATATTGGAAGTGCTATAATTAACAATTAATGTCTTATATTATAGGTGATCTCAAAATTACAGAATTACTGTACACACACATATATATATATTTTAATTAAAGATGCTGCGACTACTCTATAATTAAAATATATATATATATATATATACAGATCACAGACATTAATAATTACAGAAAAGTCACAAACATATATATATATATATATATAGATATATATATATATGTTCAAATAACAAACTGGAAGGCTATCATATATATAAATAATACATTTTACAACTAAACAATTTGAATAGTTCAATTGGTCAGACTGTCTCTTATACACATCTAGATGTGTATAAGAGACAGCACCGGTGGAGCGGGTTGAATTTTTTTTTTTTTTTTAACAGAATAAAACTCTAACTGATGGCTTGATGGTCAAAACGCGTGACTTTCATCCATATGGTCACGAGTTCGAACCCCGACAACCACCCTTTTTGTTTTAATAATGAGAACTACTTTATAGTATTGTCTTATTCATAATTTCCATAAACCACAAAGTGGTCCAATGGTCCAAAGGTGTGCTTGTCTCATGCGGTGAACAAGTTCGAATCTTCCCACGGAAAATTTGCATTTTTTTTTGTTACTTCTTCTTCACCCGTTTGGACATCCAAACGGGTATGTGCGACCCGGTTGCGACCCGAATGCAACCCGCACATATTCCCATCCATTTGGGCATCAAAAAATTGCGTTTTAATCACAAAAAAAACATGAAAATCTAATTTCCTAATGGATGATTTCTAACTTTAGTTATCAATAAAAACATCAAAATCATAAACCCATGTTCATGATCCATAATTCATATATTAAAAATACCATAACTCAGCAATAAATAACACCAATAGATGTTTTTAATCAAGAAAAAAATCATAGAATCAATTTCAAATAAATTATAATTCTAGATTTTTTCAATAACATGTCAACAGTAAACCCAAATCAACATATACATATATGCAAATCAAGGCAGAGGCATAAATGCTCTGATACCAAATGATAGATTTCTTAATCTATAAAAACGAATTTAATCTGTGCATAAATAATATCACAGAATATCAAATACGGAATAAAATCGATTACGTACCTCCAGCCATTGATGTTGTTGGGTCACTGTCAAATAAAAGAAGTAGAATAATAATTATCTCGATACTTCTAAACCTAGACAATCTGATACGATGGTGTATTTTTGATAGAATATCAGGCCTAGGGACCCAAAATACTCTGTATACTTATAACGTTTTTTCCATCAGAAAACGTAAGCCGAAGAATAAGTAGTTATCACAAGTGTAATCATTATTCAACAGTGGTTATCAATTATGTGATAATTATCACAAGATATTTATTAAGTCAAATTGATAAATATCAGAATTAAATATTGGATCAAATATTTGGAATTTCAAAAATAAAACCACATGGGATAATTACAAAAATTCCAACAGATTCACATTTCCGAATGTCAAATGTAACAAATCCTTATTTATTGAGAAAATATTCTCTAAATTTACTTAATTAAAACTATTTAGTATTGAGTTGAAAATAATAGTTCTTGAAAATCAACATTTTTTTCTCTAGTCACTAAAAATTCAATATTTATTAAAAATTTAATACTATATACTATTAATTTTTTTTTATCCTTATAATGTAATAATTTTTTTAAAATGGCGTATCGACTAAATCTATTCTTACGTCTCCAATTTTTTAAAAGTGATGAATCACATCTCCGTACTCTACTGCGTTTCTAGTAATTATGATTCCATCAAAATCCAGTAACTCTTAAAAATCAAACATTTTAACAAGCACATGAGCCCAAAACCAAAGATTCTATTTCCTCGACACATTTTTACTTGTTCTAAAAGAATTTGAAGTTTTCTAACGTCTACAAAAACGTCAAATGAACTAGAAGAGTGCCAAACAGACACCTAAGAAATTTGCACTTTGCTCTGGGAACCTGCAGTGTGCCTACTCTTCAAAGTTTGAGATATGTGGAGGATATAGATGAAATACATAAGATCACAGAACTCGGAAGAATCCGGTTCCCTCAATCGCAACCCCCTTTCTCCTTCCCCCATTAAACAAAAAGGAAAAAAAAATCTATTTTTTTTGTTTGGTTATGCTTATTATGTGAAGTCAATTTGATTTTAGTGAGCCTCCAGGCAGAAGATAAAAAGTTCTTGAGCTGGAAAGGGGGAGGTTCATCAAGCAGCTGAACTCAAGTCCTAAATATTCAAGAAGCTTTAAGCGAGCTATTCTTCTCGACTTCAGTAAGCCTTCAACTACACACAAAGGACGGTCATCAATAAGTATAACAGGTAAACATGGTAAGAAAACAGTTTAAAGTAAACCAGAATGAGCCTCACAAGGCATTATTCGAATGACTACTCAATACTTGTCGCATACACCACTACAGCCCCCACCTCGCCCCCTACAATCAGAAATACCACAACCCGTCTATAACTACCCTGAAAAAATTATAATATCACTTTTTTCTCCTGTAAAATAAGGAATACTCAAAAAATCAAATCCAAGTTAAATTGGTGGTGCATGACACACGTCTAATGGCATCCGAAGAAAGGATTAGTTCGGATAAGCCTCACAAACATTAAACTGGTAAGCAAACTATTGTCATCTTCAGCCAAATAAAATAAGCCACAAACACAAAAAGGTGCATCTCTACCTGCAGGGATAATAGCCATTTCCATCACATGTACTATCAGAATATCAAGTTTTTGTTCAAATGAAGTTGATTCAACAGAAAAGTTCTCCGAATCTAAATCAACTAATGAGTAATACTAAGTAAAAAGAATATGACAGGCAATTTTTTTTTTTTTTTTTTTCTGACGATTGATTTAAAAAATGGACCAATATTGCAACGATGAACAACTCCCATTCAAGATGCATGTTGATCTCCACCGGTGTCAAGAAAGCCAGAAACTTAGTTTGATGCCACCACTCACAGAGTTCTATTACATCGCGCACTGAAATGGTCGTTCAAGTATTGTTCTCATGACCATTCTGTAATGATAGCAAACTCAAGAACCCAATCAACATCCAGTCCTCTATTCTGTCTTCATGATTAGTTTAATTCTTTAAGTTTTCACCTCAATTGAGTGTTTCATCAAAATCCAGTACTCCTCACCTCAATTCAGGGAAAACCAAGTTCAAGATCTTAACATTCAAACATCATAAATGACAACATTAGAAAATTTCAAACAAATGAACACCATCAAGTTTGACAAGGAAAAGATTATAGGTGACAGAGTTTGCTAATTGTGCTCCAAATAAGGACACGGTACAACCTATCTTACCAGTTCAAAGAGAGAAAGCTAGAACTATCACTACCAACATTATCAAAATAACGTGGTAGCTAATTCAAACATTATGGATCGCATATTTGATGGCATGCCATGTTGTTCAAGTTTAATTCTTCAGTAACTTCAAATGGATCACATCTTTAAATGAAGAAGTACGACATCTAGCAACTACTAGTCTTCTATCCCTAACCACTTCCCCAATATACACACGTATATAAATACTTATACTCATCTAATGCTCAAACCAAATTAGACAGGCCAAGAAAATGAATTTTAAGTCTAACTTATCAATTAATATTAGAAAATGAATAACAAGAACAACTAACATTCATGTGGTGAAGAATCCAAACGGCATATTCAACGCCTTCATGAGTTATTCGGAAAAGCAAAACCGATCAGCATGAAAGAACATATAGAACTCTTTGGTTATAAGAGAAACTTCTATTGTTACACAAAACAACAAACCCTGCGTCATCATTCTACAATCAATCATAACCAAAATCAAGGACCAATTTCACTATCTTGGACCACCGAACCGAAGATCTACATTGGATTCAATATGATTCACTAACAAAAAGTTGAATATGAACATTTTGTGAAACAAACCAGAAAGGGGTCTAATTGTTATGCACATCTTCTTGAAAATTTCCAACATGGAAATGTCTCAATATCTCACATCTGAGAAGTGTATAAGAGACAGATAAGCTTCTTTTGTCAGATTCCCGCTCAATGCAGTCCATATCAGACTTGCTAACCAAAGAGTCATACTCCATGGCACTGCCATACTTCTAAACTCTTGTTCTTCCTTTCAATATCCAAATCCTTGGAAATTTAAGAATCTATAAAATAAAAAAATAAAATAAAAAATCCAAAATCACAACTTTCTTGTACAAAAAAGAATCTTTTCAAAATCAACCCACAACTTCAATTTTCTATACCTAATTGAAAATTCATCGGAATCCCGTAAAGATCACTTTTCTTCTTTAAATAACTTTACCTCCAAATGAACGTAAAATTTCTTGAATTGGGAAATTTGGCACTCTTCTAGAAGTTTTCAAAAACTGCAAAAAAATTTCCAAAAAAATTTCAATTATATCAACAATAGCCCTCTTCCTCAATTAGATTGACGAAATAATCCAAACCAACTTCATATCTCCACTCTTAATTCAACATTCAGAAGCCTTGACAGGAAAAGCTAGCCCCTACTAATCTTTTTCAGTTACAAAAACCTGCAAGCCCAACTAAAAAGATTCCCTATAAGACAAGGAGGATTTTGTGTAGGTAATGGATAGAGATGCAAGAATAAATATTACATATTGAAAAGTAGTTCAGAACTCATGACTGTACTTAGCTGGATGGTGACAACTTCCAATTCTGGCAGCGTGTGGATAAATTGTATGTTGACTTTTCTCAAATTCTTTTGTGTTCCATTTTGTATTTTTTCAAAGCAATCAGTTTGCTCATTTAACAACTTATGAGAATATTTCGTAATATTTAAATATATTTAATTTTTAAATTTATTTATAAATTTCTAATTTGAATAAGAGACAAAATTTATATTATCAGTGTATCTAAATACATTTATTTTAAAATTTATTTTGATCACAAAATATTTTTCTAACCGGAAATGGTAGGTTCTTGGTATTATTACACACAGTTTATACCCGCCAAAAGAATTAATTTGACTATGAGATTAAAAATATAGAGTTTCAAATATTTTACTTTTTGTTGAAAAAAAAATTGATAAAACGTTGAAAAAAAATGGGAAAATTTTTAAAATAATTTCTCAATTTTTTCACTTTAGCTAAAATAGTCCTTCAACTTTTATTTTTTAGCTAAGAAAATCCTTTTATGGTGGAGCCACCATAAAAAAAGATTTTTTGTTGATAAATTTCACATAAAATGACTATTTTGACTAAAAAATAAAAGTTAAAGAACTATTCTCGTTACAAAAAAAAGTTGAGGGATTATTAGCAATCTCGACTAAAGTAAAAAATTAAAATACTATTTCAGCGATTTTCCCAAAAAAATTATAATTCCAATTTCATCAGAAAAAACATAAGATTTAGAAAAAAGAAAGAGAAAGTAATAATAGTTATCCATTCTAAATTAATTCAATTGTGCATAAATTATAATCTTAATATGCAAACTTTGAAGAAAAAAAAAAGTATATTATGAGAAAAATTAAATTTGGCACAACTAAAACATATTAGAGTTAATTATATTTAGCTTCCCTGAAGTTTAATCATATTACGAATGAAACGGTCAACCTTCTTGAATTTCTAAACATTTAACAAAACCCCCTTACTGTTAACAACGTCAAACACCCTATAGACCTCAGCAAAAACATTAGCCTCAAAGGTCAAAAATATCCTGAAAGAGTCAAAGTTAATTTTGCATAAAATATTTATACAATTATAGGACTAATTGGCTGTTGTCTAGAAACTTTGGAGTCAAAAGTGATATTTGAAGAAGAAGACAGCTTCTTCCTTGGTATCCTTGCCACGATTTGCAGCCATGAACTTTGAAACCTTAAGATCACTCACAACATGGCTGCGTTCTGCGTCGCTATCACACTAAATACACCAAAAATCTTCTCTCTCTTCTTCTTTTTTTTTTTTGCCTATTTCTCCGGTCATTTCTGCGTGCAGTCTTTCTCTCTCTCCTCTCTTGGTTCCCGGCCTTTCTCCCATCATCTTCTACTCATCCATTAGCCGAAACTCTGGCTAGCCATGGTTGTTTCTCTACCAACCGATCTACCAGTCATCGATCTGCCCCTTCTTCCTTCACTGGGTTCCATGACCCACCGATCTACCCCTCTTCCTCTGATATGCCTCATTCCCTTAAAACCTCCCTACTTGCCTTAGCTTATCCTCCAATATGTGTATCATCCTCAAAACCCACCACCACCACCTCCAATTTCATATTTGGGAAAATTTAAAACAGCAGATCTGCAATGGAGAAATTTGGGAAATTTGACCATAATAACTTGCAAAAGACTAGGAAAATCCAAATTTTGATGGTTATATTTGAACTGATATGGAACAAATCTGTGATGAAATTTTGGATATTTTTTGGAGGAGGAAAAAATTGAAGTTTTGCAATTAGAAGTCTCATTAGGAGAGAGGGACTTTTTGAACGTATTGTAATTTTCAGGTCACTCGAGGCCGGAGCACGAGTAAGGGCAACAGGGTTATTATAGCAAGGCAGATGATTGTTCTTGGTGAAGATTGTGTTTGCTATAATAATTTTATTTAAGAAACAAATTGGTAAAAGAAAAGTGAAACAAATTCCATCTAATAAGGAAATCAGAATTTAGTCTATGTAATCTTCCATTCACAGAATTTAGTCATAGGGGATAATTTGTTAGTGAATCAAAATATAGAATTTATTTGATAATATGGTCAAACCTTAGGAAAGATACATATAATTAATCCAAAATATTATATTATTGAATTTTTGTGACATAATAGGTTATAAATATGAATCAGGGTACTTGGGCCAACAACACTCTTTAGTATAAAAGACTCCAACAAATTATTTGACATTAAGTTATATATCACCAAGTAATAGTTGTAGTTCTTGTGAAAAGAACTAAATTTGGGCCCATCAAACACCACTTTGATTGAAAAGACTAATAAATATAGAGCCAAGAACAAAAGTAAGAATAACTTTTTCCCCACAGTCATTATGCCACGTGGCAGTTATTCAGAATACTACAGTAATTCAGGGACAGATCCAAGATAAATTTGAGTGAGAGCACAAATAATAAATTTTTTTTTAAAAAAAATGTAAAATGTAATTGGTAATAAAAATATGTATATAAGCAAGTAATAGAGTAATACATATTGAAAAATTCTATTGACCCATTAGTATACCATTGTGCTTTGAATGGTTGCATAGTATAACAATATGTGCTTTGATTGTTTGTATAATATAAGTTTTAAAGTACAAGGGTATAGTACTATAGAATTCCCCCAACATATAATGTAAGAGTGCATTATCAATACTAAGGAACTATCAATGCCAAACAATTAATTTCATTAAAGTACGAGCTTCTTTGTATAACAAAAATCCTAGAGTGGATTAAAATTCTTATATTGATTTTCCACAAATTGATGGGGAAAAATCTAAATTTTTGTAAAATAAAACACGTAAAACAAATATTTTCTGATAGTCGTTGGGGGCACACTTATAAATTAATGGGGTAAATGCAAAATTTTTTAAAAGTTATATAGGTAAAATAAATATTTTCTTGACAACGAAATGTAGTCTAAATAGTAAGACTACACTTCCCCAGTAACCTAGGTCATAAGTTTGAATCACCAATGAGATAGGTAAAGATTCACTATAAATCCTTTTTTGAAAAAAATTAATAAATAATAAATATTTTCCTTCCAAAGGGTATATCCGCTATTGTAGTAACTCATTTGTTTTCTTACTGGCCAAAGGGTAGACCAACCACTGTAGTCACTCATTTGTTTTCTTATATACTAGTTAGATATAGCACATTACTAAGACTAGATGATGAGACTTTACTACAAGGGCTATACTAGTCATTGAGTAACTACTAGACATGTTAGTAGTTGTTCATAACCAATAAGAGGAATCTATTTGGAGGGGGTGGCCAATTTTACTACAAAATAGGGTACCATATTTTTTTAATTAGTGGGCCACCCATTCTAAATACAATCTTCCTATTAGTTTTTTAGCAACTATTCGGATATTTAGGCGTTGCTCTATGACAAACAAAATTTTACCGAGACTTTAAGGCTTAGTTTGGAAGTTTAGGGAAAAGATGGGAAAGTTATGAAAGAAACAATGAGACAAGAGAATGGAAAGGATTTTTGTTGTTTGAGAGTTTAAGAAATGAGTGGAAAGATTTGGGATCTATAAAAATTTTATTGTATTAAGTTTGTAAGGGCCCATTTAGAATATTATAAATGTTTTTAAGTTAGACTATGTTTAGTTGGATGTAGAATGATTTCGAGGGAAGTGGGTATGATTTGCCAAAATTGGGTATAGTTGGGTAATATTTTGTTTTTCCATAATTTCATATGTTTGATTAGTTTTTGAAAATTTTTACTACCAATCATTCATCAATCTTAAACCAAAAGAATAGCAAGCAACATCCTCCATCTTGTACGGTCAAAAAGAACTCGTGCTCCGGCCTCGAGTCATTATCAAATCTTTAAATCTTAAATTATTTTCTAATGTGTTATGAATCAAGTAAGTTCAAAATTGAAAAAAAATAAAAAACTTCCAGATGTTTAAGGGTTAGAGCTAGTTGACCCAGCTGTGAGTGGGAGGTATCATAAGACCGATCTTTGTTCACTGCAAATCGTGAAGAGATACCATTTCTGGTTGAAGGTGTTCTGTGTCGGTTAGCTTTAATTGAGATGAATAAGTTTGTGTATTTTTTATTGCAAGAGAAACATCCAAAGAAATCTAGCTTTGGTATAAAATGACATCTGTGAAGACATTCTCTAAATAAATTTACACTACAATAGGTAAAACATTTTCCATCTAAAAAAATTTTCTCCAACTTTAGTGTAGCCAAACACAAGAAAATGAAATTCCATCCTACCAAACTAACCTTTAATATTTTAATTTCCTTCATTTCTTCCCACTTTTGGGTAGAAAAATTTTGCTAATTGGAATATTCCTTGGCTGGCGTTATTGCCAGAGTAATTAATTTCCTGCTAGAGCAATTTTATTTTTATTGACAAAATTGCCCCTCGAAAGGTCAACAGCACGTCAATCTCTTCCTCACTTTTCTTTCATTCTACTATGCCATCCACCCAACCTAAGACTCCACTACCTTAACGATTGATGTCGCCACCGTGATGTTGAAAAATATCATTGTTACGAAAATGTATCTTATAGTTTCATCTCACCTATGGCCATGGTCATTTGTAAGCTAACAATGCACCGTCAACGTCAAACTGAAGATTTTTTTTTAAAAAAAATATCCTTTCCTTTAGTGACCATCACTGTCTTGCTCACCATAGATATAGAATCCAAAATTGATTCATTGGTGATAGGTTTTAAAGTAGCAGACATGAATCTCAGCATGATTTGATTGATTATGGTTTTGTCATGAGCACTACCAGGGCATAACTTAGAAGAATATACTCGATTTATTCAATATTCAATTGGAGGCAGACTTGTGCAATTATAATTTTTGGGATTCATGACGAATACATAAATTATCATTGTTGATTAAGATTTTCCTAACCTATTTTTTTAAAAAAAAAAAAAAAAAAACGAACACGAAAGAGGTGTCTTATTTTAGGATTCTGGAAAGTAGAGATATAAGCATCGCAAAATCTAATGGGGATTTGAGTATATTGATGAATTCTTATCGACGAATGGTTTTTGGTTCATATTGGCTAAGATGAAGATGCAAACGTCCATGCCGAAATAAGAAGACAGATGAATATGTCGGAATTTCCGTAGGAGAAACAAAGTCTATGTGGGCCCACAATATATTTGGTAGGATCAGAATTATTGACTTGAGAGGGTGGTAGGAAAATTTTTGTTCTAGCAATAATGTCAGCCTATTACTTGTCTTGTTCTCCTACCTACGGGTAGAAGGATTAATATGGTTAAATAATTTGAAAATTATTATATTTTCTTACTAAAAAATGAAAACATTACTTAAAATTTGTTTATTACACAAGTTAAATGGATAAAAATCAATAGAAGATATTCAAGAGGGAGGATAAAGTGCATCAAATATTTTAGGGTTAAATTACACTTACCTCTCCTGAGTTTTGATCATATTATCAACCGATCTTGTACTTTGACTAAATTACAATTAACCTCCTTGAATAGCTAAATGTTTAACTAATACCTCCCTACTATTAATGGCTGTTAAGAGGAATGTTGAATTAGACAAAAATATTTTCCTATGACCAAAATACCCTTATTTATCCTTATTATTTTGCTAATTTTTTAAAATTGTATTCAACCAAAAACAACATCGTTTGGGAGAATTTCTCAAACCCAACTATACCCAAACTTGAAAAATCATAACCCAAATCCAAACACAAACCTTTCTTCCTCACTTCTCAGCCTTTCTCTACCCCAAACCCATACCCATACCCATACCCATACCCATACCCAGTCCAAATACAAATATAAATGTCATGGAGGTTCTTTCCTTTCTTCCCCCTAATTTGTTCTACCTCTCCTCTATCTCCTTTCTCATTTTCATCTCCTTCGATCCTCATTCTTCCCTCATTCATTCCTTCTTTCTCATCTTTTTCCCTTTGTTCTCCCCCTTTGTTCCACACCCTCTTTCCTAATTTAGATTTGTAGGTGTTCGAATTCCATCATTCAAGAACATAATGATTACATGAATCATATCTATAACCAAAAAGAACTTGTAACACTGACTTTTATATATATATATATATATTTTTGCATTCTCTATAAATTAATTTCTCTTCATTTTTGGCCCATCTGGGCCTTCTTATCGGTCTTCTGATACCTCCCACTCTTGCTGGACTGTTAGAGGCAGCACTTATAATAGTACGGAGTTTGGAGAGTTTGGTTCGTTAGTTGAGGAAGACAAGAAACAATAATTTTTTTAAGGTTGTGGGTAGGAAGAAAAGGTTATGAATATGTGGAGAAGGGAAGAAGTACAAATATAATTGTAGAAAAGAGGGAGAAAGAGTTATGTGTGAAAGATAAAGAAATACCTTCATGGAGAAGAGAAAGACTTGGGATTGTATAAGTGTAGAGAAGGGAAGAAGGAAATATGATTGTAGAAAGAATTAGCATTGTGGAGAATGAGATAAGTGTTAGAATTGTGGTGAAGAGAAAGAATTATACCTCTATGAAAGATAAATATTTATTTATAGAACTTAGCTAGTTGATGTCTCATCGTATAAAGAAACTGACACATCTAGAATTTTTGTATTAGGCCTTATTAATGTCAGAAGTACTGCTGATTATATTGACGTAAAGGGGCTCCCATAGATCATGATGATAAAAGTAATAAATTAGTCTTGAGTGCAACCTATGACACGTAATATAGATTTGTAGATGTGTATTCCATGCTCTAAGAAACACAGTGATGGCATGAAAGATTTTATTACCATCATTTATTTGTAACACATAACTTTTTGGCATTCTCTATATATTATTTTCCCTTTAGTTTTGGACAAAGACAGCCTTCCTTCCAGTCACCTTACACCTCTCATTATGAAGATTTTTGGATTCGGAAGTTTGGTTTGTCGATTAAGGAAGACAAGAAAAATATTTTTTTGGGTTGTGGTCCAAGAAGCAAGACAGTGATGTGTACTAAAGACAAAGGGAAGAAGTAAAAATACGAATAATCTTCAAGAGGTCAAAAGGCACATCTGTAAAATTAGGAAGACGTTCGCTGAGACAAAAAGACTTAGGCCCTGTGGAGACAGGGATTAGCTAACCGTGACTATAAAAAAATGGTCAGGCAAGGAGAAAGAGAGAAGAGAAAGACATAGGATTGTGGATAAGAGAAAATTTTATACGTCTATGAAAGAGAAAGACTAATTCATAGAATTTAACTAACCGATGTCCCATCACACAACGGAGCCAATACTTCTAGATTCTTTGTGTCAAGCTTTGTCGATGCAAGAAGCATTGACGTTTATAGTAGTGCGAAGGGTCTTGCTTAATTTATGAGAGCAAAGCAATTGAACAATCTTGAATGCAGTTCATGACACCTAGTATACTATTTGTATTGCTCGGATTCTAACTTTCAAGAAACATAGTGACGATACGAAAGATATTGCCAACATCATTTATTTACAACCGGTGACTTTTTATATATTTTTTTGGCATTCTCTATATATTATATTCTCTTTATTTTTGGCCTAACAGGTACAAAATATACTAGTTAAGTATATCCCCACTCTCACTTAACTGCTAAAGGTTGTACTCATATATTATGAATTTTGGAAAGTTTGGTTCGTCGATTGAGGAAAACTAGAAAAATTAATTTTTTTAGGATTGTGGCATAGGAAGAAAGTTATGACTCTATGGAGAAGGGAAAGAAGTACAAATATGATATAGAGAATAGGAAGAAAGAGTTATTTGTGAAAGAAGGAGTACCTTTATAGAGAAGAGAAAGACTTAGGGTTGTGCAGAACGGGAGAAGAAAATATGACTATAGAAAGACTTAGGATTGTGGAGATTGGGAGAAGAGAAAGACTTATGATTGTGGAGAAGAGATAGCTCTATAATACCTCTGTGAAAGAGAAAGACTTATTTATAGAACTTAGCTAGCTAAGTTCCTATCATGTAAAGTAACCGATACTTCTGGATTCTTTTTGTCAGGTCTTATTGACACCAGAAGTGTTGATGTTTATACCGACGTGGATGGACTTGTGTAATTCATGATGAGCAAAGTAATTGATCAGTCTTGAGTGTTTCGAAAATGTTAACGTTTAATGCACCATGCAACAAACGCTTCTATGTTCTGATGTCATATCGGTAATGTGTCTAAACGGGTCCAAATCATAGTATCTTATATTGGGTCCATTATAAAATTTTCTAGACACACCATGATACAGTTAGGATCCAAGACATAATGTCTTGGACACGGTCCTACAAGTTCTTTACGTTATTGTATGATTATTTAATAACTTGTCAATATAAAATAGCTCATTTAGATTGTCACACTTTAGGGCTTAGTTTGGGAATTTATGGAAGAAAAGAAGAAAAGAGAAAAGAAGAGAAGAGAAAGATAAGGGATGAATATGTGATTTGAAAATTTAGGAAAAGAGTGGAAAGATTTGAGATATGTAAGGGTGTAAAATGTTTGTTGTATTAATTTTGTATGGGTCTAATTAGAATATTATAAATGTTCTTAAGTTAGTTTTTTGATTTCCTTCCTTTTCTTCCCACTTTTTTGGGAAGAAAAGTTTTGCTAATGTAGAGGAATGTTGCATCCCTCCATTTATGTTTATCTTTTTCCCCTTCCAACTCACAAATGATAGAAAGATGAATCTTTCCTTTATTATATCCATTAACAAATGGACTATAGTAGTATATATTAGTCTTCTTCCCCCTAACAATTAGAAGGTTTAATACGGTTAAAATAATTTAAAAATTCTTCTTTTTTTACTAGTAAAAAATGAAAGCATTATTTAATGCTTATTTGCAATATATATAAATCAATACAAGAATTAACTTTTAGATAATAAAAAAAAAAGTGGATAAATAAATTGCTTAATATTGTTTAATATATATTACATAGTAGATTTTTTGGTAACTCATTTTATTAAGCCAAAGACGACACTCTAAAATTAAGAAATTACAAAATAGTTCCCCAACTTTTTTATTGAAACTTTAATAGTCCTTTAACTTTAATTTTAGTCAATTAAATCATCCAACTATTTATGTGTAGCTAATTTGGTCCCTTTATATTGACACAGCCAAAATATAAATTTTTAATATCTTTGACCTTTTTGACCAAGAAATGTTAAGAAATACTTATTTGATCCACCCAACAACCGTAATACTACTTTTACTCGAAAAGACATCCTTCCCTACCAACTACCAAACACTTGTACAAAGCTACTTTACTTTGTAAGAAGAATCAACAATTTAAAAAGAATTCTTGCACAAACTTTTGCTTGAAGAAGCCGAAGAAGACCTAAGGTATATAATTGCAAGTAAAGGAAAATGCAAATGATATTAAAAGGAGAAATTGCATTTCATGCACATCACTGTGTATGGGAGCTGTCTACGTTACATATTAGCATCGAGTGTAAAATTTCTCTCCTTCAATTCATTTGTTGTGAATATTATTTGGTTGCAATGATTAACTCAATAGATTAACTTGAAAAAAGATTGAAATGTGCTTTCTTTATAGTCCTAAGTCAGCAAAGAGTTGAAATGCATTATATTCCAAATTAACCCCTGGTCTCCAGTAATTCATTTTTGAACGAACACTTGGCACTTGCCCTCTCACTCTTCTCTCTCGCTAGCTAGTCGCTTCCTAATTATCAATTTGCCTTTTTTTCTTTTTTTCTTAATTATTGGTTATGTTCTAACACTCTTTCCTTTCTCTTTGCGTTCAGTTTATGAAAAATTCTGTATCAAATGAGCATTTTTTATGAAGGATTACAAGTCACTCATTCACTGCATCTTTGAAGCTAGAACCAATGGTGAACTTTTCATAAATGGTAATTTGATGTGATGTGGTGGCACTAGCAGAAAGGATATGGTGGCAGTGGTAGTAGTTGGGGTCAAATATGTATTTCCTAACACATGTCCTTTGTCCAACTAGTCAAAGATGATAAAAATTTAAGTTTTGAATGGTTCAAATACTTGGGGACTAAATTAGCTATAGATAAATAGTTGGAGTATTTAAATGGATAAAATTAAAATTAAGAGATGATTGGAACTTTAGTAAAAGGTTGAGGGACTATTTGGTGATTCTCTCTCTTCCCCCTTCCCAAAAAAAAATTGATCATGAAATGTATCAAATATTTTATAGTTAATTACATTTACCTCTCCTCAGGATTGACCATATTATCGATCAATCTCTGTGGTTTGACCAAATTACAATCAACCCCTTAAATGGCCAAAGGTTCAACAAATATTTCCCCATCATTAATAGACGTTAGGATGAATGCTGACATTAGTCAAAAAAAAAATTCTTGTACCTAAAATACCTTTATTTTTTTTAATTTTCTTGTATTTGACCAAAAATGATAAGTTTCAAAGAATTCCTCAAATCTAACTGCATCTAAACCTAAAAAGCCAAACTCGAATCCTAAGCTCAAACACAAACATTTTCCTCTTTTTCTCTTCCTTCCTTTACCCCAAACCTATACCCACACCCATACCCAATCCAAATCCAAACCCAAACCCAAACCCAAACCCAAACCCAAACCCAAACCTAATTTCCTTTTCCCATCTTCACCTAATCTCTTACCTCCTACTCCCTTCTCCTCATTCCCATCTCTCATCTCTCCCAACCCTTTCATTGTCTCGTCTTCTCTTTATTTTTCTCCTCCTCCCCATTTTTTCCTTGTCCTCTCCTCTTTCCTTTCCCCATCCCTAACCTCCTCTCCCTTCCTTTCCCTTCCTGATCTCTTTTTTCGTCAACCCCTCTTTATCCCTAGCCCTCCCTCTTTTCTTTCTCTTATACACATCTCCAATCCCTTTGAGACCCTTCATCCTCTTTCTCTTCCCATAACCAGCTATCACTGTAACCCCTCCCACCTTTTCCATCTCCTCTTTCTTTCTCTAACAACCGTCCGCTTTCCTTGATCTTTGAATAGCCATTTGATGGTGATTTTTGTTTTTGGTGAAATTCTTTAAATTGGTTATTGGAAATTTGTTGATGATCTAGATTTTAGTGTATAGAGGTAAATGTGATCATCTATATCACATCTAGGGTTTGTGTTTTAGGTATCTAGGAATTCTATTTTGAATGTACCCAGAAATTCTTAAAATTGGTTTGTGTATGAATAGGGACGAGAAAAAGTGAAAGTGGAGTTAGAGGTGGGAGAGATGGTGTTACAATCACGACTTTCAACTATTAACAATTTGGTTTAAATATTTTGAACCCGATATTTCTATTCAAAAGTTATTGGACCAGTCCAAACCCAAGGTGTTACAACCATTGAGTGCATTCAATATATTTGGGACTCGTTTGGGATTGCGGAGGCTTATTACAATGCACTTTACTTAGTAGAGTTTTGAACAAAGTACTTGGTAAATGCTTATCTTTGTTGTTTGGGTGCAAAATTGTATAGGTACTTTTTTGTTTTTTTTATATATATTGATCATGTATGTTTTGAATTTTAAAAGAGTGTTCTATCTTTATTCAATTTTAAATTTAAGGTAAACAAACTTTATCTTTAATTATTTCAAAAAGAAAAGATAATCCAAGCGCACCAATGTTTAGCTTGTGCTAAAACTACTTTTGATATTAAAAGTTCTACTCCTAAATTTAGGGATAATACTTACCAAACTCTCAAAAACTTGCTTCATTATCTATAAGTACTTTTTTTGCAAAAGTACCACAACTCCAAACATCGCCTTAATGTACTTGGAAAGTTTTTAAAAATATTTTTGTTTAATTTGTTTTAGTTTTCTAACATTTCAGAGTTAAAAGGTATAGTAAATATATTAATTCTGTTTCATTCTATTCATCAAAAGGAAATAGGTATATTATCTCAAGTATAAATTACACAATATGATTAAAGCATGACGTGTATTTATCATGAGAATGAGTTAATTTGTCAATTGCAAATATTTTGTTTTTCTTTTTATTAGATGGGACAACCAAATTTGAAAAAGTAGAATTTATGTTTCACTTACTAAAAGGATTTCTATAACATTCTGTCAGAATATTAGGATACTATGACAAATAAATGTGAAGTGAAACAACTAAAAAAGAAATAAAAACGTAATTGTTTTCCTTCCTATTAAAGTTTCTTTTTCAAAAAATAAATTAATTTTATTATGTATAGTAAAATATCAAATTGATAATTTTTTAATAAAATACCTTGGTAGGAAGTATTTTTTTTTGTTAGTTTTAATGCAATTTCTCTTTTTTTAGACCTGTGCATTATTTCATAGAATTTAAAAAGAAATATATGAACTTGGAATTCTGTATTCAAATTTATTTGTCTTTTATGGGATATTTGCCATATAAGACATGAAAATTTTACTTTATAATCTAGAACTTGTCACAATGTCCAATTGAATTTGAGTAATAAAAAAGAATATATATATTTACAATGATTATACTACATTTCATTTACTTTCAACTCTAGTATTTACTTAATTCTTGTTGTCTATTCACAAGGCCAAATTTTCTAAATTTTGAATTTGTACTAAATACATGCAAATTTCATCCATATCAATTTTTTTTTACGCAAATCAAATTGAGCTTTTTATTGATATATCAAGAAAGCCAGTACAAGAGATGCAACTCAACATACACCAGGCAACACCTACACTAATACAATTACAACATGAACATTACATATAGAGCAATTATAGATACATAAGACACTATCCAGATAGTTGTGAGATAAGTTCCAGTCCAATACTAGGTTCCAGTTAGCTATAGATCTAGGACTTTTTCTCCAAGTAATAGTTGTGTTTTGAACATCTTTCCTTATGCTATCAATCAGCACAATAGCAGAGGTGGGCTTCCTCTAATATATACACAAGTTTCTTGCTTTCCATACATTACAAACAGTTGTAGCAAAACTAAGTCTCTTAGTCTAAGCAGCAAAAGTTTCACAACTCTAATATGTATTCATCAAATCCAATTCCTCCTCCAGGCTTTGATGTTGCCTTTTATGAACTGAACAAAATTTTAAGACTTCCTTCCAAACCTGAGGGATTACTGGGCTTTCAAAAAATAAGTGATTAATGGTTTCTTCAGATATACCACAAAGAACACAGATAGGATCCAGCTGCAATCCCCATTTCCTCAATTTGTCCTTAGTAGAAAGCTTTCTTCTGCATAAAATCCATAGTATAATAGAAAATCTAGGAACAAATCCCTTCCCCTAGATTAGCTTATACCTCGTAACAGGAGCCCTTACAGGTCTTATGGATTCCATGGCCCTCTTGACAGAAAAACTAGTATCATTCTCCCACACAGCATAATCTAATCTTCCAATTCTTAAAATAAATGAAGCAGGAGTAAATTGATGCAGTGTACCCACATTAGCACTTAACTTCCTACCTTGTGGCCACTTCCAATTACCTCTCTCTATGCATTTAGACACAAAATCTTCCTTATTACAGCTATAGCAAGTCAATTGTTTCTTAGAAATCTCAGGTATATTAAGTGGTCCTATAGGGTGCCAGGAATCATACCAGAACTTTCTTGTATTGCCATCTCCATGTGTATAAGAATGAAAGATTGAGCCTTGGGTTTGGAAGTTAGAATATTTCTCCATGGAAGAACAAGTATTTGGAATGTTACTTCTCCAGAATGCCCAAGAACAATCATTTGAATATAGATGGGGAAGTATCTATATTCAATGTTGATAATAATATATCCATTAAGTTTTCTTGTATGGATTACAAACAAATATGATAATGAGGTCCACTTTTCACATATTTTCCTTGTAAAGGAAAACTATTTATGCTTTAGATGAAAATGAACAACAAAAACAGAAGAGTAAGATATGAATAATATGTTTTTTAGAAAAAAAAAATTTGTACAAAAGAAAAAGTTGAGATACCAAATTTGATTTTTTTTCCTAACTACATTTTTCATAGTATATTAATGTATAATGCATATACAGCGGGAAGGAATTTAGTTTGTTAAAAAAAATTTTATAACATTAATATGATAATGTTTTGTCTAGAATAGCAAAGCTTTTTATGAATTAAAAAAAATGAAAGAAAAAATTTTCTTCAAACGATAAGAAGAGCATTAATATTGAAGAAACAAAGTAACTAGAGCAAAGGCTCTTACAAATCATCCCTTGCTACAATTTCAAGCTAGCAGGGGGAAAAAATCTCCCATAAGATCTCCTAGGATAAACTCAAGCCAAATTTTGCCAACTGATGACTTATACAATTACTAGATGTTAATAAAAGAAAATTTATAATTGATAAACCAGTTTTGCATTTTTAAAATGTCTTCCAATATGCATTCTAGAGATGCATCCACTAAATTTTGTTTGTTGATTTTGTTAATAACTGATTTGCAATCATATTTACTTCAATCAATTCCCACCTTTCCTCTTTTGCTATAAATAAGGCCACCTATATTGCTATTGCTTCTTCTATTTTTGTTTTACTACATTCCAGCTTGGGAACACCCCATGGTTTGAGTAGCTTCCCAGCCCCGTCTGAACTCTTGTAAGAATGCACCATGTGTTTATCCTTGCAATGATTTTTTAGTGTTGCATCCACATTTATCTTGATTTTACCAACTGCAATTGCCTATCATTTTGTTTCAATTCAGTTCTTAGTTCTTCACTACATCTACCTTTCTCACGATCCCAGTCACCTCCATATACTCCTGCTAGTCTGCCACAGCTCTTTTGTATACGTGGAAGCTTTCCTTGTTCTATCTATTAAACTATTTCTCATTTCTAGCCATTCACATTTGCCCCAAAATGTGCACTCTCAAGCTAATGTATTCCTGTCTTTCCTTCCTACTCTTCCCACACTTTCAGGAAGAACATAGAATAGTAAAAGATTTAGCATGCAAAACACGACAATCATTAGAAATTCACGATTCCTTAGTTGCAAGAAGCCATCCCATTGGAGTAAAGAATGTTTCCAGACTAAACTTGCTTGTTCATAAAGGTATATATATAAGATATATATATATATATATATATATATATATATATGTTCTAGTATCTCATCTTATTCCCCACACCTGTTACATCTTGATTCTCCTTTCTCACTTTTCTTCTGATGACAACATTCATAGGTAGTATATTCTGTAGGCATTTCTATATGAAGTGCTTCAGTTTATACTTTATGTTCATACTCTACAGATTCTTCCACACTATTATTTTTTTCATCTCCTCTAATGTTTCCTATCTCTCTTGGTGTACTTATCGCATAATTATTTATTCTAATAGCCATATCATAGCCTGAATACTATGTAAATACCTAAAGCTAAATGAATCCAATAGAGTATATCTGACCTTATGTGAGACTCAATTGGATTTCCTCTATGCACTCACAATCTTCCTTCCCCAAAAGTGATTTGATCAGGTTTCAATTCCATCTTCCATTTTGTATTAATTCTTGAACCTTGTTGATTTCACAGTTCTATGGCCTCTTTGTCTTGCTATAGCCTCCCCTCCCCTTTTGTCAGGTAATGATTTATATAACCAAATGTTGATACTTTTGCCATATCCCCAAATTTTTCCTGGTTTCCTCTTCAAGAAAACCCCTTACACTGAGAAGACATTTCCTCAACCAAGAATCCCTCCCCTTTGCTTTCATTTGCCAAAATGATTATTTATGGAAATACCTAGCTTTAAGTATTTTGCATAGGACTAAATTTGGATTTTTTTTATAATCCTCCACAGCTGTTTTGCAAGCAAAGCAATGTTGAATTCTCTAAATCCCAAACCCCCACATCCTTTCACTTGTGTTATTTTATCCCTTCTTACCTAGTGAAGTTTCTTGTTATCTTTGTCCTCTTCCCACCAATAATTTGCTACCATCCTTCCAATATCCTTGCATAGCACTTTAGATAGTCTAAGTATTGACATTGCATAAGTTGGTATTGTAGGCACCACAGAGTTTATCAATGTTTCCTTCCCAACTTGGATGAGTAATTACCTTGTTCTGCACTCTCTTATTTATGAAGCTGAAGATTTGGTTCTTTGATTTTTCCTATCACTATTGGTAACCAAAGTGAGTATATCAATTACCAATAGTTATTGAAGATACTCACTTTACTTGATGTTAGCTTCCTAAGTATCGTAGGGATCAAATCTTCATTGATATTCTTGTTGAAAAGAACTGAAGGCTTCTCAATGTTTATTCCTTGACAAGAAGCTTTACCATACACCTCAATGATCCTCTTGATTTGTTAATCTTCCTATTAAGTGGCTTTACAAAATAAAACAACATCATCGGCAAAAACTAAATGTGAAACTTGCGGTCCATTTCTAGAATTTTTATTCTAGAAGCTTTTCCTTGATTGACTGATTGTTTAAGTAGACTAGTAAAACTCTCAGCACATATAAGGAAGAGATAGCTGGTAGAGGATCACCTTGCCTTATTCCTCTTGAAGGAATAACCCTCACCTTTTTTTTTTCTTACCATTTATGTTAAAAGTATAAGAAGTGGTACTAACACATTTCAAAATCTATTTGTCCAAAGAGCACAAAAACTTAGTTTTGCATAATTTTAACTAGAATACCACTCTACTCTATCGTATGTTCATTTGGAGATATCTAATTTTAAAGCCATAACACCATCCTTACCAAATTTCTTATTGTTTGAGTAAAGTATGTACTCATGAGCAAGAATGACATTATCAAGAATTTGTGTTATAGGAACAAAAGTAGACTGATTCAAGCTGATACAAGAAGGAAGAACAGTATCGGTCCTATTGACAATCACTTTAGTGATAATCTTATAAAGCACATTACATAAGCTCATAGGTCCATATTGTTTCACACAAGTAGAGGACTCAATTTTAGGAATAAGAGCGACTATAGTTTCATTTATAGATTTCAAAATATTGCTAGAATGTAAGAAGTTTTGCATAGCATCAATAACCTTAGAATCTATAAATCCCAGAATATTTGATAAAAAAAAGAGGAAATACCATCTGGCGCTGGAGCTTTGTAAGGATGCATAGAAAACACTGCTAAGCTTAATTTTATCATCAACGACTGGTTTAGTGACTTGTAGAATCATCTATATTGTGATCTTCCGAGAAATAATCCTTTATTTCTTCCACATCTCCTATCTGACTTGTTATGAATACATCTATAAAATACTTGGATATTTTCCCTCCAATCTCATTCTCAGTTTTGTACTAGCTCCCATTTTCTCTATGAAGAAAAGTGATCTTGTCATATTTCTTCCTGTCAAACACTATTGCATGGAAATAAATTGTATTCTTGTCCCCTTTTAACAACCATTTGCTTCTAGCCTTTTGGCTCCAATGCATTTCCTCCAATCTATCAGCCTTAGCAAGCTTCATGTTTAGTTGTTGAATCTCATGTGCTTTTCCTTACTGATAATTCTATTGTAGTCTCCTTATATCATGTTTAGTGGTTTTTATCCTTATACAGCCTGATTCAGTGTCAATTTCCTGCTCCATGATTGCAAGGATAGTCTACACACTTTGATCTTCTGTTTTACTTTAAAAAACCTTGGACCTATCTGCCTTGTATCCCATGCACCTTTAACCATCTCATTAATTTCACTGAATTGCAACTCCCTCTTATCAACATAGGAATCTTGTTTTTCTCTTTTTACTTTCTGGTTCATTATCCAATAATGAGATGCAATGTTTTGATGCCTCATAGTTAATATGTCTACAAATGACCTTGTCATGACAAAGTGTGTGATTCAACAACTAAACATAAATCTGGAGCCATGCTATGTGAGGTGAAGAAATTCATTGGAGAAGATAGAGGTGTATAAGAGACAGGAATTTGTATAAGAGATAGGTTTAAGATATATATCAAGATCATAGGTTTGAACTCCTTAAAGTTGCCCTCAATTCTAAATTAATGACTAATTTTCATTGCTAGAACAATGTTATCAAAATCTCCCATAATTGTCCATTTGCCTCCCCACAAAAATTGTATTTTCTTGATAATGCTCCATTTTTGTTTTCTTTCTTGATCATTAGTACTTGCATAAATGTAGACATTCCACCGCTTTTCCTTGGTCTTATTATCCTCCATCAACATTTCAATTGTAAAGCTAGTAGATAGAATCTTGAACACTTCTAGTTCTTTCTTCCAAAAGACAACCAATCCCCTAGCAATACCTTGTGGCTCTACGGTATACAACTCGTCAAACCAAATATTTTTTTTAACTTTATTTAATACATTTTTTTTTTGTTTTTGTTTTTGTGACAAGAAAACTAAATGTGGTGGGTGGAATTTTATCAACTCTTTGAGTTGGGAAATTGTCAAGGGTTACCAACGCCTCAACAATTCCACACCAGAGCTCTCATTAAGGGTTTGCTCCCACTAGAGTTTGGACTCCTCCATCTTCCACGATTATCTTCCTAAATTAATTTTAGTTTCTTGGTCTATCCCTCATTTGTCTTAGTGTTGGTATCTTCCTCATCTTCAACTAGAATTTTCTCTTTCTTAGAGCCTCCAAATCAGGTGATTCTTGGACTGGTTCTAGAGGTTTCCTTTGTCCCACAACTCTAATAATTCTCCTCCAATCTTTAGTTCTGTCATCATTCTCCTTGCTATTCCCTGCTTCACAACTCTTGGTCTTGTTTTTCCAAAAACTTTACCATTCTCTTTTTGATCTTTCCAATTGTTTATACCACTTAGCTCAATATCATGTTGCCTAGTAGAGATTTCATTAGTTAGTATTTTATCTTCCACTAAGATACCACAGCTATGCTCATCATCTATGTTGACAGTCCCTTTTTTCTCCTCCAGAGTTAGATTCACCCCAATCTTTTTAGAAATTGTTGGGTTCTTAGCCATTTTGTCTTCTTTCCATTCCCTAGTGTCATTATCTCTTTTGATATCAGTCCCAATCATTGATGCTTTTTTATAGTGATAATTTCAAAAACCTCCCTTGAGGTTTAGGCTAATAAATCACTTAGCATCCCTTAACACAAGTGAGTCTCTCTGTCTCTTATACACATCTAGATGTGGATAAGAGAATGCTTATGAATACCCTAGAATGCCCTCGTCATGATAACAATAAAACTCAGCAGGCTCTAATCATCATCTTCCACCAGTATCTAGAGTGTGTATAATGAACAAGATGACAGATCATCTCCAGATCCTTCCTCCAAACAAAAAAAAAAAAAAAGGCTATAAGTATTTTTCCTTTTCCTTTTCACCATAGTATCATCTTGCTTCCAAACCAAACACTATAACCAGCACCTCATTGGTTACAACTCACCCCTCCACAAAACCATCAGCCTAGAACATGGATCAAGTCCTAACCCAAAATCACACATCGTTCCTCTTTCAAGTCTAAAGTCTCCTGCGACACTATATGTTTGCTTGAAACAACAATTATCAAGAAACAAAGAAAGAAAGGAATTTCATATTTTTCTCGATTTAAAAAAAGAACAGGAGCATTTAATATCTGTAATTTTTTGCATTTTTTTTTTTTTTTTACATTAATGGTCTTAATCATCTCTTTCAAATGATGTGTTTTTTTATTCAGTCTATGACTATGAATTTTGTTTTTGTTTATGAATGAGTGAGTTTTAGGGGTAGATTGGAAAGGATTGTGCAATCAAGAAACGAATGAAGATGTCTGAAAGGGTTGGAAAACTCTGCAGGGAGAGGAAGAGGATAGTTGCATGTATTTTGAAGGGAGATTAGGGTGTATAAGAGACAGGCGTTGAGGGAGACCAAGAGCTGTTAAAAGCATAGTTTTAACACATTAGATTTCTATGCTGACAGTGCTGGTTGAGGTAATTAAATGCTAAAAGTTAGAATATTATGCATGGGTTACTATTGTCATTTTAGTTAATAGAGAGAGAGGTATGTTTAATTACTTAAATCATAGGAAAGGTTCTTGTAATATGCTAAACCTCATAGGAGGAATGTGAAATTATCCTTTAAAATTATAAAGAAGAGTTAAGTACAGGCAAAATTGAACAGACTTACTAAAAAAGGCAAAATTGAAAATTCACCAAGTAGATGATGAACTAAATAAACTGTTAATTACTTTTTACCCTTATATAAAATTTAACCACATATCAATTTGCTCCTTATAAAAAATTTATATATATGTAGCTCCTCTTACTATTTATCAAAACCAACAGTTAATCAAAATATTAGAAAGTGATATAAAGTTACTAAATGTAGTTCTTATAACTTAAGGTTATTCTACACTTTACTCCTGTATGTTACAAAATTATATTTTATCCTCTGTTCGATAAAAATACTAGTAAATTAATCCCAAACAACGGCATTACGGAGTCATTAGATGGTTTTAGTGGTATACTTTGTTGGGGGTGGTGCCATTTCAGTCCATGACCAAAAAAATTTCTACTAACCAAATTCGAACTTGAACTCTTAATAGGATTATAACTATAGGAATAAAATTAGTCAAAAAAATATTAAAAAGTCATCATACTAGAGAGACCCGTAAATGCCTTTTACGTATACATGATTTGAACATTTATAAATCTTGCAAAAATTGCATCAATATGACTTCTAAAGATTATGAAACAAAAAAAAAAAAAAAAAAAATCACATAAGAAAGAGAATATACGTAATCCAAACAAAGTTTGATACCTCATCCAAATCTCTAATTATGTTAATTTTACTTGTTTGAATTGAGTTCCGTATATTTTTGTACATATAAAAACCACAAAAAGAGTTTCGTTTTATGGTTGTTCCGCCTTCTTTGGCTCGAATGAACCTTCAGTTCTAAAATTATTAAACAGTTTATCAAAAATCATCATAAATGTGATGACAAATAGATAAATATGCTAATTAATAGATAGAAATCAAAGACCCATCAGAGTAAGAAATTATTCGTTTGACCATTTTATCTAATTTTATAAGGGTAAAGTTGAAATTTGGAAAATTAAAAGGGGAAAATTAACTTTTTGCCATTCATGAGGTAAATTGTAACTAACCTTGAAATAATATGAGGACACTTTAGTAAATTAGTGCAAAGCTCTAACGTTTTGACTAACGGTTAGTTTTGACAAGTAGTTGGGGGGCTAAATATATATATAAATTTTTATCTCATGGGTCGAAGCACAGTCAAGAGGTAAACTATAATTAACCCTTAAATAAAATATTAGGGTTAATTTCACTTTACCTGCTTAACTTTTAGGTACACTATCACTTTAGTCTCTAACACTATTTTTAGACACGTAAGTCCTTCCTTAAATCCAACTCAACATTCATTATCCTTTTGACAAAAATACCCTTGTCCTCTCTTATTTTTTTTTTTTCTCATTTTTACTTGATTCTTTTTTCTCTCTTATTTTGCTGAAATAATTCAATAATTTTTTATCATTTACTGCCAAATTTCGAATTTCATCAAACTTTATTTATAGAAAGAAAATGAGACATTTTAGGTTTCATGGAAAAATTTGTCAACAAATGTAATTTTAGAATTTGACTTTTCTAGAAGTTTTTTCGTTCTTGTTCAAAATTTCCATGTTTTAATATAGAGGAAAATCATAAACAGAAGTTGGGAAATCCTCCAAGCTTTTGTGAGTTTTGTGGCTTTTAGAGTAGAAAAGTTTGGCATCACCTAAGTTTACAAACCAAATATAAAGTGAACACGTAAAAATTGGGGGAAAATAAGTTGTTTAACCTCTGTATGTGAAGTGATAAATTTGTGGGTTTCTTGATACCGGGTAGAATTGGATGTTTTAGCTGCTACTATAAATGTGGAACCCCCAACTTTTTTCATTAACAGGAAATGTGGAACAAAGTTTCGTGTACACACAAACAAGGAGGCGAAGCTATGAAGTAAAGGTTGGAAGGGATTGCACACTTGCAAAAGAGATAGTGGCAGAGCAATCATGAAGTCACGACTTCATGATCTGCCATTAGAATTTCTTAAAGACAGTTAGGTACAAAACACCTACGATACCCAAAATCTGATGAATACAAGATGAGTTGGGCATATTTTTACAGCAAGAAAATCTGGTGGGCTTGGAAAGATAAAAGAATAAATTTTAAGTATTTAGCACAGAGCAAGGCAAGAAAATTCCCGTTCTTCCATCTTTACAAATGTAAAAATTGCAATCACTAGTAACAGCATTATAATAGTTTATCCTTCAAGGTCACTTTAACCTTTGCGTTGTGATGTTAATGCACAACAAGAGGGCAGAAAAGCCCATACTAGCTGAAAAGTAAATCTCATAATAAGAAAAATAAGAATAATAATAAAATAACAAAGCAATCCTCTAAGCTGAAAATTACAGAACATTCAATTACCTCAACGCAGCACTAATCAGACACAGAAATATCATCCTTAAATTATGCTTCTAGTAGCTCTTGGTCTCCCTTATGCTTACTTGTTAGTGTCCGTGCACTCTCTCTTGGTTAAAAACCTAGTTTACGAGGTTAAGTTCTTCAACCTCCTCCCCTAAGAAGTATGCAATTTACATAGCTGAGAATCATCCAAGAACTGTTTTAATCAGCTTTACCAGTTAGCTGCCGTGAGCGGTGGCATGTGACTGTAGGCTTTCTGTGTATCAGGGATAAGAAACAGTAGGATGACAGCAGCAGAGATAGTTTATATATGTGCAATCTTCAAGTTTGCTTTGGAATCCTTGGCCTTCAAGTCATTGCAATCTCCATTAATCTGATATATTTCAGATCCATCGTGGGGAATGCAGCTTCTCTTTGTCTCCCTTCCATTTGGGCTATTAGCCTTTTGAACATATTGTGCACTCTAAATGTGCTATGTACTCAAAGGGCTCCACTTAGTCAGAGAATAAACCAGGCAGATAACTGCACTACATAAGGCAGATCACACCAAAATTTAGCAATCAACACCATTGAGCAGTAACGACACTTGATAACCTAACTAACAGTATTTAAATTTGATAGGATTTCAATGCAGCATATACCTTTGAAAAGCAAGCAGAAACTAAATGTTGATCTTTAGCGTGTAATTGAATTCTATAATAATTTTTAGTATTTATATTACCCTCTAAGACTGCAAATAAAATACATGCATTAAAAGAAATGCAGAAAACTCTTATTCAATTTCAGAATGTCTGAGAACTAAAGGTTGGTTTCCTCTATTTGCATACATGCTAGTCCCTTTATTTCAGGAGTCAAGCTACCATTTGGGTATGAAAGTTTAAGAAATCAAAAGATGTGTAAATATGCAGGTTCAACAAAATATGAATTGTAGCTTCAGCTAGTCAGTAAGGATGCTTAAAGAGTACAAACCATGAGAAGTGCTATAGTGACAGGGAGGCAGCCGCATAATTCATCCTTTCTAATGAGAGTCACAACAAATCCTTCTGTGATACCCTTTTAAGTATTATATCTTGGACCTCCTTGAATATGCCCCAGAGTGCTACTTCAAGTATGAGCTGTAAAAGTTCTTCAACTCCAAGATAGATTCTGAATGAGACATCAACTGTGCATCTATATCCTGCACATCCCTCTAAAGTTAAAACTTTAGGTGCAAAAATGCAGTGGAATTTTCAGAGATCCGAAAAAGTGCCAAGTACACACACGATCCCCTTCATTATCAATTTACGACTTTGATTTCTTGCCAGTGGGATCTGAATGAATACTTCTGAATTATCTTAAGAAGAGAAGGATCATTTTCACTCTCTTTAAATGAATCAAGTAAAACGGAAAAAGTACATGAATCTAGCATCATCCCTCTCTGCATCATTTCTTCACAATACAACATTGCATCATCATATTGACCTCCTTTAAGAAGTCCTTGAACAAGAACATTGTATGTGACACTATTTGCTGAGCAACCATTCTCTTCCATTTTCTGTAACAAACTCTTTAGCTTCCGTTAGCAAACGTTCTAAACAGAGGCCATTTACCATCGTGGTATATGTTACACAATTAGGATCCAATCCTTTAAGAGAGAGACTATTGAACAGATCTTGAGCAGCATTGAACCTCCCACTTTTGCACATTCCGTCAAGGATGATAGTGTACATGGTTAAATGAAGATCTACTCCATCAGCTTCCATTGAACAGAATAATTGCAATGCTTCGTCATTGTATGGCCACTCTTGCATATTCCATCCAACATTACACAGTAAGTGTTAGAAAATCAGGCTGTAGGCCAGCAGCTTGCATCTCGTTGAAAACTTCTCTTGCATTAACATAACTTCCCATCCTAAACAAGCCTTGCAAGACAGTGTTATAAATGCTAGTGTTAGGTGTTAAACCTTTTAGTGGAATCTCTCGAAAGAGATTCATGGCTTCTTCCATTTTCTTTTTTCTGAAGTATCCGTTGATCAGAATACTATAGCTAAGAACATCAGGACCAAGGCCAGTAGTAACCATGCCATAAAAAACTCTCCTTGCTTCATCTATTCGGCCCAGCAAACAGTATCCATCCATCAGCGAATTATACGTGAACGCGTTAGGATTCTCACCTCTCCGAATCATGTTGGTGAGTACATCCTTAGCTTCTTTTACCCTTCCTTCCTTGCAAAATGTGTCAATCAAAATATTATACGTAACGACATTCGAGTAATATTATACTCCTCCATCTGATTCCACAACTTCACTGCCTCCTTCCATTTGCTTAAATTACACAAACCTCATGGATCAAACAATTATACGTGACAACATTCGGGGCAACACCCTTTCCAATCATCTTATATAAAAGATGTAATAGCTTCGTCAACCAACAATCCTTACATAAACTATCACTTAGAGTGCTACTATGAAACAATATTGGGCTTAATCTTCGTTTTCCATAACTCTCAAGATGAGATTTACTTTCTCAGCTAGTCCCCACCTTACAGAGCCCGTCTATTATAGTCCCCCACATAACATGATTTGGTTCGCATAGCTTTTCATTAATTACCTTCTTAAACAATTCCTGAGCCACGGGGACCTTTCCTTGTCGAAAGAGTCCCTTTAACAAAGCCGTAAATGTGGCCACATCAGGCGTAAAACCGCGCTTAAAAAATCTGGCCAACACAGAAAATCCTAATCCCACTTGATTCAAGAGGCAGTAACAGTTAATCACAATACAGAGAGTGTATTCATCGACACGAATACCTACTGTGCACATATCTCTGAATAAGGAAACTACAGCAATAATAGTCGAGTTTCATCTTGACAATACGCCCCAGAAGTTGATTAAATCGAATAATCGAAGGCAGAGGCCTCATCTGGACCATCTAGCTTGTATAAGAAGACATCATTAAGATTAAGGCTTAGCCGAACCTACTTAGTATTAGTATTATTCATATTATTCCTTAAAAACCCCGGCCCAGTTCAAGGACTTCTTAACACAATATCTGTCTCTTATACACATCTAATGTGTATAAGTGGTGGGTGCAGCAGCAGCAGCAATCTAGAGATTGAAGAGCTAAATGGGGTTTTGGATTAGGAGCAACAGATGTAAGAGTTGTACCAGTAGTAGAAGAAGTAGTACCTCCTGCTGCTGCCAGACCCGGAGCAACACAGAGATTAAGAGCTCTTCTCTTCATCATCAGATTGTTCAGCTCATGACAACCGTTTTTTTTTTTTTTTTTTTTCACCCTAAATGAATTTGGATCCCTTCGTTTCTTCCCATCGATTTATATTTAAATAATTAAATTTAAGAAAATAATCAAAAACATACCATTGTACTCACTAGTCAGTAATAGATCTAAGTAATAATTTTATATTATTAAATAAGTCATCATATTTAAAAAAAATTCATAATTAAATTATTTATAATATTTGAACGGTGTAAAAATTTTGATTAATAATATAATTATTTAATCAAACGTTAAAATTTTATTATTTTTTTCTAATTTTTTATAAAGCAATTATAAAAAATATGATTTAAATTATAAATAATTTTAATTTTTAAAAATATTTTGTAAATTTTACTTTTTAAAGATAAACAAAAACTCTTTTATTCACTCCTAAATGGAGCAACTTTAATCGTATTAACATGCATTTCATTGTCTTCTGTTATCTTTTTCTTTTTCTACACTAATAACTCGAACCCTAATCTTTTTAAGTTGCATTTAGCGTCTTCCATTGCCTTTCTCTTTCTTTAGAGGCCAAAATTGCCGAGTTGGACCTTTTTGCTTCAAAATCAAAAGCTTGGTTTGAACATTTAATATTCCGATCATAACTTATTTATATTATAATTGTAGAAAATTTTTGATGGAATATATATGTGCGATAAAAATGTAATTAAACAATATATATATAATATTATTAGAGTATAACAAATAATGTTCCAAACGCAGCCAGCCTTGCACTTAAACTGTCAATAGCCAAATTTACGTGTAGGAAAGCGTTGGCTATTTCAAGTGTACAAGAGACAGCAACGAAGAAATTACTAGCTGTCTTTCTTTGATCCCAACGCCCTAGAATTCTTATTCAGTACAAAATTTATTTCATTTTTGCATCTGAGTTTTGAAATTTTCAATGGATGCTAGAATTAAGTTTTGAATCTTATACACATTTAGATTTCTACATAAGAACAGGTTTGCAAGTGTAATAACATTTTCATAATTTACCATTTTTTTTCTACCAACTTTTCTCAAATTCATGAATGAACAAAACAAAAATCTTAGCTACATAAGAGCAACAGCAATGTTTACAGATGCAGAGATTGCCAAGACAAAGTTACACTTCGAATAGGATTTCAGTTACTGTGAAACGATTATCTGTACAACATCACCGCCAACCCGGTTCCCCCCCACCCCCAAAAACATCCAGAAAGAAAAGATCAGAGTCTTCAAAAAGGGAAAAGAAAGGGAACTAGAGAAAAAAGTAGAATTGACAAATAGATACTTTAGCACACAATAACATCCAAATTTTAACACAGATGCATCAGGAAAAGAAATAGCGTCCCCATGCATCTCTTTCAAGGAACACTGGCAACAATTAATCTTTACAATCGAAGCCCCCTTATCATTAACAAGTCTTCCATACAATGTTGCATTATTATTTCATGGAATATTACTATATTAGTATAATTAATTTAATGCATGATGCTAGTCAAGCAGATAAGACAACATTCGTAGTACCAACATGTAACAAACTTCCGCAAGTAGCAAATAGAAGGGTACAGAAATATCAAGGTCAAAACTGCTACTACTTAACGAGAACCCTGAAGAGGTAGAAACACGTCTGTTTGAGCATTAATGTTTAAGATTAACAATCAATATATGAAAATGCCATAGGCTATCCACGTGTGTGTGTGTGTGTATGTCACAATTAAAACTTCATGAAAGAGTAAATACTTTATGTAACGTAAGTATGAACGTGCAAATTCTACAAACTAAGCATGGAAATTTTCATTGTCAGCAAACATGATTATAAAGTAGAAACAGATTCTTATATGGCAGAGAAACAACAACAACATCATTCAGTTTCTAGTCAGAGTCGCACCTAAATATTCAATTAGTTAAGATGTCGAAATATGTCTTGCAATTCCAGGACTATTTTGAGTGTTCTTCATCAAGGCTTTTGTGAGAAAAGTTTCTCCAATTCCAAAGAGATAAGGAGTGAAATATATTTTAGAAATTCCCAAAGACCCAAAAAACTGTTATTAATCACGAAATCCACTTTATCCTATGTTCTTGGCTTTGAATATGTCCTGCTAGTGGGATCAAACTTCTGAATGACCTTAAGATAGAGAAGGATCATTTTCTTTTTCTGAAATTAAATCTAGTAAAATGGATCTTCTCTTATCCATTTCTTCAAGATAAACCACAGCATCATCCTATCTACCTCCCTTAAGAAGTCCTTGGACAATAACATTGAATGTGATGCTATTTGCCAAGCAACCGTTCTCTTCCGAACAAACACAAACAAACCAAGCCTTAATCCCACTAAGTAGGTTCGGCTAAGCCTTAATCCCACTAAATAGGGTCGGTTGCATGAATCCTGTTACGCCATTGCGCTCTGTCATGGATCATATTTTCCTCAATTCCTTGATGGGCTATATCTTTCCTACAAGTTACCCACTTAGTCTTTTTCGGTCTTCCTCTACCCTTCTTATGTTGACTACTCTCTCTAAAATCTATACAAAAAATTCGTCAGCTTCTTCTAGCAAACCTTCTAAACAAAAGTCCTTTATCATAGTATTATATGTCGGAATATCAGGATTTATTCCTTTTAAGAGAAAGATTATTGAAATTGTCAAATGAGTCCTTGAGCACTATCAAGCCATCAACTTTTACATAATCCATCAAGGATGATATTATACATATTTATACGAACATGTACTCCGCCAGCTTCCATTGATCGCAATAAGTTAAATGCTGCATCAACCTGCCCATTCTTGCATAATCCATCCAACAACACACAGCATGTATGAAAATCAGGCTTCAAGCCAGCAAACTTGCATTTCATTGAAAACTTTTCTTGCAGTGATACACTTTCCCACCCTAAATACCCTTGTAAGACAATAGTATACATACCAGTATTAGGTTTCAAACCTCTTTGCTGAAGCTCTCTAAAGACATGCATGGCCTCATCCAAGTTATTTCCCTTGAAATATCCATTGAGCAGAATACCATATGCAAACATTCTTTTCACCACGTTGAATCATGCTACGGAATACCTCTTCTGCATCTTCTACCAATCCTTCCTTACATAATGAATCAATGTACAATATTGCAGGTAACAACATATCGAGATTTGATAATATCCATCATCTCAAGTTGCAATAGCTGTTAAAAATTTTGCAATTCCCTAAACTACAAGGGTCATGAACCAAAGTGTTGTAGGTGAAAACATCCGGGGGAATCCCCTTCTCTATCATCTCACGTAAATGTGCAAGAGCTCCATCCACCATTCTGTCCTTGCACAGACCGTCGATGATAGTGTTGTAAACTATGGTATTAGGGTTACACCTTCCTTTTTCCATGACTCGGAGGAATTCCATGGCTGCACTAGTATTCCCTGCCTTACACAGCCCATCCATTGCTATCCCATACATTACTTCATCAAGTTCACACAAATTTTCATATATTATCTTCTTGAACAATTCCTGTGCCTCGGTAATCCTACCTTCCCGAAATAGCCCCTTGAGTATGGTAACATAAAGGTTGCTAGATCCGGCACACAACCACGCTTGAAGAAGCTAGCCAACACGGAAACTCCAAAATCAACTCGACCCAAAAGGCAATAATAGTTAACAACCTTAGTCAAGGTATACTCATCCATTCAAACACCCGAAATGCACATATCTCTGAAAAGGTAAATAGCATCCGAATATTGTTTCATCTTAACGACATTAGGCAGAGGCTTCATTCGAAGCACCTAATTATACAAGTTAAGAGCATCTTCTAGCTTATTAACATCATAAATATTCTCCCTTAAATCCCCAGATTTATTTCTGCGATTGGAATTCCTACTACCAATACAACTACTGTTTGAAGAATAAAAGGCTAATCGTAATTGGGATTTTAAGTTAGGGTCTTGATACGTGTCAAACTTCAAATTCACATATTAATTACGTACTAACACACGTTTTGCAAATGTTGTCCGGTAGTAGTATATAGATAATAAAGATCGTTTCCACGAGGATCAAATTGGTCAATGATTTACAGATTATTTAGTATCAATCACTATTTAGATGATCACAAATTAAAAAGAATTATTTTTGGATTTTATTTTGTAAAAATAAAATAATTAACAAACTAACACTAGAAGATTATGAAATATAAATTTGCATGAATTAAACGACAAAATAACTAATTTAATTACGAAATAAGTAATTGACAAAACATCCTAACTAAAATTAAATAAAAAATCTAACGGAAGCAATTTAAATAAATAACAAAATTAAACTAAGAATTAATCCTAAATTAAAATTAACTAAATCAGGCAAAAAATAATTAAATAATTAAACAACGAAAATTGAAGTGAACATAATTACTAATAGATAATAAAGCGTACTCAAATGGTCTTTCAGATTTTGAAAGTTCCAAAGTGGAGATTTTCATTCTTGAACAACGAAAAAAAAGGAAAAGCCAGGCTCTTAAAATTGAAATTTAAAAATTACTAAAGAAATTAATACGAAAAATATAAAATTATCTAGAGAAAATCCTAGGGGCTACTCTAAAAAATACCTAAAACCTACTTCTCTATAATTCTCTAATACTAATTTATAAAGGAAAAAAACTATTTATAAAAATATGTGGACTTTTTAAGATTAAAATAAATTGCGCCCCACAATGGATTCTTCTTATTTAATTCCAAATTGTGTCCACGTGTGTAGCCTTGCACAATCCTTTGCTCCCTTGGATTCCTTGCTGTGGCCCACGCGTTTGACTTTTCTTGTGATTCCTTGTTGCCTTTGCTGCAGCAAGTGAAATTTGGCCAGGCTCAAACGAGCCTGGCTTTTCCTTTTTTTTCGTTGTTCAAGAATGAAAATCTCCACTTTGGAACTTTCAAAATTATCCTTTTTTGCATAGCACAACCAAATTAATATTACTAACATAATTTTAACACAAATTTAACACTAAAAATTACTAAAACATATCAAAACACACAAAGCCTAATTTTAAAATTATAATCCTAAAACACACACAAAATAACTAAAATTAGGGTTACAAAACATCAAATTAGGGTTTTATAGTAAATAAATTATTCCCAAATTTTTAGATTTATCAACTCCCCCAACTTCATGTTTTGCACGTCCCGGGCAAAAACAAAAGAAAAAGAGTAACACACTAACATGACCACTAACAAAAAGAAAATCCACACAAACTAACTCTTCCCATGTATCAACAATAAAATTTTTAACGAAAATGCAATTGAATTCCACACACACATAAGAAAATTTCGATCCATAATCCCACATTCATCATAGCAATGCAACCACTCCACTCGTAAAGAAAAAGCATAGAAAGCAGAATCACTCCCTAACCCATCTTGACAATACTTATACTAACTATAGTTTAACAAGTGACAATATAATCAGACATTCAAAAGAATGTTTGCATCCCATAATCACTATTACGAATCCAAACCAAAGATCAAATAGGACTTTTCAGCTTGTAATGTAGGCTAAGGGACATAGGGTAGGATAAATTTAAAAAAAGTAGCTCATAAAATCACCTTAGTTGTATCACTTGACGTCATTGAACCAAAATCCCAGAATACATGTCCGAACCACATAGAGGTTATAACATATCCTCTTTATTCGCAACAAAACAGGTCTTGAACTAAATACAACTTTCCATCTTTTTTTGTTCATCAAACATTTTTTTTTTCCATTTTCACTTTACCTTTTCAGAGACTGTCTCTTATACACATCTAGATGTGTATAAGAGACAGGTGTGGTAATTTGAGCTATTTTTTTAAATTTTCGTTAATACTTAGTAACAATCTGTATCTTCTACCATCTTTAACTTATTAGTATCGATATCGTCAACACTAACTAAGGTGATGGGTAGAAAAATGGGAAAACAAAACAAAAGGATAAAATGGCTAAATAATGTGGTTATCATCAAAGAATAGGCTTATAGGCTCAAGATGGGACACTAGGAATAATCATAAGAATGATAGGCTTTTTAGGGTCAAACTGTCCAAAAAAATTCCCTGTATCATCTTTATTAGTCCAAACTTCATTCATATTTCGCAAATATGGAATGATCCCGACTAATATGTCACGAGTTAAATCCAAGTTGTAATAAATAATCAAGAATATTACTCATTTAAAAATTAACGAAACTGCCACACATACTCACACATTATCACACATTGTCATATAAAAGTGATGTCACATTCCACGAATCAATGGGGTTAAGAACAAAAATTCCTATACACGTGTGGATTCAATAATTCAATTTTTTTTCCAAAAACTATTGATACAGAAAAGAGTCAATTAAGTACAGAAACTCCCCTAAGACAAACATTAACAAAATAAAAATATAATACCTAAAATAACCTATACGACGAAAACACACATATGATAGCATAAACCTCTCCCCCCAACTTAAGTGAGACATTGTCCCCAATGTGTCGACAAAAATAAGAGAAGAAATAAAAACAAACACACATATCACTACACAGAAAACAATCAAAAAGGAAAAGATCTAAGTACGAAGAAAAAGAAAAGAAGTAACTCCCTCTAGGAATGGCCTGAAAGACCAACTTCATCATCTGTTGCATGGTCGGCGTACTCATCCTCCAACTCCTCAGACGCAGGTCCATATTCATCATCAACTGGTGGGCCAAAATGCCAACTAGGGGCATCTGGTTCTAACGGCCAATTCGGCAAATCAAGAGGTTGGGCAGGATGCAACTGGTGAGCCAAAATATCTAATTTGCGATGTAGGGTATGAAGGCTCCAGCTATGATAAACAGCTAAAGAACGCAAATCTGCCTCAGTACGTGGTCAACGAAACACATAATCAGGATGCGCAGGAGGTGGCAACTCTCAAGTACCCTGTTGACCGTGATTTTGAGAATTCAAAACAACTTGTTCCTCCTGTGCCCTAGGGTGCTGCTTTGCAATCAAATCCTGAAGGAACTTATCATGCTTCTTCAAAGTGAGGTGTATCCAAAGACCAGTTATAGGTTTTTCGGGAGAGATTTTTGAACCAATACGTAAAGTGACACCTACTACTCTTGGTACATAAAAGTAATCAAATTAGGAAAAATAAAACTAGGCTGGTCTTTAGCACTATTACCGAGAATCTCCATCTGGATCTCCAAACCAATATCAATAGACCAACCTTTAACCAAAGCATAAAGGAAGACAGCCCTATCTCGAGTCACTTTAGTCAAATGAGTACTGAGAAGAATACAGGAGGTCAAAAAATGATACCACACTAAAGCATACGGAGACAACCAAGTTTTCCTAAAAATTTTTATGTTCCCCAGTCGGATAAAATTCCCATTTAGCCATACCGTCGGGAACATGTGGATCACATAACTTCCGTAATAGAATATCATAATTAATATTGAAACGTTTAAAAATGGCATGCTCACTTTCACCAATATTCAGAATCCGGTAATAATCATTAATAATCTCACGAGAAGGGTATAGAAACTTCGCTTTCTAACTCGAACTATAGAGCCAGTGAGTTTATGGGTGTTAGCAATAAATTTCCGAACAATTGTATCATTACCCACAATAGCATCTTCCCTAACAAATCTAGACCAAGTACGATCGAAATTTGAAAGAAAAGCACGGCGTACTTCACAGTGCGATCAATGTATTAATTTTATCATCGCCCGATCCATAAAAATCGATACCTCTCTCTAAAAAGGCGAAGCAATTAAAGCCAATTTATCATAAAACATCGTGCCTCAATACTCACGAATCTATTTTTATCAAGAGCAACTTTAGGTTCATGAGATGATAATGAACATTGTGCTTCAACAAGAGCCGTAGAATTCGAGACTTTTCTTTTATTCCCCATAAGTTAAAACCAAAGAAGCACAATGAAATTATAAAGAAAGAAATCACAACTATAATCCCCCAAAAAAAAAAAAGAGAAGTAACAGGAAATCCACCAATAAAATCCACAATTTGGAAATATGAAATTCTACCAACAAAGAAGTAGTAGGCAAAAATCAATTATTGAAAATAACTAAAAAAAAAACCTTGGGATGCATACCTAACTCATCAAAATCACTTAGGTAAAAGAAAAGTGGAAGGATCTTACTTGAACCAATGGGGAAAAATTGATGGTGAAAAGTTCCAATATTGAGGTAGCCAAATAGACCCTAATCTTGAATTGAAAGCCTTGTGATGGAGGGGGAAGAGAAAATAAATCTAAGAGAGAAGATAGATCTTAAGAGAGAAGAGTAATGGGCAAAATCTAAGAGAGAGAAAAGTAGGCAAATATTTTATGAAGAGGAAGAAGAAGAAGTAAGATGGGGGTTTAAAGGAAGAAGAAGAAGAAGAAGTAAGATGGGGGTTTGAAGGAAGAAGAAGAAGAAGACGAAAGAAGAAGAGAGAAGAAAAAGAAAATTATTTAGCCTTTCTATAGATGATTAATATTATAGTACGTAATAAAATTAAAGGGTTATTATCAAACTAAACTATGAAATACTAAAGCAGAAAATTAAATAAACTTGGGTTGCCTCCCAAGAAGCGCCATTTATAGTCTTAGCTTGACTTATGAATGAGATGATTATGAACTGAAGAAATGGACAGTTTTCCGTCCGGCATCAATCGACCCACCATGATAGAGTTTAAGTCTATGACCATTAACTCTAAAATTTCCTTTCATGCCTTTTACTTCCACAATCCCATATGGAAATACCTCAATGACTTCAAATGGACCACTCCATCGGGATTTAAGCTTTCCAGGAATAACTTGAATCTTGAATTATAAAGAAGTACCAAATCACCAACTTTGAATTCCTTGCGTAAGATATGCTTATCGTGCCAAGCTTTTGTTTTCTCCTTATAAATTCGGGCACTTTCATAAGATTCTCTTCGACATTCGTCTAATTCATTTAAATCCAAAAGCCTCTTTTTAGTCTCCTTCTTGCCAATCAAAATTCAACTTTTTCCCTGCCCAATATGCCTTGTGTTCTTATTCAACCTCAAGGTGAATGATTACCAAAAAGCAATGAAATGGAGACATCCCAATAGGAGTCTTATATGCAATGCGATAAGTCCACAAAGCATCATCAAGTTGTCTAGACCAATCTTTCCTAGACGCATTAACCGTCTTTTCCAAAATTTGCTTAAGTTCGCGATTGGAAACTTCAACTTGTCCCAATGTTTGAGAATGATAAGCAAGTGAAACCTTATGTCTTACCCGGTATTTGGACAACAGTGCTTCAAACTTGGCATTTGTAAAGTGACTCCCACCATCACTAATGATAGAGTAGGACGCCAAAGCGTGAAAAGATATTTTTCTTAACAAAACTCACCACCACACGAGCATCATTAGTGGGTAAGGCCACTGCTTCGACCCATTTCGAAACATAGTCCACCGCTACTAGGATGAATTTATTAGAAAAAGAACTAGGAAACAGACCGTCCCATAAATCTAATCCCCATACATCAAAAACTTCACACACTAATATGTTGGTCAATGACATTTCGTTCCTTCTTGATATATTTTCGGTCCTTTTGCATTCATTGCACTGCATCACAAAATCTCTTGCATCTTTGAATAGACTGGGCCAATAAAAACCACATTGTAAGACCTTGGCATGATGACCACCTACCGGAGAGGCATGACAATGATGTAGAATATCAACTACCACCTCTGCTGGAATACACCGACGTATCACTTGATCACTACATCGGCAGTAAAGAAATGGTTCCTTCCAAAAATAATATTTGAATTCAGCAAAGAATTTTTTCCTTTGATTTATGTCCATTAAGGATGGTACCACCTTGGCTACTAAATAGTTTACTATATCCGCATACCAAGGGTGTGTCTCTCCCAAGGTCATCAATAGTTCAGTGGAGAATTGGTCATTAATTAGCACATCTTCGTGAACTAAAAGTTTGGGTCCCTCTAGTCGGGAGAGATGGTCGGCAATAGAAGTTTCTATACCCTTCTTATCAACGACCTCCCAATCAAATTCCTGCAATAAAAGTATCCACCTAATTAACCGAGGTTTTGCATTATGTTTAGAAAGCAAATATTTCAAAGCTGAATGGTCAGAATGCACAATCACTTTACTTCCTATAAGATATTATCTAAATTTATCAAATGCAAAAACCACAGCTAATAATTCCTTTACGGTGGTAGAATAGTTGACTTGTGCATCATTTAGTATGAGACTTGCATAGTAAGATGATATGCAAAACTTTGTTCACTTTTTGGCATAAAGCAGCGCCCACCGCATAATCACTTACATCTACATGTAAGCTCAAATGGTAAAGACCAATTTGGAGTGATTATAACTGGAGCAGTAGTTAATGCCTTTTTCAACAATTCAAATGCATGCACACACTTTTCATCAAAATTAAAAACAGTTTCCTTTTGCAATAATACACACAATGGCCTAGAAATTTGGGAGAAATTTTTAATGAAACGTCGCCGATAAAAACCTGCGTGTCCTAAAAAACTTCTGAAAACTTTTACATTGTTAGGAGGAGGCAACTTTTCAATTACCTCTACCTTGGCCTTATCAACCTCAATTCCTCTTTCAGAAATTTTATGACCCAAAACAATAACTTCTTTGACCATAAAATGACATTTTTCCTAATTCAAGGTAGGTTGGTTTCTTCACAACGTTTCAAAATAAGAGTCAAATTATGTAAGCATGTGTCAAAAGAATCACCAAAGATGCTGAAATCATTCATAAAAATTTCCATACATTGTTCAATTAATTCATCAAATATGGCAAACATGCACTGTTGGAATGTGGTTGGAGCATTGCATAGACCAAAAGGAATACACATCTAGATGTGTATAAGAGACAAGTGAAACAATCTTTCTTGTATAAAAGTGTTATGACTATTTGGAAATAGCCAAAGTACCCATCAAGGAAACAATAAAAAACGTGTCCTGCAAGTCTCTCTAACATTTGATCAATACACAAGGGAAGGGGAAAGTGATCTTTCCTAGTGACTTCATTTAATTTTCTATAATCAATGAATTCATTATTTTTATTAGCTACCACTGTGATCCCTCCTTTTTTTGGCACTACTTGAGTAGAGCTAACCCACTCACTGTCACTAATGGGATAGATAATTCCTGCATCTAACAATCTCAGCATTTCCTTCCTAACCACCTCCTTCAAAGTACGATTCAATCTACGTTGAGGTTGCCTACATGGTTTAAAATTTTCTTTGAAAAGAATTTTTTACATGCAAATTGTAGGACTTATACCCGAATGTCCTCAAGGCTCCAAGCAATTGCCTTACGGTGCAATCTCAAGATATCAAGTAGTTTAGACAATTGATCATAAGTAAGATAAGAACAAACAATGACGGGGTGACTGTTATCCTCATAAAAATGCATAACGGAGGTTTGATGGTAGGGGTTTAAGTTCCAGTGCGGGGGGTTCATTGGTTAGAGACCCCCCTTTACCTATTTCATCCTCCTGACAGTATGATCATCTCCCTTTATGATTGGATTTTCGTCCAACATCTCCAAACATTTTTCAAACATCTTCATCGTGCTATTCTTTATCACCTCTTGCAATAAGTGCTGTGTCTAATGGAAGTCTCTTAAGGTTTGCCTTACAAAATTCATCACAAATCTCATCAATTATGTCAATTTTCATTACATCATCATAATAAGAAGGAAATTTCAATGCATCAAAAACATTAAAAGAAACAGTATGCTCATCAATCCGAAATTGGAGTTTGCCAGTTTGAACATCAATCATAGTTCTTCCAGTAGCGAGAAATGGCCTCCCAAGAATAATAGGCATGTTCATGTCCTCTTCCATCTCTAAAATAATAAAATCTACTAGTAAAAATACTTTGTCAACCTTGACTAATACATCTTCAATAATACCCGATGGATATTTAATACTCCTATCTGCAAGTTGAAGGGACACATTGGTAGGTTTTAATTCTCCTCCCTTCAATTTTTTGTAAACAGAAAAGAGCATTAAATTGATTGAGGCCCCCAAGTCACAAAGAGCTTTTTCAAAGAATAATCCTCCAATTTCACATGGAATGGAGAATGACCCCGAATCTTTAAATTTAGGCGGCAATTTCTTTTGAATTAAAGCACTACATTCCTCAATCAAGCACAAGATCTCATCTCCTAGGAGTTTCCTCTTTCCCGTGAGCATTTGTAAGACATGAATTTAGCATAGCTTGGCATGCTTTCTAAGGCTTCAATAAACGGAATATTTATCTCCAACTTTTTGAAGATTTCCAAAAATCTCTTAAACTTTTTCTCCTTGTCCTCAGTTTTGAGCCTTTGTGGGAACGGAATTTGAACTTGCTTTGATGGCTCAAGGGGTATAACTTTCTCTTCATTTGTCCTCCTAGCAAGGATTTGATATTTGGCCGATTCACGTTGTTGCTTGGGTTCCTCCTTTGATGACAATCCCACTTTTCTTTGGATTTTCTCACCCTCTGCTTGAACCTTCTTTTCCATATGTGCCATTATCCTTATTCTCATTCAACTCATTGTGATCAAGTGAGACACAGCTTTGATGTGTATAAGAGTGGGTACCGCTGGAATTAGGGAAAAGAAGGTTCAAGCAGAGTATGACTTGGCATGGTACCATGAGGCCTCTCAGTCTCTTAGACACATCTAGATGGCCCATATGGTTCTCCAAGTTTCTAATTTATGCTTCATGATTTCTCATTGATGTTTCATCAGTCCTCAGGAATTGAGCAAACATATCTTCTATACTCCGGGAACTTTGACCTTGGTTTGGTTGTTGGGGCTGGTTAAATGGTTGGTTGGAATGTTGATTTGGATTTTGAGATTGGTTTTGAGGTGGCTGAAATGATTGGTATGGTTAATTTTGAGGGTTAAGATTAGCGGTTGGTCTAGGCTGTGAGATTTAGGCCTGTTGGTAATTAAGCTGAAAAGAAAAGGTGTTTGGCTGATGGTTGGGTTGATTCACTTGATTGTTGTTACCACTCCAAGAAAAGTTGGGATGATTCCTCCACACCCTGGATTGTAAGTGTTGGAATATGGATTATTTTGAGGCCTTGGATTGAACTGCCAATTGTTGACAAATTGGGCTTGTTCTTGGCAGGATGACTCTTCAAATTCACACTGATTGGGCTCTTGATTTCCTCCACATAGTTCACAAATAGTTTGAGTTGACGAGGATGAAGCTACCGAATTGACATTCAAATTACCAAGGGTTTTTGTCGAGTTCGCCACCAAAGATGTCAACATTTTATTTTGAGCTAAGATGGTATCAGTTTGATCCAAGATTTAGCACAGATTTAGATGTTGTTGAGACAGCTGCCTGAGGAGGCCCAAAGTATATCTTTCCTAAGCTTCGCGAGGCCTTCTCCAACATCTTGGGAAAGATGTGATTTCATTCCTCAACTTTGCAGTTTTGGAGGGAGGAAAGAATTTAGTTATAAAATCTTGAGCAAGTTCCTTCGAAGTCGTGAATGTTCATTCATCACAACTTTGTAACCACCATTTGGCTTTATCCCTTAAAGAGAAAGGAAAAGCCATCATTCGGACTGCATATGGTGAAACCCCATTATATCTGAAAGTGCTAATAATCTCTTCAAAATTTCTCAAATGAGCATGTGGATCTTCGGTTGCTCCACCTCCAAACATGGCATGAGTCTGAAGCATCTGAATTAGAGTTGGCCTGATTTCAAAATTATTCGCTTAGCTGGCGGGTCTGGTAATACTAGAATTAGCCCCATCAAAAGTGGGTCTAGTATAATCCCTCAACAATCGCTGTCTATTACCGTTCTCATTCCCATTCACAGTTTCCTCCTCATCTTCATTCCCTCATTCCTTGGTGCAGCTTCAAATTGGCCATGGCAAATTTTTCTTGGTCCTCTTGTTGTTTCTTTTGTTTCCGTAACCCACGTAGAGTTCTTTCTATTTCCAAATCAAGTGGAAGTAGTTTTTTATCACCAAGGGTCATAAACTATAAAACAACACTAGAACACAAGTTAAACGTACCACTGTGGAAAATTTAAAAGAACAAGGAATAAAATAAAATCACAGAAAGAAAATGAGAAGAAATTAAACAAAAAATAAAATAAAAAAATCTAAATTAGCAATAATACTAAGCGGCTCAATATTGCCTAGATATTTGATCCCCGGCAACGGCGCCAAAAACTTGATACGTGTCAAACCCTAAATTCACAAATTAACTACGTACTAACACATGTTTCCGCAAGTGCACGGGTCGGGTAGTAGTATATAGGTAATAAGGATCATCCCACGAGGATTAAATTGGTCAATTACCGAATATTTAGTATCAATGACTATTTATATTATCACAAATTGAAAAGAATTATTTTTGGATTTAATCTCTTATTTTTTTATAAAAATAAATTAATTAACAAACTAACCCTAAAAGATTAGGAAAAATAATTTTGCATGAATTAAACAAAAATAACTAATTTAATTACGAAATAAGTAATTGACAAAAAATCCTAACTAAAATAAATAAAAAATCTAACGGAAGCAATTTAATTAAATAACAAAATTAAACTAAGAATTAATCCTAAATTAAAATTAACTAAATTAGGCAAAAAGCAATTAAATAATTAAACAACGAAAATTGAAGTGAAAATAATTAACTAATAGATATTAAATTTAAAGATTCGGGGTCATTGACACGTCCCTGTCTCTTATACACATCTAGATGTGTATAAGAGAAAGGTAGTTAACGGGACCAAAGAAATTAATATAAAAAATATAAATTATTTAAAGAGAACCCTAGCGACTATTCTCAAAAATACCTAAAACTTACTTCTCCCTAATTCTCTAATACTAACTTATAAAAGAAAATGGCTATTTACAGAAATATGTGAGTTATAATTTTAAGAATAAACTAAATTGCGGCCCATAATGGATTCTTCTTCACGTTTAATTCCATATTGTGGTCCACGTGTGTAGCTTTGCACAATCCTTTGCTCCCTTGGATTCCTTGCTGTGGCCAATTTTGACTTTTCTTAGTGAAACCTTGTCCTTTACACAATCCAGATGTGCATAAGAGACAGTTTAATTCTGATCGGACTTGTCAGGTCTCGAGATAGAAATGTACCTCCTGTATAGGATGTTGTACCTGCCGGTGAAAGTGAGGGTGATGCTGTAGCTGCTGATTTCTGAAATTGTTCAATGGAAACAACAGCAAAAGCTCTTCTTCTATTCCTCATAATCAGCATCTCAGATGGAACTGAGGCTTGAATCGGAGGTAGCAGTTTGCTCTAAAACCAAAAATACGAAGGTGATACATGCCGTGAAGGCGTTGTTGTCGTAATCTAAACTCCACATGCTTCTTTGCAACTGGAAGATGGACATAAATGCGTGAGATTTGGATTGATAAATTGATAATATTCTTTTAGTTTGAAATGGATTAATTACATTTATCTCCTCTAAAATTTGACCACATTACCAATCAATCTATGTGGTTTGATCAAATTTCAATTACTCCTTGAATGGCAAACTTTTAATAAGTGTCAATCCATCTATGTGGTTTGATCAAATTTCAATCACCCCTTGAATGGCAAACTTTTAACTATATAAGTACCTCTTTAATGTGATTAGTTTGATGTTGAAATGTCGATACAAACAATCCAAGGGTCGTTACAGGTTTGATCTTGAACCGCTGAACTTATTCAATTTCTCGTAGGATAACAATTGAAGAATATATACCGAGAACTTTAAGTTTGATCTTGTTCAAAGAATGTTGGTGAAGAATGCGACTCTTGATTATTGTAGAAAATGCGGTACTTTGTTTCTCATGCTTGTCGATCTCCTAGAGTCTTATTGCTCGTGTGGTCGAAGTGCTTTTCCTCGTTTCCCTTCCAATAAGAATAGCCTTGTATTTATAAGCAAAGAGTGAAAGGTTTAATATAGGAAAGTTAAATCACTAAGTTAATTAAGGGCAAATTAATTCCTCAATTAGCTCTAATTGATTTTTCTTAATTTAATCAATTAAAGGGATTTTATATCTTCAAATGATTCTAAAATAATCGATTGGGTTTAGGGTGCTTAACAAACTCTATTTGCATGTTTGGCCCATTCAAAATGCAAGGGATATGGATTTGACTAGTCATTTTTATCGAGTTTGATTTGAGACATTACGTTCAAGATTCTAATTTTGATGGACCAAGAAATAATTAAGATTATGCATTTATAATCTTAATTAATTGATTATTTATTTTTTTAAATGTCTACAAATGCCTCTTTCAAAACTTATATTTGGTACATGCTTGTATAATAGTTTAAGTCTTTAAATAAAACCTACTGCTGCTTTTTATTTTCGAAGACGTAACCAAGCCTGGGATCCCAGCATAGACTCTTGCCCAAAGATCATCCCATTATGGAAATAAAATAACCGTGCATTGAACCAATTGATTTGCATGCCAATTATAATTTTTTGATCTAACTTGCTATAATCAACCCTCATGGAAAGCCTTTCCAAAATTTATGGTAGAATGGAGATCTCTTGACTGGAATGCGCATTATTATTATTTTTTTCAAGCCTTCATGCATCAAAAGAATTGTGCACATTTACACACAATTCTCATTCTGCTTGCGTGTTGGATGGAATTTTCTCTTCAATAGAAAGTGTTCCTCAAATCATGGGTTAACATAACCAAGTTGAAATTTAATTCTTCCAAAATATATTCCGTTTCCAAATCTCTTGCTAGAAACAAAGAATTTGTTAGAAAATTAAGCATCAATTTCTGCACACTCACTCATTATTTATTCTCTTGTAAGCTTCATAATTCATCACAGTAAGAAAACTTGAGACAGAAAATTCCACCTTCAAGATTCCAATCCTAGTCTTATGCTTTGATGATTCCTGTAGCCAAAGTGACATATTTATCTTCATCAATATTCTCCTCATTGATTTGGTCAACAACACTGGCCATTGAAGCACCCATTCCGTAAAGCAGAATACTAACTTGGTCCCCAATGGTCAGAGGGGACATGGACACAATTACTATCGTGTGGGAAGCTTTAATCTGGATCACTCCACTTCAGTTCGTACAAGTAAGACCGCGAGTGTTCTCCGTTTTTTTTTTGAGTTTTTTTTTTTTTCTTATGTCACCTGAACTTCAATTGAATAATTATTCTCACCAAAATACTGATTTACCACTCGGCATACACCCTGCACAATAAATGAGCATAGTAATTTTTTTTAAAGGTTTTGATGGCAAACGTGTGGTATTCATTACCACTTGCTTCAATATAATATAGTCTTCATAATATCCCACTGAATTTACATATTTTTTAAGAAAAATACTTAAATAGATCCAATTTTTTATTTCATGTATAAATTTTGCGATCAGAATTAAACGTTAAAAAATCTTTTTTATATTAATTGATATCATAAATTTTTTAAGGTTTAATTCACGCCACAGGATCTACAAATGGGATTAAAAATCAGATCTACCTAAGTCTTTACATTTCTTAATATTACTAATGCCTACTCCAAAAGTGTTTTCTCATTGGATTAACGTTGGTCATGTATGTATACAGACACTTCTAGCCAATCATCTTTATTACATCACACATCACCATCAAACCAGCCATAGAAACATACATGAATCCTATGTCAACGTGCAGGTAACATATTTGAACACTATCTTTTCCAAACACTATATCAGAAGCTTTATATGCACTATCAAATTCCTAATTCACATGCGTGTGCAACTCTGCCTGTATTATTATTATTATTATTATTTAATTTTTAGGCTCAACCATGATCATGCTATTGGGTAATAAATCTGGACTCAATGGCTGTCACTGTTTTTGTTTGATCCCAAATTTTGTGAATTGCTCTTCTCCTCGAATCCAATCTTACTCCTTTGGCTTGGGGTATGCATGATTTTTTTTTTTCTTTTTAGATTCCATGTGAAATCATTATTATGCACAAAATCTTCTTGCCATTGGAACTTCAATATCTTAAATAATTTCGGTATTATGCAATTCTTGCTAATATGTCTTTGACATACCCCTAAAGATTCTTGCAACTAAATCATCAAGATTCTGGTACCATGTCTTCTTACCGTTGCGTCATTGATATACTCTTAGAGTGGCTCGTAACTAGACATAAGGTTATCAACTGGATTGTCACAACTCTATTAACATGCCTTCTTACGGTTGTATTGTTGACGTACCTCTAGAGTGGCTCGTACACAGATCATCAACTAGAACACCACAACTCCGGTATCATGCCTTCTTGCATCATTGACGTACCACTAGAGTGGCTTGTAACCAGATCATCAGCTGAATCACCATACCCCCGGCACCATGCCTTCTTATGGTTGCGTCATTAACGTACCCCTAGAGTGGCTCGTATCGGATCATCAGTTGAATCACCACACTTCCGGTACCATACCTTCTTACAGTTGCGTCGTTGACACACCCTAGAGCGACTCATAATCGAATCATTAGCTGAATCTACCATGCCTTCTTACAATTGCATCGTTGACATACTCTTAGAGTGGCTCATAACTAGATTATCAACTGGATTGTCACATATCCGGTACCATGCCTTCTTACGGTTGCGATGTTGATATACCCCTAGAGTGGCTCGTACTTGTATCGTCAACTAGATCACACAGCTCCGAAACCATGTTGGATGGTCCTCAGTGCATTGCATAGCTTATGATTAACCTTCGAACCTTGTTAATAACTGATTTGGATATGGCTTGCACAATAGCAATCTAGGTCTTCTTTATCAACGAATTGAGCTATCGAACCCACTTCTTCACGCCATCGTTATTTTCGTTCTTTTTTTTTTTAAATAAGTGAGATAGTTTATTTTAAAGAGACAATTATTTCCAAGAGGTCATATTTTGTGATTGTGGATGACAAGGATAACGATATTGAAAGTGGAACCACTTTCCTTGCACGTTCTTCAGCATTTGATAAGTTTCCTAAGAAGTTAGACAAGTATGACCCCAAGAATTTGTTAGGGTGGTCAAGAAACTCTCCTAAAAAAGACGATCGCTCTTTGTTTTAGCTTGCTTCTAACCATTACAATGCCTCACGTCAAACTCCTTGTCTTACTTTGGGACGTCGCATTATTGCTGGCGAAGCGATTTGGGAAACTTCCTTTAAGGTCAATCTTTAGGTGAGTTCACACACACACCTTTTTACTAGGAATGGCTAGAAGATGTTGGTCTTGGTTGAAATCATGCCTTTATGATGTTGTTTATGCAACCTTGTTCATGTATGACCGCAATGCAAACATTTTTGGAGCTTTTTGTGAGTGATGGCGTCCTCAAATGAATACAGCTCACACCTCCTAAGGAGAGATTTCTTTTATCTCTTTGGGACTTATCTTCACTTGGCAGGCTACCTTGCAACGACTTATTCTATGACAAGGTTGTCCTTACAAAGAAAATATTATCCGCTGTCAACAAATAAGGGAAGAACGTCATTCCACCCAGTTGCCAATACTTATTTGCCACTTCCATGTCTATGTGGGGACACCAAGAAAGTCTCAAAAGTATTTTTTTTCCAATTGGATTAACGTTTTGGCACAGAGGAGCTCCTAAGTACCAAGTTTTCGCAAAGCGAGATGGAAGAAAGAACAATACTCAATTGATAGCTTTTCCTTCAGGTGCTATCCCTAACTCCTTCCAACTGGTCAGAATAAAAGTATAGTGCATTCGTAGACCTTGGAGTTGATGATATCTACCGGGAGAAAACCTACTTGGTTGCCTTGATCTCTAGTTGGCTTTGCATTTTTGCCCTTCTTATTCGTGAAATATGCCTCATTTGACTGGGGACTTTTGTGACAGCAAGTTTGATTATTGAATGGATAAGGGTCTATTTAGTTGTGCCCGTATTAGCAAGTATTTACCAAGGCTTGAATAGGATAGCGAACTCTTCCCAACTTGGTAAGGGTTGCCATACTTTTTCGGCACATTATGTTTGTCTGGTTGATTCAATAATGGCTAAATCATTCAAGATTTCTTCCATTATTTCATTTGCTAAGATAAGTGCATGAGAGCATATCATGCGAGCGACTAACTTTGCATGGCATCCACCTCTTTTACTCTAGAAAAGCAACACATCTTCATTGACGATCATAGCCTTTCCTAATTTAAGTTTAGCTACTTTATGAACTTGCAATCAATTTACTTACTTGTCTTTGCAATGCGAAGACTTGTATGTGGTAGAGATTTACAATTCTCATAGATTTCCTGGCCAATTTGCCTTTTGTCAAGACCTTCCAGGTGAACACAGTGAAGAGCTTCCTGCATCAGTCTTGGAGAGGTTGTATCAACTATATCGCTCTTGCATCCGTGCTGGCATGAAGTCTGAGGTATCAGTTCCCATTTTATCACGTAATTTTGGGGATCGTTTCACTCGACGATATAGTGCTTGGTGGACATAGTTCTGTGATGATTATTTTAAAAGTGGTCCCAAGACATTGACAGAGTTATTTCTTAGTTCTGTAAATAATCTAGCCAGTGGTACTGTTCCTATGTCAAAAGTGGATGTGAAGATTACCGCTATGGACGAAAGCACTAGCTCTCAAAAGCGATGTGCTCCAAGAAGTTCAAAATGAGACTCCAGCTGATGATCATCCTAGTGGACATCTTTCTCAGCAGCTGCAATTGGATAAAATGAGTGATGAGACTCAGCTGAGACGGTTCAAAGATTTGCCAGTGATGACTGATCAACTTTAGCTGAAGACTGTGATAGCAACAACTATTGGAAACATATCTCGAGTGACAGGTGTTCACGAGATGTTGCCAACATTCTTGCAGAGCTTGTGTTGAATGCAAAAAGTCTGTTTACTGGTGTCTGTAGTTCTAATCAAAACTCTGGATGCCATAGGGGATCACGTATTTTTTTTTTTTTGCATTAACTTTCTTCTTCATTTGTCCAACATGTAAAACACTTCTTTTGTTAAATGCTCTTAACTTATTTTGACGCTTGGAAGCATTCATTTTATCGTAGAAGGTGCAACATTGAATGGGCTGGAAAGTAGTGATAATACTATCTCAGGCCCTAGCCAATTTGAATTTGTTGTGCACAACTTAGGAAAACCTTCTGATCTTATCCCATTTTCAAATGCAGAAAAGTGGTTGCCTATGATGCCTACTATGCCTATCCTTGCCCAGCCTGTCCTACACGAATCGACTGTGCCTTCTATATTTAGATGTGTCACTGCTATCGTGCCTGAACAATATCGCAAAGCAGCTTTAGGTATTGGAGAAAGAATTTAACAACAAATCTTGGAAACTTTATTTGAGCAACTCTTGGAGTACTCTGACAGGTTTGCCAAATTATTTCGAGTGATTGAACTTGATGGATTCAACCACTTTCCGTTGCGCACTCGAGTGGAGAACATTATGACCCATACCAGCAAGTATCAGGAATTTCACAACAACTTTTTTGGGAAGCTTACCGAAACGACACTCTCCATTAACCTCGCTGCTGTTCAAAGACAGGTCGAGAAGACTTCTTCGGCAAGTGAGTAAAAGTTGAAGTATCTTGAGCCTATCGAAGCTAAACGATTAATTCTTGAGGCTAGGAAACTTGAATTGGTAAAGAAACTAGAGCAGTTAAAAATTGAGATGCAAGAGGTTGATGCTGAGATACACAAGGTTAATGATGAGATGTCTCACGATCAACATCTGATGGCTCATCTTGCAACTGAGCAAACCAACCACCTTAGGAACACTCCAATTGTATCTTCTAAGGATTCTGAAGATTTGAAAGCACTTCATATTTCTCTAAAAGAAGAACGAACTGAAGTCGCACAATTGAAGTGGATGGATTAATTCTTCCTTTATCATCATTTTTTCAGTAATTTTATCTCCTTAATAAACATGTACTTTCTTGTTATTTCATGTTCAATCAAACCTAAGATTAAATGCACTTTAAGAATGAATTTGATATACACTTATTTCTTTTGAATTATTTTAGTCATTCACAGTTTATACTCATGCGAGCCAAGAGTAATTTATTTACATCATTATTGATTTTTTTTATTAAATAAACTAAGAGGAATAAACAATTGACTGGACTTGGACATACCCAAGCTGCCAACGTACTCTAGAAGGGATCAAGTTAGAAAACATAGTTCAACAAAAATACAATTTTTTTTTTTTTTTGTAGGAACGAAAATAAGATAAACAAACAATTGGCTAAACTTGGACATACCCAAGCTTCCTAACGTACCCTAGAAGGGATTAAATCAAAAACGTAGATCAACAAAAATGCAATGATTTTTAAAAAAAGGTTGCTATGAAATTTAGGTTTACGGGAAATACTGCTTCATAAATTTGCCAATGCTTACTCTGAGGCTTTGATGGCATAGGTAGGACATAGCATTTCCTCTTTGTTTTGAGAGATTTCTTTAGTGTTAATAGGGGTGTTCATTCAACCAGTATTCGACTTTTGGATTTGTTTGACTTTTGACTTGAAATTTTCAAAATCAAAATCAAGTCATATAAATCCAAAATCAATTAAATTCAAGTCGTTTAAATTCGACTTTTTCAACCGGTAAATCGAACAAGTTTAATAAGTCAAACATTGAATTTTCTTTCATTTCATATTTTAATTCCAAAATTTAGTACATTATCTCACAAATTCCATATCATTCCACAAAAGTATACTACATTTATAAGTATATATACTTATTAATGTAATATTTTTATTTTAATTATTTCAATTTCTACATATATCATCCACATTATGATGTTTATATAATATGCGTACAAAAATATAATTCATAATATGCCTGTCTATATCATGTATCTTTGTATGTGTGTGTATACTTATTAATGTAGTATTTTTATTTTAATTATTTCAATTTCTACATTATCATCCACATTATGATGTTTATATAATATGTGTACAAAAATATAATTCATAATATATTATATATACAAGTTTCAAATATATTATATGTAGAAATTTACACACGTATCTTTGTATGTGTGTGTATACACACACACACACATACATAAGTTACAAATCTTAATATATGAATGTATATTAGTATATATATATTATACATAAATGTTAAAATTGATTTATAAAATCACAAATTCAAAACTATTTATCAAAATCAATTCATATAGAAAAATATTATTGAATCACCAACCCCTGTTAAATTATATCGTATAAGTATATAGGAATGTATACAATTATGTAACTCTATCTATACTAATAGTAAGTTAGTAATGAATTCGTGGTATTTTGATCAAGTTGTATTGAACTATTCTCAATTCAATAATACATGAAGTCCAACTCTTCAAAGTGAAGCACAAGTGGAGATCCTTTAAGTGCAAGAAAGCTGAATTTCCTTTCAAGTTTATTTTAGTTTGGTCTTTATATAGTAGTTTAAGTCTGTGTAAATTGGATTGATTTTAGAGTTAGGTTTAAGTCGAGTTTAGTTGTTGATTTAATTCTTAGTTTTTAGGCTCATTAATTAGCCTTAATAAGGCCCATTTAGTCCAAATCTTGGGGCTACTTATGGCTGAACTTTAGCACTACTTTTTTAGGGGTTTTTAAGCTAGCTTTTAGGATTTCTATAAGCCTATAAATAGCCCTCATCATATGGACGAATGTATAGCAGATTTTTATCAAAAAAAAACTTGTCTTTTTCGTGAGGAAAAAGTTATTTCTTTTAGTCTTTGGATTAAGACTTTGTTGGGATCATCGCTTGAGCAACGGTGATTGTTTTAACCGACTTATAGATTTGGGTTTTGCCTGATTCATATAGGCAATGGGCCAATTCTCGCTTTAAATCTTGTTAAGAGTTTGGTTCTTGTCTTACTATAGACAATGGGTTGAATTCTTGCTTAATTCTTGTATGTTCTTTATTGTTCTTGTTTGTGTGTTTGCTGTCCAAATTCTTGTGACCAACTTTGGAGTAGATCCTTGGGGTTTTGGTGCCATCTTGAATTGTTGGGTTTCGTGGCATCAATTTGATTGCGCACGGGGTTCACATTAGATTGGTATCAGAGTTGGTTCAATTCTAGTAAGTTCTATTTGTTTTTGTTTTCAATTGTTTCAGATTTTCTTTCAAAGAAAATCATATCTTTGTTTCATAAAAAAAAAAAAAATCATACTGTTCACCGTACTGTTCATCCGAAAAATTCCAGCCATATTGTTGCTTCTTTGTTATTGTTCTTCATTGTTCTCTTTGTTGTTGCTGCTATAAAAAAAAAAATCTTTTCTTAGCCGAATCTCAAAAGAAAAAAAAAAGAAGAAGTGTTCTTGGCTGAATTTTGAAAAAAAAAAAAAAGGAAAAAAAACTTGTTTGACCAAAAAGAGTAAAAAAAAAAATGTTGGAAAAAAGGGGAAAAAAAAAGGAAAGAAGAAGAATCGGCTATTGGGAAGGAGGACAAAAATTTTAGGGCTTGCATAGTTGGTTGCTTATAAATATAGGCAATTATTTGTTTATTTCTTGATCTAAAAAGGTTTTGATTTCTTACCTTTTGCTACTTGTGTTTGGTATTCCATATTCCAATTCTAATTGCACTTGGTTTCCTTATTCTAATCCTATTTGGAATTGGTTTCATGTTCTAATCGTATTTGGAATTGGTTTCTAATCCTAATAGGATTTGAAAAAAAAAAAAACCTTAATCCAAGTTGACTTAGGAAAATTATCCTAATCCTAGTTGGACTCAAAGAACTAATCCTAATCCTATTAAGATTTGGACTACTTACCCTAATCCTAATTGAATTTTGAAATCCACCAAATACTTGGCACTTTCCATTTTTGGAAACTCCCTATTTTTGGAAACTTTCTATTTTTTGGAAACTTTCTAAATCAAGGTCTACTTTCCAAGTTTGTAATTTTGTTCAAAAGCACTTAATATTTGTTGGTTCTTTTAATTTCTTTGTTATTCTTAAGTGCTACTTGCTTGTTTTTGTGTGCTTAGTTTTCTTTTTTTTATTTGGTAAATTTGCTTACCAAATTCTTATTTGCTTTTTATACATTTGATTGCTTCACGTAGTCTCGGATATTTTGTTGTCTCTTCTTCTTTGAAGTTTAAATCCGAAAGTTTGGTGTTTTTTATTGTCGTTGGCCCGTGATTATTTGTTTTCTTTAACTTCCAACCTATTAAATGGTTAAGACATAATTGGAGGTCACTTTGGTCCTCGTAGTCTTCCAAAGACTTTGAGAGTGAACTAAAGAGAGGGAAAAGGCAGTGTAATGAGATCATTTGAGTGATAAAAGCCATTCAATTGAGGGTATACACGAGAGATGTTTGAGTGATACAATTTGAGTGAAGTGCTCTCCAAAGAGTAAGGCCGTGTAGTGAGGAAAATATTCTAATTATTTCTTTTTCTATAGCTAACCATACAATTTTGTGAATTACATTTTTGAACACCTTATTAAGTGCTAAGGTTCCAGCTGGCAAGTTATTTTGTGAGCCTACTTTTATTTTTGATGTGAAGCTCGTTATTATATCCTTCACTATTGGCGGAAATCTTTGCTCACATGTCATTTACAACTATGGAAATTTCGAAAATGGTTTTTATGATAGCTATACTAAGGCATATCACTTGTGTAAAAGGGTAAAGTGCCACAACATCAAATAAATGAAGAAAACTAGGTTTGTGAAAAGCCAAATACTGTAATTGAATAGTATGCCTAACCATATAGTTTTCTTGCTTTTGTGGCAAGTGACATATCAATTGAGTTGAAAATGGTTTAATTTGCATGAACTTATTTTTGTTTTTGTGTTGAAACTTAGGTTTGCCTTAAGAAATTGTATAAATTTAACTAAATTTAGAATTATTTTTAGTGTACATTTTGTTTATTTCTTTTAAAAAACTTTGACTTGGTTGTTGTTTTTGTGCAAATTCTTGGATTTCAATTCCAATTTTGGAGCATTGTTTGGATGCCTTAATTGATAATCAACATGCCATCAAATCTAAAATTGTTGTTTACCAATCAATTTCACTTTTCTTCAAACTAACTTGGATAACTTTGTTAGATTGGTAAACTTTGTTCATGAATTTCGAATCTCAAGTAAAGTTAACTTCAAAATTTTCAAATTTTGTCCAAATCAAGTCAAGTTTTTGTTATGGCATGGTAACTTGTTTGATTTTATTTTACTTAGACACGCTACCAAAATTTTTGTTCCTTACTTAGTTTTTGAGCAGCCTAAATTGTGTGATTTAGGTCAAATGCTTTGTAAGAATGAAGCCGTGTCAATTTTGCCTCTAAACACTTTGACTAAAATTTTTATTTATGGTCAAATAACTTCCAATTGGAATATGTGTCAAAATCAGTATTTTCTGACAATTTCTCAAATTGTGCTTATTTTGTCAAAACTGAATGATATTCTACTTTGGCGTGCACATGGATCTGAACTTTTCTGAAAATGTCAAGATGAGGAGATGAAAGATGGAGCAAGCATGGATTTACTCTTTCCAAGATTGGAGTACATTCCTGGTATTCTTCACTTTGAAGAATTGGATTTCATGTATTATTGAATTGAGAATAATTCAATCCAACTTGATCAAAATACCACGAATGTACTCCAATCTTGGAAATAGTGAATCCATGCTTGCTCCATCTTTCATCTCCTCATCTTGACACATTTTCAGACTGTTCGGATCCATATCATATGTAATATAACTATATAAGTATATAAATTAAATGTCATGTAAAATATATTATTATTACAATTATAAATTATACAAATTTTAGTATATTAACATAAGAACATGTATGTATAGATATATTATATATAAATACTTTAATAAATACTTAAATATATATAATTTATTAACTCTACTATCTATATATATTAAAAGGAAATTAATAATTCATTTAATTAGTTATTGAAATAAAAGTGTTACATTAATAAATTGTACACTTTTATTAATTTATAAGTACATAAATTATACATAACACCAATAATTATATAAAGAAAAGATATTTATGTATTAAGAAAAAAATAATATTATCAGCTATTAATATATTTAATTATTAAGAATTAAAAATACTATGACTTATGTATACAAATACATTAATATATTATTATAATTATGGATAATATATATATATATATATATATACACACACACACACACACACGTTCTATTTGTTTGACTGGCAAAGTCGAACGGCTTGATCGACCGATAAACCAATCAAACTAGTCAATATATAGATCGGTGTTCAATCGATAGTTTGATACACATCTAGATGAAGTCAAAATTGAGTCGAGAAATCACTTAGTTAATTTGACTTCAAGTCAAAAAAAATAAGTCAATTCGAAATTTTGACAATTCGACTTGATTGATTTTTCAATACTTATATCTATATATATATATATATATTAGTAGTACATTCTATCTTATTAGACTTCTATTTCATTCTTTGATTATTAGCTTTACTAGGAAAAATTTTATTATAAGAAAGTTCTATTAAGTGATATGTCAACTAATATTTTTAATTAATAAAATTTTAATATTTTAAATAATAACTAATTCATTTATTTATTTTTAAATTTATTATTTTAAATAATAAAATTTTATTAATTTAAAAATACTAGTCAACATGTCACTTCGTACTATTATAAAAGGAATTCTGACGCGTATTCTTTGCTGAGTTGTACGTGTTTTTTACGTTGAATTGGAAGACCAGCTGAACCATAAGAGGTAAGGAAGGGCGGCAACCAGCAAAGTGTGTTGGGAGTCCAAATACCACATGTTATTGCCAGCCCTCGCTTTGTTACGTGTGGTCTTGGATTAATTGGGACCCACGGTAATGATGAAATACCTTTATTGCCATTGAAGACCATCACCTTGAACGCGAGTAGTCTAGGATTAATAATTTGTGACACGGTATGATGTGAAAATTTTATATAAATCCGATATATGGCATAATATCATAAATTTTTTAATTCATATTATTTTACATCACTTTACATTATTTAAATGAGTGATGTAGAGTAATATAGACTAAAGAGTATATGATACTATATTATAAATTTGATTCATATAAGAATTTTCTTGATATGATAACACAACATTAAAATAATATAAAATTAATACATTATTACACTATTCAAATTTTATCTAGTTATTATTAGGTGTATATGACATAAGTAAACGAGTTAAGTTAGATTAACCCGTAAAGTAACGAGATAACCCGTTAATTTAATCTATAATCAAATTTTACTAAATTGTTACATTAATTATAATTTAATATAATATATTTTAATATTTAAAATAATAATTGTAACGTAACATTACTAAATCAAATATAATAATTAATTTAAATACTATCTAAAAATTTTCAAAACTTTTTACAATGTGTTCTAAGTACTACTATGGTTGCTTTAATGTTTCATGAAAATTCTATCCAACGATTCAATCAATTTTGTCACTATAAAAGGACGACTTTACGTTTGGGCCGTATCGGTTAAGTTTTCTGTCTATTTATTATACGCCGACTTAGAGTCTTCGCAGAACCTTTTTTGTACTCGAAGTTCCAATCCCTCTGTGCATCTTGATTGTTGAGTACATCCATAAACAACACAACTGTAACAACAGGATTAATCCGGAGCTAAATCAACTTCAATCGTATGGCAGCAGGTCGCAAAAGTCGCGAAAATAGAAACCAAGAAGAATTTTTGGACCACAAAAAGAAGGTTAATTTTCCAGTCTTCCTCTTTCCTTTTATGTATTTCTTGCATGTCTTGCTTTTTCCATTAGCTCTCGGCATGATCTGATCATCATCTTCTTCTTTCTTGACGTTAGTTTTAAATGCGAAATTAATTTCCATTTTAACTTTGTATAGTAGTACTATAGATACTAGATCCTACGTAAGCCATTTTAAGGTTTTGAAAAGGAAAAAGATAAAATTTTCATGCCTACATAGTTGTGTGTTTCTGCAGAAGAGATGGGTTGATGAGAAGTCTGGTAATTATTGCTTCATGATTTACCCAAGATCCCTCTATATAACTTGGGGACAGCGGGAATTCTGGGACTGGAAATGCTTCATAGGAGACGAGGTAATTGTTTTCATATATATATATATATATAACCAATGATGATTTTGGCTATAATTTGTAATTTTTTCCGGTAATTTATGCTTTAAAAAAATAAATAAACTAACTCAAATTCATAACTTTGCCTTAAGCTCCTTCAATCTTTGGGACAGCTACCAATAACCATAAGCCCCACATTCTTTAACTTGCATTTTCTTTTGAATTTTATTTTTTCAAAGCAAAATTTAAATATAATTTTATACACACAACGAATGTGCTGATATGACTAGTATATATTACAGGGAATTAAAATAAAATAATTAGGTGAACCGTTACAGTTATATGTTTTTTCCGTCCTATTTATAATTTTGTCATATTTAATTTATTTTTGGTTAAATAGATCTATTTTATGATGAATTAACTCACATAAATTTATTTGATTTTTAATGAAATTTGTTCAACAAGAACGATTACATGAAAATTTAAAATTTTAAAATAAGTTAGGAAACAAAAATAAAATTGATTGTGTCGAATCGAATTTGCAGTGACGAGAACATTGAAGTGATCAAACTGAGTCATATCTGCTGGTTAGATATAAGGGGAAAATTCAAGATGTCGGATCTCTCATCTGGTGGTATTTATGAAGTTGTGTACGTGGTGAAGTTGACAAAGGCTGCTTCAGGCTGGGAACTTCCTATTACTTTGAAACTATCACTTCCCGAAGGGAAAGTCCAAGAAAAAACATTGAGTCTTTTAGAGAAGCCAAGAGGGCAGTGGATAGAGCTCAAAGTAGGCACCTTTCAAGCGAGAGAAGGAGAAGAGGGTGAGGTTTGCTTTGATCTTATGAGAACATGGAGGACATTGGAAAAATGGGTTTCTTCTCCAGGGTGCAATTATCAGGCCAGGGAATTAATTTTCTTGAAAATAATAATAAGACTATTAAATTTACAATTACCAATGTGTAGGAAACATAATGATGTATTCTTCTATTTCTCCAAGTTACTAATACTTATTGGCCTTTTCAATTATTATTCCATTTTCTGTACCTTGCTTTAAATTCATTTCAAATCATACATCAATCTCTACCGGTTTACATTGCATTTGCAGGTTTTCTTCCATCCTCTGTAATTCTTATTTTAGTATAATCAAAAAAGAATCCTATACGATCAAGGTAAGAATCACTTTATTGTTTTTTACGCAAAAAATAGTAGGTTGCCCTTCCCTTTTGGAGCAAGAAGCACTTGTAAGATAACAGAGGGAGTAGTTCTTTACTAGAGATTCTACACCAAAACCCTCAGATATTACTAAAACCAGGGGTCACGTCTATTTTTAGGAGATGTTTGGTTTGGAAAGTATATGTTTGGAAATCTGAATTAGAATAGAAATTATAAATTTTATTATCGATATGAGTTTATATTATTTCTCCTAATTTATTTAGTTAGAATAAGGAATGAGTTTCATTATATTAATAAGTTAATCAATTTGAAATCTAGGTCACAAATAGAGATAAAAGAAGACATTTTCTAATGTTTTCATTCTCATAAAATAATTTTTGATTAATAACAATGAGAAAAAATGATAATTTGAAAGTATGTTTCTTTGCTTTATATAGTACTATTTGATTATCTTTTAGTACTATTTAGTTGATAATTTCACGATTAATAATCTATGATACTTTTTTCGATTTTTTTATTTTTTCATATCGATTATGTTCAGTTATGCATCGATTTTTTTATTAAGTTGAATGGACTCATTAATACTTTTACTATACGAGAGAATATATTTTAGAAATCTCAATAGGACTTTCTTTCATATCTTATATTACTATCTTATTATTTGTTTCAAACAATAAAAATTACAATCAAATTTAATATTTATTTCATTATGAAAATTTATTTTTTCATGATACGGATAATCAAATATTAACTTTAATTAATATCTCAAAAAATATTATATTGGATCTCTCATACTACTATTTAGATTAGGAGATAGTACATTATTCTGAATAGTACTATGTTGATATTTTAATAGTAGGTTTCTTTGTTTCACACTGTATTGTATGATTATCCTTAATATAATTTAGTTGATAATTTCACGATTAATGATATAAAATATTTTTTTCTATTTTTTTATTGATTATATTTAATTATGCATCGATGTTCTTTATTATTTAATATATTAGATCTGATAGTACCTTTTACTATAGACGAAAATACACTTTAGATATCTTGTATAGTACTTTCTTTCATAGATTATAGCCTAAAAATGCACGGGTGCAAAAATATTATAAAATTTAAATAATAAATAATGTAAAAAATTTAAATAATAAATAATATAAATTGATGGTATAAATATTTTAATAATTAAATAATAAATATTGATGAGTAAAAGAAATTGACAATAGTATTAGGTTATATAATATCAGAAACTAAAAAAGAGATAAAAGAGACACGATTGTAAAATGAGCACTTGAAAATATTCAGAGTTCAGTCCTGCAAAAAATGAATTAAAATTAATTATAGGAAATAAATATTAGTTATGTCAGATTTATGTACCAGAGTAACTTACATATTAAATTTTATTGTTTGGATATTTTCCCAAACGTATTTGCATTCTTCTTCTTAATCAACCTTAAGGACAAAAGATACTACGGATGGAAAATTAACATTGTGCATACTCTCTGGTACTGGAATAATAAAGATAAATGATTTTTCTTCCAATATTTGTATAATTTTTTGAAGGAGTTGTATTCCATTTTCCTATACCAATTTTAGTATATGAGAAATTTACATATAAATGATAAAAACATTGACAAATATAATTTAGATATTCGTCAATTTACCTATAATGTTAACTTCTTTAATTCATTTGCAGTATATTGACAAAATGCATTCTACTTGAGTACCATATAAAATGGTATCTCTCATTTTGGTACTATCATTTATAATCATTTGCACTTTATACCTATATCCACATAAGTGCATAATTTATTAGCATAATATTTTTGTTGAATTAAATTAGATTTTGTTTATAATCATTTGGACTTCATATCTATATACCAAGATGAGTGCATAATTTATTAGCATAATATTTTATTAAATTTAAATAAAATAAACTATTACCTTTGAATAGGCTGAGTAACTATTTGACAGTAATAACAACATTTCAACTTCCCTTTCTAGGTATACACTTTCCTTAAGCACATGTTTCACATACCATACCAAAGGTTATTGGTATTGATATGGTGAATACATACAACAAAACGAAAGTGTGATACCTGTACATATAGAAAAAGAATTATTAGCTAAAAGTATTTTCGTAAAATATATCAATTTAATTAATGAAATTATAAAGGTAATAAATACAATATTTGAAAGGGGAGCAATATTATACACATCTTTTGTTGATTTTTATGTGTCTTGCATTAGACACCAATAATAATTACAAAATTGTAAGTGTATTTGTGCATGCCCACGTAACCATTTTTTGCGTACCATGATTCAAACTAAACCTGTACGATAATATTATAAACTTTCAATCTGAAAAAGTGCAATTAATTAGAAATGTCACAGCACGAATGAGGTTGCATACCATTTTTGATTGAAACTGTTTCTTTAATTGCATGATTGATATAGAATTTACTGCACTTGTAGTTGGATAAACATAGTTCTTATTCATAAAATATATTACATTTTAGTGTTAGTGATAAAACAAAAAATGAATGTAACTTGTTTATGGAAATATCTTTGATTTCTTTCACTACCAATCCACATGCATGCAAAGTAATAGTAGAATTTAAATTTTCAGCTAACTACTCTTCAACATTAGGAGCGGATTGATTCCAAAGAGTGAGTCATACTAATGTCTTGCTGCTTGTCAAAGTTAAAAATATATAATATAAATCAGTAGATTGTAAAAAATTATATATTCCAAATATTTAAAATGCTAATATACGAAGTACCATTTGTCAAGTAGCACAACATCTTTTTTCCAAGTAGTAGTATTCAAAGTTGGAGTGCCATACAGCTATTACCAAACCAATGACATGTGCAATATTAATCTAAATCAATGAATAAACATAATAATTATCAAACGAAGTAAATGATAATGATATTGATTAGGAATGTACTAATAAGATGCATATCTTGGTGAAGGTAAAGTGGAATATGATCACATAGTTCAACCACTTCTAATATTTCAGAGCTATTAGTAACGTGCAATTGAAATTGATAGTTCACAATTTTGAATTTCTCATCAATTGGTAAAATTGAATTCCTTTGAACCCATATACTTTTCATTCTACTAATTGTTCGATATAGCAGTTGATCTTTTCTTTACATACAAAACCTTGAATAGCAATACCTTGTTAAATAAAAGAAACAAAAATGTAAATTTTGAAGAAATGTTGCTCATACTAAACCATGATATACTATGTTTAAGTAATATATATACAATAAAAAATGAAGAAAGTGTCATGATATACTATGTTTTAATAAAATAAAATAAAAATAATTGACTGACCATTTCATCGAGAAATACAAATTTTAATGCTTGTATACTGAAATCTTTACCTTCACGACCTCTTTTTTGGATGAATCGAATTAGTCGAACCTTGATATTCCACTTCTATACTGTAGAGTGTAGACAAAGCAAAGGCACATAGCGTACAAATGCTTTATCTGTAATTAGCAAGATATAAAATTATTTTATTCAAGATATAAATTGCTTAATATTTGATAAAATCATTCATTATTGAGATTATACGATTTCATATTTATCTTGCACTCGATAATGTATATTATATACATGTAATAATAAAATTACATTGGGGAAAAATTTTAAAGACAAAAATCTTTGTTAATTTTAATATCCAAATAATAAGCCATAAGAGATAAATTTCCTAAAAACAAACTTGAAAGTCATGGTAATACATAAAAAATTTCTCAAATAAATAACCCATGCTATGCACGAGAAGATAAATGCAAGCATAAGAATAATTCTATATGTAAAGTATTTTCAAATAAATAAATTTATTTTTAACTTAGTATACATAATATAACTTTATATTTAACATGTATTGTAATAATTGATACTTATATAGTAATGCATAGTGTTGTAACTCTTTTTGGGAATAAATTATTTAAGAGGTAGGTTATAATAATTATGTAAGGGTCTTGAATAAATAGTATATAATAGTTAAGGATAACATCTAAGATTAATTTTTCTTTCTACATTAGTTTTTCAAGAAATTCTCTTTATAGTTAGTTTTTCTTTATAGTTAGTTCTTTATAATATAAATATTTTATGATAAAAAACAAAAATATGATAAAATTATTTATTTTCCATCATTAGTATAATCAGTATTTTTTTCTATGTATTGATACATGTTAACTTAATTATTTTATTTTACTTTTTGCTATATAGTTATACAAAATAGTTATAAGGATAAGATATAAGGAATTAATTAAATTTAGATGGTAATTTAAGGGTCCATATCTAGAATAAATTATCAGTGCCTCCATCCAAGAAATATTATAAAATTTAAATAACATATAATATAAATTGATAGTATAAATATTTTAATAATTAAATCAAATGATGATGAGCAAAAGAAAGTGACAATAGTATTAGGTTATATAACATCAAAAGCTAAAAAAGAGATAAAAGCAACACGATTGTCAAATGAGCACTTGAAAATATTCAGAGTTCAGTCATGCAAAAAAATAAACCAAAATTAGTTATAGAAAATAAATATTAGTTATATAAGATTTATATATTATAGTAACTTACATATTAAACTTTATTATTTGAACATTTTTCTCTTATACATGCATTCTTCTTCCCATAAGAACTTTGAGGACAAAAGATGCTACGGATGGATAACTAACATCGTACATAGTCTCCAGTACTGGGATAAAAAAAGTAATACATGGTTTTAATTCCATGTATGTATAATTTTTTGAAAGAATTGTATTCCATTTTCCTGTACCAATTGTAGCATTTGAGAAATTTAAATATAAATGACAAAAATTTTGACAAATCTAATTTAAACATTCATCAACTTACCTGTAATGTTAAATTCTTTAATTCATTTGCAGTATATTGGAAAATGCATTCTGCTTGAGTACCATATAAAATGGTATCTCTCATTCTGATACTATCCTTTATAATCATTTGCACTTCATACCTCTATCAACATAAGTACATAATTTAATAGAATAATATTTTTTTTTGTTTGGTAAAACAAATATTGTTACAAAATTAAATTGGACGATAGGTATCTCTTGTTTTAAAAAAATTTAAATAGCTGATAGAGAAAACATTAAGATATTTTTTTTAATAAAAAAAAATATGCAAGTCGTAAGATATGATCAATAAATTAGATGATAGATATTTGGTGTTTCAAAAAATTAAATTAGTTGTAGAGTTAATTGTTTAAAAACTCAAAAAAAAAGTGGAGTCAAACATAGATTCAAATAAAACATAAAGATAATCATTGTTTGCAAATGGAGTTAGTTGTTACATATAAATGATAAGATAAGTTAGATTATTTAGTTGTTAGTTAAGTGAAGATAGGAACTTTTTTTAAAAAAAAAATTGTTAACAATTTGCTAGGATATCTTACTAGTAATTAGATAAAAATAGAGAAAGTAGTTCAAAAAAGTTAAAAAATATTTTGTTAAAAGATATAGATTTTTTGTAAAGAAATTATATAAAGATAATAAATAGAAGGAGAGCATGAGAAATGTCATGCTCTTGTTGCCTAATGTTTAACACCCACTTTGCTTTACATATATATATAGATATAGATAGTACTATAGTATCATCATAGTACTATAGTATCATCTGTTACAACACTAAAAATTACTATCCTAATATCTGTTCCATTACGAAAATTGCTAGTATTATTCGATTGATAATAGTTATTTAGTTTTAAAAATGTTAATATGTTGTAGTGTATATTTATTTTTAGTATAATTTTATAGACTTAATAAAATCATTTAGTTATTCATCCATAATTTATTTTCGTAGATAAATATATATATTTTTACTTCAAAATTGTTATAATAATATTTGACAACATCAAATTATTTAACTGTTAAACAAAGATTATTTATTTTACTTAATTTTGAATGATTTATCTAACTACTAATAAGGCATGAACCTGTGATAAATCAAATTTAATGTTATTCTTAATGTGTTGATAGTAAAATACTACATAAATACCCATTTGACCTTAACTTCCCTCCCCATACTTCCCACCACTTTTAATTTTTCACTGGATCCATTATTTTTTATTTTTAATAACTTTAATTTCAAGAATATTTTTTCTTCAACAATTGTAAAAGAAAATCAAGAACTGAACAACTTAATATATTATATTTTATCTGATTATTTTTCAACAATACATGTTTATATACATTTTTAATTGCACAGTCATAGAATGTGCCAAAATTACTATATTTCCAAAAATTGGTAATAGGGTAAATCAGATGTTAGCATTTCATGATATTTCTTATTGTAATGCTATGGATTGGATAAATTCCTTTTCATTGTAACTTTTGCATTTATATATATATATATATTTTTTGAAACCACCTTCCCTTATCTCTAGTGATTTGAACTCATAATCAATAAGATATAGAAAAACATTTCACCACTTAAATTGCATTTTGGTTACATGTGACTTCTACATAAATCTCACAAAGTCAATTGGCTAAATTGGTAGTTGACAATATGAAATTTTATTGTTGGGAAAATAAACTTGGCAGTTGACCGCATCTTTTAGGTTGGTTTTGGATCAAAGAATTTGTGAAATGACTCAAAATCTAACCATATATTGTAAAACTAAATGGATATATTTTAAATTTACCCAAAATAAAAATTATTTGAAATATTTGCTTTCACACTTTTTATTTTTGATACATTTAAATTTTATATGTAATTTTAACTATAAAAATTACTCCAATAAACTGATACATTTCAAATTATTTGTCAAATCTTTCTACCCAACCACAACCTTATAATAGGGAAATTTTTGAATTTTGAAATCAACCGTCCAAATTGAGCCATATAAGTTCCGCTTTAGCTGTATCAAATCCGTGTTGAAACATTTCTTGGATGAGAGAAACGTTATTATGTAAAGCTGCTATTAAGTAGTATATCAAATAGTATTTTTAAATCAATTAAATTTTACTATTTTAAATGGTGAGATTAAAAATAAAATAAATTGATAGGTCATAATTTAAAATATTGGAATCTCATTTATTTGCAAATAATATTTGACACGCCACTAACTTCCTATAATAAAATTTTTTCCTAGATGGGTCATTTATGTTTACAAGAAGCAATATACAGTTTGCAAATTCAAAATTTCGAGTTTGTGCATAATAAATCCGTGTTGAAACATTTCTTGGATGGAGGCACTGATAATTTATTCTAGATACTGGACCAAGTCAATTATGTTTACAAGAAGCAACATACAGTTTACAAATTCAAATTTTCTAGTTTGCGCACAATAAATTCGTGTTGAAACATTTCTGGGATGGAGATACTGGTAATTTATTCTAGAGATGGACACGTCATTTCTGTTTACAAGAAGCAATTCAAATTCAAATTTTCTAGTTTGCGCATAATAAACCCGTGTTGAAACATTTCTTGGGTGGAGATACTGGCAATTTATTCTAGAGATGAACCAAGTCAATTATGTTTACAAGAAGCAATATACAGTTTACAAATTCAAATTTTCTAGTTTGCGCACAATAAATTCGTGTTGAAACATTTCTCGGATGGAGATACTGGTAAATTATTCTAGAGATGGACAAGACAATTCAAATTTTCTAGTTTGCGCACAGTAAATCCGTGTTGAAACATTTCTTGGATGGAGATACTGGTGATTTATTCTACAGACGACCAAGACAATTCAGATTTTCTAGTTTGCCCACAGGAGGAGTAAATCCGTGTTGAAACATTTCTTGGATGGAGATACTGGTAGTTTATTCTAGAGATGAACCACGTCAATAAGGCTGTAAATGGGTCGGATCCGGCATATCTAGACCGGGATCCGATTAATATTACCAATTCTGAATTCGGATTCGGATCCAGAAGGTTCTACAAAAGTAGATCCGTATCCGGATCCGTCGGGTCAGATCCGGGTCTTAATAATATTTTTAAAATTATATGTAAAACTATTACAATTTATCAAAATTTCTCTTTTTTTTTTTTAATTATACAAAAGTATTGAGTTCATAATTAATATTTATGTATGTATTTTATATTAAATATAAATTACATAGACAATTTACACAACATATATGTATATATACATATAAAATAACACTAATATACAATAATTTTATTAAATATTAAATATTTTAATCGGATTCGGGTCTTAATCGGATCGAAACACCAAGATCCAGATCCGACCCGTTTATTAGCTAAACGGGTCCGGATCGGATCCGAATCAATCAAAATTTGTTATAGATTCAGACCCGTGATAAACGGGTCTAGATCGGATCGGGTCCGGGTCTATACTACATGAAAGTTTATAGTAATTTACCCATTAATTTATTACTATTTTATATAATTCATGAGATTTTTTGTGTAATTTTTTATTTTTGGTGTAATTTATTTTTTTTACTCTTTTTGTAACTCTCCACTCTCGCTATCAAATAACTTCTCAATCCTCCACAAAATTATACATACAAACCTCTAATTTAATTTATATTTTAGTTTTTGCCTATTTTTAAAAAAATTTATTGATACAATTTTACACACACATTATAGTATTCCAATAGAATTACTCAAATATCTTATGATGGTCCTTGATAGTGTAATGTAAGATTACTTATGTTTAATTTATGTTACGTAAGGGTTTGCATAGAAGAATTTGAATAGATTTGGATTCAAGTTCAAATTCATCAAGTATCAAACATAAGTAATTTTTTACTTTTGTACATAAAAAAATACATATTTGCGGCGTCTAGAGAGATGAACTTGTGCAACCATTAATCCGTAATTTACAACATGGAGCTATGGCTCATGTAGGCATGTTGGCATATAAATGTTTAATTATACCATGGACCGAATAATGGGTTGCGTGTTGTGATATGATCATCAGAATTCAGGCCGCTTGGATTCTACAATAGCTTCCGTGTATCATATATAAAAATGGTTACACCTAACTAACAGAAAATATTTAGGAAGATTTGATTTTTGATCTATTTATAAACTCTGTAATATAAATTAAATATTATAAAATTTATAATATAAATTGATATAAAAAAGATTTTATAAGATTTAATTTTGATAGTAAAATTTACAGACATGATCAAAAACTAAATTTATGGTAATATTTTCCCATAAGACAATCTTGAATCATTAAATCTCATTCGCTGATGATAGGAAAATTTAAGCAGATATGAAATGATGAATAGTAAAGAAAGAAAGATAAGAAAGCGAGAGTAAATAATGTGTAATATTTTATCAAATGGTGTATTGAGAAGTCTTAGTCTTAGTAGTTTACAAATAAGCGACAACTCCCATTTAAAATGATTTTTTTTTATATATATATTTGTCAATTTTTAGACCGGTCAACTCAATTAAATAATTCAATTATTGGTATAATATACAGTTTTAATTATATGATCAATTTATCTGACCCACGTAGTATCTAAGTTACCCACTCTATTTTGACTTTATTTAGTGAAATAATTTTAAAGTGATAGTTCTAATTCAAGACGTCAGTTCTGCGTGAGTGGTCCATTTTGATATCATCATTCACATGCGCACTAAATAATGTATCTACTTGTCAGTACATGTACCGCAATTGTGTGCAAGTTGCATGGGAAATTTCAGCCCTCATTCTAAGTCCTGATCAGATCACCAACCGCTGATTGTTACGTTAGAGCAACAAAAGTTTTTCCCAAAAGAAGAGATTAAATGCATTTTGCACTCTTAATGTAAAATAATTTATAAAATTACAAGCATTTATAACTATTTATTAAAATTACTTTACGTGACAAAAGTATAGTGAATCAACAACTTTTTGAGAATACTCGATCGGATTTTGTTACTCCTTTTTTAGATCTAGTAACACTTTAGTGGTTTTATCACTTTATATAGATGCACTATTTTTGATATTTGTGCCCTGAACTCAGTCTGAAGTATTAAATTTTGTAACAAATAATGACCTTAATAGTTCCTTTATTTTATATTTGTGCTTTTTTAATTCCTTATATTGAAAATAATGTTGTTTTCGTTCTTCACAAATTCAAATTGTAAAATTTGGTCTCTCAACACAATTCCATGCATTTTTGTGCTTGAAATAGTCATGTGTGTAAAACACATTCCATTCTTTAGAAGTAAAATTGACAATATATAAATTTAAGTAGGTTATAAGTGTTATTGTCTAGTGATTAAAAGTTGTGCATTGCCGATTTTGCTCCTAAAAATGGAATACATATGGCAAGTATGACTATTTTTTTAAATAAGCCATTCCTCCCACTGCCTTTTAATGACTCAAATTTATAATCAATAGATTACAGGAGACACATCTTACAACTTAACCTATAATTCATTGTCAATGTTCCATATATGATTATTTCAGACCCAAATATGTATGTAATTGTGTCGATAGACCAAATATGTTTTAAATTTGTGAGGGACGAAAAAATATTTGCGAAAAAAACATCATTTTCCTTTTGAAAATACATTTGATAAAAAAAAAAAAAAAAGGATGAAAAAATATCATTTTGAATGTGAAAAACTAAAAAAGTACAACTATGAAATGTAAGAAAATATTAAGAGTGTTTCCCTTCTTGTAATTAGCCAGACCTTCAACTTCTAATATTGCCTGAGGTTGAAATTGAATGCCAAAATAATGAAAAAAACATTTACTACGCACTCCCACAATGCGGAGTGAATATTACAAACTATTAGATGGTTGAAAAGTAATAAAAATTTCTGTTTTTTAGTCATCTCAACAGTTATAATACCCACTCTACATCTACAAAGTAAGTGACCAAGATTTACTCCAAAATAACATATGTATCCCTATTATCTAACGATTCTTACCCAAATTACATGTTTTTCCATTACGCACTCATTGCAAGTACCCTCTACTTATAAACTTCACTTCCAACTCAATGGGGCTTGGGGAAAGGAAGGGTGTACAGTCGATGGTCGGGAGGAGGCGGGAGATTGAAAGAGAAAAAAAATGATGGTTGTGTAGCGTGTGAATAAAGCTTATTATTGAATGCTTAGTACGGTGCAACAAGGGGTATTTTGAAAAGTTTGGTCAAATTACTGGAATATTTGGGCCATTTTAGTGTTAAGTCTTAGGCAGTTGGTATAAAATGCAAAACGTAAAAAGTAAAAGGTGATTTTATTGTAGAAATTAATGCATCAAGGTGAAAAATACAAAAGTATGAGAGTTTAGGAGTGCATATTTCACTTGAATCCAAAAAATATATATAGAGAAATTTTAGAATTCTGTTAAGGAAACTATTTCGTTTTGTTAAATTTGATTTTAAAGTCTTGTATATTATAAATTTTTTAAATATATAGTATTATATTGTATAATTCTTTAAACTATAAAGAGATGATTCCCTCGACGGGATTGTAAAATTATATATATATGGATATAAAATGTATCAAATGGGTATAAATTAATTAATCAAATGAGATGAGGTGAGATATGCACGTTATATCAACAAACAAATTTCAACGGTGGTATCAAAGCAATGCATTTCTTTAATTAGCTCGAATATTGGTGGGTTGGTGGTTGTAGCGTGAATCAAAAAGATGAACAAGTGCAGAAAATTTAAAATTTCTAGAAATATGGGACCACTTATTAATTATGACTTTTGTATATATCTACAACTTTTTATGCAAAATTGCAAATCCAACGCGTTTGAGGTTTTGAGCAAGTACGTACATACAAAAGTCATAAGTCGTCCTATATTTCTACAAATAGTTCCAATAGCATAACAAGTGGTCATGACTATGGTCCTCGAACTGATAGTTTCGGCGGGTTCCATCTAGTTTTGATCATAATTTTGATTTTAAATTTTTTTAGAAAAATTAAAAAATTTAAAATTATAATTATAAAAAAAAAAAATACAAGTTAAGATGAGAAACAAAAAATTGAATTTTATTTAAATTTCAATTGTAGGCTTTCTTTTTGAAAAAAAGTACACTATTGTATTATTTATTGGACTATAAAAAATTAAAATCAAGATATATTTTAAAAAATCAATATATTTTGGGACTATTTGAGAAAATTAGAGAGGATTAGAGAGATTGAGAGAATTATGTGTTGAAAATAGTAGGAAGATGAGGTATTTATAGGAAAAATAGTAGGAAGAAAATTATAATCCATTATTTTTTTAAAAATTATTGCCAATTCCGATTCTGGAACCGTTAATTCAAGTTCCAATTTCAAAAAATGGAGAATCAAAACCGAAACTATATCCACGGTTTCAGTTCTGGCTCCGGAATCCGTCAATAACGGCTCTAGCAGTTTCAGTTCCGGTGGCCACCTCCTAATCACAGGCCTATGAGTTTCAAAGTCATAGAAGCTTGTGAAGTCGGTTTTCTAAATTTTATTAAAGATGCAACATAATTATACTAATTTGTGAATACATCCCAATCACTTTGAGAGCTCCCCCCTTCTATATCCACCTATTCATACCATCTGTTCCCTTCGGTCCTCATTTCTTTTCCAGCTCCCAATGCCTCTCTTCCTTCCCATCCCAAAATTATGTCTCTTCTTCAACACATCCCCACTTAACCCAAGAAGACCAATTTTCCCCTTCACCACCTCACCATCCTTGAATTCACCCCTATCACCATCTTATCCTTTTCTTTCTTTTCGTACACTATCACCAAATTGTCGCCAACTACACCACTCCACCATCGCCCCAAATCCGCTGCCACCATTTAATCCACCCGTTCCTTCCTCCTACTCGACTACCATGTCTATAAATCCAAAACCAATACTTTTGCTAAATAAGAATAATTAAGAAGTAAATTATCCAAAATCCATATAACATAAATTGAAATTCAGACTCGGGTTATTAATTCTGCATACTTCTTTTAATTTTTTTGGTTCCAATTTATCCATTAACTTTGTGGTTGAGGAAATAAAGTTTAGTAGAAAGGTGAAAAGAATAATTTGTAGAGAGAGAAACTAATTGTAGAGAGAAAGTGTGTTTAGTATTTCATTTAGGGCCAAAATGACATGTTGGAATTGTTTTACAAATGATGGGTAAGCCCCTTATTTATAAAGATTAACCTATATGCTTGTTGAACTCTAGGTCGGCCATTTTAATTAAACTGCTCATTCAATCGAGCAATATGAATAGTCTATTACATGGTTGGTCGATCTATCTGACTTGTTTATTATCTGAGCTACATGCCCATATTTAATCATACATAGTCGAATAACTTTAAGTTGGTCATTACATCTTGTCAGGTGTCCATTCCACCTGTATGGTCAGTTTTGGTATCATCAGAATCCCCCTTGATGGGGTCAGTATTGTAGATCGGTCAAACCCAATCAACTGGTCGAAGATATAATAACTTTTTAGGTTCACATTTATTCATATTCTAATTGTCACGCCTTTTGAGATTCCTAATTAAGTGCTTGTGACCCTTTTTTATTGGTCATTTTGATCTATTTTTACGTCCCTTAATCTTCTTTCAGTAATCAATATCTTAAATTATAGAACTTTCTTCTTTTATGCAATTTCATTCAAAAAGTAAAATCAGAAATTGTTGAAAACCATTTTTGGTTCTTTTTTTTTGAAATATTTCTTCGAACTCTTTTATCTTTGTCTTTTTTACCAAGAATATCCAAGTCATCTGCATTAAGGCAAGAATCCACTGATAGACATATTTCGGCCAGTGAAGCTCTGACGTTTAATTTGGGGAAATTTATGTTGGCAGAAGATCCCACAAAAAAAGTGGAAAAAAGATTCGCAAGGTGAAGAAAACCTCTACCATTAGTCAACCAAACCTCACAACTGAAATAGTAGTTCGAGTGGTTTTGGGTCTACAATCCCTATACGGCACCAAACTATATTAGAACCCAATTTAAGCCCCTAAAGGTGGAAGTCCTATTAGTTTTTAGGAAGAGAAAAGCTTTAGTTTCTTCCAGTCAAGGTGAGAAGGTGAAAATAATACCAGAAATTGACTTTTCATCACCGAATCAAAGGGTTTTGAAGGGGCCCAATCCCCCATTGTTTTAACTAGATCTCCGAGGGATCAAGAAAAGGTTTTGTAGATTCCAGGTTCTTCTAAGAAGGGAAAAGAACCTGTTGAGCACATTACTTTTCCTTTGGAGCATTTTGTTCCTAATTGGCCAATCTTAACGGGTGACCAGGTTAGAGATTCGAACAAATCTTTAGATTATTTATTTGCTACATTTCATCGAAAGGATGCTAAGTACGCTAATGCTTGCTAGAATATGCGGAAGGCTTCCAGGGTTTCTATGTGTTGGTTTTTAGTAGGTAGCCATTTGTGTAGTATTTTATTGTGTTTGGGAGAATAAAGGCAAAAAATCATTGGACTAGAGGGAAAAAACGAAGAAGGCCACTATGGCTAAACGGATGGAGGAATTCGAGCTAGCCGAGAGGGAGAAATATGCCTAAGAGAATGCCGAGTTTGAAGAAAGGCTAAATGAGAAGTATGGAGAGCTGCAAATGTCCTATTTAGCTAAGCTAGAAAAAGTAAGAGAGGAAATGAAACAAGCTTCTCAAAATTTGTCTTCTAAAACTTTTGAGCTAGAAGCAACTCAGGATGAATTGAAGAAAACAAATACCAATCTTTCTGAGACTCAGTCGTCTATTCTGGAGCTGATTGACCAACTTCCTCTTCATAGTGTCAATACCTTCTTGGCATCTAAGGCCTTGAGTGATGACTTGGGAAAATTCTGCATGACCAGTGCCAAGGCTGGTTTCAGAAAGAGGTTAAAGGACATTAATGCTGGGTTTCCACCTCTGAATTTGAAGATTGTAGCGTTCCTTATTTTAGTGAAACAGCTACTTTTGTTCAGTTAACTGAACTAGGTATTGAATTTGAGCAGGAAGTCCAAATCTATATCTTCTATGGGACAAAGTGTCCTCCCTGAGGACATTATTGAAGTAGTCGAAGAAGTAATAAAAGGTAAATATTTCAGAGCTACTGGCTTCTGTTGAAAACCAGCCTTGTTTCTCTTTTGACCCTAGTCATTTTAGTATAGATGAAGGTTCTCTAACTATTTTTGGTTTTGATAAAGAGGATGTAACAAGAACTCTTTCATCGGTTGAGATTCCTTCTATAGATTGATTGAGATTATCCAAAATAGTACGAAGAGTAGTAGTAGGTTTATTCATAGATCCTTGTAGTGCTCATTTTTTGCAATAAGCTTGTACTAGGATGAACTATTTCTTGATCTAGTATTTGTATCTCGTTCCAATTGTTTGATTAAAATCATCAAATTTATTTTCTGAATAAAAACTTTAATTTTTTGGGCAATTATTCTTTTCTAGATCATCTATTGTGATCAAGTGTTTCCTTGTAAAATATAGGCCACTTAAAGCACTTCGGCGAGAACACCCTTGCACTTAATATGTGAATCAATTTAGGGACTTGGAGCTACTTAATATACTTAGATGAGCTTGCCCTTATTCAACCAAACCATTTGATACTCTTTAGCAGGTCAGTCTTTACTCTTATGATCACAAGGAGCCCGCTATAAAAATTTATTAACTCATAAACTGCTGTCGGTTTACAAGAAGTCGTAATCCTTAGTTTATGAAAAGACTTGCCTATTTAAGACGAATTATTGCTAAGAAAATAATCATTAGGTTATACCGAATTATATCTTGATTTTGAAGGAATTAAAAAGACATCCCAGTTGTGAATCAACACTTTAATTTGAATATAAATATCCTTTTACCAGAAATCTAAAAGCTTTCCTTTTCGGTTTCCTTGGATATTTTGAGCATTCGCAAAACTCTTTCCTTCAATTGCAATTTTAGGGTTTTTCTTACTTGTACTCATAAAATCTCCCAGATTTCTGCCATCTTTTCAAATTACTTCATTCACTGGTGATCTTGATAGTTCGGTCTTGGGATAGCATTCCAATCGGTTATGGGCAAACTTTTGAGGGAGAATAGAGCCAAATTGTTCCTTTTTCTTCCATGGCACCATTTTTTTCTCTACCCAAGGGTCAACCAGCCATGGTTGATATTAAGTCTGCTTTACCGATAGAAGAAATTAATAGGTTAAAATCAGCTTATAATATCCCAGAAATAGTAGCTATCCAACTGCGTTTAAAGATCAATTAAGAGCAGGTCTTCGCTTCTCTGTGTATGAAATTCGTTTGTCCCTTTGCTTTTTCTTTGGGATATGCTTGTCCGAACTTATGCCGAACTCCATCAGGATTATCATTGCATATTGTTTGATCAGGAAGTATGCAAATCTAAAGGCTTCTATATATAGGTTTAGGCGTTTTTACAAAATTGACTTTATTACTTTACTAGCCGATCTAAGAGAGCAAGTATTGTTGCAGAACACCAAGTTCTATAAAAAATTGGAAATCCTCCTCTTCTTCATAGCTCAAGCTAATATGAAGAAAAGATAAAATCGAAATGTTCATTTTTGGAGTGGGACCCAATTTTTAATTACCATCCCTTAAGAGAATTAGATGAGGAGTCCCTTGCTAGAGAGAACAAGTTGAACGAAGCAGGGTCAGCCATACACTTTAGTGGAAGCAATTTTATTATTGATCAAAGTTTATTGGTTTGGGCCAATCTGATTGAAAAAGTTGCTCCTCTAGAAGGATTTAATAGAAGTAAGTAATTTACTTAAATATTGAATAATTGATTTATGTTTCTTCTGATTAACTCAATACTTTTGTGAACAGAGGCTTTGTTGAAACCCATGATATCTGGTTCTTTAGCTTGGATACCAGTTCATCTACTCTAACACTTGTTTAAATTGTGGATAGATTCCCATCAAGCAGCACTTTAGTAGGAGGACCTTCTAACTTAGTATAGGTACAAATAGCAGCTTGTAAAAGAAAAACTCTGCTCTCGAGGTTCCAAAGAAGAAGTGATCAACCTCAGCAATAATTGTTGGGTACAAAAGGGCAATATCCTATTATAAGCTAGGCAATATAAGAAAAGAGGTTTTTCATTTTCTTCATTCATTGCTACTATTATACCACTGATTTGAACTCTTTCTTTTATCCTTACAGTTTTAGGTAGGTCTTTTTGTCCATGGTCTTATAAGCCTAGAGCTTTTCGCATTCCTGGATATAACAAAGTAGTTGCTTGTCATGCAACTCCAGGGGCTTAGAATTGAACTCTCGAGCAAGAAAAGAAAGCCAGTGTATCTCAATCTCTTCCTTGTGACGGCAGGATCTGTCTAACCCATCAGGAATGGTGAAGGGGAACTAGATAGAACTTCTTTCAAGCCCCTATGGTCCTTAACCATAAATGACAGAGGTCATTATGGATGAGTCCCACACAATTGGATTGATAATGCTTTCTTATATACAGATTAGACATATGTTGCTGATCTATCCACTCAACCAAACTGAACCAACTCAATTGTATTATGTTGTAAGTCATTTTAATTTAATCTGAAACATGTATTGTTGATTTACCTATATAATTATGCTTTTGACATTCTTTCTTTCATGTTCAAGTTGAGAAATACGATAAGAGAGGAATATCAGTGTTGCCTAAAAACTGAGAAGGAGGTCGCTGAGCTAAAGAAGCAACTTCAAGCTTTTGATAATACCAAAACTGCTAATGAAGCAGTTCTGAATTAGCAACTATAGGAAAAAGAGACCGCTTTGGTAGAAACCCAATGTAAGCTTGAAGACAATCCTTCTGAGCTCACTTGGATGAAAAGTAAATATACGAAAAATTGGTTAATTGAAGAGACAAGTGCAACAATTTGTCGAAGGTCTAAGCTCAAAGTAGGAGGAACTGAACAAATATAAAGTTTAGCTTAATCAGATTAAGGCTGGTCAGGCTTCTTGTTCTTCTTCGAACTTCTTGGTTAATTATATAAATCAATTTCTTGGGTCTGTGGCTTTGAGGAAAGATTTGAAGACTTTTTGTTAGCAAACAAATGCTCTGGGGTACAAGGACAGGCTTTAGAAGAAGTTAATAAAAAATACCCTAGTCATCTACTTGTCTTTTCCTCTTTTTCAAAATATGACGAATTGGTAGATTGAGATTTAATTACTGAGCTAGGCAAGTTATTCCTTGAACCTCGTACAGAAGAAAACATACTTAAAGACGTATTGGTGGAAGAAGACCATATAGATGAGGATTCTGGGGTTGATATGCAGTGCTTAGTTGATTAATGTAAATAGAACTATGATAGAAAATATTTTTGTACTCTCTTTATATAATGAGAAAGAAAAATTTTCTCAAGTACTAGATCTTTTTATTTCAATTTCATTTATAGAACTTCTTCAAATTAATTACATTCCACATCCGAGATATTACTTGTCCATACTGATCATCTAACTTATAATACCCCGTGGGATGAGCTTCAAGAACTTGATAAGGACCTTCCCAATTTGTATCTAACTTCTGACTTTTATCTATACAACTAACTTCATTTTTTGTAGTACAAGATCTCCAAAATGGAAGTATCTTAATTGAAATCAGAATCATAATATTTTTTTATTCGTTGTTCATAAGTTGTTTCTCGAAATACAGAAATTAATATTCGCTCATCCAGAAGATCTAAATCAATCTTCTTGACTTCATCGTTATCGACATGATCTAAATTAATAATTTTTGCTGATTGAACACCTATCTAAGAAGGGATAATGGCTTCAGCCACGTACACTAGACCAAAAGGTGTTTCACCATACAATGTTCGAGTAGTTATTTAGAAGGACCACAAAACACTTAGAAGCTCATGAAACCAAGCACCTTTGGCTTGATCAAAGGCACATCTTAAGTCTGGTCAAAAGAGTTCGATTGGATATTTTCACTTGATGAGCAATAAAAGTGGTATGCATCTGAACTCCAAGTTCTTCGAAAAAAAACCTGAAGGGTTTTCCAACGAACCGAATTCCATTATTTGAAATGATGTCATAAGTAATTCCATATTAGCAAACAAAATTCTTCTAGAATAACATTTTTACATAGTAGGCTTTGAACTTGAAATTGATCGAAGAGGCTCAGCATCAATCCATTTAGAGAAATAATCAACAGCTACGATCAAGCATCTTGAATTTTTTGTTCCTCTTGGTAATGGACCCTATATGTCAAGTCCCCATTGCTGAAAGGGCCATGATCTAATGAGAAGTTATCTCTGTAGCCGGTTTGTGGAAAATGGAAGCGTGTACTTGACACTTGTGACAATGCTTTGTTAATTGGTAAGCATCATTGTACATAGTATGCCAATAATATCCCATAAGCATACCTTTCCAATCAAGACTCCAAACTCCTATACAACTCCCACAAATTCTTTCATGTATTTCATAGAGTACATAGGTTGCCTCTTCAAGTGATAAGTAGCACAACAGTAGGGGTAGATGTGTGCGTCGATATAAGATTACATGATGTACTTCATACTGAATTGTTCAGATATATATTCTCCTTGCCCGACTCAATTCTTTGGGAGTATTTTCTGAGTCAAATACTCAATAATGGTATCACAACTGTATGAGAATGTCATCCAGTTCGGCTCGTTGTTGATCTGAGCATTTTTTGATTCATCAATAACTTGCTGCATCTTTACCTCAACAAGTACTTCCTTAGTTAGATGAGCATAAAAGGCAGAAGCAAGTTTCAATAAAGCATCAACATGAACATTCTTTGTTTGAGGAATTTTAATGAAATCTACTTTCTCGAACTGGTGCTTAAGCTACTTAATCTTTTCTAGGTTCTGCTGTAGAATTATCCCCCGAGCTTCAAAGTTTTCGAGGACTTGATTTACAATTAATGAAGAATCACTGTTGACTCGAAGACCTTTGGCACCTAGATCTTGAGCAAGCTTCATGCCTGCAACAATAGCCTCATGTTCCGCTTCATTATTAGTTGCTCGAATCTTAAATCGAATGGCATATGTAAACCAATCTCCCTCGGGTATTCGAATAACAATTCCAGCTTCTAAACCTGTTTCACAAGATGCTCCATCCACATGCAACTCCCAAATAGGATAACCTTCTTGCCTATATCTCAATTTGGTTCTCTATGTACAACAGACTTTCTGTCATTTATAGAAAAGTACTTTTCACAAGGAAATTGACTAAACCTTGAGCTTTAATTGCCGAGCATGATTGGAACTTGAGATCATACTCAAGGAACTCAACCAACCACTTTAACATGCTCTGATACATCTATTTTAGCCAAAAATGTTTTCTAATGGAAAGTTTGTGTTAACTGCAATTTCATGACTTTGAAAATAAGGCAATTTTTAAGCTGCATGAACAAGCGAGAAGGCCACTTTTTCTATATCTAGATAATTCAACTCCGGCCTTGTAGAACCTTGCTAACAAAGAAGATCGGGTGTTGTACTTTGTTTTGCTCAAAAACTAGAACAACACTCACAACAGTATTAGTGGCTGAGAAATATAATGATAGAACTTCATTTTCTACTGGGGCTATTAAATGAAGAATGTTAGCCAAATATTGCTTTAGTTCCTTGAAAGCTTGTTGGCATTGTTTAGTTCATTCAAAATTATTTGGCTTTCTTGATCGTTTGAAAGAAAGGAAGTCCTAACTCTATTGATTTAGACAAAAATCGATTAAAAGCAGCCATTCATCCAGTCAGGCATTGTACCTCTTTTATCGAGCTGGAAGGTTTCATATCTATAATAGCTAGGACCTTCTTAGGATTTGCATCCATTCCTCGGTGTGACACAATATATCCTAGGAATTTTCCAAAAGGTACTTTGCAGGTGCATTTTAGTGGATTAAGTCGGAGAATAACTTTTCTCACGATTGAGAAGACCTCTTCAAGATCAACAAGGGTATCTTCATATGTCTGACTTTGTACAACCATATCATCGACATAGACTTCCATATTCCTTTCGATCTATTACTTGAACAACTTGTTAACCAGTCATTGATAAGTTGCTCCAACATTTTTTAGGCCAAAGGCATAGTTTGATAACAATAAGTGCCCTTGTCAGTGTTGAATATAGTTTTTTCCTCATCTTCTTGGTACCTTTGTATGTGTCTAAAGTAATTAAGTGCTCAATCATAAATACGACTAATGAATCACTATTATATCGATTCGAGGCAAAGGATAATTATTTTTAGGACAAGCTTTATTTAGATCAATATAATCTATACACATGTGCTAGCTTGCATCTAGCTTATGTACAGACACAGGATTTGAAAACCAAGTCGGGTACAAAACTTATCGAATAATTAAAGCTACAAGTAGTTTATCGACCTCAACTTCTATGACTCAACTACGCTCAGGCCCAAAGAGTCTCTTCTTTTATTTGATGAGCTTGTGAGATAGATCAATTCCTATCCTGTGTTTAATGACATCTCGTGGTATTCATAGCATATCTACGGGTGACTAAGAAAAAATGTCTCGAAACTCATAAAGAAGCTACAGCAGATCAGTTTTGGGAGTGGATGACAAGGTAGAGTAAATTCAAAGATTCCTATCAGGGTGCTTCGGATCAAAATAGATTTTTTCTATATACAGTTCAATTTTTAATTTGGCTGCATTAACTGTTGCCTGAGATTCTGGTTCAACGGCTTGTTCATCTAGGGTTTTGTTCAAACATCTTTTGTCCAAAGTAAGAACCTATGTAGGTTCATCAGCCAATGTTTTCTTTCTGAACGACATCATGTAACATTCTTGAGTTTCTTGTTGATCTCCCGAAATTGCCATTCGGTTTTATCTTTGAGGGCAAATTTTATCCCCAAATGATAAAAATGTGGAAGAATAACGAACATGTATTGTGAAGGTCAGCCCAAGATCATGTCATATGCAGAAGTTCTTTATACTAACATGAAGTTTTTCATTTCAATCTAGAAATAAGAACTCTTCCTCCAGAGTTAAGGGTAGTGTTATTGATCCTTCAACATTGATAGAATCTCTAGTGAATCCAACAAAGGAGTCTTAACAGGTTGGATGTGCTCTTCACTGATTCCCATCTTTTCCCAGGCATGCTAATAGCTATTGAACTGCCATTGTCAATAAAAACCTTATATCTCAGAAATTCTCTACTTTAGCATGAATAACGAATATTGGATTTGCATGGGAGTACCAATCCGGAACAAGATACTGATTAGTAATACTAGTATTCAAGTGTGATTGGGGTTTTTTGAACATGATTTCTCATGGAGGAATTCATCGGGCATATAGTTTCCTTATATTGGTAGTCTTCACTGGTATTCCCTCCGGCTATGGTTTACTATGTCATTATTCTCTAAGAACAAACCTTGCTGGTTGTTCGGCCATACGTTTAGTGTGCTATAGTTTGGCTGAGGAGGTATATGATTATCCTAAGAAGAACGCTTTTCATTGCGCCAAAATTGTTTGGCAGCACGAAGAATGTATTCTTGTAAGTGCCCATTTTTATAGGTCTTTCTATTTCAATTTTGAGATCATTACATTCATCAGTGTCATGTCCGTGATCTCCATTATGGGCACAATATTTGGATTGTTTCTCTAATGATACTCTAATTGGATAGGAGCTAGTGGTTGAAGAATTCCAGTATGTCAGATCTGGTACAAAAGTTCCTTGAGAGAAGCTATTAAAAGGGGTGAATCTTCATCTGGCAAGACATGGACTTTTTTGAAGCTGAGGTCTCAAAAGCAATTCGGCTAGCTGGAACATGACGTCAGACATTTTGAGAACTGGATTCCTCAAGACATCTTTTTCAATTTTGCTCAGCAAGTAGATCAGAAGCATGTCGATTCCTATCTCGAGGGTCAACTAGTTTCCTTTTTGCACAATTTGATTCTTCTCCTCGTATGTAATCACCTACTCGTTGAAGAAGCTCACTGAAAGTTTGTGGTAATACTAAAGTAAGATCAACATTGGATACTCCTGGTTTGATTCCACTCATGAAGCCGGCAATGAGAAGTGTCTCATCAGCATTTTTGATATGTACAACTTCGTCATTAATATGATCGATGTACTATTTGAGCATCTCATCTTGCCATTGTCAGATATTCAATAAATGTGATGCTTATCTTTGAATGGTTTTTGGACTCATAAAATGGTGTAACTTCTTTGCTAGGTCAGTGAATAAGTCCAGATTCTGAGCATGGAGGAAGTTCTTTGAACTATTTCTAAGCTAACTCTCTTAATGTGGTCGCAAACAATTTACAAGTTATGGCATCAGAATATCCATAGAGTCTAGTGACGATGAGACATGGGAAATATGATCTGTAGGATAAGTAGTACCTTTATAAATGTCTAGGTCAGGCTACATGAAATGAGGAGGTATTTGCTCGGCTTGAATAGCTAGCATAAATAGATCTCTATCTGTGGTGAGCAATTCAACATTATCGGCGGTATTTTTCCCTAAGAGTTCATGTACTCTTTGCAAAACTTTTGCCATCAACACATCATCTTTCTCATTTAAGTCGATAATAGGTTGCATGATGGGCTAAATTCTTTTCTTCATATAAGGACCTATTCAGTAAAAAATAGATCCTTCACATCAGGAAACTTGAGACAAAGTAGGGGTATGATGATGGGAACTACTTGCTGTATCTTCACCCATAAACTTTCGATTATGCGGATTTGTTTCAACATTATGCTGTTGATCCTCAAAAAAGTCTTTAAAGACTTGAAAATTATTGATAAAGAAGTTAAGCATCTCTTCTCTAGGTGGTATTGGGTTTTCTTGATGATCCTCAATTTTAGGATTAAAAGTATTAAGTGGAATTGATTCTACCTCGTGATTTTGATTTTTGCCATGCTTTCACTTTTTATGAGAACATTTTTTCATGATTACACTCAATGGTAAGAGAATAATGGGTGTTAAATATCGGGTTCCCATAGACGGTGCCAATTGAGGAAACAAAGTGTAGCAGAGAGGTAAAAAGAATAATTTGTACTGGGAAAAACTAATTGTCGAGAAAAAAATGTGTTTAGGTTTTCATTTAGGGCCAAATTGGCGTGTTGGAATTATTTTACAAATAACGGGTAAACCCCCATTTATAGAGATTAACCTATATATTTATTGAACTCTAGATCGGACAATTTAATTAAACTGCTCAATCAATTGACCAATATAAATAGTCTATTTACGTAGTTGGTTAATTAGAGATTCATCTAATCTGTTTATTATTTGAACTACATACTATTTTTAATCATACATGGTTGACTAACATTAAGTTGGTCGTTTCAGTTGTCACGTGTCTGCTCCACGTGTATGGTCGATTTTGATATCATCAGTGGTGCATCTTCGTTCCTCATTTATGAATCTTTTAATGTTTGCTAGAATGAACCTTGACTTGCACGAAAGAATGAAAAGGATGAAACATATTAATGGAAATGAATCAGTGAAGGAAAAGAAAAAAAAAAATGCTGCTGTAGGGAATTTGGGATGTTGGAGCCATAGGGTTTGAGGAAAAATGAAGAAAGAGCAAAAGAAAATTGCAGTTGGCTCAACTTGTGGGCCACAAAAAAGGAAAAAGGAAATTGGAAAGGAAAAAGTCAATCACGCGGTAGAAGATGAGGCTGAACAAATTAATCCAACCGTGTGAAAATTGGTGTTGAAGCCGTGTGGGGAAAATCTAAAAATACCTCAAAATTTTCTTTTGTTTTAAGTTTTGTAATTATGAGTTAAGAACTTTGATTGCAATTGTCCTGACAGGCATTTCAACCACCACGGAATATTACTCGCACATCATTGCTATAAATTTATGACACGGGTCCTTGGGACATTTACTGACAACCAAAACTTCAATCCCAGAATTTGAACACCAATTTCTTTCCCGTGTGCTTACTATTTCTTCCATTTAATAATCTGTTTTCATTATCTCCCAATTCTGCACAATATCATCATCCAAGTAGTAAACAACGTACCTCAAAAAAAAAAAAAAAAAAAAAATAGCAAAAAAAAAAAAAATGGAAGCGGCGATTGTATCAGCAGTTGCATCTCCTATTGCTAAACAGGTTTTCAATGTAGCCACTTCTCTATTGCAGGGAAGGTTCCAATTACTCCAAGGAGTAGAGGAAGATATCAGAGACCTGTCGAGCCAGCTGACGGCTATCCTAGCAGTGCTTGAGGATGCCGAGGAAAAGCAACTGGATTCTCCACAAATTAGAGATTGGCTTGGAAGCAACTCAAAGACGTTCTGTACGATGCAGAGGACATACTCGAAAGTTTCGAAACTGAACAGAGACAACAACAGCAGCAGCAGCAGGTACGGAACCTTCACCTTCCATTTAATCAATGTTCAAGCAAACTAAATGCTGCACAAGAAATCAAGAAAATTTTACTTAGACTCCAAAAGATTGGGAAGGAGAAAAAGAACTTTCAACTTAGTAATGTCCATGTAGTTGTTCGTGATGACTCTGGATGGTCTCATAATTCTGATAGTAGACGCACTGGATTTATTGTGCACGAATCGGACGTTGTTGGAAGAGAGGAGGATAAAGGAAAGATAGTTGACCTATTGTTAGCTGAACAAGAATATTCTGATGATAGAGTTTGTGTTGTTCCCATCATTGGAATGGGGGGTTTGGGTAAGACAACTCTTGCTCAACTTGTTTACAATGATGAGAGAATCAAAAGCCATTTTGAATTTCAGATGTGGGTATGTGTAACAGATGTCTTTGACTCAAAAACCACAATAAAATCCTGAAAGACATGATAGAGTACCACACTGAGATCAAATATAATGATGTCAGTTCGTTGTCTAACGCCCAATTAGAGTCCCGCCTTCTTGACTTCTTGAAAGGGAAGCCTTTTCTACTTGTTTTAGATGATATTTGGCCAGAGAGATTTGAATGGACTAATCTTGAGAAACTCTTGAAACATGGGGGAAAGGGATGTAGGGTTTTGGTAACTAGTCGAAGTAAAACAATCTCGAATCTCATGCGCACGCAGCCTCCCTATTTCTTAGAACAATTGCCCGAAGATGAATGTTGGTCTTTATTTGAAAAGTTTGCATTTTGGGGAGTGGGGGGCAACAGGACTGCAGTTGTAGATGATATTGGTAGGCAAAAGTGATAAAATGTAATGGTTTGCCTTTGGCCATAAGGGCAATGGGAGCCCTCTTGGGAGGGATTGATGTCAAGAAATGGAAAAATATCCTAAAACATGAGATATGGGAAGCAGAGAAACAAAATAGTGATGCAATGAAGCCACAAATTTTGCCCGCTTTAAGTCTGAGTTATAATCACCTTCCTTCTCATTTAAAACGTTGTTTTTCATACTGTTGTGTGTACCCAAAAGCATATGTTTTCCATAAGTTAGACTTGATAAAAGTATGGAGTGCAGCATCTCTAATCCTACCTAGGGGACAAAACTCAATTGAAGATATTGGGTCGGATTATTTTGATGAGCTGCTGGCAAGGTCATTCTTTCAACTTTCGAAAGTCGACAACAAGGAGACTTTTAGGATCCATGATCTTCATCATGATTTGGCACAGTCAGTTTCAGGGCCCTACTGTTATCAAATCAAGGATAACGACTCCTGCACCTTCTCTGACAAAGCTCGGCATGTTTCACTACTATGTAATGCTGCCCAGCAGCCCATCATGCAAGTTATGGAGAAATGTCAAAACTTGCGTACACTTCTCTCTCCCAGTGACCACCTGAAAAACTTTGGCCGGGCCCTTGAGAGCATTTTAGATGGCACTTTGAAGTACATTAGAATCTTGGATTTGAGCTCCAGTGTGATGCAGGAAGTGCCAGAATCAGTAGGCGATTTGAAGTTGTTGCGCTACCTGGACCTGTCCAAAACTGAAATTAGAAGGCTTCCCAACTCACTAGGCAACCTCATCAACTTGGAAACATTAAAACTTTTGGTATGTCCTTGGCTTTATGAACTGCCGAAATACCTTGGAAAGTTAACCAATTTGCATCATCTTGAGCTGGATGACATGTTCTGGTACAAACTCCAAACACTGCCACCAGGAATTGGGAGCATAATCGGCCTACAAAATTTGCATGGTTTCCCCGTTAGCCATGAATCTGGAAAAGGAATTGATGAATTGAAGGGCATGCTTCATCTGAAAGGAGCATTGCATCTGAAGAAGCTTGAAAATTCAGTGAATGCTGGAGAGGCAAATTTGAAAGATAAAGAGGGCTTGACGAATGTTGCATTTGAATGGAGCTATAGGGATGGTTGTCCGAGATGATGCAGCAGTAGATGAAAGTGTCCTTGAAGATCTTCAGCCTCATCCAAACGTTGAAGAGATCCAAGTCATACGCTATCAGGGTAATCGATTTCCATCTTGGATGAGGGATGGGCATGTCAAAAATCTTGTTTCATTGACCTTAAATCATTGCAAAAACTGCAGGGTCCTTTCTCTTGGCCAACTATCACACCTTCAAAACCTTAGCCTCAAAGGCAATCTTGAATTGGAGGAATGGATGGATAATGGACAGTACCATTATCTCCGCAGTCTAAAGATTACCAACTGCCCAAAGCTTAGAGACATGCCCCAATGTTTTCTCAGCCTCTATTCCTTGAAGATCAAGAAATGTGATTCATTGAAGGACCTTCCCTTGATCCCCTCGGTGCAGTTTCTATTTCTTGTTGACAATCTTGTTCTTCAGAATTTCAATGAAAAAATTGTTTTTTTGGTATATGTGAATAATCAGGGCCAATCTGTACCAGTAAAACAGCCTTCCTTCATTAAACTCCTGGAGCTGAAAGTCATAAATTGTCCCAAATTGCCTTCTTTGCCGGAGAGATTTGCACCACAGAAGCTAGACATAAGTAGCTGTCCACTTCTTACCATTCTGCCTGAACCAGAATTTTCCCGACGCTTTCAGCATTTATCAATTGATGCTTGCATTGATGCAACGTTAGTGAGGGCAATCCCTAACACAAGTTCGTTATATTCGTTGGTGATTTCAAACATCTCAAACTTAACATCATTTCCAACATGGCCACATCTTCCGGGACTCAAAACACTATACATAAGTGGATGCAAGGACCTAACATCCTTGTCTGAAGCAGCAGCATCATCAACATCAACGTCTGTGTTTCAAGGCATGAATTCTCTCGAACTACTTTCAATTCGGGAGTGCCCCAATCTTGTGAGCTTTCCAGATAAAGAGCTGCCCGCAACACTCAAGTGTTTGATTATTAGCTCAAATTCCAGTCTCATGTCTCTTGGTCCTAATCCAAATGATACTGAAGAGCCTTACATCCCTGGGGGATCTTTACATAGACAACTGCCCTCGACTCCAGTCATTACCTGAGGGAGGATTTTCGATATCCCTTCAGCATTTGCGAATTGAAGGGTGTCCAGAATTGATCAACCGATGCTTGAAGGACTCTGGAGAAGATTGGCCAAAGATCTCACATGTCCCTGACCTGGAAATACAAGTGTCCGTTGAGGTCCCTTTGGATCGAAAGTCGGTCAATCATTCAACTACATGGTATCATCGTTTCATTTGCTGCAAAGGTTAGTGCTCAAATTTTCTTTTATATATGGATTGTAATCTTGATATTAGTTTTTCTTTGATACTTGATAAAAAATCATACTAATTTCTTGTTGTTACAGCGGGTGCAAGAAACAAATGAACCTGAGCATAAGGCCAATTAATTTTAAAGGTTTTCGACAGTTTTTAACGTTAAGAGGTAGGTACCGTACAATTGTAATTTTGTTGCCCCTCCCATTTCTGGTTGTCTACATATTCTTTTTCCTAGCTACATAAAAATCTAACATGTGTCTATTGTAGTTTATAAATAAACAAGAAAATTCATATATCTTCACACATCAAGCAATGTATTAACAGATTCCAAAATATGTTTGAAAGCCACTATTAAGAAGCTATTTACAAAAACTTTGTTTCTCATTGTGCCTGCATAAAGAAAATAAACGAAAATAATCAATCACGAGGCACATACTAAAACAAGAAAATAGGTAGCCTGTTGATAATTAAGAAAGTACGCGGAGCACCCACCACTAACTTCCAAGGATATGCAATATTTTGAGTCCAGACTAAGCGTAAATTTAACCTACTTAACAATGCGGGATGGGTAATGATAATTATTAAAATAACTGAAAAGCAAGAAACTTTGATTACTTTTAAATCATTCAACGGTCTAAAATACTCATTTCACAATGCAGAATAAGTAGTAAAGAATTTTTCCCAGACTAAACAAAAAGCCAAGACCAAAGATAATACAGGAGTGAGTAAGTATTTAGTCAACTGAACCAATTTTAAAATAAATTTGATTAATTTTAATAAATTTTGATTTCGGTTAGAAATTAATTAATGAAATTCATAAATTTGCTTGATTAATTCAGAAATGGTAATGATTTATTTTGAATTTGGAATTCAATTAATCTATTACTAAATTCATTAATTAAACTAAGTATTTTTTTAATAATTTTTAGATACAAATAATACATCGAAAATATATGCAATGGCATCCATACATTATATTTGTAAGTGTGACAAAACATGAATAAATGTAATTATACGTTTCACATATTAAGTAAATTTAAATGTATTTTGTAGTTCAAAATAATATAAAGTGGTAGTAAACAAATATAAATGTAATTATTAAATTAAAAGTGTATTTTATTGATAACATATGGACAATTATTTCTAGAGCACATCCTATTTAGCTTTAGTTTAGTTGACTACCCTCTATATTTTAGTTGAATTACTTAAACCCATAAACCCTCTTCATCTCTTCCTTCGTTTCCTCTTTTTCATCCTTTTTCAATTTCTCTATCTTTCTTTTCCCTTTCTCTTCCTTCTCCCTTGATATAATAGTATTGAACTACTATGATTAAAAAAAGAAGCAAAAAATCTAAAGAATGATAAGGGAAAGATTGAAAGGAGACAAAATAAGGAGTACAAAGAGAAGTTTCCCTTTGTAGGAATAGAGAAGATGAAATAGATGAAGAAAAAGAGTTAGCTTTGGCTATAATGGTGGAGGCAACTTGCAATTCCAAAATCAAATTTCACAAATTCATAATAGTATTTTGTTGTTGAAGTTGTTGAGCTACTGCTACTTAGTTAAGGTGCTATGAAAGTAAGAAAATAGCGAAGCACCTATTTAGTTACTAAATTATATTTTGATTGCCATTTTAGTCATTAAACTTATTAGATGGCTGAAAATGTCACATGACTTCTAAAACTTTATCTAAGAGGTCACTCTGTCTATTTTCCTATTAAGTGTCTCCGTTAGTCCTCTCACGTGCATGTCATGTGATTTTTAATAGGGATAAAATTGTCAAAGGCACCCAATCAATAGCTAACCTTAACTTTTCCTCCCCTATTAATCCTTCCCCAGTCACATCCTTCCCCCTTTCTTCCCCTCTCTATTCCCTCCTCATCTATTCCTTCTAGCTCTACTCTCATTTCCCTTCCCCCTTTCTCGCCCTCCACTCAACGTTGTCATAATACCTCTATCCTTCAAAGTTCAATAATTGGTTTGGCTTATAGTTTAGTTATTCCTAAAGAAGCAACTACAAAAAGTTGTAGAAGCAAAGCTACGGAGAGCTATAGACTATAGAAAGGATTGACGCTTTTCATTCTCTCTCTTTATAGTTTGTATTCCCAATTTTCGATTCAGAAAAATGGGCTTCTACTATTCATTCCCTACAAACAACACCTTAAATATTCAGGCTCAAAGAATGAGGTCAGAGGGAGATGGGATTTCTCAAAGGGTGGTTGCCTCTTTCTATTAGTAGCCAATGATTTCTTCATTATCATCAACCAAAAAATAATGTCCCTTTTTTTTTCATTACATTTTTGAGTTAATTACACTAAACTCCCTTAATTTTAAATGCGAATCAAACGGATCCTTGTTATGGGCCTCTACTATTCCTTCCTCCTTCATCTTCTTCTTTTCCTTCTTCTTTTTCTTTATCTTCTTCTTCTTCTTCTTCTTCTCCTTATCAAGTAATGACAACTTTCAGAGTAAACGGGTTAGGCTTTGAGGCTATTCGACTCATATGCTAGGCAACTCGGATGGCAAAGCGGATACATTTTCCACTGAAGAGGTTTGAGAGGATTTCTATTTGCAAATCTATCTTTCTTTTCCTCACATGCAACCTGTGTTGCAGCTATGGCAGTGTCACATTTCTCTTGTCTAACCTTTTCATAGATCTGAGCCTGACCCTCAATCTTTTATATTCTTTAAGTTAAAAATTAATTTTTTTTCAAAAAAATTATTTATTGCAAAATTTTGGAGTTTGAAATATTTTAGGAAGAAAAATTAGTACGTTTTCCTACGAAAGATTGCTAGAGTTCTCAAGGTCCGACTATTTCTGTTGTTTCTTGGATCCCAACCAAAGTAGTTATTGAACTTTTGAAGGAAAGGTTCTAACAGGGGTGATTGAAGGAGGGCGGAAAAAGGAGAGGGATAGGCGAAGGGAAAGCAGAGATGGAAAGAGGAGAGAGAGAGGGAGAGGGAAATGCAGGGAGAAAGGAAAAGGGGAAGGGAGACATAAGGGTGTAAAATTTAGAGTTAGATATTAATTGGTGCCTTTGACAATTTCACTCTAGTTAAAATCACATGACATGCATGTGAGTGGATTAACGGAACATTTAACAGGAAAATAAATAGAGTGACCCTTTAGATACAATTTAGAAGTTAGGTAACCTTTCGTTCACCTAACAAATTTAGTGACTAAAATAGAAATCGGAGTATAGTTTAGTGACCAAATAGGCATTTTGCTTTAAAAAAAAAGACAAAAAATGAGGATAAATATAGAGAGGCATGTGTAGAAAAGTACTAAGGAGAAGGGAAGGAAATAAAAAAAGCAAAAATCAATGGGAGTCTAAGTATGGAGGGTAATTTTTTCAGTTAAGAAAATTCTACTTTGACTAGATAGGATGTGCTCTAGTAATAAGAGTACTCATAAAATATTATAAGTAGCTTTAGTTTTTTAACTTAATTCATATCATTGTTATATTTTTTAAAGTCAAATCATGACATTTTATACCAAAATTAAATTGATATTAAAACACGCATCCTTTTTGAGAAAATGGACTATTTTAGTCTCTTATTTTTAGTGTATCGATCAATTTGGTCCTTTATCTACCACAACAGACCAATTTACTCATTTGTTTTAAAAAAAAAACCAATCTAAAGCTTATGACAGATATCATGAACAAATTAATGGATCAAGTTACATGATAATCATGTGGTGATTAACCTGGAGTAAATTTGTTGTCAATGACCCCGTTAGTATGCTCACAATTTTTGTTACAAGTCATCTTTAAATTTGTTAATTTTTTTTAAGAATAAGAGACCAAATTGGTCTTTCTGATATATGATGAACTAAATTGGTCTTTTTCCTTTAATTTTGTTAGTTACTGAAATGTTACATTTTTTATTTGTATTTGTTTTAATAAAATGTTACATATATGTCACATTATCTAGTCTTACTATACTTATATTATTAATATCTACAACATGCATGATACAATTGTAATATAAATAATTATATTGTCACTTGTTGAATTTAAGTTATATTATCGAATCATTATTCAATAGTTAACACACAGATACCATATCATATAGGGTGAAAACTAAACAAAATTAGGAAAAATTTGTTTAAGAAGTTCCTACTAGGAAGGATTTTAGACCAATGTAAAGGATACAACTAATCCAAATTGAATTTGCATGGTTAATTAAATTTAAGACCGATTATTGAATCTGAATTTGATTAATCATATTTTTTTATTGAATTGAAATCAAAATTTATTAAAAATTTTACTATTCCTTTTCTTAATTTTGACTGATGTTTTTAAATAATTAACTAATCCATTAACGGATACTCACCTTAAAAAAATACCATCCCGATTTAGTTCCTCAAGATAGAGAATAAATGGCCTCAAGGTGTTGATATCAAAAGTACCTCATTGGTGGTCAAATCTTTCATTTTGCTTATTTTTCAAATTTCTGTTTCTTGGTTTTACTTTCAGCCCTTGACAAGGAAGACTATGGATTCTGTTGCTGATGAGTAATGTTAATGTTGTGGGCTCAAGACAAGGCGGAGCTACATTAGTTCCAGTGGGGCACGTGCTCCCACAGACCTAAAAATACTAATGTATTTTAGTATAAAAAATTTGTAAAATATCGCCACTATTTGACTTTGTGTCCTCAATCACTCAAGAAAAATATATTTCTTTCATATTAATTGTTTGTAATTAGGAAGTAAAAACATAAAATAGTCAAGAAAAAAATGAAGAAAATGAAAGTGTTGGTGCCTACGGATTTAGAGATTAGCTTACATCAGTGTTACATTTGGAGTTTGATCAACCACGTTACACACAAAGATCAAGTTTTATCTTGTTTGTTTGGTTTTTGAAAAAATTTAACATAAAAAATATTGCATTGTTGATTATTTTGTAAAATAAAAGAAAATCATGTTTGCTAAGGGTTAAAAAACTTGCAATCATTAATTGTGCCCCAATTAAAAAATATTTTTGCCTCCACCCTAGCTCAAAAGGATGACTTTTCATCCTCCACTATACTATCAAATGAGTGTACTTTGCCAATATGCATACGATTTGGATAAAGATTTTGCGAGCATATCCCTTGATTAATAAGGCTCCCTATGTGATGGAGATTATTTCTTTCTTTTGTTTGGAAGCATATGACAAGTTTTCCTATAAGCTAGGAAGCAGATTTAGTTCTTTCAATGCACAAATATTCATACAAATAACAGAGATTCGTAAATGTTATATAACCTTATTTGTATACATTTCTTTGCCGTTTAAGTATATTAATTTTGTAGATATTTCAATATTTGTTTGGAACTTGTACGGGTCTATGGACATTTCTCAAATTTATAGATTTCTTGCCCTTCACTCGTGGATGTAGGTCTTATTGATTGAATCATGTAATCTATTAGTTCCTATTTTACTTATTTTTGAGTAAATTCTACTATCACTCCCTATAGTTTGGCCATTTAATATATATCTCCTTATGGTTTAAAAATTAAAAAAAAAAATACCCCCTCATGCTATCGATTTAAATGTTCAAACGATGAAAAATACTTCCAAATACAGAGGCTGACAAAAACGTGTGTCAAGTATGCGGCTTGTTCATGATATTTTTAAAACACTAATTTTTATCTACCCAAAAAATCTCTTTTAATTTATTTTCAATCAATGAAGTTCATACCCAACAAAATTAGGAGACAAAATAAAATTAAACAATTTTTTGGGATCAAAATAAAAAAACAAAATCTCATCATCTTCCTTCGTACCTCAACCTACCCGCTACCACCACGCCCTTAGCCATCCACCGCCAATCTCACCACCCCAGTCCATCTCGCCACCCCACTACTACCCCCACCGCCCGATTTGCCATCCCCGTCCCTATCGTTACCCTTTTCCTAGGTTACCTACCACATCTCGCTACCCCAACCCCTTCTAACACTCTGATTTGCTCCCTCACAGCCTGTACTCTAGCACATTCTCCTAATTTACATCCCAGCATTCACCCACCACCATCTTGCTACCTAATCCCCTCCTACCCCGATCTCCTCCCCACAATCCTCCTCACCACCATCTTGCCACCTAGCCTTCTCTCGCATCGCAGCTCCCTTAAGTCCTATTACTATTTCCTTAGTGCCCCTCAAGCCCCATCTCGTTCGCCACCCTATACATCACTTTTTTATTCTATTAATTTATGAATATTTATTCTTTAAATAATTTTACCATCGTTGTTTTTCCTTTCATTCCATACTTTTCATTATCATCATCATTATTCTTGTTCTTGTTGTTGTTGCTGTTGATCTTTACAGTTGTGGTTGCTATTAATTTCTGAATTTTTATTTTCTAAATAATTTTACCATCGGTATTTTTCCTTTCATTCCATACTTTGCATTATTATTATTATTATTGTTGTTGTTGTTATTTTCTTTTCAGCTAATCTAAAATATATTTTTCATAATTTTCTTACTTAGTTTCTTATTTTTTCTTGCTTTTATTCTTTTTTTTTTTTTTAAATTTGTTTCATATTCCCTTCGTCCCAATTTTAATGTCACCGTTGGGGTGGCATAATTTTTTAGAAAATTCAATTTATAGTGTGTACACCTAAGTGGTCCCCTATAACTGGGATAAGACAAGTCAAAAAGTTATAGTTTGAGTCTTTAGTAAGGATAGAATTGTAATATGACATGATAAAGTAATGACTATTTTGTAGAGGTGACATTATTTTTGAGATATTCCAAAATAGGATGTGTGATAATATAAATGGGATAGAGAGATTTTTTTTTTATCCACCTAGACATTCTTCCCTGTTAATTTAAAGGTTTTTTGCTTATTTTTATTTTCCTAATTTTTAAATAATGCAATAATATTTAATAGAGAGCAAATAACACAAGGGTATAACTGACCAAATATTGGCAATAGTAATGAAATACTTTTTTCATCCATTGAACACTTGAACTTAAAGCAAGGGGAATTTTTAAGTTTTTAAACCATAGCTCAAATACCAATTTGTTAGGAATACCAAGTTTTGTTTCGACAATGACAAAGGTTGTTTTTGGAAAAATTGATTAGAGTGTGAAATTTGGTTTATGGCAACTCAAGAAAAAAGCAATTTTGATTCAGGACGGAGTATAAAGGGCTCTGTTCAAAAAGGAGAGAAAACCTTTGTGTATCATTTTAAACCTCATTGTTGAGGTCTCGCATGAAATTGCTAGTGAAAATATAGTTCATTATTTATGGGGCAAACTAGAGAGGTTGCACATGAACAAAATAATAGAAAGTCAATTATATTTGAAACAAAGTCTCTATTTGATTTGTATGATTAAGTGTACTTAGATACATCTATAACTTCCCATTTTGATAAATTTGATTCTATTATTATGAAATTGTAGAATATAGTTGCTAAGATTTAAAAAAAAAAATAAAAAAATGAAGCCGAGTGTTGAGTTTCCCCCATCATTTAAATATTTTAGGAATATCATGTTATATGGAGACCACAATTTCTTACAAAGAAATTAAATCTATTTTAAGATTTAAAGAATTAGGTCATCTAGGAATTGTGGAGGATATGGTCCATGACAGATCGCAATGACGTAACTGGATTCATTCAGCTTACCCTATTTAGTGGGAATAAGGTTTAGTTAGTTTGTTTGTTTGTTAAGATTTAATGAATTAATTGATAAAGATATCACTAAAGACACTAGTGATGATCAACATATGGTTTGTTTGTTATGAGAACGTATAATATATATATATGTCACAAGAAGGATCACATCAAATGTGAGTGTCTCAAATTGAAAAATAAGAACAAGCAATAAATGGTTGATCATGATGACAATCGTGACAAAAATCATGTGAATATAGTATTGTAGTAGATAATTGTGATGGAGATGTTTTCTTTGTTGGTCATAATAAAATATTGTCTAATAATAACCTTTTGAATTCAGATTGATCTTATCACATTTGTTCTAGCGAACATTGGTTTCTGTATACGATCCAATGTTTTAAAACCCGGACCGGGCATTAACTTGGTGCCCTGTCCGGGTCGTGGGTCAACCGGTCAAACTGGTTGATCTGACCGGGTCAAACGGTTCACTTATTATTATTTAAAAAAAAAAATAGATTTGTTAAAAAGCCTATAGATGCATTTAATATCATACTTTTCAACTTTCTAAGATTTTTAATTTTTCATATAAATATCAAATCTTGGCATATTTCAAAATCTCTTTTTTTTTTTTTAAAAAAAATTCATATAAACATCAAATTAAATCCTATAGATCCATTTAATATTATACTTTTCAATACAATCTAAGGTTCTTAATTTTTCATATAAATATCAAATCTTGACATATTTCAATCTGTAATCTCTATTTTTTTTAAAAAAAAAAATTAATATAAATATAAAATAAAAAACCTATAGATCCATTTAATATCATACTTTTCAACTTCCTAAGGTTCTTTACAACAAATATAAATGAAAAAAAATAGGAAAACTAGAATGTAAACTAGAGAAAAAAAAAAGAGGAGAAAATACGAGAAAAAAAAAAACTAAAATGGAAAACTAGAGAAAAAAAGAGATAATAATAGTTCCAAATTAAAAAACTAAAAACATGCATGAAAATTTCATGAAATAATAAAAAAAATCAAAATAGAAGAATATAAACTTACTAGTATGGTGAGCTAAAATATACGACCAAGAAGAGAGAGCACAGATCTAGACAGGATGGAGAAAAATGGCGTGGAGGAGGTGTAGTTGTGGAGGATAATAGAGGAGATTGAGAGTGGTGGCTTGATTTGAGCTTGAGCTTTTGACAGTTCTAGATGTTATAGAAAGAGAAGATTATTGTTTTGCTGTTGCTGGAATGGATTAAAGTCACGATGCTATAGCTGAAATTTTGGAAATTTTTTTTTTTAAAGGCCAAAAATGAAACTCGGATTGTATCGATTGAACCAGGTTTCTACCGGTTCATCGGTATAATCTGGTTCTTTCTGGTTTTTCTTGACCAACGGCCATACATCTGGACAGGACTAGAGGCTCTTCCGGTTCACGGTTCAACAAGTTGAACCAGATTGTACTGGTCCAGGTTTAAAAGTATTGAAATGAACTCGTGGCGAATCAAAAAGTTCAGGTAGTCAATGCAATATCAAGACTTAAGAGTAACCAATAGGGGTGATACCTTGCTAGCATGGAAAAAGTATGTGCGGCAAGGAAAATTTGTCCATATGGAGTATAACAGACTGAAGATGACTAAAGAAATAACCTTTTTTGAGAAAGACATGGAAATGGTTACTTGTCATCATGAAAATCCCTTGTTGATCACCCTTTCTCTGGTAAACTTTAACATGAGAAAAGTCATGTTGGACAAGGGAACTTTGTAGACATATTATATGTCTACAGCACTTTTAAACAAATGAAGTTGCGGGAAGAAGAATTTAAACAAGTATCGACTCCACCAGTCAATTAATCTGGAGAAACTATTTTACCTTTGGGATTATTCCACCCAGGTTTGGGATTCTTTGAAAATCTACTAATAGACTTTATTTTGGCAAAAGTCTCTTTTCCATATTATTGCCATTATGCATTGTCACACCGAAAATGTTGTTCCCCACAATGATAGGATAGGAAATATTAAAGGAGAGAATGCAATTGCTCGATAATATTATGTAGCTTATTCCTTGTCTCCCTCTGCCACCCTTCTTTTTTGTCTATCCCCTCTCGTCTCTTCTTCCTATCTCTTCTCCCCTTCCCTTCTCGGTCAGTCCCTACTTTATCTATCTCTCACTCACTCTCACACTCTCTTTCTGTCTCTCTCTCTCACTCTCTTCCCCCTTCCTGTTTAGTTGACCACCACAGCCACCCTCTCCGCTTTCTATTTTTTACCATTTCCCCTCTTTCTAGTTATTCGAATCTGATTTTTTTGGGTGAATGGATTTTTTTTTGGTTCTTGAATTTGATTGTTAAATTTTTTTGAGATCCGGTGAAATTAGTTGAGGCTATTGTGAGATTGATGGTAAATTTGAAGCAATTGGTGGTGAATCAAATTTTGATTTAGGGATATTGTGAATTTGGTTGAAACATTCAAAATTGGGTTTGCCAGTTCGTCAGTATTTTATTGGATTTGACTGGGATTTTATCATCTCCAGCTTTAGTACTCAATCGTACCAGCATCATTATCAGTTCCTAGTTAAACTGGTTGAACCACTTGATCCATTCTGGATTTAAAAACAATGGTCCTAGCAAATCTTAGAGATGTAGAATGAAAAGGGAGAAGGGGATTGTAGGTGCAAAGTGGTAGGGAGAGATTCACGTAGAGGGAAAAGGCAAAATAATACTGCCAAAGAGGTGGGATCTAAGAAGAGGAAGAGAAGAAACCCTCTATTAGCCAACTTTCACACACTCTGTCCTTTTTCATCATACTCTCTCCTTAGCTCTCCATGAATATAATGGGACCCAAACTTCTACAAGAGATCCTAAATATTCACGGTGCATATCACTCTCTATAATACTCATTTCATCCCGAAAAATTTGTCGCATTTTGAGACTTATGCTTTTTATGAATAGTGTTTGCACATGCTGATGTTTGTATGCTGTTTCTAATTCTATCCCTCGTCATATATATTTGTTTAAATACTTCAATCAAAGCTTTTGGGGTCTAGTGGCAGATAGTACAAATAAGTTGGGCCACATAAGTTTATGTAGAACTTTTACAATGACTATTTCAAATTTAGACATGAATTACACGGCACATACAATAAACATATCTACCATTTTGTACAAGTCACGTGTGTGATATGAGAGTGGAAGTTGCCTGACACAATATGGAGACCCACAAATATGTTTGAATATCTAGTGTTATTTATGACTTACACATAGTCAAGGGGTAAATGTAGGAATTTAAAGGGAAACTCTTTGCCATTATATTTTGGTATGTGACAAAAGATTTGGAATAGACCAAAAAGGAAAGCATGACAATTTTAATGGGATGTGTGAATGTTATAAATAACTAAAAAAGAGGAAATACTAATGTGAAAGTTGAATATGGGTAATTATCAACATATGCCATCTAATTTAAAAGGAATAGAAATTCGAGAAGGGAATGCGTATATGGAAAAGAAGATGGGACATTGGTGTTATGAACAAATTTGCTGTGAAATAGTGGGTTTCACATTAGCAGACCTTTTCACAGCTAAAAACTTCGTGCTGCATATTTTAATTAGGAATTATTGTTCAAATTATTACATTTTTTTTAGTTAATGATCTACCTTGTTTGTTCATATAATATTATATTTAATGATACCAGAAAGTGACGTAAAGAATGTGATTCTTCTACCCACAGTACTTGGTACTTTGAAAGATGATGAGCAAGTCTTGCAATTGATTTTTCTAATAGAGTCCCAATAATCATTTACTAGGATTGTCTTGAAACAATATTTTAAAATTTGACTTAATTCACTAGATTGAATCTAGAGAAGGGAAAATGACCTTAATAGTCCCTCACATTTCATATTTGTAATTTTTTAGTTCCACAAATATTCAAAACACACTATTTTGGTCCGTCGACATAATTACATGCATATTTTTGCTTGAAATACTCAAAAACATATCAAATGTAACATATTTAAGGGCAAAATTGATAATACATAACCTTAAATATTAAATTATCGCAAAAAGAAGAGGGTTAGGCCTGTTGGATAGCTAGAGTAGGGGTGGCGGAGAAAAATTGACGAGAGAGAGGAATAGGGATGGTAATGGTTAGCGGTAGAGGAGATTTTAGATAGTATCCTTTAGTATTTAAAATTTGTGTATTTCTAATTTTGTCAATAAAAAATGCAACATTTGATACACTTGGGTATGTTATGCCAAAATACGCCCATAATTGTGTTAAGGGACTAAAATGGTACATTTTAAATTTGTGTGTGACTAAAATACAATCATTTAGAATGTGAGGGACTAAAAATACAAATGTGAAATGTGAGAGACTATTAAAGTTGTTTTCCCTCTATAGAATAATCCTGTTAGATTGTATTATGGGTGTTTTACGGGACGCTAGATTTCAGGTGTGCTAAAGATAACAAAGAGATGGAGAGAAAGAGTATGGTTGTTTCAGGTACTTTTATTTTACCTATCAGGGTAAAATTCTCGTCCAAGATGTATCCTTATTGACTTTAGTTTATTTGTGTAGTGTGCTGGAAATTTATTGTTTGAGGTGGTTTATTGTTGCAATTCATAGTATGGGGGCATTTCACCAATCTAAGATAGTTAAGGGGGCATTTTGTATATATTGTGTATTTCATTGGACAAAAAATATTTTCTGGAGAAAATTTTTTACTTGAAAATTTTTCCAAAGAAAATCACGATTTCCCACTCTAATTTCCTGTTTTGGTTCATCTCATGAAAAGTTTTTCCGAAGCCCTTCCCTAGCATGCCTTGGTTTCTATAGTAGAGGGAAAGAGAGAAAATGAGTAAGGGAAATCTCGAAAGTGAAAAGAGATAGCTGAGGGGTAGGGCCCAGGGAAGCAGTGGAGAACCTCTTGGAAGGTTGAGTCGTCATTACCTCAAGCTCAGGAAAATAACTTGCACAACCTTGTTGTTGAAGGTGTTTTACATATCTTGCTGTAAAATGTTTTCCATTAGAAAATATTTTCCCAATTGTTTTTGCGGCCAAACACCAAATTTGTTGAAAATATTTTCTGAAAAATATTTTACATCCAAACAAATAGACCCTTAACCCCTATTTATATTCAACTTGTTGTGGATAATCTAGGGGAGATGTTTTTCTTCGTTGGCCACAAAAGTATGGAGTACACTAGAGGGAGCTCCAAACCCAATTAAGGTCTTGGTTTTGGTGGTCACTATTTTTCTATAGCTTTTAGGGCAAAAGGCTATACATCCTATTAAACTTTTCAAAGTTACTAAATTTGGTCATTGAATTATTTTTATGGAAGTCAAAATAGTTACTTAACTCCTAAAATCATAGTCTGAAACCCCTTCCTCTCCATTTGAGGGGCTAAATCAGCCATTATCTCCAAAATATAAGCAGCACATGATTATTAAGTGCGTAAAATTGTCCAAACCATTGAAAATATCTTAAATTTCAAACATTTAATGAACTTTAAATATAAATTGCAATAATTTCACTAATAATTTCAAAATTTCATCAAATTTCCTTGGCGACAGCGGGCTGGTAAGATCGAAGCACCACCGTCTACCACCATTGACAGTATATGACCTTTTGCCCTAATTTCTAACAATATTCTTTTAGTGTACTGTGGTTTTTGTGGTTTTAACTTAGTGTTCCCACATGGCACTAAACTGTTAATACCAAAAAATGATCTAATTGTCAAATGTTGGTAAGCAATCTGTACGAGTGAAAACCCATAAAATAGGGGCAAGACTTTATTCCTAAAGGAAAGTGTTCGGTAAATACTAGTTTGGAAAATTAATGCACAAATAAGTTTTTAAAATCACCCTACTACACCAAACCAACAATTACATACTTGCAAAAATACGAGGTAGGTTTGTAAGTAGTGGCGAGTGAGTATCGTTCTCACGAGGATTGTGCGGTAATTACTAGCCTATATGAGTCTATGCACTAGTTAGACAAATAAAAGAAGTCAATTTATCTACTCTACTAAAACAATTAAAGATGCACAAATAAATAAATACAAAGCTAAATTAAGGAGCAATTAAAGCTACAACTAGGCAAAATAAACAAGCATAACATACATGAGCATACAAGAGAGCAATTCATGCTAAAATGAGATATGAATTGTATTGCAATTAGAAAGTAAGATTAATGAAACCACATGCTACACTAACTTACTAAGCCAAATGGAAAATAAAAAGGTAACACTAAATGGGCAATTTCAATTACTAAGCTAGGAAGCAAATTGAACTTGACAAATAACCAACTAAACTAGAGTTATAAATACACTATTCTACCATTAAGGGCATCAATTAAACCATTACTAGATATGAAGAAAAGGCATTAGATTTAGCAATAAAGTAAACTACAATAATTTCTACACTAAGAAAGTATTTAAAAGTTAACTATCTAATGATTGGAAAAATGATTTGGAGATAAGGAAGAATATATTAGAAATAGAAAATCCTACACTAAAGCTAGAGTGTTATTCAATTTTACTATTTTTGGAAAGAAATTTAAATGCAAGATCTATAAATCTATGTCAATGATTAAGCAAGAACATGAGATTAAATGCAAACTCACAACTAATTAAAGCATATAAATGAAGAAAACATAAGATTAAATGCAATATTAGCAACTAAAATGGAGATTCACTTTACTTCTAAGAAACTAGTTAAAGTTTGACTAGAATAAAGATACAAGAAAGCTAGATTAAAGCAAGTAAAATAGATATCAAATTGAAGAGTAAAGAAAACACAATAAATTAAAACTAAAAGATGGAGTTTTTACAACTAAGATTTAAGATAGAGGATTAAGTAAAAGATGAAACAGGAAAGAAATGCTACACAAGACTACTCTATCCTAACTAAGGATGGCTACTAAACTACACCTACTACCATGTGTTGGTAAGTGTATTTTCAGGGTAATTTCAAAAATCCAACTAGTTAGAGTGTTGACTTTCTGTCCACAACTGCGGTAACCTTTTTATCTATACAAATTTGGTGACCACAATGTTGAAGGCTTTCTTGTTCTGGCTTGAAAACCACAGTTATCAAATTTGTTCTTTTGATATCTTGAGCACGATTGTTGCACTTTGATGTTGAAGAAGTGGAAACCGCGATTTTGATCTTCAAGGCTTAACATTCTTAACCGCGATTTAAGGGCTGTTGACCGGACTTTAACTCATTTAGCTTTTTGCACTCCAATCTCCGTCTTCTTCCACTTCTTCAATTAGCAACCAATCTCTAAAATTACCTATAAAATGCCATTAATATCATAATTGTCAAATTATCCAATTTATTGCACATTTCTAACAAAAAATTCTAACATACGTCTAAATTCCTAAAAAGCACGGATAAGCATGAAATATATACAAAAACACACAAAACCAATCCAATGAGACTAAATTAGCCAAAATTACATAGGACAATAAGGGTAAAATAAATTTACGTAATAGAGTTATCATACCCCCAAACCTAGCGTTTTACTAGTCTCGAGCAAGACAAGAAAGAAAAGAACTAAAATACCTCCAAAGGAAATGAATGTGAATTGACAAGGGGAATTAGGAAGCATTGAAACATGTGCAAATGAAAATTTAATTCAAAAAATTAAACATGTTCAATCACTTGCGAATTTGGAAAAAGAAGACTAGTTAAATACATGTCTAACGTTGACAAGTAAAGTATTAAGAGAATGCCAATTCAATTCCAAAGTGATCAAGAGTAAACATATTAAATTTCTCAAAAATCGGCATTAAGTGTAGAAAGATCACTAAGACATGTTTTAAGAAGTACAAAAATGCAAGTGAACATGCAAGGGAGAATGCATCTATGTTTATGGACCGAAGAACACTAATTACAGTAATGCTTCACTCCTTTTAATCTCTAAGATCTTATAGCCTAGATTAAGGATTCTATACGACTTTCTAAGCATGTAATGAAGGCCAAGGGTAAGGGTAGGATAAATTTTGAATAAAAGTGACTCAATTTCACCTTAGTCATTCATGACAAATTAAGGACTTTAACCCACAGACAAAAATTCGCACAAACTCCACACATGAACCACTTTCCACTTGATGTACCAGATCAACTAATTTTTAGATTAAGGAGACATTTTTTAGTCTCCTTTATTACAAGATGTATATATAACATTGCAAAAATTAAAAGAGCAAAAATAATTTTTTTTAGGACAGTAAAGAATAATACAAGAAGATAAAAATTTATTGTATCTAATTACAAGAAGAAAATTGATGAAAGATTCAAAAAATGATACTTCAATTTCCAAACCACTGTGTAAAAGAATTAACTTCATTCCATCATATCATACTTCAACTCTCTATTAGATCCAAATTCGACTTAGGTGATGGGACTAAAAGATTGTAATTTAATAAAAGGAAATTGATTGAATTGTGTGGTTGTCAAAGAAATAAGGCTTAAAGGCTCAAACAAGGACACTAGGGTTATACTAAACATTCAGGTAAGCTTTTGGCTCAAACGGTCCAAAGAGATGCCTAGTTCATTTCCAAAATCCAGCTATGTAGTAAATAGGGAGTTTACAATACCTAAACTAATGTTCCCAACCAAAACTTACTAGCCCACAAAGTATCCTATAATGGAAGTCATGCAAAATGGCCAAAGATGCTTAAATCATCTCTTTTTACACATTACCAATTTTTAAGAACTTTAATATATTTAAGCCAAATAAAATAAGTAGTGAATATGGCATTCAAACAATACTTGAGGTCAACTTAGAGCTTAACGCTTAAACTAGCCAAGAAAAGTATTTTTGGATACGTAGGAGAACATTTTGGTTGAGTTGAAAGAGTTAAACGCCATTTCGCACCCATGTAATGGAACCAAATTCACCATGTCAATTCATTCCATTCCAAACACACAAACCAAACACATGCATAAAAGGTACCATCACACTTTCCATCTTATTAAAGTGTTGAGTACCACTCACCCTACTTCTCACCAATGAACACAAGAAAGCAAATAAAGCAACTAAACATAAGCATAATAATAAACCAATTGGACTATGTTGACGAGGCATCCTAAAGTCAAACATCTAAACCAAGCATAAACGATAACTAAAGGTTGACCGTACCAAAATGGCCCGACAGTTACCTTTTAAAAACTAGCTCCAACTACGTTAAGGGGTATAAACCAATCAATCATCCAAACATGGACCCCATACCAAAAACTTTATTCAAAAGCATAAACTACTAAAAGTACTGACATAATGCAAAAAACAAGAAATAAAAGGAATGTCATGGGAATATCATCTCTTTCTCTCAATCAAGCATAATAAAATAAAAGGGTGATGGGGGGAGGGGTAAAAGCATGTAGATGCTAATCTATAAGTGGGAGGGAGGGGGGTAAAGTGTATTCTCAATGGGGGAATTAGAGTAGATCTCAATCATCATCTTCCTCGTCCTCTTCCTCATTGTCCTCTTCTTCTTCAAAGAGCTCGATCATGTTATCGCTTGAGTCCCATTGTTGCCTTTCATGCCATCTCCTTCTATTTTATTAATGCCCTCTCCCTCATCACCTTGTCGTGATGGTTGTTGTTCTCCATGAGGTTAAAAGTACACTTGGCCACTTGATGGTCCAAAATGCCAACTCGGTGGAGGTCTTCGGTTGATCCAAGTATTGAGGATGGTTGTTTGGAGGTCTTAGCCAATCAGTACCATGTTGTTGTGAAGGGTCATTTGACTATACGTCCAATAAGCTAGAAGTTCTTCTTGCTCATGGTTAGTTTGTGGAGGGTTGTATATAAAATCTCTAGGCATGGTAATGAACTGTGATTGTGGCAAAAGAGCTTGAGCAGTTTGGGAACCTGAACCCGATGCTTCTTGACTTATTATATGATGCCTATTGAACTTTTTTACCATATTGCACACATATTTCCCATTGATTGGCCCTTTTGGATGGATTTCTTCCTCGCCTGGATTTATCTTAACACTTGCATCGAAACTTAATTTAGTAACAAGACTAGGAAGGACAAAAGTGGGCTTTACCAATTTGGAGTTCATTAGAAATTTCAGTTAAATGATTCTCTCCAAATCAATGCACAAGCTCTCAAGTATACCAAACATAAGGCATTCTTTTTCATGCTGCACAAAACTAAGTGTGGTAGTCCCTATTATCCGACAACAAAAAAGTACAATCAAACCTTTAGTAATAGCTATAAATGTTCTCTACGCAACCCCGAAATCCGGGTCTTAGTTGTATTGTATTCCCAATTTGGATTGCCACCACACAGTTGTGTCCAAACCTTAGCATAATTAGGTCCTCGATGATCTGAGTTCATTAAATCCCCATAACTAGTGCCATTGTGATGAGGAGTGCCCAATATAGTACTAATTTTTTTTCTCACACTCGCATCTACCCACTTACCTTGAGCATAAACACTATCATTCACCATTCCACTCAAATTGTAATGGAATTCCTTCATAAGATTCACATACCCCACCAAAACCAATTCATTAAATTTCACCAAGTTCTCTCAATCAATTGCCTCTCAATCTTCATTCTAATCTCTTCATATTCACCCAGGCTCTCCGATGTGTCAAATCTACACTCATGAACAATACTAGATTTGACCCGTCTATGATAAAGTTTAGCAACTTTGAGATTCACAAAAATGTGATTGTCATACTCCTTATTTCCTCATTTTGTAGATTAACATCGGGTCCAATTTTTCTCTTTTTACTGGCCTGAGCAGTAGACACTGGCTTGCCTTTACCCTTATCTCTAGCCATACAATTATTCCACAAATATAGGCAAAAATCAACAAAGATCAATGAACACAACAAAATTTATCACCAAGGAAGTTCAATCAATCAACAAACAAGCAAACTTCTTCACAATTCTTCAAGAAGATAACAAAACTTGAGAATTATGGAACTTACAACTCGGAGTAAAAATTTAGAATGATGTTACTCGGTATAATTTCAGAATTCATGTCCCCTTTGATGATGCTCTTGATCGAGTAAGCTTCCAATCCTCAACTTGAGATGCCATAAGGGAGAATTGGAGAGAATTTTTGGTAAGAATTGGTGGTTAAGTGTGTGAAATAAGGGAAATAAGTGCAGATTTCGGCTGGAGAGGAAGGAAGAATCAATTTTTAGGGTTTTTTTGGGGTGAAAAACTATTTATACACGGGGCAAGAAGAAACGTAGTTTTAAATTCTAAGGATAAAAAATTTTAACCGCGATTTTGAAATGCATCTAGGGTTTCCAATTTTAACTGCAGTTTTGAAAATATAAGAGACTTGAAAAAAACTACCGTGGATTTGGTTTAATTAGAAAAAATTTCAAAATGAAACCCTTAACCGTAGTTTCAAAATGAGGTAAACTTTTTAGAAAGTTAGTTGGAAAGAAAACCTTTACGGGGTTTTAAAAATGAGAAAACTACGGTGTTCTTTGCATAGAATTTTTTTTTTTTTTTTTTCATTTAAGAAACTTACCTTAACCATAGTTTTCATTTTCCTTGTTCAAAAAACTTAACCGCAATTAAAAACACTTAGCAAAATTTTCTTTCAACTTCACCCAATTAACCGCAATTTTGAAAACGTGATTAACTTTCTATAAACTCAAGTTGGTTGATAACCACGATGTTAAAAGTAGGAAAATAGAAGTTTTAAATACTTAAAAAAAATTTCAAGAATTTTGCACCAATGACCGCTATTTTAAAAAATAAGCTTTGAAAACACGAATCGGGGTCATATACTCTTAGAAAAACTTTTGCATGAAATCTCTCTGAAAACTGCTGTTTTCAAAACGAGGTTAACTTTCCAAAGAGTTAGACCCTTTGAAAACTGTAGTTTAAATTTTGGGAAACAGTTTAAAAAACTTTGAAAATTTTCTTCAAAATAATATCTAGTAAACCACAATTTTGTTATGTTTGTTAGTAAACTTTGCAAAAACTCAAGTTGGAAGCAAATTGCGGTGTTGAAAATTAAAAAACTGCGATTTCCTATACTTAGAAAAAATTTTCTCCAGCATTTCTCAACCTCCTTCCTTGACCCCTCCATCACCTACAGATATAAAAACATGACTTTGGAGAGTCATTCCATTATCATTCCAACCAAAATTATTTTAAATTAGAACTAAATCATAAAAACAAAAGCAAGCAAATTAACCATATATAAATATAAACAAGAAAAATATAAGTGAAGAGAAGAAAAAACTTGGGTTGCCTCCCGAGAAGCGCTCTTGTTTATAGTTGTTGGCTCGACTTTCGCACATGAGGTCAAGTTGTGGTTAGGTGAATGGTTTCCCATTCTTCTTCTATCACTTCTCTAAAATAGAGATTGAGACGATGTCCATTGACCTTGAAATTTCCCTTGATCCCTTTTAGCTCTACCGCACCATAGGGAAACACTTGCAATAATTCATAAGGTCCACTCCACTTCCACCTCGACTTGAGATTTCCAAGAAACAACTTGAGTCTTGAATTATAAACAACACTAGGTCTCCGGCCTCGAACTCTTTCCTCAAGATGTGTTTGTCATGCCAAGCTTTAGTTTTCTCCTTGTAAATTCGTGATCTTTCAAAGACTTCTCTATAGAATTCATCAAATTCATTCAAATCACGAGGCTCTTTTCTCACCTGCCTCATTCAAATCAAAGTTTAGGCTCTAAATAGCCCACTATGCCTTGTGTTTAATTTCAACCGGGAGATGTCATGGTTTCCCATAAACCATCCTATAAGGGGACATCCCTATAGGAGTCTTGAAGGCGGTCTGATATGACCATAATGCGTCATCAAGCTTCTTGAACCAATCCTTCCTCAATGAGTTTACTATTTTCTCAAGTATCCTCTTAAACTCCCTGTTTGAGACCTTCACTTAACTGGAGATGATATGCAAGAGCAATATTGTGGGTAACTCTATATATAGAGAGGAAGGATTCGAAGTCCCAATTCAATAAGTTATTGAAATGTGTTCCCCGTCACTAATGATGGCCTTGGGTATTCCAAACCTTGAGAAAATACTCTTTCTCACAAAGTTTATCACAACTTGAGCATCATCTGTTGGAAGTGCCGCGGCCTCCACCTACTTTGAGAGGTAATCCATCACCACAATAATCCATTTGTTGTTGTGCAATGGGGGGAATAATCCCATGGAGTCAATTCCCCATACATCAAATACTTCACACACCATTATGTTGTTCAAAGGCATCTCATCCCTCTTGGTCAAGATTCCATCATGTTGGCATTCATTGCATTGGAGAATAAAATCTCTAGCATCCTTGAATAAGCTCGGCCAAAAGAGTTCACTTTATAAGACTTTGGTTGATATCCTTTGAGAACAATGGTGTCCTCCCACCAGTGAGGAATGGCAATGATAGAGCACATTTGGGACTTGTTCTTCCATAACACACTTTCAAATTACTTGATCCTTGCACTGGCGATATAGATCAGGGTCATCTACAAATTCACATGTAGTACTTAAGTCCAAGAGGAACCTTTTCCTTTGATTGGAGTCCATAGTTGAGGGAATCACCTTGGCCACTAGAAAGTAGACAAAGTTTGCATACCATAGTGCAGTCTCTCTAACCATTAATAGTTGTTCCTCTAGAAATTTTTCCTTGATTGGTACATGTTCACCTATCTTCCCTATTGGTCTTTCTAATCTTGAGAGGTGATCGGCCACGGTGTTCTCACTACCTTTTTTGTTCACCACATCCCAATCCAATTCCTTCAATAACAATATACAATTAATTACTGTAGGCTTGCCATCATTTTTAGTAAGAAGATATTTGAGAGTCGAGTGATCAGTGTAAATAGTCACTTTGTTCCCAATAAGGTATGACCTAAACTTCTCAAAGGCAAATACAATTGCAAGAACTTCTTTTTCGGTAGTTGCATAATTAATTTGTGCTTCATTCAATGTTTGTCTCGCATAATAAACCACTTGCAACACCTTATCAATCTTTTGACATAAAAATGCTCCCACAGCATAATCACTCACATCACACATCAATTCAAAGAGCAAAGCCCAATTAGGAGTGTATATTATCAGGGCGGTAAGTAAGGCATTTTTCAAATAATTAAAGGCATGAAAACAATCATCATTGAAATCAAACGAAACATACTTTTGTTAAAAAGCACATAAAGGTCAATAAATCAAAGAAATTTTTAATGAAACTCTAGTAAAAACTAGCAGACCCAAAAAGCTTCTCACCTCTTTTACATTGATTGGGGTGACAATTTCTCAATCGCTTCTACTTTAGCCCTATCAGACCTCAATGCCCTTAGAAGAAATCCTATAAACTAAAACAATCCCATCTTTAACCATAAAGGACATTTTTCCTAATTCAAAACCAAGTTCATTTCTTCACATATTTTAAACACACAAGTGAGGTTTTGCAAGCAAGAGTCAAATGTATCACTGAAAATACTAAAATCATCCATGAAAACTTGATGAACTTCTCAATCATTTTCTATAATGAAAAATGGCAAACATGTAACTTTGAAATGTGCTAGGAACATTGCACAACCCGAAGGGCATTCGCGGTAAGCAAAGGTACCATAAGAACAAGTGAAGATGGTTTTCTCTTAGTCTTCTAGGGCTATCACAATTTGAAAGTAATCCAAATAGCCATCTAGAAAGCAATAAAAGGCACGTCTGAGAGTCGCCCAAGCATTTGGTCAATGAGTAGTAGAGAAAAGTGGTCCTTCCTAGTGGCTTTGTTAGCCTTTCTAATGTTTATGCATACCTGCCACCCAATCACTATCTTAAAGGGTATCAACTCATTTTTCTCATTCATTATCACTATTACCCCCTTTCTTTGGCCCCACTTGAGTCGTGCTCACCCACTTACTATCACTTATGGGGTATATAATTTCAGTATCTAAAAGCTTAAGGACCTCATTTCTAAGTATTTCTTTTCAAGTGGGATTTAACCTATGTTGGGTTATCTACACGATTTGAAGTCATCATGAACGAGGAGGATTTTGTGCATACAAATGTTGGGGCTTATTCCTTTTATATCATCACTGCTCCAAGCAACTGCTTCATGATGTTTTTTCAAAATAACAATTAATCTTTCCAACTCACCACAAGAAAGTAAAGCACTCACAATGACGGGATAAAATTCATTATCACCAAGAAAGACATATTTAAGATGCGAAATGAGTGGTTTGAGTTCAACCTTAGGGGCTCGTTAGATGGAGACCCCCTTACCTATAGTCCTCGAAATTTCCTCTTCCCTCTCCGTTTTTAACTCTTCATTACCATTGTCTATGCCTTCTTGCATGTCTTTCTCGTGTTCTACTTCATTTTTGATTTGCTGGCAAGCCAAGTCCACAGAGTGCTCCTTGACAGTTTCCCTACAAAAATAATCAATTAGATCATCATCATGTCCACCCTCAATAAATCATCATGAATTGAAGGAAATTTTAAAGAATCAAAAACATTAAATGAAACATCTTCGTTGACTCTAAAATGATAGTTCAATTTTCCTTCTTGGACATCAATGAGTGCCCTTTCGGTAACTAAAAATGGCCTTCTTAAGATCAATGGGGTCATAACGTCCTCCTCCATATATAGCACTATAAAATTGGCTGGTAGGAACACCTTGTATGATGTCCTCCACAATTTTCACTGGTTGTCTAATACTTTGGTCGGCTAGTTGGAGTGTCATATTTGTGCCTTTCAAACCTCCCTTATGTAACCTTTTATATATAGCATGAGGCATAAGGCTGATTAAGGTCCCAAGATCATATAATGCCCTATTGAAAGCAACCCTTCCTATTTCACAAGGAATTGAAAATGAGTCGGGATCGTTCAACTTTTGAGAGAGATGTTTTTGGATTATAGCACAACACCCTTCATTCAAGCACAAGATTTCATCTCCATAAGCTTCCTCTTGCTTGTGAGAATTTACTTCATAAATTTGGCGTAACTTGGCATGTTCTCCAACACCTCTATGAAAGGGATATTTATCTCGATCTGTCTTGAATATCTCTAAGAATCTCTTGAGCTTCTTTGCCTTCTCATCTTCCTTCATTCTTTGAGGAAACGGGACTCTAACTTGTTTGGTCAATGAAACCGATGGATCCTGGGCTTTATTTTTGTTGGTTAAAGAACTTATTAGGTTCTTCTTCTTGTCCAACCTTGCCTTTCAAAGACTCCCCCTTCTCTATACAGTTCTCTACACATCCCTCACTTTCCATATCTTTTGAGTTTGAGCTCACAACTACTATTTCTTTCAAAGCTTTCCCACTCCTATGGATGATGGTTTCAACTTACTCTCTCCCATGGTTCTCTCTCAGATTTGGAATGGTATCACTCAACAAAGTCCCTAACGGTCTTTCAATGTTTTGACTAGCCAATTGAACCTATTTGAATCTCTAAATTTCTTGTAGTGGCCCTCAAGTTCTCCATCTCTCTCCTTTGGTTCTTATTTTCTCTCCTCAACATCTCCAATTCCCTCCTCATGTTATTCTCATGTGCATTATCCCAATCCCTTTCAGAGTAATGGTCATTGTATGTAGTATGGGAATAATTGGGAAGTTAAAATGGAAGTCTTGGTTGTTGCATTTAGTCTAGAGGTTTTGACTGAGATTGATTGAGTTTAGGATTTCTTTGATGAGGGGTTTGATAAGGTCTAGAAGTTGATGCTTGATTTTTGGAAATTTTAAGGTTGAGGATTGGGTTGGAATGATGGATTTTGTTGATCTGACATATAGCTCCTTGAGAAATTGGGATGGTTACACTATGAAGGATTATAGGTATTTCCATACATTCCAGGAGGATTTCGTGCATTGGATTGTTGGCTGGAGAAAACTTGAATTTGTTCATTTATTCCCATTGACATCTCTCATTGGCCATTTTGATGATTACACCCATAAAAATCACAAGCAAGCGGCACTTAAGAGATTGAAGATATTGCATCGACCGTACTTTCGTTCCCAAGATTCTTAATTGCTCTAGTTAGGTTCATCATCACGTTCGTCATGAGACACAACTCTTGTTAGGCAAGTAAGGTGTCATTTGTGTTCAAATTCAACATCCCCGTGTTGGACTGGTGCTTGTGGTTGTTGTCCACTAGTTGGATTGATTGGCCCATGGTCATAGTTGGATACCATTCCACTAAGTAAAGCTTGTGTCTCTTCCAAAATCTTGAAAGATATGGAACCATCTGTACTAGCATCAACTATTGACCTCGTCTCCGAAAACAACCCATTGTAAAAGGTTTGGATATGAAGACATAATTGGATGGCATGATGTGGGCATTTTCTCAATAGATCTTTGAATTGCTCCCATGCTTCACTCAAACTTTCTCCCGTGGCATGCTTAAAAGATGTGATATCATTGCAGAGCTTAGCAGTTCTTGAGGGAGGAAATGTTTAGCTAGCAACTCTTGAGCCAATTGATTCCAAGGTGTAAATGTTCCTTGGTTATAAGAGTGTAACGATGCCTTCACACTATCTCATGGAAAAAAGAAAAGCTCTCATCCTAAAACAATTTGGAGTGCACACCATTACATTTGAATGCCTCAATAATATCCTCAAAATTCACCAAGTGTGTATAAGGGTCCTTATTCGTTCCACTCTCAAACATGGCATGATTTTGGAGCATTTTGATAAGAGCAATTTTAATCTCGAATTTGTTGTCTTGCACAGGCATTCGGGCAATGTTTGGGTTCGCCCTTTCGAAATTCGGCATTGCATAGTCCCTAAGATGTCAAGCGTTGGAATTAGTCCCATGATTACCAAATTCACCATGCAATCCATTACCATTACCATAACCCATTCCGTTTCCAAGTCTATTATTACCCAGAATTTCTTCTTGATCGTCATGTCTAATATTCTCATCAAAACCCCTAGCATTAATTTGTGAATTTTCCATTTGATTATCGGTTTGTTCTTGTTGTGCCTTTTCTCTTCAGATTCTAATCAAGGTATGCCCAATTCCCAATCAAACAGTCTTAAGGGTCGCCTCCCCGTGACTATAAACTACACAACAAGAACAAAGACAAGCCCAATGTCAAAGTTCAACACCAAATACTGAAAAGCAAGAAATAAGGAAAAATTCAAAGAAATTACACTAGTCCTAGCTACAAGTATTTCTAAGAAAAGAAAGTGTCTAATCTAGTAAAACTTGCCAGTATCTAATATTACCATTGCAATTCAATCATCGGCAGCGACACTAAAGACTTGTTTGGTGAATATTATTTAGGCAAATTAATGAGCAAACAAGTTTTAAAATCACCCTACTACACCTAACCAATACCTATACACTCGCAAATATACAAGGTAGGTTTGTAGATAGTGTCAAGTGGGTATCGTTCCCATGAGGATTGTGTGGTAATTACTAACCTATACAGGTTTATGCACTAGTTTGACAAATAGAAAGAGGTGATTTATCTAGTCTACTAAAACAATTAAAGATGGGCAAATAAATAAAGTTGAAGCAAAACTAAGGAGCAATTAAACCTACAACTAGGCAAAATAGACAAGCATGATATAGCTGAGCATATAAAAAGAGCAAGATCCTTCATCTTATTCATGCTAAAATGAGATATGAATTGTAATATTGCAATTAGAAAGTAAGATTAATGAAGACCACATGCTACACTAATTTACTAACCTAAATAGCAAATAAAGATGGAAACACTAAATGGGCAGTTTCAATTACAAAACTAGGAAGCAAATTGAACTAGACAAATAACCAACTAAACTAGAGTTATAACTAGACTACTTTACCATTAAAGGATCAATTCAACCATTACAGTATTACTAGATATGAAGAAAGTGTATTGAATTTATTAATAAAGTAAACTACAATAATTTCTATGCTAGTAAAGCATTTATAAGTCAACTAGCTAATGATTGGAATAAATGATAGGGAGATATGAAGGAATAGACTAGAAATTGAAAATCCTACACTAAACACTAGAGTGTTCTTTAGTTTTACTATTTTGGGAAAGAAATTTATATGCAAGATCTGTAAATCTAGGTCAATGATTAAGCTAAGAAAATGCAATTAATGCAAACCCACAATGATGATTAAAGCTTAGAAATGAAGATACACAAGATTAAATGCAATATTAGCAGCTAAAATGAAGATTTACTCTACTTCTAGAAACAAGTTAAAGTTTGATTAAAATAAAATGCAAGAAAGCTAGATTAAATCAAGTAAAATAGATATCAAATTGAAGAGTATTTAAAGCCTAACAATTTAAAACTAAAAGATGGAGTTTTTACAACTAAGATTTAAGCTAGGATTAAGTAAAAGATGAAAGGGAAAAGAAAGACTTGACAAGACTACTCTATCCTAACTAAGAGTGGCTATTAAACTACACTAGTTACTATGTGTTGGTAGGTGTGTTTCTATAGTAATTAAAAAATTCAGCTAGTCAAAGTGTCAACTTTTTGTCTACAACTATAGTCACCTCTTCAACTATACAAATTTGGTGACCACGGTTTTGAAGGCTTTCTCATTCTTGTTTGAAAACTGTGGTTATCAAATTTGTTCTTATAATTTCTTGACCATAGTTATTGCACTCTAATTGAGGTTGAAAAGGTGAAAACCATGATTTTGATCTTCAAGGCTTAACTTTCTTAACCGAGGTTTTGGGACTTTTGACCAGACTTTGAATCGTTCAGCTATTTGCACTCCAGTCCCTGACTTCTTCCACTTCTTCAATTAGCAACCAATATCTAAAATTACCCATAAAACACATCGAAAAACATAAATTAAAATGCACTTAATTTCATAATTGTCAAATTAGTCCAATTTAATGCATATTTCTACCAATAATCCTAATATATATCTAAGTTCCTAAAAAGCATGGATAAGCATGAAATATATGCAAAAACACACAAAACCAATCTGAATGAGGCTAAAACCCCAAAATTAAATAGGAAATTAAGGGTAAAATAACTCTATGTAATAGAGCTATCAGAAAGCTCTGATGCTCAAGTTAGCAATAATTCTTATTAATAAATTTCTTAGAGAAAAGCTCTCAATCTCTAGGAAAATGTAAAGTATTGAATGAAGTTCAAAATTGTTTCTGAAATAAGAACTTTCCTCGATTTATATAAAGAACATTAGAATGCCTTTAATGCACTTTAGCATTTTATCCGGCATACTTGGCTTCTTCATGAGCTTGAAACCTATTATATTTAGTAGCCAAAAGAGGCATTGCTAAATTTAGCATCAACAAGAATCATTATGTGGTGTACTCCTACAGAATTAGAAGGCCTAGTATATTATCATATGTGATTGAAACGAAATTTGATTTTACATCTTTAGAACAATTATTCATCTATATATATATGATATTTTAAGAAGTGAATATCTTAGTGGCAAGGTAGGGTTAAAGAATAGGAAAGTTGATTCTCTATATCTCTGATTAGGGATAGGTCCTATTACAAGGCCAATGGGGTAATATCATAGACTTATTCATTGTTGTGCAATCCTTCTCAAATTGAGGGTCTCATAAATCAAACGAAATAGACCAAATAAGCAAAGGTTTTTTTAAATCCATGCATGTGTGCATGTGTAGTTTTAGTAGTCAAACCTAGAAAAAGATACAAAGGTTAAAAAGGAATTATAAAAAACCTTATAAAAGGCATATAAGACGGCTTGGTCAGCCGTGGGTGTAAGAATTTTTAAGGTACAATAGTTCATTCTCTTTTACCAGTAGTGATGCCAACTTTGGGGAGAAAATCAGCAGGTTTATACTTCAATCTAATGGTGAATTTTGCTCCATTTGCAGTGAGATTTAGTATAGTATTCTCGGTGGTGTGAATTGCATTTTGTATGATCAGATCGTTATTCTCTCTTATCTTTTGGTTGGGCTTCTATACCCGTTGCTTGAATTGTTTTGTACTATTGCTTTGTTTACTTCACTTTTGATAGTGAGTAGGGTGCATTTGAATTCTAGGTGTTTACTAGAGACTTGTCTTGTGGTAATTATTGATCTGTTGATAGTAGAATATTTTTAGATTAAGTCCTATGATTTTTACTCTTCACATTGGAAGGGTTTTCCGCACAAAAATCCTCTGTGTTTTGTGCTTTTAGTTGATTTATTTGTTAAGTTATTTGCTATTTGGGTTAGTCCAACGATTTATTCAAGTGCTGAAAAATATTTCTTGGGTGATTATTCTGTTGTGCATTCCTATTTTTTCCTAATAAGTAGTATCAGAGCAAGATTATACATGCTTGGAATTTTTTGCTTGATTAAATGTAGAACTCAATTACAATAGGATGATCAGTTTGAATGGCTCTAACTATCATAATTGAAAGGACAAGATGAAGGATCTAATATTTGTAAAGAAATTATACTTACCGATGTTCTATGATGAGAAACCTGAATCCATGTATGATTTGGATTAGGCTTTTGAGCACGAGATAGTTTGTGGGTTCATTCGACAGTGGATAGATGATAATATTTTTGACTCACATCGCCAATGACAAACATGCGAGAATACTATGGGAGAAGTTTGAATCCTTGTATGTTTCAAATTTAGACAACAAGTTGTTCTTTTTGAAATAAACTATGAATTGAAGTACAACAAAGGAAGTTCATTCTATTTCTGACCACGTGAATGAGTTTCAAGGATATTTTGACCAGCTATCAGGTGTGGATGTCAGATTTGAGAATGAGATTATGGGACCTTGGTTGCTAAATACTCTACCAGATTCTTGGGAGAAATCTCTGTTTCACACTAGTTCTACTCCTGGTGATACTATGACCTTGAATTACATGAAGACGGTTGTTTTGAATGAAGAGGTGAGATAAAGAATACAAGAGTCATCAACTTCACAATCCAAAGTGTTAATTATAGAAAATCGAGGGAGAGACAGAAATAAAGATAAGAGAGAATCCAACGAGGCAAAATAGAGGCAAATCAGCACGAGAACTGTGAGTGTTATCATTGTGGCAAGAATGAACATATTAAGAGGTTCTGAAACAAGCTAAAGAATGAGAATAGAGAAAAACATGAAAAGAAAGACAGTAACAGTGATGCTTGTGTAGTCACCACTATTACAAAGGATTTGGTGATTTTCTAGAATGAAAATTTGATCAATGTAGCTTTTCAATGATAAATCAAATTGGGTCGTCAACAATGGTGCTTGCTTCCGTGACATCAAGGAAGGAATTCTTCACTTCTTATATTCCCAATAACCTTAGGATATTAAATATTGGTAATGATAGTCGAGGTTAATTGGCTTAGGGACTATTGTACTGAAAACTTGCACTGGGGTAATGTTGGTTTTAAGAGATGTCAGACATGCACCTAATGTTCGTCTGAATCTAATTCCATTTAGTGTGTTGAATAATAAGGGTTATGTTAGCACCCAAAGTAATGGGCAGTGCTAGATAACCGAAAGTTCTTTGATTGTGATTCATGGGAAGAAGTGTTCGAACTTGTACTAGACCAAGGTTTCCATGTTCATTGATAATATCAATGCACTTGAAGAAAGTACCGCTTTAGCGTTATGCCATAAGAGGCTTAGACACATAAGTGAGAAAGAACTAAGTTATTTTTCCAAGAAGAATTCACTTTCCAGGATGAAGACTACTAAATTTGAAAGGTGTGGTCTCATTGCTTGCCAAGGAAAGTGAATAGGGTGTCTTTCAAGAATCATCCTCTAGCAAGGAAATTAGAGTTGCTTGAGTTAGTGCATTCAGATCTCTGTGGTCCTATGAAGACGAAGACGTTTTGTGGCGTAGTCTACTTTGTCACATTTATTAATGACTGTTCAAGAAAACTGTGGGTGTATGCCTTGAAATCAAAAGATTAGATACTTGGTATTTTGAAGCAGTTTCAGGCTGCTATTAAGAGGGAGATAGTTAAGAAGATGAAATATATGCACACCAACAATGGTGGTGAATATCTTGCACCATTTGATGACTACTGTAGACAACAGAGTATAAGATATCAGAAGACCCCCCATGACGCTTCAGTTGAATGGCCTAGTAGAGAGAATGAACATGACACTGGTGGAGCGAGTCAGATGTTTGCTTTCTCAAGTAAAATTGCCACATGTACTTTAGGGTGAGGCATCATTTACTATTGCATATGTTATTAATTTATCTCTCGACATTTCAGCTTTGGAAATTGATATTCTTGATTGTGTGTGATATGGTAAGGAGATATCCTATGACCACATGCGCGTATTTAGTTGCAAGGGTTTTGTACATGTGCCAAAGATAAGAGGTCCAAGTCAGAAGTCAAGACAAGACAATGTATCTTTTTTGGCTATGGCCATGATGAGTTTGGCTACCAATTTTATGATACGGTTTCCAAGAAACTAGTGAGATGTTGTGATTTTATATTTATAGAAAATCAGACCATTAAAGATATTGAAAAGAAAGAGAAGTCTACAAGTATGGATGGTCTGGGACACTTAGATCCATTTCCTACTTCTGTGACACATGTGTCTGGTGTAGTTGGTGATGACGATCACAGTGAGATACAACATCAGGATAACCAAGGTGAGAGTGATGTTGACTATGCTACTGATAAGGCAAATGATCCAACTGGTAGAATTGCTGATGAACTTGAAGTTCCACTAATGAGCTCAACAAGGGTTAGAGTTCCCTTCACCGATCTTGCTATTCATCAGATGAGTATGTGTTTCTCACTAACAGGGAAGATCCAGATAGCTATAATAAGGCAACGAAGAGTAAGCTGAAGAGGAAGTTCAACAAATTGTTGTTTGGTTAGCAATTTGACAAATTCCTCTATCTGAGTTGGAGAAGGAGTTTGTTGTGCAATCCTCCTCAAATTGAGGGTCCCATGAGTCAAACAAAACAAAGCCAAATAAGCAAAGATTCTGTCAAATCTATGCATGGGTGCATGTCTACTTTTTAGTAAGATACTTGAAAAAGGATTTGAAGATTAAAAAGGAATTATAAAAGGGATATAAGATGAGTTGGTCAACCATAAGTGTAAGAATTATTAAGGTAGAATAGTTCCTTCTCTTTGGGCAATGGCAATGCCAACTTTGAGGAGAAAATTAGCTAGTTTGTACTCTGATCTGATAGTAAATTTTGTCCATTTGCAATGAGATTTCAATATAGTATTCTCATCATTAAGATTTACATTCTGTACAGTCAAATTAAATGTTATTTTCTCTTGTGTATTTGTTGAGCTTTTATACCCATGGTTTGGGTTGTATTGTACAATTAGTTTATTTATTTCACTTTTGGTAATGACTAGGGTCATGTAAACCCCCGTTGTTTTTTTTATGTGTATATATATATATTATTAATATAAAATAATGAAGATAAACGATTATATGTGAAATTAATTTGCTTGTGTTGGTGTTATCTTATAAAATCAAAATTCTTATCTAGTTAGGAGTCCTAATGGTTTATCGAAATTACTTTGGACTAACTTATTGTCTACATACATTCTCTTTTTGAAAAATAGGTCTTCTACCAAGTAAATAAAAATTTTCATAATTAAAAATAGTGCAAAATACTCAGCCACTTTTAGTTACGAGATAAGTATAGGAATTGTAGGAGTTTAGCTAAATTGTAGGAAATAGAAGTTCATGGCTTTTAGGAGTAAAAATAAGTATAAATAAGGAACTCTATAACGTAAAAGAATTATTTGCATCGGCTATATAAAATTTTGAGACCTGGAGATAAAAGTGTTCGTGCTCACATCGTGTATCAAATTCGGTAAAAATTTTCGACCAAAGTTTTTATTTTTATTTTGTTTCATTATTTATGTTTCTCGTATATGGAATATCATGCCTAGGATTATATATATATATATATATATATATATATTTACATTTAAACAATGATTTTGATTGGGCTTTACGTATTTTAATCTGGAAAATTAACTTTGTAGTATGGAAGTTTATTTGGGAAGTTTTTTTTTATGAATTTCGTATGAGGGTTGTTATAAGTAATCAAGAATTTAATTTCTGAAAATTATTTCCACATGATATTGGAACAAGGGTATGAAAAGAAAAAAAAAAAAAAAAAAGGAAGAAGATGGGCTGGCTGGCTGCTCCGGTTTGCTGGTGACCATTGCTGGTATGAATTAGGACGGATGGTCGCATGAGGCTACTGGAAGGAATAAGGAAGAAAGGGAAAGAAGAAAGAGGAAAGTATAAAAAGTAAGAGAGAGAAATAAAGTGTTGACGGGACATTGAATAACTTTTGGCTGAAAAGTTGCAAAATTTGGATTAATTGCATAATAGGTCCTTTAGGCTATTATTGGTGTGCCAGTTTAAGGTAAATAGCACAGAAAGTCCTTAGGTTTCTGAAATTTAAGTTTTTGACTGAAAACTTGAATACTTATTGTATAAGTAATTTAATGGTATTAAAGAACTATTTTATAATAACTTATGGAATACTTTTACGGTATTAGTAATATATTTTTGACTGTGATATTTTTATATTTTAGTATGAACATCATTAAATATTTTTGGAACTTGAATAATATTATCGAAGGCATGATAGTCTATATGCGAACTGATTTATTTTGAAATTGAACTTAGTTAATTTTGATAATTTGTTTAGGAAATTAGTCGATTTCCTTGCTACGATTTCTGTGCTACTTTGAAGTAAGTAGTTACTACCCCTTTGTAATTTCAAAAATATTTTGTCTAAATATTATTTTTGGCCAACATATTGTTTTAGTCATTAAATTTGGACCATACATGAATACTTTAATTGTTTCAAAATATGAATTTATATAAGTGGCATTAATTGGAATTTCGTATGATTATTTCGCATGTGTATGTGTATGGATTATTTGTTCGGTAAATAATAATAGACCAAGGCTCTTAAAATAATCATGAATAGTCAATAGGAACTATAGTTCTGCACTTTCTGAACTGCCAGATAAGATAGCTTCTGGTCTCTGAACTTCGAACTCTGGCTAAGATGATTTTCACGAGACCCTTTAGCAACCTTTTCTAGTGGGGTCTTTGAGCACTAGGCTGAGTACTCAGTAAGCCGATGATAGCGTCTTTGTTTTAATGAGCCTATAATAAACTAAGATATGAACCTCTGAACTTCGATTATAAACTTCGATCTCTGAAATATTGATTTTGGATTTTCGATTTCTGGGAAATATGTTTTGTAAATTTTTGATATGGTGCCACTTGCTATGGAAGTAGGTAAATGTTGTTTGAAGTGACATTGTGAAGGACATTTTTTTGTACGTGGGATAAGTTTTGCTTCGATTTTTGATAAAAAAAATCTTTTCAAAATATTCCTACTTGTATGTGTATGTATGATAAAATTTCAGAAATATATATATATATATATATATATATGTAACTTGTTTGGTTCAGGAAAGGTGGTGTTAGTTATTTGCTGAGCGATTTGTAGTTCATCCTTGTTCCTGACAATTTTGCAGAGTTAGAGAATTTTGGGGATTCACAAGTTTAGCTAAGCCAACGTCTTGAAGAGTACCAGTTAGAAGTAGTTCGCGATCGAATAAATTATTGCTTAATTTAGTTACTTAATTTGAACTTAATTTGTTTTAGAATTTGTGGATTGATTTAGTTTATGTTAACTTTCCGCGTTAGTGAGACAATAGAAATTATCGTTTATATATGAATTCCATTATTATTTAATTGAGGATTATGGTGATTCGAGCCTTGTGCCTTTGAGAGATAACTTTTAAAGTAATACGGCGACTGTCACATGTCGATGTATGCGGGCACGGGATGTAACAGTTTAAGTGGTATTAGAGCTTGGGATAAAATCCACAAAAAAAATGTAGAAATTAACTGCTTGAAAATTTAGGTATGACTTGTGGAATTTGATTGAAATAAGTTGAACTAATCGGAATGTCACTTGTAGGTATCATGGAAAGATCAAGACCCGCCCATAGATTGATTGAACCCTGTTATTGTCCTATAAACATAATGGGGTGTGAGGTATGACATCTACAAGATTACAAGCAAAAGCTTACTTATAAGGTGAACCATTTGGAGGCACAAAACAAGAGACTGAAAGAGATGTGTGATGATTGGGAAAGTGAATTTTGCCACATGTATAATAAATATGAAGACATGAGGAGAAAGATAGAAGGACTTAGCAACAAAAACAAAGAACTCACCGATGAATTGGGGATGAAGGAAGGATTTGTTAAAGAACTTATAGGAAATATTGATACTGCTATCCATAAGTAGTGAAACAAATTGGCCAGGAATAATAGTGGATGATGAAGATATGCCTGAGTTGGTAGAGAACCATGAAGAGCAACCAGCAACGTGGGAAGGTGAACAAGAGGAACCCCAAATGGAAGGGGAAGATGTGGAACCCCCTGAGGATGATGACTTGGTCATTATTTTAAGTGATGATGATCCTTCAGAGGATGATCAAGAATGAAAAACTAGGATTTATGACAATCTTGTAAGAATTTAGGAAATAGATAGTGTTACAAGACTTAGTTTATTTTTCTTTTAGTATTTTTCTTTCATTGTTTATTATAGTATTTAATTGGAATTGTTTCCCGTAAGAACCCTCAATTGTTATTTTGTTATTTGGTTAATCAAGTTTTCAATTATTATAGTTGTCAATACTATTTGTGAAATTCATTTACTATATATATTTACTTTTGAAAATATATTTTAAATTCTTAATTAGGAAATGGTGCGTGGTATAAGATCCACTACTTCCAACGTTAGGAATTCCATGGGAAATTCTGAAAATTTGGAACACGGGAATTTGAACATTAATCCTGGAAGTGCTAGTAGATCTAGAACTCAAGATTTACCACAGCAAGTCAGCCTACCCCTTGAATTCATGAATGCCATTACCAACTTAGCACAAGTAGCTCAAAACAATAACAACATCATTGGAGCACTCCAATTGCATGTTTACTATGAAAGGATGAAAAAGGTTCATGTTCCAACTTATGATGGGACCCCAAATCTAGACATGGTTGAGAAATGGCTTGGGGAAATAGAAAATAACTTTCGAATGCTACAAGTACCCGAAGAGTTTCAGCATGAGCTTGTGAGGCCCTTTCTGGTGGGTGAAGCTGAGAAATGGTGGAATGTCATTCGACCCATTATAGTACCACCGGTGACGTGAGTGAAGTTTAAAGAAGAATTTCTAAAAGTGTACTATCCTACAACTATTCACTCTCACAGGATGGAAGATTTTGACTCTTTGAAACAAACTCCAAATATGTCAAGTACTGGAGTATGCAAGCAAGTTCAATGTGCTTGGAAGGTTTTCTCCTACTATGATGGCTAACCCAGAAACAAGAAAAATGAGGTTCATCAAGGGACTGAACAGTAAGATTAAGTCCAAATTAGTGAATGTAGATGTGGGAGACTTTAGGAAGTTAGTTAATGCTAGAATTAATGCTGAATCTTATTCCAAACAATTAGACGAAGAGTTTAGAGCTAAAAGGCCTCAACTTGTAGAGAAGCCCGTGCAAATCGGAATAACCAAGCCCGCCATTGTAGCTCTGTTTAATAAGAAGAAACGTGAGGGTTTGCCACCCATAGGACCACCAAACCCCCCCTTTATGTAACTATTGCAATAAAAATCATGCAGGGGAATGCCAGAGAAAGTTAGGAGCCTGTTTTATCCAGAGAAAGTTAGGAGCCTGTTTTAAGTGTGAGCAAATTGGACACATGATTAGGGACTACCCAAATAACAAGGAACATGACAACAAGGCAATCAAGCCAGTCAGTGGATTTGTCCCTAGGACTAATGCTTGAGTTCATGCAATGACTGATTATGAGGTTGAAAGGGAAGAGGACATGGTGACAGGTACATTGCTGGTCAACTCTACTCCTGCTTATGTGTTATTTGATTGTGGATTGTCACACTCATTTGTTGCTGAGAAATTTGTTAAAACTTTTAAGTGTCAATCTGAATGATCCATATCAAGTAGCCACTCCCGGGAACCGATTTTGGTGTCCCATTTGAAATTCAACAATTGTGTCATGGAATTAGAGGGCAATGAATTTAAGGCAAACCTAGTTCAAATTAATATGAGCGATTTTGATGTTATTTTAGGAATGGACTGGTTAGCCAAGTATAATGCTAAAGTGGATTGTAAGAATAAGCGGGTAACCCTAGGTGACATGGAAGGAATGGAATTGACCTACCAAGGTAATTTGGCAAGAAAAAGAAATCTTGAAAAATATTATTGTGTGCAGCACAAGCATTTAGGGCCTTAAGAAAAGGGACTTTGGTGAGGGATATTTAGCTTACGTTGTTGATACTCAAAAGAAAGGAGTGAAACTTGAGAATATCTTGATAGTCAGTGAATTTCCTGAAGTTTTTCCTGACGACTTATCGGGCATGCCCCCGGATAGGGAAATTGAGTTTGAAATAAATCTGATACCTGGGGCTGCGCCGATATCTAAAGCACTCTATAGGATGACTCCAATTGAATTGAAAGAATTAAAGGATCAATTGCAAGAGTTTCTAGACAAAAAGTTCATTAGGCCAAGCGTCTCTTCGTGGGAGCAGCTGTCTTGTTTGTAGAGAAGAAGGATGGGAGTTTAAGGTTGTGTATCGATTATCGAGAGTTGAATAAGATTACTATTAAGAATAAATATCCCCTCCCTAGAATCAATGACTTATTCGATCAACTTAAGGGTGCAAAAGTGTTCTCTAAGATTGACTTGAGGTCTGGTTACCATCAATTAAAAATTAAGGAGGGCGATGTGCCCAAGAGTGCTTTTAGGACACGTTATGAGCACTATGAATTTTTGGTAATGCCATTTGGATTAAATAATTCCCCCACTGCATTTATGGATTTGATGAATAGAGTTTTTAGGCATCAACTCGACAAATTTGTGGTGATATTCATTGATGACATTCTGATATATTCCCCAGATGAGAAAACTCATGAAGGACATTTGAGAGAGGTTCTTGGTATTTTGAGAAAGGAAAGACTTTATGCCAAGCTTAGTAAATGCGAGTTTTGGCTATCAAGGGTGACATTTTTAGGTCATGTAATTTTAGTTGAAGAAGTCTCAGTAGACCCTAAGAAGATTAAAGTCATTGTTGATTGGCCAAGACCCACAAATGTTACAGAAGTAAGAAGCTTTTTGGATCTAGCTGGTTACTATCGTAAGTTTGTTGAAGGATTCTCAACTATTGCGATTCCATTAAGTAGATTGACCCAAAAGAAGGTGAAGTTTGTATGGTCACCGGAATGTGAGAATAGTTTTCAAACCTTGAAGGAGAGGTTGACTACTTACGCCCCAATTTTGGCTTTACCATCTAGGATTGGAAGGTACGTGATTTATAGTGACGCGTCCAAGGATGGTCTAGGATGCGTACTTATGCAAAATGAAAAGGTTGTCGCTTACGCATCTAGACAACTCAAGCCTTATGAGAAGAACTACCCTACTCATGATTTAGAGCTAGCTGCTTTAGTTTTTGCTTTAAAGATATGGAGACATTACTTGTATGGTGGTCAATGCGAGGTATTCACAGATCATAAGAGTCTCAAGTATCTATTTACCCAAAAAGAGTTGAATATGAGACAACGAAGGTGGTTAGAGTTGTTGAAGGATTACGACTTGACCATAAGTTATCAACCGGTAAAAGCTAACAAGGTAGCAGATGCCTTAAGTTGCAAAAGTGCAAATAGAAAAGCTCCAATGTTGGAAAAACAAATGGAGGATTTTGAGTTAGAATTGACATAATCTACAGAGTGAGTTTTGGTTGCCTTGGTTTTACAACCAACTTTAATAGATTCCAAGAATTATTGAGGCTTAAGAGGAGGATGAAAACTTGGTAAGGATTCAAAAGAAAGTGAAAGAAGGCTCGATGCCTGACTTTAATGTCAAGGATGATGGTAGCCTATGGATTCATGGGAGATTATGTGTGCCTAATAATGAAGAGTTGAAGAATAAGGTCATGAAAGAGGCACATAGTTCTAAATTATCAATTCATCCAGGCGGAACTAAGATGTACCGAGATCGCAAGAGGAATTTTTGGTGGAATGGGATGAAGAGTTTCGTGGCCAAGTGTTTAGTCTGCTAACAAATAAAATCTGAGCACCAACTACCTGTGGGTTTGCTTAAACCTTTGGAAATTCCCCAATGGAAGTGGGAATATATTACAATGGATTTTGTTGTGGGACTTCCCAAGACAAAGGACGGTAATGATACCATTTGGGTGGTAGTTGATCGTTTAACTAAGTCAGCACATTTTATACCAATGCGCAATGGATCAACCATGGAAAAGTTGGTAGAGTTATATAATTTCGTGGAACACATCGTGAGTTTACATGGAGTACCCGTGAGTATCGCATCGAATAGGGATCCCCGATTTACCTCTAGGTTTTGGACTTCTTACCAAAAAGTCATGGGAACAGAATTGAGACTTAGTACTGCATTTCATCCTCAAACAGATGGTGAATCTGAAAGGACAATTCAAACATTGAAGAATATGCTAAGGGCGTGTGCATTAGATTTTGGGAAAAATTGGGATCGACTGTTGAAGCTAATAGAATTCTCATATAACAATAGTTATCATAGCAGAATTGGAATGGCACCATTTGAAGCTTTGTACAGTCGTAAATGTAGGTCCCCATTATATTGGGATGAAGTTGGCAAGAAACTTACTACGGGGCCTAATTTAGTGGAAAAGACGTTGGAAAATATCAAGGTAATTCGAGAAAAACTTAAGGTTGCCCAAGATCGAAATAAGAGTTGGGCGGATTTGAAGCGTAGACCCTTAGAATTCCAAAAGGGAGAGAAAGTATATTTAGTTAGAGTGTCCCCGACCAAAGGAGTTATGAGCTTTAGTAAAAGTGGAAAGTTGAGTCCACGCTATGTGGGACCATTCGAGATTTTGGAAAGAGTCGGCAAGTTGGCATATCGCTTAGCATTACCGCCTGCTTTGTCAAGAGTACATAATGTATTCTATGTGTCACAATTAAGAGGATACGTACTTGACTCGAGTCACGTCATGGAATTTCAACCACTAGAAGTCAAAGGGGATTTAACATATGAGGAACAACCATCGAAAATTGTGGACTGCAAGAATCAGGTATTGCGTCGAGGAACAATACCATATGTCAAGGCACAATGGTGTAATCAAAGTGTGGGAGAAGCAACATGGGAATTGGAAGAGGACGTTAGAGCGAAGTATCCGTGTCTCTTGGAAGGTACGTAAGTTTCGAGGACGAAACTTTTTGTAAGGAGGGTAGAATGTAAATCCCCGTTGTTTTTTTTATGCGTATATACATATTATTAATATAAAATAATGAAGTATAAATGATTATATGTGAAATTAATTTGCTTATGTTGGTGTTATCTTATAAAATCAAATTTCTTATCTAGTTAGGAGTCCTAATGGTTTATAGAAATTACTTTAGACTAACTTATTGTCTACATACATTTTCCTTTTGAAAAATAGGTCTTTTGCCAATTAAATAGTAATTTTCGTAATTAAAAATAGTGCAAAATTCTCAGCCACTTTTAGTTACTAGATAAGTATAGGAATTGTAGGAGTTTAGCTAAATTGTAGGAAATAGAAGTTGAAGGCTTTTAGGAGTAAAAATAAGTATAAATAAGGAACTCTATAGGGTAAAAGAATTATTTGTATCGGCTGAAATTTGAGACCTGGAGAGAAAAATATTTGTGCTCACAGCGTGTATCAAATTCGGTAAAAATTTTCAACCAAAGTTTTTATTTTTGGTCTATTTTCATTATTTATATTTCTCGTATATGGAATATCATACCTAGGATTATATATATATATATATATATTTGTGTGTGTGTATATATATATTTATTTATTACGTTTAAACAATGATTTTTATTGGGTTTTACGTATTTTAATCTGGAAAATTAACTTTGCAGTATGGAAGTTTATTTTGGAAGTTTTTTTTTTTTTATGAATTTCGTATGAAGGTTGTTAGAAGTAATCAAGAATTTAATTTTTGAAAATTATTTCCACATGATATAGGAAATTAGTCGATTTCCTTGCTATGATTTCTGTGCTACTTTGAGGTAAGTGGTTACTACCCCTTTGTAATTTCGAAAATATTTTGTCTAAATATTATTTTTGGCAACATATTATTTTAGTCATTAAATTTGGACCATACATGAATACTTTAATTGTTTCAAAATATGAATTTATATAAGTGGCATTAATTCGAATTTCGTATGATTATTTCGCATGTGTATGTGTATGGATTATTTGTTCGGTAAATAATAATGGACCAAGCTCTTAAAATAATCATGAATAGTCGGTAGGAACTATAGTTCTGCACTAGTTCTGAACTACCAGATAAGATAACTTTTGGTATCTGAACTCTGAACTCCGAACTCTGGCTAAAATGATTTTCGCGAGACCCCTTAGCAACCTTTTCTAGTGGGGTCTCTTAGCACTAGGCTGAGTACTCAGTAAACCGATGATAGTGTATTTGTTTTAATGAGTCTATAATAAACTAAGATATGAACCTCTGAGCCTCGATTATGAATTTCGAAGTTTGAAATATTGATTTTGGATTTTTGATTTCTATGAAATATGTTTTGTAAATTTTTGATATGGTGCCACTTGCTATGGAAGTAGGTAGATGTTGTTCGAAGTGACATTGTGAAGGAAATTTTGTTGATCGTGGGATAAGTTTTGCTTCATTTTTTGATAAAAAAAAATCTTTTCAAAATATTTCTACGTGTATGTATATGTATCATAAATTTTAGAGAAAATATGTATATATATATATATATATATATATATATATATATATATATATATATAACTTGTTTGGTCCAGCAAAGGTTGGTTGTGTTAGCTACTTACTAAGCGATTTGTCGCTCATCCTTATTCCTGACAATTTTGCACAGTTAGAGAATTTTGGGGATTCACAAGTTTAGCTGAGCCAAGGTCTTGAAGAATACCAGTTAGAAGTAGTTTCGCGACTGAATAAATTATTGCTTAATTTAGTTATTTAATTTGAACTTATGTTGTTTTAAAATTTGTGTATTGATTTAGTTTATGTTAACTTTCCGCATTAGTGAGACAATAGAAATTATCGTCTATGTACGAATTCCGTTATTATTTATTTGATGATTATGTTGATTCGAACCTTGTATCTTTGAAAGATAACTTTTAAAGGTATGGCGACTGTTATGTATAGATGTACGCCGGCACGGGGCGTGACAGGGCATATTTGAATTCTAAGTATTTATTAAAAACTCGTTTTGATATAATCATTGATCCGTTGATAGTAGAATAGTTTTAGACTAGATTTCGTGATTTTTACTCTTCACATTGAAGGGATTTTCAATATGAAATATCTTGTGTTTACTGTTTTTGTTGATTTATTTATTAATTTATTTATTGTTTGAGTTAGTTCTACGATTTATTCAATAAGTAAGAAAAATTTCTAGATGATTATTTCACTTCTATTATTCACGTTTTTTTTTTCAACATTCATTCCAACAAGATTAGTCTTTTCAAACCATATTTCAATTGAGTACACATCAAATGTGCAAAAAATATATTCAAAATTTAAACAAGAATTACATGATATGCATTTAAACTATTTCAAAAAGTGCAAAACTTATTGATTGATATGCGAGTTTTGAGATTTTCAATTTATTGGCATAACTTTCTGCAGCAGCAGGTTACTATTTCTTTGTCACCTTGCTGGTATCTGTAGTAGTGATTTCATGATTTTCCATATTTTATCAAGTGACCTTCCTCAAATTCAAGTTCTAATAGCTCCTGTTCCCTCTTATCCTCGTCCTTTTGCTGTATTGTACCCTCCCTCGCTTGGTTTAGATTTAGTTTCTCACGATGTCATGTTCCCAAATAATACTGTGTTTAAAGTTCCTGTGATGACAATGGTTTTGTTCATTGCTTATCTACTTTGCCCATAAGCTGCAAAGCGTGTGAGAAATTCGAAATACTAGGCATGCCAGGAGCAGAAATACAATTATGGGTGCATAATCTTCAAGTTTTCTTTACGGACCTCCAAGTTATTGCAGCCTGATTCGTTACAGCTCTTCACCCTCCCTCTGCAGGGGCGGAGGGAACGCCCTACTTACATTTTGAAAAATTTGTAAATTTTACATTAGAAAATTTAAAATTTTTTCATTTTACACCACTTTCTATCTCCGCTGCTGCTCCCACGGACTGTACTATTTGTTTTGTGCTCAAATGGCTCCATTTAATCAGACCAACACATAGGGCAGACAAGTGCACTGAATAAGGCAGATAAAAGAAAATTAAAAACAATACCACCAGTGAAGCAATAATACACACAAGCATCTAACTGAAAGTAACAAATTTTTTCCTAATCAGATTATACCTTTGAAAAGCAAACAAAAGCCGAATGTTGATCTTTAGCATGGAATTGCATTTTATAACTTAAAATTCACCATACTCCCTCTAATGCCCATAAATGCAATGGCACAAAAAGAAACAAAATGCAGAACTCATATTCAATAGGTTGTCCCAGAACTAAAGCTTGATTTAAAAAGCATAGATGCTGCAACATCCCGGTGAAATGAAACTATAACATTTAAAGCTTGATTCAATAAGAAGAAGATGCTTTTAGTTTCATTCTAAAGGAGAAACTAAATTGAAAACTTAAATCTCTTTTTTTGGCAATCCAAGTGTTTTGATTTCCAACAAGTGTCACTAATTATGGGGCAGGGGAAGAACACACTGAGCATTTCCAGACTTAAAAAGTTCTGCAGGCCCTGTTTAATGATAAGCAGTAATAAATAAATTGAAGAGTATTATAAAAACACCACCTGTATCAACAAGTGAGTATACGTAAAATGGAACTTTGCCTTAACTGTGCTTGTGGTTAGGAGACAGATTTTGTTTGTCCTCTATTACTACGGCAAGTATTGACCACCTACTTCTCTCTCCAAAATCACACATGCACGTACAATGCCTAAATCTATCGAGAGCAAAATTCATTTCTCTATTTTTTCAATAACTAAAATTGATTACTTAGCTCAATAAAACATGCATCAACAATCTTAAACTTAGCTAAAATAACGGCTATTTTTATAAACTAAAATCAGGGCCTCAAAGTCCGTGGGGCAAAAGTTGCATTTAGACCATCATTAATATTTCATCAACGAGTGTTTGTCATCGAAATTATCAAACTGCCAACTCCACAATGTTCCTGAAAATGACAATGAGTCATCAAAAGTTAAGCAACGAATATCAACAGGTTGCAGGATCTAATAAATGACTAATTTCAGCTACAGTACTTACAGAATCTAGTCGCCTAGCATGCCAGTCATGCAGACAGCCAAGGAAAATTTTAAACCCGCATACCTTACACTAAGAATATTCACGAAGTTCTTTCACCATAGTGACTGATCCCCGTCCATTCATACTATGATTCCATGGACCCTGCCAACACAGCCTTGGCCAAACATCCTCAAAAACGGAGATAATAAATCAAAAGCTAGATAATGGTGCAACTGTTAACTCCCTCAGCTCTCCCGAACAAACAAATGAAAAGGATTTAAGACTAAAAATTCCAAGACTTCACAATATAAGGGTGATGGAATTAAACAAATGAAAATGTTGCAGCACCCTTCAGTATAAGGGTGATGGAATTAAACATCAAAATACATTAGTGTCAATTGACTATTTCCATGTGGCAACAACAAAATCCCTTGTGGACCACTAAAATCAAACAACTGCACAAAACTGTACTTGTCATAAATCCATTTTGCTATCAGTTATCATGATCCATTGATCCCACTGAAGCACCTATGATCAACCTACACAAGTGAAACTGGTTACATGGAAAAAAAAAAAAAAATACCAGAAGAAAGCCAAGTTGATTTTGCTATCTCATAAAAAACTATTCTTGGTACAAACCTGCGATCTGCCTTCAAAATTTAAAAAAAAAAAATTTTGAGATCTCTTGTCTGATTTCAGAAATATCTATGATCAAAATTAAACACTGAAACTAAGCTTAAAAGTTTAATTGCTTTCAACATAAAGACTTTTCACTTCCTTTCAAAGTCTGCACACCTAATATTTCCAGAAAAGAAAATACAGCAAAGATCCAACCAAACTGGCAGGCCCAACCCCTCCAATCTCAAACTCCCCAGCCAACAGCCCCTTTTCCTCATTAGCCCCATAACCAACCCCTCCACCAGCTGCCTGCAAACTAGCCTCTCTAGATCCCACCAGGTTTCCAATAATCCTCTGTATTGCATAATAACTTAAAGATGCTAGTAGTTTAGCATAAAGGACTCCAAAGCATCTAAATGTTATACAGAGGAACAAGTTTATGAAGTTATGTTGTGATTTTTGAGGGTGGTGAATACAAAACAGAACAAGAATTTTAGACCTGAATGACATACACAGAAAACGAGAAATTACTATCATAGTTGCTCATTGGTGGCATGCCAATGCTGCAAACAAAACTAGGAGTACAGGGAAAAGAAACATGTCAGTTACAAAGAGAAAGGGAACATTTCTCAAGACAAAAGATTAAGGGAAAAAAAACAACTTAACCATTTACCCATTCTTCAAATCAGCTTCTGGATAGCACAAATGTCTTAGTGAAATGGCATCTTCAGCAGCTCAATCTTTCCTTTAGAGTTCACCAAATCAGGTAATCATGCCATCAATGTCAATTAAACCAGAGAGATGCAACCAAGATGTTCTTAACAGTAAAAAAGCATCCACTAGAACTTGCAAACTTTAGTTGTCAGCAAGTCTAGTAAATTCAATATCCATTTATAAGAAGCATTAGATGAAATACTTTCAAGTTTACATATGGATTGAAAAAAAAAAACAAAATAAAAATATTTTAGCCACATATGAACAACAGCACTGTTTACAGATGCAAAGATATCCAAGACAAAAACCCTTCGTATAGGATTTCATGTTCCTTTGCAACAATTAGCCGTAGGACACCCCTGCCCTCAAAAAATTCTAAAAAAAAAAAAAAGAAAAGAAAAAAAAAGAAGAGAGAGAGTCCTCAAACTGGAAAAGAACAGGGAAATAGAGGAAAGTAGAATTGACAAAATAAGATATTTTTAGAACCCAAATTCTTACACAGATGCATCAGGAAAAAAAATAATGTCCCCGTGCATGACAATGTCATATATATATATATATGAGAGAGAGAGCAACTGCTTCACACATCGTACGAATGAATATTCAAATTCAACAAGTTAAACATGGATCTTTTCAATCATCAGCAAAGATGATTAAAGAGTATAAAGTAGGAACAGAGGATTAAATAGAGTGTTCTTCATCAAGGGTGCACCAGAAAAGTTTCTCCAATTACCAAAGAGATAAATAGCATAATATCTTTCAAAATTCCCCAAAGACACCAACTGCAATCATCACAAAAATCCATGTTCATGGCTTCAATGTGATAGAGGGATCAAACTTCTGAAATATCTTAATAAGAGAAGGATCATTTCCTTTTTCTGAAATTAAATCCAGTAAAATGGAAAAGTTAGAGGCATGCAATGGAAATCCTCTCTTATCCATTTCTTCAAGATAACAAACTGCATCATCATATTTACCTCCTGTAAGATTTCCTTGGATTATAACATTGTATGTGATGCGATTTGCCAAGCAGCCATTCTTTTCCATCCTCATAAAAAGTTCTTTAGCTTCTTGTAGCGACCCTTCTAGACAAAATCCCTTTATCATTGTATTATATGTTTCTACACTAGGATTTAATCCTTTAAGAGAAAGACTATTGAAAAGTCCTTGAGCACCATCAAGCTTCCCACTTTTACATAGTCCATCAAGGATGATATTATACATAGTTACATCTAGATCTACTCCATCAGTTTCCATTGATCGCAATAATTGCAATGCTCCATCCACTTGTCCACTCTTATTTGCATAATCCATCCAACACCACACAGCGGGTGTGAAAATCAGGTTTTATACCCGCAACTTGCATCTCATTGAAAACTTTTCTTGCACTATTACACTTTCCCACCCTAAATAACCCTTGCATGACAATATTGTATATACCAGCACCAGGTTTCAAACCTCTTCGCGGAAGCTCTCTAAAGATGTGCATGGCTTCATCCACTTTATTTTGCTTGAAATATCCATTAATTAGAGAACCATAGCTCAAACTACAAGGATGAAGTCCATTCTCAACCATCATATCAAAAATACTCCTTGCTTCGTGCATTTGGCCCCGTAAACAATATCCATCCATCAAGGCATTATATGTGATTATATCTGGATTTTCACCACATTGAATCATGCTATGGAATACCTCTTGTGCGTCTTCTACCAGCCCTTCCTTACATAATGAATCAATCACAATATTGTAGGTAACAACATCGCGAGCAATATTAAAATCGCTCATCTCGTTCAATAGAAGTTTGGCTTCTTTCCAATTTCCTAATTTACAAAAGCCACGAACCAATGAATTGTAGGTGAAAGCCTCCGGAAAAACCCCCTTCTCTATCATCTCACGAAAAAGTGCAAGAGCTTCATCCACCATTTTGTCCTTGCACAGACTTTCGATGATAGTGGTGTAAACTATGACATTCGGTTTACACCTTCCTTTTTCCATAACTCTTAAGAATTCAATGGCCGCACTATTATTCCCTGCCTTACACAGCCCATCTATCACAACCCCATACATAACTTCATCAAGTTCACACAATTTTTCATATATGATCTTCTTGAACAATTCCTGTGCCTCGGAAATCCTACCTTCTCGAAATAGCCCTTTGAGCATGGTACTAAAGGTGGTTACATTGGGCACAAAACCGCGCTTGTAGAAGACAGCTAATACGGAAAATCCAAAATAAACTCGACCCGTGAGGCCGTAACAGTTAATGACCATATTTAGGGTAACATCATTAACCGCAGCCCCCGAAGCGGATACATATCTTTGAAAAGGCAAATAGCATCCGAATAATTGTTCAACTTGATAACACGCCCGAGTAGTTGTGTGAATTGAATTACAGTAGGCAGAGGCTTCATCCGAAGCATCTGATTATACAAACTAATAGCATCTTTCAGCTTATTAACATCATTAATAGTCTTCCTCAACACCAATCCATTCCCAGATTCAAATGTAGCACTTGTTCTACTAGTAGAATAACGAAAAGCTAATTGGGGAAAGACAAATGTAATAGTTGTACTAGTAGCAGTAGAAGTGGTACCTCCCGCTGCCGTTGCTGTCTGACTCTGAGAAATACTAGGAAGAATGGATGAAATTCTTCTCTTCATCATCATCATATTCACCCCAAATTGCAAAACAGCTCTTCAAATTTCTCTTCCCTTTAGAAAGCGTTGAGAACAACTACAGTACTTTTTTTTTTTTTTTCCAGCAAAAATCAACTTATTAATCTCAGGGTTTAATGATCCGCCATTTGATGGGAAGAATTTCTTATTTTGTGAAAACAAAAAAAACAAAAAGCTTCTCAAAATAGAGAATTTTTTGATAAATGGAAAAATGGAAAATAAGTAGAAAAGTTGTATATTTACTATCAAGGTACACCCAAGAAAGCACCCTGTAATTAAATTTAAAAAAAAATCTGCTTAATGATTAGGGCATTTTAGTTTAGGATTAAGTTTTAGTATTTAGTGTTGTTAGAATTTAGGGTTTATGGTAGGATTTGTAATTAATACACAAAATTTAAATAAAAATATAGAGATTTGTAATATTATCTAGTTGTAATGTATATTAATTATAATGAAATATTTTCATGGAAGAAGTTTGAAGTGTGTAAATGGAAGAATTAATAAATATTAAGGGATAATTTTATAAATTTCCCTAAGGTTTATTTAATATCACTTAGTACCTCTAAATTTTTAAAAATATCATTTACCACCCTTCTCTTGTCAATGGGTCTCTTCATGATACTAAAATACATGAAATGACATTTGTCAGATACCTCATATACCGTAGCCATATTATGAAATGTTAGTTTAAAAAACATCTCTGAATTTTTGACAATTTTCACTTGATAACTTTTTATTTTCTAATAATTTTTTATTAAATAATTTTTTTCAAAAAAAATATGTTCATGCATTAATTTGATTACTTGTATAGGTTTTAATAAAAATCACCATCACATAAAAACACATAATATTTTATTTGGAGAATCACAAACGCATAAATAAAAAAAATATTTTCTCGATAAATTTTTTGGCCAGCAAATTTATGAAAATATTGCACATATTATTGTATTTTTGGGTATTGATTTGAATGAAAGTTTTGAATACGCAAAACACATTATATGATATACTCCCTTCGTCCCATTTTATTTGTCATTCTTTCTATTTTAGTTTGTCCCAAATTATTTGTCACTGCTTAAAATGGCAAATAAATAAATGTCAATTTATCATGCAAGTTTCACAAAAAGAACATTAATGTCATGTTTTAACATTAATTACTTCAATTATCTCTCATAAACCATTTCAAATTTTGAAAACAAAAAACCAACTAACAATTTTTGAATTTTAATTGAAGGATAATAATAGAAAAACTATTCTACTAGTTGGTCAAATATCAATTAGTCTTAAACTGTGTATAAAATTGACCATCCCAAATAAAATGGAATGGAAGGAGTAATAAATAAATATAACTAGTACTATTTTGTTTGTAAATTAAAACTTGAAATTGAAATATATTTTTTTTAAAAATTTAATAAACTTTTTTACAAAAAATATGTAATGTGCTAGTGTGTTGATTCGAACGAAAATTTAAACGTGTAAAAAATAACCATATATTATAAAAAACAAATATAATTTGAATTTGTTTGGGTAATCATAAACTCTTAAAAAATGAAATGAATTTTTTGATAAAGTTTTCAGCCCATTTATGTACTAATAATTAGGAACATATTTATGTATTTGTATGTCATTTTGAGAAAAAATTTAGAATACGTAATTATACAAAGTATATAATAATAAAAATTATTATTGGTATTTTATTTTGAAAATTATTAACTTGTAAAATGAAAAATAATTAAAATATATATTTTGGCATTAATTGGTGAAGGATATGAAAGTTACAACCTATTGTTATTTGTTAATAATTATTTTATATCTTTTTTCCTTTTCTTCCAACCATTTTAATCAATGAAAGCTTTGAACTAGGGGTAAAATTGGGAGGAAAATAGTCTCTCTCCATTTAAATTAACTTTTTAAAAGAATTGGCTAAAAATATTATAAAAAGATTGAAATAAGGGAGATAAGTGATATTTTTAAAAGTTCATGGGTACTAAGTGAAAATAGCTTAAACCTCAAGAGAGATTCTGAAATTATCCCAACTATTAAAGAACAATAATTATGTAAACGAACATAAATACTGAAAATTATAATAAATTAAGAATTACAAGTACATGAAACTCCGAAATGTAGACAATATTGTTTAAATTACAACAAAAAAAAAAAACCTAGCTAATATTTATGTTTGTTGGCATAATTCTTGGCATTATGTTCAGTTATACGACATATGGTACATCTTCTTGGAATTTCAGGATACCTTGTATTCATCTCATTCCGTATACTAGCATTTCTTGTTTTTCCAGACTTAGTAGGTGACATCCTATTAGGAAAGATTGTGAGACTAAAATCAACATCTTTCCAATCGCCTGGATGTCAGAATAGATTAAAGTGATTAGAGTACATTTGTAGATATGTTTGGTTTGTATGCACTTCACCAACAAATGTAGTTGGATTGATTCCGCAATTAAAATATGTAGCCACGACATGCGAACATGGGAATTGAAGTATCGTCCATTTTTCATAGGTGCACGTTCTTTCTTATATGTTCACAATCTGCACATTCTGCCACTTCTATTAGGGCGAAGAGCTATTACAATATTGTATATTTGACGTTGATGGTCAAACTTCTGAACCATATGGCCTCGGGCAGTGTGTTAATTTTGAGATAATTATTCCAAATTCTTTTTGGTAAGTGAGGGGAATATTGCATCTCTTGCCATTCTTCTGTGCTAGTTAAAAAATTCAATTGTTTTATGAAAAGTGAAGTCAATACAAGACTTAATTGGCAAATAGCGAGTTTTTTTGAGAACTTTATTCTAATTTTCTTCCATGTTAGTTGATAAAATAGTTCAACGTAACCCACCATCACGAGAATAAGTCTATTGTTCAGGTTTAATATTCCTATTCATGAGCCAATCATAAGTTTCAGATACATATTTAGAATCTGTTCCATATACAATCAAATTTTCGATGTTGTCTTGCACTCCTAGCTAGCCAGCATAGGTCTTTTAGCTTTTGATTTTTGAACTTTTTGTTGAAATTACTTCTCACATGGATGAAACAGAAGCGATGCACCCCACAAAATGGCCTCCAAAATTCTAAATTATTCGTTGCATTGATAATACCATTGCGGCGATTCGATATAACGCAAATATTATGCACATCCTGACAAACGTGAACCCTTAGTTGGATCATGAATCAACTCCAAAATGCTATCATTCATTTCCTCATGAAAAGTGCATATGCAAGTGATAGTTGATGGTTGCCAGCATCGTGGTCGACTAGGACTAGGAGCTTACCCTTAGAAGCATATCTTAGGAACGTGCCATCCACACATATAGCAGATTTACTATATCTGAGAGCATGGATTGAAGGTGCAAAAGCCCAAAATACAAAGTCGAAGATCTTTTTTGACCGATGACTTTGTAGATGATGTCTCCACTCCACAACGGTACATGAGTTTTGTGCTATCAGGTCCTTAAAAAAATTTGGCAGTCAGCAACTGGTGACAACCAATCATTGTAAACCATGTCAATAGCTTTTAGACTATCTTACCATGCCTTTTTATATGAGATGTCCACATGCATTTTGTCCTTAATGTGTGCATGAATTTCCTTCACAGGTTTGTAAGGGTTCTTTTCGATAAAGTAAATTATGTTCTCGACTACAATCTTATGGCTCAATTGGCTATGATCATTGTTGTTACTCGTGCCAATGCATAGTAGTGCATATCAACAATTTTAGTTATTTTTCACATTTTATGAGTGCTTTTTTCAATAGCCCTGACCATCCAGTTGCAACAATTGTCATTGTGTATAGTTTTGCACTTTGCTATCCAGGTGTTGTGCTTGTTTGGTCACAGTGAATTTTCTGTTGTGCTTGATGGACCATAACTTAGTTGCCCTTTTAAGATGTTTTTTGCTCTTGAAAAGCATGCTCAAATGCAACTCTATGTTTGAGTCACTTCAGACATTCATGTGCTCGATATAGCCACTATCAATTGCATCAAAAGAAAACATATTGCCAATATCAGAGTAGAAGGCATGTGCACGTAGAACATATGATGGCACTATAATGTCACTTGCATGAGCTGGTTCTTGCAATGATAAAGGACCTTGAATAGTTTTGGTTATTGTCTCTATGTACTAGTCAGAACCACCACTAGAATAATTGTCATCAGATGGTAGTTTTTCAGACTTATCATCCGAGTTACATGTAGAATCACTAGACTATGTAAATTTATAGTTCAAGGACATGATGGTTACTATGACCAGTCTCAAAATTTGTTTGAGAACAACTAACACCAGTATTTTGGCATTTTCTCTATAAAACTGTTGAGAAGGTTATGATGCAAATGGACTAACAAATGATTGTGAAATTGAATAAAAAAATATTCAAATTTAATTGAGAATTGCCACGAAAAATGAATTGGGGTATTTGTTTAGCTTCAACATAGATCTCCGCTTGGAAATGTGAAAGTTCATAATTGTGCTATATTTTATGTGTCATTTAGCACGTTTTTATGTGTTGTAAGCAAGATTTTAGTTATTATTGAGCTTAATTTGGTTATTCTTAGTTTTTGTAGGGTTAAAGCAAAAAAGAGTTGAAAAAGATGAAAACGATAAAAGAAAATGCTAAGGGCGGAACATGCATGAGTATGAAGCCATTTTGGATGTTGTTTCGTATTTCAAGCATAACTTTTGAGTGCAAGCTCTGATTGAGATGATTTTGGATGTAATGATTTGGAAATCTATGGTGGAATTCTACAACTTTTATGTTTTGAGTTTTCCATTATTCTGTACGCATCCTGTTCAAAATTGCAAAATTGGAAAATGTGTACAGGCGAGAAGGGATTCTGACATAATTTAGTAGATTGAGCATAACTTTCTTATCTGATATTTATTTGAAGTGATTCAAGATGTTTTGGAAAGTTGAGACAAATAGCTACAACTTTTATGTTTTATATTTTTCCAAATTCGATTGCATTAGGGTCAAAATCAAAACCGAAAGTGATGATTCAGAGCACATGCGCTGGGAAAGTGCAATGCATGTGCGCTGTAACCAGAGGAGGAATTTCCAGCTCTGCCTAGGGCATACATGCGCCCAAAATACGTAGCACATGTGAACTCGAAACAGCAGTATTGTGTATTTTTAGATTTTTTGTAGATTTTTTGGCCCGGTTGGACTCTATTTTAACCGATTTCACGTTCTTATCGGTAGATCTTAATTGTAACCCTAAGTACTACATTATAAATACCCTATGTAGGGTGAGAGAAAAAGCATCGACACTTTATTTTCTAGTTTTACCTAGGATTTTCAGTAGTAGAAAATTATTGTTCATTCTTCTATGGCACTTAGTCCCTAAAAACCTTTTCTTGGTCGAGGGATTTGAAACCATGGTCAATTATACTATGTTGTGAGACTTCTTGTGCTTGAATTTATTCAATTTTATAGAAAGTATTGATTATTTTTCTACAACTAATTTTATGATTGTTCTTTTTAACTTGTTATTGATGCAGAATAATTAAGTTATTAGAATTAATCTACTGCTAGATTGTTTTAACTGCGTGTGCTTAATTCAATTTTTGAAGCAACTGATTTGATAATTGCTCGATTAGTGTTATCGAATTTACGAAAATTAATCAAATAATTGACATAACCGCGTGTGCTTATTTTTAATTAGTCTAATTGTTGTTGTTGATTTTAATGCTTCTATTAATTAATCTTTGGCACGTGTTTTGGTTAAATTTAATAGTTAGGGTTAATTGTATCGTGTGTTGAAAATTAACCAACTTTAGAAAGAAATAAGAATCAACTTCGAATTGGAATTCTGGTTAATTCTTCAATTAGTACTTAATATGGAAATTGAATTATCTTGTATGTCAATTGTAGACACCTATTTTTGTTCCTTAAGTTCTCCCCTATTTTCTTCTTAATTTGACTATAAATTTTCTTTTTAATTTCCCTTTTAATTTCTTCTTAACCTGCTCTTTGATTTCCTTTCAATTTACCCTTTAATTCCTTCTTAATTGGTCTTATGGTGTTTAATTATTATGTGTTTTATGCATTTGAAATACTAAGAATGAGTTTTAATATTATTAAGTTTTTACAATTTAAAAAAAAATTAATTAAATTTAAAAAAAAATTAATTAAAATTTTAAATTAAAAAAAAAATTCAGCGCGTGAACAGTACAGCGCATACTGTTCACGCTCCGAACAGTCAGACAGAGCTGTTTTGGCCACGTTTTTCTCTGCGTTTGTCTTTCACCCATTCTCACCAAATTTCATATGCTCCATACTCCCAACATGACAAGGAATGGTCTTTGACCATTTTTACACTCAATCCACTTCGTTAAAAGCAAAAAAAATCAGTCTAAAGTAAGGGGGATGAAAATTTTGCAGGAAGAAAAGAAAGAAAAGTTTTTCTAAGTTTAAAAATCTTCCAAAAAGCCAACTTTGAGCCAAAATTCCAAACGATTGAAAAGGAATTAGACTAAACTCAAAGAATAAAAGTTGTAGAGAGTACCTGGGACTACAACTTCTCTTTGTAAATCTCAAGAAAAATCATTCATTTGGAGGGTCAAAAATGTGGTAGAAGAAGGCTGGTGGCCAAGAAAATCTGCAGAAAAAAAAGAAATTTTTGTAAGTCTGGAAAATTTTCCAGACATCCAACTTTGAGCCAAGATTCCAAGCGATCGAAGAGAAATTAGACTAAATTCAAAGAAGAAAAGTTATAGAGGGTACCTGGTACTACAACTTCATGTGTCTTTGTAAAGCTCAAGCAAAATCATTCATCTGGTGGGTGAAAAATGTGGTGGAAGAAGGCCGGTTCATCAACCGGAAGTTTGGAGGTGCCGAAAGCAAATTCGGCTCAAACACACTCCAAGCCAAGTATAACCAATTCCACCAAAATCTTCTAGGTTGAGGTGATTTAAATCACCTTTTGAATCGATTATTTTGGTGACAAAATGCTTATCTTACTATTTTTACATTATTTATGACTTAATTTTTGAATTTAATTTTGTAGTTCATAATGTTTAAATTTAATGTTTTTAATGGCTTTAGAATATTAATTGGAGTGTCTCTAAAGGTTTACACGAAAATTTTGTGGATGTTTTATACAAGTTTGTGTTTGGAACATATGCATACTTTCAGCCTTTGATTTATGTTTATGTAGTTGTTTATGTTAATTAATTATTATATCTTCATGTTCTATGTAAAAATTAGAATTTTATGGCTATTTTCTTAGAATTTTTGGGTTAAGGTTTGAAGATCAAGTTTCACTTTTGGGTTTGAAGGTCTCCTTACCCCCATTTTCCTTAGGATTTTTTTAGTTTTGTCCCCTTGGGTCCATATAGGGTGTAAAGAGAAAGGCTGATCCGGGTCGGATCCGGCAAATCCAGACCCTATCCGTTAATATTACCAGTTCCAGATTCGGATCCGGATCCGAACGGGTCTACAACAGTAGATCCGTATCCAGATCCGTCGGGTCTTGTCGGATCCAGGTCTTAATAATTTTTTTTAAAATTATATGTAAAACTATTACAATTTATCAAATTTTCTCTTTTTTTTTTAATTATACAAAAGTATTGAGTTCATAATTAATATTTATGCATGTATTTTATATTAAATATAAATTACATAGGCAATTTACACAACATATATGTATATATACATATAAAATAACACTAATATACAATAATTTTATTATATATTAAATATTTTAATCGGATCCGGGTCTTAATCGGATTGGAACACCAAGATCCAGATCCGACCCGTTTATTATAATAGCTAAACGGAATATCCGGATCGGATCCGAGTAATCAAAATTTGTCATAGATCCAGACCCGGATAAACGGGTCCGGATCGGGTCGGGTCCAAACCTGCCACATCATCGATGACGTGGCGCCATGTCATCCCACGTCAGCGATGACGTGGCAATCCCAAAAAAGAAAAACCTTCTTGACAGGGTCCACTTGATGCCACATCATTGATGACGTGGCACACAAAAAAAATTTTCATAAAAAATTTTGTTTGCGCTTTAACCCTCCAGATTTCAGATTTTTGTATTTTGGCCCTCAAATAATTTTCTAAATTACATTTAGGCCCTTAAGAAATTTTCTTTAATATTATTGTTTTTTCTTTTCAAATTTCTTCTAAGTTACATTTTTAATGACAATAACCACCAAGCTTTAATTTGATTTTTGTTTGACATTTTTATATGTTTAATTGCCCTTTGATTGTGAAATTACCTTTTTGCCTTTATGAGTATTAAATTATAAATAGGCTCTAATTTTGCACATATTTTTCGTCAATAGTTTCTTTTGTGATGATTTGTGCTTTATTTTTTATGTTTGTTGGTCTCAATATAATGTTTATGCTTTTTCTTACTAGTTAAATGATGTGAATCTATTCTTCTGTCCTCAAATTTTGTTTAGTTGCACGACTAGACATTAAATATTTGAATCAAACTCAATTTAGTCCAGACTTAATAACTGTATCAATAATATAAAATCGGGCTAGAAGTAAACTCTGGCGTGCATGACAAACGACTGTTTTTGCCCTTGGGAGTTAAAGGGCACTACAAGCTAATGTGTGTGACTTTAAATTGGACCCGGGCTAAATTTACTTGTCAATGTTATTGTTTACCATTTATTTTCATTTCCTCATTAATATGTACATATTTTATTACTTTTAAACTATCTCAAGCACACGTACGCTACAAAGTCGGCAATAATGAATACTAAAATTAAAAAGGGAAACGCGATAAAATCATGCAACCGGTCCAACACCGGGTAAAGTGGGTGTCGAGGAAAAAAATTTCAAATCTATTCCAAACCTTCCCATTTTACAACAGGATTCCCGAACTCATGTTTTTTTTGAATTACATGGACCAGGAGTCAATCTAGACTAGGGTTTATTTTCTCTTTAAATTTTGATATATTTTTGTGTCCCGGCGCACCAACACACCGGGTGGCGACTCCAATCCTGTGTTCCCTAGCTTAGATTATTTTTGTACAATTCATAGTCACATTTAAAGCCCCGTTATGTAATAGTAAATAGGTGATTCATTTAAATTTGTAATAGTAAGTAGGTAATTTATGTTTGTAAATAGTAAATTGGATTTTTGCATTTAATCACCTATTTCACAAGTACCGCATGGCGACCGTGCCGGTGCCGGTCCCAAAGGTGCCGGCCAGACCGTGAGTTGTGGGGGGGGTGCGACATCAATGATCAGCTAATGAAATTGCCATGGTGGATATGATTGAAACCAAGATTTTCTTAATTAAATTTTCTCCAATTTAATTTATTTTTTTAGTTTTTAGTTCAAAAGGCATTCAAAAACCCTCTTTTTATTTTAGCACAAGAATAAACTCCATTTTTTGTCGGATGAACTTAACTCACTACTACTACATTATAATTCTTGAGAGTTATTTAATTTTGGGTGCCTACGACAATATTTTTAACAAAATTTGGGTGCCGTTGTTGGAAAACGGCTTGATTTATTTTTGTGCTTTAAATTTTTGTATTTAATTTTGTATATTTACATGGTTACCAATTCGCATGAGATTTATTATTTCAATTTCGTTATCGAGCAATTACCACCACAACTTTGTTATGGCACTTGCACATATAAGTACAGTCAAGAATAGATAAATTATCCTGAGTTTGATTATCCATCACAAGATTTTCCGTGTATACATCTAGTTTTTCCACAACAACCTTATACCCAACTTGGTAAGTCTTTGGAAGAATTAATTTACTTTTTAGCTACTAATACTCTGCAATTTCAATAGGAAACAAGAGCCAGTTTGCAAAGTTTGGAGCATCAACTAATTTTTCAACTGAATTCTTCCATAAGTAGACTAGAATCTCAAATGATTGATGATGGAGAAGATGAAGAAAAAGAGCAAGAACTAGAGATGGGATTAATAGACGACAAACCCATTGAGGGTGACTCTAGTTCATTGCCTCTGATTTCAATGCCTCAAAACCTTTCCAGAGCAAGTTGTGGTGCCATTATACCTCATATTCTCTTATGGATCAACCTTAAGAGTTGAAGATCAAGAAGTGGTTCGTAAAGTGTTCGATATCATCGAATCTCTTAAGGGGCATGAGGAAGAGGATAAGTTGGTTTACATAGACGACAATGGAATCAGAGTTGAGTTTATAACTGACGGAGTCAAGAAGGAGATTGAGGATAAGTATATGACGAGCAATTACAAGGAGAGCGCCTATGTACGATCACTAACAATTATTGAGCTCTCTTTCCTTTGGTATAGAGATGGTTATTCCGACCATCTTGTTCAAAGTCGAGCCAACGACAGTAAACAAAGGCACTGCATAAGTCTAATTCACGAGGCAACCCATGTTCATTTACATTTTATTCCGTTTATTTGTTTTTGAAGTTTTACTCTTGTTTATTTTATTTTTAGGGTTAGCTTAGTTTTATTATGTTGTTAGTGCAGGAAATAGACTTAATTAATAAGTTAAGCTGATAAAATTGTCCTTTGAAAGGGAGTGAGGAGAGGACCTATCGACATTGCCACATTTTCCTCCTTTTCCGTCGCATTTGGGGCCAAATGCTGCATGAGTTTTTATATGCTTAATGCCCCATGTTTAGGGCCATTTTTTTGATCTTTTAATTTTTTAGTTGATTTCTTGAATAGTTTAGTTGTCTTTACTAGTTAGACAATTTAGGTTTCATTTTCGTCATGGTGTTTTCGTTTCTTTTTGTGGTTTATTACCTTAAGGGAGTAAGTTTTTTCTTGATTATTGTAGGATTCTTTTCTACAATATTCTTGTTTTTCTTATTGTCTCAAGGGAATTATTTGTTTTGTTTTGTTTTATTTTGTTTAGTGGTCTACTCCAACTTTCATTCACAACAAGGGGATATTTATAGCAATACCGCTTCAAACACAAATTAAATCCAGAGAAGCTTTTCTTTTTCCCATTTTATGCTTTTATTTTTGCATTGAGGACAATGCTTATTTTTAAGGTGGGATGGGGAGTTAGTTGGATTTTTTAAAGTTGTTTGGTATATTTTTCTCAATTTTGCTACAATATTTTTGACTTTTTCTTTGATCTAAGGGCTTGTCAAAATTTTTGTGGACTAATTGACCATTTTTGAAAATTTTTGAAAATTTTCACTTAACATATTTTTCTCCATTTTTCTGCATAATAAATCTTTAATTAAACCATGCATGAATCAGTAGTCGGTGGTAATATTTTCCATTCAAGATTTTTTAGCACTAAGCCATACATTAATTTTTGATTTGGGATATTTAGAGGAATTTATGTAGACTCAATTATGTTGCATCCCAAAATCTCACTTTATTACATTTTCGAAGTGAATTCTTAGACGACTGCCGATTTAGTTTAAAGATGAGGGTAGAGCCTTTTTCGTTTGTTAAGCCTTTCTTGCCAACCATTTTAACAATTTATTTCTAAGTACCTTATTTGAGTCTTATTCTTGTGAAGAGAAACATCACTCTCTTTCTTTCACTTAAACTCAATTTACCTACCCTTATTGAGTTTAATGTTTCTTTTAATTATTTTATCCTAAATTATTCCCTATAAGAGTTTTATGGTGCACATTATATGTTAAGGGGATATAAGGGTGAAAGTTTGTGAGAAGTGAGTGATGTGCATTTTTGTAGCGAAATGGGATGTTGAAAAAAAAATTGAAGAGAAAAATAATAATGGGAGTCTCTTATATTTCAGAGTTCTACAACTTTTATGTTCTGAGTTTTTCAGGATTCTATAGGCATCTTGTTCAAAATTGTAAAAGCTGGAAAATGTGTACCGGCGAGGAGTGATTCTGACATAGTTTGATAGATTGAGCATAACTTTCTTATCTGAACTTCAATTGAGGAAATACTGATTTAAGATTTTTTGGAAATTTGAGACAAATAGTTACAACTTTTATGTTTTGAATTTTCCCAAATTCGGTTTGCATTTGGGTCAAAATCAAAGCTAAACGTGATGGTCTAGCGCACATGCGCATTAGAAAATGTGAACAATAAATATTACCTATAGAATGCAAACAATATGTATACGATTTAGAAAATGTAAACAATATATATGAACTATACAACAAAAACAATAGATATACGATTCGGAAAATATAAACAATATATACTACCTATACAACGGAAACAATATATATGATTTAGAAAACATGAACAATATATACGACCTATACGATAGAAACACGACTTAGAAACTGCCAATAATTTATATACGACTTACAAAATATTAGGTGTGCTTAGCCTACATCCGAATATGAGGAGATTAAATAACATAATTTATTTCATTCATCCTTAATCTCATGTTACTCTCATACATGACAAATAAGAGGAAATCGAATAATGTAATTTAAGAAAACCCTTTCATTCATCGTTAATCTCATAGTCACTCTCATACATGACACATAAGAGAAAATCAATTTAAATAATTTATTTCATTCATCATTATATTATAGTCACTCTGATACACAGGGAATGCCCAAGCATCAAATGCCATTTTGGCCCGTTGATAAGCTCATAAATGTAGTATATTGTATGTGTCATGTACCTCTGTTTTAATATAATTTGAGTAATAATTCAGTAATTAAGTGTTAAAATAGTATATTTTGAGTTTTGTAGGGTTTGACTGAATAATGATTTAAAATGGATCACAATATTGGAGGAAAACTTTCGCTGGAATGGTGCAAATCGAATATAGTTTGGAAGAACAAACATAACTCTCTTGTTTGAGCTTAAAATGATGTGATTTTGGATGATTTGGAAAGATAAGGAAGAGTTCCACAACTTTTATGTTTTGAATTTTCCAGGATTCTATAGGCATCTCGTACAAAATTGTAAATTTGGAAAATATGCACCTACGAGGAGCAGATTATGATACAATTTGGTAGATTGAGTATAAATTTCTTGTCCTATGCCCAATTGAGGTGATTCAAGATATTTTAGAAAGTTAAGACATTGATATACAACTTTCATGTTTTGAGTTGTCCCAAATTCTACCTGAATCATAGAGGAAATTGAAGATGAAGTGAAAGAATTCACTGGAAGTTGTGCCCAGCGCCCAGACGCGAAGTCCAGTAAGAAAGTTGTTGCTCACTGAAAACCGTGCCCGGGTGCTGTAAAAGTGCGTGCCCAGGCATGGGTCGACGGGTAACTCGTGTTAAGTGACTTATTTTGCAAGAAAAGTCCCCCCGTGGGCCCGATTACGTGGAAAAACATGTACTTATCATCCCGGAACCCTAAAATCCTACTGTTGGTCCCAAAGCAACCTAAGAGGGGGGGGGTGAATTAGGTTTCTAAAAATTATGCTTTCAGAAAATAGTAAGCTTTTTAAATTCAAATGCAGATATAATAAATTTACTAGAACAGTAAAATAAAGTCCAGAGAGAAATTGAACAAACAATACTTCCAAGCTAGCAAGCTTGAAGTATCAATTTTCTTGAATGCTTCACACACTTGGTGAGCCAATAATCTTTACAAAGTTGGGAAGTTCTTGCTCACACTAAAACTCTCTTAGTTGAGCCAAGATTCTTACTTACAACCACACTTTCATACAAGATTATCATTCCACTCAAAGTTGAATTGCACTCACAACTTCACACTAATACAACAAACCACTATAGTCAATTTGCACTCAAATTACTCTTTTCTTAGGCTTGTATTCAATGTATTAGATGATCCTTTAAGGTTATTAAAGCCCCTATTTATAAGAGCAGTAAATAGTGGTTTCAACTACTTCCTAACGGCTAAGTAATAAATGCACAAAAAATAGCCGTTGGGGTTTCGGACGTCCGAGAGGGATTGAATGCGTCCGAGGAAGCGTCCGATCTTCTTTCAGTGTTGTTGAGAGGCTTCGTTATGACGTCCGAGCATGCGTCCGGTCCTTCTGCGTCCGACAGAGGCTTCGGACGGTCCTAAGCGTCCGAAAGAAAGGCAGTAGGATCCCATTCTTTTTGCCAGTTTGTTCGGACGATGCAATGCATCCGAGGAGTTTTGTCCTAGTTCGGACGGTCCTGTGCGTCCGAAAGATCTGTTCCTGCAAAAGCTTGTTTTACAGAGTTAAGTGTTTATGTCATCATCAAAATAAGGTTTGGGAAACATCAATCTCCCCCTTTTTGATGATGACAAACCTCAATTGAATATGACTAATCAATTTGCAATATATCATAATTGGATATCAATTATCAACAAATTAATCATATCAAAGCACAATAATGTAATCATATCTCAGCACAATAGTATAACTACTCCCCCTTTTGACATCAATCAAAAAGACTCCCCCTTAGAATATGCAGGCAGTTTTGATAGAAATGAAATAAGTTTAATACATTCAACTGAAAAGTTTAAGTAAATACATATCCAAGCCACATAATTGCTGAACACAAAAGGAAATGCTGAAACTGTTCTAAAAAGCAGAGAATCGCTAAAAACAAAGTACAAAATAAAAAAAACTAATAGGAGTCATTTCGCTTTTTAGAGCGCTTTTCAGTCTTTTGACGTTTGGATGGAACGTCTTCAGCGGTGGCTTCACTATCATCCTCCTCCCCGGTACGACGTTGCATGATATACTCAAACGTGTCGTCAACATCTTCATCATCGTCGTCATCGTCATCGGCAGCTTCTTGAGCAGCTTCTGCATTGTCTTCACGTGTATGTTCATCTTCAGGTTCATCACGGTCAGAAGATGACTCAAGTGGATGTTGGGACTGAAGATCAGCAAATTGGACTTGAGACGAAGCAGACATGCCAAGACTGAGTGCCTCTTGGAGAATTATTTGACGAGTTTCAAGTCGTTTTAACTTGCGATTTGTGCGACGTTGAAATGAACTGACTTGAGTGCTCAGAGATTGGAGAAGTCCACAGATATGTGAAAGAGATGGTTCAGAAGATGGTTCAGAAGTAGATGGTGCACTGATGTGAGTGGAGGTGGTTGAGGAGTAGGAGAATGAGGAATAGCAAAATCAGATGTGGAGGCATGGGATTGTGATTGAGCAATATCAAAGGCTGCCTTAGTGAGCCATTGATCATTAAAAAAATGGAGACCCTTTCGTTCAATGTAGGATTTATTAAAATACGGAGGATATTGTTTATTTCCGGTAAAGGGAACGTTGAGGAAATCAAAAACCTTGGTGAGAAATTTTCCAAAAGAAATGTTTCTGCGAGTATCAGTGAGAAAGAGTTCCCATAGGGAACAAAAAAGATACCCAAAGTCAAGTGAGATACCCTTGAAGACACAGAAAAATAAGTATAGTTACATTTTTCCGGACTCAGTACGATGCCCGTCAGTTGGCAATAAAAGATTTGTGACAAGGGTATACAGAATATTAAGTTCAGGGGCGAGCAAAGTAGTTTTGGCTTCCGAAACCTGTTTAAAATGGATGTTAAAAATGGCTCGAACTTCATCTATATCAAACTGAGTATCCATCAGCGGGCCATTTATCTAATGAAAAGAAGTAGGAAAAATCAGAGGGGTTTGAGATTTCACATTCAAAAATGGTGTTGATTATGTTCGATGAAATCTCAAGATCAGTGTTGTTAACACGAGAAATGAGGGTGCGAATAGTAGGACCTTTCCGAAGATTGGCCGTGAATTGAAGCACCATATCATGATAAACAGGTAAATCGAGATGCACTAAATGACCCCAATTTTGTTTTTCAAAACAGGATTTGATAATTGGAAGATTATATTCATCAAAAAGACTATTAGAAGCAGGATCTTGAACGATGATGGATTTACTGAGAAGAGAAGTATACCGTTCGGATGCCTTGGCATCGATAAATTTGGATAAAGTTGGAGTGGTGGAAGCTTGAGGATTTGCCGATGATTCTCCTCGCACAGGAGCCTTCCTTTAGTTTTGCGACCCCGAACTGCCGTAGAGGAACCGCCACGAGATTTCACCATTGTAGTGGAAGAAGAGAAAACTAAAATGTAAATTAAAAAAATTTGAAGATTGGTGAGATTTTGAGGAAATGAGATGGTGAATGGGGGAAATGAGATGTGATTTAGGTGATAAGGGTTATGGGTAGGACAATTTTTCAATCAATTTTGGAAGAGAGAGTGGAAATTTGGAGGGGGTAGGGGAGAGAAGAAAAATCGCCTAAACACATTCGGGTGTAAAGGTAAGTCCGAAAAGGGGAATTTGGATGGTTTTAATGAAACAGGGGCACCGTTCGGTTCGGCCGAACGTTTTCGGAGTTTCGCGTTCGACACAGCGTCCGAAAGTGAAGAACGGATGGCGATGAAAGTGCTAGTGTGTATAAGAGAAGATTCTTTCGGAACACACTGATGTTAGCGTCCGGAAGATTTCCAGAAGATCTTTTGATAAAAAAAGAATATCGTTCGGACGAATATGAGCGTCCGAGAGGTAACAGATGCTTTCGGACGATCCAGAGCGTCCGAAAGGAAAATTGTTCGAACGAAGGAGTGCGTCCGAACTATGAACCTATGCCAAATTTATCTGTTAAAAATCCCTAAGCATTTTCTGAGTGATTCAAAGCGATCTAGAGCTAAGGGTTTTGTAAAAATATCGGCCAATTGATCTGAAATAGGCACATAATCAACACGAATTTCCTTTTTACAAACGAGATCTCTAATGAAATGATGCTTAACATCAATGTGTTTGGTTCTAGAGTGTAAAACAGGATTTTTTGTGAGATTAATTGCACTAGTGTTGTCACACAATATAGGAACACAATCAAAAATTACACCAAAATCTTTCAGAGTATGTTTCATCCAAAGAAGTTGAGCACAACAATTTCCGACAGCAATGTATTCCGCTTCAGCCGTAGAAAGAGAAATGGAATTTTATTTTTTACTAAACCAAGACACAAGACAATTTCCCAGAAAATAACACATTCCACTGGTACTTTTTCTATCAATTTTACACCCAACAAAGTCAGCATCAGAATAGCTAATCGGATCAAATGTTGAGGACTTTGGATACCACAGACCAAAATCCGTTGTTCCTTGTTAGATATCTAAAAATTCTTTTAACTGCCATCAAATGTGATTCTTTAGGACAAGATTGAAATCTAGCACATAAACAAACAGCAAACTTGATATCTGGTCTACTGGCAGTTAAGTAAAGTAGACTTCCAATCATACCTCTTTAGTGTTTTTCATCAACACTATTACCTTCTTCGTCTTTATCAAGTTTGGTTGAAGTACACATGGGTGTACCAACTTGTTTGCAATCTTCCATACCAAATCGTTTGAGCAGCTCCTTTGTGTACTTGATTTGTGTAATAAATGTTCCTTCCTTAGTTTGATGAATTTGTAGTCCGAGGAAAAATTGCAACTTGCCCATCATACTCATCTCAAACTCTTCTTGCATTAGTTGTGAAAAATCCTTGCACAAACTTTCATTAGTTGCTCCAAAAATAATATCATCAACATAAATTTGAACAATTAACAATCCTTTTAAATCAGTTTTTGTGAAAAGTGTGGTGTCAACTATACCTCTTTTGAAACCATTAAAAGGAAATTGCATTCTATCAAGAAGCCACTTAATCTTTCATACCAAGCTCTTGGAGCTTGTTTCAAACCATATAAAGCTTTGGAAAGTTTGAAAACATAATTTGGAAGATTCTTATTTTCAAAGCCCGGAGGTTGTTCGACGAAAACTTCTTGGTCGATAAAACCATTCAAAAAAGCACTTTTGACATCCATTTGAAATAATTTTAAATTATTGAAACATGCAAATGCAAGAAACATGCGGATGGATTCTAATCTAGCCACGGGTGCAAAGGTTTCATCAAAGTCAATACCTTCTTCTTGACCGTAACCTTTTGCAACAAGTCTAGCTTTGTTTCTTATGATCTCACCTTTGTCATTTAATTTGTTTCTAAATACCCTTTTAGTACCAATAACGGGATGAGAAGAAGGTCTTTCAACTAAGGTCCATACATTATTTTTCTCAAATTGACTAAATTCATCTTGCATAGCATTAACCCAAGATTCATCACTCAAGGCAATATCTATATGTTTGGGCTTCAATGTGAGAAAGTAATGCACAATTATTATTCAAAAGTTTATGAGAACGAGTAGTTACCCCATCGGATAGATCACCTATGATTAAATCTTGAGGATGATTAGAGACGAATCTCCAAGCTTTCGGAAGATCGTTTTGAGCATCCTCATTCTTTTCATCATCAATTTGATGGTTGTTGATATCAACGCTTGATGTAATCTCTTGATGATCTTTATGAATAACGAGCTTTTCGAGCTCCTTTAAAATACCTGTATCTTCATCTTCACATAAATTCTTTGAGATAACATCATTAGTTTCATCAAATGTAACATGCACAACTTCTTCAATTAAAAGCATTCTTCTATTGTAAACTCGGTATGCTTTCTTGTCACTAGAATATCCTAGAAAAATTCTTTCATCCGATTTTTTGTCAAATTTTCCAAGGTTCTCTTTGATTTTTAAAATAAAGCATTTGCAACCAAAAACTTTGAAATAGCTCACAACGGGTTTTCTACAAAAAATGTGAGTTCATAAGGAGTTTTATTTAAAGAAGATCTTAATAAAACTCGATTCATGACATAACAAGCCGTGTTAACCGCTTCGGCCCAAAAGTATTGTGGTAGGTCACACTCACTAATCATAGTTCTAGCCGTTTCTTGAAGAGTCCTATTTTTCCTTTCAACAACACTATTTTGTTGAGGAACTCTAACAACCGAAAACTCATGAAAGATACCGTTGTGATCACAAAAGTCGGGAAAACCCCCAAATTTAAATTCGGCACCATTGTCACTCCTTAACCGAACAATTTTTGTATCCAATAAATTTTGAATTTTGGAAAACAGTTTTACAATTTTTTCAAATGCTTCATTTTTGTGAACAAGAAATAATACCCAAGTAAACCTAGAATAGTCATCTACAATAACAAATGCATATTTGCAACCACCTAGACTAGCATATTGAGTGGGTCCAAATAAGTCTAAATGCAACAATTCTAAAGGTTTATGAGTAGACACAAAATTCTTAGGTTTGCCTGAAAGAAACTTTGACTTGTTTACCAAATTGACAAGCATCACAAATTTTATTTTTCAGAAATTTCAGTTTTGGCAAGCTTCTTACCAAATCTTTCTTGGCTATTTTTTCAATCAAATCCATATTAAAATGACAAAGTCTTCTATGCCAAAGCCAAGGATCATCTATGGAAGCGGTAAGACATTTTACATTGCTATTGCTAATTTTATCAAGATAAATCACATAAACATCATTGTGCCTAGTGCCTTTGAACAAAACAACATGATTTTTATCAAGGATAAGACATTCATGCTTGGTAAAGAAAACATATAAATTTTTGTCACAAAGTTGACTAACACTTAATAAATTATAGTTCAAATTATCAACAAGAAGTACATTCTTAATCAAGGTTTCACCATTTTTACCTACATCACCAATGCCGATTGATTTTGCTTTGTTGTTGTCTCTAAAAGTGACTTTTCCACTGTTTTTGGATGTAAGGTTTGTGAAGAGAGAGGCATCAAAACCCGTCATGTGCCTTGAACATCCACTATCTATGAACCACTTAGCATTGTTGGCGATGTTAAGTACCTTATCATCTCCAATAGCCATAAAGGCCATTTGTGCCGACTCCATTTCTTCTTCAACTTCTCCTTCGGAGTTGCAATCGTCCCATGTGATTTGAAAGTTGTTGAATCTTGGTTTTCTTCCTTCCTTCTTTTTCTTGGAAGGACACTCATTTGCAAAATGCCCGAGTTGACCGCATTCAAAGCATTTATCATTTTGCTTCTTTATTTCTAGTCTTGACTTCCCTTTGAAATTATTTGTGTTTGCAGCTCCGCCTCTTCTCATTCTTCGTTTGTTGATGTAATGTTTAAGAAATCCTTTGGTGATGAGTGCAAGATCTCCTTCATCAAGATCTTCATCTTCTAGATTGATGGAGCTGTTTTCATCTTCCTCTTGAGAGGTCTTTAGAGCAATGCCCCTTCTTGGCCTTGCTTCTTCATCATCCACAACCTTTGCCTTAATAGCTTGAGTTCATAAGATGTAAGAGAATTGATTAGTGATTCAATAGGTATTAAATTTAAATTCTTAGCTTCCTCTATGGCAATTGTTTTGGCATCCCATTCTTTGGATAGAGCATTCAGGATTTTTCTATTTTTCTCACCCAAAGAGTACTCCTTACTCAAGGCTTCAAGATCTTTGATAATGTCATTGAACCTGCAGTACATTTTGTCTATGTTCTCATGTGGTTCCATCTTGAAGGACTCATACTTGGCAACAAGTAGAGATTTCTTTTGCTCACGAACATCATCGCTCCCTTCATGAATTTCCGTCAACTTATCTCATATTTCTTTAGCAGAACTGCAACCCTTCACGCGAGTTGATTCATTTGCATCCAAGGCATTATATAATACATTCATGGCTTTTGCATTCAACGTCAAGTTTGCCTTGTCTTGTGGAGTGAGCTCATTCCTTGTCTTTTCTCTTCTTCTATTTGTGTGATCATCAATGATAGAAGCTTCAAATTTAAGGACCTTCATTGACAACATACCACAACTCAATGTCAATAGATTGCAGAAATATTTTCATTCTATCTCTCCAACTAATAAAATTTGCCCCATTAAACATGGGAGGCCTAGTAATGATTGGCCTTCAAAAACAGAGCATTGTTGGTTGCCATAGTTCTTTTCTCAATACTTTTAAGCAATATAATGAGACCAAGCTCTGATACCAATTGTTGGTCCCAAAGCAACCTATGTGTATAAGAGGTGAATTAGGTTTCTAAAAATTATGCTTTCAGAAAATAGTAAGCTTTTTAAATTCAAATGCAGATATAATAAATTTACTAGAACAGTAAAATAAAGAGAGAAAAATTGAACAAACAATACTTCCAAGCTAGCAAGCTTGAAGTATCAATTTTCTTGAATGCTTTACACGCTTGGTGAGCCAATAATCTTTACAAAGTTGGGAAGTTCTTGCTCACACTAAAACTCTCTTAGTTGAGCCAAGATTCTTACTTACAACCACACTTTCATCACAAGATTATCATTCCACTCAAAGTTGAATTGCACTCACAACTTCACACTAATACAACAAACCACTATAGTCAATTTGCACTCAAATTACTCTTTTCTTAGGCTTGTATTCAATGTATTAGATGATCCTTTAAGGTTATTAAAGCCCCTATTTATAAGAGCAGTAAATAGTGGTTTCAACTACTTCCTAACGGCTAAGTAATAAATGCACAAAAAATAGCCGTTGGGGTTTCGGACGTCCGAGAGGGATTGAATGCGTCCGAGGAAGCGTCCGATCTTCTTTCAGTGTTGTTGAGAGGCTTCGTTATGACGTCCGAGCATGCGTCCGGTCCTTCGTCCGACAGAGGCTTCGGACGGTCCTAAGCGTCCGAAATCTTTCTTTGTAGACCGGCCATTCTTTTTGCCAGTTTGTTCGGACGATGCAATGCATCCGAGGAGTTTTGTCCTAGTTCGGACGGTCCTGTGCGTCCGAAAGATCTGTTCCTGCAAAAGCTTGTTTTACAGAGTTAAGTAGGGTGTTTATGTCATCATCAAAATAAGGTTTGGGAAACATCACCTACAAACATCTATAAATGCCCCATTATGAGGGGAGTTGAAGGAGAGAGATCAGCTAGTAGTTAGATTAGGCATTAAAATAGAAATTTATTAGATTAGACTAGGGTTTTCTTTATTTTTAAGAAGGGTTGAAGAGAAAGTTCAAGATTGACAACTTTGAACCAAAAACTTGTGATTCTTCATTAGAGAAGCATTCTTAAACCTTTTCTTATGTTATTTAGTTCTTGTTTTATGATTCTTTTATTGTTTAATGCTTTCTAGGGTTACATATTTTTCCTTGCTTTCAAATTTAATTCTTTCTTTACTTGCTTTCGTAGATTAATGGTTAGAGTAATTTATTTGCTTTCGTAGATTAATTATAATTTTAGTTCTTAGATTAATTTATTCAAATCTCTTCCATAATGATTTCTTCAAAATGTGTTCGAGTCAAATAACTGGTAATTGGCAAACCAATCATTTTGGAAAATGTTTGACCCCTACTTCCTCTATATACTATGGATGTCGTACACTTGCGGTGTGTTATCTAGTTAATAGTTAGATTAGGAGATTATAAATTTTATAACTAGATATTTAATGTATCAAATTTTTGGCACCGTTGCCGGGGATTGGGTCTTTGGCAATATCAGTATAATTTGACAAGAATACTACTTTGAAGTGTAAATTAGTTTTATTTGTTTTAATTTCGTTGTGTGTTTTCAATAATTAAAAAAAAAAAGCAAATAGATTTTTCCTTGTGTTTTGTGTCACTTTTATTTAAAAAAATCTAAAAAGATTTTCTCTTTCAGTGGATAGTTTTGGCTAACTACTAGTCTAAATTTTTCCATTTTTCTTGTTTGTGTGCTCTTGTGTTAGTACTTGTTTTTGTATCGGTCTTATAAGAACATGCAAGGAATGAATTAGAATAACTCATGCCAAAAATATTATCATCCTTATGACTATGGAGGTATGACCAATGAGCATACACATTATGATTAAGAATCCTCCCTACTCTTATGACTATCAAATGGGATGGTCAAACTATTCAAATTCTTTCTCAAGTTACCAAGGTTATCCATATTTCTTCCCTACACCCTCAGAGCCTTTATATGAATCAATGGAGGCCCAGTTCTTTCACCAATTAATCCAAGAGTATGATGAGGCAAGATCAATGGACTTGTGGATTGGAATTCAAAAACTTTGAGAAGTGTGTGCTAAACTCCGAGAAGAACAAGCTCAACTTTCAAGAAAAGATGTTTAGATTCTATGAAGAACAAGCGACATCCAATAATCAGTTACAAGACCAACTTTTTCAGATTCTAGGAGTGGTAAATAGTGAAGAACATTGGACTCCAACCTCTCTACCAATTGGTGAAAAACCGGTTCAAAAAGAACAAATAAAAAATGTCTTGCAAGAAACCAGTTCCCAAGAGCCTCATGAAGTTGAAGATACAACAACCGAGACACTCAATGTTTATGTAGAGGAATCGCCAACTTTTTTCGGAAGGCTGGGAAAATACTTGAGTGTGAGTTTGTCCCGAGTACAATAAATGAGGTTCTATTTGGTGTGTTCGTAGAAAAAAGCCAGTTTTAGAAGGAGTGAAAGAAGAAAGATACATTCTAGAGGTGGTCGGGGAAATGCAATCTACTTATGCCGAAGTTTAGTTCCTTGAGGATTTCGGATGCGCTAAGTAGTGGAGCACATTTACTAAGGATTACAACATCCTCAGCAAGCCTCCTTGGCTTTACTAGGGGAGTATTACTTTTAATTCTGTTTTATTTATTTCTACTTTAATTTATTTTGTGGTTTAGTTTAAGAATCCGGTGGGGTAATAAAGGTTTTAAATCTCGTAATTAGTTAAGTTTATGTGTTTTAGATTGTGAATTGCTTTAAGTTATACTTGTGTAGTTAATGACAATGATGGTAGGTTAATCGAGTATACTTGTAAGCAGTTCACAAGTTTCAACTCACCTCGTACATATTTATGATGGGATATTCTACACCAACCGTCCTTCATTGCTTATCAGAGAAGCTTACCCTACCCATTTTTGTGCTTTTATCTTCTTTAACATTAGGGACAATATTTATTTCTAAGTGTGGGTTGGGAGTTATTTGGATTTATATTTCTTTGGTGTAGTTGGCTCAATTTTTGCTTCAATATTTTACCTTTTCTTGTGATCTGAGAGTTTTTCAAGATTTTTGAAAATTTTTGTCCGAATTAATTGAATCTTTAAAATTTTTGAAAATTTTTGCAATCGCTTAGCATGTCTTTTCGATTTTCTACTAGATAATTTTTGAACTAAGTTGTCATGAGTAGGGTAGTTGATGTTAACATTTTCCTATCATGATTTCTAATTTTTTAGCACTAATAGTCCTACAATATTGTAGCTATTTGGCACTAAGAGATAATTGTGTAGATTCACTTATATTGCACTCCAAACACTTACTGTATTACATTTTTTAAATGAAATTTTAGATAATTTGATTTGATTTAAAGATCAGGGTAGGCATTTCTTTGGACGTTTTTGAGCCTTTCAAACCAACCATTACTGTAAAATTTATCCCTAAAATCCTATTTGAGCCTTAATTTGTTTTACATGAAAGAAGCACCGTTCGTTTTTTTTTTTTTTTGTAACTCATTTTTTATCTACCTTTATAAGGATGGAAGGTAGTTATATGATAATATTTCAATGAATGATGTACAGTTTACGGTGAAGTGTTAGAAAATTTTTTGTTGACCATAGCAGGTGGTGCCCATTACTGGCACCTGCGTTGGAATAGTGCAGGTGGTGCCCATCCCTGGCACCTGAATTGGAGTGTTAGCAGGTAGTGCCTTTCACTGGTACCTGCTTAGATAATTTTTGCAGGTAGTGCCTACCACTACTGTTTTGAAAAAAAAAAAGGTGTAATTTTTACATGATGTACCAGTAAGGTTGAAATTGAAAAAGAATAATTTTATTATGGGTGTTTGGTCAATTAAGTGCGGGGTTGCTCTTTGAAGAATGGGTGTTTTATTGTTCAAAAAAAAGTTTTATGTTAATGAGGCGCACGGATTAACTTAAAACTCTTTTTCTTATTTGTTTATCTTTTTTCCCTTCTTTGTTAGCCAATACCCTAGCCTTACATTACAAGCCAAAAGTCCTACCTAATTTAAGTCGAGTCGATTATCTACATTAGGGGAAAAATGTAAGAAGAGTAAGCTATGGAGTGTTTAGAAAAATTTAAATTGCATGATTTGATCTTTGTGTTTTAAAAGTTATTTCTTGTATGGCTACGCACACACCTACACAGGAATTCATGTATAGGGGTTTATTATCATTTGACTATTTTTCTTATGATGATTTGGTTCTTGGTTATTTATGTGGAAGATTGATGAAATGTGTTGAGTATGTTTGTGATTTATTGCTATGTTTTGCTCGAGGACGATGAAAAACTAAGTGTGGGATATTCGATAAGCTCGTAAATGTAGTATTTGTATGTGTCATTTACCTCCATTTTAATGTAATTTGAGTAATAATTGAGTAATTAGGTGTTAAAATAGTCTATTTTGAGTTTCTTGTAGGGTTTGAGTGAAGAATGACTTAAAATGGATCACAATCTTGGACGAAAACATTCACTAGCGTGGTGCAAATCGAATATAGTTTGGAATATCAAACATAACTCTCTTGTTTGAACTCCAAATGATGTGATTTAGGATGATCTGGAAATCTAAGGAAGAGTTCCACAACTTTTATGTTTTGAGTTTTAAGGGATTATATAGGCACCTATTAGGAAAATATGCACCTGTAAGGAGCGATTCTAACATAGTTTGGTAAATTGACCATAACTTTCTTGTCCTATGTCTAATTGAGGTGATTCAAGATGTTTTAAAAATTTAAGACATAGCTATACAACTTTCATGTTTTGAGTTTTCCCAAATTCTACATGAATCATAGAGAAAATTTAAGATGAAGTGAACTCACTGGAAGTCGCGCCCAGGTGCGAAGTCCAGTAAGGAAGTTGTTACTCACTGGAAACCGTGCCCAGGCGCTTCAAAAGTGCAGTGCTCAAGTATGGGTCGTTGTTACGGGTAGCTCGTGTTAAGTGATTTATTTTGCAAGAAAAGTCCTTCGTGGGCCCGGTTATGTGGAAAAACATGTACTTGTCATCCTGGAACCCTAAAACCCTACAAACATCTGTAAATACCTCATTATGAGGGGAGTTGAAGGAGGGAGATCAGCTAGTAGTTAGATTAGGCATTAGAATAGAAATTCATTAGATTAGACTAGGGTTTTTTTTTATTTTTAAGAAGGATTGAAAAAGAAGTTCAAGATTGACAACCTTGGACCAAGAACTTGTGATTCTTCATTAGAGAAGCATTCTTAAACCTTTTCTTATGTTATTTAGTTCTTGTTTTATAATTCTTTTATTGTTTAATGCTTTATAGGGTTACATATTTTTTCTTGCTTTCAAATTTAATGCTTTCTTTACTTGCTTTCGTAGATTAATGGTTAGAGTAGTTTATTTGCTTTCGTAGATTAATTATAATTTTAGTTTTTAGATTAATTTATTCAAATCTCTGCCATAATGAGGAGTTTCTTCAAATAGTGTTCGAGTCAAATAACTGGTAATTGCTGAACCAATCCTTGTGGGTTCGACCCCTACTTCCTCTATATACTATTGATGACGTACACTTGCAGTGCGTCATCTAGTTAATAGTTGTATTAGGAGATTATAAATTTTATAACTAGATATTTAACATATCGCCCATTCACCCCTTGCATGATATCTAGCTATTATACCATCAAGATAAGCCTCATCATTATTCAAACATAAGGCAATGTGATTATTTTCTTCACATATATGAAACAAAGCTTGTTCACATTCTCCAATAGTATGTTGGCTCATCGTCAATGCTTTTAATATGGGAAGGTTGAGTTTTAACCTATCATCCCATCCATCCTGCAACGCAGTGATGTTAGTTGTTAATTTTTCTAATTTGGCTTTAAGTTCCTCTTGCTCCTCCACATGAAATTCCCACTCCACCTGCATTGTCACATTCCAATCTGTCAAATACTTATCATGTGGATCTAAAGAGTTATATATGAAACAGTATCAATCAAATGATAACTACGCCTCAGCATTTGGCATAGGTCACCTAGCTTAAATTTTACAGGAAATTGATAAGTCATTTCAAATTTATGTATACGAGTCTAAATTGAGCAAAAATGAATACGAATATTCGGACAATCTTACTTGTGGTTTTTATACTAAAAAGTTCGGACAAGGATAATGCGACCATAAAATTGATTTACAAGAACGCAACCTTTCACCACATTTGGAAAAAATAAAGCTAACATATCAGTGTCCATTACATCTAGGACGATGTGGGGTCTCTCATCAGAGAAACAATGCTGATGCCTGTAAATGCGTGGCCTTAATGTCATGCTAGAAGCATGGTCATCTTCATTATTTTGGTCTCCATGAAGATGCTGGTCATCATACTGATCATCGTCATCTTCCCGATGCATCGGACGATAATGTCGGATGAAGATATGTAAAACCATAAGTCACTTTTACGGTTTTATGTTTTTTTTTTATTATTATCAATACTTTAGTGTGTTCCAATTATCTATACTTAGTTTTCATTTAGAGGACTATTATCCATTTATAATGTTTAATATTTGTTTGAGCGTAATACTTGGTTAATTTTCCCTAAAAGTTTCATTTTTTTAAATTTTAATTTATATTCGAATGAATAATTTATGATCATTTTATGAATATCCCAAAATGTTAAACTTATTTTATTATATATAAAGTATTTTTTCTTTATCAATTTTATGACTTCTAAATGTTTCTGGTCAACTCTTTAATTTTTTTTTATATACATATCGATATATATATATATATATATGTATGTATATATATATGTATGTATATGTATATATATATGTATGTATATGTATATGTATGTATATATATATGTATGTATATGTATATATATGTATATATATATATATGTGTGTGTGTACATACATATATATATATATATATCGATTTTTAAGTTTTCGACTAAAGTCGAGCCGAGTTGTTTAAATTCAACTTGGTTGATCGACAAGTTATTTTCAAACAAGTTGAATAAATCGAATATTTAATTTTTTTCTATTCCATATTCAAATACAAAAATTTAATATATTATCCTCAAATTCTATATCGTTCCACAAATTCAAAATATCACATAATAAAAATATAAGATAATGTAGGTCTCACAAACTCAAAATACAAGTTTGTAAATAATAATAAAAAAATACATAGCAAAATCTATTAACGTCATTCAACAACAGTACGTTCCATGAATGGTGATTGGTCAATTCTTCACACATCTTAATATATAAATGTGTATTAGTGTATATATTATATATACATATTAAAATTGATTTACAAAGTCACAAATTCAGAACCACTTAATAAAATAAATTCCTATAGAAAAATTGTATTGAATCACCAATTCCTGTTAAGTTATATCCTATAATATATAGGAATATATATTATTACCTAATTTTATCTAAATGAATAGAAGTTAGTAATACATTTCATATATTTGTTCATAGTAAATATATTATATTAATATACTTATATAATATAATTGTATAATTATATAAGTTAAACGTTATGTAAAACACATTTTTATTACAATTATAAGTTATAATAAATTCTCCGTGATCTTCATAGAAAATAGAAAGAATTTATGATTGTCTTCAAGAAAGACAAAGTAATATAAGGGATTTTAAAGGATTAGAATTCTTCTTGCGTTAAAGAAAAAAGAAGAATTTTGGGTTAAAGTAGAGAAAATATTCAAACTTGGCTGATATTTTTGGGTTAAAATGAGAGTTTAATATTAAATGCAATTTTTAAGTTTTTATTTTTGATTCTTTAAGATTTTTTGTTTACATCTGTGGTTTTTAATTTTTTTGGGCATTCACTTAATGGCCACATGACCAGGATGCGGCTTGTTTCTGCTAAAAATTCTAATTTTCTATCAACTATTCTAATTTTGTTCAAATTCTAAAATTTTAGGGACTAAATCTATTTTGACCAAAACTTTGGCAACTAGTTTATATAACACCCTAAATATTATATTGGGACTAAAAATATATTTTACTTATCAAAAAATAACATTGAAGTCATGGTAAAGTATCAAGAAAAATAATTTACAAAACTACAAATTTAGAACCACTTACCAAAATCACTCCATATGGCAAAATCATAGTAAATCACCATCCATGATTTTATATAATCGACCAAATTTTGTTTTTTCTTTTCCAGATCTAGTGATACTATTTTGTCATTTTGTCACTTTTTATAAATGTATTCGAGCATTAATTACTTTTATAAATTATTTTAAATTTTGAAACTCTACTACTAGCTAACAAATTTTAAATTTAAATCAAGGGACAATAATGGAAAAAGTATTTTACTAATTGGTCAAATATCATTTTTCTTAAATTGTAAATCGAATTGACCGTGCCAAATAAAATTAGATGGAAGAAGTACTTTTTGTTTTCCAAAAATGACTATATATAATATCCTATATATTACTAATCTTCCATTTTGTTTGTTTGTTTGTTTGTTTGTTAACTAATGTAAAATATCTTCCACTCATTCTCTCTAGTACCCATATTTTCTTTTAACTTTTCTACTAATATTGTTACTAAAATATAGGTAGAGTATGTCTTTCCATTTAAGTATAAATAAAGGAGAGTTCTCATTTGTATGATGGTCAGTGGTCTCCGCATTCCAAGTTAATAATTTACTGAAAATTCCTTATTATTTAAAGGAAACAAACACACTTTTCTTTCATGAAAATTACATATTCAAAATGTTTATATAATGAATTTATTACTTAGTGTAATACTCACATTTATCAATTATCTACTCTTTGAATACTTTTTTGCTTGCTCTGACTTTAAATAATTTCCTGTTTCCAATATTCCACTCCTTTCACTCTAACTACCACACTTTTATTTTATTTTAAACTATGAATATTAATAAAATGCACATGTGCCCCTCTCCCGTTCGTTATCAATAAAGGGAGAGTTCCCATTGATATGGTGAGCATTTCATTTCAAGTTAAGAATTTAATTAAAGATACTATATATATTAAAACTTACTTTTTCGTGAAAATTACTTATTCTAAATTTTTATACATTGAATTATTTGATTAATTAAATTCTATTATTTCAATAGAGACAATTTTGTTGCTTAAAAGCTTATGCTTTTAAAGTACATAGTCTTGACTGTACAAGCCTTCAAAACCTTACAAAATTATTCCATAAAGTACAGTAGAATTTTCGTGGCTAAAAATATATATACATATATATATATGTATAAGATATATATATATATGGTAGAATTTTCCTTTATTTATACCTATCTTTCTTTTTTATTTTTTTTAAGAAAATGAAGGCATATCAAATGTGCCATAATTATTAGTAATATATTGTTCAAATTAATGTCCGCACATTAAGATGTATTCAAGAGACCACTTTGAGGACACGAGGAATCATCATTATAATAAATAGAAGGGTTAATTTAACTTTACTCTCTTAACATTTAGAATCACTATCATTTTAATCTCTAATATTAGATTTGAGGTATTAACTGCTATCACTTTAATCTCTAATATTATATTTTAGATACTTAATTCTCTAGACTAATGGTCAAAGTTAACGGTATTAAAATTTTCTTCTAAAATGACATTTTTACCCTCCAGTTAGATGTGTGGACAAATTTTTCATAAAATCCAAAATATCTTTTTTTTTTCTTTCTATAAATAGAGTTTGACGAAATTTAAGATATGATGATAAATGAGAAAAAAATTATTAAATCATGTCAATAAAATGAGAGAGAAAATGAATCACGTAGAAATGAGAAAAAAAGAAAAAGAAAAAACAGAGAATGAGGGTATTTTTGTCAAAATAATAGTGAATGTTGAACTGGATTTAAGGAAAAGATTTAAATGTCTAAAAAATAAGGTTAAGAATTAAAATGATAATAACTCTAAATATAAAAGAGATAAAGTAAAATTAACCCTAAATAAAACACATTGCCATTAACTAATTTTTTTTTGGATCAAACACTCCGCTATTATAATGGTAAACACGTGTAAGTTTTTGTAACTGCAGGAAGCAAGTGCAGCTTTGAAAGCAAAAATTGAATGTGTAACGCCTTTAAGGGTAAGAACCTTATATGTATAGAATATGTGTAACATAATAATAATTAAGGAAAATTTTATGCCTTGGAATAAATTATTTTGTTGTTGTGTAAATATTTATATAATATAATATTATATATTTAAAAATTTATACTGTACTCTAAAGTTAACAAAATAATTTCTTGAACGGAATTATAAAATTTCCCAATAACCTTTTCTAGATAAATTGTCTATACTTTATTTCATTTTTGTTTATCTTGTTCTTGTTGACACGAACAAACTTTTATTCTTAGGTACCCTAGTAAATCTTCATTAATCAAATAAAGTTAGTGTAAGTTTAATACTCCACAATCCATATTTTGGTTGGGAAAGGGAAATGCATTTTCTTAGTAAATAATTGAGAAAGAATTTTTTTAAGCTACTGCAAAAATAATACATTACGATATCTTCATACTATTTGAGTAAAATGAAATTATATTTATTTATGTGAGGTATATCCGTGGATCTTGAAGTGAACATAATGTAGTGATTGTAATTCAATACGGGAACATAACAGGACACCCAAAGATTAATCCAACTTTTATATTTTATCAGATATTAGAGATAATAGTACGTACATTATTTGCTGCTATCCCTATCCCAACTGATGATATAATATATATCAATAGGCAAAAAAGAAAAATTTACATCCTTTTGTTATTAGTATTAATATTCTATAACAGTTTTAACACTTAATAGGTATATTATAGGAGTTTTTCATTGGCTCAGTGTTAATTGTAGAACAATTATACATGAACGAAAAATGTAGAGATTAAATAATCTAAGAGTTCCTAGATATTTATATGATGCACATTTCCAATTTATCCTTTCAATATATGCATGATCTAACTAAGAATATTTGTCATAATGAAAAAAATATATATTTATCATAATGAAGCAACACTGAGATCTACCCATATATGTAAATTGTAACGGTGTGAGATATGGATACAAACAAATTAAATAAATAATTTTCACCAATTAGAGTCCAGATTTAATTTCTTCGAGATTTTCTCCATTACACTTCTTCTCAATCTCCTCCAATAATCAATTATAGTTAAACAACTAAAATTCATTAAAATTATCAAATTACATCAATAATTTAGTTTTAATGGGTAGATCAATATATTTTGGAATCAATTCTATTAGTAAATGCTTTATCACCCAATTTGCACCAAGCACTTGGACGGTGTAAAATAAGTCAAAATCAAGACAAAAATTTAAATATTTAATTAAACAAAAAAATTAGTCTATATATTTTTCAAATTTTTTTGTATAGCAAATGTATGTAATAAATTACGTTGTAAATGGATATGATTTTTTATCTTATCATTTTCAACATTGATAATCATATAATAGACGTATAATTTGTTCGAAATGATACAGTTCTATCACAAATGAAAAAGAGATAATGACAAGGATGATATATATGCTTCTATCGCACTTAAGAAATTTTTGTTTATCACCTCTAATCAATTGTGCCAAGCATGCAAGAAACCCTATAAATACCCCCGATGATCCTAACATTTTGCCACATCAAATTTCATTCCAACTCAAAGAAGAAATAATGGGGATGAAAACTCTTTTCTTCCTTTGTTTGGTGCTTTTTCTCCATCATGGCATTGCAACTGCCGATGAAAATGCCAACTTCGCCGCCTACGAAAAGTATATACAGAGTCTGAATAACGTCCAACTCCAAGGTGGAGCAAATCCTGAGTGGTTTTTCCCTCTTCACCCATTCCCATTTTTCCCTCCACACCCATTTTTCCCCCCATTTCCAATTCCATTCCTACCAATTCCACATTGGCCAATATTCCCAAACCCTCCACATGGTCCACCCACTCCATCTCCTCCTAAGCCGACCCCACCATCTCCTCCAAAGCCAACCCCTCCATCTCCTCCAAAGACCCCTCCAGCAGGCCACTAAAGCATGATCAACTTACATATTTCTCTCATGTTTTAGATTAATTATTGTTGGAATAATAACAAGATTGGTAGTTTTAGTATTTTGGGTGGTAGTTTTACTTTCTGCTCGTTGAGGCAAAATTTAGTATATTGTATTATTTCTTTATCAATAATATAGATCTTTATTTATTTATTTATGATTATTGTGTTTATATTTGTTCTTTTTTTTTTATTTTGATTAATTTTTCATACACTATTAGTATAAACAATAGTTTAAATATTATTGGGTGTAAATTTATGATGTGTTCATTATTTAAATTTTAAACATTATTTTTGCATGTAACATATACACATCCGATAATAGAGAAAATATTTTACGTTGCCGGTGTACTTAATATTAACAAATATTAAGTCATTTCTTTTATAAGTATTGCTTTATACTTCCTTTTCATCGCACCAAGCAAATTTGGATAACTTGGAAAATTATAGCATGACAAAAAATAATCATGCAAAACTTCGTTAAGCAACTGTACACAAAAAGAAAAGAAAGAAATTTATATCATGAAAAAATTTATAATGTTAAAAATTAGATTAGAATGGTGTAAATATGAGAGTCACTGGTGTAAATATAAGGTACAAAGGTGTAAAGTAGTGTAAGGCTAAAAGAAAATTGTAGCATGACAAAACTAATCGTATGCTAAGGAAGGAAAGTTAAATTGAAGGTGATTAAGTTTAACGTTCACTAGTTTGGTAAATTCTAAAGTTTGACCTCAATCAACTACAAAAAAAGAAAAATTACCTTGCATTTGAAGTTGAACGTCGAACAATTTTCTCACACTTTTGACTATTTTATTTATGTATTTATTAAAAGAATGCTTGAGTTTGAAATTTTCATAAGATTATTTGATAATCATTCTAATTAAATATGGCAAGTGGGTCGAGCCAGCCATATGGCCCAACCTATTTTTAACTAGCCTAGCTGGCCCGCTTAGTACTGTAGATAGCTGGAACTTGAATAAATGAATAGTGCAAATGTTTCGCCCAGCCCACTTGCCCAGTCTAATTGCAATCCCTATCCATGCACGTATGGCCATCATTTTTACATTTCACATCTAATCTTTGCTTTTAGGCGTTTTCAATCTTTTGTTTTTCTAACATCTACAAGCCAGGGTGTTCACTTCCACCTGCCAACCCGGTTTCTTTCTAGCCAGACCCGAACCGGTTATATTTGCCTTAAATTAAAAAAATAAGATGCTTGAACCGATTATTGGAATTTACGACTTAATGGGTACCTTACCTGGTTCATATACAAGATAATTGTGTAATTTTACATATTATGACATAATAGTAATGAATTTTTTCTTCTCCCATTCTCATTCTCATGAATATTTGTGTAATTTTTACATATTATGACATATATTACTGGATTTTTCTCCTCCTCTTCCATTTGGGTAATTGTGTAACTTTTTGTTAGTTTTTTATTTAGTTGTTTATTTATTACTTTTAGTTAGTTTTTTATTTAGTTGTTTTTTTATTTTTTTCAAACTCAAATTGATCATAAGATGATATGGATCGGGTCGGATACCCAATCATCTAACTCTATTAACAAGTATCCGGATACCCAAGGACCCTATGTACGAGGTAAGAGATCTATTTTTTCCTAATCGGGTCGGGTCATTAATAAATAAACCAAATACCCGTTCATGAACACCTGATATGCCAAAACTTGATAGGGACCTTATTGTGGAACATGGGTTACCCATTAAGGAGGGTTATAGAGGCAAAACGGAGCCTCTCTCACACCTTGCAAGGTCTCTTGCTTGCAAGCATCAGTCTAGGCTACTAGAGATCAGAGAGAATATTAGGAAAAATACAAATCCTAACCCCAATGGCTCCATTAATTATGTGTGAGGAATTGCCCCATTGAGGAATGCATAACGGGCAACTCTCCTAAAATGCCCGGCCCGTGGGTTCCTTTGTCCAACAAGAAGTGATGAGCTACTACTAGCTAATTTTAAATATTTTTTTTATAACAATTTATACAAATTTCAAAATATTACTTGAAGAAGCAGTGAATAAGTAATTAAATCACTTCAAGGACATTTACATTTTTTTTTAATAAAATGGTGGGTAAATGACTCTAATGGTCCTTTAATTTTTATTAATAATTTTATTGGTCCCTCTATTTTTAAAAATGTCTATCAAGCTCCTAAACTTTTAAATTTGGTTCCAAATGTTTCCTCAATGTCAAATTCAAGTATAATAAGTTTTTACTTTGTCCTCTGAAGGTTTGATTTAATATCTATTTCCCTTCCCCTAAATCTATTAAGTAAGATATTTAACCATATTTAATAGTTTTGGTTAAATATTAAATAATGGACTGATTGGACTAAGAGAAAATGATAAAAATGCCTTTCTAAAAATTTTGTATAAACTAAATATTATAACATGAATATTTTAAAAAATATATATTTTTTATCAGTCTAATACTTTTGTAAAGTCAAGAATATGTATATTATGATAAATTTTGATAATAAAATAACAATAAGATAACTATAAACAATTACTCTCGTTTGTTTTTTTCTATATTTGTTTTCTTATTTTATTAGTTGCATAAGTTCTACGTAGTTATTTCTATTTTACTAAATTTGTTATTGAAATTCAAATAACCTAATTAACCCATAATAAAAGGATAATATTCTTAACAATATATAGAATATAATATGTGATTGAATAAAATGGGTTAAAATATTAGTTTTGTTATTTTTTCTCGGGCAACTAGTCAATAGTTAAGTAATTGTTCAAAACTATTAAAATGAAACAATTTTGCCTAATATTTGAACTTGTAAGGGTCAAATTGGCGATAAACTAAACCTTACGGGGGCAACGTAAAAATTACTATACTTGAATTTGATACTTGAGAGACCATTTAGAGTCAAATTTAAAAGTTTAGGGTTTTGATAAACACTTTTAAAAGTTGAAGGACTAAATAGAATCGTTGGTAAAAATTCAGACGCGGTTGAAGTCATTCAACCTAAAATGATTTAAATACATATGTCCAAATAATTTAAATATAAAAAATATCCAAATATCTATGCAGTATTAGATAAACTTTATGCATTTGCTAAAAAAACATTTGTTGTTTGGCAAAAAGGAAAGTTTTTATTGAATGTTGAAAAGATTACTCACAAGAGTTGCTAAAAAAAATCATAATCATGAATGAAAAGGGTTAGAATTTAGAGAAAAAACATCACACAATTTAAAACCAAAAGTCAATAAAATGCATTCACCATACGGAAATTTCTTGCCTAATTCATATTATTGCTTTAACCAAAGAATTGTTGTCAAAATTACTTTAAAAACATTATATATTGATAAAAATAAAGATGAATCTTTTATGCACTGACGGTGTAGAAATTTTTTTGCACCATCCACTACAAGAAAAAACATCATTAGTTCAATGTTGTCACAGAAAGTAAAAAAGTCGGCACTAATGCTTTTCATTGACAATCCTAGGATTGTTACAAAGTTGTCAGTAAATGCTTGTCGCTAAATGTCACAGTGTCAAGATGTTAAATTGTCACTCTTTAGTTATTGTATTTAAGCCGTGTAGAGATGTTGGTGTGGATGTATGCTATGTGTACATATTTTACACTTTAAATGTCATTTTTGTATATGTGACATACATTCACACCTCATGGTGTATAAATTTTTTTCTACACCGACGTTATATAAAAGATTAACCTTATAAAGGATAATAGATAATCACATAATATGTTGGGAAAGTTTGCAACTTCAAATATTATGAGAGTGTTTATGTTAGTTTTTCAATGAAAATTGCGGAGTGTTGAAATTTAATATGGAGTATCAAAATCCAAAATCACTAGACTTTTATTTTAGAGGGTAAAATTGATTGAGTGTACCTATATAAAATTACAAAAACAAATTGATTAACAAAAGTCACTAATATGTCATTAAATCGGAAATGAAAGAACAAAATTCAATAAGATTTTTACATGTGGACTGACTTTGAAAAATGGTAAAGTATTTTCAAAATTAAAATGCCTTTTTTGTATTGAAAACAATGGGTTAAATGCACTAACTACCCCTAAATTATAACTTCAATCACACTTTGACCCCTCCAATCTTTTATATGCACTTAATCCTTTTATATTGTGTGACAGAAGTATACGAATCCAAGATTATTTATGCAGAAATAAGTTATCTCATAATGACAAATCTGTGAATTAAACGAATCCAAAAAATTTTAGACTAGAGATAGACGGATAAAATGAATGTGGATGAAAAGTAATGGGGCATTTTGGTAAATAATATTAGTCCATTTATTTAAGTGAGATATATGCAAGAATCTTGTAGTCAACATACGTAGGAATTAGAAATTGCAATACCCGAAAATAAAAGAAGAAACACTCAAGACGAATCCAACATTTCTATTCAACCTAAACGGTAAACATTTTACTAGAGATTAGAGATAATGGCACAATGCAGCTATATCTAAATCTATTTACCATATATAATTATAAGAAACATATACCTGTCAGAATTAGAATCCTATAGCAGCTTTAACACTCATTGGGTATATTCTACATACAGAGCTCGAAATTTTTTTTATTTTTTAAAGAAATAGACATTAGAGTACTTTTTTATTAGCTCGGTGTTAATGGTAGAACAATATAACTTGAGACTGTTGAGACTAAGGAATCTAGAGTTACTAGATATTTACGATTTCCGAAAAGGTAAAAGGATTTTATCAGAATATGAGATTTTTCCTTTTTTATGCATTATCTATGTAATGTTTATCATAATGAAGCAACACTCCAGTTCTATCCAAATATGTAATTGTGGAGATATAGATACAATATATTCAACAATATGTATTTTTTCTTATCTCAATCAGAGTTGTTATTTTATTATACTTTCAAAGTGTTATTAATTCTCTATACTTGGGAAAAGATACCGATTTATTTATTGAGGTATTGAGGGCTCAAACTTCTACCAACTTTGTTTATGCAGTAGGAAAATTTTTACTAATTACTTGTGTTGCAGAATGATTAATAATAATTACAATGAAGCATATCCTTTTTTTTTTTTTTTTTTAATTACACAGTGAGATATTTACAAGGATGATGATATGCTTCTATCACTTATATACATGAAACCCTATAAATACCCAATGGGCCTAACACTTTTTCCGCATCAACTTTTCATTCCAGCTCAAAAAAAAAAAAAACAAAAAAAAATGGGGATGAAAACCTTTTTCTTCCTTTGCTTTGTGCTTTTTGTCAATCATGGCATTGCAACTACCGATGAAAATGTGAATAACGTTGCTGGAGCACATCCTGATTGGTTTTTCCCTCTACACCCATTTTTCCCTCCATTCCATAGAATTCCATTCTTCCCAAATCCATATTTTGGTGGGTGGCCATTCCCTCCATATAATGGTGGTGGTAGCACTCCACCATCCCCTCCATCTCCTCCAAAGACCCCTCCATCTCCTCCCAAGAAGAGCCCTCCGGCAGCTAATACCGACTTTGCCGCCTACCAAAAGTATATGGAGAGTATGAATAAAGAGAGTGCTGGTGCTGGCGCAAATCCTGAATGGTTTTTCATCCTCTACACCCACTTTTCCCTCCATTCCCTTTCCACCCATTCCCACTTCCACATTGGCCATTCCCTCCATTTAACCCATTCCACCCTCCATCACCTCCAAGTCCTCCAAGTCCAACCCCTCCATCTCCTCCAAGTCCTCCAAAGAGCCCTCCTAAAGCATGATCAACATTTTCAGTTTATCTAGTCGTAGTAGAAATATTTCATGTTTTAGATTATTAGTATTAGTTTAGACTTTAGTAAAAGGAATGGTAGTTTTAGTATTTAGCTAAGGTGGTTATTGGTCTACATAATTACTTTTTAGCTCTCTTGGTTGTGATGTAAGAGGCAAAATTTATTTATTCTTTCTTCGTCTCTAAAATAGATCTTGATTTAGATTTATTTATATTTTTGCTACTCATGTCACATTTCCCTTACTTTTCTTCCCAAAAATTTTATATTCACTCCATAATTAGTTAACCAAGAAAATTATATCATGACAAAACAATCCCGCAAGATTAACATTAGTCTCGATACCTTTCACCCTAATATGGTCAACCAAGCAAGCCTTCTCTATTAATAAGTTTTGCTTCAATTTGATTTGGAATTTTGATTTATAAAAAAGTACTTGCCATACTACTTGTATTATCAACCAAGCAAGCAACTGTAAAAAAGAAAAATAACCTAAATTTACAAGTTAAGGTGATTAATTAAGGTCAACGTTCACAAGTTTGGTAAATCTTATAGTTTGGTATCAAAAAAAATTATACCTTGGATTTTAAGTTGAAGGTTAAAACAAATTTTATGATATTTTTGACTATTTTGTTTATATTTATTTTAATTTTCTTTCTCTTCCCTTTTCACTAAATTCTTAACACAACAAAGTTTAATCATAATCTGGATAAAAAAATTTCCATCAAAATTTTTCTAAAGATAAATCACAAAAAAAAAAAAAAAAAACAGTACTATGAATGTTCAAGAAGAGGCCAATAATACAATCTTGAAAGATCAATTGTTTTACGAAATACAAATTGTTCAAGATAGATGGATGAACATCTTTTTCAATGCTGAGGATAGATCTAAAGGTCTTTTTAAGTGATGCCTGTCTGTCTGTGAGAAGCTTGATATACTTTGGCTATTTGTTGCTTCTTTATTTTGTGATGTTCCTCTCTTTGAGGTCCATTATTCATCTGTCATTCATTGTTCAAAGAATCTCCTCATTAAGTTTGTTATTGTATTTGATTTGAACTTATTTATAATCGTAAGTTTAGTAGAAATGGGGTGAACACAAATTCGGTTAATTGAATTCATCGTTTTTATTTTTAAATTAAAATTTTAAAATTGCAATTGTTAATAAATTGGTTTGACCAAATTTTAAAATTGAAAATCTCTTACAGAATTTGAGTTCTGAATTTCGATTGATTTTTAAATTCAATTCAATATTTGAGGAATTCAAATATTTCAAGGAAAATTTTTAGTATTTAGCTTGTAATGCTACATCTTATTTTTAAGTAAATCTACATTTTATATAATATGATTTTACAAAATGTGTTATAATACTATAATTTTACTCGTAAAATACATATATAGTCGCATAAATGATATTATAATCTGTGCACGTGAATACAAATACAAACACACTTATGTATATAATTTACGTATTTCCGATCCTATTATATGTATAAAAAGTACTAAGAAAATATTACATTCATTCAAGTATAATATGGTTTTGATGATATGGAATTACAGACTATTTATTACTAGTTGGGTTTTGTATTATATAGGTTTTTCACTTTTTGCATAAAGAATTTTAGTTAAATGTCAATTGGCCCAATTGGTGAATATAGTTAATCGAATTCAAGATTGATTACCGATTCGAATTTGAAAGGCTGTTCATTGGCCGATTTTTCAGTAATTCAATTTTTTTTTTTTTGATTTTTTCGGTTTTCAATATAAGAAAATCAAAACTAAATTTGAATCAAACTTTTTTTTTTTCAATTGGTTGGTTAACCAAACTTTTTTCAATTTATCCGTTTAACCAAAGTTCACTAATTAATATAAAATATGTCAAGTTGTACAAAATTAAATACAAAATTAATCAAATTAATAAACAAAAAGCTAAAACTACAAAAACTAAGACTAAAAACTAAAAATAACGAAGACAAAAAATATTAAAGTGGTGAATATATGAATGGAAAATAGAATTGAGTTACTAAAAAACTAAAAAAAAAATTAACAAAACTAAAAGTTCCGTTATTTGATTTTTTGATTTTTGATTTTTAATTACTAAATCCAAATCATATAACAAATCTTTTTTATTCAATTTATTCGAACATCGATTATTCATAAACTGAAAACCAAACTAGTTTAGTTCGGTCAGTTTGTTTGGTTAAATCAAACTATGAACATCCCTTAACCATATTTTATTATAAATTTAATTTAGAATTGAAACTGGTTAATAATTTTTTGACTCATTTTTAAATTTTAGCTGAATTATTTAATCGATTGATCAATCGGTTAAGTGAACAAACTAATCCAATGCAATTCAATTGTTAGAACTAATCCTAATTTATGAGCATAACCAGTCGACATAGATTACGAATATGCAATTGTACTATCTTCCCGGTAATCAGCTCCCTTTTGGCTTATACATTTTGGAAATTCACTGCCAACACGATTCAAAATGAAAGCCCGTCAATATAAACTATAAAGTGGTACAAATTCAACTTTAATTTATAGACTACCAGTCTCAAAAACTGATTGAGAGACCATTAGCATTTGATATTTAGGCCAAAGTCCTTTTATTACATTTTCTATCTGATCATGCCAAGTGTCCCTTTTAATCATTATATAAGTTTTAACAAGGTACATGCGTCAGTATAGCAAAAAGGCTTAATTATAATTTGTTTCTTATAAATAGGAGACAGTTATAAATTTTCCCTTATATTTATTTATTTACAAATTACTCCATAGTTAAACGAAGTTGAAATTTTCATCTAAAGGAAATAATAAAATGTCATAAGTACCCTTAATCTTTTAATTACTTTAGCCAACATAAAATTATGGTAAGTTGCACTTTGTTGTCTGATTTTATTTTATAAGTAATTTGTTATTTAAAATTAACAATATTTATTCATCCAACATTATTGAATTTTTATTTTGCCATTCAATATTATATATGAATTAATTACTATTTTATGTTTTCTTTTTCGCATCCACTTTTAGCATACCATCACATACTTATTCTACCAATATTTTTTTTATACCTGGAATAAATTATGTTATTTATTAATCACATTATTTTAGTTTTTTTTTTTTGGCTTGATTTTCTCTATTATGAATAATTAATTCATCAATTTATATTTAAAAAATCACATTATACACTACTTTGAGATATAATCAATATATATTTTAAATATATTTAAGTTGATCAACTAATTCACTCTCTAACTCTACTTAGAAAAAAAAAAAAGTTAGAATAATAAATTAGTTTATTATCATTTTCAAATTTACGAGAAGCATTTTAGTAAAGAAATTTACAAAGTGTAACTAAAATTATTAAGGGCAATAATGACATTTTACTAGTTTCTTTAGGCGACGATAAAATTTTATCTTCATTAAATCATGAGGAACAATTTGTAGATAAAATAAATATATGAGAAACTTTTCAACTACCCCTATTTATAGGGGAAAAATGAATTAAGCTCAATAAAAATTGGGATTGGAAATGCAGAAGATTCTTAGCCAACGTGATGATGTGAAAAGAAAAACAATAAACTATTCATTTCGAGTAACAAGAGCAAACATGAAACTATAATTGATGAAGTTTCTCTTCCAAATGGTTTCCATATGTCATTTCTGTACCTCCAAGGAATTGCTTCAACATGTTTTCTCAAGTTGTTAATTTGCTCGCACAATCTGCGAACACTATACAAGATGTTTCGGTGTATTTTTGCCCCTTCAGTTCCGTTACATCATTTGCTCCACGTATGGCGGTTTGCAGCGCCTAAGGAGTTAAGAGAATGCACTCTGATTCTACCAACTCTAATTTGTTGCATGATTTGGAAAGCTTGCAATGCCAAATTTTTTTATTTGAATTTAACCTGTACGCTCCTGCATGCCACTCACTAAATCATTCAGCTTCCGCATGATATTTACCTCATTCACCTATACAGACCTTCTCGATCAACGATATTCTTTGCCGGCATTTGGCAGCCCCACAAAACAACCAAATATGGTATGCTGGAGCTGGATGCCTACCGGCCCTCTAACCTTTAATTGAATGTTGATGGTTCTTCACTGGGTTATCTTGGCCAAGTTCTATTTGGATTTGCGGAGTACTTTGGTAGGTGTACTAGTTTGGAAGCGAAATTACGATGACTCCTATTTGGTGTGCAACATTGTATTTCACGGTGCTACGTTCCCCTCATCCCTTGCAAGTAGAGATGAACTAAAAAACAATTGTTGAAATGATTGATCGTAAATCGAGAACCCCTTGGAAGCTTGATTCTTGGTGTACGTACCCACTACTAGCACTACAGGAAAATAGGGTTTTAGTCACCAGGTCAATTCAACACAAAAAGTTAAGAAGTCGTCACTGAAACACAAAAAGTTATCGAAGTCGTCACTTTAGTGACAATAATTTAGCTCGTCATTGTGCGGGTCTAAAGGTTCAATGCCAAAGCCTCATAGTGATGACAAATCAAAGTCACCAAATTGGTGATTTTAGTGACGACTACCATTCGTTACCAGATACTGACGAATATCTATGGTCAAAAGGCCCTAAAAAATGGTCACTAAATATGGCATGTCTTCACTAAATGTTATATTTTGTAACGACATTTTGTTACGACAGGAAGACATTACGAAGTATGTACTTGGTCAAAGCATTTAGTGACGATATTTTGTGACGACTTATGACGACAGTAGAGTCACTAAATATATGTTCGATTAATGCAAATAGTGACGACATATGTGATGACAAGATAGTAGTGACTAAGTATGTGTTTAGTTAGTGATGACAGACAGTAGTCAGTAAATATGTGTTTGATTAATGCATTTAGTGATGACTTTCGAAACTTTTTTGTGACAAGTTGAATTGGTCATAAGGTTTTTAGACCTGTAAATCGAACGAGTAGTGACGGCAATTTTTCTTGGTAATTTGATTACTAACAATGTTAAAACCAAAAAACATATTGACATTTTACTAAAATCGAATTATAAAACTAAACTTATAACCTACAAAATAGGATTTCATTGTCATAATCATAGTCCAACAACATGATGACAAGAAAGAGTACCAAATAACTATAACAGTTAAGGTTTTATAAGTTTCAACACCTGCTAGATTACGATATCCATGTCTTCAAATAAAACTAGCATAATTTAGCAGTACATAAGAGGCAAACAAGGCTTGCAACATCAAAAGCATGGGTAAGAAAAAAAGTTACACCTTTTTCCAAATAAATCTGCTTACCGGTGAGCTTCACTGCCAAATGAATCACAAGGAAATAAGAAAATACAGTAATTAGTAAATTTATCAGGTCAATCAAAGTATGACAACTGGACTTATTAAGCAAATACCAAATTCAATGAACATTTGTTCAGTATTTTAGTAATGTAGACAAACATCACAACAAGAACTTATCTCCATTAATTTTCCATTAATGAATGACAATCTAGCACCATAACATTCTTAGAATATACTCAATTATGTGTAGCAATTATAGTTTCTCATTTTGGTGGTAGATTATATATAATTGATGACAAAAATCTATCCACAATCTAAAAAATGTAAAAGTTAAATAGATGATAACTTACATTTTTTTGGACTACATCGCAACTAATAGACCAACTTTCTCAAGAAATGAATCCATCTTCGCATCGGTAGCCATTTGTTGGTCTTTGAGCTCTTTGATCAATTCTTGTTGAGTATTGACTTGTTGGACCAAAGTTGTAGCACGTTATTTAACTTCATTTTCTCTTTGTCTCTCTTTTTCAACTTCAATGTGACGCCTTTCAAAGGCAAGAAGCTACCTCTTTGGTGCTGACCAAACAAATTTCATTTGGTGTCAATCTTGTCGTAAACTACAAACTTTTTAATTTTTTCTATAGTGAAGGATATACTTTAGTATGAGTCTTAACACATGTTCGATGATAGCAATTAATCATGTTATAATTACTCTAAATACTCACCAGCATTTCATCAGTCTTATCATTAACCGTCTTGCCCTTCTCCTTAGATACACTACAAAAAAATTGCAAATTTCATGCGGATTTTTTCCCCAAGAATTATATACGGATTTTACTGCAAATTTTAGTTTTCTAGGTTTGGGATTAAAATTTTGCTACGGATTAAAAAATTCGCATCAAAATCCGCAGATAACATTCTCTCCATAAAGCGGGAACGTATTATTTACAAAAATTACGCAACAAAAATCAAAAAAAAAATTAAGAACAATAGCAAATTTGCTGCGAAAAAATAAATCCGCAGCAAATGTGCTGCGAACATTTAATTCTGCAGCACACTTGCTGCGGAAATTAATATAAATTCCGCAGCCCATGTGCTGCGGACATTGAATTCCGCAGCAAGTGTGCTGCGGAATTAAATTTCTGCAGCACATTTGCTGCGGAATTTAAAGTTAATTTCCGCAGCATTTTCATTTTGCTGCTAAAATTCCTGCGGTAAATTCCGCAGGAAATTTCAATTTACAGCAGAAACCCAGCACATTTTGGACAGATCTAATCGGGAAAAAATCACTTTTCCTCTCCATTTCCTGCACCACCAGCCACCATTCACCCTCCACCTTTCTTCCAACTACCATCTACTATTTCCAAGCCTAAATTTCATCCCTTCTTCCTCATTTCTTTCTCTCCTCAAGCCATTTTGCTCCATCCTTCCTCTTGAAGAAGCCGCGTGAACTTGGTGTTCATCTTGGATTCGATTTGTCCAGCCACCATCTCCTCTAGTTGCAACCGTGCACATCCTTAACCATTTCCAAGGTGATTGATTGATCTACCATTTCAATTTTTGTTCTTTTATCTATTTTTTTTTTAATTTCTTGTTATCCATAATTTTTGTGAGTGGTTTATTTTGTTATTTTCAGTTTTTTTATTTTTTTTGCAGCTATTTGTTGTCAATAAATTGTATAGGATTTTTACTATGTTATTTGCTGATTTTTTTTTATCCCTAATTTCTGTAGGATTTTTGCTATAATTTTGCAGTTTTATTTTTATTTTATTTTTATTTTTATTTTTATTTTTATTTTTATTTTGTTTGTTATCGTATAGATTTTTGCTATGTTATTTTGAATTTGGCTAACAAAAATTTCTGTAGGATTTTTGCTATAATTTTTGCAGTTTTATTTTTATTTTTTTTATTTTGTTTGTTATCGTATAGATTTTTGTTATGTTATTTACATTTTTTTTTAACTGTTTGTTATCCATAATTTGTCGAGGATTTTTGCTATGTAATTTTCAATTTATTTCCATATAACGACAATATTTAACACCTATACTAAACTTGTTTGTTTAGGGATTTCCGTGTTCCTACAAACTTCGCACTTTAATTAACATTATCATAAATATATCGTCAACCTTAATATAACAACCAACTTTATTATATGAAAATTAAAATAATAACAAAAGAGACTTCTATAGTTCATCTAATTAAATTCTCGGAGTCTAAATATATTGTTGATCTCACTCTCCGGTAGGGATATAGCCTATCATAGTACGCGGTTAGGAATCTTGCCATTTGGGCCTTAATTTAACCAAGTAATATCTGGAAACATGTCCCTTGAACGAAAAGTTGGATGATTAATTTTTCTTATTATTTTTAAATAATATTTTATAATTATTTTTTATATTTTTTAAATATATATATATGTATCTTAATAAACATTATTACAGTACTCTTTGAATATAATATTTTAAAAATAATAACTATTTTAACAGAATATGTTTCAACCTTTTGTCATTACAGAATATTTAAATAAAATAATTTTCAATGTTTAAAGAATCTTCCGTATATTCATGTTTATTATACACAATGTTTAAGTTATAATTTTTCTAAATGTGTTTAAGAAATAAATCCTACTAATAACTTGGATACGGATTAAAAAAATAAATAAATTCGTTCAATTTTACTAAAATATAGGTTAAAAAGTGACCAAATTAGCACTTATTTTTCCTAACGACATAATTCGCTCCTTTAATAGATATACAAACACTACATTTTTCTTAAAACAATTCCATTTCATGAGATATTCAAGTTTTTTACTAGGATTATACAATTTGGGTTGAACAAGTTCATAATGCATATTATATGCAAAATACTAAACCATGAATAATGTTTCTAAATGAAATGTTATATAAATGTATGTATTGGAATGATACTTAGTAGACTTTAATTATGAAATAATAGGGAAAAGGTGATTAAAATAGTTGATTATATTAATTTTTATGCAAATGCATGGTAAAATTAAAAAAAAATTATTTACTGTTTCTTTAATTTTTCTTGTCATCATGTTGTTGGACTATGATTATATTGTAAAAATTATAATTATTTACCAACAGGATAGTCAAAGTGATCTAACAACATTTGGTGCACCAACAAGAATTGATCATTTGTCAATTATACCCTCTCCGCTCCCTTTGTTGTCTCTTAATTGCATACTCATAACTTTGCCATAACTACGTAATAAAAATATATTTATTCACCAACTATTAGGTTTAGATATTTGATCCTTTATTTGGCAAATTTGTTAACACATCAATTATTTTGACACTTTAAATAAATGAATTGATTTATTCATTTAAGCCAAACATCGTAATGTTATTAATTGGATTAATTTTTGCTAATAATATTACCCTACTACTTAAAAGTTCTAGTTATGCCTCCCTAACAATGTAAAGGTTGTTAGGCTTATATTAATTAAAAATTGTCAAATAAATATGAAAGAGTATCATTTAGGATATTTATATGTAATTAAATAAAGAAAAACATGAACACATACATATATTTGTGTTGTTGGACTAGTCAACTTACTATCATATACTAAATATTTACTATAATAAGCAAGTGGAAAATTTTCATGAAATTATATTCTTATATTTGTCTGGAAATTAATTGTTTAACAGGAGACTAAGTAAGTCATTAGTTTGGTTAGGCAAAATGGAAGTTCCGGCAGCATCGAAGGTGGATGTACAATAGGCTTCTTCCAAATCGTCGGGGATATGTGGAAGAATTTTTGGAGGGTTTGGCTGGGTTTATAAATTTTGCTTGTCAACAACCAAAATATTTAACTGAGGGAGTTATTAGATGTCCCTGTGTGAAGTGCAAAAATGAGCGACACCATGTCCCTGATATGGTGAATGTTCATATTCTATAATTTTGAGATCTAGCAAAATTTATAAACTGTATAGTACAAAAGTAGGCTGGCACAGATGCTACAAAAAGTCCGAAAAGATGGTAGAAAACCATCTTGGATGGGGGATAGTGCATGGGCAGACCTGAATAAATATTGGCAGTCCCAAGAGTTCAAACAAAAATCCGACCAAAATAAGAAGAATCGGGATTCCAATACAGGTGCATCACTGCATACATTACATCATCTAGATGTGTATCTCTTATACACATCTAGATGTGTATAAAAGATGTGTATAAGAAATAGTATGTGTATAAGTGTATTACAATGCCTTTGTTATTGATGACTTGAAAATATTTATTTCTTTTAATTACAGAAGGCTTTTCTACCTGACTAAACCCTTTATTCAGATCTATAAGAGACAAGCACTGTCTCCCATACACATGGTTTTATACACATCCTCCTCGGGCCCAAGCTGCAGTATGTAAGTCATTAAGGCTTTATTACAATCTTTTATGATTTGTCCTTTAATATTCTTGTTTCCATAAAGTTGATAAAAGTTATATGACTTTTGCAGCATCTTTTAAAAAGATTTGAAAGAAAAAGACCCACAAATATCTGCCTAAGAATTTTTTCCATGATGCCGACATCTTCTGATGGTTCTCAACACTCACAACATCTGCCATCTGATTTGGATATTTGGTAAAAATTTCGTGGGAAATAACAAGAATTGAAAGAAGTACTGGGAACTGGTTCTTTATACACAACCATGAAGTGTATTAGAGACCTGTCTCTTATACACATCTAGATGTGTATGAGAGACAGGAATAATCAACATTAAGAGAAAATATAAACTTCATGCCCAACTGGAAAGGGAGAGATTGGAAAAGGAAGAAATGAAGAAAGAGCAAGCTTCACTACAAGCCCAACTATCTGAAACAAGAAACCAGTTGCATACTTTGATGGAGCGATTAGGCGTTCTTCCAGGATCCTCTCGCCACTAGCGTTCTCCACCCCTTGATGCAGATGATGAGGATGATGCAGATGGTAGCTCGGATGATTAGACTGTATTTGATTGTTTACTTAGATAACTAAATGTTATATATGTATTGTATTTGAATTTGTTTCGTATTATATTTCTTTCAATGCGAATTATTTTTTGAGATGAAATTGCTCAAATGTGACATGATGATCAATACGAATTGTTTTTGTGATGAAATTGCTGGAATGTGGCATGATGGTACAGGGGGAAGAAAAAACCAAACAATACTAACAAAAATTTTCTGTGAAAATTATTTGGGGATTTTGCTGCGGAAAATATATGGGGATTTTGCTGGGGATATTTGATGGGGATTTTGCTGCGAAAATTATATGGGGAATTTGCTGGGGATATTTGCTAGGGATTTTGCTGCGGAAATTATATGGGGATTTTGTATGGGATTTGCTGCGAAGATTTTATTACATTGTTAAAATTTTATTTCCGACAAAATCCCCATCAAAATTTGGTCATAACAACATTTTTAGCAAATTTTATTATCACGGCCTTTTTACCTGCGGATTATTTTTGGCGCCCAAATCCGCAGAAAGTCTTGTTTGCTGCGGATTTTTCATTATAATTTGCAGCAAAATATGCAGGTAATTAACAGTTTTTTAGTAGTGATAAATAAGCCATCAAGTAAGCATTAATAGCAAAAACATCTTGGTCTTCAACCTTCCTCTATGGCAATTTCAATAAATATTTGTTAAGGCAAAAAACATATGAATGAAGATTTCATGTAAAATAAGTCAAACTGTGTATATCTTTTCATCGATCATTCTTGCAATTGACTTTGTCTCAATAGTAGTTGGAGTTCTATATCTTGCACAATTTTTCTATTTTCTTGCACTTTGATCCTAAAAAAAAAAAAAAAAAAGATTTAAGAGGTCATATACAATCAGAATTGTGTCATTACAAAATAACATGGTCATAACTTAAAAGTAGTGATGTTAACTTTTTTTTGTACTAGAATCATTTCAAGATCTATTTAAGATTGATGCCTTGATCAGGATGAAAATTCTCTTTTCTTAATCTAAAGAACTTTTCACAAACAGAAATCTTAGTCATACTTGATTCTACTGACTAGTTAAAATAGTTCAAAGTTTATGACATTTAAGCACAAGGACTTGCTCTTACTACCGCTCTATACAATATTAAACTAACTTATTCATCACGCAGAACAATCTCATATAAAATATAAAGACATGGGGAGAATAGTATTTAGGGCTGTTAGTATAAATTTCATGTGAGTAGCGGATGGAACAACAACGAAACTTTCAGACCAAAAAATGACATCGCATGTTTTGTTGCTTGGTGCTTTATGTATTATGTTGAGAATTATTAATGTTAACAAATGCCCTAATTCTTGAAATTCTAAATTGTTCCCTATACAAAACCTGTACTTTGTCTCTTTTGCCACAAAATTCTTGAAATTTCCACACATACAGAACTTTATTATTAATTTTAACTTTTCGGGGGTGCAGCCCCCTTAGACCCCTACCAGGGCGTTGCCCCTGGACCACCACTTGAGAGGATGCTCCCCAAGACCTCTCTCTGTAGTGGCGATATACCGTAGGGCAACATAAATGCTATCAGTATTTTTTTGCGGCTGTAGCGATGGTGGTCTTGGTTGCATTTGCAACAGCCTACCTAAGCTACTTAAAAGATTCCATCGTGCATCATTTGGTTTATGAGTTAATAAAACAAAAATATTAACTTTATTGTACTAAATACTTGCAAAAATAGTAAATAAGTAGTTATAAATCAATTGAATACTTATTGTTTAATAAAATTATGTATTTGTGAGTTAATAAAACAAAAACACTATATAATGATGGTACAAATTGCTAATGAAGTACTAAAATTTCATTGGTATATGTAAAAATTTGTTTATATGAAACTAAGGAATAAGATATTTATTGTTATCTTTCTTAAAAAATGTCAAATTAACAAGCCAAAAAGAACACGTTGTTTTTAGATTAAACTATGAACTTATAATTATTTTAAATTAATAGCTATGACTCAAATGAGAACATGTTGTACTTACAAATTAATTAACAAACTAAAATAAATTATGAAAATCATTCTAACATTGATATAATTTATAATGCACTTCATGAGAAACAAATAGCAGGCATTAATTAAATTTTTAGGGTAAAATTAGAATATTAGAGATTCAAGGGAAATTGATTAAACTTACGTATCACGTTATAAATTTATAAAGTACCAAATTAAACTTATATGGAAGCCAATTGAAGATAATAATATCTATAGACCTCTAATTGGGCTACCAAGTATCAAGCCTAATTAGTTATATTAAGTATCCTAATTTGTTATCGAATGAGTCAACATATGACAGCCCAATTAAGAAAAATTACCCAAGTGGGAACATATATTGGCCCAATTGTTATTTTGGATAAAGGAATGCAATTTTTTCATTTTATATTTTCTCTTCATTTGACAATTAGACTAATGAGTTATAACTTTCACTAAAATGTGATAATGCTATATTAATTTAATATATTGATACATTTATACGAATTTAGGTTACTTGAACTTTAAAATTAGGTTTCTTCACACAAATCTAAAGTATATTAGGTCAATTATTTTATACCAGTTAACTATAGATGAAATTATCATAATTTACTTACAAGCAAACAAATTTTTGAGAAATTAAAAAATCATTTTAATTTTTTTATTAACTTCTCTGGTGCATTTTATGACAAAAAAATGAGTTGGGATTAATTTTCTTTAAGATATGGGGAAAAGATCATAAATATTAGGCTGCCATCATAGAATTAACAAAATTTAATGTTCTCATTATAATTTTTAAATTTACCAAATTACACCACATCTTTTCAAATCTACAAAATTACCCTACACTATCCACTTGGGCTACAACATACAAACGTAAGCCATCTAAATGGCTATTTATCTCATACATGCATACACTACTACATTGAACTATTATGTCACAACAAATTCTGTTTGAACCTTTTTTTTTATATATAGTTGGGCTTTCGAATTATAATTAATTTTTTGGTTAGGTAAGCATTCAATAAGGTAGCTCAATTTTTTTTCCCACATCATTTGGGCCATCATACTGATTATTACAAAATATTAATTAATTTATTTAATCTTTAATTTCTTTAATGGGGCCATCATATTAGGGGAAGGCAAATTTGTTTTCCCCCTTCAGTTACAAATGTTGGATTGGAATTTACATTAATAATGTTTATAAATCTTTACAACTATGTAACTTAAAAAATATATGATAAATAATATAAATTTTTTTATTTTTCTTTAACTCAATATTTATTTTATTATTTTTATTTAAAATAACACATCTAAATTCTTTCATTTCTATAATCCAAAATTAATATCTAAAAAAATAATTACACAAACTAGCTAACTTTTTCAACACAATCCAGCTAAATCCAATATACACTAAATCCCAGATATTTTCGTACAATTTTCCCACCTGATCTTTAGTGACAAGACATAGTGATGATTTAGTGACGATTTTTTATATTTCATCACTGAAAAGGCAAATTCTTCCGTTCTGCAGTGACCAAGTCAAAAGTCGTCACTAATAACATCCTTTAGTGACTAGATTTTGTGTCGTCACTGTACTTTTTGTCACTAAAGCCTCATTTTCCGGTAGTGACTTATTCATCAAATTGGCAATCTCCCGACCTTGTTCAACACAGCTTTGGGTAACTAATTCGGTGGCGAATGCTTTATCTGGGATTTCTAGGTCGATAGGTCTTCCTCTATATATAGTGCTCAATCCCTTACCCGGAAAACTATTGATTTAGTATTCTTGGACAAGCATAGTTTGCCTTATATTTTCCTTTGTAACCTTTCTGTTTAAGCACAACCAATTTTTCATGTAATGTATAGTAGGTTTTGGGTTAGTTTCCTCCTTGTACTACTTTTTTATTTAATAAATCGGGTGCTAGACCTCTATCAAAGTACCTATGGTTTAAAAAAAATGAGATAATTCAACAAACATTGTTAAATTCTAAGTATATTTTTTAAATAAACATAAGAGACAACTTTTAGTAGATAACTAAAGATGGGGTACTTTTTACTTTGCAAACCTATTGGTTTATTTTTTCAAATTTAATTTTTTTCTTATTTAAAACCTAGTTGAGACCAAAGTGTGAAGGTGTTCAAAAATCGATCAAATCGAGTTATCGAGTTAAGTCAAATCGGAAAAAGTATTTGACTTGACTTATTCATCATTTGACTCATTTTTGACTCGAAACCAATTAAGTAATTAATTCATCGACTCGACTTTGGTTTCAACTTCTAAGTCAAATTGGCAATCGAATAAGCCAAACAACTAAATTTTTAAAAATGTTTTAGCCATATATTATAATAGTATATTAATGCATTTGTGTACATGATATTTAGCCATAATATTTTTAATTCTTAATCATTAAATCTATCTTGATAATATTCTTGATTCTTAATACTTAAATAATTTGATAATGTTCTTAATTCTTAATACTTAAATATACAATCTTTTATTTGTATAATTTTTGGAGTTATTAGTGTAATATTCCACATTATGCACAATTTATATACTTATACATTAATATAAGTTTACAACTTATTAATGTAATACTTTTGTTTAATACTTATTATACAATTTGTGTACTTATACAACAATATATAAATGTACAACTTATTAATATAACATTTTTGTTTTAATAACTAATTAAGTGGATTACTAATTTTTTTAATACTTATAGAAATTATAGTTAGATAATTATATATATATATATATATTAATACTTATTGAAATATTTATATATCTATACATACATGTTCTAATTCGTATAGAGTTTAGAGTTAAATAATGAAATATACTTTAATACTTATTGAAGAATGTTGTAATTGATAACTTTTGTAATTTAGTTATGTATTTTGCTATGTATTTTGCTTGGCCTGGGATAATTACCGAGCTAAAATCTTAACCAATAATCAAATTTTACAAAATTTCCAAAACTATCCTTCCATAGAGTCGAATAAAATAACAAATTCAATAGGCTTCTATTCTCCTGTTTATGTTTTGCACCAAATCTCTCCGACATCCACAAGTCATTAATGGAATTAATGATTCCGGTGAGAGTTCTAAAGAGGTGTTTGGTTTATGGGTATGAGAGGGGAATGAGAATCAAAGTTAATTATACCTATAGATGATATTTGGTTGAACACTAAGGGAATCATTCTATGGGAATCAAAGTGTTAGAAAATACCTACTTTCATTCTCCACTTGTGACATGGGTTTCAAGTTGAATAACTTATTAATATAATAAAACTCACTCCTATGTTAAACCAAACAAGTAAGGGGAATGATATACACACATATTAATAGTGGGGTTTATAATTCCGATTCCGATTCCGATTCCCGAATGTAAACCAAACACCTCCTAAATATACAAAGCCCAAGTACCAAAAAAACTTATAGGTGTCTCATAACACCATTTTTGTGAAAAAGGCAAAAGGAATTCGAACAGCATTAGGCAGTTACGCCACGGTGGTCGCACCGCCCACACCGCTGTCGGTGTGACTTCCTTGATAGAATTCCAAACAGAGTATACATATTCAAACCCGAATTTGGCATCAAAATGAACTGAGAGCTGCTAAACAGGCCTAGCCCATAGCAACTCCTCCTTTTTTGAACAAAAAAAATCGCTCTTCTTTAGTTTAGTCAAGCCCAAAATCAATGTCAGAATGATAACAACAATGATCTACACATGAATATAGCATGAATGAAATAAGAGAGACTTTAGAGAAAATATCAGTACGGGTGCAGTGTGTGTTTGTTGTGTAAAGAAGTAGTGAGAGTAAATAGGTTAAACAAGGAAGCAAAGAGAAAATTAAGAGAGAGAGAGTTGGGTACTTTGGTGAGATACTGAAAGACGATGGATGAGAGGTCGGGGACGACTGGGAATCTAGGACGAGTGGTTAAGATGGGTCCCAAGAAATTTAGTGGGAGATGTTCAATTTACTAAAATGGGTATTTTCCATTTCCCAATAGGAAATTGCTCAGCAATTAACAATAATTGCTCTGTCAATATCATTTACCATTTTACTTGTATTAGTTATGAATTTATAATTTTTGAATTAATTTTTATTTTTATTATGTCATATTTTAAATTTATAGAATGATATTATTCATATTCTGAATATAGAATAATCAACTAAACTTTGAAATTAGAATATAGAATGAAAGTTGCTTTTTGTTCGACTTATTTGATTTATATGACTTTAAATTTATATTACTTGATTTTAATTTTGATATTATTAAGTCAAAAGTTAGAAAGTCAAGTTAATAAGTCAAAAACTCGAATATTGATCGAACGAACACCTTTATCAAAAGGAGAGAGTACCATAACAATTGGGTATCTTCTTTTATAACATAGAAAAATTTATAAAGACGAAAGAAATTTTATACTTCTCATTTCTCTATATTCTAGTAATTGCCATAAGGAGTTGCCCTTTTGAGCTCCAAAAATTTCCCCCTTTTCTTATTCGGTGACTTCCATATCTATTCCATGTTCTTGATGGATTCAAATCAATTTAATAATCAAAACGAAGAAGAAAATCGTAAATAGAGGAAAAGAAATTTTTTATTGAATGATGGTTAGAGCTTTTTATAAAAACAGGGGCATGCTTTACTCAAAAAACCAAGAACAAAGATTCAACATATATTTAATACGGTACGACACAACCAACGGAACACAGCCTTAAAACACTTGGAAGTTCTACGTGACTTCTCAGTACTAGTACTAGTACTCAATTGAAAATAATACCACATCGCTCACTCGTTATTAATTTAATGTAATCCACCTATTAAATAATATAAAAATAATACTGTACACTAATACAGTTAACTAAATTTAATGACTTGGTTTATTATTTCCTATATAGCCCTCCTTAACCAAACTCATCAAACCTGCACATACCCAATATTTTCCTCAATTTCAAAAATATCTCCAACTTCAATACCTTAATAAAAATATCTGCCACTTGTTATTCAGTTTTACTGCAACAATCAACCTCAATCTCTTTATTTCGTACCAAACCACATATGAAGTGGTATTTGATATCAATATGCTTACTACGTCTATGAAAAACTAGATTTTTGGATAACACAATCGCTGATTTACTATCACAATAAATCTTTGTAGGTATTCTGTTTGTGTTGAAAAACACCAAACATACAACGTAATCACAATACTTGAGTAGGCACTGTAGTTGCTACAATATACACCGCCTCTGCCGTAGACAATACTAAACTGCAAGAAAATACCCCAAAACTAGTAAAAAATGTATAACCTTAAGTACTATTCCTTTTAACTATATCACCTACCCAATCACAGTTTGTGTAGCCAAAAAATTCAACTGGATCCCTTAGTGAATAAAATATGCCATCTTCCTGAGTACCTTTGTTGTACTTCAAAATCTATTTTGCTACCTGCAAGTGTGATTGACGTAGATTTTTCATAAACCTACTAATCAAACCAACACTAAAAGTGATATATGGCCTGGAAATAGAAGTCAAATATCTCAAACTCCCTACTAAACTCTTAAAGTAGATAGGATCAACATATTCTCCAGTTCTATCCTTCATCAAATGCAATTTTTCTTTAGTAGGAGTCAGAATTGACTTAGCTCCATCCATCTTGAATTTTTTCAAAATGTCATTTGCGTATTTTTCTGAGAAATAAAAATACCTCTATTAGACTGGAAGATCTCAATCCTAAGAAATAAGACATGAGCCTCATATCTGTCATCTCAAATTGCTTAATCATAGCCTCCCTAAATTCAGCAATCATCTCTCGATTATTTCCTATAAAAATTAAGTCATCTACATACAAGCACACAATAATAATATCACCATAAGTAGAAGATTTAATATATAAAGTGTGCTCATTGGATATCTTAGAAAATCGTGAGAAATAAAATATAAATCAATTCTCGTGTATCACGCCCTTGGGACTTGTTTCAAACCATACAAACCCTCTTCAACCTGTACCCTTTGTTTTCCTGACCATTTGTTGACAAAACCTATAGGCTGGTCCACATACGCTTTTTCCTCAATAATTCCATTTAAGAAAGCAGATTTCACATCTATTTGATAAATTTTCCACTTATTTTGAGCAGTGAGAAAAAAATTATCAAACGAACTCTATCTAGCCTAACAATAGGTGCAAATATTTCAAAATAGCCAATACCAAATTTTTGCTTGTACCTTTTGCCACCAACTAGTTTTGAATCTCTCAACTTCTTTATTGGGTTTGTACTTCGTCTTATAGACCCACTTCACTCCAATGACCTTTTTACCAATTGGAAGAGGAGTGAGCTCCATGTGTTATTTTTCTCATTGGTGTGAATTTCTTCATCCATTGCCTTCACCTAACGATCATCTTGGACTGCTTCCTCATAAACAACTGGGTCATAATTAGATAAAGAAAAATTAACAATATTTTCATTAAAAGGAGAATTATCTGAAGAAGTAACATAATCCTCAATCTAGCAGGCAACTGCTGCTGACGTCATGGCGATGACTAGATGACTCAATCTGTGAATCTTGAGCTACTGGTGATGGTGGAAAATCCCGATCATCATCATCTCTTTCATAATTTGAAGTCAGCTCCACAGTTTTTAAATCCTCCAGAGACCAATTCCAAACATCTCTGCTGACAATCACTTTTCCTGAGACTAGACTGAATAATCTATAAGCCCGAGACTACTCATTGTAGCAAAGAAAAACAAGTTTTTCACCTCTGTCATCAAGTTTCCTATAATCAGGAACATGAGAATAAGTAACACAACCAAATACTCTGAGATGGCCAACAATTGATTTTCTACCACTACAAACTTTTTTAGGGATCTTTCTAGGAAGACTTCTCTTAGGACACCTGTTCAATAGATATATAGCACATGCAATTGCCTCTGCCTAAAAAGCCTTTGGCATATTTTCAACTTCAACATGTATCTCACCATATTCATAACTGTCCTATATTTTCTCTTAGCCACTCCATTTTGTTATGGAGTGTACCTAATTGTCTCTCACTTGATGATGTATACCATTTTCTTCAAGAAATTTATCACAGAGAAGATATTCCTGACCCCAATTAGTTCTCAAAATTTTTATTTGACAATCATTTTGATTCTCAACAAAAATCTAGAAAATTTTAAATGTCTCACATACATCAGATTTTTGTTGCAAAACATAAACCCAGGCTTTTCTGCTAAAATTATCAATAAAAGTAATAAAATACATGCAGCCACCATTAGAAGGAACTTCTACTGTACACAAGTTTGAATGAGTAATCCCTGATGGTCTCCTTACTTTTCATGATTTTTCTGTCTAAGGTGCTTCATGCCCAAAACACAAGTATCACAAACTCTCCCAAAATACTAATGCCAGGAAACCCACCAACCATTCTTGTACTTATCAAAAATCTCAAACTGTCAAAATTTTAATGTCCAAATTGCAAATGCCACAGTCAATTATTGTCACCATCACACTACTCAAACATGAAAAATTTTCACCGTTTAGTGGATTATCATCTGGTTTTTATAAATATGATCCTCCAACTTAAGTGGATTATCATCTATTTTATAAATATGATCCTCCAACCTATGTGCTTTCAAATATGTTATCATATGTTTCTTCCAAAAAATATGTTCGGATTTATTTTTGAATTTTAAAACTAAACAAATAATTATGAGTACCATAACTAAGAATTAACTGTTGCTCCAATACCACTTTGATAGACCTAAATCAATTGAATAATCAAAACAAGGAAGAAAATCGTAATAGAGGCAAAGGAATTTTTATCATGGTTGCAGCTTTTTACAAAACAAGGGAATGACTTACTCAAAAAATAAAAAAAATGGAGACTCAACATATATTTAATAGCTACAGCACAGCTAATGAAACAGAGACTTAAAACACTTGAAGTCCTACGTGACTTCTCAACACTAGTACAACTACTCAATTGGAACTAATCCCACATGGCTCACTTCGAATGCAACTATAGTGCCAACAAGGTGGTATGTCTGCATACACAGACATTCGCCTTGTCTACCACTCATTATACCACGTTAATTATTGGTCGTGTCATCGCTTGCATCTAAAAATAAAATTTATACTTTAAAAAAATTTCTTTTTGCTGCAATCGGCCAAGATAATTTTAAAGAATAAAAATTGATTCAAAATTTTAGACTTGTGGGTATATATTTTCATTTAAGTAAAAATTCAAATTAAAGAAATCATTCTAATCAAAAGACGTGAAATCATTATAATTTATCATATGTTACAGAGATTTATGCTTCAAAAATAGTGTCGGTCTATTTTGTCATTATCTTCAATCAATCCCAGACAAAAACAGTCATAAAAATTTCAAATTCAACTTCGAAACATCTCTTCAAATCAAATTCTACATGAATTAAGTCTTTTGTTTTTATAAAAAATTGATTAATCAAAAAAATAATAATAATGGAAGGAGTACAATTGTCACAATATTTAGGTAGCATTATAGAAGGAATTCAGTGCTCAATAGATAATATTAGGGATCAAAATTATGGCTGTGATTATCGACGCTAAAGTTTAAGATAATAAAGTGTAATCAACCCTTTTTTATTGTTTCCTATTTTGGGTTATAGTGCTTTTGTTAAAATAATAATAATAATAATTAGATAGATGGTAGAAGCACTCTCCCAATGTTCAGTAAGCATAAAATTTGGAGTAGAGTTTTTGATTTTGAAAGCACTTTTAGTACAAGTTTAAAATTGGTGATTTTATTTGTCAAAAAAGGATTGGTGATTTGAGAATAACTTTACTTTTTGAAACATTAAAATAATATTTTGGCACTTTATCATAAATTTAAAATTAGATAAAGATAGAGTTAAATCTTAAAAATTCAAAATTATATATTATCAAATACAAAAAATACTTATGCAAGTATACCTCCATGAATAGAATTAAGTACTTGATTAAATATTTATTTGAAAGGCTAATAAATAAAGTATTTTATGATGAGCCACCACAATTCTAAACGGGACCTAAATCTTGCATATTAATTTGAAAAGATATATCAGATTATGAAATTTTTAAATGTATATTTATCTTCATGAAAATTTGTCAAACTAATACTTTGAAGGAAATGGTATAACAAAAGTACCAATTTAAATGTATGCTAAAAGTACTTTTGAAATCAAACTTATGTTCTAAATTTATGCAACGATGTTTCTCAAACACCATGACAATGCTTCAAATCTAGGAGTACTTTTTTAGTAAGAGCACTGCAATTCCAAATGAGACCTTAATAGTTGGTACTGTTGATCAATTTATGACATGATACAACACAATGGCTTCATGTCTTATAAAATATGAACTTTTAAAGCATATGTTATTGTATTAATTAAATTTTTTCCTTTTAAGACAAGGTTAAAATTTAAAGTTATACATAAATATATGCGATTTCAAATGAGACCAAATGAGACCTTAATAGTTGGTACTGTTGATCAATTTATGACGTGATACAACACAATGGCTTTATGTCTTATAAAATGCGAACTTTCAAAATATATGTTATTGTCTCTTATTAATTAAATTTTTTTCTTTTAAGACAAGATTAAAATTTAAAGTTAAACATAAAATATATGTGAAACCTTATATGTATCAGATACTAAGCCATTTTATGGCTAGATATTTTGATACTCCACAATTAACTTTACGCAATCCATCCTTACATAGCTGTCAAAACTACCTATAAGCATAGGAAACAAATAAAGTTTTTAATTAACTTTTCTCGCATTATATTTGTAAAAAAATTGTAGGTTTTATTTCAAAGTTCAAAATTTTACGCAAACATCAGCTATGCACAAAAAACACTTGACAAGCCTAACAATTTTTTTTATTTTTATTTTTTATATAGTAGTAAAATATTAGGCTTTTCCTGATACTCATTAGTTCTAAAAGTGCTTATAAAAATCATACTTTTCCAAAAATAACTAAAGTTGCAATTTTATTCCTTTACTAATTTAATACCTCAAGGACAGGTCAAGAGTCATAAGGCATATTGAAGTTTTCATGGAATAGTTAAAGATTGATGTTTTAAAAATCAAATGTATAAGTGAAAGAATATAGAAATGGAAGGCTAATCCTGAAAAATAATAGGTTTATATGAATATTTAAGTCATTTGATTTATGAAAAAGCAGGATGGAAGTTGATTTGGAGTGCCAAAATCATTGGACTTTTTATTAATATTATTTAAAATAATACAATTTCATTTGGCCTTCAAATTACTATGGTTCTAAAGATATCATCAAGTGGTTGCATTTGATAATTAATCAAGAATTTCAGCTATGTTAGATTGTGTTTAACTATGTGTTGCTTATAATTTTGTCTCCTAATTAAGTTAGTTACATGTGTAAGTATTATAATAATAATAATTACAACAACAACGACGACAACAATAATAACAACAACAATTATAATAATAATGATGATAATTTGCAAATATAACTTTAATGATGAGGTAAATAAATTTAACTAAATTTATATCTTAACTAAATTTATTTTCATGAAATTATACACATCTAGACAACGTGTGCTTTTAGGCCTAGTTGCTAATAAAGGGAGAGTTACCATTAATCTGGTGGTCTCTCCTTTTATTTTTTTCTTAAACTTTTTATTAGAAGTCTAAAACCTATATAAAATTGTTAGTTTCTATTTTATACATCTAATGAACATTTGGTGTAATTTTGCTTTATTTATTTTACCCTCTTTATTACTCACGTCCGTTAATTACCTACTCCTCTGATTTTTTTTTTTTTTCTTTTGATTTTTAAGCAATAGAATTTCATTAATATTCAAAATTGAGTATAACATTTGGAGTATACAAATTTGTGAGTCAATTCTCACACTAAACTAACTATGAATCCAACTTGAATGACTGTTTATAAAAAACACAGGACTTTGCAAAGTTGTAGATCATGTATGGGGGTTGACGTCTGCCCAATCCTGGAAGGTCAAGAAAGTTGGTGAATGGCAGCCATAACTATAACAGTCCTAAGGTAGCGAAATTCTTTGTCGGGTAAGTTCTAACCTACACGAAAAGCATAAAGATCTCTTGGATTTTATATCCCGATCTAAACCTCCAAATGAAGTTTTAGTTATTATAGCTATTCTATTACAAGAATCACTGGATTCATTAGATGCTAGATTGAAGGAATAACATGCAAAACTCTTGCACTAATAGGAGAAGTGCATGAGCGTAGATCATCAGTGCTCTTGTGTCTAATTTTCTCAACCAGTTACTTGCAAGTAGTATGTACGCATAACTGCTTGAGGTCACCCTTCTTCAATTGTCTTGATCATTGCTAACTTTGCAACTTCTGCTTCTTATATTTCTTGTTCTTGGTCCCTCCCTTTTACAATTAACTAGTCTTGATGATAGATATTCAAATTTTCAGTATGCCAATAGCTTCTTCTTGGTTTTTCTACCTAACCATTGTAGTTATATATATATATGTGTTAAAAAACAATATGCCTTGTATTAGTTCAGGATCTTGTGACTAATTAAAGTGGGATATTTACACTTAACCTCCCTATTAATTTCACATGTGGCTTGGAGTAGTTGAGAAACTAGGACTAAAGAAGGGGTCAGAGAGAGAATTCGTTATGGATATTTATCTTTTAGCACCCCTTTCACACATGACTTGAGTTAATTGAAAATCCATTACTTAAGTTGGTTGAGAACCCGAGATTAGAGAAAATGTTGAGAGGGGTAAGAGTTCATGGGTTGGCATGAGAGTCCAGGCCTAGAGAGAACCGAAGCCACATGTGGAGTCAATAAAATTTGTGAGTTTAAATTCAAAACCTAACTCTCATATTATATTAAAGAACTTAATTATTCATTTTAAAACTAATTAGTAATGAGTGGTGTAACTCATGATCCTTATTAACTAATTTTGAATTTTTTTGACTGACTAATGTAAAATATTTATACTTAGCAATATGAGTGGCTTCAGTATCTTCAAATTATCTATATTCTGTCCCTGGTGGTTCACTTGTTTGCTTGTTGGTCCTTATTTCATTCGTGTTGGACTAATTAAATTGAATATCCAGTCCTGGTTTGCTACATTAACAACTCGTACAAAATCAATCTTCTCACCTTGAAACTAAAATCTATAATTTTGCTTCCACAGCTGTCAAAGTATGTTTACAAATTGCTACATGCTACAATCCCTGGGGTCTGTTTACTGCTTCTGAGATACTATACTACCATCTCCTAAAGTTTCCTTTAAGCTCTTCCAATCCATCCCTCTGAATAGTTGCAAATTTCCAATTCCTCGTGCTATTGGCTAAGTGAAGAAGTATGCTCTAGAATTTTTCCTTGACAATCACATTACTTGTGGCTAGAACCCCCTGCTTAATATTAAACTCTCATTTTAGACCAAATTCACACTTTTCTTGTCTAAATGCCTGTCACTTGCTTCTTCTTCATTATCCCATATTTCTGTTCGTCTCCTTACAGTCTTCCTACTCACTTTATAGCCTGAGCTGACAGTGTAGCAACCACTTTGATGATAGTTCCATACCTCCTCCATCCCACTTAGACTTTACTAAAATCTTCATGATATTAAAAGCATCTTCCTTGCAGAAAAAAAAAATGACTGATCATATATTTTTTTCATCTGAAATATTCAATAAGCTTGGAAACTTTCCCAATACAGCAACCCTCCCTTCTGGTAGAACTCACCTTGCTAGTAAAGCTGAAAGGAATCCATTTATTGCTCCAAATGTTTACCCTCCTTTTATTCCCCACCTTGCTGGTTACCTATTTTTTTGTTACTCAATCCGTCTTATTTTATTTATCACTCTTTCTATTTTGATTTGTTCTAAATATTTATCACTCCTTAAAAAGGTAATTAAACAAATGTCAATTTAACTATTTTACCCTTCGTGCAAATATAAAAAAAGAGTAAAAATACACTTTTAGTCCCCAATGTTATAGATAATACATAAATTGGTCCCCAAAACTTCAGCCAAAATAGATTTAGTCTCAAATTTTCAAAATTTGAACAAAGTTAGAACAATTGATGGAAAATTAAAAATCTCTAAGCACGTTCAGGCTGTTAAGTAAATGCCCAAAAAAATTAAAAATCATAGATAAAAGAAAAAAATCTTTAAAAATCAGAAATAAAAAGTTGAAAACTACATTTAACATTAAACTCTTGTTTTAACCAAAAAATATTAGTCGCGTATGAACCATTTCTCCCTTTTAACACAAAATTTCTCTTTCGTCTTCAGTCCAAGAAGAACTCTAATCTTTTAATCTCTTCTGTCGCTTTGTGTTCCTTGAAGACGATCATCAATTCCTTCCATTTTCTTTGAATACTTATCCTGCTAACTTCAACCTATACAATCAATTCCCCGTGATCTTCATAGGAAACAGAAGGAATTTATGACTGTCTTCAAGAAAGACAAAGTGATATAAGGAATTTTAAAGGATTAAAATTCTTCTTACGTTAAGGAAAAAGAAGAATTTTGGGTTAAAGTAGAGAAAATGTTCAAACTTGGCTGATATTTTTGTGTTAAAATGAGAGTTTAATATTAAATGCAATTTTCAAGTTTTTATATTCTGATTTTTTAAGATTTTTTTCTTTTATCTGTGGTTTTTAATTTTTTGGACATTTACTTTGTTGAACCCCAGTTATGTTAATCATGTTTTGATGATGACCAAATCATACTAATGGTTTAATAACAAGTGTGCAGAAAAACAGGTCGGTTCGGACACAAATGATCGTCCGAACAAAACAACCACAAGACTTCACGGACGCATATAACTGTCCGAGTGACAGAGCTTCGGACGATGGTAATCGTCCGACACAAAGAACTTGAAGCAAACCTCGGACGAAGAACAGCGTCCGATCATATTCCAGTAGACTTTGCTTCAATCGGACGCATGTTCGGACGCATCCTCGGACGTCCGAACGAATACCCTCAGAGAACGGACGCAGTGTCGGACGCAAGGTTTAGCAGCGGCCGTCCGAACTGTCCAATGGCTAGTTTGTTCGGATGCACTCTTGCTGCATCGGCCGTCCGAAAGGTCCAACGGCTAGTTTTCCAGTAAACAGAAAATAGCCGTTGGACCTGGGAAGTTGTTGAAAGCAGATATTTGGCAACTATAAATACCCCTAGGTCTGAATTAATGAAAAGAAGACTTCTACATTGATTACAAACAATTCTTGAGCTATTTGAGAGAAATAGTGGGTACAAGTGTTGTAATAGTGTAGGTAGTGTGAAAAGAGTTTAGAAGTGTAAAAGTTCTTCAAGTGTAAGAGTGGAGAGATAACAATTGTAACAAAGGGAGGTTGTGAGTGTAAAACCCTTGGCTCAACTAAAGGAAATTAGTGTGAGCAAGAGTGATCCTCATTTGTGTACAAGAGGTTATTGTCTCACCTACTTTGAAGAGACTTTTAGGGGCTGAACTTCAAGTTGTGAACTTGGTAGTTGCCTTGTAAGAAGCTCTTTGTAGTTGCAAGCTCCAAGCTTGAGAAGCTAGGGAGTTTGGTTTGATTCTCTTAATCTCAATATTCCTATTTGTTCTTTAAGCTTAAATTGTTGAATATCTATTGTATTCATTGGTGCTTAAATAGTTTTCATTTGGTGCATAAAGTTTGAATTTCTATTAAGCACATAAAAAGGATTATTTTTTAGAGACAACCTAATTCACCCCCCTCTTAGGTTGCTTTTGGGGCCAACAATTGGTATCAGAGCATTGGTCTCTTTATTTTGCTTAAATTGCATTAGAGTAAAGATCATGGCAACCAATTATGCTTTGTTTTTAGAGGGGCATTCTATCACTAGACCTCCCATGTTTAATGGCATTAACACATGTAGATGTGGAGGGATAGAATGAAAATTTTTGTTCAATCTAATGATATTGATTTATGGTATATTATTTGTGAAGGTCCTTTAGAAGCTAATATTTTTGATGAAAATACTCATAGATTAAGGCCTAAGACTAGATATGAGTTAAATGCACAAGATAAAATAAATTTATCTTTAAATGCTAAAGCCATTAATATTTTGTATAATGCTTTGGATGCAGATGAGTTTTCTAAAGTAAAAGGTTGCATATCGGCCAAGGAGATATGGGACAAAAATTGAAAGAAATCCATGAAGGAAGTGAAGATTTTAGAGAGCAAAAGAAGTCACTTCTTGTGGCTAAATATGAATCCTTCAAAATGGAACCTCATGAGAACATTGACAAGATGTATTGTAGGTTCAATGATATGGTAAAGGATTTGGAAGGTTTGGGTAAAGAATATTCCTTGGGTGAAAAGAATAGAAAAATTTTGAATGCTTTACCTAAGGAATGGGAACCTAAATCCATTGCCATAGAAGAGTCTAAAAATTTAAATTCTTTGCCTATTGATTCATTGATCAATTCTCTAACCTCATTTGAATTGAAGTTGAAATACAAGCTACAAGATGAGGAGGCAAACGGAAAAAGAAGCTTAGCATTTAAAGCTTCATCAAAAAGGAGAAAAGACTCAAGGAAGCCTCACTTCAACAACTTCCAAATCACTTGGGATGATTGCAATTCGGATGAAGAGGTTGAACAAGAATATGAGGAGGCTCAAATGGCTTTTATGGCACTTGTGAGACATGGCGATAATGAGGTAACCTCTAGTTGTGATTCTTGTGATGATTCATGTGATAATGATGATGATGATGTTGAATCATTTATTTTTAAAATGCATGAATGTTTGAAAGAATCATATGCCAAGAACAAAGAATTAAAAATTAAAATTAATACTTTATTGAGTGCCAACTCAAAACTTGTTTGGAAAATAAAAATAATTCTTGTGTACAAGAGAAAATGATATTAATAAGAAAAATTTGTTGATTGTTTTTAAACCAAGATTATGGAAGAACAAGTTTCATTGAAAAAGAGATTAGATGATCTTGATGTTACTTTGAAAACAAAGAAAGAAAATGTTTTTGAAAAGAAAAGAACTAGAAATATGTTTTTGAACAAAAATTTTATCACCTTTAGAAAAAATAATTTGTGCTTTGTTAAATCTAAATCTTCTTTTTATGGTAATAAAAATATTATTTGTAATTATTGTCATCAACATGGCCATATAAAGAAAAATTGTTATGTTAAAAGAAATGAAAAATTAGGAATAAATTCTATTTTGGTGATTAAGCATGTTACTAATCCAATTGGACCCAAGAAAGTTTAGGTACCAAAAGTTGTTGCTTAACTTTGTATGTAGGTATGCTAGGAAAGCACCAAGGAATTCAAGATAGATTATCTTTGAAGGGTGCTCAACAAAATATGAGCTAAGATCATATTGAAATGGGTAAAATCTAAAGTTTTGTGTGCTTTCATTTATCAAGTTGAACTGTGTTCTCTTGAATATTACTCATCTTTATGTTCGAATTTATTTAGAATGCTAGGATATTTGTTTTCCCAAATTTAGTCTATAATAAGTCACTACTTGCAAAAGAAAGGGGGAGCATTCTCTTTTTTAATGGATTTGTTTTTTACAAAAAAAAAAAAAAATCTTATTGCATCATGCGTCATTGTTTTGATGATGCTTTTTATTAAGGAATGAGCGAAAATTATTTTGATCATAATTGCAATTGATCATAATTCTTTGCTTGAATTCTCTCAAGGGGGATAGCGAATAAACTTATGGGGACCTTTATTCTTCTTATGTTTTGATAATGCCAAAGGGGGAGAAATAATGGACAAATTCTCTTGTATAGTACTTCATATTTTATGGTTGATTTTTGAATTGTCCAATTGATTTGTCATCATCAAAAAGGGGGAGATTGTTGAACCCCAGTTATGTTAATCATGTTTTGATGATGACCAAATCATACTAATGGTTTAATAACAAGTGTGCAGAAAAATAGGTCGGTTCGGACGCAAATGATCGTCCGAACAAAACAACCACAAGACTTCACGGACGCATATAACTGTCCAAGTGACAGAGCTTTGGACGATGGTAATCGTCCGACACAAAGAACTTGAAGCAAGCCTCGGACGAAGAACAGCGTCCGATCATATTCCAGTAGACTTTGCTTCAATCGGACGCATGTTCGGACGCATCCTCGGACGTCCGAACGAATACCCTCAGAGAACGGACGCAGTGTCTTACGCTGTCCGACGACAATGGCTAGTGTGTTCGGATGCACTCTTGCTGCATCGGCCGTCCGAAAGGTCCAACGGCTAGTTTTCCAGTAAACAGAAAATAGCCGTTGGGAAGTTGTTGAAAGCAGATATTTGGCAACTATAAATACCCCTAGGTCTGAATTAATGAAAAGAAGACTTCTACATTGATTACAAACAATTCTTGAGCTATTTGAGAGAAATAGTGGGTACAAGTGTTGTAATAGTGTAGGTAGTGTGAAAAGAGCTTAGAAGTGTAAAAGTTCTTCAAGTGTAAGAGTGGAGAGATAACAATTGTAACAAACGGAGGTTGTGAGTGTAAAACTCTTGGCTCAACTAAAGGAAATTAGTGTGAGCAAGAGTGATCCTCATTTGTGTACAAGAGGTTATTGTCTCACCTACTTTGAAGAGACTTTTAGGGGGCTGAACTTCAAGTTGTGAACTTGGTAGTTGCCTTGTAAGAAGCTCTTTGTAGTTGCAAGCTCCAAGCTTGAGAAGTTAGGGAGTTGGTTGGTTTGATTCTCTTAATCTCAATATTCCTATTTGTTCTTTAAGCTTAAATTGTTGAATATCTATTGTATTCATTTGTGCTTAAGTTTTCATTTGGTGCATAAAGTTTGAATTTCTATTAAGCACATAAAAAGGATTATTTTTTAGAGACAACCTAATTCACCCCCGCTCTTAGGTTGCTTTTGGGGCCAACATACTTAACAGCCACATGACCAGGATGTAGCTTGTTTCTGCTAAAATTCTACTTTTCTATCAATTGTTCAAATTTTGAAATTTTGGGGACTAAATCTATTTTGACCAAACTTTGGCGACTAGTTTATATAATAGCCTAAATATTGGGGACTAAAAATATATTTTACTTATCAAAAAATAATATTGAAGTCATGATAGAGTTTCAAGGAAAATGATTTACAAAACTACAAATTCATAACCACTTACCAAAATCACTCCACATGGCGAAATTGTAGTAAATCACCACTTCTGATTTTAGATGCTCTACCAAATTGTTATTCTTTCTTTTTCGGATCTAGTGATACCATTTTGGCACTTTGTCACTTTTTATAAATGCACTCGAGCATTAATTACTTTCTCAATCATTTTAAATTTTAAAATTGTACTACCAGCTAACAAATTTTGAATTTAAATCAAGGGACAATAATGAAAAAAAGTATTTTACTAGTTGGTCAAATATCAACTTTCTTAAATTGTAAGTCGAATTGACCGATGCTAAATAAAATGAGACGGAATAAGTACTTTTTTGTTTTCCAAATATGACCATATATAATATCATATATATAATTAATCTTCCTTTAAAAAAATAAAAAAAAATAAAAAAAAACTAATCTTCCACTCATTCTCTCTGCTGCCCATATTTTCTTTTAACTTTTCTACTAATATTGTTAAATTATACATAGGTAGAGTATGTCTCAGCATTTAAGTATCAATAAAGAAGAGTTCTCATTTGTACGATGGTCAGTGGTCTCCGCTTTCCAAGTTAATAATTTACTGATATTTCAACCTTATTATTTAAAGAAAACAAACACACTTTTTTTTTTCATGAAAATTACATATTCAAAATGTTTATACGATGAATTTATTACCAAGTGTAATACTCACATTTATCAATTATATACTCTTCTAATACTTTTTTGCTGGCCCAATCTGACTTTAGATAATTTCTTGTTACCAACTTTCCACTCCTTCACTCTACTACCACACTTTTATTTTATATTAAACTATGAATATTACTAAAATGCACATGTGTCCTTCTCCCGTTGGTTATCAATGAAGGGAGATTTCCCATTGATATGGTGAACATTCCATTTCCAGTTAAGAATTTAATTAAAGATACCAATTAAAACATACTCTTTCATGAAAATTACTTAGTCTAAATTTTTATATATTGAATTATTTGATTAATTAAATTCTACTGTTTCAATAGGGACAATTTTTGTTACTTAAAAGCTTGTTCTTTTAAACTACATAGATGGTATAAGTTTTCAGAACCCTATCTTGCGGTATTATTAGCCATAAAGTACAGTAGAATTTTCTTGGCTAAAAAAAAGAGTACGGTTTCCTTTATTTATACCTATCTTTCTTTTTTATTTTTAGAAAATGAAGGCATTTCAAATGTGCTATAATTACTAGTAATATATTGTTCAAATTAATGTACGCACATTAAGATGTATTCAAGAGACCACTATCACTTTAATCACTAATATTAAATTTTAGGTATTTAATTCTCTGGACTAATGGTCAAAACTAACGGTATTAAATTTTTAGTCTAAAATAACGTTTTTACCCTCAAATTAGATGTATGGACAAATTTTTACATAAAATGCAAAATATCTTTTTTTTTTCTTTACATAAATAGAGTTTGATGAAATTTAAAATACGATGATAAATGATAAAAGAATTATTAAATAATGTCAATCAAATGGGAGAGAGAAAGAAAGAGAAAATGAATCACGTAAAAATAAGAAAAAGAAAAAGAGAGAATAAGGGTATTTTTGTCAAAATAATAATGAATGTTGGTTAGTTGGATTTAAGGAAAAAATTTAAGTGTCTAAAAAATAACATTAAGGACTAAAATGATAATAATTCTAAACATTAAAGGGGTAAAGTGAAATTAACCCTAAATAAAACACATTGCCATTAACTATTTTTTTTTTTGGATCGAACACTCCGCTATTACAATTGTAAACACGTGTAAGTTGTAACTGCAGGAAGCAAGTGCAGCTTTGAAAGCAAAAATTGAATATGTAACGCCTTTAAGGGTAAGAACCTTATACGTATAGAATATGTGTAACATAATAATAATTAAGGAAAATTTTACGTCTTGACATAAATTATTTCGTTATTGTTTAAAAATTTATACAATATAATATTATATATTTTAAAATTTATATTTTACTCTAAAGTTAACAAAATAATTTCTTGAACGGAATTATAAAATTCCCCAATAACCTTTTCTAGGTAAATTGTCTATACTTTATTTCATTTTTGTTTGTCTTGTTCTTGTTGACACCAAAAAACTTTTATTCTTAGTAGGTACCCTAGTAAATCTTCATTAATCAAATAAAGTTAGTGTAAGTTTAATACTCCACAATCCATATTTTGGTTGGGAAAGGGGAATGCAATTTCTTAGTAAATAATTGAGAAAGAATTTTTTTAAGCTACTGCACAAATAGTACATTACGATATCTTCATACTATTTGAGTTATTTATTTATGTGAGGTATATCCGTGGATCTTGAAGTGAACATAATGTAGTGATTGTAATTCAATTCGGGAACATAACAGGACACCCAGAGATTAATCCAACTTTTATATTTTATCAGATATTAGAGATAATAGTACGTACATTATTTGCTGCTATCCCTATCCCAACTGATGATATAATATATATCAATAGGCAAAAAAGAAATATTTACATCCTTTTGTTATTAGTATTAATATTCTATAACAGTTTTAACACTTAATAGGTATGTTATAGGAGTTTTTCATTGGCTCAGTGTTAATTGTAGAACAATTACACATGAACGAAAAATGTATTAGTAGAGATTAAATAATCTAGAGTTCCTAGATATTTATATGATGCACATTTTCAATTTATCCTTTGAATATATGCATGATCTAACTAATAATATTTGTCATAATGAGAAAAAATATATTTATCATAATGAAGCAACACTGAGATCTACCCATATATGTAAGTTGTAACGGTGGAGATATGGATACTAACAAATTAAATAAATAATTTTCACCAATTAGAGTCTAGATTTAATTTCTTCGAGATTTTCTCCCTTACACTTCTTCCCAATCTCCTCCAATAATCAATTATAGTTAAACAACTAAAATTCATTAAAATTATCAAATTACATCAATAATTTAGTTTAAATGGGTAAATCAATATATTTTGGAATCAATTCTATTCGTAAATGCTTTATCACCCAATTTGCATCAAGCACTTGGACGGTGTAAAATAAGTCAAAATCAAAACAAAAATTTAAATATTTAATTAAACAAAAAAATTAGTCTATATATTTTTCAAATTTTTTCTCTAGTATAGCAAATGTATGTAATCAATTACGTTTTAAATGGATATGATTTTTTATCTTATCATTTTCAACATTGATAATCATATAATAGACGTATAATTTGTTCGAAATGATACAGTTCTATCACAAATGAAAAATAGATAATAACAATTTTCGCACACTTTTGACTATTTTATTTATGTATTCAATGGAAAGAATGCTTGAGTTTGAAATTTTCATAAGACTAATTGGTAATCATTCTAATTAAATATGGCAAGTGGGTCGAGCCTGCCATATGGCCCGACCGCTTAGTTGTGTAGACAGGCCGGCGCTTTAATAAAAGAATACTGCAGATGTTTCGCCCGGTCCACTTGCCCGGTCTAATTCTAATCTCTATCCACGCACAGATGGCCATCATGTTTACATTTCCAGTCTAATTCCAATTCCAAGGGCGGGAAACAAGGGTCATCGGTTTAGGCCGCTAGATATACGAGAGAATACTAGAAAAAATACGAATCACAATTCCAACTCAACTGACTTCCTTAATTATGTGCTGAGAAATTATTCCATTGAATAATGCATAACGGGTTACTCCCAGAAAATACCTGGTCCGTGACAAATTTTAAATATTTTGTTTATAACAATTTATATAAATTTCAAAAATATTATTTGTGAAGAAGCGTGATACAATCACTCCAACGACATTTACATTTTTAATTAATAAAATTGTGAGTAAATGACTCTAATAGTCTCGTAACTTTTACGAATAATTTTATTTGGTCCCTCTACTTTTAAAAGTATCTATCAAGCTCCTAAACTTTTAAATTTTGTTCCAAATGGTTCCTCAATGTCAAATTCAAGTATGTTAAAGTAAAATATTTAACCATATTTAATAGTTTTAGTTAAACATTAAATAATTGACTGATTGCACTAAGAAAAATGATAATAATGCCTTTCTAACAATTTTGGATAAACTAAATATTATAAGAAGAATATTTTAAAAACATTTTTTTCTTTATCAGTCTAATACTTTTGTTAAAGTCAAGAATATGTATATTATGATAAATTTTGATAATAAAAATAATAATAAGATAACTATAAACAATTATTCTTGTTTAATTTTTTAATTTTTTCTTATTTTATTAGTTGCATAAGTTCTACGTAGTTATTTCTATTTTACAAAATTTGTCATTGAAATATTCAAATAACCTGATTAACCTATAATAAAAGGATAATATTCTTAACAATATATAGAGCATAATACATGATTGACTAAAATGGGCTAAAATATTAGTTTTAGTTTTTTTTTTCCTCGGGCAACTAGTCAATAGTTAACTATTTATTCAAAACTATTAAAATTTAATAATTTTGCCTAATTTTTGAACTTTTATGGGTCAAATTGACTATAAACTAAACCTTACAGGGGACGGGGGCAAAGTAAAAGTTACGATACTTGAATTTGATACTTGAGAGACCATTTAGAATCAAATTTAAAAGTTTAGGGATTTAATAAACACTTTTAAAAGTTGAGAGACTAAATAAATGGGTGTGAATCATTGGTAAAAATTCAGGGATTCTTGAAGCCATTTACCCTAAAATGATTTAAATACATATGTCCGAATAATTTGAATATAAAAAATATCCAAAATAATATTAGATAAATTTTATGCATTTGCTAAAAAACATTTTTTGTTTGGCAAAAAGGAAAGTTTTTATTGAATGTTGAAAAGATTACTCATGAGATTTCCTAAAAAAATCATAATCATGAATGAAAAGTGTTAGAATTTAGAATAAAAACATCACATAATTTAAAACCGAAAGTCAATAAAAATGCATTCACCATACGAAAATTTCTTGCCTAATTCATATTATTGCTTTAACCAAAGAATTGTTTTTCAAATTACTTTAAAAACATTGTATATTGATAAAAATAAAGATGAATCTTTCCTACACTGACGATATAGAAAATTTTCTACACTATCCACTACAAGAAAAAACGTCATTAGTTACGACTTAATGTTATCACAGAAAGTAAAATAGTCGGCACTAATGCTTTTGTGCATTGACAATCCTAGAACTGTTACAAAGTCGTCAGTAAATGCTTGTCGCTAAATATGACAGTGTCAAGATGTTAAGTCGTTGCTCTATAGTTATTGTATTTAAGCCGTGTAGAGATGTTGGTATGGATGCATGCTATGTGTGTATAGTTTAAACTTTAAATGTCATTTTTGTACATGTGACGTGCATCCATATACACTGACGGTGTATAAAAAGTTAACTAAGGATAATTGGTAATCATATAATTGTTGGGAAAGTTTGCAACTTCAAATATTATGAGGGTGTTTATGTCAATTTTTCAATGAAAATTAGGTGTGGAGTGTTGAAATTTAATTTGGAGTACCAAAATCCAAAATCACTATACTTTCTATTTTGGAGGGTAAAATTTATTGAGTATACCTAAACAAAGTGACAAATATAAAGAGATAAACAAAAGTCATTAATGAGTTATTAGACCCAAAAAATGAAGGACCAAAATCCGACCGAAAATCTATAATCAGGGAGTTATTTCTGGACATTCAATAAAACTTTTATATGTGGACTGACTTTGAAAAGTGGGAAAATATTTTCCAAATCAAAATGCCTTGACTTTGAAAAGTGGTAAAGTATTTTCCAAATCAAAATGCCTTTTTGCATTGAAAATAATAGGTTAAATACACTAAACTCCCTGAACTATAGCCTAAGTTACACTTTGACCCTTTCAATTTTAGATAGGCACCTAATCCTTTTATATTGTGTGACAGAAGCATACGAATCCAAGATTATTTATGCAGAAATAAGTTATCTCATAATGACAAATCTGTGAATTAAACGAATCCTAAAAATTTTAGACTAGAGAAAGACGGATAAAAAGGATGTGGATGAAAAGTAATGGGGCATTTTGGTAAATAATATTAATCCATTTATTTAAGTGAGATATATCGAAGAATCTTGTAGTCAACATACGTAGGAATTAGAAATTTCAATACCCGAAAATAAAAGAAGAAACATATGAAAGACGAATCCAACATTTCTATACTTCAACCTAAACGGTAAACATTTTACTAGAGATTAGAGATAATGGCACAATGCAGCTATATCTAAATCTATTTACCATATATAATTATAAGAAACATATACCTGTCAGAATTAGAATCCTATAGCAGCTTTAACACTCATTGGGTATATTCTACAGAGCTCGAAATTTTTTTTTTATAAAGAAATTAGACATTAGAGTACTTTTTTATTAGCTCGGTGTTAATGGTAGAACAATATAACTTGAGACTGTTGAGACTAAGGAATCTAGAGTTACTAGATATTTACGATTTCCGAAAAGGTAAAAGGATTTTATCAGAATATGAGATTTTTCCTTTTTTATGCATTATCTATGTAATGTTTATCATAATGAAGCAACACTCCAGTTCTATCCAAATATGTAATTGTGGAGATATAGATACAATATATTCAACAATATGTAGAAATATATTAAATCAATGTTTTTCACCAATTAGAGTCTAGATTTAGTATTTTTTCTTATCTCAATCACGAGTTGTTATTTTATTATACTTTCAAAGTGTTATTAATTCTCTATACTTGGGAAAAGATTTAGATTTATTTATTGAGGTATTGAGGGCTCAAACTTCTACCAACTTTTTTTATGCAGTAGGAAAATTTTTACTAATTACTTGTGTTGCAGAATGATTAATAATAATTAGAATGATGCATATCCTTTTTTTTTTTTTTTTTAATTCACAGTGAGATATTTACAAGGATGATGATATGCTTCTATCACTTATATATATGAAACCCTATAAATACCCAATGGGCCTAACACTTTTTCCGCATCAACTTTTCATTCCAGCTCAAAAAAAAAAAAACCAAAAAAAAATGGGGATGAAAACCCTTTTACTTCCTTTGCTTTGTGCTTTTTGTCAATCATGGCATTGCAACTACCGATGAAAATGTGAATAACGTTGCTGATCCTGACTGGTTTTTCCCTCTACACCCATTTTTCCCTCCATTCCATAGAATTCCATTCTTCCCAAATCCATATTGTTTGGTGGGTGGCCATTCCCTCCATATAATGGTGGTGGTAGCACTCCACCATCCCCTCCATCTCCTCCAAAGACCCCTCCATCTCCTCCCAAGAAGAGCCCTCCGGCAGCTAATACCGACTTAGCCGCCTACCAAAAGTATATGGAGAGTATGAATAAAGAGAGTGCTGGTGCTGGCGCAAATCCTGATTGGTTTTTCCCTCTACACCCACTTTTCCCTCCATTCCCTTTCCACCCATTCCCACTTCCACATTGGCCATTCCCTCCATTTAACCCATTCCACCCTCCATCACCTCCAAGTACTCCAAGTCCAACCCCTCCATCTCCTCCAAGTCCTCCAAAGGGCCCTCCTCCAAGTCCTCCAAAGAGCCCTCCTAAAGCATGATCAACATTTTCAGTTTATCTAGTCGTAGTAGAAATATTTCATGTTTTAGATTATTAGTATTAGTTTAGACTTTTAGTAAAAGGAATGGTAGTTTTAGTATTTAGCTAAGGTGGTTACGTATTGGTCTACATAATAACTTTTTTGCTCTCTTGGTTGTGATGTAAGAGGCAAAATTTATTTATTCTTTCTTCGTCTATAAAATAGATCTTGATTTAGATTTATTTATATCTTTACTACTCATGTCACATTTCCCTTACTTTTCTTCCCAAAAATTTTATATTCACTCCATAATTAGTTAACCAAGAAAATTATACCATGACAAAACACGCAAGATTAACACATACCTTTCACCCTAATATGGTCAACCAAGCAAGCCTTCTCTATTAATAAGTTTTGCTTCAATTTGATTTGGACTTTTGATTTATAAAAAAGTACTTGCCATACTACTTGTATTATAAACCAAGCAAGCAACTGTAAAAAAGAAAAATCACCTAAATTTACAAGTTAAGGTGATTAATTAAGGTCAACGTTCACAAGTTTGGTAAATCTTATAGTTTGGTATCAAAAAAAATTATACTTTGGATTTTAAGTTGAAGGTTAAAACAAATTTTATGATACTTTTGACTATTTTGTTTATATTTATTTTAATTTTCTTTCTCTTCCCTTTTCACTAAATTCTTAACACAGCAAAGTTTAATCATAATCTGGATAAAAAAATTTCCATCAGAATTTTTCTAAAGATAAATCACAAAAAAAAAAAAAAAAAAAAAACCAGTACGATGAATGTTCAAGAAGAGGCCAATAATACGATCTTGAAAGATCAATTGTTTTACGAAATACAAATTGTTCAATGGATGAACATCTTTTTCAATGCTGAGGATAGATCTAAAGATCTTTTTAAGTGATGCCTGTCTGTCTGTGAGAAGCTTGATATACTTTGGCTATTTGTTGCTTCTTTATTTCGTGATGTTCCTCTCTTTGAGGTCCATTATTCATCTGTAATTCATTGTCCAAAGAATCTCCTCATTAAGTTTTTATTGTATTTGATTTGAACTTATTTATAATCGTAAGTTTAGTAGAAATGGGGTGAACACAAATTCGGTTAATTGAATTCATCGTTTTTACTTCTAGAAATTAAAATTTAAAATTGCAATTGTTAATAAATTGGTTTGACCAAATTTTAAAATTGAAAATCTCTTACAGAATTGAGTTCTGAATTTCGAATTAATTGATTTTTAAATTCAATTCAATATTTGATGAATTCAAATCTTTCAAGGAAAATTTTTAGTATTTAGCTTGTAATGCTACATCTTATTTTTAAGTAAATCTACATTTAATATACTATGGTTTTACAAAATAATACTATAATTTTACTCATAAAATACATATATAGTCGCATAAATGATATTATAATATGTACAGGCGAATACAAATACAAACACACTTATGTATATAATTTACGTATTTCCGATCCTATTATATGTATAAAAAGTACTAAGAAAATATTACATTCATTCAAGTATAATATGGTTTTGATGATATGGAATTACAGACTATTTATTACTAGTTGGGTTTTGTATTATATAGGTTTTTCACTTTTTGCATAAAGAAGTTTAGTTAAATGTCAATTGGCCCAATAATGATTGGTGATTATAATCGAATTCAAGATTGATTACCGATTCGAATCTGAAAGGCTGTTCATCGGCCGATTTTTCAGTAATTCAATTAATTTTTTTTTTTGATTTTTTCGGTTTTCAATATAAGAAAATCAAAACTAAATTTGAATCAAACTTTTTTTTTTTTTTCAATTGGTTGGTTAACCAAACTTTTTTGAATTTATCCGATTAACCAAAGTTTACTAATTAATATAAAATATAAGCATAAAATTAAATACAAAATTAATCAAATTAATAAACAAAAAGCTAAAACTACAAAAACTAAGACTAAAAACTAAAAATAACGAAGACAAAAAAATATTAAAGTGTTGAATATATGAATGGAAAATAGAATTGAGTTACTAAAAAACTAAAAATAAAATTAACAAAACTAAAAGTTCGGTTATTCGATTTTTTGATTTTTGATTTTTAATTACTAAATCCAAATCATATAATAAATCTTTTTTATTCAATTTATTCGAACATCGATTATTTATAAACTCATGAAAACCAAATAAGTTTGGTCAGTTTGTTCGATTAAATCAAACTATGAACATCCCTTAACCAGATTTTATTATAAATTTAATTTAGAATTGAAACTGGTTAATAATTTTATGATTCATTTTTAAATTTCAGCTGAATTATTTAATCGATTGATCAATCGGTTAAGTGAACAGACTAATCCAATGCAATTCAATTGTTAGAACTAATCCTAATTTATGAGCATAAACATAGATTACGAATATGCAATTGTGCAATCTTCCCGGTAATCAGCTCCCTTTTGGCTTATACATTTTGGAAATTCACTGCCAACACGATTCAAAATGAAAGCCCGTCCATATAAACTATAAAGTGGTACAAATTCAACTTTAATTTATAGACTACCAGTCTCAAAAACTGATTGAGAGACCATTAGCATTTGATATTTAGGCCAAAGTCCTTTTATTACATTTTCTATCTGATCATGCCAAGTGTCCCTTTTAATCATTATATAAGTTTTAACATGAGTACATGCGTCAGTATAGCAAAAAGGCTTAATTATAATTTGTTTCTTATAAATAGGAGACAGTTATAAATTTTTCCTTATATTTATTTTATTTACAAATTATTCCATAGTTAAACGAAGTTGAAATTTTCATCCAAAAGAAATAATAAAATGTCATAAGTACCCTTAATTTTTTAATTACTTTAGCCAACATAAAATTATGGTAAGTTGCACTTTATTGTCTGATTTTATTTTATAAGTAATTTGTTATTACAAATCTAGATGTTTATAATCCAACATTATTGAATTTTTATTTTGCCATTCAATATTATGTATGAATTAATTACTATTTTATGTTTTCTTTTTCGCATCCACATTTGGCATACCATCACATACTTATTCTACCAATATTTTTTTTATACCTAGAATAAACTATGTTATTTATTAATCACATTATTTTAGTTTTTTTTTTTTTGGCTTGATTTTCTCTATTATGAATAATTAATTCATCAATTTATATTTAAAACTTAAATCACATTATACACTACTTTGAGATATAATCAATATATATTTTAAATATATTTAAGTTGATCAACTAATTCACTCTCTAACTCTACTTAGAAAAAAAAAAAAGTTAAAATAATAAATTAGTTTATTATCATTTTCATAGGAGCCAATTTGCTGAAAAATACTAATGGAAACTCGTAAAATACTTGAAAGCCTTTGGAGAGAGGCTTCTTCGTTGAGAGATTTATGTGACATGTAGTTGTTTCGTCATTCTTCTAATTAATAATTTTGGTAAACTCTATATTAGCGTCACTTATATATACTTTAATTAAATAATTCAGTAAGAACAAAACAAGTGGAATCTTATCCGTCTCATCAGCATATGAAGAAGTGAGACAGCCCAGAATGAAGCTACCTTCTAGGCGGTACATTTAGAGTAGTCGAATACCTATCAAACTCTCTATTCATGTGGAGGTTATCGAATAAAACTCTCCCATTTCCGGATTTATTGATGAAGTTGCTCTTCCATCTAGACCACATGGTTTCCATATGTCATTTCTGTACCTCCAAGGAATTGCTTCACCATGTTTTCTAAACTTGTTCATTTGCTCGCACAATCTACGAACACTATGCAAGTTGTTTCGGTGTGTTTTTGCCCCCTTCAGTTCCGTTACATCATTTGCTCTTCTGCATATTTGACCGTTTGAAATTGAAAAACAGGTAAAATGGAGAGAGTTGTAATTTTTGGTTCAAGAGAGGTGTTCCATGGATTAAAAAGGTATATTCCAAGGATTCCTCTAATCTTCCATCTCTATAAAAGAGAGTTATACCCACTAATTCAAAATATACATTCATCATTAAAAAAATCTGTTTCTTCTTATACATTGGTTTTGGAAAATTTTCTAATTTTTGCTATAAAAAATCTTCGAGAATTTGTTGTATTCTAGAGGTAGGTTGCTATTCACCAAAAAGAAAATTATTGAGTATAGTTGGGGCAATCAAAACCTTAAAAAAAGTGATATACACGCCTCAAATTCTATCGATATTTGATATTTCTAAATTTTACAAGAAACTCTTGCTTCCAACTCCATACTTGCCATTTCATTTCGTTTATTTAACAATCTTAAGGTTTTGATTGTGAGTAATCATGAAAAAAAGTGGCGAGTCTGCCTTTAAAGTGATGAATCAAGATTTTATAAAATTGGATCATCTTGATGGAATCGGAACAAATTTTAACCCGTGGAAAGACAAGATGATGTTTTTCCTCACTACACTAAAAGTTACTTATATTTTGGACCCTGCATTGCCCGAAATTCCTGCACCAACTATTGGAGATTCAGAGGAACTCAAGGCACAACGGGAGAAAAGGAAGGAGGATGAGATTATGTGTAGAGGTCACATTCTCAACACCCTTTCAGACCATCTTTATGATATTTTCACAGCGGTCAAATCTCTAAAGAAAATTTGGGCTACCTTGGAAAACAAATATACTACATAAAAATAAGGTGTGGATTGTGTGGACAAATTTCATATTAAGAAATATTTTGATATTCCGTATTGTTGACTCTTCTTCTATTTTGGATCAACTTCATGACCTTCAAATTATTGTCTCAAAATTAAAAGATCTTGGTGTTGAAATTTCAGAATCATTACAAGTAGGGCAATTATTGCAAAATTGCCTTATAGTTGGAATGATTATCAAAAGAAATTGCTTCATTCTACTGAAATTTTAACAATTGATAAAATTTTGAAATATATGAGAATCGAAGATGATACTAAAAATCTTCATAAGAAGGATTTAGAGTTTGTTTCAAAAGTGAATTTTGTTTTCAAAAATGAATTTTGTTGATGAGAATAAGAGTCAAATCACAAGTTCTCGAAAAAAGTTTTCTGAAAATACTAACTCTAAGGACAATTTTAAAAGGAATAGAATATGTTATAATTGCGGCAAGAAAGGGCATTATAAGAATGAGTGTAATTCCAACAAGAAACAAAAGAAGAATAATGCTCCTAAAGCAAATCTTGTTGAAAGAGATGCTGAAATTGTTGCAACATGATAACTGATTATCACACTAGTATGATTGCTGAATTGAATGTGGCAACTTCAACCAAATCAAATGTTGCTGGTATGACTCTGGTGCTACCGTGCACGTCTGCAACGATAAATCTCAATTTAAAACTTATGAAGATGTTACTGATGGCTATGAAGTGCTTATTGAAAATCATGCTTCAGCCAAAGTTCATGGCAAGGGAAGTATTGAGTTGCAATTCACTTCCGGCAAGAAGCTTGTGTTAATGAATGTACTTCATGTTCCACATCTAATTTGGAAAAATCTTGTATCAGCCGATGTATTGAATAAGAAATGGCTGAAAGTTGTATTAGAGTCAAACAAAGTTATCATGTCCAACAATGGTATATTTGTAGGAAATGGCTACTCTTGTGATGGCATGTTTAAACTAAATATCAATAAAGACAATATTTCTATTTATATTGTAAATTCTTCTTATTCTTTATGGCATGGTAGATTAGGATATGTTAATCATAAAGTACTCTATTTTATGTTCTAAACATGGGTTAATATCTATCAAAGATAATTTTGAGAAGAAATGTAAAACATGCATTCAAGCAAAAATAACTAAGTTGCCCTTTTCAAAAGTTGAAAGAAATACACAATTATTAGAACTTGTGCATTCAGATATTTGTGAATTAAATAATTTTCTAAAACGATGTGTTAATATATATTTCATCACTTTCACTGATGATTGCTCTAGATATGTGCATGTTTATTTAATGAAAACAAAGGATGAAACATTTGATATGTTTAAATCTTATAAATTTCTTGTAGAAAATTAATTGGATAAGAAAATCAAAATATTGAAGAGTGATAGAGGTGGTGAATATTTTTCTACCAAATTCTCAATATTTTATGAACAAAATGGTATTATACACTAAACAAGTGCACCATATACTCCACAACAAAATGATTTGGATGAAAGAAAGAATAGAATTTTAGTAGATATGGTTAACACTATAATTTTAAGTTCTGGCTTGTCAAGAAATTTGTAGGGGAAAAGCTTTGTTAGTTGCTTGTCCTTTACATAATTGAATTCCGTCTCTCAAAACTAAAGTGTCACCATATGAAATATGGAAGGGGAGAAAACCAAACTTAACTTATTTTAAAGTTTGGAGATGTATAGCTTATTATAGAGTTCCGGATATTAAAAGAGTAAAGTTGGAACCAAGAGCACTTAACAATGTGTTTGTTAGCTATGCTGAAAATTCTAAAGCCTATAGACTACTTGACATTGATTCTAATATTATTATTGAATCCAGGGATGTTGAATTTTTTGATAATAAATTTTTTAAAGATTCAAATATTGATGTGGATCCAATTAAAGTATAAAAACCGACTCCAAATGTTGATCCTTCTTCTAATAAAAGGAAGGAAATTGATACTCTTCCTGAACTTAGAAGAAGTCAAAGACAAAGGAAAGAAAAACATTTGTCTTCTGATTTTATATCTTCATAAGCTATTGTTTTCCTAGTTGAAGGCAATAGAGATCACTTGTTTAACCTAAGATTCCAATCTTATTAAATGTAGAAGATGATCCTAAATGGTGAATCTATGTCATCAAGGGATGCAACATTTTGGAGAGAGGCTGTAAATGATGAGATGGATTCAATATTTCAAATAATACTTGGGTTCTAGTGGATTTACCTCCTGGCTCTAAACCTATTGGTTGTAAATGGGTGTTTAGGAAGAAATATGCCACTGATGGATCCATATTAACCTATAAAGCAAGACTTGTAGTTAAAAGTTTTAGACAAAAGGAAGGAATTGATTATTTTGACATTTATGCACCTGTTGCAAGGATTGCATCCTTTAGGGTACTAATGTCAATAGCTTCCATTTACAACTTGTGAGTACATCAAATGAATGTTAAAACAGCCTTTTTAAATAGTAACTTGAATGAAGAAGTGTATATGGAACAACTAGAAGGTTTTACATTGCCAGAAAATGAACATAAAGTTTGTAAACTAGTTAAATCTCTATACGGTTTAAAACAAGCACCCAAACATCTAAGATCATGGTACAAAAAGTTTGAATCAGCTTTACTCTCTAATAGATTTAGATATAATACTGCTAATAAGTACATTTATTCTAAAGTCATTGAAGAATATGGTGTGATTGTTTGTCTATATGTAGACGATATGCAAATTTTTAGTACTTCTTAAAAGGGTATACTTGAAACTAAAAAGTATCTTCTTCTCAATTCAAAATGAAAGATTTTGGTGAAGCAGATACTATCTTAGGGATTAAAGTTAAAAGGTATAGTAGGGGTTATACTTTATGTCAAACACATTATGTTGAGAAAATCTTGAACAAATACCAACATTTAAATGTGAAAAAAGTAAATACTCCTTTTGACCCTAACTTTAAATTAAGTGAGAATACTGGCAACCCATTGCTCAACTTGAATATGCAAGTGTAATAGGAAGTTTAATGTATGCAATGAGTTGCATAAGGCTAGATATTTCTTTTGCCGTGTGTAGATTATCTAGATATACTAAAAATCCTGACAATGATCATTGGAAAGAAATTGGGACAGTCCTTGGTTATCTTAAAAGAAATAAAGATTTAGGACTTTTCTATAATAGTTTTCCACCTGTGCTTGAAGGATATTCTGATACTAGTTGGTTTATTAGTATTAGTGACAAAACCTCTACAAGCGGGTGGATTTTTATGTTAGGTGGAGGAGCAATTTCATGGGGTTCAAAGAAACAAACTGTAATTGCTCATTCCACAATGGAAGTTGAATTCATAGCCTTGGCCTCAACTTGTAAAGAAGCGGAATGGTTGACAAACTTGTTATTAGACATCAAGTTGTGGCCTCAACCAATGCCAACCATTGCTTTGAATTATGATAGTGAAGCCACAATGTCTAGAGTATTGAATAAAATATATAATGGTAAATCTAGACATATAAGTCTAAAGCATACTTATATTAGACATTTGTTAAATAATGGAATCGTAACTGTTGTGTATGTAAGAACATACAATAATTTAGCGGATCCGTTGACTAAATCTCTTGCGCTTATCTCAGAGATTTGGTGAAATCGACGTCATTGGGAATGAGATTGAAATATTTTATCTAAAACTACTATCAATGATAACCCAATCTTTATTCTAGTACTACCACTAGATTAAAAGGTTTAAAGGATAAAAACAAGTTGTTAGTAAGTAGTTGTGAGCACTAAAATTATGTGTATACAATTCCATGTTGTTAGTGTAAATGGTAACCCTTAAGTGGGAAGGCTGAATATATAAATATTTATTTTCTTAATGAAATCATCTTATTGTGCTTTTAACCTTAAAAGTTTGAGAAGATTTTACCTATATGATCATAAGAAGTGGTGCCGCTTCTAAACAAATGTTTGGGTTCTCTTTTGTACATGATCATGAGTTAGGATAAACATATGGCCAGTAACAGTGCTAAAACTATTTTGTGAACATATGTATAAGGTTAACAAGTTCATGTGTGTGATAATTCTAGTCTAATTTAAATCATGGTTTAAGCAACCATGCCACTTTGATTTTATTAGGTCATTAGTGAGTTATTTACACTACAGAAAAGTTTAAGACAATAGTCACTTTTCTTTATGCATGATGTTAAAAGAAATAGTGAGTTGTATTTATATTACAAACTAAATGGGGGAATGTAAATATATAGTTTGTAATATAAATAAAATTGGTGGGTGTATGTTGCAATTTTTTTTTTTTTTAAAAAATCAGCGCACATGCGCTGAAGGCAGTGGCCAACATTGGTTAGCGCATATGCGCTGCTACAGTGAGATCATGTGCCGGCGCCACTGTAGATTTGACCGTTTGAAATTGAAAAACGGATAAAATAGAGAGAGTTGCAACTTTTGGTTCAAGAGGGGTGTTCCATGGATTGAAAATGTGTATTCCAATGGATTTCTCTGATCTTCCATTTCTATAAAAGAGAGTTATACCCACTAATTCAAAATATACATTCATCATTAAAAAAATGTCTCTTCTTATACATTGTTCTTGGGAAGATTTCTAATTCTTTGCTAGTAAAAATATTCAAAAATTTGTTTTGTATCCTAGAGGTAGGTTACTATTCACCCAAAAGCAAACTATTGAGTATAGTGGAGGCAATCAAAACCTTAAGGAGAGTGATAAACACGTCTCGAATTTTACAAATTTTGATATTTTCAAATTTTACAAGAAACACTTGTTTCCTACTCCATACTTGTCATTTTATTTCGTTTATTTAACAAGTTCTTCGTTGGGTTATCTTGGCCAAGTTATATTTGGATTTGCTGAGTACTTTGGTGGGTGTACTAGTTTGGAAGCGGAATTACAATGGCTCCTATTTGGCGTGCAACACTGTATTTCACGGTGCTACATGCCCCTCATTCCCTGCAAGTGGAGATGGACTAAAAAACAATTGCGGAAATGATTGATGGTAAGCCGAGGACCCCGTGGAAGCTTGATTCTTGGTGTATGTACCCATCAAATTGGCAATCTCCTGATCCTTGTTCAGCACAGCTTTGGGTAACTAATTCGATGGTGAATGCTTTATCTCAGATTGCTAGATTGGTGTCGACTGGGTCTTCTTCTATATATATACTGCTCAATCCCTTATCTGGAAACTATTGATTTAGTATTCTTGGACAAGCATAGTATGCCTTATATTCGCCATTATATTATAAAATAACAAATTTTTCATGTAATGTATTGGAGGTTTTGGGTTAGTCCCCACCTTGTACTACTTTTTTTATTTAATAAATTGCATGTCAGACCTCCATTAAAATACCTGTGGTTTTTTTTTTTTTAAAAGAGAGGTAATTCAACATTGTTAAATTGTAAGTACATTTTTTAAATAAACTTAAGAGACAACTTTTAGTAGGTAACTAAAGATGGGGTGCTTTTTACTTTGTAAACCTGTTGGTTTATTTTTTGAAATTTAATTTTTTTCTTTTTTAAAACTTAATTGAGACCAAAGTGTAAAAGTGTTCAAAAATCGATCAAATCGAATTATCGAATTAAATCAAATCGAAAAAAACATTTGACTTGACTTGTTTATCTTTTGACTCGATTTTGATTCCTTGCAGAACTGATAAGAAATCAATTAAGTAAACTTTGACTTCAACTTCTAAGTCAAATTGTCAATCAAATAAGCCAAACAACAAAATTTTTTTTAAAGATATTTTAGCCATGTATTATAATAGTATATTATTGCATTTGTGTACATGATATTTAGCCATAATATTCTTAATTCTTAATCATTAAATATCTTGATAATATTCTTGATTCTTAATATTTATATATTTTGATAATGTTCTTAATTTTTAATACTTAAATATTTTTTCTTTGTATAATTTTTGGAATTATTAGTGTAATATTTCACATTATGCACAATTTATATACTTATACATTAATATAAGTCCACAACTTATTAATGTAATACTTTTGTTTCAATAATTAATTAAATGGATTACTAATTTTCTTTTAATACATTTATAGACTGGAGTTATAAATTAATGTAATACTTCACATTATATGCAATTTACGTACTTATACAACAATATATAAGTGTACAACTCATTAATATAATTTTTTTGTTACATACTCAATAACTAATTAAGTGGATTACTAATTCATTTTCAATATATATAGAACTAGAGTTAAATAATTATATATATTTTAATATTTTATTAAAATATTTATATATCTATAGATACATGTTCCGATTCATATAAATTCTAAAGTTAAGTAATTAAATATACTTTAATACTTATTGAAGAATATTATTTTTATTAATTTTTGTAATTTAGTTATATATTTTGTTATGTATTTTGCTTGGCCTGGTGATAATAACCTAGCTAAAATCTTAACCAATAAGCAAATTTTACAAAAATTCCAAAACTATCCTTCCACAAATCAAACAAAACAACAAATTCAATAGGCTTCCATTCTCCTATTCACGTTTTGCACCAAATCTTCGTTTTCTTTTTTGACATCCACAACCGCTGCTCACAAGTCACCGACGGATTTAATGTTTCTGGCGAAAAGTAAATATACAAAGCCCAAGTACCAAACTCTAACAAATGTCTCATAACACCAATTTTGTGACCTCATGAAAAAGGCAAAAGAAATTCGAACACCATTAGGCAGTGCCGCAGTGGTCGCACCGCCCATACCACTATCGATGCGATTTCCTTGATAGAATTCCAAATAGAGTATACATATTCAGACTCGAATTTGGCATCAAAATGAACCGAGAGCTGCTGAATAGGTCTAGCCCACGGCAATTCCACATTTTTTGAAAAAAAGAAATCGCAACCTTTTAGTTCAATCAAGCCCAAAATCAATGTCAGAATGATAACAACAATGATCTACACATGAATATAGCTTGAATGAAATAAGAAAGACTTTAGTGAAAATGGTGCAGTATGGGTTTGTTTTGTAGAGAAGTAGTGAGAGTTAATAGGTTCAACAAGGAAGCAAAGAGAAAATTAAGAGGGTGAGAGAGAGAGAGAAATACTGAAAGGCGATGGAAGAGAGGTTGGGGATGAGTTGAGTAGGAGTCTTGGACGAGAGGTTGGGGTGGGTCCCAAGAAATTTAGTGGGAGATCTTCAATTTGGACTGAAATGGGTATTTTTCCATTTAATACGAAATTGCTTAGCGATTACCAATAATTGCTCTGTCAATATCATTTACCTTTTACTTGTATTAACTATGAATTTGTAGTTTTTGAATTAATTTATATTTCTATTATGTCAAATTTTAAATTTTTAGAATGATAATATGTCATATTTTGAATATAGATTAATCTACTAAATTTTGAAATTAAAATATAGAAAGAAAGTGAATTTTTATTCGACTTATTCAATTTATCAATTGAATAAATCTAATATAAAAGACTCAACTTAATTAACTTTAAATTAATATTAATTGACTTTGACCTTGATATTTTCAAATTAAAAGTCAAATAAATCAAGTCTAATAAATAAAAAACTCAAATATCGATCCAACGAACACAAGGGAGACAACACCATAGGAATTGGGTATCTCCTTTTACAATATTGAAAGATTTATAAAGATGAAAGAAATTTTATACTTCTCTTTTATTTATATTCTAGTAACCATCATAAGCAGTTGCCCTATTGAGCTCCAAAATTTTCCCCCCTTTTCTTATTCGTTTTTCCATATTTACTCTATGTTCTTGATGGATTCAAATCAATTTAATAATAAAAACAAGGAAGAAAATCATAAATAGAGGCAAAGAAATTTTTTATTAAATAATGGATGCAGATTTTTACAAAAACTGGGGCACAGCTTACTCAAAACACCAAAAACAGAGATTCAATATATATTTAAAATGGTACGACACAGCTAACCAAACACAGCCTTATAACAGGAGTCTTGCGTGAATTTTCAGTACTAGTACTACTACTCAATTGAAAATAATCCCACATCGCTCACTCTTTATTAATTTAATGTAATCCACCTATTAAATAATATAAAAATAATATTATAGACTAATATAATTAACTAAATATAATGGCTTGGTTTATTATTTCCTACATACCTCCCCCTTAAACCAAACTCATCAAACTTGCACATGGTCAACATTTTCTTCAACTTGTAAAAATGTCTCCGACTCAATGTCTTAATGAAAATATCTGTCACTTGTTTTCCAGTTCTGCAACAATCAACCTCAATCTCTTTATTTCATACCAAACCACATATGAAGTGCTATTTGATATCAATGTACTTACTACGCCCATGAAGAAATGAATTTTTGAATAATACAATCACTAACTTACTGTCACAATAATTCTTCAACGGATCATCTTGCTTGTGTTGAAAAATACCAAACATACAACATAACCACAATACTTGAGTAGTATTGCTATCTATTGCAATATACTCTGCCATAGACAATGCTATCACCTATTGCTTCTTAAAAGTCCAAGAAAATACTCTAAAACCAGTAAAAAATGCATAACCTTAAGTACTATTCCCCTACCTGTATCACCTACCCAATCACAGTCTATGTAACCAAAAAAATTCAACTGGAACACTTGCTGAATAAAATATGTCATCTCCTTAAGTACCTTTGATGCACCTCAAAATCCTTTTTGCTACCTACAAGTGTGACTGACATAAATTTTCTATAAACTTGCTAATCAAATCAATACTAAAAGTGATATATGGTCTCATAGAAGTTAAATATCTCAAACTCCCTACCAAACTCTTAAAATAGATAGGATTAATATATTTTCCAATTCCATCCTTCATCAAATGCAATTTTTCTTTAGCCAGAGTCAGAAATGACTTAGGTCCTTCCATCTTGAATTTTTTTCAATATATCACTTCCGTATTATTTTTTGAGAAATAAAAACACCTGTATCAGATTTGAAGACCTCAATCCTAAGAAAATAAGACACGAGTCTCATATCTGTGATCTCAAACTGCTTAATCATAGCATTCCTGAATTTAGCAATCATCTGTGAATTATTTCCTATAAAAATTAAGTCATCTACATACAAGCACACAATAATAATATCATCATGAGTAGAAGACTTAATATATAAAGTGTGGTCATATGGATACATCAAAAAATCACAAGAAATATAATATGAATCAATTCTCGTATATCAGGAATCTAGATTCTTTAGAATTGTCACTCATGGAGTTTGTTTCAAGCTATAAAAAGTCCTTTTCAACCTGTACAACTTGTTTTCTTAAGCTTTTCTGACAAAACTTGCAGGCTGCTCCACATACTGTTTTACCTTGAGTACTCCATTTAAGAAAGTAGACTACACATCCATTTGAAAAATTCTCCACTTATTTTGAGCAGTGAGAGAAATTATCAAACGAACTATATCTAGTCTAGCAACAGGTGCACATACTTCAAAATAGTCAATACCGTATTTTTGTTTGTACCCTTTTGCCACCAATCTCGTTTTGAATCTATCTATTTCTCTATTGGGCTTGTACTTTGTCTTGTAGACCCACTTCACTCCAATGACCTTTTTACCAGTTGGAAGAGAAGTAAGTCCCCATGTGTTATTTTTCCAAATGGCATGAATTTCTTCATCCATTGCCTTCACCCAATGATCATCTCGGATTGCCTTCTCATAAACAATTGGATGACAATCTGCAAATAAAGTGAAATTCATAATATTGGTCAATTCATCAGAAAGAGAATTATCTGAACAAATAACATAATCCTAAAATCTAGCAAGCAACTGGTGCTGATATCGTGGACGACTAGATGACTCAATCTGTGAATCTTGAGCTGCTGGTGATGGCTGAAAATCATGATCATCATTCTCTTCTTCATAATTTGAAGTCACCTTTGTAGTTTTCAATTCCTCCGGAGACCTATCCCATACATCTCTTTCATTAAATCTCTGCTAACAATTACTTTTCTTGAAACTGGACTGAATAATTTGTATGCCCGAGACTATTCACTGTAGCAAATAAAAACATATTTTTCATCTCTATCATCAAGTTTCCTGCGCAACTAATCAGGAACATGAGAATAAGCAACACAACCAAATACTATGAGATGGACAACAAATGGTTTTTTACCATTCCAAATTTTTTCAGGGATCTTCCAGGAAGACTTCTCTTAGGACACCTGTTCAATAGATAAATAGCACATGCAATTGCCTCTACACAAAAAGCCTTTGGCATATTTGAAATTTTCAACTTCAATATGCATCTCACCATATTCATAACTATCCTATATTTCCTCTCAGCCACTCCATTTTGTTGTGGAGTGTACCTGACTATCAATTGATGATGCATACCATCTCGTCAAGAAAATTATCAAAGAGAAGATATTTCTGACCCTTATCAGTTCTCAAAATTTTTATTTGACAACAATTTTGCTTCTCAACAAAAATCTTGAAATTTTTAAATGTCTCCCATGCATTAGAATTTTGTTACAAAAAATAAAGCCAAGCTTTTCTGCTAAAATTATCAATTAAAGTAATAAAATACATGTACCCACCATTAGAAGGAACCTCCATTGTACACAAGTCTGAATGAATAATCCCCAATGGTCTCCTTACTCTCTATGATTTTTCTATCTGAAAAGCATCCTGGTGCTTCTTGCCCTATCACAAACTCTCCTAGGAATACTAATGTCAGGCAACACACCAACCATTCTTCTACTTGCCAAAAATCTCAAGCTGTCAAAATTTGTATAGGATGTCCAAACTTCAAATGCCATAGTCAATTATTGTCATCAATCACAGTACTCAAACATGAAAATTTTCCACTATTTAGATTTAATGAAAATAAACATTGGGTTATCATCTATTTCATAAATATGACCCTCCAATCCATGTACTTTCAGATGGGTTATCCTATGTTCTTCTAAAAAATATATTTATTTTTTATTTTTAGAACTAAACAAATAATTATTGGTGCCATAACTATGAATTAAGTGTTGCTCTAGTACCACTTTGATAGACCTAAATCAATTTAATAATCTAAACAGGGAAGAAAATCGTAAATAGAGGAAAAGGAATTTTTATTGAATGATAGCTGTAGCTTTTTACAAAATAGGGGAAACACTTACTCAAAAAACCAAAAATAGAGACTCAACATATATTTCATAGGCTACAGTATAGCTAACGAAGTAGAACCTTAAAACACTTGAAGTCCTACGTGACTTCTCAACACTAGTACAACTACTCAATTAGAACTAATCCCAGGTATTACATGGCTCACTCTAGATGCAACTACAGTGCCAACGAGGTGGTATGTTTGCATACACAAACATGCCTTGTCCACCACTCATTATACCACGTCAACTACTGGTCGTGTCATTACCTGCACCTAAAAATAAAATCTATACTTCTAAAGATTGTAGTAAAGGAAGTATAGGGTCGTCCCACAGAGAGTGTAACTAATTATGTTTTGATTGTAAAAATGGTGGAGGGGTTGTGAAGAAAATTGAATTAAAATGCGATATAACTAAAAACAATGGAATTTAATTAAAGGAAATCAATAGAAAAAATATTCTTGGTCTTGGTCCACATCCATCATGGGAATTCAATAGTTGATCATTGATATACAAAAAGTATAACAATTGTATATCAAGTACTAATTGAAGAACTTAACCTGAATTCCAATCAAAACTTATTCTTGTATCTTTTTTTAAGTTTAGTTAATCTTCAACACACCAACTAATTAACCCTGAAACCAATTAATTCCAGACAAGCTCCAAAAATTAATCGAGGAGAAGTATTGAGAACTAGAAAGATCAATTAGACTAATATAATATAAGCACAGGCAATTATGTCAATTAAGTGATTATTTTTCCTAGGTTCAATAACCCTAATCCAGCAATTATTAAGTCTAGTTATTTCACAGATTAAATCGGACAATGTAGTCAATATTAATCTAATTATAAATTGAATCCATTAATTAACTATGCTACAGACATAGCAATCAAAAGAAAACAATCACAAAATTAATTACAAAAAAATAACCAATACTTAAAATAAGAATTGAATTACTAAACACAATAAGTCTCACAATTTTAAAGAATCTATGGCTTCAGTTACCTTGACCAAGAATTGAGTTTTTAGGCACAAACAGCCACAGAAGAACACAGAAATTAAAGCTTCTAAACTGCAACTAGAGAATGACAAAGAAAAAAAAACTACTTCCTCCCCTCAACTCAACTCTCAAAGTAGTATTTATAAGGGATGCTAGGTTTAAATTTTCTTATGTCTCCACAAGAAATGCACGAAAACTCTCAAAAAAAGTCCAATCGGACTAAAAAAATTGTTAAAATTAATAATTTTCATAAACTCTTGCAGGCATGGGCACACATGCTTTGGATTTGGGTGCACGTGCTCTAAAACAGGATCCTAGATTCTTCTTTTCTGGAAGGAGCGCACATGCTCTGTATTTTCAGTGCACGTGCGCTGAATCTAGAACTATTGCTTCAATTTCAACTCTGATTTTGACCTGACAGAATTTGGCAAAATGCAAAATATAAAAGTCATAATTCTTTCTCTTACCTTTCCAATGCATCTTGAATCAACTTAATCTGAGTTCGGACGAGAAACTTATTCTCAAAATATAAAACAATATCCAAATTTCTCAATGCTTGTGCACACTTCGCTCTTTGGATTTTTCTTCACTTTATTTCGTCCTTTTAACTCCTTTTGCTCTTCAACCCTACAAAAGTTAAGAATAAACCAATTAAACCCATGATTAACTGAAAAATTGCTTACAATGACATAAAAATGAGATAAATGATACGTAAAACTTAAGATATTTAAGAGCTTATCAAATCATCCCACACTTAACTTTTGATCGTCCTCTCGCAAAAATAGAATTAAAACAAATAAACTTATCAAAAATTCACCCAACATATCTCAACAATTGCCCACATAAATAATCAAAAGCCATTCCATAATCAGGAGTAGTCTAAGAACTCAATAGCTCAAATGCTAATAAAATCCAAGACATGAAATCCAGTGTACGTGTGAATAGCCATTCAAAAAAATAATTTTTAAGAAACTCGGATTAAATCATGCAAACTCTTAGAATTTTTTTTGAACATCCCATAGCTCACTCTTCTTACACCTCTCCACTAAGGTATACAAGTGACTGAATTTAACTTAGATAGGATTTTTTAGCTTGTAACGTCAGGCTAGAGTATTGGCCAATCAAAGAACGGATAAGGATATCGCAAAACAAAAGAAAGAAGTGTTGCACACCATTAAAATAAAACTTCAGTCTTTAAACATTAACCCACCTATCTTATAGAGAAATAACCTCATAATTAATCAACAAACAGCCAAGAAGAATTTCGTTCAATAAACAAAAAGAAGTCCTCCTTAATCAATTTAGCCCTGCATGCCAACATTTTCTGGACATTTCCTTCATATTTCTTCTCTTTTTTTTCATGTCATTCCCAGCACGGGTACTAGTGATAGGCAGTATTCACAAACACACCAATGTAAGTACCAATGATATGCACTACCTGTAATTTTTGAAAAAAAAAATTATAATACCCCTTTCTCACCCCAAAAAATGTACACCACTTACTCAAATAATTTATCTGCCTCATTCAACTACCTTTCATTCCTTATATGCCCTTAACAAATAATTGTGTGTAATGAAACTCTTATGAGATATTTTGGATAGAAAAAATTATTAAACTCATAAAGGTAGGTAAAAGTTTTAATGAAAGAAAGTGAATGACGTTTCTCTCCATCTACAAGTTAAGGCTCAAACGGGTATTATAGGGATAAAAAATTTTCAAAATACGGGTTGGCTTGAAAGGCTCAATCGACCAAAAACTGTTCTACACTGTAGAAAATGAAGAGGGGTCACAAATAGATTCCTCTCAACGATGCTTTTCGAGTCTTGACTCTCCTCATCTTTAAAATAAAACAAGTTGTCTATAAAATTTCACCTTGAAAATGTAATAAATTAAGTTTCGGGATGCAATAGAGGTGAACATGCATAATTATCTCTGAGTATCAAAAATAAAAGTAAGTTATGACTATAGTGCTCGAGAATCTTAGAAATCATACAAGAAAAATATTAACACCAACTACCCAACTCATGAATGGCTTAGCTCAAGAATTATCATCTAGAAAATCAAAGAGACATGCTAAGCATTACAAAATTTTCAAAAATTTTAAAAAAAAATTCAACTAGTTCAAACAAAAAATTTCAAAAATCTTGAAAAGCTCTCAAATAAAAAGAAAAGCTAAAAATATTACAGCAAAAATTGAGCAAACTACACACAATTGGTCCACCAAACAACTAAAAATCCAGATATCTCCCCATCCCACACTTAAAAATAAGCATTGCCCTCAATGCTAAAGAAAAGAAAATCATGAAATGGAAAAGAAAGTTTCTCTAGTAATGAAGAACGTTTGGTGAAGTATATTGTTCAATAAATACTCATGATGCGAGTTAGAGCTCATTACTAAATATTGGAACAGAAACAAAACGATAAGCTCTCCAAGAAACTAAGAAAAATAAGAAAGTCGAGGAATAAAATTCAAAGAAATTCAAGAAAAAACTTAATCACTTGAAGATCACACAGACCAAAAAATACGAAAATAAAAAAATAAATATAGAGCAAACAAGTTAAAGTGCTACAATTAAGAAGTACGACATCATCTAAACAAATATACGAAAATAATGAACAAAAGACATGGGTTACCTTCCGTGTAGCGCCTTTGTTTACTGTTGTTCACTTGACTCAATGCCCTCTTTTTGCTCAGGTAACCCCCATGTTAAGGTAGTCCAAGAATCTTTCTCTTCACTATTCTCATGAAAGATGGATGCAACCTCATCTACTCTTTTAAGACTTGAACAAGCTTTTCTTCTTGCGGAGCATTAAGTCGACTGGAAATGTTCACCATTCGTTATTCTCTAAAAACAAGTATTTTAGGTGACCAGGGAGATGGTTGTAATCTAGAATTCCTCTTTGCACAACAGATAACATAAACTTCTCATTAGTAGTTGGAACAATATTAGAATCTGTATTACTCGTTTGCTGAGACATGGAAAAGCTTCCAAGTGCTACCACATGTTGCTGCAAATTAGCATTGGGAAACAAGTTCTCATCATTTTTCTCAAGATGTTCATTCAGCCTCACTTCCACTATTATTGCTATTAGGTTAAAAAATTTCCTGTATTGAAGGCTTAAGCATTTCAATTGAAGAAACAAGATTAATATGGTCAGAAGATTCTGCATCATCATAAATATTAAATTTAACACTTGTTTCATCAAATTCCATGCTTAAATGTGCCATTAGAAACATCTATCTTAGTTTGAGAAGTGGTCAAGAATGGTCTTCCTAACAAAATAGGTACAGTAGAATTATCTTTTTCCATTTCAAGCACATAAAAGTTAGCAAGAAAAATCAAACTCCGAACTTGAACTAACATACCTTCCATTATTCCCTTTGGATAAGCCAAAGATCTATCAGCTAACTGAATTACCATATCTGTCTTATTCAAAGGTCCAATTTTTAATGCATCATAAGCAGAATATGGCATTACATTAATAATTGCAGCTAAGCCTAGCATAGCTTTTTCAATTTGAATATTGCCTATCTTACAAGGAATGGAGACCATACCTAAGTCCTTGCTTTTTCAAGAAGGGATTTTTAAATAATGGCCGACACATTATTTCCAACTTCTACTTTACTAACCTTCTTCTTTTTTTTTTTGCTTTCTTTGGTGGGTACATAACTCTTTAAGACATTTCACATAGCGTGGTACTTGCTTAATTGCGTCAAATAAAATGAGGAATGTTAATCTCACATTTATGAAAAGTCTCATAAATACCCATATCAGGATTTTTCTCGCACTCCTTAAATGTTTGAATAAAGGAAGTTGGAGTTTCTCATCAAGCCAATCAATTACCTCACCTTTACTTACCTCTTCCTTTTGGACTGAGCATCAACCTTAGGGAGTTCAAACTTCGCCTCTTTCTTTTCTTCATTCGAAGATTGCGTTGGTGCTATAATTTCCATACCACTTCGCAAGACAATTGCGCTAACATTCTCCCTTGGATTAACTACAATTTGAGACAGTAGCTTGCCTAAATTTTGAGCCTCTAACCAACTAATTGAAGTTTCCATTTCACCCATTTGGTTTGTTAATTGCTAGATACTTGCCTTGGTTTCTTGCCTGAATTGTCTCATTTCTTGTTGAAATTGGAGAGAATTAGTAGCCAAGGAATCAACTATCTCTTCTATAGACTTACTAGATTGAGTAACCGAAGTGAATTGTTGTCTTTGAGCAAGATAATTGGCAACCTATATGGTTGGAAATTCTGTCGATTTTGCTAAGGAAACTGCCGCTGTACTTGATTTCCATAACTAAGATTTGGAGTATCCCTTCATCTAGGATTATGATGCCTTACACACCTAGTTATAAATTTATAATACATAAATTATACTACTAACTAGGTCGAATCCTGCAAGTATACGGTTGTCAACTAATAGTAAAAGGAAGTAGAGATCGTACCACAAGGATTGGTCGATAATTACCGATTATTTGATTAGATTACAAGTTGAAACAGTTGATTAAGAGAAGAGATTTGACTAAGACTAGAGTAAATGAAACTAAGGAAGCAGTTTAAAGTAAAGATCAAATACTAAGAAAGCATTGCGTAAGAAATTAATTAAAAATGAAGTATCTTTAGAAAGCAATCAAAAGGAACAATTAAAATATAAAACATATTAAGCAAGCAATTAGTTAATCTAAACTACTCATTATCCCCAAACAAGCACAATTAGAGAAAGCCCTTTATAACCTATTCTAAGAAAGCAATTAATTAGCCTAAGCTACAAATTGACATTAAGAAAACTGAATTAAGGAAAGCCCATTAGCTAATTTACTAATTAAACTAAAAAAAGAACTAAAGAAAGCAATTAAACTAAAAGCCCTTAAACTAATCTAACCTTATTAACCAATCTAAACTAGAAATTAACACTACTAAAGTACAATTAAGGAAAGCCCATTAGCTAATCTACTAATTAAACTAAGAAAACAAGGGAAAAAAAGCAATTAAACTAAAAGCCCTTAAACTAATCTCCCCTAATTAACCAATCTCAACTATCAGTTACCACTAAGGAAGCATAATTGAAGGAAACCCATGAACTAATCTAACAATTACACTAAGAAATCATTTAAAGGGAGTAATTATATGGAAGCAATTAAACTAATTAAACTAAATAAACATGAAATTAAAGATTAACTAAACGAGTTTTAATATAAAAAATGAACTTTCTACTAAAAAGGTTCAATCTTTACAATCTAGTTAGGAAATTAATATTACAAGAAAGTGAAATCCTAAACTACTCTAATCTAAGGAAACCTTCCTCAGATGAGAAGAAAAAATGAAGAAAATTACTCTCTAATCTAGCCTACTGCTACTAGCTAAATTATGCCTTAAATGAGGCTTTAAATGAGGCTCTAAAGGGGTATATACAGTGCTACGGTAGTGGGAGAATTGTGCAACAAAAATCAACCCGAAACAAAGCCATTTTGCTCCAGCCACCTCCATTTCGCGACATAGAAAAATCCATGCCGCGACATGGACGTGAACTTCTGTAGCACTTCACTGTTTTACTTTGAAAATCTTCGTCCGACGTCCGATTGATGCGCCGTTTTTTTTCATGAGACCCTAACACATAGAAGAAAATTATTAGCTATAATAAATACATAAAATAATACCTAAATATATTAATAAAATTCTCATATAATAGGCCAAAAAATGAAAGACAAACAAAGATAAACGAAAACCAAACTCCTAACATAGTTATTAGTCAAAGACACGACACAATTCTAAATGAAAATCCTAATAAAATATACTAATTAACACCTAAATAAGTACTAAAATATTTAATAAACACAGACTAATATATTCTAGTACATAAAAGCAAAATAAACAAAAACTCACATGAAAACACTAAAATGTTCGAAACTAGTAGCAAAACTATCAAGTTAGGATACATATAACTCTAGTTTCCTAAAGTTATCACACCCCCAAACTTAACCTTTTGCTCATCCCGAGCAAAATAAAGGCAAGAAAAAGAACAACAACAATGAATAACACAAAACACAAGACACAAAATATTAAACACCACCAAGATGACAACAAAAAAGTTGAATAATAGATGTACTTTGAATAATTAGGATACCTCTCAAGGGAACTCAAATACCATATGACAACTGAACTATTTTAAATAGTCATTCCAAGTTTTTCAAAAACTCCACATGCCAAAATACTCAAAATGGCCTATATCACTTCTATTCCAATTAGACCAATTTTTTTCCAAAAGATAAATTGGCCAACAAGGTAATACAATTGATTTGATAAAAAAAAATGTCCTAAATTAATCCATTAAAAATATGTGAATACCTCACTTACTTTTAAATTTTTTTTTTGGTCACAAAAGAACTAGTCAACACACACCAAAATCCATTGAATGCCAAGTTTAAATAACTCAATCATATGATATAGCAAATCATTTATAATCATCGAGTACCATAATCAATCAACTTTCCATCCAAAATTCTCTGTACAAATATTTACATTCATGAAAAGAAACCATTCCAACACAAGAAATAAGACCCCTAAACTTCTCATTTTATTCAAGTTATCAGTATAACTCATCCTACCGCTTACCATATGCCATGACATAAAAGTATATGACTAAAAAGCATAAAATTAGCTAAACATAATCTAGTAAATGATTTTGAACTACACTTGGACAATCAAAAAGATAAAATAGAAGATGAAACAACATACTAACCAAGTAAATGTAAATGTAGGAACCAATTAAGAAAAAATTGAACTTAATAACAAGAGTTCTACCCTTTAATTATGGACTTCATCAACATTGAGCACAACACTAATCAAGACTAAGTAATGAGCAAATTTCAAGTAGATCATATAAATGCAATTTTCAATTAAACATGAGTCCTAAAATTTGATTTTTCTTCAACAACCAACCATGGTTATACTATGGAAGGGTCCTCAGGGCTTCACGGGGTTCAAACAATTTTTTTTTTAAAAAAAAGCACGTATAAGGGTAACAAGGTTTAACACAACAAAAAGGTTATCTAAATGTCCAACTCATTTCCCCAAACTTAGTTTCACACATAATCGGCTTCAAAAAGACATTTAATCACAAAAGACTACTCTCAATCCAAGTCATGCATTCATATGATTTTCTCAAAACAAAATCAATTATTTAGCACATGAAATGTGTGAACAACTAAAATATCCATGATATAAAGATAAAACCAAGTCCAAGTTTAACCATTAAATCATGTATGTACATCATTCACAAATTACAACAAGTCATATATTGTCCAAGAGATTCCAACATATCATTCACCAATAACACAACACAACTAAATTAAGCACAAGGCTACAAGCCTCTATTACCAACGAGTTACATAAACTAAAGCAAGTAAAAAAAGCATAATAAAGAAAAAGGAAAGAACTACTTTCTCAATACTAAGGAGGCTTCCTAAGGATATTGTAATCCTTGGTGAATTTGCACCATTGTTGAGGTCCTCTGAAGTCCCCAAGGAAATGAACTTTGGCATATGTAGGTTGTGTCTCCCTGGCCCCCTCTAGAAAGTATCCTTTATCTTCTCCTCTTCCTCGAGCCCCCTTCTTTGTCCATGAACATCCAAAATGAAACCTCCTTAATTGTAACCGGGATAAAGGGAGAGTTAGTAATTCCCCTGCATAAGTGTTGAGCTTCCCAGTTGTGGTGACATCAAATTCGTGAGGCTCTTAAGAACTAGTTTCTTCCACGATATTTCTATTCATTATAGATGTATTGTCTTCATGAACCAGTTCTTCACCCATTGATGAAGGTGTTGGAGTCCATTGTGCTTCACCATTTACCATTCCTTCAATTTTGGGAAAGTTGGTCTTGTAATCTAGCATGTTCTTCTCGAAGTATAGCCATCACCTCTTGGTGTTGGGCTTTTTCTTCTCGAAGTTGGGCTAGTTCTTCTCAAAGTTCTTGAACTTGCATCCACATGTCTATCCTTCTTGCCTCTTCACTTTCTTGAGTTGTTTGGTGAAGGAAATATGACTCCATTTGATCATATGAAGTCTCTTGTGTTGGAGGGAAAGAATAGAAATTTTCTTGATAGCTCTTATAAGGGTATGGATGGTTGGACCATCCCTGTTGTTAATCTTTGTAGTCACATAAGTGTATTGATGGCTAGACCATCCCACTTGGTAATATAAGGGGTAAGAAGAGTAACCATAGCAAGAATCATGCTCATTGGGCATACACCTCCATTACCATAAAAATGATAATCTTCGTGATATGTAGAATCATTCCAATTAGGTCCTTCATGTTCTTGAATAACCAAAAACACAAATAAAACAAGAAAACGATAAAAAACAACACAAACAACAAAATAAGGAAAGTTTAGACTACTAGTTAGTCTAAACCATCCATCACAAAGAAAATCATTTTGGATTTTTGAAAATAAGAACACAACTACAAATTGAAAAATCATTTTGGTTTTTCAAATGTTGAAACAACTATACAAGAAAACAAAAGACTTCAATCTAGTCTTTCAACCAAATTATATTGACACTACCAAAAACCAATCCCCGGTAGTGGCACCAAAAACTTGATGCCTTACAGACTTATTTATAAATTTATAAAACACCTAAATCCTACTACTAACTAGGTGGTATCCCGCAAGTATACAGTTGTCAACTAGTAGTAAAAGGAAGTAGGGATCGTACCCACAAGGATTGGTTTATAATTACTGATTATTTGGTTAGATTATAAATTGAAGCGGTTGATTAATAGAAAACATTTAGACTAAAACTGAAATTAATGAAACAAATGAAACAATTTAAAGTAAAGATCAAATACTATGAAAGCATTTTGTAAGAAATTAATTAAAAGGGAATTATCTTTAGAAAGCAATTAAATGGAACAATTAAAATAAAAAGCATATTAAGCAATCAATTAGTTAATCTAAACTACTCATTATCCCTAAGCAAGCACAATTAGAGAAAGCTCATAACCTATTCTAAGAAAGCTTGTAACAAGAAAGCATATTTAGAAAACAATTAACTAACTTAAGCTACAAATTAACACTAAGAAAATAAAATTAAGGAAAGGCCATTAGCTAATCTAATAATTAAACTAAGAAAACAAGGAAATAAAGCAATATAACTAAAAGCCCATAAACTAATCTAACCTAATTAACCAATCTAATCTAGAAATTAACACTAAGAAAGCACAATTAAGGAAAGCCCATTAGCTAATCTACTAATTAAACTAAGAAAACAAGTACATAAAGCAATTAAACTAGTCAAAGCCCATAAACTAATCTACCTTAATTAACCAATCTAAATTATCAATTACCATTAAGGAAGCATAATTGAAGGAAACCCATAAACTAATCAAACAATTACGCTAAGAAATCATGTAAAGGGAGTAATTACATGAAAGCAATTAAACTAATTTAACTAAATGAACATGAAATCAAAGATTAACTAAAGGAGTTTTAACATAAACAAGGAACTTACCACTAAAAACCTTCAATATTTAGCCAGGAAATTAAGATTACAAGAAAGTGAAATCCTAATCTACTTTAATTTAAGAAAACCCTGCCCAAATGGGGAGAAAAAAGGAAAAAAATTACTCTCAAATCTAACCTACACCTACTAGCTAAGTTAGGCCTCAAATAAGGCTTAACAAGGGTATATATAGTGCTAGGGTATTCGGATAGCCCCAAACAAAGTTATTTTTGCTCCAGCCGCCTCTATGTTCTACAACACTTCACTGTTTTGCTTCGAAAATCTTCGTCCGACATCCGATTGCACCATTTTTTTTTCATGCGACTCTAACACATAGGAGAACATTATTAGCTATAATAAAAACTTAAATAACACCTAAATATATAAATAAAATTCTCACAAAATAGGCCAAAAAATGAAAGACGAACAAAGACGAACGAAAATATAACTCCCAAAGATGTTAAGTTAAAGATACAACACAACTATAAACACAAAAACCTATTAAAATATGCTAATTAACACCTAATAAGTACTAAAACACTTAATAAACACATACTAACACATTTTAGTACATAAAAGCAAAATAAACAAAAACACACACGAAAACACTAAAAATCTTTGAAACTAGTAGCAAAACCATCAAGTTTATGGTACATATAACTCTAGTTTCCTAGAGTTATCAATTATACATATTAGAAAAGGGATCATCATTTCCTATTGATGACCCTTGAAATCTACCCACTGCCCCTACATCTTCTTGATCGTCAGATTCTTCTTTAAGAGTTGGACACAAATCCATAGAATGCATTGCCATATTTCAATAAATTCCACATGCTTTGAATGTTCGCATTGTACCTGCTGTCATTTGATGAACAAGAAAGGTCAGACTACTCATTTGTTATTCAAGAGAAGAAATGCGAACCTCCATAACACGGTTGGGAATAGGATCACGCCTATTTCCAAATTTTTGAGAATGAGCCACCATACTTGATATCAATTCACGGACAGCTTCTATGGTCAAATTCTTCAATATTCCTCCACTTTCAACGTTGATCTTGTTCCTCTCATGAACCAAAAGTCCCTCATAAAAATATTGAATCAATAAAGAATTAATGATAGGGACAATTGGCATTGAGCTTCTTGAATCTTTTCCAATAATCGTACAAGGATTCATAAATTGAACTATCTTATTCTATATATCTCTTTACTTATATTCGTTGTTCTTGAGGCTGAAAAATACTTGGCTAACAATAGCCTATTTATCTACTCCCACGTAATAATACTTCCTAGGGATAGGTAAAATAGCCAATCTTGCTTTGCTTCGGCCTTTAATAAGTATGGGAATACTTTCATCTTAATATGCTCTTCCAAAACCTCATTAGATTCCATGCTCGTGCAGATCACATGAAATTCCTTAAATGCATATTAGGATCTTCACCAGCAATCCACGATAAAAAGGCAAAATATGGATTAGTTCAAATTTTAACTCAAAAGTAACGTCATCTACTAAAGCAGTATAAGTAATGCAAAGAGGTTGTTGATTTAAATTCAGGGCCGCCAACTACTTAAGAGTTCAATTTCCAACCATATTTGCTTCCTTTTGTAATCCTTGTCGTGTCTATCTCGTTAATCTATGCAAAAATCTTTCAATTTTTGGATCAAACTGTAAAGCACTTTTATCAGTAGATTGAGTTTTAGGCATGCACAATTAAAAGCAAAACACAATTGAAGCAAACACTCCCCGGCAGCAACACCAAAATTTTGGTCATGCTGTTGCCTACACCCAAAAATAAAATCTATACTTCTAAAGATTAATATATGGATAATAGCGGAAGTACATGGCCATCCCACAGAGAGTGTAACTACATATGTTTTTATGTAATAATGGGGGTTTGTGAAGAAAATTGATTTAAAATGCTATACAACTAAAAGCAATGGAATTGAATTGAAGGGAATCAATAGAAGAAATATTCTTGGTTTTGGTCCCTATCCGCCATGGAAATTCAATAGTTGATCATTAACACAAAAAGTATAACAATTCTATATCAAACACTAATTGAAGAACTTAGCCCAAATTCCAATTTAGAGGTTGTTCTTTTGTCTTTCCTTGAGTGTATTTAATTTTCAACACGTCATCCAATTAACCCTAACTACTAATTAATTTCGAGCAAGTGCCAAAAATTAATCAAGTAGAAACATCGAGAACTAGAAAGATCAAATAGACTAATACAACATAAGCACAAGCAAATATGTCAATTAGTTGATTATTTCCCCAAAATTTAAGAACCCTAATCTAGCAATTATTAAATCTAGTTGCCTCACATATTAAATAGGACAACGCAGCCAATATTAATCTAGCTATAAATTGAATCCATTAATTAACTACGCTGTAGACATAGCAATCAAAACAAAAAAATCATAAAATTAATTGCAGAAAAATAAACAATACTTGAAATAAGAATTGAATTATTAAACATAGAAAGTCTCACAACTTTAAAGAATCCATGGCTTCAGCTCCTTTGAACAAGAATTGAGTTATGGAAGAACTCACAAAATAAAGCTGCTAAACTACAACTAAAGAACGATAAAAAAACTACTTCCTCCCCCTCAACTCAACTATCAAAGGATTATTTATAAGGGATTCTAGGATTAAATTTCCTTATCCCACAAGGAACGCACAAAAACTCAAAAAAGAGTTCAACCGGACGAAGAAAGTTGTCACAAATAATAATTTTCATAAATCCTCGGAAGCATAGAGGCACATGCTCTGGATTTAGGTGCAGGTGCACTAAAACAGGCTCTTGGATTCTTCTTTTGTAGAAGGAGCCCACATCTAGTGCACTCTGGATTTTGGGCTCATGTGCGCTAAAACCAGAACTACTATTTCAATTTCAACTCCAATTTTGACCTCTTTGCCGATAGAATTTGGGATATTGTAAAACATAAAAGTTGTATTTCTTTTTCTTAACTTTCCAACACATCTTGAATCAAATTAATCGTAGCTTGGACGAGAAAGTTATGTTCAAAATACAAAATTGTGCCCAAATTACTTAATGTTTGTGCACACTTCGCTCTTTTGATTTTTCTTCACTGTATTTTATCCTTTTAACTCCTTTTACACTTCAACCGTGCAAAAGCTAATAATAAACAATTTAAGCCCATAATTAATTCAAATATTATTTACAGACATAAAAATGAGGTAAATGATACGTAAAATTTAAGATATTTATGAGTTTATCAACTACTTTTTACGTTTTTCAATGAACAAATAAATAGCAGAAAATTGGCTACACATTAAAATGGTAGTTCGAAAAATATATTGCACATCTACCCGTACAACCTTTGTCAGATGAGAAGTTCTTTTTTAACACATATATTTTCACATCAGTTGATTGATAATATAAGCGGGCTCTATAGCAGACGTAAAATAGATATTTATCTATACTATCTGTACAATATATAAAGTCTCAGCATCTTTTTTATTGATGTCCATCACTTTATAATCTTCCCTATTTACCCTTGTAACCCTATAAAATATTAGAGATTTAATTAAAAAAAGAGTCTAATGCAACTTCCAACATTAACGTGAGGTTAGATGTATTCATCTATGCATACTTTCAAATATGTGGACACGTGGGACACCTGCTGTACACTCAACTAAACAACTAACTTGAAAGTTTTTCATAACATATATATTCCCTTTTAACAATGACTACCGATCTACAACTACCTGAGTATAATACTTTTGATTACCAAGCATCAGAAAAACACGAAATTTTGATTCTTTGGCAATGACTACATATCTACAGCTACATCCTCGAGCCAACTATTCTCCATTTTTTTAGAACTAAAACATACTAGTGTAAATTTTTTGATAATTTATTACCTACAAATATCGGCATATATTTGGAATTTTATCCTAAAACAAACTCAAATTCACAACCCGTTCAAGTTAAAATTACTAATCTCAACAACTACGGGCAAGGTGTGGAAACAAAAGTACATCTTCTTAGATTCTTCTTATACCATTTCCTCTTTTGTGTAATTCTTTTTTACCTCCGCTACTCAATTAGGAACTTTACATATTTATTAGTTTTGTATGACGCTTCTTTGAATTGTCATATTGTTGTTTATTGAGGGCGGCAAGATAAATATATTGCATGATTTGCTATAATTTCTTGAATCATTGTGTCTTTTCATTATTTTCCACAATCCCTTTATAATCCTAAGATAACATTACATGATACAAATTAATTGATGATACAAAATATATTATATTTAAATGTATTAAATTAATTTCCCTATTTCGAAATGAAAATTTTTAGTGAGTTTCTACACTTAAAAATGAAATTTAACTCTGTTCAATAGGTACAAAGATAACATGACATGAGACAAATTAATTGATCAAAATTTATTATTTTAAAATATTTTAAAAAAATAAGTTTTTCCATTTTTGAGAAATGAAAATTTAGTCAATTTCTACACTTAAAATTGAAATTTATTTCAATTCAAGAGGTAAAAACATTGTTTTCTACGCATTGTTTCTTTTATTGATGTTCTACAATTTTATTCCCCTTGGATTTACACTTAAAATTCAAACGAAAGTTTAGTTTTTCCATCTTCGAGAAATGAAAATTTAGTCAGTTTCTACACTTATAATTGAAATTTATTTTAGTTCAAGAGGTAAAATTTCTACACATTGTTTCTTTTATTGATGTTCTTCCTTTTTATTCCCCTTGGATTTACACTTAAAAATTGAAATGAAAATTTAGTTTTTTCATCTTCGAGAAATGAAAATTTTGTCAATTTCTACACTTAAAATTGAAATTTATTTAAGTTCAAGAGGTAAAAACATTGTTTTCTACACATTGTCTTCTTCTTTTATTCACGTTCTTCCATTTTATTCCCCTTGGATTTACACAGATGGAAATTGGTTTTGATGGTGGAAAAGAGTTTTGAAGTTGAAATGAATTCAAATAGCAACAACATTACTCTCAGGACCTCACAACGAGACTTTTAATATTTGTTGTCTATGCTTTTGTACCCATTGACTTAAATATATCAAGAGGATATTTCATGGGTTCTGTTTTAAAATATCTTATTATAACTTACATCACGCTAATTTATTAATTTATTTACTTGATTTGTATGTGTTAATAAAAAAATCTTTTTGCAATTCCTTAGAAATTACTTTTACAAGGTGAAAGAGTACTATAAAATTTAAATTCAATAGCCAAAAAATGGTTGAAGTAAGTAATTTAATGGATGTGGCAATTAGTAGAGTTTTAAAGATTGTGTTATAGTCTATGTCGTTAGTGGAGTTATCAAGAGTGTGGTAATTAGTACAATTTTGAAAAGTGTAAAACACACAATTATAAAAATAATAGCATTAAAAAATTGATAAAAATTTTGATATCTAATTTTGGCATATAAAAAATAATTAAAAAATCATAATTAGTTGGTCAAAAGTAACGGAAACACATTTTCGTAGACATAATTAAAAATCATTTAAAGACCTCATATTACCTAATAAATTCCAAAATTGCTACATAAAACTCAAGCCATCCAACTGATTATGAAATTAGTCTAATCAAAACATTAATTACCTAAATGCTACATATTGTGATATTAGATTATACATTTAATTTTTGGTTTTCTATTTATCAAATAATCCAAAAAAAGAGACAAACTATAATTTGCTTTCACTTCTATTCATTCAATACTATATATTTTCCGATTCTTTATGTTTTAGCTAATCATTGAAAGTCTATCAATACACTATGCACTGTAGAGTTACAAATGAGTAAATATGTATGTATCACTATATTTTTTATTTTGTCAAACTACAAACAATAAAATATAATTACATTTAAATACACATTAATTAATTAACTTAAATTCTTCTCTTTCTTATTAAAGTTAATTACTAAACTTACAGCCCTAAAGTTAATAAACTAATTAAACAATAACAAAACAAACACTAAAAAATATATTTGACATTACATGACTAATTTTGTCCCACTACATAAATTATGGGCTTAATTGATTATTATTAAAAAAGTTGAGAAGGTAAACTAGAAATGAAGTGAAAGTCCACACAGTATTTTGCTTTTATCATATTTTATATTCCTCAAATTACATATAAACTCCAAATTGCTACATAAAACTCAAAACATCCAAATGCTTATGAAACTAATCTTAATTAAAAAATTTTATTACATAAATGCTACATACTGTGATATTAAATTATACATTTAAATTTTTGATTTTCCATTTATCAAATAATCAAAAAAAAAATGGACAAACCAAAAATTACTTTTACTTCTATTCGTACAATACTATGTATTTTCCCATTCTTTAAATTTTAGCTAATCATTGAAAGTTTATCAATACTCTTATGCATTGTGGATTACAAATTAATAAATATGTATGTATTACTATCTTGGTATTCTGTCTAACTAGAAACAATAAAACATAATTACATTTAAATACACATTAATTACTAAACTTAAATTCCTCTATCTATTGTTACAGTTAATTACTAAACTTATAGTTCTAAAGGTCATGAACTACTTAAACAATAACAAAAAATACTAAAAAAACATATTTGAAATTACTTGACTCATTTTGTCCCACTACACAAAGTGTGGGGTTAAATAATTAGTAAATTAGTCAAACGGGAAAACTAGAAATAAAGTGAAACTTCATAGGGTATTTTGCTTTTATCATATTTTATGTTCCTCAAATTAAGTAAATGATAATTTGAAAAAAAAAATGTAATGCTATTTTGAATACATTTTTGACTAATTACTTTTAAAATTTCTTTGTGCCTAGGTCTACAAATTTTGGATGAATTGTCTTCACTTTCCTTGATTTTCCTAATCAAACATCTTTATAATTCTATGAGAACAAACGAAACTAAATAATAAAAAAGAAAACAAAACTTTTATGAGTCTGTTTTTGTCACTCATTAAATATTTTACTCTTTCACTTCAACATTGTGCTGTTAACTTTGCTTCTATTCCCAGATTAAAAAAAAATGGTGTCTCTTACAAATATTTCCCTTTTTTTTACCAAATTAACTATCATGCATGCATTCCCCATAGCATATTACATCAATTTAAATTAAAAATCAATCTAACATTATATCTTATTTTTATGTTCATATATAATTCTAAATTATTTGCAATTTTACAATAAAAAATACACAGACAAACTCACCCAATTACTAAAAAGAAAAAGCATAAACACCTAAATGATTAATTGCATACTCTTATATTTAATTCTTAATTTTACAAAGCTTCTATGCCCATTACTATTCTCAAATACAATTACAATATCCCAACGATTTGTCATATTCAAATGTAGACACTGATCAAATAGAACATTCATGTGAAGTGAGAGAAAGAAATCGCGTATCAATCAATGCCTCAGAAGAGAACACATAAATACATTTCATAGTCAAATACACTAAAATTTGATTGAACATGATAATACTAATAGGCATCGAAAAAGAGGTTCAATGAGTTCAGAACAATGACAACAACAACTAACAAGATAGACGAATATTATACCATGAACGTGTAGCAAATAGTTGTACACAACAACAAAACGAAACCCATGGAAGGAAGCTGTTTCCGAATTTTGAAAAATATTAAATTTAATATACATTCATTATATTTTATCGAACAAACCATGTTTGTGTTATTACTATGATATTCATTTACAATTTGCTAATTCTGAAACCACAATGATAAGAGGGAGTACTAGCCTAACTCCCATATCCCATGTATCTGCTATTGACCCAAACTCATCCAAATATGAACACCAAAGTACCAGTTGAGCAATAGATCTCTGAACGACAAATCCTCATGGTAAAAAATATAAACATTTATAATTTCTTTAAAATATAAACAAATTATGCAGTGAAATGAAAAAAAAAATTGCACATGTTGTAATATATATATTAAAAAACTTGAAAATGTAGATGTTGAAATGCGACAAAATTTTGACCACATACATCCGGAAACAACAAAAGATATGCCTTCTTTTTAACAATTATATGCTTCAACTAACAAATGTTTAAACTCCTTCAATTCAATTTATATGTCTAAATACATGTCATCATCTTTCATGCATTAAAATTACACAATTTAATTAATCTTATATGACCTAATTAATTTATTCTTTTTTATTTTGAAAATTAATTTACCCTATATTTTACTGAAAATAACATAATTGTAAAAAATTGCTACAAATAATGAAACCGTATGCAGTTACACATTCATTTAATATCTTGCATTTAATCATGATTTTGATCATCTATTCAATTAATATTGAATAAGTATTTTTGCTTCTTTCGTTAGAAAAAACTACACAACTTACATGTTTTTCTACAACCTATTTATTATTTTCACACATTTTACAATGACAAAACATTTTTCCAAAAATTTTACATACAAATTGTGAACATTAACTGTAAAAACAATAATTTAATATCACGCATTCAATCATGAATTCTGTACTTTATTCATAAAAACAAATTTTGAATGAATAATATAGGTTTAAAAAAAAGATTAAATAAAAGGTATCAACATATTAGATTAACATATTTACCTACCAAAAAAAATCTTAATAACATATTCATATGAAACAGATGTATCATTCGTACATGTTAATTCAACAATCACTAATTCTCAAAGGAGAGTGGATCGAAGGAGCACATACAACATAGCATGAGATTACCATGTATGATTTGGTAATCTAAAATTTCAATTGCCACCACCACAGATGTACCCCTATTGTAAAGCCAAATTGTTTTCTAGGGAAATATCTAAATTGTGTTATTCAAGTGGAAAGATCATGTTACCACCTATACCACGTACTCCTGAATTATTAATATTGTTTACATCTCAAACACCAAAAGGAAGGTACTTTCGACATTAGTCTACAACAATTAGGATCCTTGAATCACATTTACTCATTCATATTTATGGGTGTACATCTCGATGAAAATATAAATAGAGGTGGAAGAGTCTATGCGTTCAAAACTCAAGGTACTATATATCACAAAATTGGTAATCTACTACCATCCACAAATACAAGAAGTAGATATTTCCAAAATTTTATATGGGATTCTGAGCATGAAATTGACAATAGAATGATGAGAATCTAGACTTGTACAGGGATTTGGTAGAAAAAATAAAAAATATTCTCAACGAGTATAATCCATTCGTTAAGATTCTTAGACAATTGGGTCAACATCAAGATTTGTCAAATTGCAAACTTATTGTCAAGCAACAGTTACCCAATTGTCACCAATACAATATGCCCACGGTGTCTGAATTAGTGATAATTGTTGTTGGCGGTGAAGAGATGGGTCAAATCAAAAATAGTGACATAATTGTTCAAGAAAATAGTGGACAATAATTTAATGCCCCTGATATTGTTGGATGTCCCATTTATTACGATGTTCTACAATACCCTATTCTTTTCCTATTTGGAACTTACTGACGGGATGTCAATATCCGAAGTACGAATGGAAAGGAAATAACATGTCGTGAATTCTATGCCTACCTTTTGCTAGTACACGTACATATTACTTTTCCCATTCTACAATTTAAAATTGTATTTAAATTCACAATAATCATTTTAAAACATACACAGATTCAATCTCATGATACATCTATTTTAATTAGAACTGCATGTCTTCTACAACAATATTAGTGGACAATTATGCTAAAATTGAGGCTCACAAACTACGATGGGTATGTGCAAACCAAAATGCTATCAGATTAGAACTACGTCACAAATTGCAAGTTGAAATCCAAGGTGGTGAAAATGATGCAAGTTTGCATATTAATTAATATAATGTATTCAAAAATATTAATCTTTTCTTGAAACTTAATCTATTCCCTACTATCAGGAAATGTTGGTCACAAGACTATTTTGCTCTCTTCATTTGTATTTGATGAGAACCCTCAAGTTATACACCGGTGCTATCAAGATGCTATGGCATTTGTCCAAAAATTTTGGGAAACTGGATTTAATGCTAACCATGACGTTCAATCCAAATGGCGTTAAATAAAAGATGAATGGGCCAATTTCTCAAGATCGACTGAATCTTGTCACGTATTTTTCATGCAAAATTCAATAAATTCAAGGATGATATAGTACAAAAAGTGTTCTTGGAATAGTACTGGCTTATGCTTATGTGATTGAGTATATAAAAAAAAAAGGTTTACTACTTGCTCATGTGGTAGTCATAATAGTTGAGAGTGATAAGCTAAGAACACCTGAAGATTTTGATAGAATCGTAAGAGCAGAAATACTATCTAAAGAGGATAAGTCTCAATTGTATGCAACTCTTCTCAAGCACATAATACATGGTCTTTCTAGAGATAGAAATCCAAAAAGCCCATGCATGAAACATGGTAAATGCAAGAGACATTTTCCTAAGCCTTTCTCCTCAAGCACTCTAAATAACAAATGATTCATTTCCAATATACAGAAGGTGCAATATGGCTCAAGTACAACTTGATAGTGAATCTCAAATTATGGTTGGCAACAATTGGGTCGTCGGGTATAATTCTTGGCTATTTTTGAAATATGACTGCCATATCAATGTACAGATTATTAGTACTATAATATCTGTGAAATATTTGCACAAATACATATTTAAGGGCCTTGATAGAGTAGAGGTTGAGGTGCGACCTAGTCTGAATTATGATAAAGTACAACAATTTGTTTATGGTAAATGGATATCTGCACCTGAAGCACTATAGAAAATTTTTGAATTTGAAATGAATCACAGGTATCCATCAATTATCAAGTCACAAATTCATCTTCCAGGCATGCAATCAGTGTGATTTAGGCCATAACAAAAGGTTGATGATATCTTGAACGATGAACAAAACTCAATGACAAAGCTTACCGAATTCTTCACAAAGAATCGGGAATTACAAGCTTTAGCAGATGAATAGAGAAGTATCCTTTAGGTACAAAATACTTACTTATATAGTGAATTTCCTGAATATGTTGTCTACCATCAAAATACTAAAACGTGGACTGAAAGAGTACCACGTAACAAAGTTGTTAGAAGGATTTATATTGCATACCCTTCTGACGGAGAAAAGATTTTATCTTGGATCTTCCTTAACCGTGTCAAAGTCCCAAATTATTTGAACATCTATTAATTATTAATGGAACCACTTCCAACACTTTCAAAGAAGCAACAGATAGACGAGAACTTTTGGAGAGTGATAATTATATTAGACAACGCTTATTTGAGGCAAGTTTAGTACGCGTACCTTCTTCATTTAGAAGATTATTTGTGTCTATTTAAATACATTGTGAACCAACTAGAGTGCGTGGCCTGTGGGATGAATTCTTTTTCTATATTCTTGACCGTTCAGTTTCATCCTATCAACCAAACAACGTCCTTGCCGTCAATACCCTTCCATGTGAATTGCAAAAATGGTTGCACAAGTACAGTCCTTGAGATATAAAAGAATTTTATATACCTTCAATCCCTGAAGAATGTGACAACTACTCAACTCTTCCAAGAGCCATCGAAGATGAGCTCTTAGTCAACATACTTGATGAGCATGTTAGATGAATAGAACATTTGAACTCTGACTAGAATAATACATTTCGATTGGTTACTTCAACCATTCAAGGGAAGGACAACAAAATATTCTTCATAGATGGCCCTTGAGGAATAGGTAAAGCATTCTTATACTGTGCCCTTTTGGCATACCTAAGGAAAAGAGGTCATATTGTCATTGCCACAGCAACATCACAAATCGTAACAACTCTTTTACCCAGTAGAAGAACGGCACGCTCAAGATTTAAAATACCTCTTAATCCTGATGCTACGAGTATGTGTGGGATAAGGAAACAGTGCGATCTTGCAAAGTTATTGAGTTATACTATTGCTATAATATTGGATTAAGCGTCGATGACTAATTGGTATGCATTTGAAGCTTTAGACAAGAAATGGTTAAGGGACATTTTAGACTCTCAATTACCTTTTGGAGGAAAAGTTATTATTTTAGGCGGTGACTTCAGGCAAGTTCTACCAATGATGAAGAAATGATCTACAAGTCAACAAATTTTAGTGAGTGTGCAAAAATCCTTATTTTGGAGTAAGTTCAGTTCTTGAGATTAAAGCAAAATATGAGAACAGTGAATGATTTGCAATTCTCTGAGTTTTTGTTGAATGTTGGTAATGGCATAGAGCCTACTCTCAACGGAGACTTTATAAAGTTACCTTCACAATTGGTGCTTCCTTGGGAAAATGATAATTTAACTTTTGAATTAGTTGATTCAGTATTTCCAAATATGGCTGAGCATGCAAATGATCCAACTTTTGTGGTTGAAAGAGGAATTATCAGTCTAGAAAATACTAATGTTGATAATATCAGTTAAGTGGTTATACATTCTTTTCCTGGAGAAGAAGTTGAATATACATCTTGGGATTTGGTTGATCGTGATAACCATATCCTCAAATACCAACAGGAGTTCTAAAATTCCCTTTGTCCAAGTGGTATGCCTCCACATAAGTTATTGTCGAAACATGGATGCCCAATAAAGTTTTTTAGAAATTTTAATCTTGAATTGGGTCTTTGCAATGGAAGGCGGCTAATATGCTATGATTTGAGAACAATGTTTATAGATGTTGTGGCTGCAACTGGTCATTGTGCAGGTACAAGAATTTTTTTACACCGAATACCACTGAATATGCAAAAGATAACGAACTTCTTTTTGTAGTAAAAAGGAAACATTTTCTAGTTTGTTTAAATTTTGCACTAACAATTAGCAAAGCTTAGGGACAAAAAATTCCAAATGTCGGAATTTTCCTCCGCAATCATGTCTTTAACTATAGTCATCTATATGTAGCCCTTTCTAGGGGCATGTCTCAAAGTACTATAAAGCTTTGGTCAAGAATGGAAAATAGAAAGGAAAAATGGAGTATACATAAAGAATAATGTGTATAAAGAGGTTCTTTTACCCAAAAAAATATATAATTTATTTACAGGTAAATTTAAGAATTTATACATTCATTCATTAATTATTATCATAGCAATATTCTATATGCATACATATCATGATTTTGAAATAATTTCATTTTATTAAAATATATTAATTTTATAACTGCTCTTATGTCTGTTTCGTATCATAGGATCTACAAAATTTGCAAAAGTTTCAATAAATGAAGATATCATACATCACTTGAAGAAACAAATGGATGCATGGTATTCTTGGAAGGAGAAAATATCCAAGGTCATAATCTTACAAAGGTTAGTTATAACTTTCCAAATTCACAAAACAACAAATACGTGACAAGAAACATTAAGACGTTTTGTATAGTTTAAAATTTTCACTTACTAACATATCATACTTTTGAAAAAATAGGGATAAAAAATGAAGATATTGAGTCCAAGTTCGAAAATTATTGTTAGTGTTAATGGTCTAGATTTAGGATGAATAATACTAAGAGTATTGAGAAATCAAAAGTAGCACATGGGTAATTACTCACATCATAAAAAATAAAAAAATAAAAAAGTATACTATTTTACTAATTCTAATGCTTTGGGTATTCAATAGGTCAAAAAGAACTGGTTGGATAGAAGGATGGAACATAACAGAGGTATGTGTCATAAAAGCTAAAATCTCAACTGATTTTGTTATTTCTATAGTGAGGGGTTAGAGAGAGAAGGAATTTGAATGAGTCATAATTATTTTAGTACAAATCCCATTTGTGCTTAAGACTATCAAAACATGTAATACTATCTATTTCATAATATTGAGGAGTGATACTATTTTCTATATCATTCACTACAGAAAATATATGCGGAAAGCATATCACTTTGATATACAGATGGTACACTATATTTCTCAGTAAATATCTATTTATAAAATATATTTATTACTAATTTTGTATATTTTGGATTAAACTATTACAAGGAATGTCAAAGACTATGGTGTGAAGATGTTAAAAAAAATATAAAAATGACTATAAAGCTGCTACCTAACAGGTAATTTTAAAAAATTGCACAACTATGAATTACATCATCTTTATTTGTATGGTTACTACTTACAACAACGTTATTATTTTGTTCATGATATATATAGCTACAGTATCTTGCAAGCCTTTATTTGAAGAAGAAGCAGTCACCTCATAATGGTCAAGAAGGTTGATGAATAAATATGTGCAGTCACTTCATCAATAGTATGGCTAAACAAAGATATTATAAAGTGTTGTTCAAATATAATCTAGATCATTATATTTACCAATCATTATCATTTTATACTACATAATTTTCCAAAACATTTATGTGTAATATATAACCACTTTTATAATACAACGTTAAAAATTGCACCACATAAAATAATTAATAGATAAATAAATAATTATGATTCTAGGACAATATGATTTTGGACGAGTTACACACACATCAAGTGTGCCTCAATCACTCGTATATATAAAGAAAGTGTCCCCATTTGTGTGATTTCATTTTATGTACTTCCATTTTACACCTCATTTAGTACTAATAATTTCAAATATATCATATTATCCCACGACTTATAATTTTATAACTACCATATTAACTTTTTTCTCTATATCTCCTAAAAAAAACTTATTTCTCATTCTTTTTAAAGTCACGTACATAGTGTATGTGTTTCCCACTAGTCAATAATACTATATGAATGAAAACCAACAACGATAATATAATAATAATAATAATAATATTTGATGTTTGGGGAAAAAAAAAAAGGAAACCAAGAATAATAATAACATTCATAAATACGTCTTATATTAACATATTTTTTTATGTCATATTATATATAGAATATATAAAGAAAGAGCTCCACTTTGGTCTAACAGTCTCTTCCTTTGATTTTTTTTGTCTATTTTTAATTTTTAAATTTTTATAAAAAACAACCAAGAAGTTTTTATGTAGAATAATTGCTTTCTATTTTTTCCTTATTGGAATTTTAAAATCACAAACATATTGTGTGACGATGCCCATAAGGGTACTACTACTTGACTTTAATAACCACTAGTATTTTGGTGTAATTTTAAATTTGGGTGTAATTAAAAAAAAACACATACACAATAATATAACTCATGCCTATAACTTCCCATAGCCTTTAACTACCCATACCCCACTTTATTTTTCAATCATATTAATTAATTTATTAATTGTAGTATAATGTTGCACACACGTAAAGCGTGCATTATGGACTAGTTTATAGTAACCGTCAATTATATACTTTTTATAACTACCTATTATAAATATAAAAAAATTTATTTTGAATTTTAAATAAATAAGGTTATGAAAAATTATTGAAACAATTGGTTCAAGACACGCCTATGCATGTGCTCGCATCTATAAGTTCTACAACTCAACTCCTATTGAATAACTATAACTATGTATTTAATTTTAAATAATTACATTAATAATTTTCTACAGTTACCATTAGGATCATATAGTTTAATAAATAAAACCTTATGCACAAAAACGTAATCCTAATAGGCATTAGAACATAGGCAAAATGTGCAAACATGTGGCAGTTGATATGAAACGACCTTTTGGTAACTATCACTAACCCTAAGTAGCATCCACAAGTGTATGTTTAGCTTTCCACTTGGAGAACATGGAAGAATGTGCAGATTTATAGTGCTTGATACGAAACTACTCCTTGGTAAGTATGACTAACCCTAAGCAGCATCCAATATCGTTCGTTTAGCTTTCCACTTGAAGAATATAGGAGAACGTGCAAACATTTGGCTGTTGTTATAGAACAACTTAATGCAAATCTTCATTCTCGCATACTATAAATAGTAAAGGATAAAATCCCAAAACAATAATATACGTTATTGCCTATCCACTTGAAGAAACTATTCACAATCAACTACCCTTAAGCATCCATGAAATCTATTAAGATGTTTAATCTATGGAGGGTTCCACGAAGGTATGTTATTGACAATGGCAGTAAGTGCAGTTTTCTATAAAGTGACCACTCTCCATGGAACACAGTTAGTACCAGGTGGTCTAAATGAGTAGGTTCAAGTAGAATTTCAAAAACTCCCAAAGAAATTCTTTGAACATGAAATGTTTTTGTCCATTGAAAGCATGCGAAACACAGAGCAAAACACTAGCTTCTTCCATTGGTTTGTTGATTGGGACGGCAACGAACTCTTGTTCATGCCCCTGTTGAACTCCTTCAATATGATGACATATAATAGTTGGGGAATGATAGAATATCATTCTATGAAACATTGTAGTCTCATCGAACAACAAATTCTTGTTGATTTGTGATTGGCATTTGGATCAGTGTTCAACAATTCGAAAGTGGAGGAATTTATGGTTGGTTGGGGATTCACCAAAAGTATGGAATATGCTATCACCCTTGGATATTGGCAAAATGCTGCTAAGGTCTTTTGGAATCCAAACATAGTGGACATCAGACTTCTGCAACATATCAACAGGGATTCTATGGTTGTAGAAGTTTCCAGGGTGAACTATAGAGAGTTGGTAATGGTAGTCGAAAGGGAAGAAAGAGTGGATTGTGTCTTTGCTAGCATTAGGAAGAATCTTGTCTAAATCCACAAACTTATTTCGAACTTGCTAGTTAAAATTAGGTTTTTGATCTTGATAGTAGAACTTAATTTTGATGTTTATATATATATATATATATATATAATAATATATATATATATATATATATATATTGTGGTTATATGTATTTGATATTTTAAATATGAATTTTAGGTTTGTAAGCTACATTTACGCGATATTAACACATGAGCCATTGCTTCTATTTTGGATATTAGAATGGTAGCATGTGATGGCTGGAATTGAATAGAGTATTGCTACTTCCATGATATAGTTATGAGGAAATTTTTTTTTTTAAAAAAAAGGTAGTTACAAAATGGAAATTAAAAAAACATATATAAACTAAGAAAAAAGTGAAATTATCACAAAAAAAATGAATTGGAAATTGGTAAAATGGAATTTTTAAGAAAAAATACTTGAAATTGTAAAATTAAGTATGAATCAAATATGGTGAAATTCAAAAAAAAAATGGAGGATTTATATAAAGTAGTTATAGTAAAAATATAAACCATCGTTTTATAGTAAAAATATAAACCATCGTTTTAAGGTTATTGTAAATAATTAAAAAAAATTTGGGTACTACTCTAGTGGGTCCAATAGGTGCTATATATATGGTAACTAAAACGGCTAAGTTATGTATTCATATAGGCCCAAATTCTTTACTTGTATCTTGTTTACAAACGACTTAGAAAGGTATAAACAAAATGGTGTGGTGCACAATCATAGTTCACTTGTATTTTGAGAAATTATGTTCTCCCTAATAAAGCAGAGCAGCCAAAATTCCCTAAGTAGCCAAAAATTACAGAAACAACACAGAAATTTTCAAGGAGATGATGCATAGAGGACGGTTAGCAGTCAATATTTGTATACGAATAAACAATGTTGAGAGATAACTCCCATCCAGAGATTATAAGTTAACTCATCTCAAGTTGACCTTAATCATATGTTCCTTAAAGATAGTTTCTCAAGTTAGAAGGTCAAGAAAAAGAACACACAACGAATGGAGCAGTGAATGGCCAGTTGGTCCCTTATGAAGGCAATTTATTTGAAAAGTTCTATTTCCAACAGCAAAGGCATATTGAACACATAAGTATATCAACCGATGACACTCTTCCCAATAATGAGGGTACAAAAAAGGTAATGATTGGTACAATAGGACATTTATTACTTTTCTTAATTTTAATAGAAACATAAATGTTATTTTGAATAGGTTCGAGTCATGAGTAAGAAAAAAACAACCAACAACATTCAAAAATGGTAAGATGAACTAGAGGAATTCACAAGAGATCTCAAAGAGAAGATGCACAAAATTTTAGAAAGTGTTATTGGAATGGCACACAGCCTGGACTACTTTTGACTTGGTTTGATTAGGGAGATGAAAAACTTGAAGGAAGAACTGAAACCAACAAATAGAAAGAATCATTTGCAAAAAAACATAGCACTCGTACGAAGCACGTCAGTGGAACCATATTCCGGGCGGATACTCTTAAGATTTCAGAGGATGTAACTTCTCCACTGAAGAAGAATAAATAGCCATTTTCTGATGTCTGTAAAATTGCTAAACTTGGAAAAAACAAATTAATTCCTTCAAAAAAAAAGAATATACAAAAAGGTAGACTCGTTGCCAAATTCTAAATCATCAATGTCTTCAACATCGCATCCTAGCAAAAAATTGTTCAACTCAGGTAGCAGAAACATGTCAAGAATGTTCCCAATATGCCATACTATAAAGGGAAAAAAGGTATATTTGTGGTGAAGTGTTTGTAATTTTTGTTATATTCTTGAAACCACTAAATACATCATAGATCCATGTATTTACAATGTATTTTAAGAGGATAGACATGCGGCAAAATAGACTTAATTAGTTTAGAAAAAAAACCAAAGGTGCTTAAGAAAGAAAGTTTCCTTATTCCTGACACCTTATCATTGGCCGTCCAATGCAAGCTTGTTTATTGGTTGCTGGACATTCAGAGGGAAGATAACAATGTAATTATTAATGGAATCATTCTTTTAATATATGTCTTGGTTTACTTGAATTGAGAAAAAATTTAAAACTGTTTATTGTAGGACTTCAATGGTTAAGACGCTTGGTCAAATTGCAACTAAGGGAAATTTGTGGACCTTATTGCTAGAGGAGTGGAGCCATGCAGAGATAATTAATTTAGTGATTTTGGTGTCCTTAATAGGGAATATATATTAATATGTTCTTTATTTTATGAATAGGTCATAAATTGTTCGTGTGCCATGCAAACATTTCGAAGGAAAAAGATGAAACCACGGGGTAAACAATGCATATGGTACATACTGGCTTGGATGCAAGTGAATGAAATAAAACACATCTCATAAGTATAGGTTATTATATATTAAATGTGGGAACTTGATTGAAGAGGATTGTTACCTACATCTTCTATAAATAGAAAATAGTATTGCATGGGACCATATCCGATGAATTATTTTCAAACTATTTGATTGAGGTAAATTTTGGTCAATTCAAAGAATTATCCGCATTCAGACCTTTCGTCATGTGAAAAGGTAATTTTTATAATGGATGTCCACATTTTTTGAACTCTAACACTAGCTACATTATTTAAACCTAAACTCTACCAGATATGTATACCAATGAACGTGGGAAGGAAACATTGGTACATGTTTGTGTTAGATATTTGTGCATGTGAAATATTGGTGTTCGACTAGTTGCCAAGAGATGATGAAAAACAAGGATGTCTGATCAAGTCAAAATTTGTGGTAAATTGTTACATTTTGTATTCGAAATGATACATTTTCTTTTGTTCGCAGAAGTGAAATAAATTACTACAGCATATCATGATCCTGGTATGACAAGATAAACATGGCTTTCCAGTATGCAAACACAAGATAGATTTCTCTTCTTTCATCTAGAAAATACTCAGTTGGTGCCAAGGCAACCAAACGGGAAGGAAAATTGCGATTCTTAATTATCTAGATTTTATGTATGTATAAACCTGTAATTATTGTTTCATTGTCCAATTACACAAGGTTTGATTGTGGAATATGTGTAATGAAGTACATGAAATTTATAGATGACTTGAAGGAAGGGATTGAGATTATTGTAAGTAAATCAATTTTTGTAATCATACTCTAAGGCCTTGTCTTAATTGAAAAACTTTTCTTCTCAGTTTGACCCAAATGAAGAACGAAAATGACTAACTGTGTCACTTTTCCTTAAGCCTGGAAACAAAATGAGAGGTCAATCTTCAAAAGACTTTGAAGAAATTCAAAATTTATTTGGTTGAAACCCTTATTGTAATTTTTCATAAGGACTATGGAACCCCTTATTGTGATTTTTCATAAGGACTATGGAACCATACATGGACATTTTCATGGTTTAATTTATTAATGTTAATCATTTATATTCTCAAGGCAAAACAATATAATAGTCTGCAATGAGAAATAAGCTTACAAACTTCATGTATTAAAATAAATACCAATAAGTTGACATAGTGGACAGGATATTGGACAACGCCAAATGAATTTTTCTCATGCATTAAGCACATGGAACTCTAGTTACGACACTAATGAAATCATAAAGCCTACAGCTTTTGGATTTGACATAATTTTTTTCTTATTAACCTAGACGTTCCAATTGCATCCAAGTGCCCTTATTTCCTAATGCAATATTGGAAGCCCTACGTACAAATTTTTCACAGTTCTTCACAATAACGTTGAAGTGCAGCATATGAGAGTTTATTTTTTATGCATATTAACATCTATAGTAGATGGATTCAAAATAATATAGTGGATCGGTTGCAAATATATTCACAGAGATGTTAGGAGATAATCCATCTTCATTGAGGAAATTTGCAACATTCCAATTGGGTTGGTTGGATCCAAATATAATCCAGATATCAGCTCTCTAGTTTCGTGCACAAAGGGGTTTATAACGGTCACAAAATTCTTCTTTAATAATTTTGGAACAATCATAGGAGTGTAGAATCATTGAGTTAAGGCAGGGCATATACAGGAGGTGCCTCAGTGGCCAAACCTGCACTAATTGGAAAAATGTCTACTCGTTCATTTAGTCGTTAAGTATATCGGTCACACCATTGGCAGAAAATTGGCTAGGGACTAGTCAAACTAGATATACATTTGGTATATTATCTAGCGAATCTTAAGACAATGACGTTGATTTTCGTTGTCATGCACGTAATTGTATAGACCTGTACCTTGAGTGCGAATTGTTCCATTGAAATTTGGATACATTTACTTAAAAAATCTGGATGCACTAATTGTCCTATGTTAGAAATTTTGAATGAACACAAAGTTCTTGTATACTGGTCCATTTTATAACCAGTAAATATTGCATTAACAGCACAAAAAAATTGTAAATATTTATTTGTATTTTAAACAGATTTGAAAAAGAAATTAAATTATCAAGCAACAACTTTGGCATCAAAATGAAGACTTGCATGTTCTTTCCCATTACACAAAAGTTGTAGTAACTAATGAAATGCACACCATAATACTACAACCAAGAAAATTTTATGGTTTTTACCTTTGGATCAAAGAATAATCCTTCTACTAACCCAAGGACAAGGAACATGATGTTGATTGCTGACATCCTTGGATATTTAGTTGATGTGGACTAGTCGCACTGCTCCATGGCCTAGACTATCGTAAAGTCAAATGAATTTGTCTATCAAGCAGACGTATCCTAGGTCCAACACGACTATCTGCAGGTTGTCCGACAATGAGAGGCATGGCCAATCTATTTTTTAATAAATGTTAAGGATTCTAGTAGTAGAATATCTTCCCAACTAATACCCAATCAAATGTTTTTTTAAGACCAGAAAATCTTTGCAATAAATGCCTAATCAGTTGGTTTTCATGTAACAAGAGATCTTCGTAAACTTAAAGAATGCTAACGAAGTGGTTGATTTCTACCTTGGGATAATGACAAAGGGTGAATCTAGTCTGTGAAACGTACCACAACTATTAACACATGATATTGACAGATCATTGTATAGACTATTAGACAAATTTTATTGAACCAATACAAATACTTTGGTTGAGAGACAAAGCAGCATTTGGTTAAGGGCAGAAATTGCCACTACAATTTTGAAAACTCCCTCCCCCTCCTTCCCCTAAAAGTTCAGGTTAGGAAATTGTCCATTAGGAGAGCTAATATTGCTGCAGAGAATGAAAAATGCGAGAAAGTTGAGATTCATAAATATTGCAAAGTGGTAATATCTCTAATTGCATGGATGATGCTAATATAATACTGATATTAGAGGATAATGCTAAACTTATTATTAAGTTTAATTCTTACTCTTTGAAGTGGATACGTAGAGTAGGGAATAGAACTAATCATATGGGTGCAAAATTTGCAACCCTTTTGGTGAATTGCATTGAGTAGAAGTCTATCTTTCCCATTTGGCTAGAAAATTTAACAAAGGATGACATGAGAAAGTTTCCCATCTTCTGTCAAGATTCCTTGTAATATCAAGTGGTTTTAATCTAAATGATATTATTTCTGACCAAAAAAAAAAAAAAAAATCTCTTATTATGGTAACATAATACTTTTAAGAGTAACAAAATCCAATACATTCACGTCAAAAACAAAATTAAAATCAATATTTTGCAAGGGACATTCTTTTTTCATTATAAAATCATTTTTTAAGTACATGTAAGCAGTTATTTCACCAAAATTGTCAACAATTGATTTAAGAAATTTTCGTTATGAATGAAAAAAATAACTTTTTTGTATTGGTTTTAGGGTTACACTAATGAATTTTATGACCAACACATTAATTTTCGCGTTAGGATTATGCACCTTGATTAAGTATGTAGTTTCATTTTAGAGAAGCACTTTATTTTCTTAGGTAAGTATTTTTGTGTATTTGTAAGTGTTTATCCATTAAATTTTCGCCACGACATGCCACCTATCTTTCATACATGAACTCTAAGCATATGCGTCACCATAATTAATTAAAACAAAGAAAAGAAATTATCCAACATAATTATATATTGTTTTGTTACAAATGAATTGCCCTCGAACAATCAAGCTAGCATTGGGTAAAATAAAGAATGACCCAATTATCACGAACCATGTGCTAACGAATGCATAGAAGCTAGCCGAATCATGTCCACCTATCGTCCTCTCTTCAATCGCGTGCACAAAAACATTTCCAATCAAAAATATGTGGAGCTAAAATTAAAAATTAACAAGCCGGTTGTCTTTGAAGAATAACTACCATTGCAACATACTTAAGATTGGTGGATAGGTTGAAAACTTCAGCAACTTTTTCAGGAACCTTGTACCGTAAGCCCATATTTTGCCTCAACAAGTTTTCAGACAAAGAGCTTAGAATCTGATGAATGTTTAAAATAATTTTGGTAAATATCTAAATGAAAAAATTCAAGTTTGATGGAAAAAATCCCTGCCATTTCAACAAACTTCATAGGTAGCAGAATTCCCATAATGTAATCTTCAACCCTATCTATCGGCTCATCTAGCAATCTACCATCCCATTGAATGTATGTTACACTCCATGGTGGATAATGTTTGGGAAATTGTGATTAGGCAATAGATACATTTTCTCAAACTCCATCTTGGCTAGCATTGGTTTTGGATTCTTCCCTTTGATGTATTCTAGTTAGTGGACGCATTAATTTCTTTTGATGAAATCATCTAATGACTCGTACACTTCACATGGAGTATAGAATACAGAGCAGTCCACCCCTCTAGAAAAACTCTTAACGCATCTCCCTAAATTTTATACGTGTATAGTATATTTATAGGTGGTGGTGCAGGCTAGAAAATAGTGCTACACACACTGATTTGGCGGCAAAATGATCGGCCAAGGAGTAAAATTTCTCTATAGGACCATCCACAACCAACCTTTAGGGACACAAATTCTTGCTTACTTGAAACTTTTCACTCAAAATATACTTCTCCTATGGCATCTAGTTTACCTAATATATACATAATTTATTTTTTAGAACGTTATAATTTTAAAAATTCATTATTATGTAAAAAGTAATACAAAATAAATAAGAATAACCTTATCGAATTGTATGGTATCTATTTCTCATTGTAAATCATCAAGTGTCCTGGGTTTTTTAAATGGTTGCCTATTGTCTAACGGCCATCGCTGCATCCTTGGTATAACATTTCGGTCATATTTAACAAATTTGATAAGAAGCACATTCAAATACTCATAAGTCCATACCTGTATTGCATATAAGATATTTTATACTAGAAAGTATTAATGTATTCAAATGTAATCCCTATAAAAATTTCAATTTTTACTTACCTCCCATGCAAAGCTAAGCCCTCTCATTGTCCTACTATTGATCCTAGATACTTCGCACATAGAACTGTAGAGTGTTTATAGCCCCGCTCCTCTCTAGTTGTACTGGCCAACAATTTCGATGTTTCTAGAAACAGAAGTCATGATAGACTTACAGTATCATTATTTGTCTTTAGGATACAACAATTGAGCATATACAAAATGAATTGCCTACATAACATTTGCACCAGGGTTTGGTTGCTAATGTCTACTTGTACATCCCTAAACTCTGCTTCCATAGATGGCTTTGATGCTCACATCACTGGTGTATGTATGTTCAAGGACCCAACCAAGCAACCCTCTTATATATTCAACCTTATCGTTCCTTTTAATAGAACGAGGAATCAATATCTCTCCAACTCTTAAGCCGATGATGCAGTGGAAGTCTATCGGCGTCAATGTCATCTCGCCAATGGTAAAGTGGAAAGAGTTTTTGGTGTCCCACCACCTTTCTGCCAAAACACATAGAAGGCTTGGATTAGTTTCAATCCATGGTAAACCATTAAAAAATGCATCAAATTGGCTCTTTCTATCTCCAATTTTACTATGCACGGTAGGCTCTACCACCAACTCTTCACGTCCACTAGTGATCCACCCGTACACAGCGAATACGCTTCCTGTGCACACATAAAAGGTGGAGTCAGTATTTGAGGGGAAAAAATTAAATGCATTATGCCTAACAAAAAAGACATTCAAAATTACAAATTTAGTGATACTGACCTATCTGGTTCTAAATATGCTCGATAGGTGCTTCAAGTCATCATTAATGAGCAGATCATAGCCCTGGTTGTAGTTTTGCTAAAAAGTTCTGTAACCAAGTCCCTCCATAAGTTTGGTGATGGGTAAAAGGATGTTGGGTATAAGGCTACAGCTGTCTAGGGTTATGGTGTTGTAGATGAGTAAAAGATTTGGTGAAAAAAGAGGTTGTAAATCTTATTTGGTAGAGACTTAGTAGTTTCGTACTGGGTTACATTTGTTGTTGTACCATCATTTGGGCTCCCCATATCGGCCAATAAGTTCTACAGGGAATTAGATACATAACATAATTACTACAGAGAATTTAACACCACACTAACCCTTTACCTATTGCATTAAAAACCTTCAACTACCATAAATTCTATTTAAACACGCATTTAGATGAATTTGGTATGAACAAGTGTGCAAATTACTGAAGAAGAAATGATATTATACAAAAGAAAGAGAGTGATTCCTGGTTGAAGAAGTAGTGATATCGTACAAAAAAAGAGAGTGATTCTTGATTGAAGACTAATTGATATCATACAAAAGAAAGAGAATGATTCTTGGAAGAAGATGGGCAATAACCCAACTAGTTGGCAGTGGTAATGAGTAGGTAATGGTTTTGCATTCACAATAATTCCAAAATTCTCGTGCATGTAAAGATGGATGTGTCGGACGTGGAATTTATATAGCGTCAAAATCGAACATGTTGCTAATTAGAGCTTATTCTCACAGATTCAGAACTTCTACAACAAGCATGGATGACCCAAAAGGAATATGTCCAATGTTGGATTTGAATGAAGCCTTGATCAACAATTGTGAGAAAGGAAATTGGGCAAACATGGAACATACAGAAGGCATGAAGGAATAGCTTAGAACAATATAGCTGCATATGGATGACGAATATGTTGTTGATGACTTGTCGTCTGACCATGCAATGAGCATGGAATTTGAGTCCATGGAAGATGCTGAATGTTCTATACCCTTCAAGGTAGGGCAACCGGCTTCAGAATTTGTAAAGTTGACAAGCTGAAGCAGAACCAAATTGGTGTAACTTGGTTTCGCAAATGGGTTTCATATTGAGAGTGTGAAAAGTTGAAGCACCACATACATCGCACTGACAAATAAAGGGAGCCAAAAGCACTAACATGAGTGAATTGTCCGGCATGTTTTTGAATTAAATACGACACTCATGGTCAAAAATATATTCTCACTGATTTTGTGAGAGAGCACAGCCACAATCTAGTCAAACCATCCACAATTCCTTTCTTGCAATGGCACAGGTTTGATCTGAACCAAACTATGCTCAAGCTAAATTGTTGCGACGTGTTGGTGCTTGAACAAGTCAAATAATGAAATTATTTGTAATTCAATTTGAAAAATACAATAATATCGTCTTCAAATTAGAAGACTTGTACAAAAAGTTAACCATCGAACGTGCTAAAGACACTACAGATGGGGATGGTGCAGTAGTTATTCGATATTCAAAGGGCAAGAGAAATAGTGATATCAACTATTATTACACCTATGATGTTGATTAATGTAGGACAAGGACTCTAGATTATGCAACGTCTTTTGAGCTGATTCCCAATTGAAGTTTGATTGCAGCAGCTTTGGTGATGTGATGGTTTTTGACAACACATACAAAACAAATTATTATAACCACCCTTTTTATTGTTTTATGTGGCATTAACCACCATTTTTCAACCACTATTTTCACATATGCTCTTATTTAAGAAGAAAAATCTGATACTTATGATTGGGTTATAGAAAAGTTTTTGGAGGCAATAGGTAAGAAAAAACCACTTGCCATTCTAATTGACAGGGATAAGGCAATGCGAAAGGCAATAAAGAGGTATTTTCCAGACGCCAAGCACGGGTTGTGTTGATGGAATTTGGCGAGGAATGCCTATGCTAGGACACAATCAAAGGAATTTGTTGCTATGATGAATTACTGCATGTTCAAAAATTGTTCACCAGATCAATTTGATGACTATTGGCAAAATATAGTACAAAGCTTTGGTTTTGAGGAAAATTAATGGGTTAACAATGAGTTTACCACAAAAGAGAGCTTTGGTAACCTCATATTTGCAAGGTAACTTCTTTGGTGGGATAAAGGCAGCACAAAGATGTGAAAATAGGAATGATTCTTTGAAATCATATCTTAAAAGGACCATGCACTTCATTGAGTTTTTCCAAAATTTTGATTTAGGGATTGAGCGATTATGGAATGATGAAGCAAAGAATGATAATCTTACAGAGAATACCAACTTATTGCCAGCAACTGAGCTAGTTTGGCTGGAGAGGCATGCTCAAAATTTATACACCCGAAATATCTTGATCCTAATTAGGAATTATATGAAAAGTGTAGCATTATACGACGAGGTTGGATGGATGATGGTAATCAAGGCATATATTTCCTATCTTGAGCCTACTCCAACATGCAATGGAGGGTAATGTTCATTAAAGCTACACAAGCAATGAAATACTCTTGCATGGAGCTAGAGTCCCTCACTTACCATGTACTCATATGTTTCAGGTAATGTTGATTGAGATAATATGGCTATATGAAAAAAATTTCAAACAGTTGCATTTTACAATGTTGGACAAGAAAGGCTAAGAAATTCATAGTTTGTACCTTCTATAAATGTACCCCTTGAATGCCATGACAGGATGGTCAGATAATGTATTTGACGAGTAAATATGGTACAATGTATTATTACGCATCCAAAACAATAACAGGAAACAATGACACGAAAGTAATCATCCAAAACAAAATCGAACACATGAATGAATTATACTTGTCAACAGTGCCAGATGGTATGAAAAGTCTTTCGCCATTTGAACAGTGCTAGGTATTCGCTATCCGGAGCATTCAACAACTAGGGGGATCATGGCAGAAAACAATCACAGAGAAAATGCGGGGAATGCAAGTAAGCAACAAATTGATAATGCACAAAGTCATTCTACGTCTTTACTTCAAGTCTTTATCTCTAATATATATATGTATAGATCATATACAAACACTAATTTGTTGTCGTTATAAAATTGTTAAAGGGAAATAAATGGACCTATAATGGGTGAATTTGCAAGATGGCCGATGAAACAATAAACGAAACAGATGCATCCTACTTGGCCGATAAAGGTTTATTTGGAAATTATGTTACCAATTAAGACCCGTAATCATTTGTATATTTTTCTCATGTTGAAGTTCATTACACATTAGGTGGCTTGTGGGATTCCATGCATATTCAAGTAATCATACCAACACAGCTTCATACAATTAAAGTACAATAATCTTGTTTATGATTGTTGATTTCTTTTCAAATGTAGAGTGGTCAACCATATGGGGATCAAGTAACGTTAAACTTGAGTGAGAAATATTTCCTAGAACCAATAGAGGGTGAAAATTGGGATCATTTCATTCTTCTGGACAATTCATTGCAGTGTTTTGAAGATGTAGAGTGGTGAATTTTCCCTACTCTAGTTGGCATTTCTTTGTTTCTTAGAAATGAAATGAATGTGTATCACTTCCACCTGCTTTCTTCTAGGAGAAGTTTAGTAGGGAAGCCATGGGTAGGCGTTTGCTTGGATTATTAGAAATTTTAATTATGTTGTTATGGTTTGTTCAAATTTGTGGTGTTTCATCATTTATCCTGCTTTATCATGCTCAATCACATAATTTGTCAATGGCCATTCTTTCAACGAACCATAATGAACCATAAACATTCAAAAGATCATTACAAAATTGAAAAACTTACACATTAATACAAAAGGATCCATATCATTCTTAACCATCAATAGGGGTATCCACAATACCTCCACAAAACCATTAATCATTGATTCATCATATATGCATTGAAAACATCAAGGTCCCAAAAGCATCCCATAACTAACACATGAACACCCATGTTACACCCTAAAGACAATCCACATCATCCTCTCATAAAGACCACCCCAAAAGTGGATAATATCACATGATTAATATATTAAACAATAAAAGTAGTTAAGAACTAAAATATAAACATTTAGTCTTAACAATGTTAACACTATAGTAGTCAAAATATCATCCTAGAGTTGAGAGATCAATAAACAGTAGGTCAAGCAAGAATGGATCTAAGAGTTATCAGCCTCCTCTTCACGTTGAGCATCTGTCTCCTCTTCATTCGTTATATCAACGGTCTCCTCTTCATCAAAAACCTTTGTCTCTTTCTTAGATTCCTCTTCCTCAACCATGCGGGATTTATAATATTCCTCATAACTAGCCAGCCTAAACTCTCTCAATACAAAGTCCATTTTAATTTCAATCCTCTATAATCTGTTGTGCTCCTTATTCAATCGCTTTTCAAATTTCTTGTCAAATTTCATAAGATGCTTGTTTACATAACTAACAAAATTAAGAAGGTCAATTTGCCAACCCATTGATACTACAGTGATTTGAACATTTGTCATTTGATGCTGCTGCTACCTTTGCCTACTCATTTCCCTGAGCATTTTGCCCAGCATGTACATTTACTGTACTGGTGTCACCATGTATGAACTTCAGTACAGAGCACCCAGGTAAAATTACAAATTGCATTTTACTAAGGCATTGTACTGTACATCCAACGCCCATCAATAACATCCATGTTTTGCTTTTTCAATGTGGATGCACAAATACAATCATTAAGTGTGACTGCACCTTTAGCACTCTTAGGATTCAAGGGAACTTCAATCTCTTCAAAATCAAAGTAATAATTTGACCAAAACACAAGTTCTTTTGGTTCTTCAGACACAACAACATAATTGACTAGTTCCTTTCACAAGATTACGTATGTCAATGGTTTATTATGTGGCTTACAGTGGTCCTATGACCTTTGTTTAGAGCAAGAATTCTGGTTACAATCAGGTACACGAGTTGATGACACAGTGTGAGCTTTGCATTGTCAACTTCCTAGTACAATCGGAAATTTTGTGCATAGGATACAGGGTTGCCATAAGTTCCTCGACATTGACGATTGGTGATTTCATTTTCTGGGAACAGAAATCACTGCCTTCATCTAGACACTCAAGAATAGAGTTCATAATGATATAATCAATATTAATATAGACACCATTAACTTATTTAGCGTAGCTATAGAATATTCTATTTTAGTCAAGTTTGCATAGAGTTGCCTTAGTAAATTCATCATAAATAGGTTCCTTGATAGAAAGTAACTTCATCCAATGCTAAGCCATAAATCCATCAAGAATGTCAACTAATCCATTAACTAAATCATTAGCCTCAAACCATTGTCCATATACTATACTCTTAGCGCTATATGATTTGTACCTTTTTTCACAACTGGGGTTGAAGAAGCATTTTTCTCTCGACCAGCAGTACTCATGTGCATCGCGTATGTGTCCTGATCCTCCTAGACGATCGCTTCAAGTTGCAATTGGCATTGTAATTTACAGAAATGTGTTGGACACCGTATCTAGAATTTGGGAAAATTTATTAAACCCTAAAGTTTTGGAACCTTAGAAGATTAGACAAATGGCTACAAACGGAATCTGAGATTTTTGATGACTAATTGTTCTTTCTATTTCAATAAATAACACCACAAGCTTAAAACCCTAGTCTATCTCATCATAAATTTTGAGAGATCAGAGAAAACAGAGGCAAAAAAATAAAGGGAAAAAACTATAGAAGGCGAAAATAGAGGCAAAACCCTTGTCTTTTAACCATTGGAGATTTTTTTATTTTTTTATTATTTTTTTAAAAAATAATTTATAAGTTTTCATGGTTAATTTATTTATTTCATATTTAAATTATTTTTTATAAGTGTGTGTAATTACCTATAATAGTGACAAATGTCCACTTAATGTGTGTACAACACAAAAATTAGATTTATTTAGAAACTATTTTGCACATATAATAACTCGACATAATTTTAAAAAAATAAATAAATATTTTTAGATTATTTCCAAAACAAACTATTAGTAGATTGGTAGTTATTTAGGTAGTTACCTATTTCAAACTATTAAAATTTAAAATTTTTTAAACAAATTAGTAGTTACAAAAAAATTAAAATTCAAATAATTGAATTTCAAAAGAGTACAAAGGGAAAGACTACCAGGCCAAGGGTCTTTCTTTATATACATAATAATAAGATAAGATAAGATACTGTATGAATAAGTAACTCATAGATAAGGCACGCTTAATTTGTGTGTAAAATAAAGTAAAAATATTTAAGAAAAAAGTGGAAGTTATATTGTGTTTATGTATTTTTTTTAGGACGGGTATCAATGGGTCGTGTCAAATCCTTATCGGGTTCGTGCTAGAAATCTTAAACTTGAACAGGACCCATTAAGCTTTCATGTCGTGTCGGGTCTGATCTGTTTGATAATGGGTTGACCTGACATGACCTATATAACCCGTTAAGCTTTTCTACTATTATAACAATTACTTAATTTATCCGAATAACAAGATAACCCATTAACCCGTTAACTCGAATGATAACCCATTAACCTGTTATTATAAGGGTTGGCAAGGGTGTGTTTGTTATTATAATTATTGAGTTAAATTTCATAATTGCCCTAGTTATTTATTGGGTCATGTCGAGTGACCCTAATTCTAATGAGTTAAACGGGTCGTTCGATTTATTCAATCATATCTTAACAGGTTATCGCGTCAACCCGTTGGTTGACACAAAACGACCCATTCAACTTCGAGTCATAAATGGGTCTATCTAATATCAACTTAATTAAATTCAGGTCCTATTTAGACCTGTTTATTTTGTGCCGAATTCGTGTCGTGTTTGAAATCATTATTTTTTATAATGGTTAATTGTTTATGTTTGATAAGTTAGTAATAAAAGACATGTTACGAGGGTAATAAGGGTAATGTATAGAATGACGGACACCAAATCCCTACTCTTACTTTATATATAGTATAATTATTAAGTTAATTTATACAAGATCTAATAAAACATTTCTTTTATACAACTTAGATCTAATTAAAAATAATTTGAATATTGCACACACATCATGTGTGTGCATATCACTAGTAATTAGAGGTGTTAATTCGACCGGTGTTCGACTCAATATTACAAACACATCGCGTGTGTAGGTGTATGTCTATATATATATATATATATATATATATATATATATAAATATGATTACATATACAAGTTACAAATCTTAATATTTGAATGTGTATTAGTGTATATATCATATGTAGATTCAAAAAATAATTTATAAAGTCATAAATTCATTGCCACTTACCAAACCAATTCACCTAGCAAAATCATATTGAATCGCGAACCATTTTTATGTTATTACACTAATACGTTAGGTAACATAAGTTTGAAAATTAGACGTTTTGTAAAACATATTTTTATTATAAGTATAAATTATACGAATTTTAGTATATGAACATCATAAAATGTATGTATCGATATCGGTAAACGGATTATATTCCGCATCCTAGTCTAAACTATAATTGTTTATTAATTTAAGAAATCATTTCTAAATTTTGACATGATTATTTGATCAATTAACCGATACTCAACCCAATCTTCAAAATAAAAGTGGGAAAAAAGTATATACAATAACTATGACAATGTGTGCATCATTTAAGCGAAAAAAAGTAGAAGTGCATTTGTTTATTCAATTGATAATTGTCTCTTATACCACTATATAGTCTTACAAACTAATATTATGTTTTACTTATAAAATACATATATAGTCAACTGATTAAGCCCAAATGATGAATGTGGGTAATTGGATTTGGACTAAATTATTTAACTATTTGACCGATCATTTAACCAAAGTGTGATGTTATTACTTTTTTTGGGTCTAATTTACAATTATTATCAGAATTCAATTCAAAATTTCAATGTATGTATGCGTATTTGAACTAAACTGTTTTTGTTTTCGGTGTGCAGATAAATCGTAAACAAGTCCAAATAAAGTGATCAGTAATAAGATTAGAAATTTAGTTATTTGAAATACATAACCCAATATTCCAATAAGTTTAACATTCATTTGATAGTTTACTGTATTAATTTTAATCGATTTGTATAGTAAAATAAATTGTTTCATTATATCCACTGTATTAGAAACTAATAACTTTAGAAATTAAAAATTATTTGGAGTATTCTTTCCTTTATAATAATATGACAAAGTTATAAACCTTCAAATGGCATAAAAGTTTAATGATTGTAATTAAATAAGTAATATACAATTTTTCGGATGATTTACTAAGATTTATTACAATAATATACATGAAGCACTTGTTATCACTATATGTAAAAGTTAGTTACTAAATTTATAGGAATTAGAAAGTCGGGTTAAATAGAGTCCGGTGCAATTCACTTTTTGGTAGGCTGTTTTAACTTGAGAAAAAAAAAAAAAAAAAAACTCTTTTTTTGGCCAAATACAACCTTGATTTCAGTGGTGCCTAATGTGGCGCGTACTTGGCGAGCTGTGGTTGGTTAAAAATTACTTTTTGTACCTCTAGCCAAAACAACCTGTCGGCACCTTAAAATTTTCTGGCTCAATCCTTATTAATTTAATGTAATCCACCTATTAAATAATATAAAAATAACACTATACACTAATACAATTAATTAAATAAATGGCTTGGTTAATTATTTCCTACAGTTCATATTAATACATTACAGAAGTCATCTGTTCACAGCATTAATTTTTTTGCATAAATCTATTATCCTTGCCAATTCTTAAGCAACTTGTAGTCGTCCGCCACGCGTCATTGAGCCTATAAGGTCTTAAATCATGATTTGTCGATTATCCTCTCCGAGGTGTGGATATACTATCAGTATCCCTTGGCTGATTGGAACCAACAGTCGCAATTGAATTATTTCACCAGCTAAAACTATATGTTTTAGTTTTATTTTAAAGTGGTTTAGCAGTATTTTGAAGTGATCATCAATTCATTGGGGTAATTTATGGTCAAAAGCAATTAATTTTAAATTTATTTAAATTAAAAAAAAATATGAATGGAATGATTCCAAATAAATTTTTATTTTGTAAATTTTAATTTCTTTCATTTTAATTTTATTAATCCCTCTAACAAATGAATTGATTTCAAATACTTTACCAAAACTATCTATCCGAATGTAATAGAATTGAATACTTCTTGATTCTTATTTCTATTATCAAGCCAACGTGGTTTTTTATGTAAGGAAATGTACAATTTTTGTCCCCAATGATTGGGAGGTGAACCAGTTAGTCTCGAACTTTCACCGAAAACAAATTTAGTCCTTAAAATTTTTAATTTTGACCAAAAAGATAATTAACAAAAATTCATTACTACCTAACGGTCAAAATTAAATTATTCTTAATCAAACATTTTGACTTTACATTTTTGGTCCCTATTGTTTGAATTTTATATTAATATGATTCCTAACACTTTAAGTAATTATAGTTAGAATTTTAGGATGAAATAAGTTGAAAATTGAAGTAAATATATACACATGTATACTAGCATTCAAATAAACAATAATGTTGAAAAATTAATTAATTCATATTTTGATCATAAATACCACTTAATAGATAAAAATTTAGACTAATTATTATTTAATGTTAACATACTTGTTACTGTAGTGAAACTTAAGTGGAATTTTTTCTTTTCAAACTTTCGTACATTTATATCTCTTAAAGAACTTCACATTGATACAACTATTTTTTACGTAATATTATGTTGTATTTGTTAATTTGGTTTCAATTGATTAATAATACACATATAACAAATAAAAAATCATTAATAAAATAGAGGAGAATTCTATTTTCAATAGTGTAACTTTATTATAATAATTCTTACATAAATTCTCACATGACAAGTGGACACATATTTCAAATGGTTGTACTTAAGATTCATATTTGCAATAACTAGTAAAGGTAAGTTTTTTTTAAGTAGTTTTACCAAGTGAAGCATTTTTTTAGGAATTTTTTGAAAAAAAATTCTTTTGTATTTTATTCTCTTTCTTCTTACTAAAAATCTAACATTCTAAAAATAAAATTGTAGAGTTTTAATTTGCATGTACATTGATAATTCGTATAAATAAATCAAACAACTTTAACAAAATTGATATCATTTGGGAATTAGTTGATAATCTATTGCAATATTAAAAATTTTATTAGATGATGAACTTAATTTATGTAGTATACGTCCCTTACATTCTAACTAAATATTCAATGGATTATTCCTAATACCTATAATAAGTGAAAATATGCTAGAATATATAATCAATTGATTGCCCATAGTGCAAAATAATAAATAATATAAGTATTACACCCAAATTGAGAGAATGAGGTTAAATAAATAAATGAGTTAATTCCAAGTATTTATAGGAGAAGAAACAGTCAGATATGTAATGGCATGAAAATATAAATATAAAAAGAAAATTTAATTAGTTTTTTCATCTTTTGGTTTATTAGGAATTTTAGTATACATCTAGCATATATTTAATGCAATTCCCAACTCATTTATCCTTAAATCCTAATTATAATTATTTGAAAATTAACTAAACATATTAACCTAAAGTCTAAACATTGGAACCAAAAATGCAAAATCAAAACTTTTGACTAACGACAATTTAATTTTGACTGTTAGTCACTATTGAATTTCTGTTAATTGTCTTTTTGGCCATAATTAGAAATATTACAGACAAAATTTGTTTCAGTTCGGGGACTAATTTAACTCTCCTCCCAAATATTAGGGACCAAAACTGTGTTTTTCCCTTTACATAAGTCCACAGCTTGTTGGATTTTTCTAACTTGTGGCGCCGGGAACTATCTGGATATGATCCAAAAATTAGCAATATTATAGGGAAAAATATATTAATAGTTGGAAAATATGGCAAATTTTCACAAGAGTATCTAAAGAATTGTTCACAGTATTTGATAGCGATAACTCTAAAGTAAAAGGACTAGAAATATTTATCTAGACATGGCACATGTAAGAAAAAACCCTATCTTAATTTTTGAGTGATCAAAAATTGAAACCACAACTAACCGGCTAATTGTTTAACAAAAATCACATTGGATGGTACCGAAAAAGTAGTATGCAGAAAGATTTAAAAGAAATGTGCTATCCTTTCACTGTCATAACATTTGTAACCATACTTTCATTTTCCTTTTTGTGATAAGTGACTGAATTTTAGGTTCATTTCCTTCAAAAAAAATTATAGATTCATGAACTAATTAATTAATTAGATTTATTATTGAATATCAACCACCATTAGACAATAATAGGCATAGTTATTAAATGTGGTACAATCCGGTGGTTGAACTAGTTAAGGTGAAGCAACAATAGAATCGGGTTAAATTGCTCTTCTGACTAGACCAAGAAAATCACTATGGTTTGTTCAATCCGTCAGTTCAACTAGCAAATCCGAAAATTCAACAGTGTATGGAGGTCGATCGGGTTCTCCAGGAAAAAAGACAAATATCATTTGTCAAGTCTTGTAACAAGGACCTCTAAAATTGGAGAAAGAGTCGTACTACCAAACCATATCAACTTTTATTGTTAAATGGTTTTTTTTTTTTTTTTTTGGTTCATTTACACTCTAAACTTCATTCTATACATTAACTCATTTTTTTAACTTTTCATGTCAAAAAATCTACAGACTTTTTCACAAGAAGAGTTCAAAAATGAGTGTATATATAGACAGATATATATATATATATATATATATAGATATATATATATAAAATTTAAAATAAAACATGACATTAATTACCCCTATCCTATTGTCTTCCATAAGCACAATCTCATCACTTATATCATTTGGTATATTAAATTTTCCAACAATTCAATAACAATTCAACATAAATACTAAAATATAGGGAGAATTACTCCCTCTTTCCTATTTATTTTGGCATGATCATATTTAGTTATCAATTTAAACAAGATCCTGTGGGATTTTAGAGTTCCTCATTCGGAGATAAAATGACTCGTTGCATTCCATTGACATTGAGCAGCTTACATCCATGTCACAAGATATCCAGCGGTAGTGCCAAGCCTGGCCATGCCACCAAGAACCTAATATGATGGGATAAATACTAACATTTCGCCAAAATTAAACTCACATATAGTGAAATTACAAATATATACTACCTATCCTACTCCTAATCTATTATTTGCTTGGTGCTTGAATACTTCTCTCTCTTTGTTGAGACTTCCTTCCTTAATCTATTATTTGCTTGCTGTTTGAATATTTCTTAATCCCTCCGTTGAAGCTTCCTTCCTTTCTGACTATTGCTGACTACTTTTGATTGTAGGTACCAGGATTTGATCCCTGAACTTCCAACTCCAAAAGTGACTTATTATACTCCCAATGGCCAACAATCCAATGAGCTTTTGGTTAGCTTGGCCATGTTAACAGGGGCAATAAGAGTGGCCTAGTCATGCTCCCATCCTATAACTTTTATTCAAGTTTCATTTGGGGGTGTATGTGTGTCTATGCGAGCATGATTGCTAATATATATGTGTGATTTGTTTTTGTTAAAAGTGTGTGAAGTTGGGAGACAAAATTTAAATGTTGCACAGCGAATTCGTTTCATAGTTATAAGAAATTCTCTCCAATCTTACAAACTGTTTGTTGATTCATGCGTATCGAAATCTGATTCATTTACGTTTTAAAATGTGACGATTCACATTTCGGAACATCAAAGGTAACAAATCCTTATTTATTAAGAAAGTGAAAAAATATTTTCTAAATTTACCTAAGATATATTACAACTATTTAATATTAGATTGAGAATAATAGTTCTTGAAATTGAACATTTTCTTTTCTCTAGTCACTAAAAATTTAACATTTATTAGAAATTTAATATTATATACTATCAACTATCTTTTTATCCCCATAATGTAGTAACCTTTTCCAAGAAATGGCGTACCACGACGTATCGACTAAATCTACCTCTACGTATCCGATACTTCAAAAAGTATCCAATTTTTGCTATACATGTACAGCGTTTCCTAACTTACCGCATTTCTAGTAACTATGGTCTGTCTGTTCAAGAATGAGAGCGACAGAAAAATCAAAGAAATGGGGCTTGGGAGTTGGGAGTGTTTAAGGAGAAAACCAATTAAAAAAACCTAAGAAAATATTTTTGAAGAATCAATCATTCTCCCAGATAAATTGCTAGAAGAATTTTCTTGCAGATGCTCGTGGGCGCTTGTTGATTGCTAATTAAGGAAAGATTATTGATTGTTCCACAATCCATATTGGTTGATACATATGTTCTAAACATTGTGGACTCAATGTGTTTTAGTTTAAACTTTGGGGACCAATTTTTTAAATTCAGATTACTTATATCACCAAAAAAAAAATTAACTTTTTCTTAACCGAACGTGACAAATTTTTGGACTGGTCAATTCCATTAATTGGACTATGTTGGCGCAGAAATGAGACATTAGGGACTAAAATTACCTTTTGTCGTATAATGTGGACTAGTTGTAAGCTTGACCCTAATATTAAGTCCCAAAGTTGCGATTCTCCCTCAAGTATAATGCTATACTAAATAACCACCCAACTTGAATTTTAGAGTTATACCCAACTAAAACATGAAAGAAGTACCATTATACGATTAAAATTTTGTAAATGGGATATATCATAATAAATCTAACACAAATAGTTATGTTTTATAAAATATATTTGTCTGATAAAGTAATCATCTTAGAAATAATAAAAAGATAATTTTTTATACGTTTATTTGTATTTTGTTACATATAGAAGTAAGTACCATTCCAAATTTCATATATTCAAGAACTTAAAATTACGTATTGATTTTATTTTGGTATTACTGTTGGAAAAGTTATTTATTCTAAAATTATGAGCAATTAATTTAAAAAATTGATACATGTTTTTATCACTATTTTCACCATATTTATTTGATCTAATAATTTGAAAGTATGATATACTAATAAAAAATATATATTTTAAGGATATAGTGGTTGAATTAGTTACCCGCTAGTTGACCAAATAAGTCGCTGATTCACCCCTCACCAAGTTACTTCTTAGCTCGGATCTAATAACTGTAATAATAGACAAGTAAATAACTCACCAATATACCCCATGGTCTTCCATTAAAAAAGAACTGGAATTTCGATTTAGCTAAGGAAATGCAAAATATACAATTCTTCCGTCTTCCAAATTTATCTGCACTTTCATTACTACTCAGTTTTCACTCTTCTGTCTCTACGATTCCTCCCCTTTTCGTACTGCTCTATATCGTATCCTTGATTTCCGTCTCTGTTAAAAGTGGGGGTGTGTTCGTTTGGAATAATATTTTTCAGAAATTTTTTTGGTGCCAAACATCAAAAAATATTTTTCGGTGTAAAATATTTTTCAATTTTCCTTCCTCTGGCTAAAAATAACTTACGGAATTTTTTAGCGTAAGTTATTTTCCGGATAATTCAAGAGTGACATTAAATCTCAAATACTTACTTTAGAATTTCGTTTGCTAAACTTATTTTTGTTTTCAATTCTTTTTCATTCGTTTTTCTCTTACTCATGGGTCCCACACTAATACAACTATCATTATGCATATTTTACTACTATATTGTACTATCATTTAATTTTGAATAAAATCAATCTTTTATTAATCACAATTACTTATAAGATATTTATTACCATTGTTATAAGTTTTTTTAACTTGTATTCATAAAATTAAAAATAAAACCGTTAAAATTTTTTATTTCAAAATATTTTCATTTTGTCAACCGAACACCGGAAAATTGTATGAAAAATGGACTTTCTTTTTTCATGTCAATCCAAACGAACACACCCTTAATGTATAAATTTGACATTGACTAGCCAAAAAGATTCTGAACTAATTAATAAGTTTTTAGGTCACTCCACTTATTACCAATTGGTTTTAAAATGGAAACTTATGTTCTTTAACATGGTATCAAAGTTAGCCCTGAAGTGTTTTCCAATCTATCCACATGTGTCTTAGTTTATGTCCACCCCCTTCCAACAAGTTCTCTTCTGTCTAACGGGCTCTCTTGCGTCTGTCTGACCCACGTGTAACAGGTTCCATGTCTAACCCAACTCACCTGTGAGATGGGGTGTTAACAGTGTTAATGTATAAATCCCACATTGACTAGCCAAAAAGATCCTGAACTAATTAATAAATTCCTGGCCACTCCTCTTATCACCAATTGGTTTTAAAATAGAAACTCATGTTCTTTAACACTCTCCACTCACCAAACAAATCTAAATCATCCTATTAGACCATCATTTATCATATCTTTCTTAACTATGTGATCAAACCTAAGTATAGTTCGATCTAGAAAAGGTATTCTCTTCTCTTCTGTCTAATGGGCTCTCTAACGGACCCTCTTACGTCTGTCTGACTCACGTGTAACAAATTCTATATCTAACTCAAGTCACATGTAAGATGGAGTGTTAAAAGTGTTAATGTATAAATCTCATATTGACTAACCAAAAAGATTGGTGAAACATAGAAAATATATCGTAGAATGTTTGGCTAGAATTATATGTCCGAATTGAGAGTTTCCCCATTATTCATCTTGGTGGTACTCAGGCATCACTTAGATCTTAATATAATTGATCCATATTGTAATAAATATATAGGTTGTTTTTATCTCCCATCCCTAGAATAGAAAAATAAATAAATAAATAAATAATATAAAAAGTAATGACAAATTGCCTTTGAGGATGATTAATATGTTCTTTTTCTTTCAAAGTGACTAATCTCTTTACTTTTACTAAAAGAATTTTTTCGGGTGGACAACCTATATTAAGAGATCATAATCGTCAATTGTTTCTTTCATAGTCTATTTAATTTTGTAACTTTGATGTTGCTAAAAGAATACTATAGAAAATTGTACAGTGTCAACATTGAACTATTTCTAAATGTTTGAAGTGTTTGTATCATCCAAAACCATATTCTTTGAAGGTTTTTACCGCACTGGCCTCCAAGCATGACTATAGCTCCAAAACGGAGCTGTACAATTCTCCAAAAGTATAATCTTTATTTATTAACGACATCCTAAGAAATTTCTCCAATGCATATTAGGCAAGAAGCTATAAAAATCTAATAAATTTTGTACCCTTATACTAAATTACCTGATGGAATTTTTTTTAAAAAAAAAATCTAACTTTTGCATGTACTTCAAAGGTTTTTTTTTTTTTTTTTTTTGGTAGGTAAACATTGATCAAATCAAGATAACCATAGCGGTATTTGTGTTCCAAACACAAAGATGATACCACTTGTGATAACCTTCGCAAATAAGCTTGCTACAAATGCGGCCACTGTTAAGAGAAAGTTTTGAGTCAGCCACCTCCAAATCATTAAGGTCACTGCTTATGTTGATCATTCAAAGCTATTTAGCTTTCTACAATGAATGAGAATATATTATTTAGAACATATTTAATCTTTCTTTGTGATAAAAAAGTTCATCTTAGTTATTTAGTTTTCCAGAATGAATAAGAATGCATTATTTTGAATATTTTTATTTTTATTATTTTGCACGTATTTTAATCTTTCATTTGGGATAGTAAATTCATATTCATATAAACAATTATTTGTTAAACTTTGAAAATTATGGATAAAAGAATATAAGAATATAAAAAATTTCCAAAATAATCAACAATAATTTTGTTATAAAACTTATAAAAATCTTGAAATATAATTTGGATTGGCTACATACTCGCTGTATTTGCCTAAGTGCAACCTAATTGTGTTGCTGTATAGTCTTTTTCATTTCAAACTGAATATTTAGTATGTTGTCTAAAATTAACTCTATCGTTCAAGTGAACTTGACAAATTCTAAGTATTTGTACAATAGCTAATGTCTTCTAGATGTTTTTGTTAAGAAATTATATACATTCGATTGATAAATACCCTTTAACTTTTCATCTGAATTTTTGCTAAACAGTACAAGTATTTCAAATTTAAGAAACAGCATTCAGGCCGAAACGGTGAACTGCTTAAATAGATCCACGAATGTAAATTTCTTGCGTAAAGAAATTAAATTTCAAAATCATAATTTAGATTGTGAAACTAAAATTCCCAAAGAAAAGAAATAGAATAAAGTGAAAGCAAGGGAGATCCCAAATTTCAAAAGACACTAGATCCATCTCATATAAGTTCCAAAACAAGAAAAGATCAGAAATCTGGTAATGTGTATTACATTAAGAAATGGTCATCTATAATTAGAATTTGTTCTGATGTTACTTAAGTTACTAAAAACATGGAAGTTTATTGCGTATAAAAATGGACAAGTTCTTTTTTAGCAATGTCTGGAAACTCTTTTGTTGAACTCGATTTATGATATGGCCAATTTATTTTGAATTTTAAAAAATCCTAATATTGTTTTACTACTTAAATATAGAACATAACTTCTTTTTGTTAAAAATTATTTTGGGGTTCCCATTTCTAGCTACAGCCAACCCAACAATCAATTGTCAACGGGAGTTGGTGATGTAAAGTGAAGGAGTCAAAGATCTTATATTGGTTGAGTTAAGAAAAAATCTAACTTATAAGGCAGGGGCCACCCCTCCCATGTGAGGCGCCTTTTCAAAGGTAAAATCGTGAAAGTCCAACCAAAGCGGACAATACCTCACATGAGTATACAACAAATTCTAGTATCAATGTAATGGCACCATCTGTGGGACCCTCGGATTGTACACAAGACTCTTCCTTAGCCGAAGCGCTTGTGGTAATGTAAAGTAGAGGGGCCAAAAATCTCACATTGGTTGATAGCTAAGAAAAAGCCTAGCTTATAAGGCAAGGAGCCACCCCTCCCATGTGAGGCGCCTTTTCAAGGGCAAAACCGTAGTTTGTTTCATAAGGCTTCGGCCAAAGAGGACAATACCTCACATGAGCGCACGACAAATTTTAGCATCAAAATAATTTGTGGTGATGTAAAGTGGAGGAGCCAAAGATCCTACATTAGTTGATAGTTAAGAAAAAGTCTAACTTAATACCTCACATGAGTGCACAACAAATTCTAGCTTCAACATTGATTGATAGTTAAGAAAAAATCTAGCCTATAAGGCAAGGGACACCCCTCCCATGTGAGATGCCTTTTCAAGGGCAAAACCGTAGACTCCGACCAAAGCGGACAATATCTCATATGAGCGCACGACAAATTCTAACATCAGCAGGAGTTATGGAGGTTTTCCTCATAAACATGTACGTTAAATTGAAAGTGTTTAAGGCAACTTCTCAACTTATGCTTAGTGATGATACAAAAGAATTTTTTGTTGGAATTATTTTATTATTTGCACTTTCAATAATTAAATTTCTATTTTATAAAACGGATTAAATGAAAACTAGTAAAACCCATGATAATTTTATGATCCACTTTTGGGTCCAGGTCCGTCTCAATTATTTACTTGGTGTGATATATAAAGTGTAGGCTTATTTTCTAACTTATTAGATTTAGAGTAACCTTAATAGGAGGTCCAATTACTTTAATTGGGCTAGGTTCCTCCTCCTATCCATAATACTACATCCAATATGTATAGAGTGTTAGAGTTGGTTTACCTTATTGATAACTATTGTACAAAAATTGGAGAGGGAAAGGGATCGTCTAGTTAAAGCACGTGAATCTCAACGTACCGATCAAGTTTTTGAAGACATCCTCAACCCTTGTCAATCAATCATGGCATCAGAGAACGGTACGTGAATTATAATTTCTTGTATTTAAATTTTGAATATTGTGATCCTATAAATTCTTACATGTGGTATCAGAGCCACAATATTAGTTTTGAATCATTGAAGTTTTAAGTTTTAATGGAAGCCTTGAATTTTTTTAATTCGTTCGGATAATTGTTTGCCATTAATTTACTGCCATAATTTGTTTTGTTTTTTTTTTTCATGAATCATGGTGCTTAATTTTTAAGTATAAAGATTAGATTGACAATCGAAAGTGATAAATTCTTATAAGATTGTCTCACTGATTACTTGTGTGGGAGTTTATATTGTATGTTTTGAATTAATTTAAATTCTCATGGGAATTACTACCACTAATTGTTTGTTTTATTGCATAAATTTCCTGATTATATTTTTTAATATAATTGTTTTACAGTTTGCAATATTCCTATCAACAATCAAATGTGTTCTATTGAGACTTTGATTGGCAATAATTTTGGGAGATGGAAAAGTGATGTCGAGTTAGCTATTAGTTTAGCTGATCTTGATATTGCCCTATTTGAAAACGAGCCCCTAAGCCCACTGATGCTAGCATCGCTGATGAAAAGGCTTATTATCAAAAAATGGGATTGAGCTAACAAGTTGAACATCAAGGTTATTAAGAAATATTATCTCTAAGTCTTTTTGTGGTAATGCAGATAATCTATGATAATAAGTTTTGACAACTGCCAAAGGTTTATTTGAGGCCATAGGACAGCAATTCAAAGATCTAAATGGCCGAAACTGGGGACCTAATGGAAAAACTGTCTAACATGAGGTATGATAGGGTCACTAGGGTTATAACTTTTATTATACAGGTACCCAATGCTAAATAAACTTCAGGTATCCATTGCTAAATGTTTACTTGTCCATCAAACTCTAAATGCCCTACCCTCTTCCTTTAGTAACATAAAGTCCATTTATAATGTTGAAAAAGAAACCTAGAGTATTAACGAACTTATTGGTGTTTGGACCCAAGAGAAAAAGAAAATTAAAAAGGAGAAAAATGATAGTGCGAATTTGGTGCATTAGCAACATAATGAAAATAATAAACCTAATCCTTACCACCATAAGAAAAACAAGTTCAGAAAGAAAAATAAGGGAAAAAGTCAAGATAAATTTGGATAGGCATAATCCTAGGGGTCCTAAACCTGACATCAAGAAAAACAATAGTTGCTAGTTTTGCCGTATTGTAATCAAGGTCATAGGAAAAAACAATGTGCTAAGTATAGAAGGTGGCTAGAAAACAAGGATAAGACAGGGAGTCACAAACAAACAGAAGCCAAATAAAAAAAGAAATCAATGTCAACGTAGGAAATGGAATCAAAGTTGAAATTGTTATGCTAGGAACAGTTGTTTTAAATTTTAAGTCTGGTTCTTGTCTTATTTTAGAGAATACTGCTTATGTGCCGTCTATGAGACAAAATTTAGTTTCAGTTTCTAAATTGGATGATTCTGGTTATCGTAGTTGTTTTGGAAATAAAAAGATTAAGTTGGTTTTTAATTCTTCTTTAATTATTGGTGAGTGCATTTTGCATGATGGTTTATATAAATTGAACTTAAATTATGACAACTTATCTTTGAATATCAATAAAGTTGAGACTAAAAGAACTTCGATTTCAAAAAAAATCTTCCATGCTGTGACACAAAAGGCTTGCTCATATTTCAAAAGAAAGGATTGAAAGATTGATCAAGAAAAGCCTGAAATTATTCCTAACCTATATTTTAATGATTTTGATACTTGTGTTGATTGCACTAAAGGCAAGTTAACAAAATCTAAAAGATATGGGGCCACACATAGTCAAGAGCTTTTAGAATTAATTCATACTATCATTAGTGGTCTTTTGTCACCTACCTTATGTGGTAAAAGATTTTTTGTCAATTTTATAGATGACTACTCTAGGTTTGGATATGTTTACTTTATTAACCACAAATAAAAAGCTTTTGATAAATTTGAAGTGTTTAAGATAGAATTTGAAAGAAAATTAAGCAAATTAATTAAAGTTGTCAGGTCTGAACATGGTGGTGAATATTATGGTAAACATATAGATATAGGTCAATCTAAAGGACCCTTTGCTGAATATTTAGTAAAATGTAGTATAATTGCCCAATATACAATGCCTAAAACTCATAAACAAAATGGTGTGGCTGAGCGCCGTAATCGCACTCTCAAAGATATGGTCAAGTGCATGATGAGTCGAACCATGATTTGCCTAAGTCTCTTTGTGGTAAAGCCCTATATACTGCCATGTACATCCTAAATAGAGTCCTAAGTAAAACTGTTCCCAAAACTCCTTTTGAATTATGGACTAGTAGGAAACCTATCCCCAATCACTTGCGTGTTTGGGGTTGTCCAACTGAAGTTAGAATCTATAACCCCTCAGAAAAGAAACTTGATCCTAGAACAAGTCGATGTTTTTTCATTGGGTACACAGAGGTCTCTAAAGGTTACAGGTTTTACTATTCGAATAATGGCACAAGAATTATTGAATCTATTAATACAAAGCTTTTAAAAAATAATATGGGTAGTTGTGGCTGTCCTCATGATCATGTGATCCTCCCACAATCTCAAACTTCAACAGTGACTATTCCTATAGTGCAAGAAAGAGTAGTCCAAAATCATGTGGAAAATATTGTTCAACCTAGTCCCACTGTTGGTCTTCCTAATCCCATCATTGATCTTTCTAATCCGACTCAAAATATCAGGAAGTCTTGAGAAAATGCCAATTAGGCATTCTCGGTGTACTAGAATGCCAATTTTATCTAATGATTATATAGTTTATTTGGCGAACATGATTTTGACATTAGCAGGGTTGTTGATCCATTGACTTATAAAGAGGCAATTATTAGTCAATTGTCTGATAAATGAAAGGTTGCTATGCAAGAGGAGATGAATTCATGACACACAATGGTGTTTGGGAGTTGGTTGAACATCCAAAAGGTTTTTAAACCATTGGATGCAAATGGGTATTCCAGACAAAAATGAATGTCAATGGAAATGTAGAGAGGTTCAAGGCCAGGCTAGTAGCAAAGAGATATACACAAAAGGAGAGTGTGGACTATAATAAAACATTTTCTCTTGTTTCATTATAAGATTCTTTCAGAATCATTATGGCATTAACTACACATTATGACCTGGAACTCCATCAGATGGATGCGAAAACAACATTCTTGAATGGAAATCTTCTTGAGAAAGTATACATAAAGCAACCTAAGAGAAAGATTTTGAAGTAGAAGGAAAGGAACATACAGTGTACGATTTGAAGAAATCTGTATATGGGGTAAAGCAAGCTTTTGGGTAGGGGCACATGAAATTTCATGAGATTGTAACGTCTTTCGGGTTTGTGAAAAATATAGTTGATTCTTGCATATATTTGAAGGTCAGTGGGAGCAAATTTATTTTGCTTGTTCTTTTGTTGATGATATTTTGCTAGCTAGTAGTAGTTTGCAATTGTTGCATAATGTTAAAGGATTATTGTCCAAGACCTTTGATATGAAAGATCTTGGGAAGCTAGTTTTGTTCTTGGTATAAGGATCTGTAGAGATAGAGGAAGGAAATTACTAGGTTTATCCCAATCAGCTTACATTGACCGGATCCTTAACAGATTTAATATGCAAAAGTGTAACGCAAGTATGGCTCCAATAGTGAAGGGAAACAAATTGTGTAAAGAACAGTGTCCTAAAAATGATCTCGAAAGAGATTCCATGACAATGATTCCTTATAAGTAATGCAACGGATAGTTTTATGTATTCAGTGGTCTGTATTAGACTTGATATTACCTATGTTGTAAGTGTACTTGAGAGGTATTTGGCAAATCCAGGTCAAGATCATTGAGTAGGTGCTAAGAAAGTGATGAGGTATTTGAAGAAAAGTAGTGATCACATGTTGATTTACAAGCATGCTGATAATATTGAGATAGTTAGTTATACAGATACTGATCTTGAAGGGTGTTCAGATGACAAAAAATCTAACACAGGTTATAGTTCTATGTTGGCTAGCAGTGCTATCTCATGGAGGAGTTTGAAGCAATCTTTGATTGGTTCTTCTACCATACAAGATAAGGTTATTGCTTGTTATGATGGTGGGGCTCAAGCTAAATGGTTGAAAAAAAAATTTTGGGGCTTAAAGTTATTGATTCCATCTCTATACCAATCAAGATTTATTCTGATAGTTTCGCTGTTGCATTCTTCACAAAGAATACTAAGAACTCTGGTTGTGAAAAGCATATTAAACATCTAATTTAAAGTTCTTTAAAGCGGGGGAATGGGTTGATAATGAGGATATGGTTTATGAACACATTACAACAAGTAATATACTTGTTGATCCGTTAACCAAGGGGCTTAGACCTATAGAGTTTGACAAACATGTTGGGCATATGGGTATTTTATTATCTTTTGATGTTTTTGGTTACTGAGAGTTGATTGTTTATATAATTGACACTACAATTATATACAGTTAAAGTTCCATTCCTTTATTGTGTGGCTATTAATATGCTTACATGTATATGTGCACATTTAAAGATTATATCATTTATATGAGCTCGTGTAGGAATAAAATGAAGACTGTACAACAAATGCTTCATTATGAAGTGGCTTCATTTTAGAAGCATTAAAGTGGACGAAAGTCCTATATGTGGTCGTTAAAACTATTACAGTGAACTGATTATCGTTTTGACTTGGTTATTTTTACTTTTGGATCACGTGAGTCAAACCACTCTACACTTTATCACACTATGGAATTCTATGTCGATGATGCATCAGTGTATGCATCAGTGTCTGTAATTATCGGGTCCTACATTGATAAATAATGTATTGGCATCTATAGTTCAATATTAATGTATCACTGGACTGAATTCTGGACTGAGACGTTTTTATAGTGGTCATTAAGTTATGTTTAACCCAAGAGTCATTTTCTTAAATGTTTTTATGAAAAAGAAAAACCTTAAAACCAATTAGTGTGGCCCAAGTGGGAAAATGTAGGAATTATTTTCTTATTTGGGCTTCCACTAATAAAATTTTTATTTTATAAAACAGATTAAATAAAGACCGATAAAACTTATGATTTTATGATCCACTTTTGGATTTAGGTCTGGTGCAATTATTTACTTGGTGTGATATGTAAATGTAGGCCCATTTTCTAAATCTTATTAAATTTAGAGTAACCTTAATAAGAATTCTAATTACTCTAATTGGGTCAGGTACCTCTTTCCCATTCATAATACTACATTCTATATATATAAGGTGTTGGGGTTGATTTAAGCTCTATTGATAACCACTACACAGAAATTGGAGAGGGAAAGGAGTCGCTTAGTCAACGTACGTGAATCTTAAAATACCAATCAAGGTTTTGAAATCATCCTCAACCCTTGTCAATCAATCATGGCATTGGAGAATACTACGTAAGTTATAATTTCTTGTATTCAAATTTTTAATATTGTGATCCGATTAATTCTAACATTTTTTCTATGTTGATGAATTTATTTAGAGAGTATGTTTTTTCATTATTTCAAAGGATGACTCAAAAATTCCCTTTATGACTTTAGGAATGACTACTTGAACTCATGTAATTTTATTTCCATTTTTTGTATAATTTTAATTATAGAAAGTTGCGTGATTCATTATTATAGGTAACAAAGCAAGAGAATTTTCCATCTAGTGTAATAAATGATATTTTTGTTCTGTGCTAGTTCCTTATGTTATTCAATGTGATTAATTTGGAGAGAATGAGAGCTTTTGTTTGATATTGTCTCATCTCACTTGATTTCCCTTGCTTGAAAGAAGGGTATAGATCATGTTTGTCATTTTAACAAAGTGAATCCTTGTTCATCTCTTCCTATTTTGAAGTTATTTGGAGCATATTGTGTGATGTGCAGTTCTATATGAATTGCACAAAAAAATTTTGAACATTGTAAAGTCATCCTAGTTGCATTGAAATAAGGAGGTTTCTTTTATATATAGTTCATTCTTTCATGCGTATATGTAGTGTTCATGTTATTGATTGTGCTTCTTTGGTGTTGGTTCAAGATTACTTGGTTTTTTTATTTAGTTGGATTATTTTTTATCTTTAGTTATCGTACATTTCTATGTCTATAACTAGCAGATACTTTAAAGATACTCTATTTGCTCAACTTGCTTGTTTTTTGAGTTAGCTATGCTAAAAGTTGGCGTCTTTAATGAATCCAGCCATGTGATTTAGTCAAATAGTGTGCTAATGACAGTTTTAGTGTCAATGGTCCATCCACAAACAATATATTCCACGACAAACCATGGATTGGATAAATTAATATGTATCGATGAACCATTATATCTGGCTGAGACATTAAACTTAGCGCTCTTGAGAGGCGATTTAAGTTTTCTAACTCTATTTTGTGAATTTTTTTTTTTTGTTGTTGGTGTGAATTTGATTTATGTTATTTGTGTGATTTTCTAATGATATTCTGTGTTTGTCATGCATAGGAAAAAGATTTTGAAGGGGAGTTTTTCTTTCTTTTGCTTATATTTCCATCCTTTTTCGTTGAATTGTAAACATTGGGGTCAATGTTTAATTCTAGCTGGGGGAAGGTCAATTAATAAATTATGGCTTAACTTTTGTATTTTTAGTTAGTTTATGTGTTTTGTTTATGTTTATGTCAAGTTTATTTTTTATTTTTTATTGTGGAGTCTATTGTTTGCTTTCTGTTTCTATCGAAGAGAAATACTATAAAAACCTAAAAAATACTTTCATTTTTTATTTAGAGTTCTTGTTATTGTTAGTTGTGATATTAATAACTGCATTATATTTTGTATTCTTCCATGCTTTAGTGAAGAAATTTTTTTTTGAAGCCCATTTGCCTCATTGCAAAAAGAAAATGTTGGTTGAACAACTCCTAGAATACATGGATGCTAATTTTTGTTTCAATAATGAGAATCATTATTTTTGCTTAAATTTGTTTTTTTCCTAAGCCATGTTAGCTCATTTAGAGAAGTTCATATGAATCAATTGTTAGCTTTTCTTATAAATTTTGAGGTGTGGCTTCCTCCTCAAAGTTAATTGTATGCAAATTTAAGGAGAAGGATGAGATAGGCCATTGTTGTAACCATTTTGATTGTTTTCTATTCTTTGTCTTACACGTCATTGTTTAGCTACTTAGGTGTTCTATATTGTTATCATATTACAATTTGTTGAAAAGAGCCAAAATGAGAATGTGATGTGTAGGTTAGGTGCATAGTCACAAGTTCGTATCCTAACTTTGTTAATTCTCGTCTACTGAGTTATGGTTCAAGTGTTTGACTTTGCAAAAATGCACATTGAAGGCATGATGTATACATTAAGCACCTAGTCATGACTTCAACACCCAGCATTGTCAATTATTGTTTGTAAATGAAGAGTGAGAGCAAGATGTATGGATAGGAGCACAATCATAATTTAAATTTTAAGCTATAAACAACATAGAAGAATAATTTGTGAAAAGAAACAGAAAAAGAAGTGCAAAATAGTATTGGAACAACTTTAGGGCCTATAGGGTGTATCGGCATTTTATCTATTTTTTCCTATATATTCTTTCCTTATTCTAGTCCTTATGACTCCCATGGGGGTTAATCCTAATGAACCTGTGTGTTTCTTAAAAATGATTTCAAGAAACCATGTTTTATAAATGAATTATTTCACTATGCAAATCTAGATCATATACGATTATGTGAATTGTATGGAAGTAAAAAGTACAATGCAAATCTTACATAACTTTTACTATGTATATAATGTGCTTGATGAATGTAAAAATGTTTATCTGGAAAGGTTTTAAGCGGACATAGAGATCAGAGAGCCATAGGGGCTATAACCATAAAATTTACACACATGAAATTTCAAGCGAAAAAATAGAGATTGACTATGAATATGAATAAAAACCGTCAAAATGGTACCACAGAAACCCCTTGCCTATCTTTTAATAGTGGGTTTAAGTAGTACGTCGACTATTTAGTATCGTTGAAGGCATAGTTTTGTTTTAAACCTATATATATATGTGTGTGTTTGTGTAGACTGAGTTTAAATAGTTGGCTGAGTATTTTGTACCGTTGAAGGCATAGTTTTGTTTTAAGCATGCACAGAGAGAGACTAAATGATCCAACAGGGTGCAGATTCTAGTTGCTAAGCACTCGTCGATTACGCAAGTTATTAATATTTTCACAAAGATAAAAGAGTACAAGTACGTCATTATAAAGAATCAAGTTTAATTGGACTCGAAAATGAAATTAAATTAAGATTATCTAGTCACATGGTTTTGCCAACTGGAGGATAAATAAAAATTTTACTTTTTTGGGAAAGTAACTATGGCGAGCGAACGTGTACCAGACATTGTTTCTGTTTTAGTAATCTTGGATTTATATGTTTTCTCTTGGGTATGTTTCTCACTATTTAAGTCATTAATTATGAATAAATTATTTCCGCTATTACAATAAATTCTCATATCGGGAGTTGTGTTCCGAACACGAATGATGATACCACTTGTGATGACCTCTGCACGCAAATTTGCTGTAAGGGTGGCCACTGCAAAGTTTTCAATAAATCACCTCCAAATCATTACTGCCATTGCTTATGCTGATATTGGAATGCTATTTAACTTTCCAAGATGATTAAGATAGTATTACTTTGCACCTATTTTAATGTTATTATGTAATACTAAGTTCTTTTTACAAAACTATTAACTTTTGAAAATGAGTAAGAATGTACTACTTTAATCGGTGTTAATCATATTATTTTGTACCTATTTTATTCTTTCATTTGTGACATAAAATTCACATTTATCAAAATTACTTTGTTGAATTTTATTTTGGAGACAAATCCTAAGAATACAATGCATCAAATCTTATGTAATGTACTCCAGATATTTATTGCAATAGCAGAAGGATTCTTCATGGTTAATTAATGACTTAAATAGTGTGAAAGGATACAAAAAATAAAACATGTAAATCCAAGAATATTAACATAGAAACAATGTCAGAAGCACAAAGGCTAAACACATTTTAAAAGTAAAACAATTTATTGTTCCTCCAATTAGGAAAACCATATAGCTAGATAAGCTCAATCTCATTTCATGTTCACTTCCGCTTAAATTTGATTCTTTATAATCACGTACTTGTACTTTTTATCTTTATGAAAATCTTAATAATGTGGGTGACTGACGATAGATAGTTGTAGAGCGTTTGTCGGTCACCCACATATATATATATAGAGTTGCAGAGCGTTCGTCGGTCACCTAAATTAATTATATATATATATATATATATATATTGGATTCTTTGCATTATGTTTTACATTGTCTAATTGTAAATATTTCATAGACAAATAATTTGATTGTTTAACTAAATACTACATTTATTGATATTATTTGTGAAGAAGCTAGAAATTGATTCTAGGAGGAGAAAGAAAGTGGAAGAGCTGAATGTCAAGAGTGTATTTGATTATCTGAGTTTCGGTCCTTTTTTAGTAGCACCCAAGCCCCTTATTTATAAAATTGTATAAGGAGGCATAAGGCTATCTCTATGCTAGTCCAGCTGAAGCTGAATTATATAATTGCCCTTAATGAGGCTGCCACGTAGGCACTTCTAGAATAATCTAGGTAAGATGTTATTTGTCACTAATCCACATCATCAATAGTCCCCTCGGCTCGCTGCTGAGCCTCACGGATAGGGGCCGAGCCAAAAATTACTGTTCCCAGTCCCCAACCGATGACAAACAAGACTTTTATACCGAGCCGAGGTGTAGAACTTCGGAGCACTATCGTACCGCACCTGCCGATCCGAGGTCATAACGATCTTTGGGATCCTCGGTGGGGCGTCGAACTGCAGCATTAACTCAAGAGTGACGTTTTCGCTGAGTCCCTATGCACTGAATTCGCATTTATTGCACTGCATTATTCGCTCCGATTTTGCTGCAAAATGCCTCATTTTACGCCCTGTAACGCCCGCACCACATCTCGTTTTTCATGCCATATCTCGTTTATCACGCCATAACGCCTCGCTTTTCCTGTCTAAACACCTTTTTTCATCTCGAAAGCATCAATTTTTCCCCCAGAACCACTGAACATTTTGAAAGAAAACCCTCCTATTTATACCCCCATTCACCCCAAATCATTTTTCTTTCCTTTACTCACTACTCCATTTCCCCTAACCTATTTTTCTTTCCCTTACTCACTTTCCTCAATTACTCCCCCAAAGACTCACACACTTTTCCCCCTTCACTCTCATTCTCCAGTCCCCTTTCTTCCGTCTTCTGCCGTTCTACCATTGTCGATTTTTGACCGCTGCTTTACGCCACCACCGGACACCACTAGGAGTTCCCACAAAAATTCCCACATGCCCTTACCTCAAAACAGAAGACCATGGCCAGTACGTTCACTCCCACTTCTTTTATTAGCACGCCGGTTCCCCCTTCCCTTGTAAACACCGTTGACAGGATGTTAAATCCTTTCGACGAAGCCTTTTTGGCAGCAGTGCCATTAAATTTTTCTCCCGATCCTCTCTTTACCGAACCTCCACAAAACGACCACCCTAACCTCCAAACACAAAATGTATCAAACTCTCTCGACCCCGAGGATATCAAAATCCTTAGGGATAGATGCCGTTTTCCCAAAAACGTGCACATCAACTCCCGACTTCCGAGGACCGAGGTCACTTGCCACTGCCTGGTTACTTAACAGTCTACCAGGAACAACTTGAGACAGGGCTGAGGCTCCTAATAACGCCTCTCCTCATCAACCTATCCAACCACTGGGATATCAGCATATCCCAGCTGACCCCAAACGCATATCGGGTCATAGCCGGCTTCACCTTTTTATGTAGATTACACGAAATTCCCCTCTCCTTAGACACATTTAGGATGATGAAAATCTGAAATTATCCCCTACAAAGGGATTCTTTTACATCTCCCCCCAAACTGCGGGCAAATAGATCACTTCGGGTAACCCCTCATCTATTCATGACTGGAAAAAGACATTTTTCTTCATCTGGTATCTCAACCCTCCAATGCCTCGGGATTCGTGGAACCTCATCAAAGAGAACCTAAAAACCTCTCTCTCGGACTCCATCCATGCCCGGAGGCTCGTCGAATCCAACCTCCGAATAAACTTTAACAACCAACCAGCCATCCTATCAAATAACATTCTTGCCTGGGCAGGACTGTTTCCTACCCACGACATCATCCCGAGCTACGACCCTCAACAAGGTCATCATCATCATTTCTCACTTGTTTCTTTTTTTTTTATTTTTTACATATATCATTATTTTTTCCTGACCTTTCATCTTATGTAGAGCTCGAAGCATTACTCAGGGGATTGGTGTCCACCACACTTGCCACCGGTGTGGGTACTTCAAACCAACCCTCTTCGTCAACAAGCGGATCCAGTCATCCGTCACCATCAACACGCCATCAGGGAGTGCCGAGGCTACACCGCCCCTGAATCAATCAGAGGCGGTCAGTCTGTCAGAGAGACCATCCAGGGAGGTAACTCTGGCTCTTCGACCCACCGAACCTGAGCCGACTCAGGTTAAGACGAAAAGGACTAGGGAGGCTGTTGGCCTCAGGGAGGGTCCTTCTTCAGCCATGACCCTCTCCTCCACGTCATCGCCCCCGAGACCCTCCATTCCAATAGCAAGGGTTAGGACCCTAGGGATAGGTTCTGGAAACGCCCCTCTATCTAAACAACTTATCACTTCACATGGTATGAACCGCCGAACCTCATTCGTTCCCACTCCTTATTCCTTCTTCACTGTCCAGAGCTAACACTTTACTTTTTTCAGGTGATAGAAAATACACTCCCAATGAGGAGAGAAAATCTGCAGGTACAGGATGTGCCCTGGGATCGGCTGTCTGTCGACCCTCTTCCAGTACCTCTCACCTCGGGGAGCTTTGATCTCTGACCCAGGACCCCACCGATCGATGTAAACGACCTGGCTCAATTCTCGAGAGTGGCTCAGGATCAGACAAAAAAGGTAGCATTGCCTCAGGATGTAGCCTATGTCAAAAGGCTCACCCCTCAACAGAGGCTGGACTAGTTTCATGTCAGCCTGATGAATGTAAGTCTAACTAACCCTTTGTGAAATTCTAACTTTTTTGCACCTCGTACCTCAATTTATACATCTAATCACTCTATCCTTTTGTAGGCCATCACAATTTTACCCGCCATCACAGATCGGGAGGTCTCCTTCAACTCTGCTTTTAACTCTACGAAGCATGAGTTAGCTCACGCGAAATCCAACATGGATCAAGCAGTGAAGGAGGCTGTCAACGCCAATGAGATGAAATGTAATATCGAGGAGGGAATAAAATATGACGAGTGGAAGGCCGAGCTGACCGAGGTAAGGGACAAACTTCGGTAAGCCGAACTGGAGAAGAAGACCCTTGAAATGGATGTTGGCGATCGTGACAAGAAGATCAAACTTTACGGATCTGGAGCAAATGGTTCTTCAACTTCAAGAAGAAGCTCAACTGGCCGAGGCAAAGTTCGCTTCTCGGGAGGTGGAGCTGCGGGCCGAAGGCAGGAATCAATTCGTGGCCTCGGTTGAAGTGGACGAGATGTTGAAGGAGTTTACCAAAAAGGTCTTCTCCATGGGGTTCACACTGGCCTGTGACCACTTGGTGAAAAACCCTGATTTCTATGAGGGGCTGCCATACGATGCTTCCGTCACCGAGGAGGTCATCAATAGCCTAGCAGCTCAATTCAAAGCCCCCGCTTCGATTCTCGACACTTCTGGAACGACTCTGCTGATCCAAGGCCTGAATCCCGAGGTCGAGTTTGAACCTACGAACCAAGGTTCCACCTCCACTGCCGAGCCTTCCACTTCCGATGCTCAGGCTGATATAATTTTGTTGTAATAGTTAGGAACTCCTTCTGTAATAGCTAGAATTTTTTAATGAAACTCCTAAGTTTTGATAAATTTGTCCCCTTGATAAGAGCACTCGGCTTTCTTTCCTTCTGACATTTTACCTGCTTTTCAATTTCTTTATTTTCTGCATTTAAAATAGAAGTTTTATGATATAAGCAGGTAACAAACTTTCCACACTTAAGCATGCCAATCATAAAAGATTGTCTAAGACTCCCTTTCATTATGAACTTAGGCTTTGTCTAGACCTTTCCGAACTAAGGCAAAAGGATTAAGCTTGGCTCCTTATGTTTGCCTTAACCATTTAATTTGAGTTAAACTTTCCAAAGTCCAAAGGATAATGTTTTGCTTAAGCAAGGAAACAAGCCTCTTTGAGTATCGGATCCTCTTCAATTTCATTTTGCTTGGAGGAGGCTGTTTAGTTTCTACCCTTACGGGAAAATTGCTAAGCCTCGGCTCTCAACGTTTGCTTTTTTGTTGAACTGGATCCGAACCTCTGAGGGTTAGAGTAACTCGAACATCTGACTGTGTCTTGACCGAACCTCTGAGGGTTGGCGCGGCTTTATTTTTGCTTGGGGGGCTGGTCGAACTAAGCCTCTACCCTTAAGGGGGGACTGTTAAGTCTCGACCCTCAATCATTTACTTTTTTGTTGAACTAGATCCGAACTTCTGAGGGTTGGAGTAGCTTGAACATCTGACTGTGCCTTGACCGAACCTCTGAGGGTTGGCGCGGCTTTGTTTTTGCTTGGAGGCTACTAAGCCTCTGCCCTTAAGGGGGGACTGCTAAGTCTCGGCCCTAAATTATTTACTTTTTTGTTGAACTGGATCCGAACTTCTGAGAATTGGAGCAGCTCGAACATCTGACTGTGCCTTGATCGACCCCTGAAGGTTAGCGTGGCTTTGTTTTTTGCTTGGGAGGGCTACTAAGCCTCTACCCTTGAGGGAGGACTGCTAAGCCTCGACCCTCAATCATTTACTTTTTTGTTGAACTGGATCCGAACCTCTGAAGGTTGGAGCAGTTCGAACATCTGACATTTGAAAAGGGACTTTCATTACATTCCTTGATAATATTTCTTCAAATTTATAATGTTCCACATTCTACAAGGAATAGGATCCCCTCTCATGTCAACCAACTTATAATAGCCCGAGGTTTGAGCTTCTATTACACGATAGGGCCCTTCCCAATTTGGATCTAACTTCTTAGTCCCCTCTACAAGGCTTGCTTCATTCTTCCGAAGTACCAAGACTCCGGACTGCAGATACCGATGCTTGACCCTGGCGTTGTAGTGTTTAGCCATGACTTGCTTGTACTTGGCTTCGCAGATGCATACATCCAACCTCTTTTCCTCAAGTAGATCCAAGTTAGCTCGCAGGGCCTCATCGTTGAATTCCAAATCACACAACGATACTCGAGCTGAAGGTAGCCCAATCTCTACAGGGATAACAGCCTCAGACCTGTAGGCCAAGCTGAACGGAGTGTTTCCATTAGACGTTCGAGGTGTGGTCCTGTATGCCCATAGGACACTAGGCAATTCCTCAACCCAAGCACTCTTGGCTCTTTCAAGTCGAGTTTTGAGTCCCGTCAGCAGAGTTCGATTGCATACTTCAGTCCCAACCTCCTATCCATTTACCTGCGGATGAGCGACCGAGGTTTAAGCAGAAGCTCTTGAAAGGCTCTCCTTCAAATTGCTTCCCATTATCAGAAATGAGTACAGCAAGGATACCGAATCGGCAAACAATACTTTTTCAAAAGAATTTTTCCATTGCTTTTTTCGAGATTGTAGCCAGGGGCTCGGCCTCGATCCACTTGGTGAAGTAGTCAACCGCTACTACTAAAAACTCAAGCTTGCCTATCCCTTTGGGAATTGGGCCCAAAATGTCAATTCTCTGCTGAGCAAATGGCCATGGGTTCTGAATAGGAACCATATCCGAGCGGGGTCTTCTGGGTATTGGCGCATGTATTTGACACTGATGACACCCCCGCACAAAAGTGTCTGCGTCAGAGTGTAAGGTCGGCCAGTAGTACCCAATCAGCAAGACTTTGTGAGCTAAACTTCGGAAACCGACGTGACTTCCGTATATACTCTCATGCACCTCTCGTAAAATATAGTTAGTTTTGGAAGGTGTGAGGCATATCTCAACAAGGGGCACAAGTATGCATTTTCATACAAGATTCTGACAATAAGGGTATACTTGGCCGCTCTGTACTTGATCTTTCTAGCTTCGGCCGGATCCTCGGGGAGCTTCTCATTATTTAAATAATTTATTATGGGTCCCATCCAACCGAGATCTGGTTGGACACAAGAGATTCTTTCAGAGAAGTCAACAGACCTACGTTCTCGCAGTTCTACCAAATCTCTTTCGTTAAATATGAGTATATTGCCGAGGCTAGTTTTGACAGAGCATCAGCATACGTGTTTCTGGTTCGGGCAATCTTAATGATGTCCATTTTTTTGAATTTTCTAATCCAACTTTTGACCTCGGTTAGGTACCTTTTCAAAATCACGCCACGAGCCTCGTAATTTCTCATGTTTTGATTTACAACTAGCTGAGAATCTGAATGTATCTTTAAGGTTTAGGCACCAATCTGGTGGGCCATTTCCATCCTACATATGAGGTTCTCATACTCAATTTCGTTATTTGTTGCAGGAATGCCTTGAATCCAAACCTGAGGGCGTAAGTGAGATAGTCCCGTTATGGAAATCAGATTATTATCCCTGCCCCGGCTCCGAATTCACATGAAACTCCGTCAACATAAAGCTCCCATGAGAGATCTTTCCTTATTTTCTATTCTTTTTCCTTTGCTGGATCAGTTACCGTGATGAGGTCAATCCTCTCGATGCCACAGCTTTCTGCAATGAAATCTGCTAAAGTCTGAGTTTTGATTGCGATCCGAGGCCTAAACTCTATGTCAAATTCAAACAGCTCCACAGACCACTTTAGCATTCTGCCTGAAGCATCTGGTTTGCTTAAGATATTTCTCAAATAAAGGTTGGTCAAAATTACTATCTTGTGACCATGAACATAGGGCCTTAGCTTCCGAGCCGACACCACCAACGAGAAGGCTGCCTTCTCAATGGGGGTATAGTTCCTTTCTGGATCTTCAAACACTTTACTTACAAAATCTACAGTTGCATTGGTTGCCTTGCTCATCCTGCCTCAAAAGAATACCGAGCTGACTGCCAGTTCGGTGATTGAGACGTACAGGTATAGCGGTTCTCCTTTTTGAGGAGATGCGAGTTTCAGCAAGTTGCCCAAGTATTCTTTAAACTCTTCAAAGGCTTTATGAGCTTTCTCAGTTCATTGAAAGCCCTCAATCTTCTTCATGAACCGAAAGAAGCAAGCCCCTATCTGCTAATTTGGACAGGAATCGATTTAGGGCCACCATTCTACCAGTAAGTCTCTGAACCTCCTTCACCGAGGTGGGAGTTTTTATATTAATTACAGTTTACACCTTTTCAGGGTTCGCCTCAATTCCTCCGTAAGAGACAATGAATCCCAAGAATTTTCTCGAGAGGACCCCAAATGTACATTTTTTGAGATTCAACATCATCTGGATGGATCTTAATGTCTCGAATATCTCCCTGAGATCTTCCAAGGTTTCCTCATAGGTTCGGCACTTGACCACCATGTCATCGATATACACCTCCATGTTTCGTCCTATTTGGGACTTGAAGGTTTTATCATCTGACGAGGCGTTGATATGTGGCTCCAGCATTTTTTAGTCCGAGGGCATAGTACTGTAGCAGTACATGCCTTGGTCAGTGATGAAAGAGATTTTCTCTTCATTCTCTCTGGCCATGTATATTTGATGATAGCCCTTGAATGCATCTAAAAAGTATAAAATATAAAATTCAACAAATGAATCTACTACTGTATCGATTCGGGGGTACGGATAACTGTCCTTTGGACAGGCTTTATTAAGATCAGTAAAATCTTGGCACATTCGCCAAGAAGAATCTAGTTTTGTTACAAGGACTGGATTACAAAGTCAGGTGACATACAATACTTCTCTAATCAATCTGGCCACTAAGAGTTTATCCACCTCTACTTCGATTATTAAGCTGCGCTTTGAACCGAAGAGGCGCTTCTTTTGCTTCACTGGTTTGTATGCCGGGTCCACTCCGAGGTTGTGCTCAATAATTTCTCGAGAGATGCATGGCATGTCTTTGACGGTCCAGACGAACACGTCCTCTGTATTCAGCTGAAAGCCTGAAGAGAAGGCCTCTAAACTCTGTTGGGAGGGTAGCACAGATCTTGATTTTTCGATCAGAGAGGCTCGGATCTAGTGATACCTCCTCAATTTGAACCTCGTCTTGGGGCTCAATTTTTGTTTTGCCTTTCCCCTTCGGCTCAGGAGATTCGGGGATCTCAATGGCTCCGAGCCGGGGCTGCACATTTTCTTCCCCTCCCTCTGACTTATCAAAGGCTCTTCAAAGCCATCCCAGGTAGATGAGGCATCAAAGGTTTGCAAGTAAGCCTTGTCAGCAATGGACATCATTTGCGATTGGGATCGCAAGGACATCATATAGCAGGTTCGGGCCTCCTGTTGGCTGCCAATGACTGTTCCTTCAGATCCATCCCTCAACATGAATTTTATCCCAATATGGAATACGGAGGGAAGGATTATGTTGGTGTATTGCGTGGGTTGGCCCAGGATCATATTGTAGGAGCTGTCCTTTTTGACGATGACGAAGTTGGTCATCTCATATTGATTTTCGGATTCTGTGCTTCAGGGGAGCTCCAAAATACAATAAGAGTATTATTTGTCCCTCATGCATTATCGAGTCTCCAATGAAGCCAACCAATGGAGTTTTGAAAGGTTTTATCAAAGAATCGTTCATATGCATTTTGACCCAAGCGTCCCCAAAGATTATGTCTGCCGAACTTCTAGTGTCGACAAATACACAATGCGTTTCATATCCAGCCACATTTACGTGAATTACCACGGGGTCATTGTGTGGCATTCGGTTGGGAACGGGGTCCTCGGAGGTGTATCCGAGGCTCATAAATGACTTCAGTCGATTCTCCCTATCCTCGCCTGAAGGAATGTTCCGGACATATTTTTTTCTGGCATTGTTTGAGTCCCCGGTCACTGGCCCTCCAGCAATTGTGTTTATCACCCGGTCACACGGATCTGTTCGTCTTGGTTTGCCGGGGGATTGTTTGAGTCCCCCGGTCACCGGCCCTCCCGTAATTGTGTTTATCACCCCGGCCACACAAATCTATTCGTTGAAGGTTTGGTTTGTCAGGGGATTGTTCCTGTTTTGGCCGCCTCGGTTCTGTTGACGAGGCAGCGGGCGAGGTTGTGCAGAATTTCTTTGGTTGGCAGTGTTTCTTTGGAACTCTGCCGCAGTCCGGCAGATGAACTGCTGCAAATGTCCTTCTTGGATGACCTTCTCGATTTCAACCTTCAGGTGGTTGCATGCCTCGGTATCATGGCCGTGTTGACCATGAAAAGTGCAGTACTTTGCCCGGTCTCTGTTGTCCGAGGCTGACACCATTTGAGGGGTGGCTCTAAGAGGCCCAGATGTTGTGGTTGGAATAAAATTTTTCTCCTCGATGCATTGAGATGTGTAAAGTCAACATCGGGATGGCTTCTTATTCGTGGGGGTCGGTTCCCGATATTGTTGCCCGGGAGGAGAGAGAAAGTAGAAGAGGTGAATGTCAAAAGTGTATTTGATTATCTGAGTTTCGGTCCTTTTTTAGTAACACCCAAACCTCTTATTTATAGAATTGTATAAGGAGGCATATGATTTTAGGCTATCTCTATGCTAGTCCAGCTGAACCTGAATTATATAATTGCCCTTAATGAGGTTGGCACTTTTAGAACAATCTAGGTAAGATGCTAGGTATCACTAATCAACATCATCAATTTGTTTCTTCGTTCTTTTATCCTTTTTTGGATTTTCCCATTATTAAATAGGAGGAATTATTTTGTCAATAATTATAGAAGTTGAAAGCAGAATAGTCATAAATTTTCTATGCCAAAAAAAAAAAAAAAAGAGATTTGCTTATAAAGAAATTTCAATGGGACGTTGAAATGAGGAACGCCAAAAGAAAAATTATGAAATAAAGTTATTAAATATGAAACCAATGTTGGAACATCTTTTCATTCGCTAGCAATAGATCGAAAACAAATAATAACATGGAAAAAATATATATAAAATATTTTTTAGCATAAAGTTTATCCCTTTCTATGCTATATTATTACGGTCTTACTGTACATAACTACTGAATATGCTATCTATTACTTTCAACACAGTTGTCTATTAGTCGGGTCATGATGGATGTAATTGTATCATCTTTTGTCGTGTCTGAGAAGAATTTCAAATGTATAAAGTACAAATTAAAATAATTTTACTCTTTGAGTTTTAGTTCATCATCTCATCTCTATATATAGATTCATCTACTGTTGTACATTTCTTCTCATGTACATGCTATTTATTGCTTTTACTCGTAAAATTATTGACTTCTATAAATTCATGCAATGCAAAGTGGACACCTCATTTGAGGCCGTGTGAACTTATGCAATACTCTTATTAGTGGAAATATTAATGATAATCATTGTATTCAACTTCATCAATAAATTTCACTTGTGGTGTCCTAGGAATTCTTGTGAAATCAAATGTTGGGGATTATATTCATTTATGATTCCACCAGTTTGGTATTCGCTTATAGTTTGTTGGTAGCTAACATTTTCGTAGAATTGGAAAAGACGAATAAGAAAGAATGTTGGGGAAACTTTAAATCGTCCTACTACTACAATCCGGTGGTTGTAGTTTTCTTGCTAATGCTTCCGTGGATTTCGTTGACGCCTGTGATTAGGGAAGCTAAGCATTGATTAATTGTTGTATGGTATGCAAATGGTGAGGAAGAGATATAAATGAGACCCAACAAGAATCATTGAAAGTAGTATGCTGACTTTAGGGGTAATTTTGTCATGTTAAGACAATTTGCTCTGGCTGAATATTGCTCTCGCAATAGCACCAATCATTCTTTTAAGTGCAAAATGTCTATAAATGAAAAGAATATAATACTTGACCATATCTTGGACCTTTTCCAACAAATTCGTTCAAAATGACGAATATGCATTATTAGCCATGGTGCAATGGTTGCAATAAATAATGTCAATTATTTGTGGAATAATATTCAGTCAGCCGTAAATGGTGTTTGGTCTTAGGGCAATATTTACCAAATAATATTTTATATTATTTATATTTTATTTTATTCATTACTTGCACTATTCACTATTTATATTTTCAAAATTCTTTAATATTAATTATTTTTTTCAATCCATGACCTTAAGTTTTATTGAGAATTTTTCCAATTCATCCTTCAATTAAAATTGTTTAATCTCACAGTTGAATAATTTAAGCAGCTAATTATCCAATGTGTACATTGATTTAATTGCCTACAAGAATGATAAGAAAGAACATTTAAGTTTCAAAACAAGAAATATACATTCCACTATGCCTCACAGCATGACTGTGATAAATTAAGCAGAAGTTCGAAATGCCGAAAGTGGGCACTTCCAAAATCCATCTACAGAATGACATAAATAAGTGATTACGAGAATTAATTTGAAATACCATACTTTGAACCTCCAATCTTTTCCCATGACCAGATGTCATTATCCAAATGTCTGATGAATTTTTTGCATTAAACCTTCTCTTCTATTTTTCAAACAAGTTTGTTGGCCCAAAACAACTTAAGAGAAAAGGCGAATTAGATTGTCTTAAAAAATAAACTTTTTAATGTATTTAATGAAAATGCAAATTTATGGTTATATACATCAAAGGAGCACTTAAGCACAAATAAATACAAATGAATAAAATAAATGTTCAACAATTGAAATTCAAAAAATAAATAAAAAATTGAGATTAAGAATATCAAACTAAACTCCCAAATTTCTCAAGTTTAGAGTAAATCTACTAGTAATGTCTCTCCAAAATAGGTGATACAATAACCTTCTTGTACACAAAATACGATCACCATTTGCACCAACTAAATCCTTCTAGTTGAACCAAAGGATTTTACATCACCACCTCACTTTTGTATACTTATTATCCCTCCATTCTTACATTTGAAGATCATTTACTAGTCTACTCTTACTCACACTAATTCTCTCTAATTGAACTAAGAGTTCTACTCTACCCAAACCAGTATAACCCACTCTATTTTAGCATATTTCTCCGCAAATAGCTTTGACAAGTATTTGTATTAAATGTAGTAGTTGTCTTACATTTTCAGGCTAAGGGATATTTATAGATACCTAAAAATTGTCTCCGGCAACAACTCTCCAACGGCTATTTTTTATTTACTGAAAAACTAGCCGGTTCGGACGTTTTAACCCAACTCACTGTTTCTGACAGTTCGTCCAAACACTTGCTGCATTCTTGTCTTGCATTCGTTCGACCGTCTGATCCTATGTCCGAGCTTGCATCTGGTGCTAAGCCAGTGGTTTTTGAACTTTTTCCCTTGGCCGTTCAAACATCATTCTTCATCCGAAACTTGGAGATATAAGATTTGATTTTTGGCCTTTGAACACTGACTAGCGTCCATTCTCTGAAACTGACGCCTTTTCTAATTTCTTCCTAGGACGACTATTTACGTCTGAAGCACTGTCTTTCAGACAATTATCTGCGTCCAAAAAATATGTTCTTCGTTCAGTATTCTCTAGTCATGTTTCGGACACTCCCTTGCATCCCGATCCTTAGCATCCTAATTACTTGTTACTATGAGATCTTCTTGCACATTCAACTTTAAACCATTAGAAGGAATTTGTCATCATCAAAACATGTGATTGGGATTCAATAAAATTCTGGTCTTCTTTCAAGATAAGGTTACAAGCTTAACAACTCAATTATTGCTTCAAACGACACTATTTTAATCAAAAATCGCAATTTTTAAAGTTGATTTAAGAAGGAATTTATCCAATTTTTGCTCCAAATATGATATTTTAGTCCTTTGAAGTCAAATCCAAAAGGTAATTCTTCTTCCTCTTTCTCCTTATCTGTTGCACCCCCTTCTGCCTTTTAATGAATTCATTGGTGAAATACCATTTTTTTAGCTCCATTGCTTTTTCTTTTTTTTTTGTTTAATAATTTTCCAGCAGGTGCATGTTGGTTTTATGATGCCTTGGTTGGTTATTTTGTCTGGACCGATTATGTTCTTTTCCCTAAATCTATGAAACATTGGGGGTTAGGATTAAGGCTCGATTTCAATTTACTATTCTCTCCGTATCATTAAAAGTGTTACATTTCTCATTTTTTTCTCGTTTTAAAATATTTGTCATTCTCAAATGGTATATAAAACATAATCATTACATATATTTTTTTTTTATGCTTTGTCTTATTGTGAATACAAATATTACACTATTTAAATTTAAAATTTTGAAAAATAAAATAAAATAAATTAAATAATTATCACAATCAACATACTATTCTTAATAAGTTAAATTCTAAATGAGGCCGGGAGGGACTATGTCATAAAAACAAACTAATACTTGTGCAACAAATTTGACTACTCACCACGTTTCACTATTTTAGAGTTTGGTCTTTGTTGATGGGAAGGTTTGCTGTAGATTTTGTGCAACATTGACAGTGTTGGTGCCGAAGTTTTGGAGTCCCATCAATTGAAGCCCCAACTTCATTTTCACCTAAAAACGCGGTTAAAAAATTGAACTCTTAACGAATTAGAATTAATTGATGAATATTATTGAATATTCAAACACTTGTTCCACATAATAAGTTATATATTATTTGCTATTTAAGTGATTATTTGTAAATATTATTTAAAATTTAAACAAATATACTTAATATTCTAAAAGTCAAAATTATTTTCCAAAAAATCACCAAATTTTTTGACTGAATATTATTTGTTAAATAACACCTTATTATTTTCAATCCAAACAGAACCAGTATGCTCCCATTCATGTATTTAGTTGATTTCAAATATTCTTTCTTTTCGTGATTTTTTATTGCTATAACCGATATTTTATTAAATATATTATGCTGAATTTTTAGCTTAGATTGACAATATTATTGTGTTGGTTTCTTTTTTTTTCCCCTAATTTCATTCATGTGTAGCAAAAGATTATCTTTATGATTGATATTTATCTCATTGTATTCTCCTTTAAATATTCTAGAGTAAATTTTAAGAACCTTATGATTTGATTAAATTTTAAGAACCTTATGATTTGATTAATGTTCAATCTATTCTTTATAGTTTGCAAATTTATAATTTACCCTTATAGTTTGAATTTTTTATTAAATGAATGAAAAGTTAAAACCTAATTGATTTGTGAAAAAAAAAAATCAAAAATAGTATATACTTCCACACCTAGTACCCTCCGCAGCCCAAAACCTCTCTACCGGAAGGGAGTGATTGTATTTTTTATTTTTAGTTTTTTGTTTTAAGAAAAGCCATTGATCTACCTACCTCTTATTAATTTGAACGTGTCATCGATAAATTATACAATAAGTGTTTTACTACTTAAATTTTGTATTTTATATTAAAATTCATAACTAACTTTAATTATAGGTTTTAAATGACTAGAATTAATCTTTAAATAAAAAAAAATTTACCTTCTTACGATCAATTAATAAAATATTTAACGGATTTAGTTTAACCTAAATGACAAGAGAGCTAATTATAAGTTTACAAAATTATAAGAGTTAAAGTTGAATATTAACCAAACTATGAAAGCGATTTCTTTTAATTTACCCAGTACTTTATCAATGATTTAGAGCTTCTTCGGTGCCGTTTAGTTTTTTTACCTTTTCTCCCATTTTCCTTCTCATATTTGACAGAATGACTTGCTTTTCTTTATTCAATTTCGATTATAAATTTTCCATAACTTAATAACTTTTGCTCCTAAAATCATTCATGTATCAGGTGTGCATGTTCCACATACAGATACAGGGTCAAAAAGTAGCCACGCGAGCATTCACCCATTTTAGTACTGTAATTATTAAAGTAGGACTTTTATATTAGCAACCTTTTTGTGAATGTGAACCATGTATGCGTAACCAGGCATTTCACGACATTCATTAATGACAGCTGGAAAAATGGTCATTTAGAGAAAAGGACACTTTTCAAAAATGATGAAAAAACTGAAAAGCTTATACAAATTTTATACGAAATTTTTATATAGATTTAATTTATGATATATGAAATGAATCATTTAGTCTATATTTATTAATATTATTTTAATTCATTAAAAATAAATTTTTTTAAAATGATATAAATAATTATGAATCAAAAAATTCATCCAATTTATCGTGAATCAAATCTATATAAAATATTTTCCCAAACTTTACTTGCCCGCTGGTTGTAGCCACATCTGCCAAGGAATATTCCCTCCACAGTCCAAGTAAACCAGCCGTCGGAATTGTTGTTTGTAAAATTTTTGGAAAAATAAGTTTAGTAATCCTTCATATTTTATATTTGTAATTTTTTAATCCCTTATATTTAAAATGATACATTTTAATTCTTCATAAATTTAAAACGTACCATTTTAGTCTTTCAATACAATTACAAGTATATTTTAATCTGAAATACTTACATACGTATAAAATGTAACACATTCAAGTGTAAAATTAACAATACATAACCTTAAACAACAAATTATCCCAAAAAGAAGAGGATTGGAGCTGTTGGAATAGAGTTAGCTGAGGAAAAGTCGCAAGGGAGGAGAATAGGGATGGTGATGGTATGTGAGAATTTTGGGGTGGTGATGATGGAGATTTTAGGTAGTATCATTTAATATTTAAAATTTGTATGGCGTTAATTTTGCTCATGAAAAATGAAATATTTGATACACATATGAGTATTTCAAATTAAAATATATTGATAATTATATCAAGAGACCAAAATAGTATATTTTAAATTTGTGAGAGAATAAAATGTATCATTTTAAATGTGAATGAATAAAAAAATACAAATATGCAATGTGATGGACTAATAAGATTGTTTTTCCAAAATTTTACATGCATCAATTTGCATGTAATAAAGGTGTAAACGAATCAAATTGCTCAGTAACAATTTGCGAGCAATTTGGTTTAAAGTGAGATTTGAGCTTGAGTTGATCGAATTCAAGTTGAACTTGCTCGAATTTGAGTCAATTGATGAGCCGATCTCGAACATATATATATTGTTCAAATACTCGTCGAACTTTTCGATCACATATATTATTTTTTTAAATATTTTTATTATATATAAAATTACTAATCTATACTCTTTTAAAAAATTACATATTTACCTTTAAAATAGTCACACTCTTCGAGTTCGGGTTTGAATTCAAATTCGTTTTTATTGATTTTCGAGCAAGATCGAATCGAATTTGAGTTCCATCAATATTTTTCGAACTCAAATTCGAACTCTATTTTTAAAATTCGTTTGAGTTCGAACTCAAGTAGGGTACTATTTGCGTTCAACTCGGTTCATTTACACCCCAGCATGTATCGCTTTGATATATATATATATATTTCATTCGGTAACAATACTATGTTACTTCTATTTATCTACTTTTAAAGGAGAAGAAAAAGGCCTAACTAGGTCAAAAAAACTAGAGAAACTCTGTCTGTAGTTCAAACGAATATATTATTATACCAATTTTAATTTAAGTCAAGAATAAACCTGATAATGTAAGGTACAAAAATTTAAACTTCCAACCTCACATACAAGTAAGCTGATGTTGGTTTCACATAGATATAGTTAGATATACGATTTGTTCTAGCATTTGATTTGTTACTTACCATGGATCGTAGCTGAGTAATACTCCTGGTAAAGATTTTATCCCAATCATACCCTCTTAAATAGTCAAACATGTGAAGATATGAATTTGAGTCTCAAGGCTCCGTTAGCTGGTTATCATTATTTTGAAAAATTAAAATTAAAACACATTTAAGCCAACCCTTAATTTTAAAAATACGTTTACTAAAAAGTATTACTACAATAATAATTTTCTGAAAAATATTCTAAACAACATCATCGAAACGGAGCAAAAATTGGTTCTCCAAAATTTACTATTAGCAACTCAATAGTTAATTAAATTTAAGTTTGTTCCAATATTATTCCTCAGAAAAGGGCCAACTTGCTCTAATCATTTTACTTGAAGAAATATATGAACACAGTTTAGCAGTTAGTAGGAAAAGTTAATATTTGAACGGATTAATTACTTTTGCCACCATTGATCGATGAGTCAAGGAACACAACTAAGAAAAGTTTTAGTTCTCATCGCTTTACGTTGAATCAAAATACTGTTTTTAAATTGGGGAAACTGATTGGCAAAAATATTAGGTGTGTGAAATATTAGCCCTAAATTTTTGTTTAAGACTTTTGTTAAACCAATTGACAAATATAACCATTTTGTGAGAAGTTCATTTTTTTTTTTTATGTTATTATTAAAACTTGCAACAACTAATTTAAGTATTTTCCTTTCTGGTATTGCCTCGATGGCACCACCATTACCATTAGAAAATAAAACAAAGTGACTACAATGGCAAACCATGTGTCCATATGGCCGTTTGTGTGATGTGTCAAGAGATAACTACGACCGACATAAATTGGTCGATTGCTATTGGTGGAGAAAATAATTTTTTTATAAAGGAAATCACCAAAAAGAAAAAACAAATCATAAATTTACTTCGGAATATTTCGTCCTTTCACTCAACCTTAATTAATTTTGCACCAAAATTTTCAAAATTATTTTTTTTCCTTAAGAAAACTCACCTTTTTTCCTACCCTTAATGACTTTAAAATTATTTATAAGAATCATTATAGAAATAGGTAAAAACTTAGGTAGATTCGGTGGTGTGGATTAAACTTTAGAGAATTTATGACATCAGTTGATGTAAACAAATTCTTTAAAATTTTTTAATCCTAACCACAGGGTGTATAGGTGGGGTCAAAAATCGGATCTACCTAATTTTTTTCCTTAGAAATATATTAACTTCAAGAATCTTTTTTATCATCACTAATCATATATTGGTGATTTTTGTCAATTTGTGGGAATAGTTGCCATGCTTTTTGACTTTGACTGTTAAAATTACAAACGGAGTTTAAGAGAGGGGTCAAATGTGTTAAGAATTTTCTGTCTCATAATCTGTCTCATTTACTATCACATTACTAAATGAACTGTCAAAGTTATTTCACTAAAATTACTTTACAAAATTTTAACAATTCATTTATTAGTATAACAGTTAATAAAATAGAATATGAAATAGAAAATCATATAATGATTAAATACCTATTTATTTAGTTGGAGGGGGTTCAGTCATTTAACCTTTATTTTATGGCTTGAATACGGAGGACAGGTGAGTAGGTGACACAAGTGTATTCCCATTTTTGCCCTTCATGAAAGGCTAGACAAAGTGAAAGTATTGATGGAACAAAATTGACTCAAATTTTGCAAAAATCCAAGTTTAAGTATTGATTTCGTTTTACTAAAATATTGGAGAGTTGTTTTTTTTTTTTTTTGGTCCCCGATTTATCTACCTAATTTTTTTATACCCAGCTATTGCACCATTTAATATTTTAGTTTGATTAATCAGTCATTCCGGGAAAAGACCAAACACGGTTCGGGTTTTCTTTTTCTCCCTTTGATTTTGATTTGCTTGCCAATTAAAAACTGGGCTAATCTGCACCTAATTTGATAGGTGCCTTACTAATGAATAAAAATACAAACACTTTTATTAGCCATCAAATAGAAGACGTCTTGGAAAAAAAAATCAAATAGAAGACGTCGAAAGTTGTTCATATTTTTCACGTTTCCAATAAGACTTCTTTTGTGCATTGTTGTTTTCTCGCACTTGATTTTTGCTACAGGAAATATACGGCATGGTCAATGTCCAAGAAACGAGCCATAATTGAATTTGATTCACCTACTCCTCCAATCTTCTCAAAATCAAACACTAATACAATTTCAGAGAAGAAATTCTATTTGTATTTCTGTTTTGGTGTTTAAAGGAGAAACAACTTCAAAAAGTAAACCAGAAAGAGCCGAAACAGAAATTTTGTTTGTACAGCGGGCATATTCATTATTCTCAAAATAATATTTTTCAATCATTTTATAATCTGTTTTCTATTTACTATTTCTTTTACATATGTTATATTGAAAAAAATTATTACAGTAATTATTTTAAATAATATTCCAAATAATAATTATTTAACCGGGTTGTAACGGTGGTTGCGTAATTTTCAGCACTTTAGTCTCAGCTATTTGAAGCCTTCTTTTTTCTCCTTTTGCATATAAGATGCTCAATTATTATTATTATTATTTAAGCATATAAGATGTTCAATTTTCGATTAATGATGATTGTAAAATGTTGTCTAAAATTGATTTAGGGAAAAAGAACGTTTTGATCTTTTATCTTTGGGATGTGATCTAATTTGATCCACCTTATATATGAATACAAGTTAATTTAATCCTTTATTTTTTAAAATGTTAACTAATATAGGACTTTTGATAAAAAAAGAAAAAATTAGACCAATTAATGATGAAAGTAATGTAACTATCACGTGACTGTTAAACTGAAAAATTTTGAGATTAAAAAGTCTTATTTATCATAAATCCCAATTTTTTTTTTTCTTTTCTCTCATTTCTTTAACCTTAATTTTGTCCCATCTTCTTCAGCCACAATCTTCAATGGTAGAAATTAATGGAGAAAGTTTCATTATTTTTAGATTTTTAACCTCCAATCATTTGTGTTTAATAGACACGTGGTATTAACATGATTTTCACTGTTAATTTGTGTAACTTTTTAGTCAAAAATCCTACATTGGCCAATAATTTAGAAATTGAAAGACTAAATTAATTTATTACAATACATAAGAAACTAAATTAGAGTACACCTTAAAGATAAGGACCAAAATGATCTATTTCCCTTTCAAAACTAGTATGGTACGGGTGTACTTCTATTCAAAACAAAAAGGAACATTTACTGTCTCGTGACTTTCACCCACATTAAACTAAAAGCTTATTGATGTTTATTATGTGTAAGCCTAAGTCGACGATTAATTTTAAGAACTACATGTTTGGTAACTTCTAGCAGTTAAATAGAAATTTCTCGTAATATTTCTATATATACTAGTATTACTTGTTATAGCATGAAAAACTTACAAAAAATTTTTAAAAAAAAAAAAAAAAAATAGCATGGAAAAAAGTGTTCTAATTTTTTTTTTGGGTAGGGTGTTCATATATTCAAGGGACATGATAAATGAATTGGCAGAAAGTGAATAATTGAATTGTGGTCGGTTGTTTTTCTTGTTAAATTTTTCTTGGGATCCTCTGGTTCATTCCTCATTCCCACTTGCCTTACAGAACATAATGGCGTCAAAAAGAGAAGCAAGTGGTCCATTTCGCGTTTATTTCACAATGACAAATTTCACCTAAAAGAACAAGCATCACACTTATAAGGTGAGTATCTTTTTTAGAAAAAAATTTAGACAATACAAAATTTTTGAACAATTCTATTAGGATAAAACTTTTATTTCCTGAGAAAATTGAGTTCGGTAGGTATCAGATTGAATTATCATGCACTTGGAGAGATCCATTATTCATATTTTTTTTTTAATATTTAAAGATGCACCAATAACTTTCGTAGCAAATTTTCGAAGACTAAAATTTTATTTTAAGAGAAAGTTGTATTGATATTGGAGGTAATGACTCAGTCTGAGCTCCAATGGGATTGTCATGACCTTTCACATTTTTTTATTTCCTTATTATGAGAGGGGAAAAACAACCTTAATAATTCCTTACATCTTACAGTTATATTTTTATAGTTTCTCACATTTAAAATGATATATTTTAATCTCTCAAAAATTCAAAACCATTTTTTTGCCCCCATACATAATTACGGGCATATTTTGGTTTGAAATACTCACATTGCGTATTGCAAGTTATATTTTTCATATGCAAAATTGACAATGACAATACATATACAAATTCTAAATAATAAACCACACTAGCTAAAACTTCCTCCACCACCACCTCAAAATTCTTACTTACTATTGCCACCCTTATTCTCCTCTTTCATCGCTTCTCCTCCGTCACCTCTTAGTCTAGCAGCCCCAACCCTCTTCTTTTTGTGACGATTTAGTATTTAAAGTTATGTATTGTCAATTGTTTCATTAAAAATGTTATATGTTATGCACATGTAACTATTTCAAACCAAAATATGTTTGTAATTGTGTCATAAGACCAAAATGGTACGTTTTGAATTTGTGAGGACTAAAATAAATCATTTTAAATGTGAGAGGCTAAATAAATATAAGGAAAAATGATCTTAATAGTCCCTTACATTTCACATTTATACTTTTTTAGTCCCTTACATTTAAAATGATGCATTTTAATTCATCACAAATTCAAAACGCACCGTTTTGGTCTCTTAATACAATTATAGGCATATTTTAGACTGAAATACTCGCGTGCGCATTTAATATAGGCACATATTTCGAGACAAAATTGACAATATATAACTTTAAACTGTAAATTATCCTGAAAAGAAGAGCATTGAGGCTATTGGAGTAAGGATAGCGGAGGGAATGCAGCGTGAGATGGGAATAGGGACGGTAATGGTAGGTGAGAAATTTTGGATGGTGGTGGATAAGGATTTAGATAATATCGTTGAGTATTTAAAATTTATGTGTTGTTGATTTTGCCCATAAAATTTTATCTATAAAAAATGTAAAATTCAATACGCATGTGAATATTTCAAATCAAAATATATCCGTAATTGTGTCGAGAGACCAATATGGTACATTTTATATTTGTGAGATACTAAAATGTATCATTTTAAATGTGAGGAATTAAAAAAGTATAAATTTAAAATGTAAAGAACTATTAAGATTGTTTTCCCTAAATACAAATATAAAATGTTAAAAACTATTAAAATCATTTTTCCTATGAGATATAAAAATTAACTTATTAATAAGATAACATATTATATCTGTTTTGTCATAAATTAATATTCAATGTCACAATCCGAAAATTCATTTTTTGAAATTGTCTATACCTTCCTATAAAAACTTGATATATAATTACAAATTCAATGCAGTAAAAATTTTGTGATTTGACAAGAACAATTTATCTTATCTCACGAGTAAACCAACGGTCAGTCTAGATGTAATGTCGAAAAAAAGAAGTATGCAGAAGGTTAGGTTTAATGCTTTTAGAGTTTTAACACGTCGTCCCTCCCCAAATTAATGTCATTTTATTTTAATTAATCACCATAGCCATTTCATGCATATATAAACAACAATGTTGGTGATCACAATAGTTATTTCATGAATATATAACAATAATTGAGGTCCTTCCAATTATGCGGAACCATATTTTGTTTTATTTCACAAATCGTAGCCTACTGTTAATTAGTGATTAAGTTTATACTAATCACAATGCAATTAAAATTAAGTGGTATTAATTCAATAATACAACCCTTAGATGTAGCAATTCTGACTGAATACTCCCAGCATTCACAATACAGAGTGAGTAACGGAAAGCTTAGTTGGTAGTCCAATTGTAGTGTAAACTGTAAGACTCGTCCAAAAAAAAATTTATACCGTTTGTTTATTTAGGAACCGAAGCCTACAGCTAATCTTTGAGGTCCCCCTCCTCCCATCTCGTGCATTAATTAAATTCGAGTGAATCTCTCACTTACCTGATGGTTGTGCCTTTGTCCACGTAGTCAATCAGCCATTCACGGTGCTGGTAGTTGTTGAAAGTAAGCTTACACGTATACATTCTCCTCGTGTATATATATATATATATATTTTCAAGAGGGATGTCCGGACCTTTGGGTTCGACTAGTTCTTTACCCTGCAGCCCCTAACTCCATGCTATAGGACGGTAACTCTTGGAGTTCGAACTGAAAATTTCAGAATAATTATCCCTTTGCAGAAACTAGCTCCTCAGGAGGGGGTCGTACATACAATATGCAATTATTAAAATTTTAAGGGAATGTAACATTGGTATATAGGTATGATTATTATAAATGAGAATTACACTTAATAATATAAATAGATATTATTTAGTTAATTATTATTTCTTCTGTCTTATATAATTATCACATTAGATATTTGTATGAAATTTTAGATAATTATAAATTTTTATCAAATGTTCACAAATAATTTTATTAAATTGAATTGAGTTGACATATTGTAAATTGAAGAGCCTTAATTTAAAAGAGAAGATAGAAAAGAGAGATGATTAATTGATTATTAGGCCAATTGGTTATGAAAATTTGGAATATTTTGAATGTTTCAAAGGGTAAATTTAAAATTTCAACAAAGTAAATATACAGGTATTGTGACATTTTCATCGGGATATCTCAAAATGAGAAGTGTGATAATATAAATGGTACGGATAGAGTATAATAATCATTTTATGAGAATAACATATTAGAAAATATCTCATTTCATTCATCCACTTATGATTTGGGTATCAAATTAATTGACCCCAAAATATAATCTAGACTCATTATAGTTTCAAACCAAACATTAAATTGGAATGAAACAAATTCATACCGATGTGAATTTTATGATTATTATTCTGATTCTGATTTCAAAATGCTAAATATAACACCTCCTAAATATTTAAAGGGTTAATTTTATTTGACTCCCTTAATATTTAGGGACATTATTATTTTAGTTCTTAACATTATTTTTTAGGTAGTATTTAAATTTTTATACTAACAGTCAAAGCTAATGGTGTAAGATTTTTGACATAAAATGACACTTCTACCCTCAAGTTATTGATATGTGTGTAAATTTTCTCATCATACCTGGAATATCTTATTTTCTTTCCATAAAATGGAGTTTCATTAAATTTAAAGTATAGTGATGAGCGATAAAAAATTATTGAATCATGTTAACTAAATAGAAGAAAGGAAAAAATAAATAAAGTAAAAATGAGAAAAACAAAGAAGAGAAAATAAATGTATTTTTGTCATAAGAATAATGAATATGACTTGAACTTATTTACGAAAAGATTTAAATATTCAAAAAATAATATTAAGGACTAAAATAATAATAATTCTAAATATTAAGGGGTGAAGTGAAATTAACCCACATTTAAACTAGTAAAGCTATCTATAGTAGTATTTGTCTGAATTGAATTTGACCAAGAATTACGTAAGTCCCTGTCTCTGTGTCCTTCCTTTTCTACCATTTATCTTCCTCCTCTTCTTTTCTTCTTCCACCTAATTGTGCAACTTTCGCGTGGTTGAAGCCCCTCGACCTCAAGTTGTTACCCAACTGCGAATTACATCAAAAGTAAGCTTCTCTCTGTCTCTCAAGAACTCTCTATGGTAGTACTTTTATGTGCTCTTTCCCACTGTGTGTGTTGTGTGCAACTCTGTTGCACTACTCTCTCTTGTTTTGTGTGCATAGGAATCATCAAAGTCTTTATGTGTTTCTGCATCGATGCTTTACGTTAATAGTTGTTTGATGACTCGAAATTACGATAAATAGACAATAAAAAAGGTGAATTTGCTATTTTATTATTTAAATTATATTTCGCTGTCTTGTTACATTAAAGAAACATTATCTGCCTCCATTTCCATCCATTTATTCTTGAATTAGTGATCTCTTCATGCTATCTGCCTATCTCTTTTGATTTTATTTCTTTATTTTCTAAAACAAAATTTATTTAGCTAGCAAGTTCTTGCATAAGTATCTTGAATTTTATATTTCTACCTCAATTTTGTGTGTTTCATTTTGAATCCTTTTTTTTATAGTTTTTTCTTTTCTTTTATCTCACAATTTTCTCTATAGTGAAAATCACCCTCCTCAAACGGCGGAAATGAAATCGTCTAAAGTTTTTATCTTGACAAAGATAAAAGTTTCAGTTCTGATCTCATAAGAAAATTAAATTTTCTCGTCCAAAAATACATCTAAAAAATTTCGCATACAATATTTTGATTTAGTTATTTTTCACGTTAACTTAATTTAAAATTTTGTAAAATTTTATGACCAATTTGTAAAAAAGAGTCTAGTGTCGTTGATTAAGGATATCAGGCTAAAATTTTACAAAATTTAATGACGAATTTGTAAAAAGGAGTCTAGTGGTTGATTAAGGTATCAGGCGGTAGGACTAGTGAGTGGCTATTGGTGTATGGTGGGTGAGAGGTGGCGCTTGGCTGGCAGAAGAGCTAATTCTAAGTTGGATGTGTGATAGTTTTGCCTGAAAGATGTAGAAGAGAAAAGGATTAAAATTTTAATATATATATATATATATTTTTTTTTTAAAAAAATAAATGTTTCCTTTCTTTTGAAAATTGTGTTGAAGTTTTTTCATCCCTTTGCAGCATTTACAAATTAAATTTTTTTCTTATTTTTTTCATTTTAAATTATATGGAGTTATGTGAAAAATAAGTAAACTTTAAGGGTGTATGTGAAATTTATCAAAAAAAAAAAAAAAAAGGATTTTTGTAGTGACTCTATCATAAAAAGAACCTTTTTTGACTAAAAAAAATAAAAATTGAAGAATTATTCTAGCTAAAATTAAAAAGTTGAGGATTATTTGGGTGATTTTTCCTTCTTTTCTTGGAACTCCATCTGAATGAGACTTTTTTTTTTCATTATTTTTCAAATAGTATTTTACATTCATTTTATATATATATTTTTAATTTTTTTTATCTTATACATATCAATTTAAAAATTATTACAATACTTTGCAGAATAATAATTATCAAACGGAGTTAACTAGTTACTACCTTTCTACTTTTTGGTCTTCGAAATTTAATTTATATGGAAACTGCCAAAATTTCAAAAGAAAAACTGCTTCTGTACAAGTCAAACGTTGGAAAAATGGGAGATCAGAAATCAGAAAAGTATAAACAGTTGTCCGTCCTGATTTCTTTTTTCCTATCAAGGAATCTTTCACGAGAGGTAAAACCAAAATGGCGATCGTACAAAATTTGAATTTGACGGACTAAAAGCATCCACTCGGGATGGAAAACGCTTAATCGTTTCTTTCTTGGACCTAAAATAATTGAAGTCTCACTCAATTACCCTTTTCTCTTTTTTGGTTTCTCTAAATTTTTTGGGTTTTTTTTTTTTTAGTTGTCATTAATTTTGAGATTTTTGTGATAACAAGAAAACTAACCAAGGCAAAAAACATTGGAAGAATTCTATAATGCTCTTAGACGACTAACTTATTATGTTTAGATAGTATAAATTTTGAAGTAATATCAAATTTTCAAAGTGCAATGTATTTTCACCATCCTATTGAAAACAGTAAAATTTTCCAAAATATGGAGGCATCGTGAAAGGGATTGTTATTAGTATTTTCATTGGACGAATGCTATTCATTACCTGTAGGAGTCTTCACTTTTCTGAAAGTGACAATTTATTATTATTTTTATATGATTTGGTTAGAGATTTATGTATGTGATTGATTCTCACGTGCTTTTGATGAGGTGGCCTTGCAGTGTCCAGAAACATAGATCAATATAACTACTAACATTTTCCAAACGTTGAATTTTGTTTGATTAGTTTGGGAAATTTTTATATAGAATTTAAGCCATGGATTTTTTGGTTTAAAATTAAACGCATTACTTAAAATTAAGTCATATTAGTTAATTGAATAATTTTTTTTATAATTAAGAGATTTATGATATTATATCATAAAATTGATTCCTGTAAAATTTTTTCAATAAATCTTTTACACTTTATGATACGTATATTAGGTAGATTCTGACAAACATGCTCAATGTTGGCAGTATTTATTTGATTACGTTTTTAATAATTTTTTTTCCCAACTTTAATAATTTTTTTTGTCCATAATTGTTTTATCTGTTTCTCATGGCAAATGCAACTTTTCCTTTCTGGTAGGATATCATTTATTTCTTGAGTGAAAATGTTGTTGTTGTACTACTAAAAATAAAGAAACTACGAAATATTTGATTACAAAGGTGTCCAAGTTTGTCTTGCTTTTATAGGAAATAAAAGCGAGGATGGTCAACATATATCATCTGACTTATTGAGTTCTTTAATTCCTTTTAATACTAATGTCCAATTAAATAATATAAACTTCCGTTTCTAACAAAAAATCTGGTGATCACTTAAATTTTAGATCACTGAATTAACTAAATTTATATATTTTCAATTTTATTTTGGATATTCTGCATGAATTTACACAAGTCTATCCTATCCTATCATCATTTCTAAAGAAAAGTTTCTTTTCTTTACTGTTTCCCCTCAGCTTTTGGTAATCCTTTAGCTGTCTTTGTTGTCCCGAGGACTAATGATGTTATCGGACAGAGCCACGGAATTGGTACTAATTAGAGTCGTCTATCAATTGGACATAAATTTAAGGGGCCCATGACATACTATTTCACCTACCCATGACTCTCTGTGCCAGCCCGCCTGCCTTTTTTTGTCTTTCTAAAATATAAAAGTTAAATTACAACTAAACTCCTTGTGGTTTGGCTACACCTTATAGTTTGTCATTCTACAATTTGTCCCTTTTTGGTTTTGAATTAAGGTGAAACCGTTAAAATTCCATTAAATGACCGGTAGGAGGTTGAAAAAACTTTTTTATTTAAAGGATTATTTTAGTCATTTTAAATCTCTAATCAAGGTTAATTATATATTTTAACGTAAAATACAACCTCACCTCTTTGGTGGAGGGTGTTTTCTTGTAGTGGAGGGGTAATAGGCTTGAGAGTATTTTTTACATTTTGCATAAATCCGTTAAGTTCTTAACTTTCCATATACTTTATAGAAAAAAATCCAAACCGTAAATTTGTAAACTATAAAAAAAAAATCTGAATATTAGTCAAATCAAAAGGGTTTCTTATAATTTACCCTTATTTTAAACGTTCATACTAACTTCACGCTATCATTGTTTTATGCATGTTTAATTTTTCTTATTTTCCAGATTTTGGAGTTGTAATAAGACTTTTTATTCCACCCTACATACATATCACCCTATTATATTATTTTAACGTAGTAAATATGTGTAAGTCAGATCGTACATTCTGAATTAAAATAGAAATTGGTATAGGGACGGGATGAGGATAAACTAAAGGATTAATCTTTTTTCATAAATCATACGATCGGTGTAAAAGATTTTTCATAGAATCAGGTATGAGTGTATGTTATGTGTGTGTTGTTAAAATTTTAAATGACATTTTTATACTTGTGGCATATATTCACATTCACACCTGATATTGTAAAAAATTTTCTACTCCGATAGTGTATGAAAGATTAACCCGTAGCCTAATGTTGTAATAACTAATAAGACGAGGTAACAAACTCTTTGACATTGGTTATCATCGTTCAAATCTTTGTACTTGTTAACTAATGCTTGTGAATTTATCCTTTTACACAAAATTGGTAGTGCGTTAAGGAATTTTTTTTTTTTTTTTGTTTGTGTGTATTATGGAATTTTTATCTAATGGAAGAAGTGTACTCTCATACCCATATTCAAAAATAAAGGGGATATACAAAATTGTTCGAATTACAGAGACATTAAGTTAATGAGCCATACGATGAAACTTTAGGAGAGAGTGATAGAAAGAAGGTTAAGAAACGAGACTAAGGTGTCAAATAATCTAGATAGTTTGGTTTCATGCTAGGGAGATCGACTACTGAACCCATACATCTCTTAAGGAGACTTACCGAGAGATACCGATATAAGGAAAAGGATTTACATTTGATTTTTATTGATCTTGAAAAGGCATTCGATAGAGTCCTTAGAGAAGTTATGTGGAGAGTTTTAGAAAAAAAAGGAGTTAGAGTAGCATATATAGAATCAATAAAGGAGATGTTTAGGAATGTAGTTACAAGTGTGAGAACAACATGAGTGTTGAAACGAGAGTTTCCTATAAATATAGGTTTACACCAAGGTTCAGCTCTAAGTCCTTATCTATTTGTATTGATCACAGATGAACTTACAAGGCACGTACAAGGGAAAATACCATGGTGTATGTTATTTGCAGATGACATTGTGTTAGCGAAACAAAAGTTTGTGAGAAGTTTGGAGACACTTGAGATACAAGGGTTTAGAATTAGTCAATCAAAAACAGAATATATGGAATTTAAGTTTATAAGCAAGGGTGGAAGTAGAAATGCAATAGGCGTTAGTATCGGAGATCAAGAAATGGTGGTATAGTATTTTAAGTATTTAGGATCAGTTCTTCATAGTGATGGTGGTATAAATCGAGATGTTACATATCGGATATAAGTGGGTTGGACTAAATGGAGAATGGCATCAGGAATATTATGCAACCACAAAATTCCTTTACGACTTAAGGGTAACTTCTATAGAACGGCAATTAGGGTAGCGATACTTTATGGGTCTGAGTGTTGGACAGTGAATTACACATTTGACCAAAAGATGAGAGTAGCAGAAATGCGAATGTTGAGATGAATGTGTGGGTGCACTAGGATAGACAAGATACGCAATAAGTATATTCGTGAGAAGATTGGAGTAACATCTATTGATGAGAAGATGAGAAAAACACATTTAAGGTGGTTAGGTCATGTGTTAAGACGACCAATAGGAGCGCCTGTCAAGCGAGTAGATTTTAGAGAGTAGTCAACATAAGTGTCAGAGGTAGGGGAAGATCGAGAAAGATTTGGTGGGTAACTTGTAAGAAAGATATAGCCCATCTAGGAATTGAGGAGGATATGGTCCATGACAGAGTGCAATGACGTAACAGGATTCATACAACTGACCCTACTTAGTGGGATTAAGGCTTGGTTTGTTGTTGTTGTTGTGTGTGTGTGTTTTTTTTTTTTCTTGGATGGTATTGAAATGTCACCCCTAATAAGGTGATTTTTAGTGAAAGTGGCTACTATTTACTCCCTAGGCCAATGGTTTCATGTTTGTGAAAGAGAAATTGGTACTTAACAAATTTTATCATTATCTGCTGGACAAGAACCAATAACGGCTTTGAGCAAATTAATAACAAACCCGTTTGTGAAATTAATTTAGACAGTGAAATACAATGTTGTCGCACCCTTGCCATAAAAGGCTTGAGCTTCAGGAATATCATATGTTTCTTTCATTTTGACAATTTCATCTTGCTATTGTTATAGATTGCATGGTAATCTAGGAAGAGTAAATCTTTCATGCACTATCGGTCTACATAAATTTTTACATCATCTAGTTCAGATGTCATAAGTTTTTACATCATCAGATGTATGCCACATGTATAAATATAACTTGTGAAATTTAAATAATGCACATGTGGCATGTATCTAAACCCAATAGTGTAAAAAATTTTAAACATCAACCATGCAAGATTTACTCTAATCTAAAAAACAATGTTATCTCACCCGGTCTAAAAAATATAGAAGGAATATATACTAAAATTCAGTTAACCTGATGAAGGAAACTGACTTTGTAGGCAGAATTGTAACACTTTGGGCCTGGGCAAGCCCAATAACTTTTGAGCGAAAACAATAGATTCAAAATACTGAAGTCAAGTTATTATTAGTCCATAACCCGTGCTATTATAAACAATACAATATCTTCTCCCACATTGGAGGGGCTCACAAGAATAATATACTAGGAAAGAAGGATTGCTGATGCTGTAAAAACACATAAAAGGGCTTAATGTATTGCTGACTTTAGAACTGGGCTTCCAAAATTAATTTATTCTTCTCTGGCATCGATGGACGGTTTATAGTGGTATAGTGTCTCTAGATTCTTGGGATTATCTGTTGCTTTTCTTTTTTTCTGGGTCACAATAATAGGAAAGTAAAAATAGAAGTGACATGTATTATATTTTTAAAAAGACACTATCCAATGAGAAGATGAGAATCGATTTTTTGGCTAGCCATTGCTTTTCCTTTTGTCTGGGAGAAGGTGGGATGGGAATCATGTCTCTTTTGCTTCGCATAGTTGCACATATAAATCTTCTATATTTACAGGATTCTTTTTTATGTGTGACTTAAAAATCCATATTTCTAGCACATGCATACCTCTAAAACTCTATTCTCCAAATTTGCTTCGTTAGAGCTTTGAAATATGCTTTATTTTTGGGATGTTATATTAGTTTAACCTAATGAACAAGGGATAGAATCAATATTATATTTTAGGGTGACGGAGGCTGCAAAACCAATTTCGATGGTGATGGTAACTACAAATTGAATACAATATCTGAAAAAGGACTCCATCATTGGTCGCTTCAGTTTGGGAATGATAATGATACTGGAAAGAGTAGGGAGTAAATAGGTGGATATATATACTGGTGAAATTACAAATTAAAGTTGGCCAGCACTTGGTTGGCTGATTATATCTGTGTGGAGTCCACCTAATTAAGTTTTATTACAGTAGATTCCTAATTATCATTTACCTACTGTATAAATTCCAAACCTTGATGATCATGGGCACACAATCGGATTAAGCAATGAATTTATCAGTCTGATCTTCAATCTTTCTCATATATAGTGCAAGCAGTACGAGCTTATGCATTTGCTTCCTTTTCACTGATTTCTTGCTTACAGAGTCATGGACAATGCGCTACAAGAGAGGCTGCTTACTTCAGGAAAAGAGGAGGAAGGTGATCTGAAAGTACGGATTTCTGATGAATCCAAGAAGATATGGAAGGTTGCATTGCCGTCTGGAATTCTGGCACGAGTGTCTTCATTCGGGAGCATAGTGGTGACACAATCATTTGTTGGACACATAAGCGAATTGGATCTTGCTGGTTATGCACTTGTACAAACTCTCAGCGTGCGGTTTGTGAATGGAATACTGGTAAGTTAACCAAATCTTTACAGTTGTTACAAAAGATTTATTGTTACTGTTGAAAGTTTCTCTGAGGTTCAAATTGTCAAGATCGCTCAGTCCCTGCAACCTGCATTGCTTTGTTGCTTTTTTTGTTGAGAACAAGGATTGCAATGTATGAAAGGAAATCAAAACTGTTGAGTAATGGGAATATAATAATCTGAATTTATATCTTTATGACTTATTATCAATAGTTTGCTTTTTCACCTATGATGCATGTGAAGAACTGTAAATTTTGCCATTGTTGGTTATCCCAACTACTTATTTCTCTTGACAATCCGAGCAAGGAAGTGTAAAGTACCTGTTTCCTTCAGGACAATGTAGGGGGTTCGATGTATGTCATGTATAATGTGATGTATGCATACACAAACAGACACATACTGTTTTCAGCATCTTCAGAATGTTAACCCAAGTTGACAAACCAGAATGTTTCACTTTGAGAGTTCCTTAGATGTTCTGTCACAAAGCCTCAAAGATATGGCTGCTATCCTGCTAGTTGTAGTTAGATAACTGGTAACTTGTCAGATTTTGTCAATTTGATCTTTATTCTTGTCCAACAAATCTCATTACATCGAAAACAATGCGGCAGGTCATAATAAGCTTTTGGTTCATTTCTTCCAAAATTAGTCAAGTTGAAAAAGGGTGTGCATTTGTAAGCAATTAGCATGATATTATACCTACAAATAAGTTGGCAAGGTATTACTAGTCCTTGATAGAAATATTGGAGAAAATTTGTGTGTATTGATGAATGATATAATAGCCTATATTTATAGGTTTATAGGTACAATGAATTTAGACTGTACAATGAACCTAAACACTAACTAATAATGTAACTATACATAAATCCTGTTTAGACACTAATGAATAATGTAACTATATAATGAATCTAGACATATATACATACAATGATTCTAGACATATATACATTAACATCTCCCCTCAAAATCAAGGTGGTTTAGCTCAGACCAATTTGAGTTTGGAAACTAAATGAAGGAAACGCCCAGGAAGATGTGTTTTGGTGAAAATGTCAGCAGTCTGATCAGAAGACCGAGTTGAGAGAAGTTTGACAGTCTCTTTTAAGATGTGATAGCGCACAAAATGACAATTAGTTTCAATGTGCTTGGTTTTCTCATGGAAAACATCATTATGAACAATTTGAATAGTACTTCGATTGTCAACATGGAGAATAGTGAGAAATTCATGTGAAATACACATATCAGACATCAAACAACGGAGCCAAATAAGCTCTTGAGTGGCATCAGCAAAAGCACGATATTCGTTCTCAGTACGAGAATGAGAGACAACAGTTTACTTTTTACTTCGCCACGATATAAGAGTCACCGAGAAAGAAACTGGACACCACCTGTGATGGAACGCCTGTTAGTAGGATCTCTTGCCTAATCAGCATCAGAATAAGCCTTTAGTACAAGAGAAGACTGAGAAGAAAAGAAGAGACCGTAATACAAAGTGGCTTTGATATAGCGCAGAATACGAAGAACAGCTGTGAAGTGAGAACTCCGGGGATTAGCCATAAACTGACTGATGATATGAACAACATAAGCAATATCTGGACAAGTAACAGTAACATATACCAAGTTACCAACAAACTGTCGATAAAGGGTTGGATCAGGAAGAAGCGAATAATCACTAGGCGTGAGATGAGTATTGGCCTCAATAGGGGCAGATTCAATCTTACTATTAGTTAACCTAGCACGAGAAAGAAGATCAGATGCATACTTGGCCTATGTAAGTTAGTAACCATCAGATGTAGAAGATACTTCGAGACGTAGGTAGTAATTAAGAAAAACCAAGATCTTTCATCTCGAAATGACGATTCAAATACTGCTCGAGTCAGTAATACCAGTTAGATCATCTGTTGCCTGTGATGATCATATCATCAACATATAATAGCAAAAGAATGATACCCTGATCAGAATGGCAAAGTTTACAAACTTTTCCAGAATGGCTAGTATATCCTGGCGGTGGCTGAATATAAATTTTTTCTGAAATATCTCCATTGAGAAAAGCGTTCTTCACATCCATTTGAAACAATTTCCAGTGTCATACAGCAGCAATGACAAGTAAACTTTTAGCAGAAGTAAACCGAGCAATGGGGGCAAAAGATTCCTCATAGTCAATTCCATATTCTTGCGTAAAACCTTAGCAACAAGACGGGCTTTATAACGATCCACATTACCATCTGAGCGGGTTTTATTTTCGTACACCCACTTGCAGCCAACAAGAGATTTATTTGGAGGAAGATCAACCAAGTCTCATATGTGAGTTTTTTCAAGGGCCTGCAACTCATAAGACATAGCTTGTTATCATACAGGATTAAAACAAGTTTCTTTGTAGGATGCAAGCTCATGTAAGGAAAGAATAGTGGAAAAAATAATGAAAATCACGAAGACGAGTAGAGTGTTCCCTTACCCTAGTAGACTAACGAGGAGGCAGAGGTGATACAATAGAAGACGTAGGAAGAATGGATGACTCAAGAGGAGTGCGTGTGTTAGGGCCATCAGCTGGAAATTGATCCTCGGAAGATGTGAGATAGTGGTCGTCGGAGGTGGATACCTCATGAACTAAGTTAGAAAAATCTGTTATGGGGACAGTATCCAAAAAAAGATCTAGTGTAGTCTAGTGTAGGACAGGTAAACAGGGGTGGTGTGGAGGACAGTGACAGATTAAACTTGGACATTGAAGAGAACATTGTGTTTTCCCAAAAGATAACATGACGGAAAATTCGTAATCGTTTATATTGGGGATCCCAACAACGATAACCTTTATGCTCAATATCATAGCCAATAAAACAATATAACCTAGCTCGAGGTTTTAATTTAGTATACTCATGGGGTTGGAGAAAAACAAAACAAACCCAACCAAAGACTCTTAGACAAATTCTTATATTTTGGAGGGGAACCATATAAACATTCATAGGGAGACTGGTTGTTGGTAATAGGAGAGGGAATTCTATTGATAGTGTAGACGGCAGTAAGGGCAGCTTTACTCCAAAAACGCTCTGGGCAAGAAGAAGAAAGTAAGAGAGCATGAGTTGTGTCAACAATGTCTTGGTGTTTACGCTCAACACAACCATTTTGTTGGGAAGTACCTGATCATGAAAGATGAAAAATGGTGCCCTCTTGGCGAAGAAAATTAAGAAGAGATGTTTCTTTGTATTCTATGGCATTATCAGTGCGAAAAAATTTGATAGGAGATTAAAACTGAGTTTTTACCATTGTAGCAAAATCGCGATAAATTTGAGGTAATTCAAATTTATTTTTCATGAGAAAAATCCAGGTAAACTAAGTAAAATCATCTAAAAAGATAATAAAATATTGAGAACCGCCCATAGTAGGTGTTGGAGAAGGACCCCACGCATCTGAATGTACTAAATCAAATGGTGCAGTCCTTGAGACAGACGCACTGATAAGAAATGGAAGGACATGATTTTTAGCAAGTTGACAAGACACACAATCAACCGAATCATTTTGCACAGATTCCAATTGACCACTAGAAACTAATGATTTAACCCGAGTTAAAGATGCATGACCTAGACGGGAGTACCGGAGACTTAAAGAAGGAATATGAGATGTAAAAGCAGCAGATTGCACCTAAGAAGATGATGGAAGTTTGAGGTCAGTTAACTCAACTTTATGACCCGTTCCGAGGACCTGTCTAGTTTGACGATCTTGTAAACGACAATCAGTTGTAGAGAAAGAAATATCAATACTAAATTCAACTAATTGCCCAATAGAAATAAGATTTAAAGTCAATTTTAGAACATAAAAGGATTCTGGTAGAGAGAGAAGATGTAGATACAACAGACATGAGAGATCCATCAGCTGTTTGAATATATGGTGTGTGTGTGTGGGTTGTTTGGAAGAAAACATAGTAGAGTCTGATATCATGTGATCTCTTCCACAGACAATGGAACATGCAGAATCAAGATACCAACTAGAACTTGATATAACAGACTTTGCATTACCATAAGATGGAAAGAGTTTAGAGAGTACTCGTTTGATGGCCAGATAGATGTTATCTAGAGTTATTGGAGTGTGAGGAGATATATGATCGACTATAGAACTAGAGGAAGTCGTGTGATTAACAATAATGAAGAAAATCAGAGTACTAGGATACAAAAAATTATAAAGAAACAATACTTCAGAGGAAGATTTTGAGAAAACAGAGCCTACAGTTGAATTCAAAATACTGAAAACAGTAGAGAACCGAGTAGAACGAGAGAAAATCAGATCAAATCAAATCGAACCGAACGATAAAGAACGTAGACCAGAAAAACCGGACTAGACAATCCAAGATTGAACCAGAAAGTAAGAACCCAACACGAGTGATGACGTGGCAGATGACTGTTTGATGACGTGACAGATAATTGACCCTTTCTGACACGTGGCAGCTGACGTGTATTGATGACATGGACGAAACTTGTTGCTGACTGGGTGATGACATGTGTACACGTGGCAGTGAGGCGGCAAAGGCTAAAGGTGTGATTTGTTTTTACGCTTTTAGAATTGTTTAGAAAAAAACTTTTGGAATCGTGGGAAAGAATAGAAATTTATCAAATAACTTGAGAAAGAAAAACAAGAAACAAGGGTTGGAATATCAATTGGGTATTGTAAGAAGACTACCGGAAAACTAAAGATTCAAGTTCCAAGATATAGCTCTGATACCATGATAGAAATATTGGAGAAAATTTGTGTGTATTGATGAACAATACATAGACACTAACTAATAAGGTAACTGTACATAAATTTAGGTACTAATGAATAATGTAATCATACAATGAATCTAGACATATATACATACAATGAATCTAGATATATGTACATTAACAGTCCTAAATCCCACCTTGTTGTTTATAGTCTGATGAGAAATGGATAATAATTGATAACAAGGAGCAAATGAAGGAAAAAATTTAAGAGACAAACCTCTGCACAATGGAGATTTTACCATAGGTGCTCTTAATTTGGTCATAGTTCCAATGACTGATGATATGGACATTCTTATGGAGAATATTAGTGGTTTCAAATCATAGTTTTAGCTTGGAGTTGCTGTGCATAATCACTCAAAATCTAGTATGTTCAGGGAATAAATACATATTGTGAGCCATACATACTGAAGGATAAGTGAGAAACTACATATTGGAGACACTATAGCTAATATGGAGGTACAATTGGTAAAGATAAATATCTTACAACATCTTTTATGATTGCCTGAAAAAAAATTTAGAAGAAGAACACATCAACCAGTTCTTTCTGCACAAGCATTCAAAAAGGCAAACTGAAAAGAAAAGTAAAGGTCAACAGTCAAGAATATCTTTGCTTTAAAAAATATTTGTACATAAATGATTAGAAAATATTTGAAAAGATTGAGCTGTTGGAGGAATTAGGGAAAGTACTATCAAACAGTGATATAAGGCATGAAGTGTGTGCATAGGAGTTTTACAAAGCCCAGGATACCTTCAATACTAGAATTACTCTGTTATTTCAAGTTATTAACAGTCACTATTTAGCTTACAAGTTAAATTTTCGAAGAAGATAGGAAGGAATTAAAGCCATATTGTAGTGTATTTTGTCAAGTACTCAAAAATGGTGAACTTATAGGATCCAAAAGCTCTGGATAGTAATTCTGGGAAGATATAAAATAAAATTTTCAAATTGATCCCAAATAGATGTTGGGCTGCTATCTTTCTGATTAAGTTGGCTGCTAATATAGGAAAACCTTCAGGGAAGCTGTATTTGGTTTTGTGAATATGCCTTAATACCCTTAAAGGAGTAAAGTTAGTTGTTCTTTACTATGAGAGTGGGCTGTAAACAAACCGAACTGCTGTCAAAAACTCGACTCGATCTCGAGTTGACCGAGTTCGAGTCGAGCTTCCTCGAGTTCGAAACTCTTGACAAGCTGATCTCGAGCATATTATACATACGCTCGAGTACATATCGTCGAACTTTTCGAGCATTATATAAATTTTTTTTTTAAATTTTTTTATTATATATAAAATTACTAAAATATCCATACTTTTTAGAAAAATTACATCTTTTACCTACGAAAAAGTCGAACTACTCAAGCTTGAGTTCGAGCTCGTTTTACATATTTTGGAGCGAGCTCGAACCATGTCAAATTTTTCGAACTCGAGCTCAAATTTTGAAGCTTGTTCGAGCTCGAGTTTGAGTATTAGAAAAAATTTCGAATTCGAATTCGAGTAAGGCACTATTCGTGCTCGATTTGGCTCGTTTACAGCCCTATTATAGTCAACTTTGACCTTGATGGTGCTAATTGTTGGAGTGATTATTCTTCTCCGCAAGAATATGAGTAGTTGTTAATGAAAAGGTTATTGAAGGAATGAACTGTGTATTCTTCTATTGTTGAATTTTCATTCTGTTGAAGAAGATCTCAAGGACATCATTCTTTAATTTCGAAAACCCGAGGTTCCTTCCTCTTCTCATATACAGGTCTGTACTTTTGCATCCTTATGTTAACTACTGCCACAATAAATAATTATGAGTTGATGAAGCTTTGGCGGGCATTCATTATGTCAGATTCACGTTAATGATCATTTGATATGACGAAACAAGATATTTGTTATCCATCATTGTAATTTAGGAAGAAATGTGATCGAAAAAACAATTCTACAATGTGATTCTTTTGGTTGTTTGACATCGGTGATTCAAGACTTCTTGAAACTAACCACTTGAATGCATAAATCATACATCTCTAGTGTCCTCTTAAATTTTAGCATGATCAGCTTGCATTTTCTCCATTGTACTGGTGTTGCAGATAGGAATGTCAAGTGCAACGGAAACTCTTTGTGGGCAAGCATATGGTGCAGGACAGTTACATATGATGGGCATTTACTTGCAGAGATCATGGATCGTTGATTTCATTACTCTAACTATCTTGATGCCCGTTTTCATCTTTGCAACGTCCATCTTTAGATTACTTGGTGAAAAATGAAGATATTGCACAATCTGCCGGATATGCTTCCCTGTGGTTCATCCCCTTTGTCTATAACTTCGTTTTCAGTTTGACCATCCAAATGTTTCTACAAGCACAACAAAAGAACATGGTCATCGCATGGCTATCCATTTTGCAGTTCATTATCCATGTTCCTTTGTCTTGGCTTTTTGTCTACAAGCTGCACTGGGGAGTTCCTGGTGCAATGGGTGCACTTAGCATATCTTCATGGTTTGTGGTCATTGGAGAGTTTGCTTACATCTTTGGAGGTTGGTGCCCTCACTCATGGAATGGATTTACAACAGCTGCATTCAAGGATATATGGCCGGTAGTGAAGCTTTCTATATCTTCTGGTGTGATGGTTTGGTAAGTCTAGTCTTTATTTATTTATTTATTTGCTTTCTATACTTTGTTTTAATGAATTATCAACTTGCTATAGAGAACAGTAACCCATAATATGTTATCACGAGATAAGCAAAGAAAAAACTCCAATAATCACTTATACCCCCAAGAGACTACAGTAAATTAAAAAAAGAACTCTAGTCAAGGGTAGCTTACCTTTAAATGAATTTTTTAAAAATACGAGGAAAACAATATATAATTTTAAAACTCTTGGGGATAAGACTATATATAAATATATACTGAGAGATAGTTAATATATTTTTTGAAACTTTAGAGGGGTCAAAATCTAATTTTTTACAATAGTCTAATAATACTTATAAAATTTCAAGTGTAGAAAATTGAAATTTGAAAATCTTGGGGGCCCGCCGTCCCCGCCCCCCGGTACATCCGCCCATGAACTTGGGGTATGAGTGAACAAAGCCTTGGAACCCTTGAAGCTTGAAAGAAGGGTGTCTGGAATTATATAAATGAGGCTGGATGAATTAAAACCCAAAGCCATTGATACTAGGTGGAAGAGCACGGGTATCCAACTTAACACTAATTATCAATGGGTGCAGTGGAAATCGTTGCTGAATCGATGTGGGACTCTGTTGGTCAAAAAATCAAAATAACAAGAACCGTGATAGCAATTTATGTCTGGTGTTATCTTTTTACAGTAACTTGCTGCTAGGATGAAAATGTCAAATGTTTCTGATCTCTTGTTTGGTTTATAGCTTAGAACTGTGGTACAATGCCATCCTCGTATTACTTGCCGGATATATGAAAAATGCTGAGGTTGCAATATCTGCCTTCTCTATTTGGTAAGTATGATTCACTGGATCATTCTGTGTTATATTCCTCTATTAAGGTTCCCATTGATAACAACGAATCTTTTACAGTCTCAATGTCAATGTATGGGAATTCATGATAAGTCTTGGCTTCCTCGGTGCTGCTTGGTATGTCACCAACGTGTTCAATCATTGGATCCCTTCCCCAAGTTGAAGTGTTCTTTGTGTTTTACATGGCTTCCCTTGCTTCTTTGTGCAGTGTTCGGGTTGCTAACGAACTAGGAAGAGGAGATGCTAAAGCTGCTAAGTTTTCCATTAAAGTCCTTCTCAGCACTTCGATTCTGATAGGACACTATTGATAGTCTTTTGGGTGCTTTGCTTAGTCTTGGGCAACAAAATTGGATACTTTTTTACAGCGGATAAGGAAGTCGCGGAAAGTGTGTCTGACCTTTCTATTCTACTAGCTTTCTCAGTGTTGCTCAATAGTATTTATCCAGTTCTCTCAGGCAAGTCATGAATTTGTTTATGTTCGTCCTTTTCAGTGAGGAACACCAAATATAAACATATATATCTTGTTTTGAAAATTCATATACATATAGAACGGTTCTTTTGATTTCATATCCTAAAGATGATCAAAATATGCATCGGATGAGATTTTAGCATTTTGTTCGAACTTTTCATCCTGACCATTAGACTTCGCTTTCAGGTGTGGCAGTAGGAGCAGGTTTGCAAGGCATAGTTGCGATTATCAATCTCTGTTGCTTTTACTTAATTGGTATTCCTGTTGGAGCTTTGCTTGGTTATGTGGCTCATCTCCAAGTTAAGGTAATGCGACATTTTCTTGATAGATTATTTTTAAACATTAGATATTGAACACCGTGATATAATTCCATCCAGACCAAAGCTGTATGTACTATAGACGCTTACCAGCAGCGTTACTTGTTTAGTTCTTAACTTCGTCTTGGTTTTAATAGGGCATATGGATTGGAATGATCTGTGGTGTGGTCACTCAGACTGTTGCACTTTGCTTCATGGCATGGAGAACAAATTGGGATGTAGAGGTAAGGAAAACTAGCTCACAAAATGGCTTGAAGTTTTTGGTTTATCTTATTTAACAGTAGTCTCCATTTACTCTTTTGTGTGTTCGTGTTTTAATACCAAGTCTCACTGGATTAATCTTGACGATTTTTTTACACCATCGGATTTAGATAGATAATACACAGTGAAAAAATAACAGCATATAAACCTGATAATATAAAAAATTTTACACCGACAATGAAAAATTAACTCGTGTGTTATGTTTAGTACTGGTTTCGGTTTAGGCTTTTATGTTTTACATTTTACATATTTGTTCGGTCCATCATGCAGTTTGGCTACATCTTTTTCACACATTTGGTCTATTATCTTTCTCAGATTGTGCTATTTTAGAACAATAAACAATGGGGAAATACTTAGATAGATATGGTCTAGGGTCTCATTTGTAGACTATGTAGTGTAGATTAAATGTTACAGAATCTATGACATCAGTTAACGTAAATAAGATTCGAGATTCAAAACCGGGTTTATGGTAATATTTTCCTAAACAATGTACTAAACCTACAAATCATCAAATCCAGAAAAGACTCATACGTGACTATTGGAACATGAAGGTAGTACAAAATGTAGAAAACCAAATGTGCTAGAATTTCTTACAAGGAATTAAACTAAAATTGGTTTGAAACTAAAGGTTTTTTTTTTTTTTTGGGTCTTGCAGGTGATTAAAGCTAAAGAACGCCTTCAACGGTTTTACTTGAAATCTTCTGAAGAATCTAATCAACGTCTTGCTTAATTGTCAAGAACTTGAAATCATCAAGATTATATACGGGCCACATAAATGAGCGAATTCCCCTGGTGAAATTTTGCACGTGATGGGCTGTCTTGAAAAATGTGGTCAAATTTGTTACATTGTAATATCAGTTTCCTAACATTATTTTCTTGATAACCATGCACTGAAGCCTTATTTTAACTCCAGCAGAATGCAAAAAAAAAATAAAAATTCAGAGAGTTAATTTTTTGTTCTTTTGCTATTGTATCAGCTGAATAATAGCGAATGGTTTGGATGCTTAGAGCTATATTGATTTCGAAGAGATGTGCTGCAATGACAAATTATTTTTTCTTAATAGAAATAACTTGACTAAACTTTAGGAATTATCTATATTTATCTATACTATATATAAAAGTACCGTTTATATTAATGTTTTTGATAAAATTTTCTTCCTAAATACCCTTGTTTAAATACTTGATAACCATATAAGAGGAGGACCCTTTTGCAAACCTGGAAAGTTGAAAAAAATTTGGTTATAATAAATTCTAAAGTAATTTAATCGTTACACTAAATAAATATCGATTAAAAAACAAGATGACATACAATTGTATAAATTTTTCTCTTAGATTTCTTTTATTTTGCATTCCTAGAGTAAAAAGAGTCATACCACCATTAGTAACCACTACATCATTTGAATGAAAGAAAAAAGTTGTTACACTCCATTGTCTTTTCATGTTCTTCTATTCTTTCCGGAAAAGGAAGAAAAGAAGAAGTGTACTACAATGGATAAGTTCTTTGTTCTTTGGTAGAAATAAGTTAACTAACCCTTAAAATTAATTAGTGTTAATGTCTCAAATTTAAAATAAACATTTTTCTTGATAAAAGAATTTTGGATTAAATTTGATTTAACAAAAGCCAATAAAAAAAAAAAGTTGTGGAGTTAATTAACAGTTTATGCCACTTAACCTTAATATATTTGTTAAAATTTTCTTTGCAAAACACCCTTGTTTTAAATAGTTTTGAAAAAAAATTTAAGAGTAGAAAAATTATTTATACTTGAGAAAAAAATTAATAAAAATATTATTTTTATAATTGTTATATATATTCAAATTGTCTTATTTTTTTACTCCTAATAAAAATAGTTTTTTATATATTATTAATTCACAAATAATTATTTTCTTTTCCCTAACTATTTATTCAAGTTTGCTCTTGCATGTTAGTTAATTAGACTCAATTTATTTCCATATGTTAATAACATCTATGACTTTTTGGAATAAAACTATAAAACTTTTGATCTGTTATAATATGATTAACTATGTATTTTTCTTTTTTGGCAACATGAAGTTGCTGTGGTTTAGACTCAATGTATAATAACTAATTCGTTGTTCATCATAGCAGATAAGTTAAATTGTTGGATTGACTTTCAAATTTATTAGTGTTAATAGATTCTTTCACTTTAAGTTTACCTTTGCCTTTTTAATATCAAAGTGTTCCTCTGGCTTAAAAATCACAAAATTAATAATCGTACAAATAAAAATTTAATATTTATAAAAGTGAAAAAATAATGGAATATATAACATTACTTTCCCGTCTCACTTTAAATTTTTATGATGATTAATTTAGATTTTTTTTTTCCTTTCCTACATGAAGAAAAAAAAAACTAATTAAGCAACGAAACTAAATCTAGGTGCAAAATAGAAAACTCACAATTTTTAATTAAAATAAAAGTATTTGATAATTTTATATATTTTTAAAGGTAATATTTGATTACAAATCCTTTTTTTTTTTTTTAAGAATATCATTTTGTAAAATATTGGTTTACATAACTATTGATGAGATTGAAAATAAATTCAACTCATGATATGATGCAATGCCTAAAATATCTCAAAATAATCATTGTAACACATACAAGAATTCTACGCATAATTTGTGATGCTAATATAGAAACAATACATATTATGCAAATAAATCTTAGTATTAAGTATTCTAACTATTTACTGCTATATATTGAAATGTTAATTTTGTAAACTACAATGCTAATTGTTACAGTATTTGATAAAATAATATTAGTTTAGATTAACTGTTGATAAGGTAAAAAAAAGTTCAATAAACTAATGGTATAATGCATTACCAAAATAGTCTAAAATAATCGTTGCAAGACATATAAGAATACTACACATAAATTGTTAAAATGACATATAGAAAAATAAGTAGGTAAGTAATGCAAAAGATAATATAAATTATGTAAATAAAATCATACTATTAAATATTCTAAAATACTTACAGATATACATTGCACTATAGATCAAATTTGGAAACTACAATGCAATTTTCAGACTATTTAACGAAACAATAAAAATATAGATTAAATATCTTTGAAAATAATACAATGAATTAATTGAAAAAGTACTCGAAAAATAAAAAATAAATTTACACACTATTATTAGCTTTAATTTGATCACATATTTCATAAATAAAATTTTAATTTCATAGTAAAATACTATATCAAATATAATTTCAGAGGTAACTACATTCGATACTATTCAGAATGAAGGGAAGAGTTTATAATATCGATGAAATCTTAAAATAAATGTTATCATAAGGTTAAGAAACAGGAATGGAACAATACTAATATATTTTCTATTTTGATACACAATTTACACAATATGTTAAAAATAACTTGCGATAGAAATTATATAAAAACTACGTATTATTTTGGATATATTTAGAACTATAAGTTTTTCAGTACAGTTCTGTATATTTTAGAGTAAGATAAAAGATTTTTCATTAATATTTTCTACATTTAAAGCAAGATAAAAGAACAACATTTTAGTTTTGTCTTTTGATAATGATTTTAATATATTACGTGGTACCAATTCATATTATAAAGAATATATTAGTTTAATCTATTTAATTTGATATCTTTGTCATTTACATTTTACTTAGGTTTATTTTTTTTCTTATTTTTTGAAATTTTAATTAATCATTTTGTAGTTATTACTATATATTATTTGATCTCATGTAAATATTTTCCCCAATAAAAGAACTTTAACATGCTTTATCTATTTGATACTTGATATTGATTTTATCTTTTAATAATGATAAAGAATATATAGATATATCATATTTATAAAAAGTTTAATATTATGAAAAAAATCTTTATTTTGAAATTATCACGTCATTCGTAGTGTCATTATAACAAATTATAATGTGTGAATCTGAAAGAGAAATAAGAATTATTTTGAATTGAAATTATTCACATTTTGTGCCATCAATATGAATGAAGAGATCAAACTTCAAAGTTTCAATAAAATAGTAAAACTGATGTTATCATAAATTTAAGAAATATAAAAAAAAATACTAATATATTCACTATATTTACATACTTACACAATATGTTAACAATAATTAATTATGATAGAAATTTATATAACATTCCAATTAAAGCAACGTGTAAATTTAGACATCTTTAGAACTATAAATTTTTCATTAGGATTATTTTTATTAATATTCGGTGCATTTTAAAGTAACATAAAATAACTAGTTATTATCTTAATTTTTTATAATGATTTTAATATACTATGTGAACCAATCAATAATATGGAGAATATATTAGTTCAATTAGATTTTAATTTTAATTACTTATAATTATTTTATTGATGTATTCATTCTTTACATATTAATTAGATTCATTTTTTCTTACTTTTTGAAATTATAATTAATTTTTGTAATTACTATCAGTATATTATTTGATTTCTTGTAAATATTTACCGCTAATCAAAGAATATCAATACTTCATCTATAAAATGATGTTTGATACTTGATAGTAATTTTTTCTTTTAGTAATGAGAAAGTATACACAAATATATTTAAAAAGTTGAATATTATAGAAAATATCTTTATCTTTAATTGATCAAGTAATTGGTAATATCGCTATAAGAAATCATTATCTAAGTGTCTAGAAAAGAACTAGAAGTTTGTTCCTAATGAAAAATTAGAAATCTATGTAACACTTGAGACGGAAGTACTTTAAGACGGAAGTACTTTATATCTTTTATAATTTTTATTCACTTTCTATTTATGGCAAGATAAAATATTACCGAATTGCCGGTTAAGCAAAATACAAAGATGCAAATAATTTAATAAATCCTTGTTGTTCTCATAAAAGAGAAAGTTTGTTTAATTATTTGAGAGGAATGGAATTAATGTATAATGTTGTAAAAAATAACAAATAATAGTGAAAACAATTAAAAAATAAAGGTGAAAATAATTATGAAGAAAAGAGCAAAGATATTAAATATAAATTTAAAAATATAAACCTTTGTATAAAAAAATTCAACAAATAAAATGTGTACACTTTGTACTTTATATTATCATTTATTGATTATTTATTTATTTATTAAAAATAAAAAATATCCAACAAATCAGAAGTATTACACATGCGAAGCACGTACTTTTTTGTAGTTACAATAAATAAATATCAGTAATAAAAAAAGATAACCTATATTGTAAAAATTTTCCTCCTAGACTTCTTTTCTTTTGCATTCTTGGAATAAGGAGAGTTATACCACCATCCATAGTCACTTCATAACTTGAATGAAAAAAAAAAAATGTGTATACGATCCATTGCCTTTTCATGTTCTTTCATTCTCTCGGAAAATTTTAAGAGGGGAAAAAAAAAGAGATGTGCTATAACTGATAAGTTATTTTTTTCTTTGATAGAAATAAGTTGACTAACATTTAGGAATTAATTAGCATTGCTATATCAAATTTAAAATACAATTTTTTCCTTATAAGAAAATTTTGGATTAAAATTGAATTTCATAAAAACCAAAACTGATTAAAGTTGTTTAATCTAACTAAGATAAAGCACTAATGTTCCTAAATTTTAGTGTCAAATTTAATGTTTTTCCTCTTATATCCTTAGTAATTATCCCTTCTAATCATGTTGTTAGCGAGAGTTATTTTCTTTTAAATTTTTTAATAAACTATGCAAGGCCCTTGATATGTCAAGTTTAATGTTTTACTTAATATGTCCATAATAAATTACTTTACATCTACTCGTAACTACATTTCTTCACTATTCCCTGCCACTCCTAACTTTTTCATCTTATTCATTATTGTTTCTTCTTAATAACTTAAAATTTTAAGAATATTTTTCTTCAAGAATTAAAAAAATAATAATTAAGAATTAGACAATTTAATATGCTATATTTTTGTGGTTATTTTTCACTATTCATGTTTATACACCTTTTTAATTGCTAAGCATACGATGAGCCAAAATGACTAGTAATATGTAATGCCAAAAAAAAGAAAGAAAGCAAGAATCACCAACTGTAGATATAGAAATACTAGATGATAATAACCCTAGTACTAGATCACAAAAAATTCTTTGGTAGTCAATCCACATTAATCCAATAAATCACATCTAGAAGAAATAACAAAGGTCTAGAACTGATTAAGACTAAAAACAAAATTTTGATCCAATATTAAATGATTCCTACAAGCTGAATTCAAGAATACCAAGAATAGCACAAAAAAAAAAAAAATTATCAATGAATAAAACAATATCATCAAGAAGGGAGGAAGGGGGACAAAAAGCGATCCAGCAAAACCCAATGAGTCAATCTGGTTCGTCACAATATAATTCTCTTTATATGGAAAGTGAACTCCACTAAGAATTCCAAGATGTAGATATTGGTGATAGTAACCCTAGTAATTGACCAACACGAATCCAATAAATTAACCACATATATACAAGAAGTAGTAGTAAATATCAAAGGTCTAGAATTGATTCAGACTAAATACGTAATTCCGAATCAAGATTTATTGCCTATTACACCCAAACTTCAAGACCATTTGGTAAAAATAACACAACAAAATTATTAAATTTATATACAGTACCTACCAAACTAGCATCAAGAAAAAGGAATTCCTCCTAGCAAAACCCCATGCATGAGAGTTGATCAACTTGATGATCACAAACTTCCAGTCATACAACTGCTGTTACTGATTTTGTTGTTTAAGAAAGAATTCAAGGCAGCGTTAATGAAAGTGGAATCCCCATAAGTGTACAGCTAGCCTGCAGTCGAGAAGACGATGATGGTGACATTCGCTTCGGTGATGGAGCAAAGTTCCTCAGCTTTCTTGAACATCCCTTGACGTTTTTTGCTGAATGTCACCATCCTTCTATGATTGATTTATGATTTTCTTGATTTCGATTCTCTTCTTTCCTGTACCCATGATGATGATGTTTGATGATGACCAACGTTTCTTTCTTTCTCTCTTTTGTTGCTTAATTAGTTTTAGGCTTGTGTCATGAGCTCACTCTTTTAGTGTTCCCAACCTGTGCGGCACTTAGGTTTTCACTCTAAGTCAACCTTTCTCACACTCATAACAAGAGAAGAGAGAATTGAGAGAATGAAAACTGTATGTATTGATTTCTCTAACTTGCGAGGTATCTTATAAATGAGGGGGGTTAGCCCCTTTTTATACATACAAAAGAGTATTCTAGAACCTATTACATTAAATACAAATTTACAAGATTCTGGACAATTCTATAAAGAGAATATTCCCCCTAGAATATTCTAGGGAATCTAAGGGCATTCTAGGAAATTTCAGAGGCTCTAGAATCTTCCGTAATCTTCTGGAGAAGAGTCTAGACATTTTCTTGTGGCGAACCTCTTCGTCTGAATGTCCTGAGTGAACCATGTCATTCCCCCCACCTATTCTGGTAACGTCCTTGTTGGCTTTGGCGGTATGGAATGCATCAATCTGTTTCTTGAACTATCAAAGTGCCTCGATTGGTTCCCAACTGTCCTTGCTCTTTGGTAAGCCTTTCCATTGTATTTTGTATTCAATCCTGGACTTGCAATACTGTTTTCGTACCTCTTGTACCTTTAGTATGCAGTCTATGTCACGATTACAAGAGGTCTTTGCTCTTATAGGTACACGCTGTGACAGTCCGGGATTAGGATCTTCCTAGTCCCCGTGGTAGGGCTTCAACAAGCCCACATAGAACATCGGATGAAGTTTTAGCTTTGGAAGGAGTTCCACCTTGTACGCCACCTTTCCTACCCGTCTTAATATCTTGAACGGTCCCTCGTACCTTCGAAATAGTCCCTTGTGCACCTTTCAGTATCTCATTATAGAGTGCAACTTGACCAGTACAAGGTCACCTTCTTCAAACTCAAGGAATCGTCTCTTCATCATCAGCCCACTTCTTTATCTTCTTACCAGCCTTGTGTAGAGACGTCGTTGCCAAATCTGCCTGCTTTTGCCATGTCTTGGCAAGTTCATATGCTGCAGGGTTACCGCCTTTATGTCCCGCCACGATGGTGCTAGGAGTAAGTGGTTATTGTCCAGTCACTATCTCGAAAGGACTCTTCCCTGTCGACTCTTTGCCCAATTTTATTGAGTTGAGCTCACACAATGCCGTAAGTATAGCTCCAGTAGCGCATTTGCCCGCTCCGTTTGCCCATCGGTTTTGGGGATAAACTTATCGACATGTTTAGTTCCGAACTCAACAACTCAAACAACTCTGTCTAGAACTTCCCAATGAATCAGGGATCTCGATTGCTTACAATCTGTCGTGGCACTCCCCAATACTTCATAATATGCTTCATGAATAGTCAGGCAACTTCCTCAGTTCGACAGTCTTTGGAAGCGGCTATGAAGGTTCCATACTTAGAGAACCTATCTACCACAACCAAATGCTGGTTTGGTATCCCTCGGATTTTGGCAGGCCAACTGTGAAGTCCATTGAGACGCTCTCCCATGGTCTCTTTGGATTAGGCAAAGGCTCCAATAAACCCGTACTTTTGACTGCTCGACCTTGTCTTGTTACACCAAGCAAGTTCGAACATATGTCTCCACGTCGTCTCTCATCTGAGGCCAATAGCATCTTTCCTATATCAGTGCCAAGGTATAGTGCATCCTTAGGTGCCCAGTACAGTTCGAATCATAGCACTCATTCATTGTCTCCCACCTCAAGTTTCCATGATGCGACACATAGATGCGTCGCCCTTTTGTATAGAGCAACTCTTCCTCAGTCCAGAAATTTTGAGTCTTTCCCTCCTTTGCATACCTAAGGAGGCCCTTTGCAGTTGCATCGTACTTTAATCCCTCCCTGATCCTGTTGAGCAAAGGATTCTCTAGTTGGCTAATGGTAGTAAGCATTGCCTTCCTACTCAGGGCATCAGCAGCGGAGTTGACTTTTTCACATCCAGGCTTGTATTCCATCATATAGTTGAACTCTACCAAGAAATCCTGCCACCTAGCTTGCTTGGGAGACAGCTTCTTTTGGGACTGAAAGTAGCTTGTGGCAATATTATCCGTCTGTACCATGAAACGGGAGCCCAATAAGCAGTGCCTCAACGTCCTTAGGCAATGAACCACCGTTGTCATCTTTTTTTCCTCCACCATGTATCGCCTGTGTTCAATCTCATTTAGCTTCCTCGACTCGTAGGCCACTGAATGTCCTTCTTGCATCAATACCCCACCTATGGGAAAGTTGGATACGTTTGTTTCTACCTCGAAGGCCTTTAAGTAGTCTGGCAAGATAAGTACCAACTCCTGGACCATTGCTTCTTTCTGTCTTTCGAAAGCGCCTTGGCATTTCTTATCCAATTCTCATGCCTTCCCTTTCTTCAACAACTCCATGAGGTGTAAAGTTATATTGGAGTAGCCTCGTACAAACTTTTGGTAATAGTTTGTCAATCCAAGAAACGACTGTAGTTCTTTTACCTTGGTAGGGGGTTCCTACTCCACAATGGCTCGGATCTTTGACTCATCTATCTAAATCTGGCTTCCCCCTACAATGTGACCAAGGAACACACTTGTCTTTCTTCATAAAGAGTTGGTTTTTCTTGAGCACCTTGAACACCTCTCTCAAGTGTTGGATGTGCTCCTCCAATGTGTGACTGTAGACCACAATATCATCAAGGTACGCTGCAACAAATTTGTCGAGAAACTCTCAAAGTACCTTATTCATCAACGTGCAGAAGGCTGCTGGGGCATTGGTCAAGTCAAAAGGCATGATGAGGAACTCATGTACACCATATCGAGTCACGCACGCTGTCTTGTGCTTATCGCCTTCTGCAATGCATACCTGCCAGTACCCCAACCTTAGGTCCAACTTGGAAAACTATTGTGCACCTCCAAGCTGGTCAACAAGTCGGTAATCAATGGTATGGGGTATTTGTTCTTCACTGTTAGTTTATTCAAGGACCTATAGTCCACTCATTTGCAGATCCTTAGGGACCCGTCATGTTTCTTCTGGAACAGTACCAGGGCACCAAACGGAGACTTTGAGGGTCTGATGTAACCAGCATCCAACAAATCCTTTAACTGCTTCCTTAAAACTGCGAGCTCAGGACGGGACATGTGATAGGGATCTATCGTAGGCAGCTTGGTGCCAAGGACCAACTCAATCTCGTGGTCTACTTCTCTCTTAAGAGGCAATTCTTTCGGCAGCTCCGCAGGCATCACATTCTTGAACTCCTCTGGTACCAAAACAACCGCCTCAGGCACCTCCCCTTGAGTGTTCCCACCATCCACCTTTAGTGTCGCAAGAAAGGTTAACTCTTCTCGTTTCAACCCCTTGCATAGTTATATAGCAGATATGGTCTTGTGATCCCTTCCGGACTCTCTCCTCAAAAGAGCCACATATTGGCATTGAGGATCCAAGATGCATATGCAGTCGGCAAAAGGAAGTAGCATGGCACTAATATGATCAAGGAAGTCAAGTCCTATCACAATTATTATAATCATCAAGGAGGATTACCTCAAGTGAAATCTTTCCCTTCCACTGCCCAATGGTTACGTTCACATTGTTTGCTACTCCATGAATGGGGACCTCCTTGGTGTTGACTGTCTTCAAGGTGCCAACACTTTTTTCTACTTGAAGGTTGAATCGGCCTTGATAGAGATGAAGAAGTCGGTAGCTCCAATGTCAACTAGAGCACTTAACTTGTGGCCCGCTATCTCCACATCAGTGAACATCAATCCCTTCTTCGTTTGTGACTTCTTCACCGTGATAGTATTTAAGATCCGTATAGAATCCAATTGCTTCTCTTCCGCCTTCTCCTCCTCCATGGCCATAGCTATTTTTGTAGGACATTCCCAGGCCATGTGTGGACCATCACAGTAAAAGCACTTTAATGGTCGTTTGTCTTTATCCCTTGTTGCGAACGACTTTCCTTCATTTTTGGAAGGTGACTTCTCCCTTGCTTCCCCACCAAATTCTTTGCCGCACTCCTTGTATTGATCGCTGCAATTTCCTTGCCTTTTGGTTTGGAAGAACTGGACTTTTCCTTTGATGGGGTTGGCTTTTCTCGTGGCTTGAACTCCAAGAAGGATTTAGCCACTGACATCGCTTTGGATAGATCGTCAACATACCTTCTTTCCAACTCCAGTCGTGCCCACGGCTTAAGTCCATCCATGTATTGGAAGAAGGCATCTTCCTTACTCATGCTTGAAATTTGCAGAATTAATTGGGAGAATTTCCTCACATACTGCCTTACTTCACCTTTCATCTCGAGTCGGCAAAATTTAGTACGAGTATTCCTCTCCACATACTGAGGGTAGAAGTAGTTTTGGAACTTGTCCACAAACTGGTCCCAAGTAGTGATGGTAGTGCCACTGCGGTTGTCACCCCTAAATGCCCCCACAACAAAGCATAGTCAATCTCTTCTTTGATGCATACTAACTCTGCCTCCAGACTTTTAGACCTCTTGGCTAAACCATCCACTGTAGTATTCAGGGCATCCTGTTTATTTCTCTCTTAAGGTCGTCCTCTCTGGACTCGACCCCGTCAATGCGTACAACCGCGTCCTCGACAGCGTTGTGAGTTTCTGCCATGGCCAACTCGAGTTTCTCCATATGAGCAATGGCCGCTGGCAGTACATCCCTTGTGGCTCACGCCCCTTCTTGTCTTTCTTGGTCTGTGGGATCTCATCATGGGTCACGTCGGATGAAGCACAAGCCATAGTGTCTTCTTGCCAAACTCTTGCTGCCGAACTTAGCTTTGATACCACTTGTCACGGGCTCACTCTTTTTAGTGTTCCCAACCCGTGTGGCACTTAGGTTTTCACCCTAAATCAGCATTTCTCACACTCACAACAAGAGAAAAGAGAATTGAGATAATAAAAGCTCTATGTATTGAATTTCTCTAACTTGTGAGGTATCTTACAAATAAGGGGGTTAGCCCATTTTGATACTTATAAAAGAGTATTCTAGAACCTACCACATTAATTACAAATCTACAAGATTCTAGACAATTCTATACTACAGAGAATATTCCTCCTAAAATATTCTAGGGAATCTAAGGGCATTCTAGAAAATTCTAGAGCTCTAGAATCTTCTGTAATCTTCTGGAGAAGAGTCTAGACATTCTCTTGTGGCAAACCTCTTCGTCTGAATGAGCGGACCGTGTCACTTGCATAACAATAATAATTCTCCTCGGAGGTGTGTATTTATACTAACGTATTGGCCCCTAATTTAAGAAAGTTAATGATAGTTTAGATATTAAAAAGTTTCCATATGTGTTTATGGAATCTTTTGTCGACAGGAGTTAAAGGATTAAGGTTTTTCATTTTAATTTTACAAAAAAAAAAAAAAAAGGTTTTTCGTTTAAATGCCTTGTTACTACTTTAATATGATGGAAGAGTTCTTTTGGAGTAATATGTATTTTTGGTGTTATTTTCATAAAAAAAAACTAACTCATGTCATAACCTCCATAACTCCTATTCAATTCAATAACTTCTCATGAACTTTTATTAATTTAAATTTATTTTACCTATTATTTTCCTACAATCGTGCACACACATAAAATGTGCCAATAGAACTAGTGTTAATAACTATCCATGACTAACTTCTAAATTACTACACATTTCTCTTTCACAATCCATTCTGCATTAACTTTCACAATGTAAAATTAATTTCATGAAATTAATTTTTACAAATGTTTTATTTTTTGGTTTATTGCACAGACAATGGTTATGTAGGCTTGTTAATAGGTCGGGTCTAAACCTCGACCCGATCTGATCTAGACCCGTTTATCCAAGTTTGGATCCATGAGAAATTTTGATTACCTGGATCAAGTCTGGATCCCTTTAACTATTATAATAAATGGATCAGATATGGACTTCACTGTCACGACACGAATCTAATTAAAATATTTAATATATAATAAAAGTATATACTATTAGTGTTATTCTATGTGTGTGTCTATATATATATTGTGTAAATTTTTAATATAATTTATATTCTATTGTAGATCACATGTATAAATATAAATTATTGAAATAAATATTTTTTATAATTACAAAAGGAAATGAAATTTCTATAAATTATAAAATTAAAAAAGTTAAAAAAATATTATAAGACACGGATCCGGATTTGACAAGATCCGATAGATCCGGTGTGCCTCTACTTTTATAGACCCGATAGATATTTGGGTCCAGATATACTAATTGGATTCAGGTCTGGATCTATTAGTTCCGACTAAAATTCAACCCATTTGTAGGCTTAAGGGTCGTCAATCACTAATAGTAGTTTTTTTTTTTTGTAAAACAACTTAAAGTTTCATTCTCGATTATGAGAAGGCTAAAAAATTTGTTAAGAAAATTATCTCTTTAACGTTATAATCCATTCTATACAATCACCAATAAAATAAATAATGTGCACTAAATTATAATTCCAGTATAAATATTCAATAATGAAACAAAGGACTAATATTTGATCAATACAATTAAATTTAACTTCTACCTATAAATACATACATGAAATCAGTAGGTTTATCAATTTATTAAAAGAGAGCGAATGTGTATGTGCATGATACTTAACTAGTTGCTTAATAAGATATTTCTTTTTAGTATTCTATAATAAAATATTGCATGTTGATATATAGATTGCATGACTAGAGATTGAAGTCAAAAGAGGAAATTTATGGAACAAAAAGTCATAAAGAGAAGGCGAAAGCATATGAACATTTGGCTGCTAGGAAAAATGAACGAAAAAAATAAAAGAAACTAATTTGTAAAATTTATGTAATCCATTAGAAAGCGATCAGTTTAGGTATTAGACATGTTGGATCCTAATAGCATGGTTTAATGTTTTATAGTTTCTTTCATTGTACGATTTTAATATTCTTTTGCTAGTGAAAAAAATGAGAGCACTCAAATGTTTAAATTATGAAAAGATACAAAAGCCAAAACCTTTTTGTGTTCAACAATTGTGTAATTTTTCTTTTTCTTAATAGGATAACTTTCTTTTTATTTTCTTTGGACCTTTTATATGTTTTTATTTTACATGCTTTTAGCAAATCCAAAATTATAATTTACCCTTCCCTTGAAAAGAAAATACACCTTTATATGTGTAACTTCCAAAAGATAATTAGGTAATAGGAATTTAGTTTCAATGATATATTTTGAGAGTAAAATTCATATATTTCATTTGATATCAAGTCGATCGATTTAAGCATTTAAATTTTCTGTTGGTTATTGTTTAGAAAATTTGTGTGTATGATGGAGTAATAAATAAGATTTTGAATTTTTTAACATTTATAATTGTTACAATTTTTCATTTATGTAGATAAATGGACTTGCTTTGTATATAATATTTAATGTCTTGGTTACTAATAATTTGATTTAAAATAATATTTTGATCCAATAGTTTAGGACCAAAAGTTATTAGACCAACCTAGATCTTAAGTGTTATAGAGAGATACAACAATAAATAGTAATTCTCCAAGTTTGGACTTAGTAATTTTAAGCATTTGTAGTCAAAATATCTTTGGCTATTGCAAAGATCTTTCACTTAATAATCATATTCTAAGAAAATTATAATAGTTTGAATAATTTTTTGTAGGTAAAACAAATTACATGTCAATAAATCGTTTATAATGACAAATTGTTATGAATTCTATGTAGATGGATGTCTATTCTTCTCCCTAACTACATTGGTTAATGCGATATTCATCCTCTTGGTTATATTGAATTATGTGATGTACTTTCCCTTAGCTTATTGATCCCATGATTCATGCACCATATTAAGTGTTTATTCATGAATTTTCTATCTTGTTTCTCTTAAATAGAGGGTTTTGGTACCTCATTTGTAAGGCTAATGAAAACTGATTATAGAGTATTGAAGAATTTTTTACTATTTCTTTGTCTACTTTTTCCTTATTTACGCTTACTATATTTTCTACTTTTTTTTTAGTTTTATAGTCAAATTTAATAATTTTGACTTAATTTTATAATACTTTATCAACACGATTCTATCTTCACGAAATATAGTGAAATGGAAGACCTTACTGTTCAAACCTGTGATACTTAGGTAAGTTTGTTTATTAATTTCTTTTATTATGTCTAACCTTACTAAATTTGAATTTGAACATCTTAATATTTTTGGAAATAATTATTTATCATGGGTTCTTTATGTTGAGATGCATCTTGATGCAATGGATCTCTAAGACATCATTATGGAAGCAAATGAGGCTGCTGCCCAAAATCGTGCCAAAACAATGATTTTCCTCCATCATCATTTTGATGAAAGTTTGAAAGGTGAATATCTTATTGTTAAATATCCTCTTGATCTGTGGAATAATTTAAAGGAAAAATATGACCACTAGAAGTTGGTTGTTCTTCCTAAAATCCGACCTGATTGGTCATATTTAAGACTACAAGATTTGAAATCAATAAGTGAGTATAATTCTGAAATATTTAAGATCACATCCCAATTGAAATCATATGGAGAAAATATTATTGACAAAGATAGGTTAGAAAAAACTTTCTTCATTTTCCATGCCTCAAATTTACATAATACGAGCAACAATATCGAGAGAAGAGATTCAAAAAGTATTTTGATCTAATCTCATAGCTTCTTGTAACTGAATAAAATAATGAACTATTAATGAAAAATTATGAAACTCGACCAACTGGGCTTAGTCCATTCCATGAAGTGAATGCGACTAAATTTTCTAATTATGAACGTGGAAGAGTTCGAGGCTGTGGCCGTGGTCGTGGTCGAAATGACTATCATAATTATGATAACTATGGTTCATTAAATCATAAGGAAAAACATTCCCACCAAAAGTGGGATAATAATGATGAGAAAGTACAAGAGAAATCGTCAAAAGATTATGCTAATTTATACTATCAGTGCGATGCTAAGGGTTATTGGTCTCGTATGTATAGAACTCCAAAACATCTAGTTGAACTTTATCAAACATCATTGAAAAAGAAAGATAAAAGTACTGAGGTGAATTTCACCAACCCAGATGGTGATTTTAACAATGATGATGATGCAGATAATGTTGATATAACCACATCTTGATGTGGTTGATTTCTTTGAACATCTAGAAGGAAGAATTGATCATTTGATTGGTGATGAAAATGTCCAAAGCAAGTGAACCTATATTGTGGAAATGCCAAAGAGATTACCTTTATAATTGCTTTAAAGTTTGTTTTTCATTTCTTAGTTAATTTAGTATTTTTCTTATGTGATTCACTTATATTATTTCCTAGCTGATTTAAGTGGTTTTGGTATAAAATGTACTTTTGCTCTAGTAAATTAATTATCTTTTGTATTTCCCTTCTTGAAGAAGGCATGGATATTGTTAAATATTTGAGATTAATAAAAGGCAAAAAAGATGTATGTCTTTTTGATAGTGCCACAACACATTACAATACTTAAAAATAAGAATTATTTTTCTCACCTGAATTGAGGAAAGATAAATATTAATACAAAAAATGGTAGCGCAAACTTAATTGAAGGTTTCGGTTGCAAATATATTTTCCTGAAGGAACAAATTAGTTATAAATAATGCATTGGCTGCTCTCTATTAAGTCTCCAAGAAATTTGTTAAGTTCTAAAGATATCTGCTGAAATGGGTATCATATTGAGATAGTGGATGACTCAAATATTGAATATTTGTGAAAGAAATGTGTTATAAAAAAAATTCCCTTCTCTTTCTTCTGGCTTATATTATACTAAAATGAGTACAACTGAAATGTAACAATTAGTAAACTAGAAGTTTATTGATCCCAACGATTTTATCATTTGGCTTGATTGATTAAGACATCCTGCATTGATAATGATAAGAAAAAAATTCACATGACTATTCAGTGAAAAATCAAAAGGTGTTAAAGTCAAATGAATTTACATGTATTACTTGTTCTCAAAGAAATTTATTACGAGAGTTTTACTAGTTAAAGTAAAGACTGAATCTCTTAAATTTTTGGAAAGGATCTATAGTGATATATGTGGACTAATTCATCCACCATTTTAGGTATTTTATGGTGCTAATTGATGCATCTACAGGATGGTCGCAGGTTTGGTTTATTATCAACTTGCAATCTGGTATTTTGCAAGACTGCTTGCTTAAATTATTAAGTTGAGAGCACAGTTTCCAGATTATTCAATAAAGAAAATTCCATTAGCTAATACTAGTGAATATTAATCTAGTACTTTTGATAACTATTGCATATCAATTTGCATTAGTGTTGATCATCCTATAACTCATGTTCATACACCAACTGATTTAGTTGAATCATTTATCAAGCGATTGAAATTAATTGCTAAACCATTGTTAATAAGAACAAAATTTCTATCTGCTTGGGGACATGCTATTTTATATACAACAACACTCATATATTTAAGGCCTACAAATTACCATAAATACTCCCCTCTACAATTAGCTTTTGGTTATGAGCCAAATATTTCCCATTTAAATTTTTTTGGATGTGCAGTTTATGTCCCTGTAGCGACACCACAACAGACTAAGATAGGACCCCAAAGAAGGTTGGGAAATACATCGGGTATGCTTCACCCTCTATCATGTAGATACTTTGAACCTTTGATTGGTGATGTAGTCACTACAAGATTTGCAAACTATCATTTTGATGAAAATAATTTCTTAACATTAGGGAGAGTAAATGAACAATCAAAAAGAAAATAATGTGGAATTCATATTCAATATATTTTCTTGATCCTCGTATAAAAACTTGTGAATTAGAAGTTCAAAGGATAACACATTTACAAAAGATTGCAAATCAATTACTTGATGCATTTACTAATTCAAAAAGAGTTACGAAATCGTATATTACTATAGAAAATGCACAATTAAACTAGAAGTGCTATAGCAAATGAGCTTAAAGCACGCTTGAAGCATAATAGACATCTTGGTTCTAAAGATAAAAATCCTTGAAAGAAAAAAGGATCAATTGATTAAAATGTCAACTAAAGGAGTCGCACATTAATAAAGAATTCCAAAAGATCACTAGTGATAAAATTCAAACCTCTGAAAAGCAAATTCTACCTCCCAAAGAGCACAAGTTTCATAATCTCTTGAAGAGAATGTAAACGAAACTTTTATAAGTTTTGTCAGTACAAGAAAATGTTTAGACCGAGATAATGTAGCACTTGAAATTATGGAAGAAATTGAGGACCTTGAACCTAAAGTGGTTGAGGAATTGACATAGAAATGATTGGTCAAAATGGAGAGATGTGATTCAATATGAATTGTATTCACTTGCTAAACGCGAAATTTTTGGACCAATAATCCGAATACCTGAAGGCATAAAACCCATAAGATAATAAGTATGTTGTTGTGCCAAAAAAAAAAGAGAAAAATGAAATTGTTAGATATAAACATGACTTGTAAAACAAGGGTTATCACAAAGTCTGGCTCTTGATTATGATGATACATATTCACCTGTAATGAATAAAATTGCATTGCAGTATTTAGTGACCCTGACTGTACATGAAAAACTTGATATGAATTTGATGGATATAGTGACTGCATACCTATATGGAACATTGGAGAATGATATTTACATAAAAATTCCTGAAGGGCTTAAATTGTCTGAAGCATGTGATCCAAATTCTCAAGGAATATACTCCATCAAATTGCAAACATCTTTGTATGGCTTGAAGCAATTGGGACAAATGTGGTATAATTGTTTAAGTGAAAGTTTGATTTAAGAATTCTATACAAATGATCCAGTATGTTTATATGTTTTTATCAAGAAAAATGGACTAGATTTTGTAATCATTTCTATATATGTTGGTGATTGGATCTTATGGAACTCTTGAAGAAATTTAAAAAACAGTTGAATATTTAAAGAGATAATTTGAGATTAAGGATCTAGAAAAATAAAATTTTACCTTGGTTTACAAATTGAATATCTTGAAGATGAAATATTTATTCATTAATCAAATTGTACCGTTAAAGTTTTAAAGTGATTTTTTATGGATAAAGCAAATTCATTAAGTACCACAACGGTCGTCCGATCACTTGATATTGACAAAGATCCTTTTCGACTATGAGAGAAAAGTGAAGAACTTCTTGATCCAGGTGAAGTACCATATCTTAGTGCAATGGGAGAACTTATGTATCTTGCTAATCATACAATACTTGATATATCATTCGATGTGAATGTATTAGCAAGATTTAGTTCTTTTCCTACACGATGATATTGGAATAGGGTCAAACATATTTTTCGATATCTTCAAGGAACAGTTGATCTTAATTTATTCTATTCTAATAAATCTACTCCAGAGCTAATTGGAGATGAGGATGCTAGATATTTATCTGATCTACTCTGATCCGTTCCGATCCGCACAAAGCACGATCTCAATATGGATACTTATCCATATGTAGTGGTACTGCTATATCTTGACGTTCTACAAAACAATCTATAATTGCCACTTCTACAAATCATGCTATGATTATAGTAATTCATGAAGCAAGTCAAGAATGTGTTTAGCTAAGGTCAATTACTCACTAATCTGGAAGAATTGTGGTTATTCTCCAAGAAAGAAATTCTTACAGTATTATTTGAAGACAATGTTGCCTGCGTATGCTCAATTAAAGGGAGGATATATAAACAGAAATAAAAGTAATCATATTTCACCAAAATTCTTCTTTACACATGATCTTCAAAAGAATTGTGAAATTAATATTCAACAAATATGATCTAGTGAGAATTTGGCAAATTTATTTACCAAGGTACTACTGGCTACTACATTTGAAAAGCTGGTGAAAAGAATTATAATGCGTTGGGTTAAAGATTTCAGTAAATGTTCTCAATAGGTGGAGTAAGTATATTGTTAAACACTTTGAATATTCTACTCTTTCACTTTCACTAGGATTTTTTTTTTTCTACTGAATTTTTTCTAGTAAGGTTTTTTAACGAAACCTATTCTCTGTGTAATAGAATTCAAGGGTGAGTGTTATGAATTCTTTGTAGATGGATGTCTATTCTTGCCCCTAAATATATTGGTTTATGTGATATTTATTCCCTTTGTTATATTGAATTATGTGATGTACTTTTTCTTGACTTATGTTGGCCCCAAAGCAATAACCTCTTATTAAGAGGGGGGGTGAATTAGGTTGTATCTAAAACAAACCTTTCTATGTGCTTAATAGAAATTCAAACTTTATGCACCAAATGAAAACTTAAGCACAAATGAATACAATAGATATTCAACAATTTAAGCTTAAAGAACAAATAAGAATATTGAGATTAAGATAATCAAACCAAACTCCCAAGCTTCTCAAGCTTGGAGCTTTCACTACAAAGAGCTTCTTACAAGGAAACTACCAAATTCACAACTTGAAGTTCAACCACTAAAAGTCTCTTCAAAGTAGGTGAGACAATAACCTCTTGTACACAAATGAGGATCACTCTTTCCCACACTAATTTCCTGTAGTTGAGCCAAGAGTTTTACACTCACAACCTCCCTTTGTTACAATTGTTATCTCTCCACTCTTACACTTGAAGAACTCTTACACTTCTAAACTCTTTTCACACTACCTACACTATTACAACACTTGTACCCACTATTTCTCTCAAATAACTCAAGAATTATTGGCAATGTAATCAATGTAGAAGTATATCCTTGTTAATTCAGACCTAGGGGTATTTATAGTTGCCAAAAATCTGCTTCCAACAACTTCCCAACTGCTATTTTCTGTTTACTGGAAAACTAATCCGTTGGAATAGCATCTAGTACTGAGAAGAGCAAGAGTGCGTCCGAACAAACTAGCCGTTGGACCGTTCGGACGGCCGCTGCTAAACCTTGCGTCCGACACTGTGTCCGTTCTCTGAGGGTATTCGTTCGGACGTCCGAGGATGCGTCCGAACATGCGTCCGATCGAAGCAAAGTCTTCTGGAAATATGATCGGACGCTATTCTTCGTCCGAGGCTTGCTTCAAATTCTTTGTGTCGGACGATTACCATCGTCCGAAGCTCTGTCACTCGGATGGTCATTTGCGTCCGTGAAGTCTTGTGGTTGTTTTGTTCGGACGATCATCAACCAACAAGTGTGCAGAAAAACATCTAGTTCGGACAAACCATTAGTATGATTTGGTCATCATCAAAATATGAGACCTGTTTAACATAACTGGGGTTCAACAACTTATTAATCCGTGTGATTCATGTATTATATTAAGTATTTATTCATGAATTTCTTATTTTGTAACTCTATAAATAAGGAATTTTGGTACCTCATTTATAAGGTTAATGAAAGCTGGTTATAGAGCATTAGATAATTTTTTTAATTATTTCTTTGTCTACTTTTTCCTTATCTACATTTATTATAATTCCTACTTTAGTTAATTATGCAGTGAAATTTCATAATTTTCACTTAATTTTATAGTACAAAAAACAATGATCGTTATTTCATGTGAATGGTAAGACACTTGGGGTAATGATTTTTATCCGCTGACTTAACAATTTAATTATTTTTACTACAAAATGAACTTTTTAATATGTTAATGTATTTTTTGCATACGAATTGTTTTCAAAAGAAAATATGGGAATAGTTTGAAGTAATATTTCTTGGAAAAGAAAAAAAGTATTGTACAAAGCATGTTGTACTATCAAATCACGAAATTTTAAGTATCTTTGTTTTAATATGAAACGTACAACACTATAGCTAGAAGAAAAAATTTATTATGCCAATTCTTGAAATGAGTTCTCAGAATAGTTCGAACCGATATCCCTTGATAAAACAAAATGTAAAGTGAACAAGCCATTTTGTATTGTGATGTCAAATTTGTACTTGTTTCGTATTCTCTTCTCCTTTTGCCTTTTTCTTTTTCTTAATCCTCTCATGTTATAAGATATTTCCTTTTCTTTGATATTATTACCCTTATACCTGAATAAATTACTTTAACTCATTCTTTTATTTTTCTTTGTTTGTTTACTATTAATAATACATGAAATTCGGTATTATATCGAAATTATACATATTGTTTCTTACATTGCAAAGCATATTTAATCTGGACATTAAGCTTTTTAGACAAATATAAAGAAACTAGAACATAGAATTGTTAAATTTCAATTAAAAAATAACAAATGAACATACTAACTACTAATTTTTTAATTTGCTATTTTTGATTTAATCTTAAATTACACACACACACAAGCATCAACAAAATTTAAAAAATGAGTTAAAGCAATTTAATAACTTAACCTAAGTGTACAAATAATATAAAATGGGAAGGAAGTAAGTAGTCACATGAGAGAAGGGAGAAAATTTAAGAAGAATAAGGGAAAAGAAGAAAAAGGGAACAAAGAAAAAGAAGAAAGAAAAATACTAATAAGTAGATAGCAAAGGTAATTTTCTCCAAAAATAATAATTAGGGGTTAAGTGCCAATAAAAAATGTTCGAGGGAGTAAAATGCAACTTGAGTAAAGTTAAAGTAGGGTTAATGTATTAACATAAATTTTTTTTTTTTAAATATGAATGAAAATATTTTATTACGTTTATTGATATAGCCTTATTTATATATGAATACTAAAGTATTTCATTCTATTTTACTTATAAAAATGTCATTGATTTTTAATGATTCAAATTTATAATATAAGGTAAATAAATGGAGAACAAAATATAATTTAGTCATTAAGATAGTTGTATTTTAAAATTTATTAATTATGAGTTCTGGTGTTTTTCAAATAAAAAAAGTTTGAGTGTTTTTTTTTTATATAAAAAAATTGAGGAAATAAATAAAGTACAACCGGCATCCATACCTCGTAGAGCTATTGCAGTAATTCCGAAACGACAGCGTATTATAGTACAGTTCGCCAAAGAAAACCCCTAATTTTCACAAACTCCTATTCGTAAAAAGAAGAATAATTTGATTTGCGGTGGCAAGCTTTTCTCTTGATTGCAAATTGATTAAGTTAGCCTTATCAGATTTATTATTGCTTATAGCTTTTGCAGTTTGAATTACTAGGGCTTCAATAATATCCGTGAAATTCAAATTCAGGTAACTTTCTTCCACATTTTTCCTCAATTAATTATGGCTTTGAGTGGTAGATTTAAATCGGGATTTGCTAACAACCTTAATAATATCGAAGATGTGAAGAATTTATACAATCATATGGTAAAAATGAGGCCACTGCCTTCTGTTATTGTCACTTCACACAGTTACTCGGTCGTGTAGTTAAAATGAAGCAATATTCAGCTGCTGTTTCCCTTTTTAATGATATGTGCCATTCAAGAATTCCCGTTTGTGAATGCATTCTGAATATTGTGTTAAATTCTTACTGTTCTTCGAGTCGGGTGGATTTCGGGTTTTCGATACTAGGTGGATTCTTCAAGCGTGGTGTTTTGCCGAATGTGTCGACGTTTAGTACTCTATTGAAAGGATTATTTAGAGAAAATAGGATATCCCAAGCTCAAGGATTGTTCAAGAAGGTAATATATGAAAAGCTATGTGAACCCGATGAGAAAATGTATGGGATTGTTATAGACGGGCTTTGTAAGGCGGGGAATACTAGAATGGCAGTTGAGTTTCTTAGAGTAATGGGTAGAGGGAGAATTAAACCGAATGCTGTTGTTTATAGTACTGTTATTGATAGTTTGTGCAAGGATGGGATGGTGGAGGAAGCCGTTTCCCTGTTACGTGAGATGATTGGGAAAGGGTGTTCGGCCGGATGTTGTTACTTGTACTTGTTTGATCAAGGGTCTTTGTAATATTGGGAAATTGGATGAGGCTAGAAGTTTATTCAATGAGATGGTGGATTTGGGTATTGCTCCAAATGTTTTTACGTTTAATGTATTGGTTGATGCGTTATGTAAGGAAGGTAAGGTGAAAGACGCTGAGGATTTGGTTGACAACATGATTCAACGAGGTCAGATTCCTGATAGGTTCACCTACAATGCTTTGATTGAAGGATGTTGTTTGCAGGGTCGATTAAATAAAGCGAAGAAATTTTTTGATACCATGGCTATTAGTGGAGTTGGTCCAGATAATCTCAGTTATAGTATCTTGATTAATGGATATTTCAGGAAAATGAAAATCGATGAAGCCATGCATCTCTTCCAAGAGATTTCACATAAAGGGTTAACACCTGATATATCTATTTATAACACTGTCTTGCAGGGCTTGTTTAGGGTTGGAAGGTATGTTACTGCAAGTAGCTTTAGAAGTTTTCCTTGGGATGCAATCTGCTACTGTAAATCCCGATTTTCACACATATTGTGTGATGTTGCATGGCCTGTGTAAGAGTGGACAAATTGATGAAGCTTTAGAGCTGATTTCTAAGATTGAAACTGATGGAGTGGAGCTTCATGTGTCTATGTATAATATCATCCTTGACGGTTTGTGCAAATGTGGGAGGCTTGATACTACAAGAGGTCTTTTTAATAGTCTCTCTCTTAAAAGATTGAATCCTGATGTTGCAACATATAACACAATAATAACTGGGCTTTGTCAGGAAGGTTTACTAGACGAAGCCAAAGAGTTTGCTGTTAAAATGGAAGAGAATGGTTGCTTGGCTGATAGGATCACATACAATGTCATTGTCCAAGGACTTCTTATGAAGGGTGAATATGATGATGCAATAATGTATGTTGAAGAAATGGTCGGAAGAGGATTTTCTCTGCATTCATCTACTTTTTCAATGTTGCTTGATTTGTTCCAAGATGTTAAAATGACAGTAATCCTGTTCTTGCCAAGATAATTCAGAAGTGTAATCCCTCTAGCAAGAAGTCATAGTCATACATAGAGGATAAAGTCAACCATATGCTACTTCGTGAATCCCAGTAGAAATTGGCCCTGAAGCACAACTATTGGGAACATTTGTGTTCTGAAATGGAAGAGACGTTGCTTTAGGTTTTTGCTTTTACCAATTGGAGAACCTTGATCAATAAACCTTGGAGGTGAACTCTTGGCTACATTCTGCAAATTGCAGATATGATAGTTGAAGCTTAACACACCTACGATTTGTTGAGACACTCCTATTCCAAGGCGATGGATGTTCCTTCTTTCTCTCAGTCATGTCATAGATCTGTCCTTGGTTTATACTCATTAAGCCTAAGCATCTTTGTATGATGTTTAAAGTTTCATGCTTAATTTGTCGAAACTGGGTAAAATGTTTATGTATCTACTTTAAGGCCTATGTTGCGCACAGAGAGAGAGAGAGAGAGAACTAACTCTAAGAGACAATAGGCTAATTGCGATGCAACAGCAGTAGTTGTTAGTACTTAGTCTACAATTTTCTGATAGGTATAAGTCACACTTGTCTAGTGTTCTGATGGAGTGGAAGCAGATATAACAATGGGAATACACTCTGTTTGCCTTCTCCAATTTCCATGTTATTTGTTGTTCTCGTTCTTGAGTACGAGTGCTCTATCAGTTTTCAGAATCTGATAGATTGATAAGGGTTTGCCACTTGAGCAAAACTGTTGCACTACACTGTGTTGTATGCTTGGCTTCTTGTTTATATATGGAAATACATATTAATCCTTGGATAGCAGCGCATTTGTCAGAGAATTACTTCTTGTATTTTGGCTTTCAACTGTGTAATCACTTTGTTGACTTTTTACTTGGCTTTCTGAAAAACTGGCATGCCAATCAATTAAGGTTTGATAGCAATCTCAATATTTGCACTCATTTTCTAGAAGAAAAAGATTAAAGAAAATGAAATACTAATTCCCAAGACATGCATTTTGTTGCCAGTTATCAGAGCATGGGGATTTTTTTTTTTTTTTTTTTTTCTGTTCAGTATCAACAGAGCCACTTTCGGGTACACTGGACATAGAAAATGGCCATGACCAATTCAAATACCGTGAACAAATGAGAAAAAGGATTGATTCGGTACGTAAATAGTAGGTTAATTGCTATGTTTTAGTAGCCATGATCAAGTGTAAAAGGTACTGCTACTTTGGTTCAATGTCATTGACATTCCATCAAGGGAAGTCGAATTTGTACAAGAAAAGGGCTTCACTTTCTATTCTAGTTCATTGAGTTCATGAAAAAGCCCTTATAAGAAATATACTTTTATATGTGGTATTCTTGATTGTTGGTTGTCCACTCAAATAAGAAACACTTGTACAAAACAAGAAATAATATCTTACCCCACTAGTGAAACTACAAGAAGAAAGAAGTGGAGGTTCTAGACTACGACCGCGATTAATAAAATCTTGGTTTAGTATTTATCATGCATTTCTCTAAGCGCACCACCAAATCTAAATATGTAATCCACATTTCTGCACCGACAACATGGGCCGAATCTAGAGAATCCACTTCTTCGAAGGACTTCAAGGTACGTAGCGAATCGTCTTCCTAATGCTCCTTTTACAAGGACAAGCTGCAGAAACTTCTCAGGATTGAATATACTATATGATTAGTACAACGAAAAAAATATGATAATAATGTAGACAATGAAATTTTCGTTTAATTAAAATTATTATTTGTCTATAAATAAATTTAATTGACATATTTATGATCCAATTAAATAATGTTATATGTCATATATATATTTTGGAACATTGGTTAATTTAAAACCAATTATATTGCTCCACATGTAAAATGAGGTAGTTTGACCAATTAAATGTATTTGTGTCGCTCTTGCAATTAAATTGTGCCATGTCACATGTTTGCAAGACTCGGCCAATAAGGACTTGGCCAATAAGGATATATGTACTCTAGTATTCATTTCTTTATTAATAAATTAATGTCTAATAATGAGATAATATCAAAGTAGTACAATTCCTATGTATTGATATCTCTTATGTCTGTAAAGAGATAAGAATTTGTTTCTTGGTATGCAAGTAAAAAGTTACACATGTACTACAAGTTTTCTAACCCATACATGTATAAATAGGGGTCATCCCTCAGAGGTTCAAGATACACAGACACACATATACACAGACCCACATATACACATTTCTGAAGTTTGCAAGCTGTGGAAGCTCTTAGTCTGGATATATCGAGGTGGTCTTTTTATCCTGTCCAAAAAAAGTGGAGAATGTGCATTTGCTTGAAACAGTTCCCAAATAACAATTTTACGCCTTTGAGCGTGCATAGAACCTTTAATGTATCTTATACACATCTAAATGTCCGATGCTGGGAATAGCTTATCACAGCTAGTTTTTTTGATCCAGAGAGTCAGTATCCTTATTAGTATTAGAATCGGTATTTTCCCTGTTAGTAGTAAAAATTACTACACGTTTGGCTTTTCTTGAGCTAATTTGATGATGATTCTACTGGTACGTTTTCTTGATATTCTCCTGATTGTTGTTCTAAATCGGTGATTAATTTGTATGACCATTGGGGTACTTTTTTGCTGAGCCTTCAAATTTTCTCTTTTCAAGTCTTCCATATATCAAGGTTTGAAAATCTTCATCAAGTGTTCTTCCATACCAAAACTTGAAGAGTTCAATATTTGGTTCTGGAATAAGCTGTGAAACCCTCGGATTGCGTCTGAAGTAAAGAATCGAAGGAATTTTCTCCACATATTGAGAATATCCTAGAGATTGTAATCTTTTATTTCATATATTCATATATTCATATTTTTATCGGTATATTTCTTGTTTGTTCAATTGTTACAGACTCGAAATATTTTGTTGCACACAAGAGTGTATATTTTGTTGCACACAAGAGTGTATATTTTGTGATGGAAAAAAAAAAAAAAAGAAATTCACAGAATCGTACAAAGAGTAAACATGCATGTCTAAATGAAGCCTAATGTTGTGGGAGGAAATACTAAATATTTTAGATTTCTAGAGCAATAAAAACACATATATGATGAGCTCTTTAATATATAATTTCCAAAGAGAAAAACATCCCAAAATTACAAGTCAGTGTACACTAGGACATAAAGTACTTCAGTAATTAAGTTATTCTTTCCGATTTTCACCTGAAAACTCATTTCAAATGGAAAAATAGATTAGCATATTAATGCAGAGAACCAGATTAAGTAAATAGACTAATTGGTAACAGTTCAAACTTCTGTAGTCCAAAACACAAGAAAATTAATGCTAGTAATTGAACAACAAAAAATTTTGCATTTTACACTTCCTAATTAAAGAACATTAATTGGGATGTTAAATTAAGCTTAATTAGTTCAGCTTGTAATAAACCGGTGGTTTTACAAAGATCAAAAGTAAAGGAGCCTCATGATCAATGCCTGTCTAACTTTGTCAGGCAATTTTCTCAAGAAATCATATTTCACATTATTCACTGAATTTCCACCCACTTCATTGGCCTTTGGAACTGGACCTGGTGATCATTACTTGACAATAATGCTGCTCTCGCATCCATATATTACAGTGTAATATTAATATATTCTTTCTACCAAAAAAAAAAAATCTAAATAAATCCCTTCTCAAGAACTCTTGGCCACTGAAAAACTAGCGCCAAATTTTAGTCCCTAAACCTTTTTTACTAAAACACAAAACATCCCAGATTTTAATTGCTCCTTTTAGTCCCTAATTTTTTTTAATGCCAAATGGATCCCTAAATGGTGGCTCAACTTAAAAGTTAAAGATTGACAACCAGAGCAAGAGTCAAACTAGATAATTTAGTAATGTTGGCCAATATATAAACAAAAAACAACCACTGGGTTTGCAGATAATTGGTATTATTTGTCAAATAATATTTGGTTAATGACAAATGTTGTTTGGCTAAATATTGTTATTTAACAGATAATATTTTACATTATTTATGTTTTGTATTATTCATTTTTTATATCCTCCAAATTATTCAATAATTAATTTTTTCAATCCATCAAATACATTAAACAGGATTGAAGCTTTTAGCAATTGACTTTCACTTAAAATTATTTATGCACGACATCAATTATATTAACTACAAAATTATCCGGTGTCAAGGTTGAATTAGTTGTGTAAATAGATGGTACAAAAAAATAAAAAAAAACAAAAAAAAAAACGTAAAAGCTAAAACACTTACAAATCAAGACACTATGTCAGATTGTAAACCGATAATACATTATTAGGCTTGAAATACCAAAAGGATAACTTTTGAAACTCATCAACTGAACTAGTTAAATAAGGTGTCAACGGGTATTAAAAAGAAATTGAAAGATTGGACCTCCGATGGTTTGTTATGGTCCACATCAATAGTGATTTAAGACAAACTTCTTAAATATTATTAAGAAAATTAATAAATAATGATTTAATTAGTTGTAGAATTGTTTGAATTTCAAAATGTTTACTTCAACTAATAGGTATTTATTATTTACAATCTAAATAATTATTTCAAAATATTATATAGTATCTAATAATAATTATTTCATTATTTTAAAAGTCAATATTATTTCTTAAAATTGCAAAAATGTTGGACCAAACATTATTCACCATGTAATATATCATTATTTCTAATCCAAGTACCTAGATGATGCAGTGCTAAATAATTTTGTGACCAAACGTGTTATTTGCTAATTATTTTTCTCTAGCTTTTGGCAATGCAAATTATTCTTTTAAGTGGCACCTATCAAAAGTAGTGCTCATTTTTTTTTTTTTTTTTTTGCACTGTGTGTTTAAATTTGACAACTATATCTAGGTGCCATCGCAAGAAAAATGACTATTTATTACTTGTAGTATTTTGCAAGTCACAAATACAATCACTTTATAACACTTAAAGTCACAGAAATTAATAATTTTGAATCATAAATTATAGTGTAATTTTTATTTGGAAGTCACAAATATTTTTTGTAACTTTATAGATGGTGAAGATAATTAAATACTTGTAAGGTGAAGATAATTAATGTATATAACTTGAAACCGATGAACCACATATAAATCCCAATATATCATCACTTTAATTTATGGCCAATTGTCCTTTTTGACCCAATACATATACAAACTACCAAATCGTCTGATATAGAAACCATTTGTATTTACTGCCCAATAATAGTCATTAATGTGATTAATATAAATGTAACAATAATGACGAACCACATCTATATAAAAAACTTGCAAATTTTTCATCACTTCCACTTACGGATTTCTTTCATTTGATTTATCAAAGTCGTGAAAGTATTGAGAAGTTGTGAGATTTTTAGTACTATTCTAACGGAAATCTTTGTTATTCCCTTCAAAGATATGATATCCAATATCAATTTTTGGAGATTCAGAAACAATGAGTAACTACGGTTGATGAATTGTTGGGAATGCCATTGACTATGTGAATTGTATATTGTTCTGTAGCTTGTATTTTTAAGCTCTTGAAAATGCAAAATAATACTAGTAACAAATAAACTGTGAAAAGGTTCTTGTATACCTGGTATAACATATCTGATGTTGGTCATTGCAATGTTATTACAAAAAGATTTCTAATGCACCATTTTATAGCGAGCTAGATATATAGTCGGTAAAGCAAATGGATTTACCGTATATTTATATAAAAGGATAAATTTATTAATGTATTAATAAATTTGTGAAAGAAAGAATGAAATGAGATCAAATATCTAAAATTAGAGATTAATGATAAACAAAAATAAGAAACGAGAATTAATGGTCTTTGTGTTTGTCAGAATTCCCTAGCACAAAAGCACACTTAATGTGAAAATGAACAAAAATTTGGCGTCATCAAGATTTTGGTAATCTAGAAAATTAGGAGTCCGAATAAGATCACCTACATAAGAACCGGTTTGAATCTAGAAACTTTTGGTACTATTGACCATAATAATTGTTGATTATATCAAAATAATATCCCTAATAACAATATTACATGTGGCATTGCGGGTTCATTAGGGGTATTTTAGTAATTTTATCTTTGCAATAAAAAATTGACCTAGGTAAACTGGTCAAATAATAAATATTCTACACGTGGATCGATTCGACCTAACTATCGCAGGTATAAATATTAAAATATTAGGTCAGGTTTAAAAATCACTTTCCTAATTTTATAAATTCTGAATTTTTATTGAATTTTACTCATTCGTTTAATTATTGATTTGAGCGTCAGAACCTACTTTGGGGACACAGCCCTGCCCTTTTTATTTTTAGGTGATCCAGACATGGGTATTACATGCGGTGCTCAATGTTTATATTAGATGATACTGTACACGAGTTAACCCTAACTCAAATTTTTGTATCAACATTTGGCACTGTCTGCGGGAACACTGAACTAAAGGTCATTACTAAGAAATGGCACCTAACACGCATAATAATCATAGGTGCAACGTTGGCAAGAGAAAAAGAACTTCAAATCAACATCATTCTAGCCGATCATACAGAGAGATGGATCGACAAGGAGGACATTGTTAAACTCCATTTATGATAATCATGTTTTGATGATGACCAAATCCTATACTAATGGTTTGCAAACAAGTGTGCAGAAAAACAGGAAGGATCGGATGAAAATGATCATCCGAACACAATCAAGAAAAACAACCAAAAGTTGAAAAATACCTTTCGGACGATGAAGAGCGTCCGAAAGAAAGGAGATCAGACGCAAGGGAGCGTCCGAAAAAAAGAGCTCAAAATGAAGTAAGTTTCTGTTAGAGCTGTAGGACGCATATGACCGTCCGAAACACTGTTCATCAAGCTGTAGGACGCATATGACAGTCCGAGACACTGTTGATCAAGCTGTAGGACGTATATGACTGTCCGAAACACTGTTCATCAAGCAGTAGGGCGCATGAACGGACGTCCGAACCCACCGTCCGAACCCCTAACGGCTAGTTTTTAACAGCTAGTTTTTTGACCGTTAGAACTCAAATTTCAACACATCTTTCATCTATAAATAGCCCAAGGACTTCCAAATGAAAAAAGAGGAACTACAACATTCAATACAAACACTTGTAAGAGCTATTTAGGGACTGCCTAGAAATAGGCTAAAATATTGTGGGTTGTATTGATTTTAGTAGTATAGTTCTCTTGGCTCAACTAGTGGGAATTAGTATGAGCAAGAGTAGACTAGTGAGTGATCTTCAAGTGTAAGAGTGGAGGGATAACAAGTGTACAAAAGTGAGGTTGTAGTGTAAAACCTTTTGGCTCAACTAAAGGAACTTAGTTGGTGCAAGGGTGAGCCTACTTTGTGTACAAGAAGGTTATTGCCTCACCTTCTTTGAAGAGGCACTACTAGTGGATGTACTCCAATCTTGAGAAGTTTAGGAGTTTGGTTTGATATTCTTTATCTCAATCTTTTATTTGTTCTTCAAACTTTGATTGTTAAATATTTATCTTTGATCATTTGTGCTTAAGTATTCATTTATTGCACAAAATTTGTATTTTCATTAAGCACTTCAAAAGGTTTGTTTTTTGAGACAACCTAATTCACCCCCCCTCTTAGGTTGGTTTGGGGCCAACAGACATAAAGAGGATTTTGATGGGCAATTTGGAGTCCCTGGGTTGTGACAAAGATGAAGAGATTCATAAGTTGCGATAGCAAAATGCTTTGCTTAAAGAGATAGTCATAAGACAACAACTAGAGTGTCACCTCTCTTATGATGAAGAGTCGCCGTGCAATTCAGGTGGCAATCCTTATATTGCCCATCCTCAGCCTCATGCCAACGAGGAGGAGAGGGGCACCCAAGGGGAGAGAAGGAGAAATGAGCAAAGGACACACGAGCTCGCTTTAGCCGAGTCTAAAGCATACAAGTCGATCTACTCGACAGAAATCACGAAGATAGGCCTCGTCAAGGTCGAGTAGTAACAAGGAAATCTAGATAGATGAAGTTGCGTCTGTTGCTCATGCAAGAAGAAGATACCAAGGGAGGAATCATACTGTGTTACCATTCCCAGAAAGGAAAGAAGATCTGAGTAAGAGGTTGGAAGAGTTGAAGGCCAGGGTAGATAAAATGGATGATAGGGAAAGAAGGAGCACCAGATACAAGTATTCTCTTCTTCCTGCACAGATGATATCATGCAGGAGCCTCTTTCTTAAAGGTAGCATACTCTCCATTTTGACTCTTATGACAAGACTATTGATCTATGAGAATATTTAGATGCCTATCGTTCTAAAATGTGCCTCAAAGGAGTGACTGATGCTATCCTCTTCTAAGGGTTTCCTGGAACCCTCAAGGGTACTGCCTCAAGCTGGTTTAGAGAATATAAGAAAGGGGACATCAAAATTTTTGATCATCTTGCAGACTTGTTCTTGAATAAGTTTGGGAATTAGAAGAGGATCCCAAATACTAGAACACATCTGCTTTCTCTTAAGCAGAAGCCAAATAAAATACTCATGGATTATGTGGAAAGATTCAAGAAAGAGACTATCAAAATTCAAGAACTCACAGAGGATATATAGATCATGGACTTTCAAATTGGGGTGAGGCTCAAAAAATTCTCTTTTGACCTCAACTTCAAGCCTAAGGTTACCCTCAGTGATCTTTTTCATAGGATAGAAAAGTTTGTTGCCCATGTGGATGAAGGTGAGAAGAAAAAGAGAGAAACTGGAGTGGATAGCAGGAAGAGGAAGGCTAATGTGTGACCAATATTGTAGGGTCTTCAAAGAAGAGTAATGTGAGGGACCGGCTATCTGTAGTTGTGCCCCATAGGAGAAGTCCCAACCCTCCTAAAGCCTACATCTCACTTAATACACACTTTCATGAATTCTGATAGTGATTGAGAAGAAGCCATACGTGAAGTGGTCAGGAGTAATGAGGAGCATTCTAGAGTGTCACAACAAAAATAAGTGGTGCTACTTCCACAAAAAAATATAATTGGGGACTTGATCCTAATAGGATATTTGAGACAGTTCATCTAAGAAATAGATAGAGAAAGTCATCCCAGAGACAAGACAGAAGCCCAGACAGGAGATACTGAGATCTGTCTCGAGGAGATGGAGTAGTTGGGGTAGAGAATCAAGTAAGAATACTTATACACACCATTTCTAGCGGAGAAGCAAGTGATGACTCCGCATCTTGATTCTCTTCATGTCATAAGGTTTATGCTTGTTAGGTGGACTTAGTCGAATCAGACATAAAGCGACTTAAGTTATGTCGAGACATCATCTTTACAATAGAGGAGGTACAACAAGTAGTTCATTCTTGCGCTGATCCTTTGTGATAACTTTACCTGTGGTGAACTGCAATGCTAAGAAGATGCTTATTGCTAATGACAATTCACTTGATATACTGTTAAATTCAACATTCAAGGCAGGGGCGGACCCAAGAGTTGAACTTTGGGATGCAAAAACTATATATACATATACTCGGAGAAACAGTTTTATAATTTTTATAAAATTTTATGGGGTAAAATCTAAAATTTTTTTAAAGGGAGTTATTAAAATTTTTAAAAAATATCAAGAAAAACAATATATTTTTGAAACTCTTGGAAAATAAAACTATATAAATACATATATAGGGAACACTTTTTTATATTGTTTAAATTTTTTTTTTGGGGGGGGGGACAAAATCTAATTTTTACAATAGTATAATAATAATTTATAAAAAATTTTAAGGGGAGAAAAATATAATTTTGAAAATCTTGGGAGGGTGGTCGTCACTCCCTACACCAATGGTCCGCCCTGATTCAAGGAGATGAAGTTAAAAGAGAAAGATCTCAAACTTGTGACCATACCCTTGGTAGACTTTTCTGGTGAAACAATTATTCCACTTGGGTACATCATTTTTCCTGCAATGTTTGGAACAGCTTCGCGGGATGATTATGTGATGGTAGATTTTATAGTGACCAAAGTATCATATCTTTATAATGCCTTCGTTGGCCAGCCAACTATTAGGGCACTCAATGCAGTCCCATCTTCCTACCATATGAAGATGAAGTTCCCTAGTGAGAATGTGATAGGAGAGATTTGAGGAGATCGATAGCAACTAGGAATGTTAAATTGCCTCATTGAATTAAAGAAGAAAGAAGTTGCCCCTACTTGCAACATCAATGCCGTAGATGATATGAAGTAGTACCCACATAAAAGAAAATAGTTTGAAAGTTTGAAAATGGAGATGTCATCTTAGATGAACATGAACCAAATAAAGTGGTGAAGATTGGAAAGTCCTTCCTCGGAGAATTGAAGGAAAAAATCATCTTCCTACTTAAGGGAATTTAAAGATCTCTTTGCTTGGAGTTTATCAGACATACTAGGAATTGATCCCAATGTGGCCATGCATTCCCTAGATGTGGATACGAGGTACAAATCAATAATTCAGAAGGAAAGAAACTTTGGCAGGGAGAAAGGCCAAGCAATAGAGGTAGAAGTAAAGAAGTTGGAAGTTGATATCATAGAGAAAATCCAGCACACGAAGTGGCTCAACAATGTAGTCTTGGTGCCCAAGCCTGGGGCCAAATAGGGGATGTGTCTCAACTTCACTAGCCTTTACAAGGCTTGTCCAAAGGATTATTATCTTGCCCCTCGCATTAACCAAGTAGTAAAGCCAACCTTCAGGTTAAGGTCTTGTCTTTCCTAGATTCCTATAAGGGTTCTATCAAATTTGACTAGATCCTAAGCTAATTTAGACTGGCAAGCAGATTGGGCAAACACAGTCTTTATCACTGATTTCGGTACTTATTGTTTCAAGGTGATGTCCTTTGAACTCAAGAATGTCGGGCGATTTATTAGCAGATAGTAGATCAAATATTTGCAAATTAATTGGGACTAAATTGGAAGCTTATATTAATGATATTCTTGTCAAGAGCAAAAAGAAAGTTGATCATGTGAATGATCTCTAAGAAACCTTCACCACTATGAAAAAAAAATTCAAGATGAGACTTAAACCTAAAAAGTGTGCCTTCGGAGTGGCAGCGGATAAGTTATTGGAATTCATGGTCCTTCAACGGGGATTTGAGAAAAACCCTACTAAAATAAAAGCAATTCAAGACATGAAACATCCTAAAGGAGTAAAGGATGTTCAAATGTTGATTGGCAGCCTTAAGTCGATTTTTGTCCAAGTTTGGGGATAAGAATTTACCATTTTTTAAAGATTTAAGGAGTGCTAAGAACTTTTAGTGGACTGAAGAATGCTAAAGAACCTTTGAAGATAATTGAGGATTTACTTAGCCTCACATCCTCTTCTTACTAAGCCTGAATCAGGAGAAATGTTGTACTTGTACTTGGTTTGCTTAGTTGTAGTTGTAAGTGTAGTCCTTAACAAGGGAAAAAACAAAGTTCAAAAGCCAGTATATTATGTCAGCAAGGTGTTTAGCAATCCTGAGACCTGATATTCCACTATCAAAAGGTTGGCTTTGGCCTTAATAACGGCCGCAAGAAAATTCAGGATATATTTCCTAAGTCATCCTATAGTGGTGCTAACTAATCATCAACTTAAGACTGTTCTCATGAAGCCAAAATTTTAGAGAGGCTGGTTAAGTGGTCCATTGAACTAAGTGAGTATGTGATAACTCTAGAAAATTAGAGTTATGTGTACCCTAAACTTGGAGGTTTGGCTATTAATTTCGAGCATTTTTAGTGTTTTCGTGTGTGTTTTTGTCTATTTTGCATTCATTTGTTAGAATATGGTAATATGTGTTTATTAAGTATTTAGTACTAACCTTATTTAGGTCTTAATTAGCATATTTTATTTGGTTCTTGTGTATAGAGTTGTGTCATGTCTTTGACTTAACTTTGTTAGGAGTTAAGTTTTCGTTCACCTTTGTTTGTCATTCATTTTTTGGGCTATTTTGTGAGAATTTTATTTACATATTCAGGTATTATTTTAAGTATTTATTATGTTTAATAATATTCTCCTCTGTGTTAGGGTCACATAAAAAAAATGGCACATCAATCGGACGTTAGATGAAGATTTTCGAAGCAAAACTGTAAAGTGCTGCATTTCAGAAGTTTCTGTCCATATCGCGATTTCAAATTCCAGATCACGATCTAGAGACAGCTGAGCAAAAATGACTTTGTTCGGGGCTGATTTTTGCTGCACTATTACCCCACGATCCTAGCACTATTTATACCCCTTTTAAGCATTATTTGAGACATAGAAGTAGGCTAGTAGAAGTAGGCTAGATTAGAGAGTAATTTTCTTCCTTTTTGCTCTCCATATGGGGAGGATGCCCCTGATTTCTTAGATTAGATTAGAATAGGATTTCTCTTTCTTGTAATCGCAATTTCCTAGCTAAAGATTGAAGATTTTTAGGGGTAAGTTCCTTGTTTATGTTAAAACTTTTTTATTTAAACTTTAGTTTTTTATTTTCTTAGTTTAATTAGTCTAATTACTTTCATATATTTATTCTCTTTCATGATTTCTTAGTGTAATTGTTAGATTAGTTAATGGGTCTTCTTTAATTATACTTCCTTAGTGGCAATTCATAGTTTAGATTGGTTAATTAGGATATATTAGTTTATGGGCTTTTCATGTAATTGCTTTCTCTACTTGCTTCCTAGTTTAATTGGTAGATTAGTTAATGAGTTTTATTTAATTGTGTTTTCTTAATGTTATTTGTAGTTTAGACTAGTTAATTACTTTCTAAAAGTACTTTCTTTTTACATCCTTTCATAGAATAGTTTTTGGGCTTTCATTAATTGTGATTTTTAGTGGTAATTAGTAGTCTAGATTAGTTAATTGAGTATGCTTCTTTAAGTTATTTTTCTCTTTTAATTGCTTTCTAAAAAATGACTTGTGTTTATATGCTTCCATTTTAATTGCTTTCTTTAACGTGCTTTCTTAGTATTAGTCTTTACTTTAATGCAATAGATAGCCTTTAAATTGCTTTCTTAGTTCTTTAGTTCTTTGTCCTTTGTTTGAGCTTCTTTAGTTGTAAAGCCAAGTATTACCTTCTGGGGTGGAGTAAAATTTGCAAAATTTGTAATTTTTTAGTTTCATTAAATAAAGTTTTCTAACTGTTGGGAACATAGAGTCGAGTAGTTAATTTTTTATAAGAACAACATTGTCAAGCCGAGCTTGGACTACAACATAGTTCTCTGGGATTCTACTGCTCTCTGGGGAAAAGTACCAATGCCTACTCTCTAGAGTAGGGATAACCCTTCCGAGAGTAGAAAAAATAAAACTAAGTTTTCTAATACCACGACTTATCCTTCCGAGGCCAATGCCAAGATCTTCCCATGTGAAGTGCCAGTTCCACTTTTGCCATCCCTACTCTCCGGAGTAGGATTTTCCTTTATGAAGCAATGCCATGGTCTTTCTAATGTGACATACCTAAGCCATACGTACTTCCCAGAGTAGGACTTACCCGTCCGAGGGTAATTCCAATGTCTTCTAAAAGTAAAGTACCTATGTCATACCTATTTCCTGAAATAGGACTTACCTTTTCAAAGGCAATTCCAAAGACTTCTAAAAGTGAAGTACCTATGCCATACCTATTCTCCGAAATAAGACTTACCCTTCTGAGGACAGTGCCAAGGTCTTCCTAATGTGAAGCAGCTGTGCTATACCTATTCCCTAAAGTAGGATTTACCCCTTTTGGAGAGACACCAAGGTCTTCCAAAGTGAAGTACCTGTGTCATACCTACCCATTGGAGTAAGAATTACTCCTCCAAGGCAACGCAAATGTTTTCTTAAAATGAAGAATCCAGGCTGTACCTACTCCTCGGAATAGGACTTGCTAAAAAAAAATAAAGTCTAAATTAGCCTGCTAAGGACAATAATAGCACTTAGTCACTTCAGCTAAAGCTAAATGGCTAAGGGGACAGGAAGACTATACAGTTCTAAACCCAGTATATATACTATGGATAAGTAGTAAAAAAAATGCATGCTACCATAGAAAGATAGAAAATACAACATCTGAGGAGTTCATACACAGAGAGTCCCCAACTCAAAGCACAGCTGGGCATAGCAATGACAATTATTAGAAAAAGGTAACATGTAAAAGAAAAATGTGTAACAAAGTTTCGAAGCTCATACAAAAGAAAGACTCTAAAATCTAAGGCCATGAAAATAAACAACTAAAAAACTATGTATAGTCTAAACTGATGAAGCTACTATAATGACTGCATAATCTAATCCTATTCCTTAGTGGTTCTCGAAGTTGCATCTTTCGCACCGTCACCTGGTGCACCTTTATCAGTCAGAGCATCGGATATATTGGGATGAGTAGGGATAGTCAGAGCATTAACCCGGATCAAATATTTAAAGTCTAGATAGACCTCGGATAAGCTTTCTTCAATGTACCCCTCATTGTAGTAGTTAGAGCTTTTGTCAAGCACTAGTTCGTCGAACTCCTTACTAGTACAATAGTTTTCCAAGTATTTCTGCAGGCGATCTTGGTAATCTTGGGAAGCAAGGAATTCAAGTACTGCTAGTTGTTTGCTCTTTTTCTCCATGGTTGTGAGTTCCTTCTTATGGGCATCTATCATCTTTTTTTCCTTGGCTCTCAGTTGGGACAATTCTACAATAAGAGAATCAACACAAGCAGTGTCCCTTCCTTTCTAAGGATTCAATTACTTGATCTTTGATCTTAATCATCTCATCAATCTTCTTAGTTACTTCTTTGCATTTCTTGTTTGCCTCATTACGCTTTTTGGTCTCTTCCTCATAAAACTTGGTTGTCTAGTTGAGTTTGTCCTCAAGTTCAGAAATACGGGCGAAATGTAAGTCCTTAGTCTGTTTCAGGTAGTAGTAAAAAGAACCGATCTGAGGAGGAGCACGGTCGTGAACTGCGATTACTTCTTAGACAGTTGGTGCCAAAGCCATAGACACTTGAGCAGGTAGTTCTATAGTAGGGGTTGGCTCAATAGGTTCCTCAGCCTAGGAAGCAGAGCAAGGGATGGATACAGATTTTTTCTCCAACAGGTACTGGAAGATGTAGTTTTGAAGATCTCTTCTTTTTCTTCCCTGCATCATGAGGTTCATCCATGGGATCAAGGATATTGAGATCCATGTCCTTTCGTCGGCTTAGTATTCGTTTCCAAAAAGTATCGGATCTGGTAACCACTATACACAATAAATAAAATATAAGTTATTCTCCGGAATAAGCAAGAAAGAATGCAATGACGTGAAAGAATTTTTTTCCAATGATAACCTATGGGACTAAGATGGTCAAGAGGAACAAAACTCAACCCACAGAAGCCAACACTTAGTCATCACTCACTACTTGCCAAGATATTTTTCTACGTCCCTAAAGGTCTAATGGATTCTTGATCATAGTCGCTCAGGTTGACTAGCTTGTTTAAGGATAACCTCAAGACGTTTATTTCAAAATTTCAATTTAGAAATTTTTAGTCTGGACTCTTCCTCAATAAGAAGTATTTTTTCCTCTAGGTCTTCTTCTGGAACCCAATTTGGATAAAAACGGAAGATAATGCCAAGTCTTGCAGACGAAATCCAAAAGTAGTGATTAAATAAGTCTAAGGAAGGAATCGCTCTTCATTTCCAGTAGGTAATGATAAACACATTAATGCATCCAAAAGATTTGGCAAAAATTTGCCCAAATTCGACTTGGTAGTGATTTAAGACTTTCAAAAGCAAGGCAAAAGGAAAGAGTGCAGTGAAATCCTCAGTCCTGCCTCTAGTTGAACTAGATAAACAAATACATAATCCTTGTAATTCAAACAAGGTCAATGCTTTGGCCCTGGTGCTTTCATCTTCATGTCCTTAGGGATATAATATTGTTCAAGGCATTTTCCAATTAAATCCATATTGACATTAGCTGCAGGTAGCTGGGAGTAGACGTCACCTTGAGTCCTTGGTAAATTTCCCTGGTAAGGGGGAGAATCATCACCCCTACTTGATTCACCATTCTCTACTTCGGTCTCAACTACTATGTTAGAATTACGATATGATTGTTTCCTACCTCGACCAAGGTATAAAGGAAAATGAGGCATGCCTGCACATGAGGTAGTGGTACTGGACAGGTTTACTCTAGGTACACGGTGAAAAACAATACCTCTTGTATATATATGATGGAAAATTACGCCTCCTACGCACACTAATAGAAATTTAGTTATTTGTGATGGGCATATTTGGGATGGCCATTTGTAGTAGCAAAAGCCCCTTTTCACTATGGTTAAAATATCCCTCACAAAAAGTTTTAACGTCAAAGTTTTTTGCAATGGAAAATTCTTATTACGACCTCTATTTTTCCATCGTATATATTACAATTACTTGTGATGATAATTATGACATTTGCGATGCTTATTTTATTGTCACATATACTTTGAATATTTACATCTAAAATTGCTTTAATTATGAAATGTCACATATTTGTTGGACGCATATTTGGACACTATTTGTGTTGATTACCTTATTTAATGCGATGCATAATCTTTGTCGCAGTATCTTGAATTAAAATGATTAATTTCTATCTTATTTTATAATTACTGCTGAATTATATTATATCTGATATCGCAATTTGTATTATTTTACCCAATTATTAAAAGTGTAGAATACTAAAAGACATAAAAAAATCACAAAATTTTATAGAAAATATATTTTTTTACATTATCTTTAAAGAAAAACTTTCAATAGAAAATAAGCACATTTGAGAATTATTCTACCGCTATAGTTAAATAGTCAAATTCGAAATAATATAAAATAAAATCCAAAAATTTTAAAAATTTGACCAATAAATATATTGGTATAGAATATATTGAAATATTATATAATTTATGTTTGCTTATTTTTAAATATTATCGCATTATTATCAAAATTTAAAAACATAAAAAAAATCCAAATGTAGTACCAAGGGTATTTTAGTGATTTATTTTCAGAAACTATATTATCTTAATAATATTATATTGGTAATAGATGAATACTATCAATAGAGGCAAATTTTATATTTTTATAGTTCAAGGGGGGCAGAGTGTAATTATCTATCCAGTTCAAGGGGGCAAAATATTATTAGCCCTTATTTTTATAACTAAGATTTTATATAGAAATTTTATATTCTTATAGATTTTTTTTTTTTTGTAATTTCAAAAGAGGTATTTATTTTATGATTAATGTTTATATATGTGTCTTACCATAAAATATAAATTACATTGGCGGTTTGCATAATAAAACATACATACCAATAGTCGAGGTAGGATTTAGAGATAGAGGACAATAGTATAAATTTAGAAAAATTTTTGGGGGCACATAAATAAATTTTAATTTTTAACTAATATGAACATATTAAATAGTTTTACAATTAAAAAGATAATAAAAATAATTTAAATTAATTTATATTTTCTATTTATCAATTTTTTTGTTCATAGAAAATACGTCGTGAAATATTACTATATTCAAAATGATTAATTATACATAGAAGCTAGTAGTAATATTTGAATAAAATTTAAAACTCTTAACAAATTAATAAAGCTATCAAATAGGCCTATCATTGGGCAGGGTCTAGACTGAGACATGACCCGATCTGAACACGTTTATCTGGGTTTGAATTCATGAGAAATTTTGATTACTTGGATACAATCTGGATTGGTAATTAACATATTGGATATGGGTCTTGTTATTATGACTTGATTAGGACCTCAATCCGATTAAAGTTTTTAATGTATAATTAATAAAATTATATATAATTAGTGTTATTCTATGTGTGCTTATACATATGTATTGTATAAATTATCAATGTAAATTATATTATATTGTGGAAACCTATGCATAAATATAAATTTTGAAATAAAATTTTTTTACATTTACAAAAAGTAAAAATTCTATACGTTATGAAATTTCTATATAAAAATTTTAAATGTTAAAAAATATTATAAGATTCGAATCCAAATTTAGATTCGTTACGAGATCTAACAAGATTCAAATATAAATTTACTTTTATAGATCTGACAAATATTTTGAATATAGTAATTAGATCTGGATTTGGATCTACAACTTTTGATCCAAACCCGACCCGTTTTGCTGGGCCTACTTTCAAAACTTCATATTTTACACTTTTTCAAAAAGAAAAAAAAAGTAGAGGGAATTGTATTATGCAGAAACTGAAGTTTGTCTTTCAGAAGTTTGCCTTTTCGTTTCTATTCTTTAGCTTTAAAACAGAAGTCAAAATTTTAGTTTCTATTCTTTGGCTTTAAAACAGAAGTTTGCCTTTTTGTTTCCACCTTCTAAAAATTTTCATTTACCGCCAGATTGCAATCCATTTTTCAAATTTCCTCACAATTTTCTAATATAATCTATGCCTTCTCTAATACACATCAGATAAGTTAATGGAATCAAAATATCAAAATCTACACCCCTCAAGCCCTGAGTTCTTTGCCAGATCAAAGTCTCAAAAGATAACACAACGGTGAGATTTCCATTGATTTTACTTGATATTCTTGGTATGGGTTTAAATAAAATTGTTGTCTTTATTGTATTCTCCTAATTTTCTCCCTCTAATTGAACTATGTTTGTTCAATTTTTGGAGTTCTTTTTAATTAGATTTTGATAATTGTCAATTGGTACTGTCTGTATACGAAAACTTTACTTCAATTTCAGTGGGTGGGTAAATAGTATTATGCCTTCAACTATAAACGTATAAAATTTGTGGGCATGATGAGTTTGGAATGATTGAAGAATATATATTTTTGTCATTGATATTTCTACTATAGTGATCGTGGATAGAATTTGAATCTTCAAATAAATCTGATGTTTTTGTTGCATTATGCCCATGCATGCCTAGCCTTAGTAGTAGAATATTTGTTCTTGACTTGTTAATTCTAGATTAAGTTGCTGGAATTCCAACAAAAGAGAAAAGTTGAATAAGGAATTAACCAAAATTAAGGAAAGATCCAGATCAGGTTGTCAACTTAGAAGCTATTTCGTTATGGATGGTATATTACTTTGAAGGAAGTCTTTAAGAGCTTGGACTTGACAGGGTATGATCTTAATGTCGATTTTTTCGATGTGCATACTGATAAAAGTACTTTTCATTGCTTTGGAAAATTCAATCTCAAGTTTAATCCTTGTGGGCAAAGCAAACTTGGAGAGATTTTCCTAAAGCAGGATGATCATATCTCATCTAAGGTTGTATACAAGTTGTCAAATAGGTTTACTTGATAGAGTTTCCCTACTTTCTAAGTGGAATTTTGTGTTACTTTATTGAAGGGAAGTATTAAGTACTTCCTGTTGATTTAATGGAAGCTACTCAACACAAGGACCATAGAAATGCACTTGCATTTCTTGAAAAATTTCACTTCTAAACATTTTGAAGATAAATATGCTAAACTATATGGAGATGATCCAATTATTTCTAGAGTTTTTGGACTTAGTAACAACCTGCACAATGGATGGAAGTAGCAAATTTTAAGGGAACATGGAAAAAATAAACAGTTAGCACAAACAAGGTACAAATTGGGATTTTGGACTTGATGTACAATCAAACATTTTGGGGTTGTTCTTTTACTTAAACATCAGATTTGTTGTTTGGGCATATGGAGAGCAAATCAAATAAAATACGATTATTTTGGATTGACTTCTCATGGTATTGAAGTTAGAGTATCCCAAAAGCCATGCCTATCTTTCCATGAGGTACAACAACTGATTATCTGAAAAGACGTCCAAACTATAAAGCAAGAGCCAACTATATTTTAACGGAGCTTGATGGAGTAAATTGGTCCACCGCCCAAATATTGAGTGTTAAAGCTGTAATTAGCTTATATGCATGTATAATTAAACTGAAATGAACTCAATATTCTATACTATATAATGTGCACCTTTTGAGGATCTCTCTTTTTTTTTTTTGAAACATTAAAATCATATGTAAAATTAGTTGGTGCCATTTTTTGTTGGATCCAGTGTACGGCACTATGCCTTGAATTCCATGGGCCAAAGAGATTGATAAACATCATTCATGTAAATGATGTGTATCAATCTGGATAGGGTCCAAGGCAACCGGGTCCATTTAAGAAATTTTCAGTTAGTTATATCAGTAAGGAAAGCAAGACAAGGTCAATTTAGTTATGATTTTGTACTTTTGCTTACTCACTTTGAATCTGGCTTTAGTACTTAGGTACTATCAAACTTATTATTGATGCTTTATTAACTTGGCGCTTAATTTGCTACCTAATTATGATTCTAATATCAAGTATTTATGTGCTTCTGTTTAATTCAAATCACTAGGCTACAATCTTGGCATTTTCTTGAAAATAGAAGAATATGGTAGAACATGAGTTTGATTCTTTAACTGCCTTTTAAACATTACTTTGTTTTTTTATAGAAAAAAGAAGTTATATTTGCTTTCTGTGATTTGAACTTGTAGTTTTGTTTGTAGAATATATACTATAGACTAATAGCTCTTATTGAACTCGTGTAGGTGTTAAAATGTGAGGTAAAAGACAAGTTATAATGTCTCGCGGCAACACAATGCAAGACATCATTGCAAAGAAGAATGGTGCACGTGTTCAAATTGATGTTCTGGATGCTACCATTAATGATTTACCACCGCAACTTTTGAGCAGCCAACAACCTTATGTATAGAATCAATCATAGCCCTATGTGCCAAATCAATCAAATTCGCAAACTCAACCACAGATTTAGGTAAATAGTCAGCCAGAACCCAATTTGTAGAGTCATCCACAACTATTACGCTATATATCAGTGTTTTGAAAATCGGATCGGCCATTGAACCGGTGGCCTGTCTGGTTTGCAGTTTAATCGGTCCGATCGGTTGAACCAATCGATTCACTAATTAGGTTTTTTTTTTTTACCAAAGTGTGATATAATTTAAAATGATTTAAAATATATTTATATAAAATCTAAAATAGAAATGAAACACTATTTTTGGAGAATTATAATTCTAATACCCAAAAATATTAATCAAATGTCTAATAAGAAAAGTGAAATTTATAGAATATACAAAAATAAGTATAAAAAAGATGAAAAAAATAATAATTTAATAGTTTAGGCTTTGGTGTGTTTAATGTTTTGCCATTTTGGAGTTTATACACGATTTTTTTAATTTTTTTCTTTATTTAAATTATTTTTTATTCTGAAATTTAAAAAATTGTCTTTTTACACATTCCCGATATTTTACCGTTTCTGTCTAGTTTTTTGGACAGACCGAATATCTAGTTGGACCGAACCGGCAGTTATCCCGGTTCGCGGTCTGACCGGTTGAACCAGTCGATCCGATCCGATTTTCAAAATACTGCTATATAGCCATAAGAATCCAGCCCAAAGTTAGCATCCAAAACCAATTCTCCTTTCAACCACAAGTTCCCGTGCAAACACTACTTGGTTTTGGATCCACATCAAATCAACAACATCACGAATCGATAGGCATAGCTAATTAGGAGATTAACAATTCAGGTTTAAGAAATTGCTATTTAATTTTATATTTTTTTTATATCTACCTGCAATACCAAAAAGATAGCATGATCTAAAGTCAGTTAATTTTTAGCTAATCTAAACATTTTTCCTCAAGCTATAAGTGTGTCAGAAATTGTGTGAATTTTTGGTACCCTCAATATTTGTTATAGTTGTTTTTCATTTCTTCATCTTGTATATGTTTCCTTTTTTTAACAACAATTTCTTTGTTATTTAATTTTCTATACTTAAAAATTGATTGCATTTTTTACCTTTATTTTTTATTTCTAAACTAAAAACATAATAGTTTATTGCAATGGTTTAAAGATTGAAAGCATCACATGCCTTTTGGACATATTTAGTTTTAATTAGGCCATTAGGGCATTTGGTAACTCTAGACAGTTTGGGAAAATAGAGAGTTGATCTGATCAATTTCAGATAATGAACAAAGCCAGACATGTGACCTTTAATATACTTATTAAATCCTAACTATATAAATTAAGGCAGAGTATTATTGCTATAGTGAACTTTCGTCTACCCTTTAGGATATTTTACTTTTCTCTTTTTTTTGAGTTCAAATTGTCTGTTTACATGAAGATGGCTTGCTGCTATGTGTTGTGAAGCTGGACTCTCCTTTTAGTTTTTGTTGGTTATTGAACCATTGTCCACTTTGTGTACATTTGCACTCTTTCTTTATTGATATTTGCTTCGTGTCATTATAGGTTATAGCCAAGTCACTATCTTTTTCAAATGCTTGTGTTATTTTCGTTTTTGTAAAGTTGGAATTATATTTACTTGTTAATGCCTTGTTTGTTAAAAAAAATATATTTTGTTATCATTAACATTCATAAATAAATTCTCAACAATATTAGCTCTTTCTCAATTGTGCAAATAAGATTGTTGTTGATGGCACTTTGACAATTTTCAGCAACTAAAATTGTGATTGCTTATTCCATTAATTCACGCTTCATGATGTCCACTAAATTGAGATGTCGGTCACTTGTTGCTTTAGGCAAAAAAGCTTTTGCTTTAAAAAAAAAAAATCACTCTAATTTCTATTGCATTAAAGATCAAATATTCTAACTTCGTTAAGCTTCACTTATGTATCCAGTTCATTAATGGTTCACTATGTGTTGCTTCATGTATAGATTAATCTATGCATATATGATGTGGGCATTGGCTTTACAATTCTTCATTACGTTCTCTTCATAGTATCTAATATAATATCTTCTACAAATGGGGTTAGTCGAGGTCGAGGTGTTGCTTGTCCTTGCAATAAGTGGGGTTCAGGAACAAGGCTACAGGTTCACCGAATGCTAATGATCGAATTATTGGGCCAGGGAAAAAAAGTTGCAATATGTTCTTGGTGTCTTGGCATGAAATAGTTCTAAAGTTTCGCTCACATATCCATCATTTTCTGAGTTGCCTTCTCATATTATTGATGATCTTTGGAAAGAAGTTCAAGTTAATATCTATTTTTTTTTATTCTTGCAAGCTTATTAATATTATCATTAAATATTTGCAATGTTTTTTTTATTGACTTATACAAGAATATTACAGGACAATACTGCGTGAAGAATAAATACCTACTCAGGCAAAAGAAAGAGTTTTAGCAGATATTGGAATCAAGTAGAAGGATTTCAATAGTCGATTGAAGAAAAAACATTTCGAATCTAGTATGCATAATGATGAACTTCTTTAATGATGAACTTCTTTTGAGTTCTCTAGATGAAAGTGTTGATGATGATCAATGGAGAACACTAGTTGCATATTGGAAGGACAAAAACATTATGGTTATATTACTTAATTTATCTCTTAATATCTCTAGTATAATTTTTTATTTTTTGGCATCTTTCTTTATTCTAGTTTAAGAATTTAAGTTAATTGATTATTATTATTTATAAATATTATTCTTTCTAAATTGAATACTATTGCTTTTTAATAATTAGTTAGTTGAATATTATACCTTACTTAGCCAAGTATTGTGATTAATTTATTATGAAGGAAATTGCTGAGAAAAACAAGAAAAATAGAGCATTGTTACATTATACTCACAGGATTGGCAGAACAGATTTTGATGATGTGCCTATTGACTTAGTAAGTTGTATATTGGCTGAATTAAGTCCATTTGATTTTTTTTTTTTTTTTTGTTACTCTGAATAATACATTAAAATAGAGATTGCTTAATCTCTCTTTAATATTGAAGATGAAAGCTCTCAAGATGGATACTTCTCATCTTGATATATTTATTACTACCCGTATGCCAAAGAATGGGATTTTGCTTGATGATGATACAAAAACTTTATTTGTAAGCATATTTAGCTACTAATAATACTTAAATTGGTAACATTCAAAAGTGAATTTTTCATTATTGAATAGACATAACATGACTGTCTTACTATAAAAGTATCTTCTATGATTTTATAAGAAAATATTAAAGAACGTTTATCTCAAGTTCTCGAGGCAGACCAAATTAGAGCATTGAAATAACAAGTTTTCACTTGACTTGTAATACAAGAAGGACATGGATGTATGCTTTGCTTGGGAAAAGGTGCCAACTCAATAGAATTACCTTGTACCTCTACACCAAACTCTTATTACCTTAGATTCAATATCATCAGAAGATCTCCAAATTTTAATTTAGAATGTGGTGGAAAAGTTAAAATGTGTAAAAGTTAAAATCAAAGGCACGAGTTGAAGCACGAGCTGTGGTTACTTCAGCATTAGAGAACTTTTTCACAACCATTGTCACTAAAGCAAATCAAGCTCCTGATATAACTCTAAGAGGAGAGTATAATGTTAATAGATAGGTGCATCTCTTTTATAGTTATGATTGTCATACTTCGATGATTTTGTTTCCTAATTTGATGCTTTCTTTAATTATAGGTTACTGACACATCTAGCATGCACCAAGTAGGAATGTCCTCTTCAAGATATGAGAATTTAGAAAATTAACAGGAGAATGATGTGTGTGTTTCACCTCAAGTTTGAGAATCTTGATCAGTGAATATCACCTTTTGTATTTCATTTTAAGTCGTTCTTTGTTCTTTCATCTAGACTGGAAATTTTTTCAGTTTCCTGTTTAAACTGAAAATAAATAGACAAAGGTTATTTATTTAGCAATTAGCATTGTTAATGTATACTATAATGTCAAACAAGGAAGACATGATATAGTTTTGAGAAGGAAAAATAAAAGGAATTGCATGAAAGAAGAATACCGTCTACACAATTCCTTTTCCTTTATAGAAGGAATACATGCAGAATATCCATGTTTGGTTTTCTTAATTTGATTTGTTTATTTGTGATTTCATATATATTCTTGATTTATATTTTGGGGTCAGTAGTGACCTATTTAACACTGGGCATGACAATAGGTGTTGTCAATATTTAAGATTGTGTTCTTTTGTTATTATTTTTCTGCTTACCTCCAATCCTATAAATAATTTTGCTTTGTTTTGTTATCATAGAAAATTAAAGTTACTTGTGGTTTGTGGATAAATGCTAACCAATACCAATTTTACCAGATCTTCTCAATGGAGAAACTAGAGCATCTTGGTTTATGCTTTATTATGGTGAAGAGAGATCAAAGATTCAGATTCATAATGACCATTTTAGTACAAATTTATTTCACTAGAGTGACAATTTTAGTACAAATTTATTTCACTAAAGAGACAATTTTAGTGTAATTTACTTTATTGTAATTGATGGATTCCTTTGACATAATGGACTAGTATGTATGCATGGACGAATTCCTCATCATTAATTACGTTCAATTGAATTTTTTTAAATTTTAAATAAATTAATGTTTTATTTAAATCTATTAACTGCTTGACTTTTATTATTATTTCCTTAATACTCAAATAATAATAAGTTGACAAAATAGGGCATAATGGTTTTAACTTATTCACGATGGTATTTATATTTGATTTTTGAAAAGGTCTATGTGATGATTAAACTTATTTGATAAGGTGTAATTAAATTAAACAAATAAAAGAAAAATTCATGACATTAAAACATTTCAAATTAAACAAACAAGAAAAAATTAAATAATATTTCTAATGCTTTTTTGAACTAAAATAAATATGAAAAATAATCTTTTGTGATTAGACGGGCCGACTATTATTTAAGTCGTCACAAATAAACTGTGCCACCCAAAGTGAAAAAAAGACATTGCAAAGGATTATTTGTGACGATACAATTATGGTTAAATATCCATAGCATATAATTAATAGTCATTTATTACGAAAATTAAGCCATCGCAAATATTTATATATCTGTCGCGAATACATGTATGACAAGAAAAATTATTTGTCGCGATTACTTTGCGATTCACACGTATATGATGAACCATTATTCATCGCATTGTGGTCGTAAATATATGAAAATTTTATAATTCCTTTTAGGAAATCATTTCCTTGTATTTTAAATACTTGTATAGTACAACATCATGTGCTTTAAATGCTTGTACTATAGAAGCTTTTAAAGTTAAGGAAATGGTTCCCCAAAAAAGACTGTAGAATTTCCCATTAATATATATTTGCAACAAAAATAAAGCTTTAACGATGATTACTTGTAATCATAAATAAAGCCTTTTCTTGTAGTAGTCTATATTCGTGGAAGTATTCGAACACCCTTGTGTATGGATTGTTGAGTTTCGCTTGACTCAGAGACAGTTCCTTCATCAACTGTACCCTTCTCACTGTCCTAACCTATTTCGTCCCGTTGTCATCAAGTTCAACGTCATCATCAATTTTAACATGATCATAAGAATCATCCTCAGAATCTAAGTTTGTTGAGGGAGCTGAAGAGTTCACATCCGTAAACCCCTGGTTGTTCTCGGCCGAGAAGGATCTGGTTGAATTTTACTTGTCAAGATTATTGCTTACAAAATCACTAGCCGTGGAAATATTCTTGGTAATAGTATCGATGCTCATGATTTTGAAAGGTTGGGTATTCTTGGATGGAATCATTCTTTTTTGTGAACCTGTTTATCAAGCATCAAATCAAAGACTCGAGTAATATTACCCCAATTACTAATAACAATGCGAAATATGTTACACTCGTAAACTAGGAAATGAATAACTATTTATAACTTGTTTACAGGAAATTTAAGAGATTCAGTGTCAATCATGAATTATTTGTATTGGTGGCCTCAAACCGGCCCGCTATTAATTGGATATCAGTCTTTAGTTATTTTTCTTGGGTCCGATTAGGCAACCCAATCATACCAGCTAATTAGTGATGGATGTGGGTAACCCAGTAACCCAACTAAACCTAATTTAGAAAAATATATATAAAATACATCAATTTTATACACACTTCTCGCATGTATTCACATTTGTATATACTTGCACAAAAAAAAGTTCAAAAACATTGATTTCACACATACAAACTGCAATACACCATTTATACCAATAGAAAAATCATTTACAAAATCACAAATTCATAATTACTTACCAAAACTACTTTATGTGACAAGATTTTACCAAATTACTACCTTTTTGATTTTAGATTCTTGGCTGCTTTCCTTCTTTTCTGAATGTAGTAACATATCAATGGTTTTTATTTGTAATTTTATATAGATACCCTCTGTACAGATAATTTAAACGGTTATGAACGTAAGAGTACCCCCACCAATTATAACTCACCCAAACTGGTCAATTTGTATATCACCAAACTATCGTCACATAATTTTTTAAGGATGCATAGTTGGAAGGTTTTATGGGGAAGACTTCTGCTCGAACTCAACATGTTTCCAATTCCTTCAATTCCTGTTCATCTACCCATTTTGTCAATCTTTGTTTTGCTGTTTCTTTACTAAATTCATTCTTCAGATTCCGCAATTACGTAAAGCCTTATAGGCTGATTCTAAATTACAAAATGCGTAATTCTTTTCTTTTTCCTTGTTTTTTTACACAAATATAAATTAAATAATTTTAGATTCCATATTTTACCTAAATCATTGGAGTTTTAACTTTTAATTAGAAATGCTTTCACCATATAATGAACTAAGTAAGAGTTGGTTTTTTCCGTTGTTAATTTTGTTGGGGAAAAAACTCAGAACTTAATAAACTAAAGTGTCAGTGTAGGTTTTTCAATTAGAAGGAAAGAAGACGAGAACGGGGAAGTACATTTAAGAAGATGTTAAAGTGGAGTAGAATTCTTCCTTAATAAAACCTTCTAGATTTGCATCCCATAAAGAACTCTTTCCCAAAAAAAAAAAAAAAATGAAAATCAAAATATTCAATTTTCAAAAAAGTATTATGATGGGAGAATTTCCAAATAATCATAGACAACTAATGTGGCATTGTCCACCTATGTGGTGATGGTTTGGTGATATACTAATTGCTAATACATAATATTACTTATTTGAAAAATAGATATAAATACACCAATTTTTATACGCACTTTTCCCATATATACACATTTTAACATATTTCCACCAACAAAAATTCAAAAACATTATTTTTCAATCATACAAATGTCATTGCACCATTTATACCCATAATTTAAATGGTCATGAACGTATATCCCCACCAACTATAACTCGCTCAAACTCAATTGGTTCACTCATTTTGATAGCTCTACTTGAAATTAATTCCAAATTATGCATGTAAAAGTGCCAAAATTACAAAACATTATTTTAGTTCTTGTAACTAAAGCTAAATTATGAGAAACATAAGAAAAAAATCCAAATTATAAAAAAAAAATGTTACTAGTTTCTAAAATCCAATTTACTAGTAACTTGTAAAAGTTCCAAATTGCAATTTAAATGCATAGCATACAACACATTGATTTATGGCCAATTCGCTTTTTAAACCCGATATGTCCGCAGCGCCAACAAAACAACTTGTTTGATATAGAAACCATCTTTTTGTCACTTTCCGATAGCACTGGTCAACATTTCTGTGCGAATGGTAGCAATGGGTTCGAACCACATCAAAATCAAATACTTGGAAAATTTTCATTACTTTTACTGACAATTTCTTCCATCAGACTTATCCCCAAAGTCACAAAAATGATGAGTTGCCATAAGATTTTCAGCAACTGATAGCTTAATTATAAGGCAAGAAAACTCATTAAAGGCAAAAATATAATTAGATTTGTAGCAAGGGGATCTTACCCCTAATCACGGACCTCAATACAAGTCATTAGAATTGTAAGTAGGCAAAAGTCTGGATATGTGCACGATCGGTTGTACCCAAGGCTGAACATTGAACATTATGAAGAGACTCTGAAACCACCACCGCAAATTCCTGATGCAGACATTATGGCTAAAGTTGAGTTTTGGATTCAACAGTTACTTTCACAGAACAATGTGGGTCGTCAAATCGTTTCAGAGGTTGATCGTGATCTATTTATTTCTATAATTAGGTTAGAACAGATTCTGCTTAATTTCCAGCAACCTGATCTTGATCATTATCAAAAAACTACTGATCCAACAGATTATATTGTGCATGTATTTGCTGTGGCTAGACTTTGGCTATTTGAATGCAGTCAGATTGTGAACTCTTCGCAGCCACACTTAGGGGATAGACCCAAAAATGGTTTAAAGAACTTTCTTTGGAATTGGTGTCCTCTTATAATGACCTGATAGAAAAATTTTTGAGGCACTTCATGACCACATACAAAAGAAAGTCTCACATTTATAAGAGATATGATCATTAGGAAGAAAAATAAAAACACTTTAAGTTAATAAATCGTATGTTTTAATGATGAATCAGTACAATTTTGAGACATTCATGAAAAGTTGATAATTGCTGCGTTCTGCAATGGTTTAAAGCCAAGATTGTTTAATCATGAGTTGGTCTCACATGTGCTGAAAACTTTCTCCGAACTAATAAAAAGAGCTAAAAGCCATTTTAGGTGAGAAGAGTTGAATAGGTCAAAGAGAAAGCTGTTAGATTATAAACAGAAAGGAAAAAAGCCGATGGAAGAGAAGATCTTGATCTTGAAAAGAAAAAGAAAAATAAGGATTCTGAATGTAATAATCCTGGATGTACTGACCCATCCAATAGATAGTTTAGAAATCCAAGATTGCTAGAGGGTCAGGTAATATATCTTGGGTCTAATAACTTTCAACCTACACGAACCAGAGTTTTACTAGATGAGGAGTTCATTTCTTTAAACACAGCAAGGCGAGATATTCTTTTTAAAATTCCAGAAATATTGGTATTCTAGAATGACGTTTGCCAATTAGGATCGAATAACACAATCGGAATTGATCTCGCTATTGTGCTCATCATGTTAATCATAGGCATGACATTGAATACGGTAATGATTTAAAGATCAACATTGAGAGAGCAATCCAAGAGGGATATTTTCAAGAGAATATTCTTCGAATTGCTGATAATATGAGGAATCTGAACCATCCTCCTCGGACAAATAATGATCAGTACATATACTGAAGGGTTAATAATAATAACAACAATCGAAGAAGACCTCCAGCTAACGAGGATGACGTGGCCGGAATAATCAATGTAATAGCTGGTGGTTCAACCAGTAGACATTCACATCAGGCTAGAAAAAGATACGCTAGATATTAGCTTGAAGGGAAAGCTTTTTGAAGAAACCAAAGCTGAATTTGAATATTACTTTTTCTAATAATGAACCCTTGCCCAATTGCTTTTCTCATGAAGATCCCATCACTGTACATTTAAAGATAGCCTTTGGGATTATAGAGTTCATAAAGTTTTTTGTGGATAATGCCAGTTCGGTGCTTGTGATTTTCCGACATGCTTGGGAATTAATAGGAATAAGTAATTATCACATTCAGCTAGTTGAACTCCATTGGTTGGCTTTGATAGAAGTTCTGTCATGCCCGAAGGCACCATCTTACTTCTATTAACCCTTCGAGAGCCACCAAAAAGCCAAATAGAGATTATTAATTTTGTCATTGTTAAATAATCTAGCTCCTACAACATGATTTTTGGTCGGCGTCACAGTATGCCTTCATTGTCTTTCTTTTTGTATTTCACTTGGGTGTTAAGTTCTCTTTGAGGATGGTCGGAAGGAATGGTTTGGCAAAATTAGCAGGAGGCTAGGGATTGCTACCTTATGTCCATAAAGCAAAATTGAATTCTGAAAAAATTGAGAAGCTTCCTGAAGAGACTAAGGCAGCCCCTACAATCATAACTCCTGAATCTTGGATTATCAAAATAAAGGCAAAATTGAGCAGCAGCTTCTGGAGTGACGATAAAAGATATATCTTTGGATCCTGAAGATCCTGAACGAAAACTCTGTATCTATGGTCTTTTGCTATTGAGCTAAAACTGACTTGATCTTGTTGCTATATGAATACAAGGGTATCTTTGCTTGGTCTATAGTTGATATGCTAGGAATTCCAAGAAAGATAGCCAGACATAGACTGAGTACTGTTCCAAGTTACAAGCCTGCAAAGCAAAGAAAGAGACTGTTTGGATTTGAATGCACTGTGATCATTGAAGCTTATGTAGATAAGTCATTAGTTGCTTGAATTATCTGAGAAACCTTGTGTTGTAAAAAAACCTGATGTATTTGAGAAGCCAGAAGAGAACTAGAGAATATGTGTAGATTTTACATATATCAATAAAGCATGTCCGAAGGATAGTTACCTTTTGCCTTGGACTGATATAGTTATTGATTTTTTAGTGGCTTTCATGTTTAGTAATTTCTTATATGCCTATAAAGGCTATTAACAAATAAGCGTTCTTAAGTAAAAAAAAATGACACAATAGCGTTCATAACGCTGAAATGCACCTATTGCTATCAGACTATGCCGTTTGGTTTAAAGAATGCTGGAGTTACTTATCAAAGGTTAGTTAACAAAGTTTTTAAAAATTAGATCAATTGAAACATGGAAGCTTATGTGGACGACATGGTTGTAAAGAGCTGAATAAAGGCTGAGGTCATAGATAATCTTCAAGAAAACTTTGAATTACTTTGGAATATTCAAATGAGATTAAATCCATTGAAGTGTACTTTCGAAGTTCTATTGGGCAAATTTCTAGGCTTTATTATGTCACAAAGGGGGATTGATACTAATCTTGAAAAAGTATAGGTTATTATAAATATGAAGTCACCTTCATCAGTTAAAGATATTCAAAAGTTAATTGGCCGGATGGCCGCTTTGAATCGATTCCTATTAAAGTTTATCGAGTGGAGCCTTCACTTCTTCGAACAGTTAAGAATTTTGAATGGGCAGAACAGTGCCAACGCACAAGCCTTTGAACGACTTCAAGAGTATTTGAGAATCTTGCCTTGGTGAACTACACCAAAAGAAGGAATGAATTATATAATTATATTTCATCTTCAAAGGAAATAGTCAGTTCGATATTACTAGTTGAACGAGATGGGGTCTAAAGGCCGATCTACTTTATAAGTAAGGTATTACAAGGCCCTAAATACAATTATATTCCATTTGAAAGGTTGCTTTCTCTTTTATTATAGCAGCCAGAAAGTTGAAACCTTACATCCAAGAGCACAAAATCATTGTCTATACCAACTCTCCTCCAAAAATGATTCTTGGAAAGCCTGATGTGTCACGATGCTTAAGTGGTGGCAAAACTAGTAGAGTTTGACATTGAATTTCAACCATGAAACTTAATCAAAGCACTAGCTTTAGTAGTTTTCCTTACTAAGGGAATAGTCAAACTCCCTATTATTGAAAAGTAATGCTTGTAAAAAGTAAAGAAGACTCTGAGGCTAAATACAAGGTGTGGGAATCTTCATGTAGATGGAGCCTCATGCGAGTCAGGATTAGGATTTGGTATCATTATTAAAACTCTTGAAGGAAATCATGTCACATAAGCTCTATGGTTTGGGTTCAAAGCTACGAACAATGAAGCCAAACATGAAGCATTGCTTATAGAATGAAATTGGCTAAGACGATGGAAGCTCAAGCTCTTAAAACTAATAGTGATTCCTTGATAGTAGTTAGCCAAATTTTAGTAAATTTTGAGGCCAAAGAGGCTATCATGCAAAACTACCTTTAAAAGGTAAAACAATACAACCAAAGTTTTAAAGAAGTAGAGTTCTTAAAGGTCCTTTATGCTAAGAACATACATGTTGATACACTAGTTAAATTAGGTTTGGCTATTTATTCTCATCTTACTAAAGAGATTTTGGTGGAAATAAAAGAAGGATGAACTATTGATGAAGAGGAATCTATGCAAATTGATAGTGATCTAGGATGGATGAAGCCGATCATAGACTTGCTATCTTCAGATAGATATCCTTCCAAAGAAATCAAAAGGAAGCTAGAAGGGTCATGAATAGATTAGAGAAGTATGAATTTATACATAGCATCCTCTATAGAAAATCATATTTGTGCTCCCTTCTTAGATGTGTTAGTTCGGTCGAAGATGAATATGTTTTAAGAGAATTACAAGAGTGAATTTATGGAAGTCACAATGGACCTCGTAGTATCACTGTAAAAGCTCATTGGTTACTACTAGTTGACCATGCATATGGATGCTAAAACATTGGTTTGTCAATGTCATAATTGCCAAATACATGATCCAATCATAAGGAACCCAGCAGTGGATTTGACAACGATCTTTAGTCCATGGCCATTCAAACAATGGAGAATAAACCTGATTGGATCCTTTCCCTAGGCACAAGGAAAGTTGAGATATTTAGTGGTGGCTATTGACTCTTGTCCTAAGTAGGTAGAAGTTGAACCACTACCATCCATGACAGGGAAAGCAATACAGAAGTTCTTCTAGAAAAACAATTATTTGCAGGTTCAGAATTCCTCACACTTTAATTTCAGATAATGGTACACAGTTTGTAGGGGAACCATTCAAAAGCTTCTGTGAAGGCTTGAAGATCACCTTACGAACTACTTCAATCGAATATCCCTAAGCTAATGGCCAAGCCGAAGTAACAAATCGAACAAATGTCATGGGCGTAAAGGTAAGATTAGATTGGCCAAAAGGTTGATAGGTCGATGAGCTACCTAGTGTTCTATGGTCCTATAGAACTCCTCCTAGAATAGCAAATGGTTTACTCTTTTTAGTCTAGTATATAGGTCTAAAGCATTGATACTAATCGAGATCAGAATGCCAACTGTCTGAATGCAATAGCATCATTATATCAATAATGATGAGGAATGGATGACTGATCTTGACTTTTTGGAAGAGCTTAAGTTGGTAGCTTCGATTAAAGGGGCCAAATACAAGTAACAAATGACCAAGTATTATAATACAAAAGTTCAGGAAAGATACTTTAAACCAGTAGACTTGGTTCTAAGAAAGAATGAAGTTAGCCGATCTGAGGCAATGAACAAACTAGATCTGAACTGGGAAGGGCCCTATTTGGTTACAGAAGCCCATCGATCATAATATTATAAATTTGCTGATCGACATGGTAATAGCATACCACGAATTTGAAGCGTTGTTATCCTTAGAAAATATTATCTAGGATAATATGAATAAAGTTCATGATTTGATGAAATGTTCATATGATCATTTGAATAATTTGTTTACAAGTATAAAAGGCGATTATCGACTGAGGCAAAAAATCCGATGCGATACGTTCAGTTGCCTGAACAATTTCGAAGCTCCGCGATGTGCTCAAATGGTTTGGTTCACTAAGTACAGAAGTACGAGAAAAAAATTGAAAAAAAGATATTGGATGATAATTTGAGGTAGAAAACCCTACACGATGCGTTCGATTGCCCTAAGAGTTCTTAAGCCTGTCGATGTGCTCAAGTGTTTTGGCTCAATAAGTACAAAAGTACGAGAACTTAAAAGAGATATTGGATGATGATTTGAGGTAGAAAACCCCTACGTGATGCGTTCGGTTGCCTGAAGAGTTTCGAAACTTGTCAATGTGCTCAAGTGGTTCGGCTCAATAAGTATGGAAGTACATAAAATTCTTAAATAAGGGAAAAAGTTTTATTTCCTTTTTTGTTATTAACGATGATACTGGTAAAATAAAATTGACTATTCCTGCATTTCAAGGTAATCTTGATCCTAATGTCTATCTCGAATGGAAAAAGAAGGTAGCGGTTATTTTTGAATGTCATAACTACTCTGAAAGAAAGAAAGCACTGTTAGCAATAACTTCATTTAGTGATTATGTTTTAGAGTGTGGGATCAATTTAAAACCAGTAGAATTAGGTTTGGAAAACCACCAATAAATGATTGGACATTCTTAAAATCTGTATTAAACAAAATATTTGTACCTTCTACATTTCATCGTGATTTGCATTAAACATTGAACTTTAAAGCAAGGAAATTAACCTATAGATCAAAGTAACATAGAAAGCTTCTGAGGCGTCTAATGAGTGCTAATGTAGCTAAGGTTCATGAAGCCATTATGGCTTGATTCTTGTGTGGACTTAACATGGAAATTGCCAACATTGTAGAGTTATATTATTACATTGAATTGCAAAACATGGTATATTAAGCCATAAAAGCAGAAAGGCAACTTAAAAAAAAGGTAAATCCAGAGTTGAGTCTAGTTCTAATTGGTAAAGAAATTGGTGTAAGAATCCTTGTTGGCCTAATCAAGCTCAAAATAGACAAGTTAACACTAAAACTAATGAATCCGAACATAGAACTATTAAACATCCCATGGATTCTTTAGTTAAAGGTTCATCTTCTAACACTTCAAAATGTACTCATGATATTAAGTGTTATCGTTATTTGGGTGCAAGTCACTATGTGAATGATTGTCCCAACAAGCGTGCAACTTTCATGCAAGAGAATGAAGTGGTAAATGAAGGGAGTGAAGTTGGAGATGATTCCACGCTACTTGCATTGGAGGGCCCTAGTGATGATGATAAGGAGCAAGAGAATTTTTCCCAGATACATGCTTTGGTGATATTGCGGGCACTTCACACTCAAACCAAGGATGACAGAAATGAGGTATAACTTGAGAATATTTTCTTTACAAAATGTGTTTTTCAAGGTCGTACATGTGGTCTGATCATAGATAGTGGTAGTTGTCTTAATATTTTTAGTAAGTTAATGATTGACAAATTGAGTTTGCCTTGTCAAAAACATCAACCTATATATAAATTACAATGGCTAAATGAATGTGGTGAAGTTAAAGTAACTAAACAAGCTTTAGTTTCATTAGCTATTGGAAAATATAATGATAAATTTTGTGTGATGCTGTTGCAATGCAAACGAGTCACATTTTGTTAGGTAGACCATGGAAATTTGATAAACACATTAACCATGATGGCTATTTGAATAAGTATACATTTTTTAAAGATAGGTAAGAGAGTATACTTAAACCACTGCCTGCTCATCAAGATGTGTATAAGAGTGTGAGCAAGGAACAATTGTACATTAAGATCTCATTTCTTGAATATTATAAGGAAAAGGCTGAATCAAAAAAGGGTAAATAAATGGAAAACCCTAATAAAACCCTAAAATCCAAAAACCCTAAAGGTGAATAGGTTAAATCTGAAAATTCTAAGGGTAAGGAATTGAAAAATAAATCTAATTTCTTTGTAGGGTTCAAAGAGATTGAATCAATCATGGGTTTGAATTTGCTTATATTTAAGGAAAATTATTTTATGTAGTCTGACCTTGATCCGACCTTAGTGAGATCTTCTAAATCTCTTTTGTAGGAATTTGTGGATTTCCTTCCCGAAGAGACATCTCCTGGCTTGCAACCTATTAGGGTATTGAGCACTAAATTGATTTTGTTCCTGGCATGATCATGCTTAACAAACCCACCTATTAAGCCAATCTAGAGGAGACGAAGGAAATTCAGAAGCAAGTTGAAGAGTTAATGGCTCACAGGCATGTGTAAGAGAGTATGAGTTCGTTAGTGTGTTGTACTGGTGATTTTGGTGCCAAAGTAGGATGGGTCATGGCGTATGTCCATAGACTATCACGCAATAATCCACATTACGGTAAAGTATCACCACCTTATTCCTTGACTTGATGACATGTTAGACGATTATTTGATTCTAAGATTTTCACTAAAATTGACCTAAAAAGTGGATATCACCAAATTCGCATGAAAGAAGGGGATGAATGAAAAACTAAAACTAAATATGGACTTTATGAGTGGTTAGTCATGCCTTTTGGTTTAACAAATGTATCAAATACTTTCATGAGATTAATGAACCATATTTTATGTGCTTTTATTGGGAAATTTGTTGTTGATATTTTGATTTGCAGGAAATCCCTAGATGAACATCTTCTGCACGTACGTCTAGTACTTGAAATTTTAAGAAAAGAAAAACTTTAAACTAATTTGAAAAAGTTCTCATTTTGCATGAATGACATTGTTTTTAATAATTTTGTTGTTATTTCAAAAGGAATTGAATATGTTTTAAGTGGACAAAGATAAGGTTAAGTCCATTAGTGACTGGTGATGAGTTCATAATTGTGCTATATTTTATGTGTTATTTACCACGTTTTAATGTGTTGTAAGGAAGATTTGAGTTATTATTGAGCTTAATTTGGTTATTCTTATTTTTTTGTATGGTTAAAATGAAAAAGACCTGAAAAAGATAGAAAAGGTGAAAGAAAATTCTAAGGATGAAATGTGCACGAGTATGGAGCTATTCGGGATGCTGTCTCGTATTTTAAACATAACATTCAAGTCTGAGTTTCGATAGATTTGATTCAAGATGTGTTGGAAAGTTAAGAGAGAGAGCTACAATTTTCGTGTTTTGCACTTTTCAAATTCCAAGAGTATCTTCGTTAAAATCGAAGCCGCGTAGTATGAAGGTCCAGCATACATGCGCTAGGGTTGAGCAATGCATGTGCGCCATGCTCAGAGAATAGAGTTCTAGAATTGCCTAGCACGCACATCTGCATAGTGCACATGCTCTTCCGATACAGTGAATTTACGTGATTTTTGATTTTGGGCATATTTCTTCGTTCGGTTGGACTCTTTTTCATACGATTTCATGTTCTTATCTTAGGATAGGAATTGTAATACCTGTATGCATTATAACACTTTTTGTTCCTTGTTTTAGCTAGGGTTTTCAGCAGAAAATTCTTGTTCATTCTTTCATGCCACTTAGTGCCTAAGAACCCCTTTTCTTGGTCGAGGCAGTTGAAGTTATAGTTAATTCTACTATGTTGTGTGACTTTTTGTTCTTAAACTTATTCGCTTTTATATCAAGTATTGATTATTTTTTGCGATTAATTTTATGATTGTTCTTTTTAATTTGCTATTGCTGTAGAATAATAAGTTATTATAATTAATCTATAGATAGATTGCTTTAACTGCGTGTGCTTAATTCAATCTATGAAGCAACTAAGTTTGATAATTACTCGATTAGTATTATTGAGTTTAGGAAAAATAATCAACTAATTGGCATAACTACATGATGTGTTTATGTTTAATTAGCCTAATTGTTCTTGTTGATTTTAATGCTTCTATTAATTAATCTTTGGTGTGTGTCTGGGTTGAATTAATAGTTAGGATTAATTGAATTGCGTGTTGAAAATTAGCCAAGTTTAGAAAGAAATAAGAATCAACTTTGAATCACAATTTGGATTAATTCTTCAATTAGTGCTTGGTATAAAAATTTAATTATCTTTGGTGTCAAGGATCGACTAGTAAAATTGTCATGATGGATATGACCAGAACCAAGATTCTTCTGAATTGAATTTTCTTTAGTTACTTTATTGCATTAGTTTTTAGATTAAAAGCATTCAATAACCCCATTTTCTTTTGAGCACAACAATAAACTCTGTTCTCTATGGGATGACTTGGACTTACCATTGCTACATTAATATTGAGAGTTTATTTAATTTTGGGTGTCTACGACAGCATAGCCAAAATTTTAGCACAGTTGTCGGGGAATGTTTTGATTTATTTTTGTATTTTAACAAATTTTTGTATTTAATAGTGTATACTTATAACGATCTCCTTTTTGGTCTCCATCATGGTTACCAATTCGTATGAGGTTTATTATTCTAATTTTATTATCGAGCAATGAGAAGATCGGTGACGAGTAAGAACTTTTGAGATTTGTGGTGACAATCACCTAACTGACATGTGCCCTAACTCTCAAAGAAATAAATGGTTCACAAATCCACCACTACCTTGGTATGACCCCTACACGAATAAGTACAATCAAGAATGCATAGATTATCTTAAGTTTGGTTATCTATCACAAGATTTTCACTATATACAACCAGTTCTACCACAACAACCTTTTACCTAAATTGTTAAGTCTTTGGAGGAATTGATTAATTCTTTAGCTACTAATACTTTGCAATTTCAACAGGAAACTAGAGCCAGGCTGCAAAGCTTGGAGCATTAACTAAATCAACTGAATTCTTCCATAAGTATACTAGAATCTCAAGTGATTTAGAGGTGGAGAAGATGAAGCCAAAAGGAGTGAGAACTAGAGATGGGATTAGTAGACAACAAGCCTATTGAGGATAACTCTAGTTCATTGCCTCCAATTTCAATTCCTTAAGATCTTCCAAAGCAAGAGCCAATCAAGGTTTTAGACTTAGCTATGGAGGAAACAGAAGAAATTCTAACTACCGTGAAGGATCACCAGTTGGCTATTAATAGGGATTGTATTGTGGTGCCATTATACCCCATATTCTTTTATGTATTGACCTTAAGAGTTGAAAACCAAGAAGTGGTTCGTAAAGAATTCGATATCCTCGAATCTCTTAAGGATCATGAAGGAGTAGGTTAAGTTGATTTGCATAGATGAAAATGGGTCTAGGTTAACTACACTAAGAGAGATAGGGGGTTTAGAGTTGAGTTTCTCATAGATGGAGCCAAGAAGAAGATTAAGAATAAGTGAATGGAGAGCGATTTTAAGGAGAGAACCTATGCACGATTGCTAACAATTATTGAGTTCTCTTTCCTCTAGTTATATAGAGATGGTTATTCCAACCATCTTGTTCACAGTCAAGCTATTGACAATAAAGAAGCGCTACAAGAGAGGCAACTCGTGCATTTAAATTTTATTTTGTTTATTTATTCTTCTAGTCTTATTTTTATTTATTTTATTTTTAGGGTTAGTGTAGTTTTATTATGTTTATAGTGCAAGAAATTGACTTAATTGATAATTTAAACTAATAAAATGGTCCTTGGAAGGTTTTGTGTGTTGTATGGGTGATTTAGAATGCAAAATTTGTGCTTTAAAAGGTGTTTTGTACAAAATCCAGAATTTTGGAAAACTTCTCTCTACCTAGCGCACACAAGCGCGCTACTATGCTAGCATATGTGTGCAGTATAAATTCTGGAAATTTTGCTTTCTACCTAGCACGCACATGCCCATTGATTGTTATAAGGGCTGAACCCCTTGTTTGGCCACAACTTAAATGGAGCCTTTCCTCTTCTCTTCTAACTTCTTCCCCTCCAATTCCCCTCAACCCCAATCAATATCCCCCACTACTATTTCTTCATCATATCACTCCTACTTCATCAAATTCGCATCCAAAACCTTTCTTTTTCAAAAGATAACTATATTGAGGTATGAATTTCATTCAATTTCTTCAATTTTTCCTTTATGGGTTTCAATTAATTATCAAGAATGTTTTGATTTTTTATGCTTTAATTGATTAAATTTGTTATGGATTAAACTTCAAACTTGTGATTGGAGTGACTAGATTGTTGATTGAGGAGTGAGCATGTTAATTATCTGCACAAAAATTTGCTTTTTATCTATGCATACCATGTGTTTGATAAATTGTCTCAATGAATAAAAATATTTAAACACAAGGCATTGGTGCATGACTTCAATTCCTAAATGTTGATTATGCCGTGTGATTCCTTTTTGGTTAATTTTCATGCATAAGAATGTTCTTGGAATGTGTATAAGCCTTATTTTTGGGTACTATTTTTCTTGAATTATATCTTGTGTATTCTAGGGCTTATGACTTTTGGGGAGTGGAATTTGTTTAAGTGTGGGGTGTTGAGTTATTTGTTAGGAGGCCATGATATCCATATTTATACTTTGTAGGACTGGGAAGAATAGGCAAGAAGACAGTTACCGGCAAAAGTGTTGGAGCATTTTCGCCATCTGGGTCTCAATAGTCTAGGAGACTTAGGAGTGTGAAATTGTTAACTGTAGTTGGCCAACAAAAGTATGATAATGATATCTCTAAAAGGGTTGTAATCAAAGAAAAGGGGCATTCAAGTTTCGTTGGCAGGGGTGCCCGAGATCAAGTTGACCATTCGCAATTGTGGGTGGGATCACTTCACCCTGACTCCTATAGACGCAATCATACTAGTGGTACGTGACTTTTATGCAAACTTTGACCATTACAGCAACACCAAGGTCTTTATTCGAGGCAAGAAAGTGGATGTCTCTAGCAATGAAATTAATAAAATTTTGAAGGTCAATCGGGTGCGCAATCATGAATGGCCGGATACCCAAGAAACACAACATGGGGTTAAATGAAATAAAAAATGTTCACAGTAATAGGGACGTTGAATGGACCTACACAACTGATGGAAACGTGGCTAAGCAGTTCAATGCTAATACACTTAAACTAGCTTGGTTTGTCTAGTTTAAGTTTCTTTGTGCTTGCCTCATCCCAGTCAATCATCTTGCAAATGCTACTTTAGAGAGAACCAAGCCCTTGTACTACATTGCTGCTGGGAGATCCATAGATATCAGTCAACTTATATACCAGCAGATATGTTAGTCAACCTCTAATAAGCAACTTGACTTATGGTTTCCCCATCTAATCACTGCTTTATGTTTGGAAAGTGGTGTCATGATTGATCCTTCAAAAGAAATCCTTAAACCTGGGAAATTGATTGCCATGGAGGGTATGCGAGCCCTGATCAGACGCACTCACTCCCGTTCCTCTACATCACATGCAGATGAAGCTACTGATTCAGAGGATGAGCCTGTGCCTATGCCCATGCCACAGCATCCTCAAGATTCACTATTGAAGAGCTTCTACAGCAAATCTTGGAGGGACAACAGCAGATGGGTCACCATTTTGACATGTTTATTCTGTACTAGTATACCCGCCAACACCATGAAGGCTCGCCAATTGGTAAGGGAGCGAGGAGAGGACCCATTGACATTTTATGGGTTTTATAGGTTTAATGCCCCATGTTTATGTGTTTAATGCCCTATGTTTAGGGTCATTTTGTTGATCTTTTAATTTTGCAGTTGATTTCTTTGACAATTTTAGTTATTTTTATTTTATTAGACATTTTAGATAGTTGCATTTTAGCTAAGTTTAATTGTCGTCATGGTATTTTGGTTTATTTTGTCATGTATTCCCTTAAGAGAGTAAGTTTTTTCCTGATTATTGTAGGATCCTTTTCTACAATAGTCTTGTTTTTCTTATTGTCCCAAGGAAATTATTTGTTTTGTTTTATTTAGTGTTACTCCAGCTTTCATTCTCGACGAGGGTATACTTATAATAGATACTACTCCAAACGCATATTAAATCCAGAGAAACTTTTCTTTTTCCCATTTAATACTTTTATTTTTGTATTCAGGACAATGCCTATTTTTAAGGGTGGAGTGGGAGAGTTATTTGGATTCTTTTAAAAGTTGTTTGGTGTATTTTACTCGATTTTGCTACAATATTTTGACCTTTTTTTTATTTGATCTGAGAGCTTGTGGATTAATTGACCATTTTTTTAAAAAAAAATTTGAAAATTTTTGCTTAACGTATTTTCCCATTTTTCTGCATAATGAATCTTTAGTTGAATTATGCATGAGTGAGTTGTCAGTGCTAATATTTTCTATTCATGATTTTCAAGACTTTTGAGCATTAAGCCATAAATTAATTTTTGATTTGGGACATTTAGAGGAATTTATGTAGACTCAATTATGTTGCATCCCTTTAAGTGATTAACACATAAACTTTCATTTTTCCCACTTAAAGTTTGCTTAAACTTTTTTCTTAACTTGCTTTTTCTTCGCATTTTTTATTCTCTGAAAAGCTTACCAGATCCGAACGTCTTTATTACATCGGCGAGTTGGAACAGTTTATATATTTGAGGGGGGAATCACTAGGTCTCAGCCCTCTTGTCACTCATTTTTTTTCTTTCCTTTGCGTTTTCCTTTTGTATTTCAAATTTGATCTAAACCTTTGTAGCACTTTGGTATGTCAGGGTGGTTTATATATTTGAGGGGGAACCACTAGGTCTCTGCCCTCTTATCACTCATTGTATTCTTTCAAGAAGTACTTTATTTCGGAAAAAAGGAAGTCAATTACATCCCCTGATAATATTTTTTCAAATTTACAATATTCTATATTCTAGGAACAGGATCTCCTTTCATATCAGCGAACTTATAATAGCCCAATCTATGAGATTCTACCACACGGTAAGGGCCTTCCCAATTTGGGTCTAACTTTTTTGTTTCTTCAACTTGGCTTGCCTCATTTTTTCAAAGTACTAAATCTCTAGGTTTTAAATATCTATGTTTTACTTTGTAATTATAATGCCGAACCATTCAAAGACTTTTTGCATTTGACTTCCTGAAAGGATGCATCCAACCTCTTTTCTTCCAACAAACTGAAGTTTGTACATTGCTCTAAGTTGTACAGAGCAACCCAAGATGACAGCAATCCAATCTTAGCGGGAATAACAACTTCAGAACTGTAGACTAGACTAAAAGGTATGTGTCCATTAGTTGTTCGTGGTGTAGTTCCGTATGCCCAAATGACACTAGGCAGTTCATCGACCCAAGCACCTTTAGCTCATTCTAACCGAGTTTTGAGTCCTATAAGGAGGGTTCTATTACAAATCCATTTGCTTAAGGATGTGCCATAGACGTGAAATGTTGTTTTACGAAGGGTTAGAACAAAAGCTTTTGAAATGTTCTCCTTAGAATTGTTTCCCATTATCGGAAACAATAACAGAAGGAATTCTGAAGCGACAAATAATATTTTTTCAAAAGGACTTCTCTATCAATTTTCTAGAGATAGAAGATAGAGGTTCAGCCTTAATCCATTTGGTAAAATATTCTATCAATCTATTGCGACTACCAAGAATTCCATTTTACCCACCCCTTTATGTAATGGTCCTAGCAAATCAATCCCCATTGGGCTAACGACAAAGGGTTTTGAATCGGGACCATATCCGAACTTGATTTTTGGGGTATAGTTGCATGTATTTGGCATTGGGGGCATCTCCGAACCAGACCATCAGAATCTGAATATAAAGTGGGCCAGTAATATCCAACAAGTAATACTTTTTGAGCTAAATTTCTTGGCCGTATATGACTTCCACATAATAGACTTCCCTCAGAATGTAATTAGATTCGGTAGGACCTAGATACCTAAGCAACAGACATAAGTATGCTTTCTTGTAAAGAACACCACTAATAAGTGTGTACTTTATGGCCTAATACTTAAGTTTTCTAGCTTCAGTCGGATATTCACGTAGCGCGTTACTATTTAAGTAATTGACTATGGGTTCTATTCATTCAAGGTTTGCATAGATGTCCATAATTTTATCTACGAGATTGATGGATCTGTCCGAATCTTGAACTTCTATTAAGATTTCCATAGTTAGCTATGAGTATATTGCTGAGACTGGCTTTGACAATGCATTGACATGTGTATTTTTAGCTCAGAAAATTTTGAAAAGATTTACTTTTTTAAGCTTTAACATCCAACTTTTTACTTCGCCCAACTATTTCTTTAAGTCACTCCCTGAGCCTCATAATTTCCTTAACTTTGATTTACAACTAACTATGAATCACTGTATATTTTTATTTTCCAAACTCTCATTTTATGGACCAATTTCATCCTGCATATGAGCGCTTCATATTCAGCCTCGTTATTTGTTGCTGGAAATCCGAACCTAAATGCATAAGTAAGGTAATCCACTTCTGGAGATCAGATTATAATACCCACAACGGTTTCAGACTCGCACGAATCTCCATCAACATGTAGTTCCCAAACAAGATCCTCTTGTGATTGGTGTTCCTTAACTTGATCCAGTGATGTATGGATTCTAGTTTTTCCGATCCAAAGTTTTCATAGCGATGAAGTCTGCCAAAACCTGAGCCTTGATGGTTGTACAAGGCTTAAACTCAATATCGAACACAAATATCTCGACAGACCATTTCATCATTCTTCCCAAGATGTTTGATTTAATCAACATATTTTTTAAAGGAAAATTTGTTAGGACAATTATTTTATGACCATGAAAATATAGTCTTAATTTCTGGGCTGAGATCACCAAGGTAAAATCAGCTTTCTCTATAAGAGAATAATTCTTTTCTGGATCTTAGAGCATGTTATGAAGTATATCGGGCATTGATTGCAATGTTCTTTCTTCTTAATAAGAACTAAACTGACTGTAAAATTTGCAATTGAGAGATATAGGTACAAAGGCTCTCCTTTTTGCGGTGGAATGAGCTCCAGAAGGTTGCTCATATATTATTTAAACTCTTCGAAGGCCTTTTGGGCTTCATTTGTCCAATGAAAATTTTTTACTTTTTTTACAAGTTGATAAAATAGTAAACCCTTCTTTGTAGATTTTGATAAGAATTGATTTAGAGCCACTATTGTTCCAGCCAATCTTTGAACTTTCTTTACCGAGGTGGGAGTTTTCATGTTAATTATGGCTTGAACCTTTTCCAGGTTGGCTTCAATTTCCCGATGAGAGACTATAAACCCTAGAAATTTTCTAGAGGGGACCCCAAATGTGCATTTCTTGGGGTTTAGCTTCATTTGTATTGATCTCAATGTTTCAATTGTTTCTCTAAGATCATCCAATGTCTCTTCAAAGGTTCTACTTTTAACCACCATGTCATCTACGTAGACATCTATGTTTTGACCTATTTGTGATTTGAACACTTTATTGACAAGTCTCTGGTACATTGCTACTGGATTTTTAAGTTCGAAAGGCATCATAACGTAACAGTATGTGACTCGTTCTGTGATGAAAGAAGCTTTCTCCTCGTCTTTCTTTGCCATAAATATTTGATGATACCTTTTGAATACATCCAAAAAATGTAAAATATAAAACCCTACGAAGAAATCAACTACTATATCATTGAATTCGAGGCAAAGGTTAATTGTCCCTTGGACTGTCTTTATTACGATCGGTAAAATCTTGGCACATTTTCCATGATGAGTCCTGTTTAGTTACAAGGGCTGGATTACAAAGTCAGGTTGGATACAATATTTCTCTAATGATTTTTGCTGCTAAATGTTTATCCACCTTGGCTTTGTAACTAGACTTCATTCAAGCCTAAAAAGGTGCTTCTTCTGCTTAACATGCTTGTGTGCTGGGTCATTTCAAGCTTGTGTTCAATAATCTCTTGGGGAATACAAGGCATATCTTTTACTGTCCAGGCAAATATGTCCTTGTACTAATAGAGAGGCCTAAAGAGAACCCGTTGAACTTAGTTGGTGAAGTACGGTAGATTTTTATTTTCTTATTAGGGAAGCTCGAGTCCAGAGGAACTTCTTCAATGGGTACATCATCTTCTGGCTCAATTTTAACCTTGTCTTTTTCCTTCGGTTCAGGCAATTCTAGTAGCTTTTGTTTGTTTGATAGATAGTTTCGTTATCCTTTCCCTTTCTCTTTCATTTCGGGTCGGCCAATAAAATCCTCGCACACCCAAGGTAGATAGGGCATCGAATGTTTGAAGATAGGCTTTGTCCGTAATAGTCATAGACTGAGATTGGGATTGCAGAGACATCATATAGCATGCTCAATCCTATTACTGATTCTTAATCCTTGTGCCTTCTGACCCATTCGTTAGCATAAATTTTATTCCAATATGGAAAACGAAGCGTAGGATCCTATGTGTACTGTGTGGGTTGGCCCAAAATCATATTGTAGGAACTGTGCCTCTTTACAGTGAGAAAATTAGTCATCTCAACTCTATGTTTTGGGGAAGTTCCAAGGATCGGGGGTAGGATAATTTGTCTCTCTAGCATAACCGAGTCTCCAGTAAAGCCAACTAGGAGAGCCTTGAATGGCTTGATCAAAGATGAATCAATATGCATCTTTTCTCAAGCATCCCAAAAAATGATATCTGCCCAGCTTTCTATGCTGACAAAGACTCTATGCATCTCATATCCTACCACTTGTATATGAATTTTAACTAGATCATTATATGGCATTCGACTTTGGACGAGGTCATCTAAGGTGTATCCAAGGCTCATGAAAGGTTTTAGCCTTTTTTCTCAATCTTCTCATGCAGGTATATACCTTGCATACTTTTTTCTTTCATTATTAGAATCCCCTATCATTGGTTTTATTGTTATGGTGTTGATCACCCCAGCAACATGGGTCTATTCTTCCTGAACCTGATTGTTATTTCTATTTTGATTATTCTGGTTCAGTTGGAGATGAGGATATTGCCGAGGCTGCATACGATTAGCCCTATTGTTGGCATTTCTTTGAAACTTAACGACAGTTTGACTGATGAACTGTTGCAGATGGCCTTCATGAATATGGCTCTTTCTATTCCAATTTTCATGGTTTGACACCTCAGTATCATGGTCATGCTATTTGTGGAACGTACAATATTTTGACTTGTCCTTTTGATCAGGCCTAGTCAATATCCTAGGAGTGGAGGTTCAAGAATTTTGAGGTACTGTACTGGGAACAGTATTTCCATTCTCGAAGTATTGAGTGGTGTAAAATCTGAATCTGGTAAAATCTTTGTCCTTGGGGATTGGTCAGAAACGTTGTTATTAGGGTAAACTACTTGATTCAACAATGGTCACCTTTTGGAGTAGTTCAATCTATCCACAATTTTTGGCTTCTTAGAGGAGGAAGGTTCTGAGGTCATTAAACTCTTATCCTTTTGATATTCGAACATTTCTCTCTTAGTTCTATTGGACACTTCACCCGTATGAATGCTAAGCTCTTTCTAGAAGCTCAAAATAAGTACTTTACATCCGTTTTCCCAATTCAGCATTGAAACTTCGAAGTTGTATGCCACTATAGAAAGCAGTTATTAGGATTTTTTCATCAACATTTTTTATTTGAGTCACTTCATTATTGAAGCGATCTATGAACTTGTTCAGAGATTTGTCAGATTTCTACCTTATATTCATGAAGTGTGAGTATCTGTTTCCTTTTGTATCATAGATTTACTTCGGAAATGCCCAAGGAAGGATTTTGCTAATTCATGAAAAGTTACAATTGAGTTTAAAGGCAATTCTTGAAACCACTTTTCTATGGGTTGATGATGCTCAGAATTAGTATTTAATATGTTCTTATATATTTGCTTTAGTAATGCTTATGTGGTAGTCTCATTAAGGGCATTTATGTAATTAGGGTTCAGTTTAGTTGACAATGTAGTGGCCTTCTCATATTTGTCTATAAAAAGGGGGTTTATGAGCCTAATTGGGACCTAATCATAATTCAATTCTTCCATCTTCTATCTCTACCATTTCTCTACTTTCTCTCATTCTCTCTCTCCAAATTCTATATTCATCATTTGGTGCTGTTTGTGGGAATTGAAGATTCTTGTCTTTCATGTATAGTTTCAAAAAATTCAAGCTTCAACTTCCTTTCTTGGAGGACATGAGGAATAGAGGTGCAGCTAAACGTGATGGTAGCAAAAAGGCCGAAACATCAAGCAATAAGCATCTTCTTCTTCGAAATGACGAAGTAAGGACCTCGGAACATCTAACGATGCCCAATAGAGGCAAAATGATGTCTTGAAATATATCTCTAATCATTTTGAATCTTTCTGAGTTTTTGTGGAATAGTGTGAGAATAATATACCATTTAATCAGCCGAACCAAGTAGACACACAAAGAACCAAACTCTAATAGGCTCCTGGTCGGTGTCCATGCAAGCTCCCTAAAAATGTCATAAGTCCCAATGATTTGAGATATAAAATTATAAGATCTCACTCAGATGACCGACCTGAAAAGTCACAAACTGCTACTCCTAGACCAACAAGGATACCTGTTCATCAGACAATTTATTTACATTCTTTTAAAATTGCTGACCAAAGAGGCCCATCCCTAGCTATTTTAAAACAGCTTGAGGAGCAGAGCCTTGAAAATAAGATTCAAGAAGTTTTGAAAAAAAATAATTTGATTGCTAACATGTCTGTCCGAATAGAAATTAACAGAGAGTATCACCTGTTCATAATTTCAATTAAAACGGAGCCTCTGCCACAGCAATTCAAACTTATTGATCTGGATAATCTTTTACATGTAGTGGCAGTGACTAGCCTTTATAGCTATAATGACGCCATCTGATGCAAGTTGTTCGGTACAACACTTTAAAGACTTGCACAAAAGTGGTTTCAAGAATTGCCTTTAAACTCAATTTCCACTTTTCATGATTTAGCAAAATCCTTCTTTAGGCATTTCCAAAGTAAATCTATGATACAAAAGGATACCTCGCACCTCATGAATATAAGATAGAAATCTGACGAGCCTCTAAATAGGTTTGTAGATCGCTTCAATGATGAAGTGATTCAAATAAAAAATGTTGATGAAAAAATCCTGATAGCTTTTTTCTACAGTGGCATCCGACTTGGAAGTTTCAATGTTGAATTGGCCAAACGGATGCCTAGTACTTATTCTGAGTTTCTAGAAAGAGTTTCAGAATTCATACAAGGTAAAGTGTCCAACAAAAAAATAGCTAAGAGAGAATTGTTCGAATCTCAAAAGGATAAGAGTTTAATGACCTCGGACCTTTCTCCTCCAAGAAACCAAAAATTGTGGATAGATTGAGCTACTCCAACAGGTGACCATTGGTGAATCGAGTAGTTTACCCTAATAATAACACTGATGACCAATCCCCGAGGACAAGGATTTTACCGAATTTAGATTTTACACCACTCAATACTTTGAGGACTGAAATATTGTTCCAAGTATAGCATCTCAGAATTTTTGAACCTCTTCTCCCAATGTTGACTAGGCCTGATCAAAAGGACAAGTCAAAAATATTATGTGTTCCGCATACAGCATGGCCATGATACCGAGGCATGCAACCATCTAAAGATTGGAATAGAAAGAGTCATTCAAGAAGGCCATTTGTAGCAATTCATCAACCAAATTGTTGCTGAGTTTCAAAGAAATACCAACAATAGGGCTAATCGTATGCAGCCTCAGCAATATCCTCCTCACCAACTGAAAAAAATATATATCAAACTAGAAATAACAATCAGGCTTAGGAAGAATAGGCCCGTGTTGCTGGAGTGATCAACACCATAGCAAGAGGACCAATGACAGGGGATTTTAATAATATAACAAAAAAAGTATGCAAAATATGTACATGCAGGATAAGATCGAGAAAAAGGCTAAAACCTTTCATGATCCTCGGATACATCTTGGACGACCCCATCTCAAGTTGAATGCCACATAATGATCTGGTAGTAATTCATGTACAAGTGGTAAGATATGAGATACATAGAGTCTTTGTCAACAAAGGAAGTTGGACAGATATCATTTTTTGGGATGCTTGGGAAAAAAATGCATATTGTTTCATCTTTGATCAAGTTGTTTAATACTCTCCTGGTTGGCTTTACTAGAGACTCAGTTATGCCAGAGGACAAATTATCCTGCCCCTGACCTTTGGAACTCTCTCAAAACATAGAGTTGGGATGACTAATTTGGTCATTGTAAAGAGGGATAGTTGCTACAATATGATTTTGTATCGGCCGATCCACGCAGTACACATATAAGATCCTACCCTCTGTTTTTCATATTGAAATAAAATTTATGTTGAGAGATGGGTCAGAAGGTACAGTGATTGGGAATCAGCAAGAGGCTCAAGCATGCTAAATAATGCCCCTGTGATCCTAATCTCAAACTATGATTATTGCACACAAAGCCTATATTCAAACATTCGATACCCCATCCATCTTAGGTGTGCTAGAATTTTTATTGGCTGACTCGAAGAGAAAGGGAAAAGATGTTGATCTGTCAACATTAAACATAAAAGAGCTGCCAGAATTGCCAGAGCCGAAGGGAAAATGCGAGGATAAAATTGAGCCAAAAGATGATGTACCCATTGAAGAAGTTCCTCTTGACCAGAGCTTCCCAGATATGAAAATAAAAATCTATAATACTTTACTAGCTGAATTCGAAGGGCTTTTTTTTTTAGGCTTCACTGTGAGTACAAGCATATATTTCCTAGATAGTAGAAGATATGCCTTGTATTCCCCGAGGATGGATATTATTGAACACAAGCTTAGAATTGACTGAGCACACAAGCCTGTTAAGCAAAAGAAGTGTTTTTTTGGGTTTGAACAAAGTTTAGTTATCAAAATCGAGATGGATAAGTTTTCAGTAGCAAACATCATTAGAGAAGTGTTGTATTTGACATGGCTTTGTAATCCATTCCTTGTAACCAAGCAAGACTCATCATGGCAAATGTGCCAAAAAATTTTTGATCTTAATAAACCCTGTCCAAAGAACAATTACCCTTTGCCTCAGATTGATATGGTAGTTGATTCTATTGTAAGGTTTTATGTTTGATATTTTTTGGATGTATTCAAAGGGTATTATCAGATTATGGCAAAGGAAGATGAAAAAAAACTTCTTTCATCATAGATCGAGACACATACTATTACGTTACGATGCCTTTGGACTTAAAAATGTAGGAGCAACATACCAGAGGCTTGTCAATAAAGTTTTCAACTCAGAAATAGGTCAGAACATGGAGGTCTAAGTAGATGACCTGAAAGGTGGTTAAAAGTAGAACCTTCGAAGAGAAGTTGGATAATCTAAAAGAAACCTTCAAAACCATGAGATCAATACAACTGAGGATGAACCCCAAAAAATGCATATTTGGGATCCCATTTGGAAAATTTTCAAGGTTTGTAGTCTCTCATCAAGGAATGGAAGCCAAATCGAAAAAAGGTTCAAGCCATAATTAACATTGAAATTCCCATTTCAGTAAAGGAGGTTTAAAGATTGACTGGAATAATGGTGGCTCTAATAATGGTGGCTCTAAATTTATTCTTATCAAATTATGCAAAGAGAGGGTTACTATTTTATCAACTAGTGAAAAAAGCAAAAAAATTTTATTGGACAGATGAATCCCAAAAGGCCTTCGAAAAGCTTAAAGAACATTTGAGCAACCTTCCAAAGCTCGTTTCACCGCAAAAGGAGAGCCTTTGTACCTATATATCTCAATTGTAGATTTTACGGTCAGTTTAGTTCTTATTGTGGAGATGAACGTGGAAATAGATTGTTAATGCCAGATATACTTCGTATGTAAGATGCCTTAAGGCCCAAAAAAGAATTATTCTCTTATAGAGAAAGCTGCTTTTGCCATGGAGATCTCGGCTAAAAAATTAAGACCATATTTTCGTGGTCATATAATAATTGTCCTAACAAATTTTTCTTTAAAAAATATATTGAGTGAACTAGACACCTTGGAAAGAATGCTGAAATGGTCTGTCAAACTATTTGAGTTTGATATTGAGTTTAAGCCTCATACAGCCATCAAGGCTCAGGTTTTGGTAGACATCATCCCTGAAAACTGTGGATCAGAAAAATTAGAATCCATAATGTCACTGGATCAAGTTAAGGAATAGCAGTTGCAAGAAGATCTTGTTTGGTAACTACATGTTGATGGAACTTTGTGTGAGTCCAAAGCTAGTGGCGATATTATAATCCGATCTCCAGATGGGGATTACCTTACTTATGCATTAATGTTCGAATTTCCAACAACAAATAACGAGGCTGAATATGAAGCAGCTCATATGTAGGATGAAGTTGGTCCATAAAATTAGAGCTTGGACAATAAAATATACAGTGATTCATAGTCAGTTGTAAATAAAAGTCAAGGAAATTATGAGGCTTGGGGAGTGATTTTAAAGAAATACTTGGACGAAGTAAAAAGTTGGATGTTAAAGTTCAAAAAAATAGATCTTTTCAAAATTCCCCAAGGTAAAAATACGAATGCCAATGCACTGTCAATGCTCGGCTCAGAAATATACTTGCACGAATGGGAGTGGGTTTTCTATCCCTCGGAAAGAATGAAAAATAGGGGATGAATAATCTTCATCTAAAAAAATATTTAAGGAGGGACAAATATAGAGCCTGTAAGGAAGTTACTCACCATAGGCACTGAGGAACTGCTTGGAGAGGGGTTAGATCCTTGCATTTCTACCAAGAACTCTAGTATCTGAGCCGATGCTAAAAATGTTACTTTAATGAGGGGCTCGGCCTCGGAGGTGAAGGGGTCAAAGTTGGAGTAGTCGAGGAGATAAGGTGTGATTTTTGCCCTCAAAGTGCTGGCATCCTGACTTCTTTTCCTAGTTATCTGAACTAGATTGGGTTCGGCCTGGGAGCTATAGGAACGTCCACGATAGCAATTTGATTACCACTAGAGACTCCCGAAGTGGCATCCACGATATCCCCAAGATGGGACCCATAGTGGCCGAAGCATTTGCAGCAACCCTCAAGGTGGCACCTATAGTGGCTGAGGAGGATCCGCTGGCAAATGATGGTGTAGTTTGGCTTGAGGAGCTAGCTCCAATTGTAGAGATGATAGGAATCAAGCCTATCAGGAATGCACTTAGATCTGCAAAACGGGAACTATTAGTTTGGATCAGGAAGGAATGAGATTGATATGTTCATGATCTGTGCTGTCGTAGGCATCCAAAATTAACAATTCTCAATAATAATGTAGTATTGGTGAGTACAGGTTGTCCCACAGAGAACATAATTTATTCTTGTGCTCAAAAGAAAAAGAGGGATTTTTGAAATGCTTTTAATCTAAAACTAAAAAATAAAGTAAATTGGAGAAAATTCTCTTGAAGAAGAATCTTAGTTTTTGTCATATCCACCATAAAAATTTTACTAGTCATTCATTGACACCTAAGATAATTCAATTTTTATACCAAACACTAATTGAAGAATTAACCTGAATTCCAATTCAAAGTTGACCCTTATTTCTTTCTAAAGTTGGCTAATTTTTAACACGCGATCCAATTAATCCTAACTCTTAACTTAATCTAGACACGCACTAAAGATTAATTAACAGAATATTATCTACACGCGGTTAAAACAATCTAGTTGTAGACTAATTCCAATAACTTAATTATTCTGCAGAAATAACAAGTTAAAAAGAACAATCACAAAATCAATCTCAGAAAAATAATCAATACTTGGAATAAAATTGAATCAATTCAAGATGAAAGAGTCTCACAACATAGTAGAATTGACCATGGCTTCAATTCCCTCGACCAAGAAAAAAAGTTTAGGCACTATGTGCCAGGCCATAAAGGATAACCAAGAATATTCTCTGCTGAAAACCTTAGATAAAATGAGAAAATATAGTGTCGACTCCTTTCTAATCATCTTACCTGAGGTATTTATAACGCATAGTAGGGTTAGATTCATTGTTTCAAGATAAGAACGTGAAATCATATGAAAAAGAGTCCAATCGGCTAAAGAAATTTGCAAAAATTAAAAAATCACGCAACAATGTTGTCTCAAGTGCACATGTGTTGCTTGATTGTGCGCATGTGCGCACGAACATGCTCTGAAGATTTCCTTTCTGGACTCAGCGCACATGTGCTGCACATTCCCAATGCATGTGCGCTGAGCTTAATGCTGCCCTTCATCTTCGGCTTCAATTTTGACATTGATTCTTTTGGAATTTGGAGAAATGTAAAACACAAAAGTTGTAGCTTTCTCTCTTACTTTCCAATGCATTTTGAATCAACTCAATCGGAGCTTGGACCAAGGTTGATGCTTAAAATACGAAATAGTGTCCAATAATGGCTTCATATTCGTGAATGTTTTGCTCTTAGCATTTCCTTTCATCTTTTCAATCTTTTTCACTACAACCCTACAAAAACTAAGAATAACCAAATTAATTTCAATAATAAATCAAATATTAATTACAACACTTAAAAATGTGGTACATGACACATAAAAATGTGGTAAATGACATATAAAATATAGCTCAATTATGAACTTATCAAAGTACCTCACACTTAGTCTTTGATCGTGCTCGAGCAAACGTAAAATTAAAACTTTTATGCATAACAAAATTTGACTCAATATATTTCCTCAAATATCCACATAAATAATCAATAATCAATCCACCAATCAGAGTAGTCTAGGAATCCAAGAGCTCAAAAGCTAATAAAAATCAAAACAAGAATTCATGTGTATAGCCATTCAAAAACTTAGATTTGAAAATATCTAGATTAAATCATGAAGACCCTCAAATTTTTTCTAAACACCCCATAACTCACTCTTCTTACACCCCTCCACTAATTTAGACAATCGATTCTATTTAAATTGGGTAGGACTTTTAGCTTGAGCAATAGGTTAGGATATTAGTTAGCCAAAAAAGGAAGAGGATATAACAAATAAGAACTAGTAATGGTGGTCACACATTAAAATAAAACTTTTCTTTCCTTGCGAAACATCATACATCCTTAACCCCACACTTGATTAACGAACACCCATGAGAAATTCCAAACAACCAAAATGCATATAAGTTCCCCTTCCTCGATATAGCCAAACATGCCAACATTCTTCCGGACATATATAAATCACATCATTATTTTATTTTTATGTCCGCTCACAGTACGAGTACTAGTGGTTGGCACTACCCGCAACATATAAACATGCAGGTACCAGAGATGGGCACTATTTGTAAATAAAGATACCAGTGATGGGTACTACCTGTATATATCAAAAACTCCCATTATTATTATGTTTTTTCAACAATTTTTCCCCATTTTGCTACATAATTGTACACTATCCACTTTTCAGACAAACTTCCACCCTTATATCCCCTTAACATATAATATACACCATAAAGCTCTTAAAGGGATAATTTAGGATAAAATAATTTAAAAAAATATTAAAGTCAATAAGGGTAGGTAATTGAGTTTAAATGAAAGAAGGTGAATGATTTTTCTCTTCACAAGAATAAGACTCAAACAAGATACCTAGAAATAAATTGTTAAAATGGTTGACTAGAAAGACTCAACAAACGAAAAAGATACTACCCTCATTTTTAAACTAAATCAAGTCGTCTAAGAATTTGATTTGAAAATGTAATAAAGTGAGTTGTTGGGATGCCAACATAATGGTGTCTATATAAATTTCTCTAAATATCCCAAATCAAAAATTAATGTATGGCTTAGTGCTCTCATAAATCTTGAAAATCATGAATGGAAAATATGAACACTGACTACTCATTCATGTATGGTTCAATTAAGGATTTATTCTGCAGAAAAATGGGGAAATACGTTAAGCAAAAATCTTGGAAACAACTTATTATTTTTTAAATGTCAAATAATCCACAAAAATTTTCAAAAATTTGGACAAGCTTTCAAATCAAAGGAAAAGTCAAACTATATTGTAGCAACATTGAGCAAAGTGCACTAAACAATTTAAAATTCCAAATAACTCCCCCATTCCTCACTGAAAAGTAAGCATTGTCCTCCATGCAAAAATGAAAGAATAAAATGGGAAAAAGAAAAGTTTCTTTGGATATAATTCGTGTTTGAAGTAGTATCCACTATAAATATCCCCTTGTAGCGAATGAAAGCAGGAGTAACACTAAACAAAACAGAACAAAAAAAATAATTCCCTTAAGACAATTAGAATGAGAATATTGTAGAAAAATATCCTACAATAATCAAGAAAAAACTTACTCCTTTAAGAAAATAATAAAAAAAAAAAAACCAAAATACCATGACAAAATTTAAAACCTAGCTAAAAGAAAATTAACTAACTAAAATGTCTAATAAAATAAAATAGCAACTAAAATTTTTCGAGTAACTCAACTACCAAAATTAAAAGATAAGAAAATGGCCCAAAACATAAGGCATAAAAAGCTCAAGGATCATGCGGCCCCAAATCTTGTGGGAAAGAAGGAAAATGTGGAAACGACGATGGATCCATTTGGCGAGCCTCCATGGTATGCTGTCAGGTATACTAGTGTTGAATAAATGAATCAAAACGGTGACTCATCCACTATTGCTCCGCCAGGATTTGTTATAGAAGTTCTTCCTAAGTTTGCTGTGGTACAGGCACAGGCTCATCTTTGGAATCAACAGCCTCATCTGCATATGATGTAGAGGCTTCGGACTGAATGCGTTTAATCAGAGCTCTTATATCCTCCATTGCAATTAACTTTCCAGCCTTCAATTTTTTCTCGGAATGATTAATCACAACACTGCTTTCCAAACATAAAGTAGTAATCAAATGGGAAAACCATAAGCCCTATTGCTTAATTGTAGCAAAATGGTAAATTTGCTGGCGTATAAGCTAACTGACATCTATTACCTAGATTTCCTTGTAACAATGCAATGCAAGAGCTTTGCTCTCTCTACAGTGACGTGTGCAAGATGATTAATCAAAAAGAGGCAAGCACAAAGAAACTTAAATCATACTAACCAAGCCGGTTTAAGTGCATTAGCATTGAAATGCCGAGCCACGTTAGCATCCCCTATATAGGTCCATTCAACTTCCCCATCACAAAGAATACTTGTGATTTCTTGTAACTCCATGTTGGCATTTCGGGTGTTTGGTCTTTCATCATTGTGTACCCGATTGACTTTCAATACTCTATTAATCTCATTGGTAGAGACATCCACATTTTTTCCCTTACATATACCTTGGTGTCACTATAATGGACAAAATTTGCATAAAATTCACGCACCATCGGGATAACTGCATTGATAAGAGTGGAGGTGCAGAGATCCCATCCACGATTGCGAATGGTTAACTTGATCTCGATAACCCCTGCCAATGGAATTTGACTGCCCATTTCCTTAATTATAGCCCATTGTAACATTGAGATACCATTATCGTATTTTTGTTGGGCTGTTGTAGTTACAAATCTCACACCCCTAACTATCCTAGGTTGTTGAGACTTGGATGATAAGAATGCTCTGTCACTCTTGCCTGTAGCTATTCTTTTGGCCGTTATTCCCATTCCTACACAATATAAATAAGAATCTCATGAAGAGACAAACAATTAACTTTGACACCTCACACTTAAATAAAAGTCTATTCCCCAATTCATAAGCCTTAGAACATACATGGAGGATTCAAGCAAAATAATGCCTAAAACGAAGGCTTATAAACATTTCAAGAACATTATTATGCATGAAAATTAACCAAAAAGATATCACATAGAATAATTAACATTCTAGAAATTGAAATCATGCACCAATGTCTTGTGATTTAATATTTTGATTCATTGAAACAATTTATTGAACACATGGCATGTACATATAAAAAGCAAATTTTTGTATATGTATGAGCATGAAATCCATTCTCAATCGACAATCCAAATAACATAAATCACTCCAATCATAAGTTTAAAGTTCAATCCATAACAGATTTAACCAATTAAAACATAAAAAAAATAAAACATTCTTGATAATCAATTGAAACCCATAAAGGAAAAATTAAAGAAAGAGAATCAAATTCATAACTTGATGTAATTTTCCTTTGAAAAGAAAGGTTTTGGATGTGAATTTGATGAATGAGTGATTTGAGAGAGAATTAGGAATGGGGGATTTTAGGGGTTGAGAGGAATTGGAAGTGAAGAAAAAGAAGTATGCATGTGTTATGTTTGTGAAGAAGGGTTTTGAACCTTATAAGTAGTCGCGCGCACATGGGTTGCAAGTTAGGCAGTGAGTCCAGTTTGCTTGTGCGTGAGGTTTATTGCGCGCATGTGTGCACGAGGCAGAAGCCATATTTCACGATTGACCTCGTGCACATGCACGAACAATATAGCGCACATGTGCGCATGAAGTAGAAACAAATTTTCAAAAAAATTTCAAATGCAACACAACCCTTAAAGCATAAAATTTCCCCCCTAAATCACCTACATAACACATGAAATCTTCAAAGCACCATTTTAACAGTTTACCTTATAAATGAAGTCGATTTCTCGCACTAAATACACAAGAAGACTACGCTAACCCTAAAAATAAAATAACAAAAATAAAGTTACAAAATGAAATAAACGGAACATAATTTAAATGGACATGGGTTGCCGCTCATGTAGCACCTTTGTTTACTGTCATTTATAGCTCTTCACCAATCAATTATAAATCGGTTATTCCAAATCCACTTCCAATACATTTTCCCATGCAACTCCTTCATAATAAGGTTTTATACGATGTCCATTAACTTTGAACACCTACGATGTTTGTAAACTCTGAATGTTAACTGCACCATGAGGAAATACATTTGTTATTATAAAAGGTCCAATTCAACAAGATCTCAACTTACCAGGAAATAAGCGAAGACGCGTTTGATAAAGAAGGACTTTTTGACAGGCTTTAAAATCCTTCCCATCAGATTATGATCATTTGATCATGAAAAGGTTTTGTATTTTCTTTATATATGCAAGTATTCTCATAAGCTTCATTGCGAATTTCTTCCAACTCTTGAAGTTGTAATTTCGTCTATTTACCACTTGCATCCAATCCCATATCAAAACTTTAATAGCCCAATAAGTTTTATGCTCCAATTATATGAGTAGGTAATAAGCTTTCCTGAATATTAACCAATATGGGGAAATCCTTATAGGCATCTTATAGGCAGTGCGATATACCCATAATGCATTATTCAACCGTAAACTCCAATCCTTACAGCTAGAGTTCACCGTTTTCTGGAGAATAGACTTAATTTATCTATTGGATACCTCAGCTTGTCCACTGGTTTGCAGGTGATGTGCGGTGGAATCTTGTGAGTCACATGGTACTTCTTCAGTAAGGCTTCTGCTATCTGATTAGAAAATGAGTGCCACAATCATTGATTATAGTCCTTGGAATGCCAAATCTAGAAAAGATATTATTTTTAAGAGAGAAAATTTGCAACAACTTTTGAATCATTAGTACGAGTAGCTTTAGCTTCCACCCACTTTGAAACATAATCAACAGCTGGGAGTGTATATGAAGAACCAAATGAAACAGGAAAAGGTACCATGAAATCCATGCCCCAAACATCAAATATTTCAGTGAATTGTATCGAGTTTTGAGGCATTTCATTCTTTTGTAAAATATTACCTGTCCTTTGACAATTATCACACGAACAACAAAATAGGTAAGAGTGGCAAAATATGTTAGGCCAATAAAATCCACACTCTAATACCTTCATTACTGTTCATTTGGGTCCAAAATGCCTTTCACAAGCATAAGTATGGCAAAATACTAAAATTGAATTAATTTCACCATCATTTACACACTTTCTTATTACTTAATTGACACAATATTTCCATAAATATGGCTCATCCATACATAATATTTGGTTTCGCTTTTGATCTTCTCTTTTTCTGCCCTAGACAATCTATGAGATAATTTATTAGTAATACCATACATAATTTGCTTACCATGGTACCATTGCCATTATGGAACATAATTGTTCATCCGGAAATCTTTCTTGTATCTCCAGTATGTCCTCCACGTGTGGTAGTCATCTTAAATGGTCTGCTACTTTGTTCTCCATACCACTTTTGTCTTTGATTTCCAAGTTGAATTCACTCAAGGGGAGTATCCATCTTATCAACCTTGGTTTTGGCTCCTTCTTCATTATTAAATAACGTAAAGCTGCATGATTAGAATATACAAGCACTTTAGCACCAATTAGATAAGAACGAAATTTCTCTAGAGCAAAATCAACAGCCAAAAGTTCTTTTTCAGTGGTGGAATTTATTTTCTGCACATCATTTAGGGTCATGGAAACATAATAAATTGCATGAGGAGCCCTTCCAACACGTTGCCCCAAAACTGCGCACACGCAAAGTCACTTGCGTTGCACATTATCTCAAATGGTAGACTCCAGTTGGGTGGTTGGATGATGGGAGTTGACGCAAGAAGTTGTTTCAATTTATGTCAAATGCTACCTTGTAGTCATCACCAAATTCAAATTCCACATCCTTTTACAACAATTTGCATAAAGGTGCTGATATTTTGGAAAAGTTCTTAATGAACTTCGGTAAAAACCTACATGACAAAGGAAAGCACGAACTTCTCGTATCTTGGTGGGATAAGATGATTGAATTATGTCAATTTTGCTTTTCAACCTCAATCCCCTTAGATGACACCACATGACCTAACACTATACCTTGTTGCACCATGAAGTGACATTTTTTAGAGTTTGGAACAAGGTTAATTTCAATACACCTTTGCAGTGTTAATTTGAGATTGTACAAAAACTGATCAAGCGAATCTCCCTAAACAGTAAAATCATCCATAAATATCTCAATAAAATGTTCTAGAAAATAAGAAAATATTCTAACCATACATCTTTGGAATGTTGCAGGGGCATTACACAACTCAAATGGCATATGACAGTAAGCAAATGTTCCAAATGGGCATGTAAATGTTGTCTTATTTCCTAATCTGAGTAATCATCAAGAAAACAATAATAAGCACGGCCAGTTAACCTTTCAAGAATTTGATCAACGAGAGGTAAAGGAAAGTGATCTTTGCGAGTAAGAGAATTAACCTTTCGATAATCTGCACAAACTCGCTACCCATTTTTATACGGGTGAGCACCAATTTATTTTCTTAATTTTTTATCACAGTTATTCTCATTTTCTAAGGGACTAATTGTACCGAGCTAACCCATTCACTATCTAAAATGGGGTAAATTATCCCCACTTCAAGAAGTTTCAGTATTTCTTGCTTAACCACTTCCATTAGCATCAGATTTAGCCTTCTTTATGGTTGACGGGTAGGCTTAGCTCCATCTTCAAGTAGTATACGATGCATGCTTTTTATAGCTGCAATGGTTCACCCAATCGCTGTCTTGTACTCCCTTAGAACTTTTAGCAATCATTCTTCTTGATCATCGGTTAAGTCATTAGTGACTGTCACCGGATGAGTTTTCCCATCACCGTGAAACAAACATTTGAGGTGACTTGGAAGAGATTTTAATTTTTACTCAGTCGCCTGCAAAACAGAAGATGAAATTTTATCATTAGGGATCTTTGATGTCACATAAGATAACTTACCAAATTGTAGCTGCTCAACATCACTTTTCTCTTGCTCATCTCTGTCTCCTTAAAATTCTACTTCAAAAACACCATGTACTAATGAATCAATAACATCAACCAAAAAATAGAATTGTCTCAGTTGGATACTTCTTGGCCGTAAAAATATTATGTTGAAAAATTCTTCCATCAAATTCTATCATCAAAATTCCAGTATCTATATCCATCTTAGTTTTAGATGTTTTTAAAAATTGTCTACCTAAAAAAATAAGAGCAGACTCATCTTTGTTCTCCATGTCAATAACAAAAAAATCAGTTGGAAAAATTAATTTATTGACTTGGACTAAAACATCCTCAACTATACCCTTAGTATAAGTCACTGATCTATCTCCAAATTGAATAACATTGATAAGACTGGTTTCAAGTAAAGGTCCTATGTGTAAGGATTTATAAACTGAATAAGGCATAACATTTATAGAATCTCCTAAATTCAACGTGGCCTCCTTAATTCTAGTATTGTTTATTGAACAAGGAATTGTACACATACTTGGATCTTTGCATTTCATTGGAAGATTCTGTTGTGTAAGAATGGCTGATACATTTTTACCCAACATGATCTTCTCAGCCTTATTTTATTTTTCCTTCTTTTTATGGGAACATAATTCCTTAAAAAATTTAGCATAATGAGGAATTTGTTTGATAGCATCTAACAATGGAATATTTATGTCATATTTGCAAAAAGTTTTATATAATTCTCTATTAGGGTCCTCTTTCACAAATTCCTTAAATGCATCGGGAAATGATAGCTCAAGTGTGTATTCTGGCCACTAAGTTGACTTACTAGTTTTTTCATCTTTTTGGATGGGACCTATTTCCTTCTCCACTTCGAGCACCGTCTCTTTGGCCTTTCTTTTGCTCCATTTTGTGATGTTCAGGAACTATTTCATTTGGCACCTCAACCTCTTTGTCGCTTCTCAACACAATTGCATTAGCTTCTCTTTAGGGTTGATAACTGTTTAAGAGGGCAATTTTTCAGAACTTTGTGATTCTAATCGGCTAATTGTAGTCGCCATTTGTCCCATTTAGTACTTCAACTTCTGAATACTGGCCTTGGTATCCATTTCATCTAAAGACTTACTAGACTGATTATTCAGATTAACTTGTTGTCTTTGAGCAAATGGGGATTTGTATGGGTGGAAATTCTGCCGATTCTATAGTGCTTAAGGTTGTGTTGGATTCCTATATCTCAAATTAGGATGATCCCTTCATTCAGGATTATACGTGTTAGAGTAAGGATTATAATTTGTTCGTGGCTGTCTTGGAAATCCTCCCGCTACTTTACTTGCTATTGGGATTCAACTTGTAATGTGGGACACATCTATTGAGTATCCCTTGTTTGAACAAATGCCACAGAGTTGTGCTAAAGCGACTGTTGCTGTTCCTAAAGCCAATTGTCGTACAAAAGAAGTCAGATTAGCCATTTGTTGTTTCAAAGATGAAACATTTTCCTCGTTAACACGTTTGAGAGGTTGACCACGTCGTGTCCCGAACTTTTGAGAACGCATGACCATATTTGACATAAGCTCACAAGCAGTTTCTATGGTCAAATTATCTAATACCCCTCCACTTGTGGCATCAACCATGTTCCTTTCATTTGGCAACAAACCTTCATAAAAACACTAGATTAATAAAGAGTCACTTATCTGATGATGTGGATAGCTTGCACACAATTTCTTGAAGTGCTCCCAATACTCTACAAGGTCGCATCATTGAACTGCCTTTGGCCACAAATTTCTTTTCGGATATTCACAATTTGAGAGGGTGGAAATATTTTGCCAAGAATAATTTGTTCATCTGCTCCCAGGTTTTAATGCTGCCCCAAGGTAAATCGAACAGCCAATCCTTTGCCTCATCCTTAAGTGAGAATGGAAAGATCTTACGTGCTTTCAATTTAATATACTCCTCTGACACTCCAGTGGGTCCCATACTCGTGCAAACTATGTGAAACTTTTTAAGATGCTTATTTGGATCTTCACTTGGTAATCCATAAAAGGAAGGAATAGATGGATTAGTACAGATTTTAATTCAAATGTAATATTTGAATCTAATTCAGGATATGTAATGCACAAAGGTTGTTGATTTAAGGTGGGCACTGCTAATTCTCTTAGAGTTCTTTGCGCTATGATTGTCTCTTTGTGTTGTTCCTTATCACCAGCAAAGATGAAATTGAACAATTGATCTACCCCTAACTGGCATTCATTTAATTCTTTCCCTAATTTTTGTAGCGTTCTTTGTATTTTCGGATCAAATTGAAATTCAACTTGTCCAGTAGATCATGTCACTGGCGTACACAATTAGCGGAAGAATAATACTTAAATGAAAGAACAGAAAAACTAAAATAAATGGCACTAAAATAATTCAAACCGTTCTCCGGCAACGGAGCTAAAATTTTTGAGAGGCCCGTGCTGTAGTAGGTGCCTAAAATTAACAATTCTCAATGATAATGTAGTAGTGATGAGTGCAGGTCGTCCCACAAGTAACGGAGTTTATTCTTGTGCTCAAAAGAAAAAGGGGATTTTTGAATGCTTTTAATCTAAAAACTAAAACAATAAAATAAATTGGAGGGAATTCAATTTAAGAAAAATCTTGGTTTTGGTCATATCTACCACGGAAATTTTACTAGCCGATCATTGACACCTGAAATAATTCAATTTCTATACCAAGCACTAATTGAAGAATTAACTCGAATTCCAATTCAAAGTTGACCCTATTTCTTTCTAACGTTGGCTAATTTTCAACACGCGATCCAATTAATCCTAACTTTTAATTCAATCCAGACATGCGCCAAAGATTAATTAATAGAAGTATTAAAATCAACAAGAACAATTAGGTTAATTAAACATGAACACACACGTTTATGCCAATTAGTAGATTATTTTTCCTAAATTCGATAACATTAATCTTAAGGGCATTTATCAAACTTAGTTGCTACACAAATTGAATTAAACACACACAGTTAAAACATTCTAGTAGTAGACTAATTCCAATAACTTAATTATTCTATAGCAATAACAAGTTAAAAAGAGCAATAATATAATTAATCGTAAAAAAATCATCAATACTTGGAATAAAATTGAATCAATTCAAGAACAAAGAGTCTCACAACATAGTAGAATTGACCATGGCTTCAATTCCCTCAACCAAGAAAAAGAGTTTGGGCACTAAGTGCCATAAAGGATAACTAAGAATTTTCTCTGTTGAAAGCCCTAAATAAAATGAGAAAATAAAATGTTGACTCCTGTCTAATCGCCTTACTTGGGGTATTTATAATGCATACTAGGGTTACATTTGTTGTCTCAGGATAAGAACGTGAAATCATATGAAAAACAGTTCAACCGGCCGAAGAAATTTGCCAAAAATTAAAAAATTATGCAACACTGCTACTGCTTGATTGCACGAATGTGCACGCAATGCACTCACACACTTTGAAAATTTCCCTTCTGGATTCAGCGCACATGCGCTGCATATTCCCAGCGCATGTGCGCTAAGCTTAATGCTACCATTCACCTTCGTCTTCAATTTTGACCTTGATGTCTTTTGGAATTTGGAAAAATGTAAAACGCAAACATTGTAGCTTTCTCTTGTAGCTTTCCAATTCATCTTGAATCACTTCAATTGGAGTTTGGAGTCAAAAGTTACACTTATAATACTAAACAGTGTCCACAATGGGTTCATACTCATGCATGTTCCGCCCTTAGCATTTCCTTTTATCTTTTCCATCTTTTTCAGCTTTTTTTTCACTTTAACCCTACAAAAACTATGAATAACCAAATTAATCTCAATAATAACTCAAATCTTGCTAACAACACATCAAAACATGATAAATGATACATAAAATATAGCACAATTACGAATTTATCAATTCATAAGCAGGTAATGACTATGTTAACCTTTAAAAGGATCATAAACCTCAGAAGTTGAGTAATTCACCCAGGGAACAATCTAGCCCAGGGTAAGATATTGTTTGGGACGATGGCTGGCTAATTGTGGTAGTCTATCTTAAGGTTCACATGAATAAGCCTCCTGGCATCCTCGGAGTTTGTAGCGGCTGCATTTGTTGACTTCAAGTTTTCTTTTTCCAAGGGCCTCGGGGCATTGGGGGATCGAGGTAACGAATGAAGAAAAAAGATTTTTTTCCAATCATGGATCAAGTTGGGATTGCCCGAGGTAAGTTGTTTTCTTGGGCCTTAGGGAGAAACATGAAAGAATCCCTTGGAAGGGGAAAGTTTCAACATCATCCTAAAAGTATCTAAGGAAAGGGGGATCTCATATAATTTACACAAAAACAAAAGCCAGCTATTACTTTGATCATGTTGGGGGTTAGCTAAGACACACTGATGTCCCAGCAATCAGAGAGTTGACAAAGAAGAGGAGCAACAGGTAGCCTCAGCCCTGCCTGAAGCTTATCTTGATACATGGTTAAATAATCGAAAATGGTCAAATGACTAGCCTCAGTCCTCGGATGTATGGCACCTAATGTCAATGTTGTTATTGAATTGGTATCTATCATTAAGGGTTTTGACATCTTCCGGTTCGAGAATATTAGGAGTATTTAGGGTTTGGAGTTCCGGGTAGTCGTTGGCAAGAGATTTGGAGGAAGAGGGTTTGCTAGGGAATTAAGGAGGGACTGCAGCAAGAAGGGCTTTGTTGTGAGGGTTTAATAGCCTGTCAGTTTCATTTAAAGGGGAAGGGGGTTGTGGAATGCTAATGAAATAGGATGGAGTGAACGTACCATCCATGGTTGCTTAGCGATTATGAGGAAGGAAAAGAACTTGGGAGATGGCCTGAAGACGGCAAAACGAACGGCAAGCAGTGGAAAAATGGATGGCAAATGGTGGGGCAAACAAGGGAATTTGAGAAGGGGAATTACTTGAAATGAGAAAGGGAAAGGTGTGAAATAGCAGTTAAAAAGGAAGGAGTTAAAGAAGGAAAATTTTGCAACAAGGAAGGCAAGCTGTTTATGACAAAATGAGAAAGGAAAACTAAGAGACTGGGGCGTATAAATACTGCAATAGTTGAAAAACCCAAATGCTGAAAAATGTGAATTAGAGGGAGTGAAAAGGTGGGAAAATGAAAAATTGAGAGCATAAACTTAAAAGTGGGCATATCTTTTTAGGGAGGCATTAAAGATAGGATGAGGAAAACGAAGCAATGCGTAGTAAAAGTATTGATGGTGTATAGAGAAGAGTGAGCCGCAGTCTTTATTGGGTAAATCATCATTATAGAGGAAGGTGAATATATTTGAGTTTTGAAATGGAGACTTAAAATGATTCCGATGTGTTCGAGCATGTGATGAAGTGTAAAAAGATGGCCGTGGCAATTACAATTCAGACGCATCCTGGTTTGGAAAATCATTGCAAAGGAAATCATGCTTTAAGATCATGACAAGGAAAGGAGTTGTGGTGGACTTCGAAAATTATTCTCAGCTCAGCCCCGACCCGAGATTTGGCACTAAGTTGAGGGAACTCATGATGATACTCTGAATTAGTATTTAATATGTTCTCAGATATTTTCTTTAGTAGTACTTAATTGGTAGTCTCATTAAGGGCATTTATGTAATTAAGACTTAGTCTAGTTGACAATATAGCTGCCTTGAGGCCCCTCATATTTGTGTATAAATAAGGGGTTCATGAGCCTAATTGGGACGTAATCATAATTCAATTCTTCCATCTTCTCTCTCTATCTTTTCTCTACTTTCTCTTTCTCTCTCTACAAATTCCATATTCATCACCGGTCATACGAGTGTTGTTGTTAACAGCTTGCATAAGATAGCGTCTCTATAACCATAAAGGCTAGTCACTGCCACTACATGCGAAACATGATCTGAGGGATCAGAATCGCCCTTGTACTTATCTAGATCGGAAAGTTTGAATTACTGTGGTACATGCTTTGTTTTAATTGATATTGTGAACGGGTCTCTATAAATTTCCATTGCGACAGACATATTAGCCATCAAATTATTCTTTTTCGGCCGGTCAAAATTTCTTGAATCTTATTTTGAAAGCTTTGATCCTCGAGCTATTTTAAAACAGTTGGGGAGGGGCCTCTTTGTTTAGCAAATTTAGAAGAATATAAACTGATTCTTTTATGAACAGGTATCCTTGTCGGTCTAATAGTAGTAGTTTGTGACTCCCCAGGTCGGTCATCTGAGTTAGATCTTATAATTTTATATCTCAAATCAATGGGACTTATAGGATTTTCAGGTGTTTGACAGGACGCCGACTAGGAGCTTGTTGCATCTTGGTTCTTTGTGGGTTTGCTTAGCCGATCAGATGGTTTATTATTCTAACGTTGTTCCACAAATACTTAGAAAGATTCAAAATGATTAGAGATATATTTCAAGACATCATTTTGCCTTTATTGTACATCATTAGATGTTCGAGGTCCTCCCCTTTGTCATTTTGAAAAAGAAGATGTTGATTGCTTGTTTTGGCCTCTTTGCTACCTACACGCTTAGCTGCACCTCTGTTCCTCATGTCTTCATAAGAGACATTGAGCAAAAAATGAAATTGAAGCTCGAATTTTTTGAAACTATACGTAAAGGACAAGAATCTTCGATTCTCACAGACGGTGCCAAATGATGAATATAGAATTTGTAGAGAGAGAAAGAGAGAAAGCAGAGAAAAGGTAGAGAGACAAGATAGAAAAATTGAATTATGATTAGGTACCAATTAAACTCATGCACCCCCTATTTATAGACAAATATGACGTGTTTTAAGACCACTACATTGTCAACTAAATTGAGGCTTAATTTCATAAGTGCCCTTAATAAGACTGTAACACAAGCTTTACTAAAGCAAATATCTAAGAGCATATTAAATACTAATTTTGAGAGTCATCTGCGGGTGAGGATGTTGATGTTTTAGATTAAGTGTTTCTCTGATGATTCTTAATATAATAATAAGCATAGGTGAAGTAAAACTCTGATGTATATAATAGGTATAGTGAATATATTTCGAGTTCGTCCTTTAACTAAGGAGTGAATATTTACACATTTATCCGACATCATAGATGCTTGTAATTATGGGTAAATTAGATAAATAGAAAAGGAAGAAAAACTAAAAAGAAAAAAACTCACTCATACTTTTATAATAGTATAGATATAGATTAATTGCTCCGGAAAAAAATACGCATATCAAAGATGTAAACATTGTCAAACAAACAGTGGAAAACATACTCTTATCAATTATCAAACAACATATAATTAGCTTTTTGAGTTCCTCAACATACAAACTAAACCAAATTGCCTAAATCAGAAAAACATTAGAACGAAAAGTTAGCGATGACAATGGTTTGGCTAAAAGTCTACATTCATGACTCAAAACCTTACTCCCCTTGTATAAATTGCAAGCATGAACAAAATCAAATTTAGCCATAATTTTGGATCTCTGTGTAAGCTTTGCATATAAATGAGTTACTATTTAGAAGAATTTTTAAATGCATAGACTGTTTCAGTGAAAAAAGATGATCACATGAAGAAATAAATCTCCATAATGAGAATTCACAGGTAATAATGTTTAAGGTGCACATCTGTTGTATTCTTCGAGGATTGTTTAGAGAAGAAATCAAGATATTGAGCAGAAGTTAGTCTAGTTACAAAGTTATGTTTCAATGATTGTGGAGTTATAGTTGGTAATTATCAGGTTTATTACCTATAAAATACTTAAAATCTCTTCGAAGGAAAATCGATTGCTCTATTATGGGAATTTGGTTAATTATTTTTTAATAAGGGAAAGCGAATGATGGACTTTTTATCATTAGATACAAAAGTGGTGAATGTCTATTAGACATAACAACATCCAATGTCATAAATCCCCAAAACCATCATACAGTAATTATAAGAATTTAATTTTTTTGTGTTCTTTTTTATTGTAATAACTTTTAATATAGATGAAGTAACTTTTGTAAATTAATTTGATTGGAATAAATAGGTTATGCTCTTCATAATGTCCTTTATTCTCGTGATTGAATAGTTAAGATATACTTTAATATTTTCACATACCTAAAAATGATTATCATATTTTCAATTTGGAAAAAAAAGAGAGAGAAGAATTGACTACACCTAACTCGATTATAAAACCTGTTTTCGTTTACATTTTGGGTTGCCTTCTTTGGTTAGTTACTATGGACAAAAATCTAAAGCATGGTTTGATAAATTACACATGTTTTAACCTTCTTTTGAGATTTTTATCTTCAAGTATTACGTTCTCTACATAATTAATTGATAAACTTCTATTTATTTGGTCAATTTTATATATTGCACTTTGATTTATTCTAGAGTACTATTTATTTCTACATTATTGCTAAGAAAAATATGGTCCAAATGAGTCAATATGTGCCAGACACGTGCTCCTTACTAGTCATTTAAAATGTAGTACTTGGATTGTTTAAATTGGAGAAACCACAATATGGAAGTTGGCTAAGAGCAGATGGAAGTCCGGAAAGCCCCATCTTCATGAATAGAAATTGTCATTTGATAATACAAGAAAATATACCTTGTGTGATTTGTATTATTTTGCGAAATCACTGATACAATTTTTTTTCCCTATTTTTGTGATACTACACCCAAAAAAACTTACAAATACTATATTTTTAAGTCACAAATGATGGTATGACATCTATTTGAAAGTAAAAATACAATTTTGTGACTTTGTATAAAGTGACTTTCATTTGATAATTACAAATAATCTTTTTGACCATTTGTGACTATTTGTGATCCTCAAAGAAGAGTTACCGTGTAAAAAATTGCAACAACTATTTGCCAGTTAAAAATAGAAGTTACATAATTATTATGACAATGACTCACAAAAAAATAAAAACTTAAAATCTTTTATGACCATCAAAAAATTGCTAAACATGACGTGAGCCGGATTGGTTGGGAAGGAAAAAGAGACCTAATTGGGATTGGACAAGGGAGGTGCACAGGATACAAAGTAAGCCTACCATAAGTATCAACATGAAGGGAATACTCCAACCGCAGATATGACAATTGAATGTTCCAAAATCGGAAGAATGATTCGGGGCTTTTTACAGGCTACTCGCACCAAAGGAGTTCCTGCTGAGCCTTCTAAACCATGTGAACCAAGCCTTGTTTAGAAGACAGCCAAAATGTGCTCATATTGCCTCAAGTTGCTGAAAAGGATTGTTTACAACGTATTGTGAATGAAGAAAATGCACAAAATGACAGAAACTATAATTGATGCTGAAAGAATTAAAAGAAAGTGGAAATTCAGATCAAGTCAGTCAACGGTCCTTGTATCCAACTGTTGCAATTCATACAAGTAAATTTATTGCCATTTTTTTCTCTTTACCCCACCTTTAAATGTCATTCTCAAAGCAATTTCGTGACAATTTCAAAACGCAAACTTATGCAAGACAAAGTTAGACCCGTACTTAAAACTCCAAAGTTTTCTTTAAAATTGCTCCTATATATTGGATTTATGGATATGTTTAAATTATATCACACTATTTTAAGAGAGAAATAAATAATACTTAATATATAAGTTGGCCCAAAATCTACTGAGTTGAACTTTTTACTCAGTCATTTTGGGCCAACAGGTCAAAGTTAGGTTCCAACTTATGTATTGAACCTCTTTTAGTCGGCTCTCTCATGGTTTTTTCTCCTCAGTAGTGGTATTCGAGTTTTTGGTTACAAGTCTGGATTAATTATTTGCAAGTAACTGGTGTCTTCTCGATGTTGGACCGTAATATTCTCTTCTTGATATTGGACCATGGACCAAGGGTTTTGCCAGTTGTACAATGGCAAGGGGTTCAAATTCATGTGCAGCAAAATTTAAGAAAAGTGGGTCCATAGTTAGTTGTTGAAGAATTTGAATTTCCATGGAGTATTAATGTGAGTTTGATGATAAACTTAGTTTTAATGTGGGATATGCCTATGAAATGGAGATTGTTAAGTTTATGGGTAGGTTTAAATTGTCTCACATTGGTTTGAAAAAGAAATAAAGAGCATTTAATATACAGGCTGGACCCAAGATCTGCTGACTTAAACTTTTAGCTCAAAATTGGGTTATAATTTATGTATTAGACATTTTTTAGTGGCACTCTCTTATGTTTCTCCTCAACACTATAGACAATCTGAAGACTCGAAATCATGGAAATCTTGAAATTGATTTATCCATTTTTTATGCTTTTGATAGGATCTTATGATTCTTCTATCCGATCTTACAATGCGATTATGAAAACCTCAACATAATTCTGAAAACCTCAAATTGATGATCTCGATTCTATAAACTATGGTTGAATTGTTTACTCTTGCAAGGAAAATGCACACAATGACTAACATATTAAAGTGCCATTGATAGGGAATGTTTATTCGACTGGTGTTCGACTTTTCAGTTTATTCAACTTGACTTATTTGACTTTCGACTTAAAAATTTGAAAAACAAAGTCAAGTCATATAAATCCAAAACCGATTAAAGTCTAATCGTTTGTTCGACCAGTAAGTCAAATAAGTCAAATTACTTAAGTTATAAATTTTAATATATGAATGTGTATTAGTATATAATATATATATATATATATATATAAAATAAATTTATAAAATCAAATTTAAATTCAGAACTACTTACCAAAATCAATTCATATAGAAAAATCTTATTAAATCACCAACCGCTGTTAAATTATATCCTATAAGTATATAGGAATATATATATATATATATATATATATATATATAATTACCTAACTCTATTTGTATTAGTAATGCATTTAATATATTTGTTGATATTAAAAATGTTAAGCTAATAAATTATGGAGTATAACTGTAAAAGTATATAAATTAGACGTTATGTAAAATATATTTTTGTTATGATTATAAGTTATGCAAAGCTTAGTATATGAGCATAAGAACATGTATGTGTGTGTATATATATGTGTGTGTGTATATATATATATATTTCAATAAATACTTAAGTATATATAATTATTTAACTCTAGTATATATGAATTACAATAAATACTTAAGTATATAGAATTATTTAACTCTAGTATATATGAATTACAAAAAAAAATTAATAATTGATTTAATTAGTTGTTGAAACGAAAGTGTTACATTAATAAGTCTAACAATATGTGTTTTAAAAACTTGTACTGTACAAGTTTTAAAGTCAATCCCTTGGTTCCCTCAACGAAACTGTAGAATTCCTCCAACACACACTAAAATATATATATGTTCGACTCATTTGATTGATATTTGACCGGTAAAGTCGAAGTACAGTCACAACAGTCAATCTGTAAATCGATATTCGACCGGTAGTTTGACTTCAAAGTTTAACTTAAAGTTGAGTCAGAAAAATACTTAGTTAATTTAATTTCGGATCAAAATCGAATCGAAAGTCAAATAAATTAAATTAAATTTTTTTTTTCAACTTGACTAATTTTTAAATACCTCTAATCATTGATGCTAAAAGATTTAAAAGAAAGTAAAAATTTAGATCAAGTCAGTCAACGGCCCCATGTAGCCGACTGTTGCAATTCAGACAAATATATTTCCCATTTTTCTCTTTACCGCACCATCAGTGTCATATTCAAAGGAATTTCGTGGCAGGTTCAAAACATTGAGCTATGCAAAACACAGGTAGACGTAGACTTAAAACTCCATAGTTTTCGGTAAAATTTCTCCCAACCTGAATACTCATTACTCAAAAACATGGAAATCTGGAGATTGATCACAGTGGCCATTACTTTTTCTTCCCTAGTCATTTCTGAAATCTTTGCAAACAACGGAACAACTGTACCACCTGATGATGTCTGTGCAGAAGAAAAATGCAGCCCGTACGGACCCGTTGTAAGGTTCCCGTTTAGGTTAAAAGGAAAGCAGCCAGAAAACTGTGGCTATGATGCAGGCTACGATCTTAATTGCGACTACATGAACCGTACTGTACTTGAAATTTCTTCCCCATCAATGAAATTCTTGGTCAAAAACATCAGTTATAGCAGATCAAAAAAGGGGTCAAAGTCTCAAATGATCCAAGTTAACTTCGCTGAAGGTTGCCAACTAAAGCGTCTGCGAGATCTTGATATATCTGCCATCCAATTTCAGGTTTCTTCACCAGCCTACATGGTTGATCGATATACTCTGTTCAATTGCTCGTTGGTAAATGGTGACACAAGGTATTCTAGTTACTGGTATGGGAGGATTAGTTGTCTTGATACCCCTGGATACGAAGTACTCGCAACAGCTTCTAATACTGAAATCCAGTTGTTATCCATGGAATTATGCACAAAGATGTACGACACAAATTTAGTTTCAGCTGAAATATTTGAAATGAAAAATATGCTGAACCTAACTTGGTCCTTGCCGAGATGCAAAAGTTGTGAGGTACATGAAGGTGGAATTTGCAGAAGAAAGAACGGAACTAATAATCAAATCTACTGCTATGGAGGAAAGACGTACAAATTTGGTATGCATGTTTCTTGATTAATTTTCTGATCAATTTCTTGATTTTTATTATCTCCTCAAGGTACTTAAAACAGGTTATTGATTCAGTACAACTACTTAATACATGTTTATTACATATCAAAGGCTAAGTCAGTCTAGCTTTTCTCGAGTACTTTCTAGTAAAGAAATAGTTTCTGCATCTATGTATGAGTATTAATCAATTCAAAGAATTCAGTAGTGATGAATCATGAGCTTAAACTATGCATTTCGGTGTAGAAGTTTTCTAACCTGCTAGTGCATTGCAGATGTGTTGAAGAAATTGCTTATTTCAGGTAAAGTTCTTTAAATTTGTTCCGAGTTAATTTCTTATAATATATTGAGAAGAAAAGGAAGATTAATATTGTGCATTTGACAACAGGTCCAATCATAGGATGTCTGTTTCTCCTATTAGCAGCAAGTGCCTTTTACCGTGTCTATTCCACAAAGCAACTAAACAAAGAAAATCAAATGAGAATCAGAGAGTTTTTGGAAGACTATACAGCCATGAAGCCTACCCGATATTCTTATGCTGATATTAAGATGTGGATTACAAATGACTTCAAGGATAAATTAGGTGAAGGCGGTTATGGAAATGTCTTCAAAGGGAAGTTTTCAAATGAAATATATGTTGCCGTGAAGCTGCTGCACAATTCCACAGGAAATGGGGAAGAATTCATCAATGAGGTTGGAACAATGGGTACAATCCACCATGTTAATGTTGTCCGCTTTATAGGCTTCTGTGCTGATGGATTCAAACGAGCCCTTTTATATGAATTTTTGCCAAATGGTTCTCTTGATAAGTACATATTTCCAGAAGGTCAAGAGCACCATTCGCTCGGAATGGAGAAACTACACAACATAGCTTTAGGCATAGCACGAGGCATTGAATACCTTCACCAAGGATGTGAACAGAGGATCCTTCATTTTGATATCAAGCCGCATAACATCTTGTTAGACAACGACTTCAACCCGAAAATATCTGATTTTGGGTTAGCTAAGCTATGTGAAAAGGGTAGAAGTGCGGTTTCCATGACCGCTGCAAGAAGGAACTATGGGCTACATTGCCCCTGAAGTCTTCTCCAGGCACTTTGGGAATGTTTCTTACAAATCGGATGTTTATAGTTTTGGGATGCTTTTGCTTGAAATGGTGGGACGAAGAAAGAACATTGATGCGACTGTGCAAAATGTTAGCCAGGTTTACTTCCCGGAATGGGCTTATGGACGTCTCGTCAACGGCGAAGACTTGAGAATTCAGGTTGAGGAAGATGGCGAGGATAAGATTGCAAGAAAATTAGCAGTTGTGGGACTTTGGTGCATCCAATGGAATCCGGTGGAGCGTCCTTCGATAACTTTTGTGCTTCAGATGCTGGAAGGAAATGAAGAAAATCCGAGTCTTCCACCAAATCCTTTTACATCGAAGGATCCAATCAATCCAACTAATCCAAGTGTACATAGAAGAACTTTGGGTTCTGGATTGTCAGTGATCTCGGAGTCGGAATAAAGTGAAGTTTACTTCTTAATAGAAGTCTTATGTAATGGCTTCCGACCGCTGTTTTATATGAAAAGAAAAATACTTGGGTGGACACGGTTTTTGATCTCATCCATAAACTTTGTGGTTAAATTTTAATTTTATTGAATCTTATTTATATCAGTTGATATCATATATTTCAGAAGATTTAATTCATATCACAAGGTCTATAATTGGGACAAAAAACTAAATTTATCTAAATATTTGTCATTTGAAAAACAAAAGGAACAAAATGATAAGTGACCAAAGCATGTGTAATATATTGCAAGCTATTAAGTGCATTATGCTGGAGAATTTCAAAATAAGAGAATTTTATTGGTTGTAATATTTTAGAAGAGTTTTTTTTTTTTTTTTCTTTTAGAAAACACTTCATCTAGTATATTTCTGAAAAAGTATTGTCTTTGTTTGATAGTTGAATCCCTAATAGGTGCATCTCTCTATAATCAGATATAAATTTTCTATATATATCTAACTAGACAAATATCAAACGTACTTTTATATTCTGTTGTCTAATTTTTCTCTTAAAAATTCTCATAGCCTCTCTACTAAAACTTTCTAACAAAATATCCAGACAACATTAAAGCCTCTAAATCTGATATTGTTAGTGCAAAATACAAGTCAAACAAGGGATTTATTGTATCCTACAAGTTCATTCGCAAAACCCTTTCCACACTAATAGTAGGGACGAATTAAAGTTCAAGGAAAGTGACTCTTGTAACGCACCTTAAAACTATTTCTCAAATTTTTTATTCTTACATTCTTAAGGTTTAACTTCTTATGCAACAATGGGGTTCACTACTTTGAGGGAAATGGCTATTGATTTTGTCAAGTTTGAACATTTTGATGGAGGCAATTTTCAAAAATGGCAGAATAGTTGCACTTCCTTCTTGCAACTCTCAATAAGGTCTATGTTCTTAACACTCCCAAGCCTATGAAAAATAATGAAGAGACACTTGGCAACACCCATGCTAGGCAAAAATGAAAGAATGATGACTATATTTGTAGGGAATATATTATGAATGGCATGCTTGAAGGACTTTTTAACACATATCTAAATATTCCATCTTCAAGGGAATTGTGGAACAAATTGGAGGCAATGTATATGAAATAAGATGTTACAAGTAAGAAATTTCTTGTTAGTCACTTTTTCAATTTTAAAATGTTTGATGGAAAATCGGTGTTGGAACAATTAAGTGAAATTGATCATATTCTTAATAATTTTAAGCAAAATAATTTGAATATGAATGAATCCACTATTGTGTCCTCTGTGATTGATAAACTTCCACCGTTTTGGAGAGATGTTAAGAGAAATTTAAAACATAAAAAAGAAAAAATTTCCTTGAAGACATGACAAATCATCTCTGCCTTGAGGACAAAATGAGAAAGCAAGATGAAAAATAGAATGCTCTAGAAAAAGAGCAATCTAGTCATAAATCTAAAATTCATGTGGTGGAAAATGGTCAAAAAAATAAGTTTTCCAACAAACGCTCTCAACCTGATAATTTGAACAAATCCAAGAAAAAGAAAAAGTGTACATGCTACTATTAGTGAACAGTCCAGTCCAATCTTAAGAAAGAATGTCGTCTTTTGAAAAAAAAGAAAAAAAGACAATCGAGGGGATTTATCAATAAAAAAAATATTTTGTTGCTATGATTTTTTAAATTAATATGATGCAAGATGATTGGACTTGGTGGATTGATTCTGGAGCCACCAAACTTATTTACAAAAATAAGAGTTTCTTCAAAATATTTGAACTAGTTGTAAATGATAATATGCTCTTCATGGGAAACTCATGTATAAAGATGTGATTAGACAAAATACATGAATGAGGAAATGATAAGACATAAAGATGATCAAAAGAAAAAAATTTATTAATATTTGTCAAAGTACAAGATATGATCAGAAGGGGCGATGAAACCTATTACGAAAACCTAAACTACTTTTTACCTATGCTAAAAAAATTTCTATGTATGGGTTGTTATTTTATTTTGCTCAGCCTGAGCAGGATTAGCTAGACCTGATGTTGAAGGGTCTCCCTATTTGGTTTTAGTCTGATTGATATGGGGTTGATTCAGCCTCATCTTCAACAAACACTTGGGGCATGGCAACAATAGATTGAAATCTCTCGGAGTCCAGGACCTCGTTTGATTCTAAAAGGACAAGAGCAGACCTAGAGGTGTAAAATAGCTGGCTCATTTTACTAAACAGCTCTACTGTGGCCTTCTTTGTAGTGCGGGATCAAAGTCACATCCAGGTCGATCTCTGGGAACTCCTCTATAACATTATCCATGGCGATAGTGTAACCCATCTTCATAGCAATACTACTAAAGGTGTTTAGATCACTCTGGAATCCTTTGAAGTTGATAAAAAAGTTGATGCTTGCTATTTGATTGGAGGATGCTTCGATCTTCAACCGATCATTCTCTGTGTGAGCCGATGCAAGTTCCCCCATTGCATGTGTTTAGCTCATCCGCCTGTTTGGCAAGCTTCTTATTCAATTCATTTATTTGAGCTGAGTGCTAGCTCTCTAAATAGTTCAAGTATTGAACCTTGTTCTCGAGCTTCGTTTTGCAGAGTTAGCAAAGGCTTTATTCTTCACGCTTTCAAGCTCACTTGCCAACTTGGAAAGAGCTTCGGCTTTATTCTTCTCGAACTGATGGAGTTCAGCCTTTAGTTGAGCATTCTTATTAGCCAACTCCTAATAAAGGCATTTGATGTTATGTAGGTAAGGGCCAAGCTATACATAAAAAAATGTTAATCACAAGGAAAGTAAATCAAAAGAGGAAAAGTTTCAAAAGAAAGGAAAAGTGATCAAGTACTTGGTGTGACAAATGCCTGAGCTACTTTGTCCATGCTTTTGTCCATCAAGCAGCTCTCAGAATAGGTAATGTCCTGAGGAGGAAAGCCATGTTTGATCATTTTATGAGCTACTCGAGAAAACTGTTCACGAGCATTATTGTTAAACTCTTATCTAGGAACGAACTTGGCTTGCCTTTCAGGGCCTTCGACCTGGCCAATGGACTTCATTCTCCATAGGAGGATCTTATAGCCACTAGCAACTGCCTCCTATTCCAAATTGACTTGTGTCCATGGCCAAGTACCTAGGACTGTACACCATTCAATAACTTTGTTATTTTCTAGAACACAAAATGCTCTTGGTTTGTAAGACCAAGGACACAATGACACACTTGGAGCTACCAAGATGGAGGATAGAGATCGGATTAGAGGGAAAGATGATGGACTAACCTTTAAAGGATGTTGTTGAGTTTTCTAACCAATGGTTACAGTTACTGGAGGATGGCCAGCCTCAAAAGTTCTGACCATTATTTCCTACTTCATTGGACTAGGAGTTGTTCTAACTTGTTTCTTAGCCAAAGCCAGGGAAGTAGTCTTCCTTTTGGGAGGCTTGGTAGAAGGGCTTGGTTGGGCCAATGAGGGCTGCACTGGTACCACATTCTTATCAGAGACTTGGATGGGTTATTGTGGAGCCAATCCATTGGCCTCCAAACTAATTGCTTCAAAAGCCATGGTGGCCCCTTGAGCTCCAGGATAGGTTGTGGCAACACCTTCTGTGGTAGATGGCTGGGTGATCGTATCCGATCAGCTGCTTATGGAGTTGAGAGGATTATGGAGCTTGGAGTTCATGGTTAAGAGATGGTGGCCTTCTTCTTGGCTAACTTTTGTTTTTGTAGCCGAACCAATTGGTCGAGGTTTTGGCCTGCACATGAGAATATATTAAAGCATGAAATCTATTTACCAAACATAAAGAGAAAAATGGTCAAGTGATAGAGTTTTATGTGGGTCATAGCCTTCGGGTAGATTTGAGGACACAACAAGCCAAGCTTAGGCAAGAAAATTCTCTTAAAAAAATGAAATTCTTGGCATAATTAACCAAGAGGTCAGAAGTATTTAGGGTTTTGACGTCGCTTAGAATTGTGTCGGACATGGAAAGAATGGAGTTATTAAGGATGTTTAATTCAAAATTCCATATGGGTTGGATCATTTTCATGTCAGACTGTTTGGCATAGAAAAAGGTATTGTTTCATTTATGAACAGAGGTTGGATAATATTCTACCCAACCTCAAAGATCGGTTCAAGCCAAGGTGTTCAGTCTTTAGTAATAGCCAGTTTGTTGGCTAATGGTTAATTTGAAAAAGGCTCAAAAGCCTTGATGGGTTGGATGAATGTCAAAATATTTACATAAAATTGAATATCCTACTACTAAATGAATAGTGTTCAGGCTGAATTGGAAGGGACTGATATCTCAATTGTTAGTTAAATTTATGAAGATAAAGGGAAGAAGAAGACAGAGGCTAGCTACAAGCTATTCTTCGTATATAGAAAAGAAACACTATAGGGGTTCATGCGCTCGGCCGTGAGCGTTCGGACAGGCCAAAACAACAGAATCAAGGATATTATAAGTCCTATGAATTCTAGGCATATCGGCAGGGTTAATCTTATAGACCTCTATTTTGATCGAGAATATGAACTGGGGGTCAGAAGAGGGATCGACTGATTGAGTAACAGAGAATTTATGTGCTAGCTAGCCGGAGACACTGGAATTGTTGCTGGAGTTGCTCTGAGATGCCATGACTCTGATTTTTGGGAATGAATTGAAACTGCAACTGACTGTCTAAAAGATTGGAAAGGATTTTTGGTAAAATTTGAGGATTTTAAGAAGTTTTAGTTAAGTAAACAAGAACAGAATAGCAACAATGGAAAAAATGCAAGCAGAAATAGTGAAAATGGCGAAAAGTAGAAATATGGAGTGATAAGGGAGTTATAAAGGTGGATGTGTAACTGAGGGGTTGCAATCAATGAAGGGGAGTTCAAGAGGTGTGATCGTGAAAAATGGGATCAATCAGACGTTGCCACGTGGCTAGTAATATAAATCGTGTCCCAAATTTCAATTAATTTTAAAATCCAAAATTTGAAATTCAAATGATTGATGAATTGTGGCCGATGGCAGAAATGTTCTCTACTGGGGCTTGGCTCATTAGAGGCTAGAGATTATTATTAGATCAGGTGATTGGTCATCGGCTTAGTGCAGGGGTCGTTAAGTGGTTTGTTCGATGGATAAAGGTTAGGTAAATCAGTACAAGAACAAGTGATAAATTAACCCTGCTCTACCTAACCAACACTGTGTTCCACACACTCGCAAGTATATGAGATAGGTTTGTAAGTGGGTATCGTTCCTGCAGGGATTGACTGGTGACTACTAGTCTACTTGAGTCTATTAACTAAATAGACAAATTGAAAAGAAGGAACTTTCTACTCTACTAAAGCAATTTAAAGGTGCAAAATGAAATAATGACTAAGCTAAATTAAAGAGGTGATGAATACAACACTAAGCAAACTAGGCAAACAATGAGCATAACTAAACAACTAAATGGGCACATTATACTAAGGCAAGACATAAAGTACAATTGAAATTGAAAAGTAGGGCAATTGGCAATTAAGTATTATGCTAAGGTACAGTTGAAATTGAAAAGTAGGGTAATTGGCAATTAAGTATTATGCTAAGGTCCTAAGAAAAGAGCAATTGAAAGTGCACAACAAAGTAAGAAATTTTAAATTGTAAATTAAGGAACAAGTCGAAATAAACTAAGCAATTAAACTACACTAGTTAACTTTCTACCTCTAATGGATAGTTTAAATTGCAATACTGCTAACTATGGAAGAAAGAGCATTAAATATGGTGATAATGTAAACTACTCTAATTACTACTCTAAGAAAGCATTTAAATGTAACAAACTAACGATTGGAGAAATAAGCAGGGATATGAAGGAATTTACCATAAGTAAAAGATCCTACACTAGAGCCTATGAATATTCATAAATTTTCTATTTAAGAAAAGTAGCTTGTATGCTAGATCTAGAAGTTTAAGTTAATGTTTAAGCTAAAGCAATGAAATCAAATGAAAACCCACTACCAACTAATGCTTAGAAATAGAGAAAACACAAGAGTAAATGCAAGATTAATCACTAAGATGAAAAATTGCACTAAATCTATGAAACTAGTGAAACTAGGCTAAAATGAAAATGCAAGAAAGCTTGGATAAAAACAAGTAAAATGGATGTCAACTTATAGAGAAATGAAAACCCGATAACTTAAGACTAAATGATTACATTTTTAAAACTAAAATTAAAATAGGATTAGATTTAAGGTTGAATATGAAAGTAGAATGAGTACTTTTGACAAGACTAGACTCCCCTATTTAAAACTACAACTAAATTATGCCTACTACTATGTATTAGTAGGTGTGTTTCTTGAGTAATTTCAAATTTTCAGCTATGTCAAAGTGCTAACTTTTTAATCACAACCGTGGTCACCTTTCTACCTATACAAATTTGGTGACCGCAGTATTGAGGTGTCTTTGTTGCAGCTCGAAAACCACGGTTTACTTATTTTCATGTGTGACTATTTAACCGCGGTTGTTGCCCTCTAAAGTTGAAGGGGTGAAAACCGTGGTATTGATCTTCAAAGCTTGTAATTCTTAACCGCGATATTGAAGCAACTTTGACTCGTCTAGCTATTTATATTCCAGTCCTTAGCTCCTTCTACTTCTTCAATTAGCATTCAATCCTTGAAATTACCTACAAAATACGCCATAAACCATAAATCAAAATGCACCTGGCATAATAAATGTCAATTATGTTCAGTTCAGGGTTACTAGTGCATATATCTACCAAACGTCCTAATATATACTTAAGTACCTAAAAATCATGGATGAACATAAAATTTATACAACAACACATAAAACCGATCCCAATGGGACTAACATGGTCAAAATTGCTTAGAAAATAAGGGCAAAATAACTCTATGTAATAGAGTTATCATACCCCCAAACCTAGAGTTTTGTTAGTCTTGAAGAAAACAAGAGAGAAAAGAACTAACACACTGCCAATGGAAAAGAAAGCAAATTGCCAAAATAAATTAAGAACATTCCACATGTGCAAATGATGATTTAACTCAACAAACTAAACATGTGTAATCACTTGCTAATTTGAAAAAATGTAGAACTTGTTTAAATGGATGACTCATGTTGATAAGGGAAGTATTAAGAAAATGCCAATTCAATTTCAAGGTGACTAAAAATAAACGTGTCAACTTTCTCAAAAAAATCAGTTTCAAGTGTAGAAAGATAACAAAGACTTGTTTTAAGAAGCACTAGAATTACATGCAAATGAACATGCAAGGACATTTACAGGTACATGAAACTTAGCTAAAACATGATGAATCTTTAAGCTCTTATAATCCAAATTAAGGATCCCATAGGACTTGTAGGTTTGTAATGTAGGCTAGGGTAAAGGGAGGATATAATTTTGGATATGAGTGACTCAAATTCACTTTAGTCATTCATAACAATTGATAGGACCAGAACCCTTGAACAAAAGTTCCCATACACATAAAAATTAAACATCAGTTGAAGAACCAAAATATTACATGGAACTCTAAGGAGATCTTTTGGATTCTCCTTACAAAATGTGTATACAACAATGTAGGAATTTACTTAAATAAATAAGATTTTTTTTAAGAGAAAAGAGGAAAAATATTACAATAGGATTCAACTTTATTGTATCTATTTACATGAAGGAAATTGATACAGTATTTAATCAACAATAGTGCAATTTTTGAAATGATACACAAAAGACAGACTAAATCTAATACATCACATTTCAACATACTTCAATACTTGGGTCCAATTTTGACTAAGGTAAAAGGGCAACAAGATGATATTTCAATAAAGGAAGTGGTTTGATTGTGTGGGAGTTGAAGAAATAAAGCTTGAAGGCTCAAAAGGGGACACTAGGGTTATATTGAACTTTTGGGTAAGCTTTTCGGCTCGATCCGTCCAACAAGATGCCTAGTTCATTTCAAAATTCGACAATATAGTAATTCGGGGGTCTATCCTACCTAACTAGTGTCCTAACTAACCTGCACTAACCCATAAACATCCAATAGTGTAACTCGTACAAAATGACCAAAGATACTTAAATCACTTCCTTCTACACTGTCCCCCAGTTTTTAAAAATGTCAACACATTATATCAAATTAACTAAGAGATGAATAAGGCATTTAAATAATACTTGCAATCAAAATAGAGCATTAAACCAAAACTAGTCCAAGAAAAGCATATCTAAACAAGTGGTAGACATTGGGTAAAATTTAAAAAGTTAAAGGCCATAGAGTTTTCTTTTCACAAGTAATGCAACCCAATTTATCAAGACAATTTATTCAATCCCAAAACACCGACCAAACATATACATGCATAAGACACTACCTCACTTTCCATCTTATTAGACGTGATAAGATGCCACTCATCGTACCGCTCACTGTTGAGCACAGGAAACCAAAATAAAGTGACTAGAATATAAGCATAATAACAGAATAAGCCAAACTTGGATAATGCCGATAAGGCGTCCAAGTGCCAAATATATAAATAACAAACTAAGGGTTGACCATACCAAAATAGCCCAACAGTTACCTATTTTTCTTTAAAACTACCAACTATGTTGAGGGGTCAAACCAATCATCATCTAACCAAGTCCCCTCAACCAAAAGCATTATTCTAATCAGAGCAAGTAAGCTACTCAAATACTAAAGTATCCATCATGATGCAAAGAAAAATAAAATGGAAATATTGTGGAAATGTATCTCTCTCTCTCTCTCACGAAAGCATAATAATAAAAGGGTAAAGAAGGGGTAAAAGCATAAAGCATAGATAAAGAGTGAGGGTATTCTCAATGGGGTGTTTGGAATGGAGCTCAATCATCATCTTTCTCTTCCTCTCCATATATCTCGTACATGCCATTGTCGAAGTCTTTCATGTTTTTTTTTTTCGTTATCCCCTCATTATTCTTCATTGTTGCCCTTTCTTTCGTTGTCGCATTGTGGCGATTGTTGTTCGCCATGTAGAAAGAAGTACACTTTGCCATGCGGTAGTCCAAAATACCAACTTGGTAGAGATCTAGGGTGAATCCAAGTGTTGAGGGTAGTGGTTTGAAGGGCTTAGCCAATTAGGATCATGTTGTTGTGGAAGGCCATTTGATTGTATGTTCAATAAGCAAGAAGTTCTAGTTGCTTAAGGTCAGTTTGGGAAGAAGGGGCTTGAGCCGCCTATGAACTTCAACTTGAGGCCTCTTGACTTGGATAAGGCCGATTGAACTCATTAAACACGTTGTGTACATAATCCCTATTGATTGGCGAGCCCCTTTAGGTTGATCTCTTTATCACCTGTATTAATCTTGACACTTACATCCAAACACAGTTTAGTAATAAGACTGGAAATGGCAAAAGTGGATTTTGCTAATTTCAAATTCTTCAGAAAATCCAATAAATGATCCTTCTCAGATCAATGCTCAAACTCTCAAGTATCCCAAATACCAAGTAGGCTTTGCCATGTTGCACAAAACTAAGTGTGGTAGTCCCCATTATCCTACATAAGACAAAATACACACAAACCCTTGTAAATTTTCTCTATGCAATCCCGAAATTCTAATCTTGGTTGTATTGTATTCCTAATCAGATTCGCCACCACACAATCATGCCCAAATCTTAGCGTAATCAAGGCCCCCATGATCTGGATTTATCAAGTTCCCATATGATGTGCCATTGTGACGTGGAGCACCCAGCACATAATTAATATTTCTTTCACTCACATCCACCCACTTACGTCGTACAAAATAGTATCGTTCACCATTCCACTCAAAGTTTCTATGAAAGTTGTGGAGGAATTTGTAGTGGAATTCCTTTACAAGATTCAAGTAACCAACCTCTATTGATTCATTAAATTTTGCCCAGCTTCTCTTAATCAATTGACGATAAATTTCCATCTTAACCCCCACCTACGCATACCAACTCTTTGACACGTCAAATCTACGCTCAGGTATCACACCAACTTTGACCCGTCTCTTATAGATTTTGGAAACATTAAGACTCACAAAAATGTGATCATCATACTGACCACTGCCTCATTTTTTAGATTGCCTCGTGCCCTTTTTTCTCTTTTTACCGGTCGAAGCTGTAGACACTGCATTACCTTTCCCTTATCACTTGCCATTTATTCATTTTTTTTTCAATTATTATATGCTAGCGAGTACCAATTGATGAACAAATTCAACCACAACAACCAACAAAATCAATCAACAACAAATTTTTGTTCCAAAATCAAATAAGTGTAGAAGTTTAATAAATATATCACTTACAACCTTGGATTCAAGAAATGGAACAAAATTACCTGTAAAAATGCAAATTGAAAGCCCCTTTGATGATGCTCTTGACCAATTAACCTTTCAATCTTTGCTTTGGGGTGCTATAGATGATGATAGAGGAAGTTTTTGAGGATAAGGGGTGTTTGTACGGTTACCATAAGGGAAAAGGGAAGGAGAAGTCAGCTAGGAGAATAGAAAAATGGGTATTTTCAGAATTTTTTAGGTTAAAAACTATTTATACCTAGAGGATTCGAAACTGCGATTTTGAAATTTTAGGTCAAAAAATCTTCACTGCGGTTTATAACAGCTTCTGGGGTTTCCTTTTTTAAACCGTGGTGTTAAAAAATCCTTTTTTGAAAACAAAACCATGGTCTAAATGCCTTAGAAAAAATTTTGAAACAAAAAATCCAGACCTCTATTTTGACACGTGGTTTACTTTCTAGAGAATCAAGTTGGAAACAAACCACGGTTTTGAACATGTGAAAACCATAGTGCCAAAAAGTTAGAAAAAATTTTCATTTGAAACACTCTTTTGGACTCATCTCAAAATTAGATTTTCAAATTTCCCTCTTTAACAAACTTAACCACAATATAAAACACTTAGAAAATTTTTTAAAATTAAAACTTAGAAAACCGTGGTTTTAAAACTCGATTAACTTTATAGAACCTCAAATTAACTTTTAATCGCGGTTTAGAAATCATAAAAACCGTGGTTTAAAAGATTTAGAAAACTTTTCAACACCACACCTTGTTTAACCGCAATTTAAAATCGAGGTAAACTTTTTAGAAGCCCTAAATGGTTGAAAACCGCGGTATTGAAAATGGCCAAACTGCGGTTTGCCTTACAAAAAAAAAAAAAAAAATCCAGCATTTCTCAAACTCCTTCCTCAACATCCCTTTCATCTACAAGCATAAAAACATGAGATTAGAGAGTCATTCTAACACCATTCCAACCAAAACTATTTCAAACTAAATTTTAAGCACGAAATCACTAAAAATCAAGAAAATTAAACCTATCTAAACCTGAACCAGGAAAATATTAATAAGCAAGTGGAAGAGTGTTTTCCAAACTTGGGTTTCCTCCCAAGAAGTGCTCTTTTATAATCATTAGCTTGACTATGGCCATGATTGATCAAGTTGTTGAAAAGTGAACGGTTTCCCATCCCTCTTTAATCACTCCCGCATAAGAGAGTTTGAGACAATGGCCGTTGACCTTGAAGTTCCCCTCGCTTCCTTTTAGCTCTACCGCATCTTAGGAAAACACTTGCACCACATTGTAAGTCCCGCTCCATCTTGACTTGAGCTTTCTGTGACACAATTTTAACCTTGAATTGTACAACAACACTAGGTCTCTGGACTTCAACTCTTTCTTTGAAATGTGTTTGTCATGCCATACCTTAGTCCTCTCCTTGTAGATACTTGAGCTTTCATATGCTTCTCTTTGGAATTTGTCAAGCTCATTCAAATCAAGAAACCTTTTCTCACCCTCTTCCTTCAAATCAAAGTTAAGGCTCTTCATAGCTCAAAATGCCTTGTGCTCAATATCAACAGGTAGATGACATGATCTACCAACTTACAAACCATCCTATCCGGGGACATCCTGATAGGTGTTTTGAAAGTGGTCCTATATGTCCATAATGCGTCGTCAAGCTTCTTGGACCAATCCTTTCTTGACGAGTTCATTGTCTTCTCAAGTATTCTCTTCAATTCCCGGTTTGATCCTCCACTTGACCAGAGGTTAGAGGGTGATAATCTAGGGCAACCTAGTGGGTGACTCCATATTTGGATAAGATAGATTCGAACTAAGAGTTCTTGAAATTTGTTTCCCCATCACTAATGATGGCCTTCGGGGCTCCGAACCTCGAGAATAAGTTTTTTCTCACAAAGTTCACCTCCACTCGAGCATTATTTGTTCAGAGTATTGCGGCCTCCACCCACTTGGAGATAAAATTCACAGCAACAAGTATTAAATTTTTTTTTGTACGATGAAGAAAATGGCCCCACAAAATCAATGCCCCATATGTCAAAATCATTATGTTATTCAAAGGCATCTCATCCCTCTTGATCAATATTGCACGTTGGAGATACACTAATTACATTGGAGGATGAAACTTCTTGTATCTTTACATAGTGTTGGCCAAAATTGTCTACTTTGTAGCACTTTAGCTATCGTTCTTTGTGCATCACAGTGTCCTCCTACCGGTGAGGAGTGGCAATGGCAAAGTACACCTTGAACTTCTTCCTCTAGAATGCATTTTTTAATCACTTGGTCTTTGCACCGACGGTAAAGGTAAGGATCATTCATATATCGTATTTGACTTCTAAAGGAGCCTCTTCTTTTGATTTGAGCCCATGATTAAAGGGATACCTTGGTTACTAGAAAGTTCATGAAATCCGCATACCAAGGCATAGAACCTCAAACCACTAATAGTTGTTTCTCTGGGAAGTGATACTTAATTGGCACCTCTTTACCTAACTTCTCTATCGTCCCTTCGAATCTTGAGAGGTGGTTGGTCATGGTGTTCTCGCTACCTTTCTTATCCACCACTTCCCAGTCAAACTCCTGCAATAACAATATCTAATGTATAGAAGAGTCTCGGCTTGGCATCTTTCTTAGAAAGAAGATATTTTAGAGCCGAATGGTCAGTGTGAACAAGTCACTTTGCTCCCAATAAGATAAGACCTAAGCTTATCAAAAGCAAAGACAATTGAAAAAATCTCTTTTTCGGTGGTTGAATAATGAATTTGTGTCTTATTCAATGTTCTACTAGTGTAATATGCCACATGCAACACTTTATCGACACGATGGCACAAAATCGTTCCCAGGACATAATCGTTCATATCACACGTCAATTCAAAAGGCAAATTCCAATTAGAAGCAACTATTACCGGGGCAGTAATCATGGCATTCTTCAAATGATTAAAAGCATGCAAACACATCATTGAAATCAAATGGACTATCTTTTTGCAAACGAGCACACAAAGGTCTAGAAATAAAAGAGAAAATTTTTAATAAAACGCCAATAAAAACTGGCATGACCCAGAAAACTCCCCACATAAGAACTGCACATTAGTTGGAGGTGGCAATTTTTCAATGACTTCTTAGCTTGGATAATTTTAGTTCTATCAACTTCTATGCTCTTAGAAGAAATCCTATGACCTAAGACAATTCCCTCTTTGACCATAAATGACACTTCTCCCAATTCAAAGCTAAGTTGGTTTATTCACATCTTTTAAGTACACAAGAAAGGTTTTGCAAGCAAGAATAAAAAAAATCACCAAAAACACTGTGTATTATCCATCATGTCGTGAAAAATGGCAAACATATATTGTTGGTATGTGTTAAGAGCATTGCACAACCCAAAAGGTATTCACCGGTAAGCAAGAGTTTTATAAGGACAAGTAAATGTGGTCTTTCTTGGTTTTTCGGGGCATAACTATTCGGAAATAACCCGAATAACGATCTAAAAAGTAATGAAAAGCATGTCCCGAAAGTCTCTCAAGCATTTGATCAATGAATGGTAAAGGAAAGTGATCTTTTCTAGTGGCCTCATTAAACTTTCTAAAGTCTATGCATGGGTCCTGGTCACTATCCTAGATGATATCAACTCGTTATTCTCATTCACTACGACCATCTTCCTTTCTTTGGTACCACTCGCGTCGAGTTCACCTATTTGCTATTACTTACGGGATATATGATATCGACATCTAAGAGCTTAAGAACCTCCTTTCAAACTACCTCTTGTAAGGTGGGATTTATTCTATATTGAGGTTGTCTACAAGGTTTAAAGTCACTATTAAGGAGGATTTTGTGTATACAAAGACTTGGGCTTATTCCTTTTTTGTCGTCAATGCTCAAAACAATAACCTACGATGTTTTTTCAACACAACAATTGATTTTTCCTACGATGTTTTTCCAACACAACAATTGATTTTTTCAATCAACACTAGAAAGTAAAGAACACATGATGATAGGATAAGACTCATAATTACCACGAAAAACATATTTAAGATGTGAAGGGAGTGGTTTAAGTTCAACTTTGGGGGGTTTGTTGGTCAAAGACCCTCGTATACCTATGCTCCTTGGAATTTGTTCTCTCACTCTTTTGTTCAAGTCTTGATCACCATTGTTCATACCTTCTTGTTTGTCTTCACCGAGTTCCGTATCATTATTGGCTTGCAAGCACGTCAAGCCCATGGGTTGCTTCCATACAAAAATCATCAACTAGATTATCAATCAAGTCACATCTCACTACATCGTCATGAATTGAAGGGAATTTCAATGAATCAAAAATATTGAATGTAATAATGTCCTCGTTGACTCTAAATTGCAATTTTCATTGGACATCAATGATTGCTCTCCTAGTAGCCAAGAACGGTCTTTCTTGGATCAACGGAGTCACCACATCTCCCTCCATGTCTAACACTATAAAGTCCGCGGGGAGGAACACTTTGCTCACTTCGACTATTATATCCTCCATGATCCCTACTAGTTACCTTATCCTTCAGTCTTTGTTAGTCAGTTTCAAAACACCTCCACTCAATCTTTTGAATGTAGCATGAGGCATGAGATTGATTAAGGCTCCGAGATCACATAGTGCTCTATTAAAGGTTACACCTCCGTATCTCACAAGGGATTGAGAATGAGCCTGGATCCTTCAATTTTGGAGGGAGGTTCTTTTGGATTATAGTGCTACACCCTTCGTTCGAATACAATATCTCATCTCCCATCAACTTTCGTTTGCTTGTGACAATTTACTTCATGAATTTGGCAGCTAAGCATATTCTCCAATGCCTCCATGAAAGGAATCTTTATCTCAATCTTCTTGAAAATTTCTAGGAACCTCTTGAGTTTTCTTGCCTTTTCACCCTCTTTCATCCTTTGCAGAAACGGGACCCTAACTTGTTTGGTCAATGATACTGCAGGATCTTTGCATTCATTTGATTGTTTGAGGGACTTAGTAGGTATTTCACTTTCTTCAACCATGTCCTTTGAAGACTCCTCCTTTTCATTCCCATTATCTATACCTTTCTTACCTTCCACCTTGTCTAAATTTGAGTATGCAATCACTCTTACTTTTAAGGCCTTACCACTCCTAAGGGTTACCACTTGTACTTGTTCCTTAGACACTGATCCTTGATTATCCCGCGAATTAAGAATGATGCCACTCAGTAATGCTCCTACCTATCTCTCATTGTCGTCTAGCTAATTATCCCAATTGAATCTCCAAGTTTCGCATAGTGGTCCTCAATTTCTCAATCTCTCTTTTTTGATTCTCCCTCAAGTTCTCATTCTCCCTCTTCAAAGTTTCCAACTCTCCTCAAGTTCTCCTCTTGTGAATAGTCATTATATGTATGGGTAGGTTGGATTAGAGGCCTTGGTGGTTGAGAGTGATATGGAGGGTTTAGTTGAGGTTGAAACGTTGGAGCATTTCTTTGGTGGGGTGGTTGATATGGTCTTGAAGATGATGCTTGATTTTGGTAGTTTGATGGAGGATGATTGGGTTAAAAAGATAGATTTTGTGTGTTGTTTAAGTTGCTCCCCAAAAAATTTGGATGATTTTACCAAGAAGAGGTATAGGTATTTCCATAAACTCCGGAAGAGTTTCTTGAGCTTGATGGTTGGTTTGAGATATATTGTTCTTGCTCATTCGAATTTGTGGAAGCTTCACATCTCCCATTAAAATGATTGTCATTGCAAAAATCACAAACAAGTGGTGTTATAGGCCCCGAAGACACAAAATTCACCGGATTTGTTCTACCAAATTGTTCCATCACTCTTGTCAAATTTGCTATTGCATTTATCATGAAAAGATGTTGAGCTAGCGCCGCATCATTTTGCTTCAAATTCAAAACACCACCTTGTTGAGTTTGGGCTTGTTGAGCTTGTTATATTTGTGCACCAGTAATGAGCAATTAGACCATGATAATAGTAGTTCAAGGCCATCCGATTTAATAAAGCTTGAGCTTCTTCCAGTGTCTTAAAGGACAATGATCCCCCACAGAAGCATCAACTATAGACCTCATTTTTGAAGCTACCATTGTAAAATGTTTGAATTTGGAGCCACAACGGTATAGCATGGTGCGAGCACTTCCTTAATAGCTCTTTAAAATGCTTCAGTGATTCACTAAGCCCTTCTCCCAGCATCTTGCTTGAATGATGTAATCTCATTCCGGAGTTTACCAGTCCTCAATGGTAGGAAGTGTCTTGCTAGAAACTCTTGGGCTAATTGATTCCAAGAGGTGAAGGTTCCCTGTTCAAAAGATTGGAGCCACCATTTTCCCCTATCTCTTGATAAAAATAAATAAGCTTCTATCCTCACACAATCTGGGTGCACGCCATTATGCTTGAAAGTGTCAATGACCTCTTGAAAGTTTATCAAATGTATGTACAGGTCCTTATTTGGGCCTCCCCCAAACATGGCATGAGCTTAGAACATTTGTATCAAGATGGGTTTTAATTTCAAAGTTATTGGCATGCACGAGCATTCAGGCGATGCTAGAATTGGCCCCTTCAAAATTTGGTGTTGTATAATCCCTAAGGGTCGATCATAAGAATTTCCACCATTCCCATGATTACCAAATTCTCCATTCAACTCATTACCATTGCCATTTCCATTTCTATTATTATCACCACATCTTCTTGATCAGCTTTTGGGTCATGCCTAGTATTCTCATTAAAAGCTCGATCATGTAAGTGTGTAGACTTGTTAAATCCTTGTATGGCCTTAAACAGGCTCCTAAACAATGGCATGAAAATTTGATAAGACTCTTGTTTCTAATGGTTTTAAGGTAAATGAATCTGATAGATGTGTCTATAGCAGATTTCATGGAAATGTTGGAGTCTCGATTTGCTTTTATGTTGATGATATGTTTATTTTTGGTACTGATGAAACTGTTGTTAAACAAACCAAGTCTTATTTTGATATGAAAAACATGGGTAAAGCTGATGTTATTTTGGGTATTAAATTGACTAAATTTAACAATGGTTTCATGCTTTTTGAGTCGCATTATGTTGAAAAAATTCTTAAAAATATTAACCACTTTGATTTGGATTCTGTGAGTACACGTTATGATCCTAGTATGCATTTGAGAAAGAATAAAGGTGATACTGTCTCACAAACTAAATATGCCAAAATTATTGGGAGTGTGATATACACACTTTATAAGCTCACCTATATGAGTGTGGAAGTGGGGGCCGCTTCCTATGAGACTAACGGGTTCATCTCTAAAGCACTCATGAACATCCAAGTAGGGTGCATGGCCCGAAAAGGCACCAAACCTAGAGCTTACAATGGATCATAGTCTAACATGAGTTCAGCTATAGGAGTGTGTTTCAAGGAGGAAGGGTTCAAGACTTTTGTCAACTGTCTTCCTTATACTTTTTTGTTGAATGCACTAAGTGCGATTCAAGTCCAAAAGACGTTGTCATTTATGTGTTAGATTTCTTTACTCAGTACCACTTTATTCTTTTGAGTCATGTGGGGGATTGTTGGAAGTTTGCCTCCAAAATATAATTTCAATAAAATTTGATTTTCCCTCCAAATTGTGTTTTCTCTTTTTTGTGAAATCTTTATTCCCACAGTGGAACTTTGTGTTGGTTGCTTTCACATTATATGAGTTTGCTATTTTGTCAATGTGCAACACTAGTTGAGAGTCTAGACTAGACTCTTATGCATGGTTGATGGTTTGGAAATTTTCCTCAAACACACACGAGGGCACCCGGCACGGTGTGGCACAACATGGTGTGATGTGGTGCGTACATGTGAACCATTTGAGTTTTACTTCTGTCACGTTTTTCTTTCCTATATTTTTATTACCTATTCCGTGTGAACTTTACTTACGGTTTCTATCTTTTCTCCCTAGGTAGATGGATTTCCTTTCTTGTTTCGTAAGGCACCTACTTTTTCTCTCAAGGCAGTATTATTACTTTCAATTTCTGGCCGAATTTATTACTATAAATAAAGGCCTTGAGGGCCTCTTCAATACCACCGAAATAACTCTGTTCTTCTCTTCTCCTTGGTACTGAGTAGTCCAGTTTTGAGCTCAACCTTGCTTGCGAGTGCACGCGACTTCAATACCACCGAAATAACTTTCTTCTTCTCTTCTCCTTGGTACTGAGTAGTCCAGTTTTGAGGTCAACCTTGCTTGCGAGTGCACGCGACTGAGGCTGGGATCTAAATCCTGGAGAGTGACCGCCCGATGATCCTATTTGCATCAGTAGATTACGATCCCGTGGGGGGAGAAATCACTTTCAAGGACAATGATTACATGCCTTGGCAAACTCTGTTCTGCTTTTAATTATTTTCTGTCCAAATTTTCTACCAATCTTGAAAGTGATTTGTCTATCGCTGTGATGGACAACATTGGTGTTCCTAACATGTCCAAATTGTAACTGTTTAATGGAAAGAATTACAAACGCTGGTCTAAGAAGGTTATCTTTTACCTGCAAACCCTCAAAGTGGATTATGTCCTAAAAATGTTGTCTTGTATCTCTTTAGTCAACTTAAAAACATAATGTTGTCTGTTACCTCTTAAATGATTTAGCTAATTAATCATCTAAAGTTTATCTTTCATCCAATTCTTTTTACCTTTAGTTTGAAAAGAATATTCATATAATACAAATGGCTACCAAAATTGTACTATTCACATCCCATAATTTACGATAAAAATATACCTTTTCCCTTTCAACTAAGTTCCAATTTTAAACTAGATTATCAATATTTGTGCTATAAAAACAAAATTTACATATGAGATATATGGTATATTATATGTTAAAACAAACATTTTTATTAGAATTATTAATTAAGAAAAAATTGTCCTATTTACGAATAAATATTTGATTATGGTAAATTTTATAATGATTTATAAAATCATTTTTTCAAATATATCTCTAATGAAAGAAGGCATGATATGTGATAATTAACCATATAGTATCACAGAAGATCGAAATAAAGGTATTTTTAATTATTATTATTATTTTGCTTTATCTTATGAAACTAAAATAGAATACAAATAATTAACCACTTAGTATAAGAATTCTTTTAGTTTAGGTGTACAAAGTATTATTACCCACTTAGCTCAATGATAAAGTGTTATTAACCCTTCTTTGGGCGGCTATATAGAGTAAGTGCTAGATAGGGAAAAATACCCTTTTAGTCACTGAACATTTTTATTAAAATACAAAACCGATTCCTAGACTTTAATTTGTTCTATTAGACCTTAAATTTTTTTCCATTGTCAAATTGATCCCTAAATAGTGGCTCAACCCAAAAAGTTAAACATTGACCACCAAAGCAAGGGTCAAAATGGGTAATTTAGTAATGTTAAGACATGAACAAAAAAAAAATTGTTTCTTTTGCAAATAATTGATATTATTTGTTAAATAATATTTGATTAATAGGGTTCAGAATATATAGTTAAAATATTCACGAATGGGATTGATGTCACACATGAGAAAGCAATACGAATTCAGACGATTCGGTGACAAATGTTATTTGGTTAAATATTATTATTCCCCAAATAATAATTTACATTATTCATGTTTTGTCCTATTCCTTATTTATCCTTTCATTATTTGTCCTATTTATTATTTACATCCTCCAAATTATTCACTAATTAATTTTTCAATCCATCAAATTAAGCGGTATTGAAGCTTTTTACAATTGATCTTTACGCTTAAAATTGTTTATGCATGAACATTAATTAGATTAACTACAAAATTATCGGGTATCCAGGTTGAATTAGTTACATAAATGAATGGTACAAGGAAGAACATAAAAGTTAAAATACTTATAAATCTAGGAACTGTATCAAACTGTAAACCGATAATACATTATTAGGATTGAAATGCCAACAAGACAACTTGTAAAACTCATCAACCGAACTAGTTAAATGAGGTGTTAACGGCCATTAATTAGAAATTCAACGATCAGACCTCCGATCATTCTTCACGATCCAATGTGAATAGTGATTTAAAACAAACTTCTTAAAATATTATAAAGAAAATAAATAAATGGTGATTCAATTAATTGTGGAATTGTTTGTATTTCTAAATAATAGGTGTCATTATTTGCAATCCAAATAGTTATTTCAAAATAATATTTAGTATCTAAACTAACAATTTGACATTTTTGATAAGCTCCACAGAAAAATTTCGCTAGTAAGTAAAATTTTTTGCTCATTACAATTATTATGACAAAGTCTTAGTAATACCAAATTTTTGGCATTCAAGCTCGGTTCTATTAGGTGACCTTGTATCTGACAGTTTAGCACCTTTCCTAGATAACCATAATCTTTATGAAGCCAAATTTTTGTTCATTTTCACATCATTGAAAGTCCAACAAAAAATCATGCTCATGCTCATACCAAGTAACAAATTACAACTGACTAAAATTTTACGTTGCCAATAGGAAGAGAAAAATGGTTAGCAGATAACATTTTCCCAAGTAAGGCATATGATATCAATTATAAGGAGCAATATACCCTCAACTCAACTGGTACAAATCTCTCGACTGGAATTCTTCTCATTATTTGAAACAAGAAGTCTCAATTGCCCTAATAACTCTTCTACTATCCATCTTCATTCAATATCAGTGTATTGATCAATAAGCTGCTACTGGTGGTGGTGCTAATGATGATCATTTTTTGGTTACATCATGTAGAACAAACCATAGTCTTTTCTTGACGAGAACTACCCAAAGTTCCAGAACTTTATGTCCTTCTTTGAGTTTGTTATTAGACACTACAGAATTCCAGCCTTTGGTCGCCACATAGCCTTGTTTATTCCAAATCATCAAGCCAACAGGATGAAATTCGAGCTTTGTATCGATTAACTCTACAGAGAGATAAGGTAGCAGTGGTTACTCCTCTCCACCTTTCATCAGGTGAGCCACTTGATCAGTGAGCAGAGCCTTTTCGTCGTTGTTAAGAAAATCCCTATTATCTGACCTGGTGGAATGCAAAAGCTGTCTTGCATTGGATGAAGATCACGGAAAGACAGGCTTTCATATCACCAAAATCTTTTTTTATTCGGTCTTCCCCTTTTTATTTCTTTGATTTTATTCTTGAGTCCAATGGGTAAGCCTGGATGTCTCTGAATCACTGAAGTCTTCCTCATCTTAGCTTCTAATTCAATCTCAGAATTCTTGTTGTCACTTTTTCTTTTTTGCTCAATAATACTTCGATTTAGCAGTTTTCTGATCCACAGTATGTTGGTCTTATACCTCGTCCTCCTCAAATAGTAGTGGAACCACAACAATAAATAAATAAATAAATAAATAAAAAAGAATCCTAAAGCTAAAACAATAAGTGCCCGCGTGTGCACTGTGTTTTAGAGGCGGTGAATGTTTTGTTTTATTAAATAGACACGTGACCCAACAAAAGTATGCAAGGGAATCTGCTTTGATAGCCTTGGGGTACATGCATTTTTGAGAAAAATAGTCAGAATATTTTTTTCTCTTGTTTTGGCAGTAGCGACTCATATTTTAAGGAGAAAGTCAACAACTTTATGCTTCATCTGCCACTGAATTTTGTTCTATTCGAAGTGAAATTTCAATATAATATTTTTGGTAGTGTAAGCTACATTTTATATGATCAAATTGTTATTTTCTCTTGTCTATTGATTGTATTTTATACCTGTAATTTGGATTGTTGTGTACCGTCAAATTATTTATTTCACTTTTAATAATGAGTAGGGGAGTATTTCAGTTTTACGTGTTTACTGGAGACTCGTCATTGTTCTGTACTCAGTAATCTGTTAATCGTGGAATATTCCTGAACTAGGTTCTGTGGTTTTTACTCTTCACATTGAAGGAGTTTTCCATGTAAAAATTTCGTGTGTTTTGTGCTTTTTGATTTTATCTATTAATTTATTTACTATTTGGGTCAGTTCTACGATTTATTCAAGTGGTAAAAAAAATTTATTCTGGGAAATTATTCCATTGTACATTCCCTTTTTTTCCAACAACTAGTATCAAAGTAGGGTTATATCTGCTCGAGATTTTTTGATTGATTGAATATAGAACCCAATTATAGTAGGATGATTAGCTTGAATGACCCTAACTATAATAAATGCAAGGGCAAAATGAAGGATTTACAATTTGTAAAGAAGCTACACTTACTGTTATTCTCTGATGAGAAACCTAAATCCATGTCAGATTCAGATTGAATTTTTGAGCACAAAATGATTTCTGGCTGCATTCGAAAGTGAGTACATAATAATGTTTTGAATCACATCGCCAATGACAATGTAATACACTAGAACCCTGTATGAGAAGTTTGAGTCCTTGTACATTTCAAAATCAAGCAATAACAAGTTGTTCTTATTGAAACAAGAAATGAATTTGATTACAAGGAATGATGTTCTATTTCTGAATACGTGAATGAGTTTCAAGGGTGTTTTGACAAGCTGTCAGGCATGGGTGTTAGATTTGAGGATGAAATTATGGGATTTTGGTTGATAAATACTCTACCGGATTCTTGGGAGAATTTTCGTATCATATTAATTAATTCTGCTCCTGGTGGTACTGTGACCTTGAGTTATGTGAAGAAAGCCTTTTTGAATGAAGAGGTAAGACGAAGAACTCAAGGGGCATCAACATTACAGTTCGAGGTGTTAATTACAGAAAATCGGGAGAGGGGTAGAAACAGAGATAAAGTAGAATCCAGCATATGCAAGAGTAGGGGTAAATCGAAGTCAATGTACGAGAATCCTAAGTGATATCATTGTGGCAAGAAAGGACACATCAAGAAAAATGCTTGCAACAAGTTGAAAAGAAGAACAGAGATAAACAAGAAAAAAAGGGATAGTGATAGTAATGATCGTGTTGCTACCATTATTATAGAGGATTTGGTGATTATCTTGGACAAAAATTTAATCAATGTTGCCAATGATGAATCAAATTAGGTCGTCGATAGTGGTGCCTGCTGCCATGTGACATTAAGAAAGAATTTCTTCACATTTTATACTCTTGTGATTTTGGGGATATTAAAGATAGATAATTATATCAATCGAAAGTAATTGGCTTAGGGACTAAAATATTGAAGACCTGCACTGGGTAACATTGGCTTTTAGAAATGTCAAACATGCACCGGCTATTTGCCTATATATGATTTCTACTGGTATGTTGGATGATGAGGGTTATATTAGTAGCTAAGGTAATGGGTTGTGCAAGATAACTACAGGTTCTTTGATTGTGGTTCGTGGAAAGAAAAATTTGGGATTGTATTGGATCAAGGCTTTCACGTACATTGATAATGGATCAATACAATTGAAAACAACGCCTCTTTAGAGTTATGGCACAAAAGGCTTAGCCACATCAGTGAGAAGGGACTTAGATGTTTGGCAAAGAACCTGAAATACATTCACACTGACAATAGTGGCAAATATCTTGGATTATTTGATGACTACTGCAAAAAGCAGCGTATAAGACACTAGAAGCGTCTCCCAAGACTCCTTAGTTGAATAGCCTGCCAGAAAGGATGAACAGGACATTGGTGGAGCAAGTCAGATGTTTGTCTTCTAAAGAAAAATTGCCACATATATTTTAGGGTAAGGCTTTATATACTATTGTACATGTTATTAATTTATCTCCCGCAATTACTTTGCAAGTTGATGTTCCTAATCATGTGTGGTACAACAAGAAGGCATCCAAAGCTTTTGTGCATGTACCTAAAGATGAGATGTCCCAGTTAGAGGTCAAGACTAGACAGTGCATCTTTGTTGGCTATGGTCATGATGAGTTTGGCTATATATTTTATTATACTGGCTTCCAAGAAACTTGTGAGAATTCTTGATGTTATCTTCATAGAGTATCAAATCATTTAAGATATTAGCAAGAAAGAGAAGTCAGAGTCTACAAGTACTGATAGGTTGGTAGACATAGATCCAATTCCTAATTCTGTGACACGTGGCTCGACATAGCTGACGATGAAGATCATGATAAAGTACAACATCAGGATGATCAAGGTGAGGATGATGCTGACTATATTGCTAATGAGGCAGATGATCGTACTGGTGGAGTTAATGAATATAAAGTTCTACTAAGGAGGTCGACAAGGGTTATGTAGACACCGAACTTTGACATATTTTTACTGTTAATGGTCAAATTGAGGCAGATTTTTAATTTTTTTAGATTTTCGAGACAAAGCCCGAATTTTACAAAAAATTGCATTTTTGGATAAAATAATCATTTTTTATGTTAAGGACGAGATGGTCTTTTTGGTTTTCAGTATTAATCACATCATATCAACACTATACTCTCATGGTCTGCGATAGATCAACTACAGCTAACCCAACCCTGTCTCCTAAAACCCACACCTTCAGACATAACCTCACACCTCTTTTTCCTTTTTATTCTCTTCACAACTTCTCTACCCAGATATTATCAATATCTATTCTCATTTTTCTCTCTCTTTCTCATACGTTTCTCGCCTTATTCCTATTTTTTTACACAATTCCTTTCCTAATTAATTCTTACTCTCAACAAAAAACAAAGGACGACATTTTTAATCAAGGATTATGGCACTTTTTTTTATCAGAGACTTCCTCCTATTTCAAAAAATTCTCCCCCAAAAAACCAAGTCAAGAACAGTGGATTCAAGTCATGAATGAAAACTTGCCACTACCTTGAATTAATTTCGATAAGGCAAGTGTATTTTTTCATTGTTCTAGTCATTTTTTAGTGGTACTATTTTTATTTTTATAAATCATATTATTGATGTTGATTAATATATCTTTATTGTTGATTTTGATAAACTTATAGTTTATTTATGAATTATGTGCTAGCAAGGAATATATTTTGTGTTTGATTTATATTGTTTGGTTGAGTTTTGGTTTGTGAAATTATGAAAACCCTTCTATCCGAACATCTTTTAACCACTTTTTGGTCGCAACCAATTGTTTTGTCCCCAAAATCGAAATCTACATGAAAAACTGAAATTCAAATTTCGTGTGTCTTCAACAAGATTTAAAGCATATACCTCAAAAAAAAAAAAAAACTCAAAAAAAAAGAAAGGATAAAACGCAGCCATGGCTACTGTAATTGGTTGAAGAAGACAATTTGTTTTTAAGAATTAAACTTTTTCCCCCCCAAAATTTTCCTAGTTTTTAATTCAACCATAGCAAATTCAAAGATACCCAAATTAGTTCTTAAATGTTTAGATTTGATTGGGTTTTGGGCCTTCTTTAATTAATGATTTGGGTTGGGTTGCATTTTTGCATGATGGGCCACATGGTTTTGCTGCAAAAAGCTTAATTTGTGTTGGGAAAACTCACTGTGGACTGGGCCAATGAGATATCTAATTAAATGGGTCATAGACTTATGACTTGTTTTGTCTCTTGGACATTTGACAGTTTTTTATATGTTGGGTTTAAATTTTGTTTGAGTTAGTTCAATAGAAAATGGGTTGGACTTCTATTAATTTACTTTTAGAATTATTTAAGCTGACTTTTCTATAATTACATTATTGTAGCCCTAAGAACTTTTGTAATTGGACCAACAATTGTGTCAAATTGCATTTCAGCCTCTTAAATTTTTAAATTGCATTTTGGCCCCTAAACTTTATTAAAATTATATTTTAGTCCCTAAATTTTGCTAAAATTGCATTTCAGTCCCTAAACCTTACTGAAATTACTTTCTAGTCCCTAGACTTTGCTAAAATAGAAGTTTTGGTCTTGCACTTCTGAAATTACAATTTCAGTCCTTGGACATTGCTAAAATTGCAGTTTTAGTCTTAAACTTTGCTAAATTGTAGTTTTAGTCCCTAAACTTTGCCAAAATTATAGTTTAGCTCCCTAAACTTTGCTAAAATTACATTTTGTCCCTAGGCTTTGCTGTAATTACATTTTAGTCCCTAAATTTTGTGAAAATATATTTTGACCCTTAAAACTTTCTAAAATTGTAGTTGGGTCCCTAAACTTTCTTATGTTGCATTTGTTGACCATTAAACTTCTTGGAAATTGTATTTTGATTCCCAAAACTTGTAGTTTTTTAATTAAGTCCCTAGAGGTTTAGATTGGTTCTAATTGAGTTCAGCATAGAATTATAATTTATGGTTTCTTACATTTTTTCCATTTTATTTGTATAGAAACTTTGCGAGTTGGTCTCTAGAGTTTATATTTTGTTTCAATTAAGTTTTTCTTTTCTTTTCAATCATTTAGCTCCTTTTTGATATTTTGACCTAATTGTTTAGTTGTTTATATTCTTTTTTTATCCTTATTTTTGTTCGAGTCATGATTATTTATCTTTAGTCTTCTTAGAATTGTCAGTGTTGGGATAAAAGGGAGGGGGTACCTTTTAACCCGTTTGTTCATCTTTAATTAGAGTTAGAACCACAAACACTTTTGTGCTGCAAGAGGTACATGTCTAAACTCTCTTATGTGCAATATGTGTTTTTACTTGCTAATTATTTATTTCGCTTTATTTAATTTTTGTTCATTATTTCTCTTTCTTAGAGTATTTGCATAGGATAATGCCTTATGTAAGTACACATAGATGTTGACCCAGAGATGTTTTCGTAAAAGAGGCTTATGCCTATTGTAATATATAGGTACGTGCTATGTGTTAACTGCTTTTGGTAGGATTTGCATGCTAGAATATTATATTTTATGTTCTTATGTATTTTATGTGCTTTTATGTTTTTTATTCTATTCTAGTATGTTTAGTTTTATAAATACTTTCTGTGCATGCTATTATTGAAAATTTCTCCTCTTGTGTTAGTCGGATGTTGACACAGTGAGTTCTCCCATTCCCCGTGCTTCCTATATATATATATATATTCTATATTTATTTCGCTCGCTTTCATTTTCATTCTATCCAAACTTAATATAAATTTGGATTAATTTGTGGAAACATGAATTAAATATCGCAACTGGTTTTTGCCAGGGATGAAAGGGTGCCTAGGTTGCCTTTAGAGTAGTCTAACTTTCCCTTTCCTCAATAAGACTCTGGAACCTTTTTCTTTTGTTTTCGTAGATTAAGAGTTATCTAGTTTCAGGTTTTCCACTTACTTTTACTTATTTTTATTTGTCTATTTTACTTCATTTTTTGTGTTTTAAATCTTTTTCCTCATCCTCTAGAAATTTCCCTTTCCCTTAGGTTTAAGTTAGTGTCCCAATGCACTTCATACACCGGGTGGCGACTCCATTACTCATTTATTTCTTTTTCAAAAAACCCTATTCTAGATTATTTTTTAGTCTTCTAACATCGCCTTTAAAAATTCCAATTTAGACCCTACTTTTATACTATTCCTATAGCTAATTATTTATTTTTATACTTATCATTTTATTTTTCCTACCAAATGGAAATTAGGGTGCGAAAACTTGGTGACTCCAATGGGGATATTAAAGAGTCCAAGCACTTGATTTAGTCATGTTTCCTAAATTTAAACCTTCTTTACATTAGTTTGGATATTCGTATGTTATTTGCCCCTATGTGTTTATTTTGTTGCCTTTTTTCTTGACATGCTTTGTTTATTTATTTATTGTGGGGCTATCGGGGCTAGAGGATAGAATAATCCAATATTTTAAAGCCTCCAACATGTTATAAAGGTAATTAAATCCCACCGCCTCCAAGAGACACATCATGTTTTACTCATCTACATAACTCAGTCAGTGCCAACCCACTTTCCTTTTAGGATTCAGATCTCATGTAGGTGTGCGGGTACAAATCTAGATGTTGTGCGCTTGTACCGATGTTGAACGAGTCCAACTTGAACCACTGACCTGGGACCTATGAAATTGATGAAAATGCTACTTTTTTGGGTCCCTCAGTTTGAAGGTTCGGGAACCATAAACTTTTGTGGAATCTAGATTGCATTACTAAACCCAAACTCATGCAACATGTAGATTACCCATATGATAGATTCTCACAGATCCCTAATAGTACACTAAGCACGAGGAGGGGGGAAAATTTCTTTGTATACTTTTACTTTCACAATATTTTGGTTTTCTCATTTTACTCTCTTTATTTATTGCTTTTTGCATCTCATGAGCCCTAGAATAAAAGGCTTTGGGGAAAGTGCTCTTCTAGTAAGTCATTTCCAATCCCCTAATTTTGCACGTTTAAATTTCTATCTCTTGCATCTTATATCTCAAGAATCAAAATAGCGTTATAGTTTTATTTTGTAAATTCGAGAGTTTAGATGTGTTATCCCCAAGATTTCCTTGCCATACTCATACCCTTAGATTGAGTTATTGTAAATGAGGTAAATTTAAATAGTTCTTTCCGAACAATTCTATCCTCTCTTCAATTTTGTACCCCTATAGGATTATCTTTGTAAATTCGTCTCAGTATTGACAAAGTTGTATCTTGGGGGACATTGCATTTCACCTTAGGCTTACCAAACTGCTAAATGGTGCACCAAGTGCAAGTTTCAATTCTTGCATTTTTTTACTCACCTTAATGACTGGCATCATGCATAAGCTATAGACTAAATACTATTTCGGATATCCCATGGTAGGAATAAGCCTTCCCTTTTGTCTTGGGTATATAACATAATAAGACGTGCACATTTATATATTTTGTATCATCCAAAAAGGTAGTGCACAAGGTAAAATTACAAATAAAGGATCTACTTCAAAATCAAGAGGTATGAGGGCTCAAGTCAAGTACTAATTTAATTTAGTTAGAATATGAGGATTTAACAATCATCTTTTGATCATTTTAAGAAGGCGGTAAAATCCCCAAGCATGTAGACACTAAGTTCAAAATTTAAATGAGCGTACACACCTTCAAGAACAAATAGTCAAGGCCAAATTTTAATTGCAAATAACTCATAAACTAAGTAAATTGCTAAGTGGTTCAAGGTGATCGGGCAAAAAGTCAAATTAGTGATTGGATTGGATCAATTCTTAGTAAACCACCTAAACTATTCAATCCATTCGAGAAAAAGTATCTCATAGACTCCATGCACAATGAATAAGATAGTGGTCAACAATTTACAAGAAATATGACGTGTCTCGAGTCTTTTGAGTGAATTCTCTATTTTTGTTCATGAGCCATTTGAAATACCCAATCCGTTTGGATATAGTTCTCCCAGGACTCCATAACCCATTGGTAAAAATAGTGATTATCTTCTTACAAGTAAATATGATGTGTTTTCTAGTCTTTTGTTTTCCTATTTTACATGACCCGTCGAATGTGTCCATCCCATCATAATCCTTTCTTTGAGTTGTATACATTTTTAATCCATTCATTTCCCTTGTTTACTTCTTCATAAGTCACATAAATTGATCAATCTATTTGGAATTTCTCCTATTATCCAAGAATGTCTCCAGAAAAATGAAACTACGACACTCCTTAGTAGATGATGTGCGGTGGATCAAGCGAATTGATAAGTGGGTAGGTTGGGTCCATTAGGTATTGCATAGTACTAACCCTAGAGGATTGCATTTTCATCCTAGGCCAGCCCTTGGCATTAGAAGGGCTCCCATATAGGATGTGCGTATTGATTTTCAATTTTGTTTACTGACTCAATTTATTTTCTTTTTTCCCTTTGTTTTCCCTTCCCTAACCTTCATCTAAAAGTTGTTAAAAAAATAGATTTTTTAAAGGAAATTTTGTTTGTATCTTACTTTGGTAAAGTTGGCAAAGATTTTTAAAATACAAGGGTATTACTTGAAATTTCATGGATTCCCATGATCCATACTCAATCTTCGCAAGTACGGCAATAAAAATCAGTCTGAGAACAAAATCCATAGCTCTTGCTATTAAGTTGCAGTTCTGGGGTCAAATTCATCCTTTGCAAAAATGATATGCTTTGAAATTTTCAAATAAGTACATTGCTTTTGCATGAGTGATTAATTCATTATAGACATCGTGTGTTCAACACATTATTATTTCAAAAATTTTGTGTTTTTCACCATTAGTACGTAGTTATATTTCATGTAGTGTGAATATTTTTCTCTTGTGCGGATCATGGAATGAGTCTTGAGGAACAAGATTGAGATAAAAATCCCATATTTATGTTTTGCATGCAATGCTTGCCCCTACATTTAACTATCTACATTTATTGCATGGGCTTTAAAAATTTTAACCTAGCCATTTTCATGAGAGAAAATCCAATATTCAAATACTATCTACCCTTAGCTAACTTGCTGAACTCCAGATTTGGTAGATAGAGCTCGATCAATTACCTTGCCAACCAAACCCCATACTGGGGCAAATTTTGTGAAGATAAAATTTGTCTAGTTTGATTCCTGTCACATCTATTTGAAAGTAGAATGTGTTCTTTCTTGCAATTGTTATGGGAATGTAGGATGATGCTTTGAGCATTCGTTTTTCTATCCAAACACAATTTACCCATTATTGTCCCCTTTGAACTATCAGATATGATAGTGTATTCATTTCAATAGATTCCTTGATGATCACACCCTTACACTTGGGGGGGACATAGATGACGAAATTGAGTAAGTCAAGTCCTGACCATACATTACTTACATTGATTGCCATGAGAGTTTAGAATGATTTTTTGTCATAAAGTGAGCAAGTGTAATAAAATGTTTATATGTTCATTGCTAATTTTAGAAAGTTTTGAAGCCTAAAGCTTAGGGCAAAAAAAAATTGAATCAATGAGTGATCAGAGGTGCACATTTCCTTGATAAAATTTTTGTTTTGACTATCTCTTCTAACCATATTACAAGCCTATAAAGTCCACTACTGACTTCTCTTTCATGGCAATCAAAAGTAAGAACCAAGTCTTTGGGTTTAGCTCTAAACTGATCATAAAGATACCTCCCATGATATGTAATTGTTTAGCTATCTCTTCTAGCTGCATTACAAGCCAATAAACTTCATATGCTAACTACTTTCTCGTGTTAATTAGAGGTAGAGAATCATTTGCTTTCATGCTGAGATGTGGTGATGAGTCGATTAAAATCAAATTGGTCACAAGATCGATGTAATCCTTAAATAGTCCCAAAAGTTGAAATGTCAAGTTATGCTTTTCTCAACCACATTATGACACTTGTTAAGCCCACCTCATCGATTTATAAGGGTTAATTAACAAGAAAGAGCATTCAGTATTCCAAGCACTGATCTGGGTGAGAGAGTGAATTAGCACAGTTCTTCTTGTTCTTAAAGGCTCATGATGTGATTCCTATGATAAGTATTTTATATGGGTCAATGTTCTCAAGAAAAGTGCATTTTTTCCCTTCATTCAAAAAAAAAAAAATCAATCAAATGAATTTCTTGTCTGTTTATATTACTTAGAGCATGCTAATTCTATATATTTTCCTCCACATATCATGGAGCATCCTTCTAAAGGCAGTATCTAGTTAATGGGCCATCTTTGTAGATCATGAATGCCAACACTTAGGCAAAATTTTTTTGATGCAAATGGCAAAGTCTGGGTCCATATATTTTGGGCACTCAATCAAAATGATTTCAAACGGAAGAATTTAGAATAAGATTTGAAAAATTGGGGCAATTTTTTTGAAATTGAGTATTTGAGGTTTAAAAGATAAACTGAGTAAATTATTGAAAATCTCAACATTAGTGATTCTTAGCAAAATCATTGTAAGATGTGGAGATGAATCTGTGGGAATACTTGAGGATCGAGTAATTCTTTCTTAAACTTTTGCCACAACAGGTTTTGGACATTCCATCATACTCTTGCAACTGTTTTGAAAAAAAAAGGTGCATATGTGTATTCCCCCATCTTGTACAGGTGCATTGATAAGTTTATAATTGTGCTATATTTTATGTGTCAATTATCACATTTTCATGTGTTGTAAGCAATATTTGAGTTATTATTGAACTTAATTTGTTTATTCTCAGTTTTTGTAGGGTTATCGTGAAAAAGAGTTGAAAAAGATGGGAAAAGATGAAAGAAAATGCTTAGTACGGGACATGCACGAGTATGAAGTAATTCCAGATACTGTTTTGTATTTCAATCATAAATTTTGATCCCAAGCTCCGATTGAGGTGATTTAAGATGAATTGGAAATATAAGGGATAGAGCTACAACTTTTGTGTTTCACACTTTTTCAAATTACGCAAGCATCAAGGTGAAAATCGAAGCTGAAGGCAAAGCATAGTTGAGGAAGCCAGTGCACATGCACTGGAGCTATGCAGCGCATGCGTGCTGCATCCATAAGCAAATTTCTAGAAGAGGCTCGCGCGCACATGCGAGCAAAGACCCAGCGCATGTGCACGAAGGGCAGCAAGGAAGCGTGAAGTTGAGTTTTTGACAAATTCTTCGGCCGGTTGGACTCGATTTCACTAATCTTATCCGTAGGCATTATTTATAACCCTAAATACTCATTATAAATATGCCAATCTGTGTTTAGACAGGGATCGACACCTTTATTTTCTTTTGGCTAGGGTTTTTAGCAGTAGAAATTCCTCTTTATTCTTTCATGGCACTTCATGTGCCTAAACCCTTTTCTTGGTAGAGGGATTTGAAGCCATGGTCAATTCTACAAAGTTGTGAGACTTCTTGTGCTTGAATTATTCACTTTTATCTCAAGTATTGATTATTTTTCTGTGATTAAAATTTATGATTGTTCTTTTTAACTTGTTATTGCTGCAGAATATTAAGTTATTAGAATTAATCTACATCTAGATTGTTTTAATTCAATCTATGAAGCAACTGAATTTGATAATTACTGAATTTGAGTTATTGAATTTAGGAAAATTAATTATCTAATTGGCATAACCGCGTGTGTTTATGTTTAATTAGTCTAATTATTCTTGTTGATTTTAAAACTTCTATTAATTGATCTTTGGCGCGTGTCTTATTAAATTAATAGTTAGGGTCAATTGGATCGCGTGTTGAAAATTAACCAACTTTAGAAATAAATAAGAATCAACTTTGAATTGGTATTCGTTCTGGTTAATTCTTCAATTAGTGCTTGATATAAAATTGAATTATTCTTGTGTGTCAAGGATCGACTAGTGAAATTGCCATGGTGGATATGACCAAAACCAGGACTTTTCTTACATCGAATTTTCTTCAATTATTTTATTGTTTTAATTTTAGTTAAAAGAATTCAAAACCCCCATTTTTCCATTTAGCAAAAAAATAAACTCCATTCTCTGTGGGACGACCTATACTCACCGCTACTACATATTGAGAGTTGTTAATTTTGGGTGCTTATGACAGCATTGCAACTCGACAGCATATTATTTGCACACCATGCATCTCACTGAAGAACAAGTAAAGTCCCCAATCAAGTCTGATAGCATGATCTCAAATTTCTGACTCTTTCAAAATGCTTGGTGTTAGATGTGCATTTCCATTTAAATTTTAAAGTCGTTTCAATTTCATTTCAGCAGTCAAAACATTTAAGTAAATCGTTCATCAAGAGGACAGTATCCCAAATCCTTTCAAAGTTTGGTTCAGAAGCCTGAGCATTTAATTTTAGTTGTGTCAATTTAAGTCTAGACTAGTCTGGACATTTAAATTTCAAAGTCGTTTCAATTTCAATTCATTAGCCTAAACATTTAAGTAAATCATCCGTTGGGAAGACAGTATCCCAAATCATTTCATGTTTGGCTCAGTAGCCTGAGCATTTAATTTCAGTCATTTCAATTTCAGTTTAGCAGCTTGAACATTTAAGTGATTTGTCCATCGGGAGAACAATATCCCAAGTCATGTCAATCTAAGTCTAGCAGCCTGGACTTTAAATTTTAGTTGTCAATTGTTCCCATATATCTAACTTTCAAGTATCTTTTCAATTCACAATCCCACACATTAGACTTTAGAATGTTCTTTCAATTCATAGTCTCACACACCAGACTTTTAGATTTCGATCCCGTTAATTGTTACACAACGGACTTTCAAAAGTTTTTTCAATTTTCAGTCCCACACACTGGACTTTCAAATGTTCTTTCAATTCACAGTCCCACACATCGGACTTTTGGATTTCGATCTCGTTAATTGTTTCCAGTTCCACACACTTGACTTTCAAATGTTCTTTCAATTCATAGTCTCACACACTGGACTTTCAAATGTTCTTTCAATTCATAGTCTCATACACCAGACTTCTAGATTTCATCTCGTTAATTGTTAGTTTCACACACTGGACTTTTAAATTTCAAGTACTATTAATTCTAATCCGACACACTGGACTTTCAAATGTCTTTTCAATTCACAGTGCTACACATAAGTCTTTTATTTTCCTTCATCTAAATTTCAATCACTTTAGTTTTCAGTTGTTCAATTTCCTATCATTTTCATCTAAATGTTTTAGAGTGTAAACTACGTTTGACCTGATTCTTAAAATGGGATACGTAGGTAGCTTAGTTAGAGTCCTGTCACAATTTTTAGCACTTTCGTTGTCATGTTTGTCCATGCTTGGTCTTTTTATATTATTGTTTATGTCACCTCTTCTCCTCAAAAAAACGTTGATTATTCAATATTTGTTTTTGTCTTTGTTTCTTGTGCCTTTTTCATTCTGACATTTGTGTTAAAAAAACAGGGGCAAGTTTGCAAGTTTGTATTATGTCTTTCTATGTGGGCATAATAGGAATCTAATGCCTACATTATGAGGAGTATGCCAAGTGATCAAATTCAAGGGCATTGTAAGCATTCTTGTGCCAAAAGTTGGAATTTCAAATAATCAAGTGAACATCTAGCAAAAAACTGTTGCACATTTCAAGTTTAAAGTAAAAATACAAGATGCTCAAGAGATGCAAGTATGCATAAATGGCCAAGTCAGAAGTATGAAAGCATAGTATAGGCTTTGTTTTGTTCTTTATTTGAGTAATAGACAGAGTAGGAAGCAACAATGGTGGTGACAATGGCAACGGTGGAATCCTCCATGAGTGGAAACATCCTCATTCACTCAAATTTTCTCTTCCCAAGACTCAAAACCTTAGATTCACCTAATTACCTCAATAGTTTTCCGTCCTTATCAAACTAATGTCAATTTGAACTATTCGCTAGATAGCTTGGTCAAACGATTAATTCAGTGCTCTAATTGTTGTCTAGTACCTCTTCAAACTTTCGACAAAGAGGGACAAGCTCTAGAAGCCGAATTTTGATGCATTTTTACCGTTAAGGGTCACATTGGGGCAAATTTTTAAGTTTTCTAGATTTTTTGAGACAAAACCCCAATTTTACAAAAATTCGTATTTTTGGATAAAATAATCATTTTTTTATGTAAAGGACGAGATGGTCTTTTTGGTTTTGAGTATTAATCACATTATGCCAATACATATTAATCAATATTCGATTTATTGGTCTGAGCTTATCGACAAAAAGGAATTGTCTAAGCCACTTTGTTTCTTTTTGTCTATCTACATCGACCAACTACACCTAACCCAACCCTTTCTCCTAAAACCCACACCTTCTGATGTAAGCTCACACCGCTTTTGTCTTTTTATTCTCTTCACAACTTCTCTACCCAGATAACCCTTATCAATATTCATTCTCATTTTTCTCCCTTTCTCATATGTTTCTTTCCCTATTTAAAATACACCTGTCACTTTACACAATCTCTTTCCTATTGAATTCTTACTCTCAGCAAAAAATAGAGGATGACATTTTTTATCAAGAACTACGACACTTTTTTTAACAGAGTCTTCCTCCTATTTCCCAAAATTCTCTCCTAAAAAAACAAGTCAAGAATGGTGGATTCAAGCCGTGATTGAATATTTGCCACTACCTTAAATTAATTTCGCGTAAGGCAAGTGTATTTTCTCATTGTTGTAGTCATTTTTTAGTGGTACTGTTTTTATTTTTATAAATCTTGTTAGATGTTGATTAATATATCTTTATTGTTTATTTTGATAAACTTATAGTCTATTCGTGATTTATGCGCTACGAGGAATATTTTTTATGTTTGATTTATATTGTTTGGTTGAGTTTTGATTTGTGAAATTATGAAAAAACTTCTGTCCAAACATCTTTTGACCACTTTTTGGTCACTTTTGAATTGTTTTGACTCCAAAATCATAATCTACACCAAAAACTGAGTAAGGGTTCGATTGCTATTTCATGTTATTTCAACAAGATTTGAAGCAAACACAAAAAAAAAAAAAAAAAAAAGGGTGAAACACGGCCATGGCTGCGGTAAATTATTGAAGGAGACAATTTGTTTTTAAGAATTACACATTTTCCCCCAAATTTTTCCTAATTTTTAATTTAACCCTAGCAAATTCAAAGATACCCAAATTAGTTCATAAAGGTTTAGATTTAATTGGGTTTTGGGCCCTCTTTAATTAATTTGGGTTGGGTTGTATTTTGCATGATGGGCCATATGGTTTTTGTTGCAATATGCTCAATTTGTGTTGGGTCAATTCACTGTGGATTAGGCCAGTGAGATACTTAATTAAATGGGTCATAGACTGATGGCTTGTTTTGTCCTGTTAGGCATTTGACAGCTTTTATATGTTTGGTCTAATTTTTGTTTGGGTTAGCTTAATTGAAAATGGGTTGGGCCATATTATATTAATTTTCTTCAAGAATTATTTCTAGCCAACTTTTCTATATTACATTCAGTAGCCCCTAGAATTTTTATAATTGCAGTTTAGCTCTTACAATTGTTTGAAAATGCATTTTAGCTCCTCAAATTTTCAATATTTATATTTCGGACCCTAAACTTTACTAAAGTTATATTTTGGTCCCTAAACTTTGTCAAAATTACATTTTAGTACTTAAACTTTGCTGAAATTGCATTTTAGTCATTAAATTTACAATTGAATTTTAGTCGGCTAAAAACTTTTGACTTGAATTGTAACTTATATACATAAACTTCTAAAATTACAATTTTAGTGTATGGACATTGCTAAAATTCAGTTTTAGTCCTTAAACTTTGCTAAATTATATTTTTAGTCCTTAAACTTTGCCAAAATTATATTTTGGTCCCTAAGCTTTGCTATAATTGCATTTTAGTCCCTAAAATTTTTGTGAATTTTATTTTTTGGCCCCGAAAACATTCTAAAATTGCAATTGGGTCCCTAAACTTTCTTATGTTGCACTTGTTGACCATTAAACTTCTTTGGAATTACATTTTGACTCCCAAAACTTTGTAGTTTTTTTTTAATTAAGTCCCTATATGTTTAGATTGGTTCTAATTGAGTTTCTTTTTTATGTTAATTGTCATCGTAGAATTATAATTTATAGTTTCTTGCATTTTTGCCCTTTTATTGGTTTAGAAACTTTGCGAGTTGGTTTCTAAAGTTTAGATTTTGTTTCAATTAAGTTTTTTTCTTTTATTTTCAATCATTTAGCTCTTTTTTGATATTTTGACCTAATTGTTTAGTTGTTTATATTGCTTTTACTATCCTTATTCTTGTTTGCGTCATGATTATTTATCTTTAGTTTTCTTAGCATTGTTAGTATTGGATACAAGGGAAGGGGTACTTTTAACCAATTTGTTCATATTTAATTAGGGTTAGAACCACAAACTCTTTCGTGCTCAAAGAGGTACGTGTCTAGACTCTCTTATGTGCAATATGAGTTTGTACTTGCTAATTTTTTATTTCGCTTTATGTAATTTTTGTTCATATCATTATCGCTTTTTAGAGTACTTACATAGGGTAATGCCTTATCTAGGTACGCATAGGTGTTGACCCTAGAGATTGGGCCACTTTTTGTAAAAAAGACTTATGTCTATAGTAATAGATAGGGTACCTGCTATGTGTTAACAGCTTTTGGTAGGATTTGCATACTAGAATATTATGTTTTATGTTTTTATGTGTTTTATGTGCTTATATGTTTCTATTCTATTCTAGTATGTTTGCTTTTGTAAATATTTTGTGTGCATGCTATTATTGTAATTTTCCCCTTCTGTGTTAGTTCCATGTTGATACAACGAGTTCTCCCATCCCCACGCTTCCTATAAATGTTCATTATTTATTCGCTTTCATTTTCATTCTATCCACAATATAAATTTGGGTTAATTTTTGAAAACATAAATTAAATCTTGCAACCGATTTTTTGCCGAGAGTGAAAGGATGTCTAGGTTGCCTTTAGAGTAGTTTTGCCTTCCCTTTCATCAATAGGACTCCCGAACATTTTTCTTTTGTTTTCGTAGACTAGGAGACATCTAGTTTAGGGTTTACCACTTATTTTTATTTGTCTATTTTACTTTGTTTTTTGTGTTTTAAATATTTTTCCTCAACCTCTAGAAATTTCCCTTTTCCCTTAGGTTTGAGTTAGTGACCCGATGCACTTCATACACCTGGTAATGACTCCATTACTCATTTATTTATTTTTTAAAAAACTCTATTCTAGAATATTTTTGGCTCTTCTAACGTCGCTTTTAAAAATCCTATTTTAGACCCTATTTTTATACTGTTCTTATAACTATTATTTATTTTTATACTTATCATTTTATTTTTCGCAGCAAAAAATAGGGCGCGACAGGCAAGTGTTCCCTCTATCCATTATTTATCAGATGAGTACGTATTCCTCATGAATGGGAGAGAACCGGAGAGCTACGATGAAGCCATGTTGAGTGAGTAGAAGGCAAAATGGGTTGATGCTATAGATAGTGAGATGAAATCACTATATTGACAATCACACATTTGAGTTGGTGAAACTACAGAAGAATAGAAAAGTTTTGAAAAATTGGTAGATCTACATATTGAAGAATGAAGAAGGGTCCTCACTCCTATGATACAAAGCTAGATTGGTGGTGAAATCAACAATCAGAAAAAGGCATTGACATTGTAGAAATCTTCTCTCCTGCTGTGAAGATGTCTTCTATCCAAGTGGTACTTTGTTTGGTAATGAGTCTTAATCTTGAAGTAGTGCAAATGGATGTAAAAATTGCGTTCCTTCATAGTGATTTGGATAGCATTTAATTATATGAAGAAACCGGAAGATTTTGTGGTGAAGGGTAAAAAAAATTTAGTTTACAGGTTGAAAAAGAGCTTGTTTGGTCTAAAACAAGTCCTGGGCAGTAGTATAAGAAGTTTGAGTCTGTGATGATCCAGCAAGGCTATAAGTAGATTACTTCCGATCACTGAGTATTCGTGTAGAAGTTCCCTGAAAATGACTTCATCATTTTACTATTTCGCCGATATGTTGATGACATGTTTGATTGTAAGTCATAATTTTGACAAAATTGATAGGTTGAAGAAAGAACTCAACAAGCCTTTTGCCATGAAATACTTAGGACTAGAAAGACAGATTCTTGGAATAGAGATTTCCCAAGATAAAGTGGTTAAGATTTATGGTTGTCTCAGCAAAAGTACATGGAAAAGGTTTTGCAGGCACATCTACATGGATAAAGCTAAAATGGTAAGTACTCCTCTCGCTATGCCTATTATACTTAGCAGCTTTATCTAGTGATAAGGAAAAAGAAGACATGCAAGTGTTCCTTACGTATCGGTAGTTGGGAATTTGATGTATGCAATGGTTTGCACTAGGCCAGACATTGCCTATGCAGTTGGTACTATTAGCCGATTTTTGAAAAATTCGGGCACAAAGCATTGGAATGCTATGAAGTGGATTATGAAGTATCTCTACGGTTCATCGGATTTGAAGCTGTGTTTTGGGACTGTGAGAACCAAAGTGCTATTCATCTTGTCTCACGCAACAATTCGACTTTCCATGCGAGATCTAAATACATTAATGTGCGGTATCATTGGATACAGAATGTTCTGGACTCTAAGGTGATTGAACTTGCTAAGATCCATACGGATGACAATGATTCAGAGACATGATGAAATCTTTGACAAAGGAAAAGTTCAAAACTTGTCATTTGGTTGCTGGTTTGGCAAATACCTCCATTTGAGTTGAAAAGGAGAGTTTGTTGTGGGTCCTCCTCAAATAAGAATGGACCTACAACAATAAATAAATAAATAAAACAAAAAGAATACTAAACCTAAAACAATAAGTTCCCATGTGTGCATTGTGTTTTAGAGGCAGGGATTTGCGTTGACAGTCTTGGGATACATGCGTTTTAAAGAAAAATAGCTAGAATATTTTTTCTCTTGTTTTGGCAGTAGCGGCTCACATTTTACTGGAGAAAATTAGCAATTTGGTGTTTCGATCCAACGGTGAATTTTGCTCCATTTACAGTGAGATTTCAGTAAAATATTCTCGAATTAGCAGTATGGGCTACATTCTATATGGTCCGGTCATTATTTTCTCTTGTCTATTGGTTGGATTTTTATGCGGATGATTTGGATTATTGTGTACTGTCAAATTGTTTATTTCATTTTTGGTAGTGAGTAGGGATGTGTTTCAGTTCTAGGTGTTTACTGGAGATTCGTTTTGCTAGACTCATTGATCCATTGATAGTGAAATATTTTTGGACTAGGTCCTGTGATTTTTTACTCTTCATATTGAAGGGGATTTCTATGTAAAAGTTATGTGTTTTGTACTTGTTGATTTTATCTGTTAATTTATTTATTATTTGGATCAATCTAACAATTTATTCAAGTAGTAGAAAAAATTATCTTGGGGACTTATTCCGTTGCACATTCCTGTTTTTTTCCCAACACATTATACATCAATAAAGAGGATCAATAAATTCACAAATCAAGAAAACAACAAGAAACCAATATATATTAACAAGATTTTTTGCAGATGTTTACAAAGAAATTTAGAACTGAACACAAAAAAGTTCATAAAATCAAGAACACAAGCCCAGTTCATAAAATCAATTAAGAAGCAAAATAGATTGAATAAGTGACTAAACATTGGACCGTCTTGAGAGAGGAATTAATGAATCAAGAATCTTTAGTTCTTTACCTTTTGGGTCTGGGAAGAGGGTTTCATGATGCTGCTTCATTGGGTGGTAGGCTCTGGCCTAGTTCCAGTTCTCCCCCTCTTCAAAATAATCGAACTCTTATCACAATAGGGATCAATGATCCATGCAGATTTGGACATTAGTATTTTATCTTCATTATTAGTGAGAAAATATTTCTTGAAGGGTGCTATGAATAAGTGGCGGTGTGAACCTTCAAGATCGCTTTTAGATAGCCATTTTTCCATCACAAAAACTAGTCTCTCCTAATTAATGTTTTGACCATTTGATTCTGCTGTTCACGAATACGATTCTTGAATGCTTCTGGCATTGGCAGTTGAGATTTAGGAGGATCTGGATTTGGATTCCAACGTTTGTTAGATTTGGGAATGGATTCCAACAATCACCAACTACAATTTTCTTCTTAATTGTTTGTTGAAATTCTTCTAATCGTATATATTCTTCTCTGAATATATATAAAAAAAGAAATTGTTTCTTGATAGAAATATACTCTGAAAGAAGCTCTTTTTTGAAGAAGCAAAGATTGATAAGAAAGAGAGAATTCACAAGACTGCTTGTTGAATTATTTGAGGAACTCACAATTCCTGACCCTAACTCCTAATTAAGAAGAAATCAAGTTTCTTGGTGGAGAAAACTCAGCAAGAAGATGATCTTTGTTTCTTTAAGAACTGATTTTCTTATGTGGATATTTTCCTGTACAATCTACTAGTATATATAATTCTATAGAGTTTTTGATTATGAGGTACTTGCATGACATGATTGAGCAAATCCAATTATCTTGACTGATTATTCTGAATCAATCAAGGGAAATGTAATGGCCTGGAATGGAAATCAGAAGTTTTAGTGGAGATAGAAGGGGTCAATATGCAATTTTTATGAAATTCTGAAAAGTTGTTAAGTTAGTTGGAAGGCTGTGGAAGAAAAATTTGCAAAACTATGTCATTTTGAGGAGGGCGGGAAATGTGAAGAAATAATTTAAACAAAAGACGTCGTTTGTTTAGTGCAAGGGACTAAATAGTAACTTGCATAATCCCATTTTTATGGAAGACAGATCACCAAAATTTGTTATGTAACAATAACAAAAAATTAGAATTTCTTAATCGAAAAATACATATTTCTTAAAAAAACAAATTCTTACATCAAATGTAAAATGTTATTTTTAGAGCTTAATCTTTCATAGTAGTATAGTGTCATTTAGGATGGAAAGTTGGACTTCGGAAGGAAGAGTATACTTAACTGCCTCTCATTTTGGCAGGGCGCAAGACCAGATAGACAAGTTGGACTTGGGAGGGGAGGCAAGTGTATAAGATACAAATATGCGGAGACATATTTCATAATTTTTGTAAAATTTAGGATGTAAATAAAAATCTGTAATGAATGTATTATTAAAATTTTAAAAATTTAAGAAAAGTAATATATAATTTCAAAATTCTTGAGAATATAACTATATAAATATACATTTTGGGAGATAGTTTTACGTGTTTTCGAAAATTTTAAGAGGACAAATTCTAATTTTTATAGTAGTATAATAATATCTTTAGATTGGAAATGAATTAGGAATGGATTTGAATGGTTTGGGAGACTATTAATCACCATGATATTGCTCTTCAATATTGTAGTATTGGGATTTTTGGTCTCAACGAATGCTATTGGTATGTAAAGGAAGATGGTGGTTCTACCTTGGTGGTAATGGTAAGAGTACCATAAATAATTTCCGAATAAAACGAGAGGTTGGTAATGGATTATTCATTTGTAATCTGTTTCAGTTTTATGAAGCTAAAACAATAATAATAAAGATTACTTTTATTTCGATCTTCTGTAAAACTATATGGTTAGTTATCGCATATCATGCTTTGTTTCGTTAGAAATATGTCAAGCATTTGACAAGATCAATTTTATAAATAGTAAGAAAATCTACTATAACCAGATATTTATTCGCAATTGGACAATGTTTTTCTTAAATAATTCTAACATAGAAATTTGTTTCTTCAAATTAATAATATCCACATATCTCATATGAGAATTGTGCTTCTATAGAACAAATATTGACAATCTTGTTTAGAATTGGAATTTAGCTGAGGTTGAAGTATATATTTATGTGATTACGTCAATAAAATTAGCTGAGGTTGACGTAAATTAGAATTGTCAATGGGATCGGACAAGTCGAGCTAACAAAGGATTGAACCTTCATTAAAGTGAGTTGGATTTCGATTAAATTGTGAGTCGAATTTAGATTTTATTAGGTTCGGCCTTAATATTATATATATATATATATATATATACACATACATATATATATATATATATATACAGGTACTAATTTTATCCTAAATTAAATAATACTACTTAATTTTATGTGGATAATGGTTAATAATTCTATAGTATTCTATTAACTTAACAAAACTCGGGTAACTAAAAATAATAACCTAACATCATTAGTCAATTTAGTTGAAATGTTGTGACTCAATAATATAATTAATAGTTGTTTATTGAAATAAGTAATACATACTATTCTATATTATGTTGACCGGGTACAAAAAAACAAAATGTTAACAAATAAGCTATAAAATTTTTTATTGGATAATGTGAATTTGGGCTAACCCGATTAAAATCGAAAACTCAAATAATTTTATGAGTTGATAATGAGGTTCATATTGTGAGTTTGGACAGACCCAAATAAGTCTCGAAACCTAAATAAATTTGTGAGCCAAGTTGGGTATTGCAAAGCCTGATTTACAATACTCAATTGACACTCCCATAGAAAATCATGGGATGTGAATAGGACAATTTTTGTACCAATTTGTATTATACGAATTTTCTTTTCAAAATAAAGCTAAAAAAGAATTGGATGAAAGATAAAATTTAGATGATTAATTAGCTAAATTCATTTAAGAGGTAAAAGTCAACCTTAAGTTGTTGACTTAAGAGATAAAAGACAATATTTATTGTATTCACTACCTCTTATATTTATCTTAAATTGCTTTTCAAACAAAAATAAATAAATAAATTGATAGCTTGTAGCTCTTTTACAATGACCACTATATAATCAGAAGGCTCTGTAATTACAAGTGAAACATTTCAATGAGCAGAATGAATTGTATTGTAGTAAAGATCTTTGTTCCTTTAGTTATTTTATCATTTTATTTTTTCGAAGCTATTCATGTACATGTTTCTTATAAAAGATATTATGTTTGTATTTTGAATAATATTCTAAATAATTCTATTCCATTATTAATGTGGTGCCAATCCGAAGATGAAGATCTTGAATGTCACAAACTTCATCCGATCGATGAATTCAATTGGAAATTTCGTTTAAATTTTTTCGAAACAACTTCATTCTAGTGCCATTTCCAGTGGGATAAAAAAACTCTCACACGAGTGTCCAAAACGTTGGTTTTGGTCTACTGACATCGAGGAGCTCTCATTCAGGACTAAATACATACAAGGGCTGTGATAACAAAAAAGAAGTAGGACACTCCTAACTCAAACTCAGGCTCATAACTCAAAGGCAAGAAGCCGAACAAAGAATTTTCAGTGTCTTTAACTTGCAATTGGCTTACGAATTTTGCGGTAAAAAATTATATAGTCTCAGCAAATGCAATTGGTCTGTGAAAGAGGATGGCTTCTATACTCGTGATCAAGTGTTATCTTATACTTATAATAGACAGATAAAAATTGAAGTGTGGCTGTAACTAATTGTAAGCCCTCAATGTATTTTGTTTTTGTTAAAATAAAGGTCTAAGGTAGAATTTATTTACATCAGATTTGAATTTCAAAGATTAGAATAAGTTCTTTTTCGGAAAATTCAAATCTCATTAGTGCTTATTACTATGTTTATGACCATAATACTTAAAAGATAGACATTCTAACACTTCTAATCGGATTTCATTTTTTTTAAACATCTTGCTTTTGTTGTTTCATTGAAAAAATGAAGTTACATATGCATAGTGTCTAAATGCAAAAAGACAAACAAAATTTGAGTGAATACACTTTTTATGGTAAATTGTGCATATTAACCAATGTCCCTTAAGTATAAAAAAATCTTAAATAATTAAAAACTTAAAAAGAACTTGACATGTCACGTTAGAGAGAAATTATATCTTAACGGGTTGAATTTCCTAGTCATATGTGTACGCAAATATCAGTAGGTAATAGGGCAGTATATAACTCATATGGCAGCATTGGCAGAATTTAAAGATTACGCAATTTTGTTTGGATCTCCGTGCTTTAATGACATAAAATGTAGCTAAGAGAAAAAGAGAGATTAAAGATGGAATCTTATTTGGCACGTAATCACGATATTTATAATTATGTGAGGAACTTATTTTTTTGTATTTTAAAAATTATATATTAGATGTTTTTAAAATATAATATATTACATTGTACAACCTAAGACAGTAGAATTTTTTCTATAATTGAAATCTTAAATTTCAACTTTTTCTCTCTCTTTTACGAGGTGCATCTAATTAAAAAGACTAATGTATCAATTGTCGCTGGGTTTTATTTAATTACTAGTATCTTTTGTCTCACGGTGCTCGACCAACATAAGTATTAGCCCTATACGGTTGATCTTAATCTACATAATTTTCACTCCTTTTTTGCTTTTCAAGATTACTACAATCTTCTGTTGATGAGTTTCAAATATTAATTAGTTTGTTCATTTTCATATTAATATTTTAATGGAATTAAGATTTTAGTCGGATCAAAATAATCGGATTCATATCCAACATATTTATTTTAATTGCTAAATAAATTCGGATCGAATTCGAATAATTAAAATTACACATAAATCGAGAAACTAGTAAATGAAACTAGTTGGATCCGGAACTAAACATGATCTATTTAGAAGCTTAAAAATAACTGATTGGTTAATGTAGACCTTTCATTTCGAAACTCTAGAAATTTTGCGAGTTGATGCAAAAGGTGATTCCTTAGTCTCTTGTTATGTTTGATATCTTCTGAAGGTTTACACTGCTATTTGAAATAATTTTTTCCACCTATATTTTAGTCATTGTGGATTCAAGTAGTCAGTAGATTACTATGCTTGGCAGAAATGTGCACCTATGTGGTTGTCCAGCCTAAAACTGTGGCAACTGAAATAAAGTTTGGTCCTTTCGTATGACAAATGGTTAGTTTTTGTTCTCATGATAGTCATTTTTTTTTTGGGTAAAACTAATTGTTCAAATAGAAACTACAACGTACTAAATAAAATAACGGATCCAAAACACTGCTGGGAAATAGACTCCCCTTGAATTATCAAGCAAAATGGAAAGCTACATTTGAGGATGTACATTCGTCCAGAATAACTAAATTGCACGCACAAAGGTCCTGAGCACCACTCTTGGCCAGCCAGTCCACACAACGATTACCTTCCCTATAACAATGGTTAATCCTTGCATCTTCAAAGGATGTTCGGTAACCCAACCTCCTGCAATCACAAATAAGTGGGGCAAAGATATGAGATTCAATAGCCAACTGCTTGAGCATTATAATTATATCCTGGCGATTGACTTCCACCTCGAGAAGAGAGATATTGAGGGAGATTGCCAGTTCAAGCCCATCCCTTAAACACTAAAGTTCAACCCTCAAGTTACTAGTTATACCCAACCGTGTCTTGTACCCCCTAATCTACTCCTCATCATGACTGCGAATCATTCCCTCAAAACCTGCTCTTCCTGGATTCCCACTTCCAGAACCGTCAGAGTCAGCTTACACCATTGAAGAGCGGGTGCCTTCCACCCAAAAAGACTAACTACCCTATTGGGTTTAGGAGAACCATGATGTGAACCTAATGCATAAAACTCAGCAGCGAGTCTAATGCATAATTGGGTAGGATTTTGAGCAGGTTTATTGGGTTCAATGACCCTCTTATTCTGAATGCTTCATCGAGTCCAACAACCAAAACTGAAAATTAAACCCCAAGTGGGATGCTACAGTAATGGGAAAATGTTTCTAGTAGACAGACTTTCTTCATCCAATCATGAATGGTTGTAGAGTTGATACGAGGGATTCCAATCAGAGACCAGAATTGGCTTGTAAAAGGGCAGTGACGTAGGATATGTTCAATGTGCTAGTCAGATTGGGGCCGAGATCACAAACATCATTTTGTGTGATATTTCTGGCGAAGAGTAATCCTTTAAAGGGGATTCTCTCCAGCATAGCAAGCCAGAGAAAGAATTTAACTTTCGTAGGGACTTTAAGTTTCCAAGCCCACTGAATAGTCCCTTCCAAACAGGGAGAAATCTGGGTATCTTCCAATTTTACCTTCCAAGCTAGTTGGTAGGCTGACTTCATAGAGAAGTTCCCTGAATTATTAGGTTCCCAAATAATTCGGTCGGCTTGAGTATATATGTCAGTAACAGAATGGGAACTTGGAATAGCCGTGAAAAGAGAGTAGAGATCCTCCTGGAGCACAAAGGATAAGTTTATGACAGATGTTCTAGATTCTAGGTTCCTTGTGACCCAAATAAATCACAAAGTAGAAGATCTTCCTCGTGTTCCCTTAAAGGACCCTGAATCAAAGATATCAATGGTCCTTAGGAAACCATTTGTCTAGCCAAACTTTTGTGTTTACCCCATAGTTACTATAAACGTGGTAGGCCAGGAAACTCAATACGGGTACGAGAACACGATTCATCATTTTTTAAAATATCAGATACGTAGGAGTAAGTTTAGTCGATATATCGCGATACTCCACTTCTTGAAAAAAGTTACTACATTATAGAGATAAAAAGATAGTTAATACTATATAGTATTAAATTTCTAATAAATGTTAAACTTTTAGCGTCTATAAAAAAAATGTTCAACTTTCTAATAAATGTTGAACTTTTAGCGCCTAGAAAAAAGAAAATATTCAATTTTCAAAAACTATTATCCTTAATATAATATTAAATAGTTTTAATTAGATAAATTTAGAGAATATTTTTTCATTTTCTCAATAATTTTATAAGGATTCGCTAACTTTAATATTCCAAAATATGAATCGTCACGTTTTAGAATGCAAATGAATTTTGTTTTGATGCGCATAAATTAGTACATAGTTCGTAATGATAGGGAGAGTATCTGGTACACTGTCACCATGGAACCTTTGTTAAAAATATCCTGCCCTCTAGCTAAGCAACGAAAGTTAACAAATCCATGACCTTCTTGAGAGAAATCTTGCCCCCCATTAGAATTCGAAGAGTTCGAAGAATTTACATAATTATCATACAAATGTAGAACCCACAGTTTATTGACTTTATATGCAACCAACCAACACAGCTTCGAGCATGCCGCCTTGTTCAATAAGGTAGATTATCTCAACCCCAGCTAGGTTCTTATCACTGTTTACCTTTTCCCAATTAACTAGATGAATCTTCATCTTTTCAGAAATGGATCCCCATAGGATTCCTTTTCACCCTATCAATCTCCTTGCAAGTTTAGGGGCAATAGGACTGCCTGAAAGAAGTATCCCAAGACTGGCTGCCAACGACTGCTTAATGATAGCATGGCGTCCAACCATAGAAAGAAGTTTAGCTTGCGAGCCACTTAACTTCTTTTGAACTTTTTCCAAAATGAAGTTATAAGTTCTTGAGGAAGATTTGTTGTGGTTTAAAGGAAATCCCAGATACGCATCTAGGTCTTGAGTAGATTGTATTTCCAGGCTAGAAGTAATGAAATTCATATCTTGGACAGAAGTGTTGGGAGAAGAGAATGGCCCCGATCTCATTCAAAATTCCTCTAAAGTATCTTTGACATAATTGATAGATTCCGTATCCGCAAAGGAGAAGTGAATTACATTAGCAGCGAAAATGCACTGAGATAATTGCAGTCCTTCTCTTCCAAAAACTAGGGGCTCCTACTTTTTCGCTTCCAGTTAGATATGGCCCCGGAAAGGAATTCCATGCAAATGATGAACAGATAAGGTAAAATAGCCGGAAGGGGGCAAGTGTCCTCGGTCCTCAGCAAGGACACTTAATGTGAATATTCTTACGAACTCAGTATCTATCCCTAAGAATTTGTATATCTTTCGGTTCGAGGATATTTGGAGCATTCAAAGTTTGAAGTTCGAAGTAATCGTTGGCAGAGGTTCGGAGGAGTAGGGTTCTTTGGGGAAATTTAAGGGAACTGTAACAAGAAAGGCTTCGTCTTGAGGGTTTAGTAATCTATCAGTTTCGTTTAAAGAGGAAGGGGGTTGAGGAGTGCTAATGAGAGAGGATGAGTAAACATACCAGCCATAGATGCTTTAGCAAGTGCAAGAACGAAGGAAAACTTGGAAGATTTCCTGGGAACAGCGGGGAAACAGTGAAATCAAGCTTGGTTGTGAAACTTTTAAAGGAGAGGTGAAGGGCAAAGAATTTGTAGGAAAGAATGTTGTAGAGAAGATAGGGAAGGCAAGAATGGAAAAAAAAAAAAAAACTAAAAGATACTGGGTTTAAATACTATAATGATTGAAAAGCCCAAATTAGTGGGAAATGAAAATTTGAAGTTAGCCCAAATTATAGGGAAATGAAAATTTGAAAGCCCAAATTAGAGGGAGATGAAAATTGGGAGCCCAATTTCAACGCAGGCGTATCTTTTTGGATAAGGTGACATTAAAGATAGGGTAAGGAAAACGGAGTAGTGTGCAGTAAAAGTATTTATGATGAATGAGGAAGAACAAGCGGCAAGGCTTTTTGGGCAAATCATCATTATAAAGGAAAGTGAAAAGATTCAAATTTTGAAATGAGGACTTAAATGATTCCAATGTGCACGAGCATGTGCCGAGGTGTAAAAAAGTGGTCAAAAGGGTTGTAGTTCAGATGCATCGTGGTTCGGAAGATCGCAATGAAGGAAATCAAGCATTGAGGTTATGACCAGGAAAGGTGTTGCAGGGGATTTCGGTAATTATTATTAGCTCCGTCCTAACTCGAGGTTCGGTACCAAGTTGACGGGACTAATGATGATCCTCAAAATTATTATTTAATGTGTCCTTAGATATTTACTCAAGTAATACTTGTAGAGCTTGATGAATCATGTGGCAACCTCATTAAGGGAATTTATGTAATTGGAGCTTATTGCAGTTGGCCTTGAGCCCCTTACCTTTGTCTATAAATAGGGGATCATGAGCCTAATTGGAACCTAATCATAATACAATTTTCATTCAGCCAACTTTCTCTCTCTGCAAATCTTTTGCTTCATCAATAGGATATCAGACCTGCTAAATCTTTTTTTTATGGCTTATCTAAGAAAGGTACAATCTTAAAGAACAACTTTATTCTTTGTGATGGCAATCTAATAGCTGTTGCTTATGTAAGCGTGTGCTAATGAATTATATGGTTGGTTTCTACTGGCAGGAAAAAATTCTACATAATATCTGCTTCCAGATATCCTTGACAAATTGTCTTGTTGGAATTTGACTAGAGAATCTTTCTACAACATCATGCTATTTTTAGTTGGTTCCATTAATACAATATCTATTGTTTATATCCCTTAGTTTGGTCTTATTGCTTATATCCCTTGTGGATCTTATTTTGACACAAGTAGTCTAACAAGAAATCCTTTGTTGAGAATCTTTGCAATAGATTTAGTGTTATCACATGTATGGCCTAGGGTGTTTATTGATCGAGCCTGAATATGTGAATAAGTGTTGAAAATCGAATTTGACCGAGTCATCGATTTATGGCGGATCACTGGGTTTTACCGAATTTTTCTAGTTATTTATCATTTTCAGCTTTATTACTTAACTGGATTGGCACCATTATTCGGTCCCAATTTAATCGGTTGAACTAGTCAATCCGGACCGGCTTTAAAAATACTGATAATGACCACATGTTTTTCTTTAATTTGATATTCTAAAATACATTCAATAATGTCTATTCTTTAGTTTAACGACTATTTTATCCTTTTTAAACATTTTCTTAGTCAGTTAGTGCATTAACTAGAACTTGAGGGACTAAATTGTAATTTTTGAAAATTTAGCTATGCATGACAAGATAGCAGGTCAAATCCCTCATTTTATGCTGCATAAACAAAATAAGGGACCAAAATACCTCCCTAAAACTCTTCATTTTCTCCTATCTTGTCTTTTTCGTTTTTCAAAAGTTTAGCCATAAAATTTGTTGATTGAGTGATTTGAGAGCTCAATAATGTTAGGTGAGTTTTTGTAGAATTAATAATCATTTATTGAACTAGAGTTTTCATGTTCTTTTCCAAGAATCAAAGTGTCTAAATATTATTATTAATCATGCATTCTTGGTGCCGAATTATCCTTTACTTTGTCCAACCTTGATTTGCGATTAAAAACACTTCTTAAACATGATATTTGAGAATGCTTAGATTGGGGGTTGCTAGTCAAACGAATTTGCAAGATTCTTGGTGTATAATCACAACTTCACTTATCTAGGAGTTCCACAACTTGTTCATACATGTTCTAATGCTAGTTTCTAAGCATTTAAAGTTTTTTTTTTTTTTTTGTTTGTTCCATCAAATGGAGCTGCTTCATGGCTAGACTTGAGTAACCAACTAGCTTGTTCATATCCACCTACTAGATTCTTTATATTCATCTACTAGTTTGTTCATATGCACCAACTTGTTTGATCATCCAAAATCCCCTTCTTGGTTTTGCTTGCTTTCTAAGCCTAAATTGTATTTCAAGGTCTTCTCTAAAGTGTGGTATTATCCTCCCATAGTTTTAGGATAAGGATTAAGTTTCTAGCCAAAAGAAATTACTGCTCCAAAGGAAGAAATCACAAGATAAATAGTTCTTAAACCTTTCAATCGATTGTTCAATATATTACTTGTTTCGCAACCATAAATCCTGGTGAATCAAGGTAAGTATGTGCGATTTTACTTGGGTTTCCATATTAGTTATGTATGTAATACTAAGTTTTGTATGTAGTATTATATCCTATGATGATAAATGCTTAATGCAAATTTACTAGTTTACCTTTATTGATGTTAGGTTAAGTGTAAATGGTCTTATACAACTTATATAGGTAAGTGGATTTAGTTATGCTATGTTTATTATATGATGTTCCTATGATCTAAATGGTCCAAGAATGCATAAACATGATAAGTATAGTGACTTATATCGGTGGTTAGGTTTTGCATCATATGGTTAGGGAGGAGTCTCACTCTGCTTGTTGATTAATGGAAATACTCCAATCTGTCTATTAGTATAAACATCGCGTTTACATACATTCTAGATAAGTTAATAGATTCACATATGCGGACATGCTATATATTATGCTATATGATAGAAGGTACCCACTTTGACTCATTGTTGTTATAGGGTAGCTCGACTCTGCCTTACTATTTATTTTGGGAGCACTCAAGAGCTCCACTCTACCTCACTATTTATTTGGCAAGCTCTCTATGCTACACTGAATACATATAATCTTAGAACATATGTAAACCCTTTCTAATGGGCTAACAATAGTGAGACTTCGATCTTAGTCTTGGGAAGACTTATGTGAGCCATGAATTTCATTTATTTGTTATATATTATCTAAGCATCATTCTGTTGTACCCTATGGTACTCGAGCACCACAATTGGGTCATGTGCTTCATATGTCAATAGGTAAGTTTGAGTGCTATTTACTAAGTATTGTTTTGCTCGTACCATTTTGTTTACATTATTTTACAGTTTGTGAATCTATAAAGGTTTTGCTATTCTATTTGTGGACCTAAATTATGAGGGAACTTAGGTATAGACTCTAACTATTGTAACTAGAGTGTGCTGGTGGTATGATAATAGGTTTTCCCATATATTTAGCCTGTGTGCCAATGTATCTTATTAGAATTTGTTTTACCATTAAATAGTTTGTTCGTGATTTTAAACCTTCCTTGCCCTTAGTTAATCTTAAGAATGCTTATGTTTGTGTGTATAAAGTTGCATTCTGTTCTATGTGTATATTAAGGTTAGTTTGCCGGTGGTAGAAGTCCTTGTTGAGATTATGATTGTCAAGATATCTTGATATCGAACCTTGTACTTTTAGAGTAAACCCGAGGTACAATATGTCATGATCCTAGTTTTGAGGTGTGACCTTACCCATCTTACTTGGTGACATTTTTGTAGTATCTTAAAACACTAGAAGATTTAAGTCAATGATAAGATACCACAAAGGTGCTACTTCATAACTCTCACGTTGCCTTGACAAATTTTATGATTACGTGGCCTAAATGACATGTTATGGTTGCTCACCAATTTTATCCAATTTTCTACTCCTTTTTTCACAACTATTTTCTATGATATAAAATTTTACGGTTATATACGGGAAAAAAAAAATCTGTTATATACGAAAAAAAATTAGTTATTCTTACTCCTTCCATCATGATAAGGTTAGAAAGTTAACCAAATTATTCGATATTCAAAATGAATTCGATTTCATAAATATTTCACTAAACCAAAAGTTTTACCTTCTCTTCTCTCTGTCTCTACTCCTAATATTTCTACTACTCCTAACTCTGATATTTCTTCTGCGGCCTTGCTTATCACACCTACTTTTTATTCCAAACCCATCAAATATCCGGAGTGGAAGGCAGCTATGAGTGTTGAATATAAAGATGCTTTATTGCATAACCAAACTTGGGATTTGGTTCCTTCACCTCAAAATCTTATTGGTAGTAAATGGGTTTATCAACTAAGTTGAACCCTGATGGCTCAGTTGCTAGATTCAAAGCTCATTTGGTTGCTCAAGTGTTTAAACAACAAGTTGGAATTGGCTTTGACCGAACATTTTCTCCTGTTGTTAAACAAACAACTATTTGACTTGTTTTATCAATTACATTACAGAACAATTGGCCTGTCTAACAACTTGATGTAAAAAAAAATGCTTTTCTGCATGGAAACCTTTCTGAAATGGTTTGCATGAAACAATCCCACGGTTTTGTCCATCTTGATTTCCCTGATCATGTATGTCTTCTTAAAAAGACTTTGTATGGACTAAAACAAGTTATGAGAATAGGTTTTTATACAGTTTTCTAGCTTTTTATTTCATCATGGTTTTCAATAAAGCAAATTGGATGCTAGTCTTTTTTATCTCCAAAGCTCATCCAACATAATTTATCTTCTACTTTATGTGAATGATATAGTCATTACATGGTCTTCTTCCGAGAATATTAATAATTTTGTTCAACATTTGCAAGAAATTTTTTTTATGACAGATTTGGGTGCTCTACATTATTTTCTTGGAATTGAAATGTCTCCAATAACTTTTGGCTGGTTTTTATCTCAGAAAAAATATATTCGTGATCTCCTTAGTAAACATGGTATGGTTAATTGCAAATCTATTCGTACTTCATTATCTCCCAAATATAATTGAAGTTACAGGATGGAAATCTTCTATTTACTCCTCAATAATACCATAGTTTAATTGTGCCATTTCAGTATTTACTATTTACAAGACTAGACATCACTTTTGCTGTGAATATGGCTTCCCAATATATGCATCAACTTTGTAGACATCATTTTCAAGGGGCTTAACAAATTCTCAAATATTTATCTGGTAGTCTTGGCATCGGTCTATTCTTATGCAGATCTTCAAAATCATCACTGACTGTTTATTCTGATTCAGATTGGGATGGTTGTCCTAAAGCTCAGCATTCAACATTAGGATACTGTATTTTCTTTGGCCCAAATTTAGTTTACTAGTTTGCGAAAAAACAACCAACAGTAGCTCGTTCTAGTGCAGAAGTAGAGTATGGCGCTCTTGCTGCAGCCACAACAGAGGTGTATGGATACAAAATTTGTTACATAATTACACATTTCACTTCCATCACCTATTCAAGTAAGAGATAATATTGGTGCCACCTATATATCTCAAAATCTTGTCTTCCATTCATGGACAAAGCATATTTCCATAGATTACCATTTTGTATGTGAAAAAGTTGCTCTTGGGGATATTCAAGTTTCTCATGTTCTTACAAATCAACAGATTGCTGATTTTTTCACTAAGAATCTTTCAGCTAATTGTTTCCATCATCTATAGGCAAATTTGTGCTTGCGTTCTGTAGCTCAAATTGAGGGAGGGTGTTAACCATTTTCAATTTTGTCGGTTATCATTTATCTTTGTATAGTTAGATAGTGTTTGTTATACTTTGTATCTATCTTGTAGATGGTTTGAAATATATATTTTAATTATGATATTATGCTATAAATAAAGATGACAAGCAACCTTTTGGGTGTGTGAGCATATTATTCTTCACCTAGGAAGAATAGTGGTGACGATCTAGATACCATTTCAATGCACGCGCTCGTTAACAGAAAGCAGGACATCAGTTTAAGTCACAAAACCAAATATATTTATACTTTGTACTGAATAGAACTAAACAAAAAATCACGAGGAATTGCACTTTTAGCAGGCAGAGATAAAATTTGACTGAAGAAACCATTGAGAACTTATGCATTTTTAACATCTTCAAGAATTAAAGGTTCTGATATACTCAACCCAAGGGCAAGTTTATCAGATGTCGAAACTGACTTCAAACTATCATACTCAGACGAGGAGTTTTCTTCCTCTTCATCCTCGCGCCCATAGTTCCAAAAAAACCTATGGTTATTGGTGTGACAAGATGAGTCCCATCATGGAGGTACACATTCAATTATAGAAGAATAGTAGGAGTATCTGTTTCCACCGAATGCAAATCTAAAAATGGTTTTAACTTCAGAATCATCATTGTCAACAAAAAATTGGAACCCTGTTGCCAGGTAGAAATCATCATCAAAAGCATTTGAAATAGTTGTATCTCGCTTAAGAACTCTATTAATCCGTACGATAAGAAGATGCCTTAGTTGTATTCCATGCATGTTGTCCCTTGTTTCTTGATTTCCCCATTCTGAATCCATCGCCCTAAAAATCCTGTCTAAACCATGAGCCACTTCTGCTTTCGTACGGGTCGCAGTAATCACGATTGAATTTCTAGCACTAAGCTGTTGCAGTTATTGCCATAGGGAGTCAATGTACATAACAATATAATGAAATTAGAATCAAGAAAATGAGAACAAAGAATTACAAGTATAGAATAAAGCCAAAGGAAAAGAAACCCAAGACTAACAAACATGTCTCCAAGCCCTAGAAATAGCATAAAAGAATTAGGAAGCACAATACCGACTCACAGGGTTGAGAATAGTAAACATAATATTTTGTTATCAATAAAAACAAAATTGGCAACAAAATTGACAGTTAGCATACATTTGTGAGTATACAATGGTGTATGGAAGGATAGCGCGTACCGTGCATCCACAGGCATGGTATTACCTCTAGTTCACTAGTTACTGTGATTAACTCATTAGACTTGGTCCCCGATTATGGTTGTGTTTATGATTAGATAAACAGACCTTTAAAAATGGAAGGACAAAGGAGCATGCTGCTCCTCCAACTACAAAATACTAGAACAAGCCGAGACTGGAATGCTAAACACGAAAGGTGGATCAACGTGACTACCAAGGAGACTCTCCTAAATACTATCTTCTGGAACACCCTTCCCACAATGAAATGCAATTTCATAACTTCTTTGGTACACGGACATGCATATGGAAACATGTTGCTAAATGTCCATCTAACATACTCATGAACATATTATGATGAAATGCTCTCTCAAACCCCAAGAAATTATGATGCACCCACTCTACTCTATAAATAACAAAGAGGACCATGGGTTTAATAATGGGAAAGTAGAAAGATAAAAGAAACTTTACATACTATGGCATCTTGAACTTTACAGGAGACTGGTGTTATTGTCAGAGCAATTTACATCTTACCAGATCAACTTTTCACAACATAACAAAAATACCCCCATAGTCAAAACTCCCAAGAAGTTGTTTTTATCTCCCAATCTTCTGCTATTCCTGAAATACTTCCAGTTTCCTTCACAAATCCATCTTCTCTGTATTTCCACCTCTCTTTCAAGCTTAAAATCTATTTCTCTAAATAGGGGTAAAATCCAACAAAGAAGGCTGATTGAAAAATATATCTATCTTCTATTACTTTTCATGTCAAAAGAACAAAAGAACCTCAAAGCCTTACTAACTCTAAGAATACTATTTTGTTTAGAAGCAAGTCTACACTTCAACTGGTTGTTTACCTAAAAATTCCTTTTTGAACTTAAATTATTGACAGTGATCTCTATCTAGAAACATGTTTCTACAATAAATTTCAATAGTTCTAAATGAATCATATATTTCCGTAAAATGTCACTGCATTTACTTTTTTGACAAAACAATTTTTTTTTTAATTTTTTACATATTGATGTTGGAATTACATACTATGGCATCTTCCAAGTGTTGTTGGCTATTCAATAAGTCTTGAACATGATCGTGGTAATTCTTTGATTTGGCAATTTAGCATCTTTGATTGTGAGTCAGAAAGAGTTGAATTTGCAACTAAGAATGATGCAAAATGTGTTCAAGACATGTCCAACATGGATTCACTAGCCATCTCGAGAGCATGGTTCAAATTCACGGTTGCAAAACATATCGTTCCACATCGGTTTCGATGTATCGTTGACGTATTAGGCGATGTACATATTTTATTATCTACAAAGTCTAGATTACTTTTTTTTTAAAAAAATTTGGTGGAGCCTTCTGAAATTAATGCTTTTCCAAATCCGTAATCTAGGTACTCATGGTTTCCTTTTGTAAGCTTTAACAAAATTACTTAATCATAACTTTTTTTTTTAAAAAAAAAAACAATAATAATGGAGAGTTATCAACATTGATTATTAAAAAAATAAAATAAAATTTACCTTCTTCAAATTAGCCGCCCAACTCCCTCAGATAATTCCTACCAATTTAGTCACTAATTTTTCTTTTAATGGCTCCTCAAACCCTTCTTCTCCTCCTTCTTTTCATGCCTCCTTACCAGAGCAAATTTCTCCCCCAATTTCTCTCCAAATTATTCATCTTTTCTCCCCCTATTTTTCCGTTATTTCTTCAATATTACTATGGAAAATTAATATCCCTTTCTTTATGTAAAATCACAGAATAAAGGATGAGATGAGATGCTTCTCTAGTCTCCCTCTTCCTCCTTTTAAAAATAAAAATCATGAGATGTTGCTGGCTTTCCTCAATAATTGTTGCTGCTCAATTTTTCTTTTCTGAAACAATATGATTATTGCTGCTCAATAATTGTTTGAAATTGTAAGTCTACTTTTGATTTATGTCAATGAAATTTTTGGTGTTTTATGCTTATTGATATTCTTCAATAAAGGTGAAATGTTCTTCTCATCTTTAATGTCCTTTTTCTGATCAAATTTTGTTGGTGCAGAAAATTGGTTCTAATGCTCCAAATTCTCACGTTTCCTCAACCTGCCTACTCCAAAATTCTATTTCATTTGTGGTTCTTCCTAAGGAAGTGACACATAAATTTCAAAAGGCAAAGCTCAGGACGGACTTCACCATGATGTAATCATCTAGCTACATATGATAACAGTAGATGCAATACATTCTTAATTTAGATTCTTGAACTTAGCAGGGGTGGATTTATTTAGTGGAGATCATATTTTGGCTCATATACCATCACTTGGTGCCATGATGGAATGTCAACTTTATCAGTTTGCAAAAAATATTATTCATTCTCTGTATCTAATTTGATCATCATTCTAATTACTTCCAGAACAAGGAAAATTCTTGGGATTTCCCTATCTCTAATCATCATCTAATCAAGACATGGCTGCTATAATGGAGAAAGCTGATGAAAATCTCATTCCATCAGTATACAAAGAAGTCAGTGAGACATTTTCTACAAGGCGATCTGATCTTGGCTATCTGACATTTATCCAGAACTTCGTTCAGGGATTGTCTTCTCCAATGGCAGGTGTATTAGCTATTAGCTATGACCGGCCAATGGTTTTTGCAGTTAGCACTCTTCGCCTTCCTCATCATCTCCGGGTAGGGCTTTAATTGAGGAATATCGAGTCAACTCAGACGACTCAGCAGATTTAACGTTTCACTCACACGAAGCGTCGAGAATCGTTCGAGTCTTCCCGCTCCGATGCCAGCTCCGGTGTCTCTGACATGTCCCAGTTCTGACTCGTAGCGATAGCCTCCGTTTCAGTTCCGACTCGGCCGAGTCTTTAAACCATGCTCGAGAGTGGCCTTGTCCTATCATTTATCAAGTGTCTAACAAAAGTTAAATAGAGGTTTCAAAAGTGACTCGCAGACATAATTGTTCCCCAAGAATCTTGTGACATCAATTAGAATTAGGACGTTTATGAAGTTCCTTCAGGAAAGATAAAAGAAAATCATAAAAAATAAATAAATAATAAGATTTCCAGGTTCCTCTTTACTTGTTAAAAGATAAAAGGGAAAACAATCTAATAGTTTCTCACGTAATCACATTTTATTTATACATTTTGTCTCTCACGTTCAAAATAATATATTTTAGTCTCTCACTAATTCAAAATGCACTATTTTAACTCCTCGACACAATTACGGACATATTTTGACCTAAAATACTCGTGTGTATCTCATATTATATTTCCCTATGATTTTATATAGGCAAAAATGGCAACACACAAATTCTAAATACTAAATGACGCTATCTAAGACCTTCACCACTACTCCAAAATTTTCACTTACTATCACCACAACTATTCCCCTCCCTTGTCACTTCTCTTTTGCTACCCCTACTCCAGCAGCCCCAACCCTATTCTTTTTAGGACTATTTAGTGTTTAAAGTTATATAGTTGCCAATATTTCCCTTTAAAAATATTACATTGAATACACATGTGACTGTTTCAAACCAAAATATGTTTGTAATTCTGTTAAGGAACCAAAATGGTACGTTTTGAATTTGTGTTGAACTAAAATTTATCATTTTGAATGTGAGGGACTAAATAAGTATAAGCATAAAATGTGAGGGACTATTAAGATCATTTCCCAAAATAAAACAACCAAAAAAATGGAAGGATTTCTATCAAGCACAAAACTCTCTCAAGCAGATAAGAACATTTCTTGTATCTATAGTGAAGGGAAGATTTGAGGAAGAAGTTGGTTTTTTAAACTACTCCTTCTCCTATCCCATTGTGATTCGACCAATGTCCAATAAATTATAGGATAGATTATAAGAGAAACGTTTTACAACTTAACTTGTACTTTGTTGTCATTTGTGGAAGAAGCTAAATCATAAAGCAACAAAACTCCTAATGTCATAATAAACAAGAAGCAAAGAGAAAAATCCATTCCTTCCCACATACTTGGATGTTCTACTTGGGACACAAAGAAGCAATGATCAAAGCAAAAAACAAAAATAATTGTCATCACAAAAGAATATTTAAATGAATATCAATTTAGAAGTGAAAAACCCTGGGCTTCCATTACCAAACCACTCAAAATTCCATTTACCTTCAAGATAGGAGGACCTGGATAGCTGGAAACATCAATAAAGTGCCACAGTTGATAAACAATATATAACAGAAGTTTAAGAAGCTTGATTAGAGGACTTGACTTACCTTACTTTGTTGGTTGAGGAGTCGGATTGAGTCTCACAAGACCAACTATCCTCTCATTCACATCAATCTGCTGCATCTGTTCTTTTCCCCATAACTGGTGCCTCAAACCCCCCTTCCCTAGCATCCTTGAACTAAAAAATAGGAACTTTAATATCACTTTAAAAAGCACATAAAAATGTTGTCTTGAATAATCTTATCAATCCCGAAAACTGAATGCAAACACAAATCATTTGACTTGAAGCATAGACAGAAGAAGCACTAATATTAAGTTTTGTTTGTGTTTGAATAATTACAAACAAACAAACCAGGATTTATTCCCACTAAATAGGATCTACAGTACAAATCCTGCTATGCCATTTCATTCTGTAATGGACCATATTCTCCTTAATTCCTAGATGGGATATATCTTTCTTACAATTTACCCACCAAGCCTTTTCGGTCTTCCCCTACCCCTCTTATATTGACTACTCTTTCTAAATTCTACCCGCCTAACAAGCGCTTCTACTGGCCATCTTAGCACATGACCTCACCACCTTAATCATGTTTTTTTCATCTTCTCATCAATAGGTGCTATTCCAATCTTATCACGATTATACTCATTGCGTGTCTTGTTCAAACTAGTGTACCTACACATCTATCTTAACATTCGCGTTTCTACTATTCTCATCTTTTGCTCATGTGTGTAATTCAATGCCCAACATTCATACCCATAAAGTATTTCTGGCCCAATGGTCATTCTATAAAATTTACCCATAAATTGTAAAGGAATTGTATTGCGGTCGCATAATATTCCCCATACCATTCTACATTTTGTCCTATCCGCTTCTATTCGATGTGTAACATCTCGATCTATACTATCATCATTCTGAAGAATTGAACCTAAATACTTAAAATTTTCACTTATGAATATCTCTTGATCTCCAATATTAACGTTTATTCAATTTTTATGTGCATTCTTGCTAAATTTAAATTTTATATATTCTGTTTTTGATCTACAAAGTCTAAACCCTTTTGTCTCAAGTGTCTCTCTCAAGATCTCGAGTTTAGTACTAACCCAATCTTTTGTTCCATTTATTAAAACAATGTCGTCTACAAACAATATACACCATGGTATTTTCTTCTGTATATGCCTTGTACGTTCATATATGACCAATACAAATAGAAGAGGACTTAGAGCTGATCCTTGGTATAAACCTATGTTTATAGAGAACTCTCATGTTAACGCTCCTAGTGTTCTCACACTTGTAATGACATCCCTATACATCTCCTTTCTTGATGTAGGGTCTATATATGCTATTTTGACTCCTTTATTTTCTACAACTCTCTACATAACTTCTCTAGGGATTTTATCGTACGCCTTTTCAAAATCAATAAAAATCATGTAAAATCCTTTGCTACATCACAATATCTCTCTGTAAGTCTCCTTAAGAGATGTATGGCTTCAGTAATTGATCTCCCTGGCATGAAACCAAACTGGTTATCTAACACCTTAGTCTCATTTCTTAATCTTCTATCTATCATTGTTTCCCAAAGTTTCATCGTATGGCTCATTAACTTAATACATTTGTAGTTTGTACAATTTTGTATATCCCCCTTATTTTTGAATTTAGGTATGAGAGTGCTATTTTTTTATTGGTCGGGCATCTTTTTACTCTTCAATATTTTATTGAAAGATTGGTAAGCTAGCTTATGACTTTCTTTCCTAAACATTTCCATACCTCAATTGAAATATCATAGGGGCCAACTACTTTTCCTTTCTTCATCTTCTTTAAAGCCTCCTCCACCTATGTTGAGTTCTAAATTCTTCGATAATACATTATGTTTCTATACTTCTCAGACTTATCTAACTCTCCAAAATGATATCGTCTCCATTACCTTCATTGAATAGTTGATGGAAGTATCTTTCTCACATTTCCTTAATTTTCTCATCTCTTACTAGCAGCTTATTATTTTCATCCTTGATGCACTTGACTCGGGTTAAGTCCTTTGTCCTATAGGTTCTTGCTAAAGCAAGTTTATAAAATATTTCCCTCTCCCTAAATTCTAATTTTTGGTAAAAAAATTTTAACAACCCTATCCCTCAGACTATTTTTGGTAATATTAAACAATCATTTCCTAATTTGTCTTCAGACTACTTTTTTTTATCTCACATACATCACATTCGAAAAAGTTGATATGGTAGTTAATCTAAATAATATTCCAAATAATATCGTCAATAATAACTGCCCAAACGGGGATTCTCTACAAATAAGATCAAAATAAGGAATTTTCACTAGCATTATCAAAAGCTGCAAAAAAATCAGGCTTTTACAACTTAAAATAGAATCCAAGAAAAATCTATTTCTCAGAATCACCCAAAAGAACAAGAAAAAAGAACTAGCAACTAGTAAAATTCAAAGGATTTTATATAATCAACAAAAAAACAAAAGGAAATAACATTACATTATATGTTAGAGAAAAATAAATAAAGAATATAAAAATAATAAAAAAATAAAACTTATAGCAAGAAGAATAGATTCTTTAGCAAAAAGTCTCTCCATTTCTTTAGCATAAGCAGCAAAAGCTCATTGTACAGTACTCTGCTTAGCTATTGCTTTGCAAGTCAAGGGTAGAGGTGCTTTGTATTGATTTTTCTTAGCAATTTTTGGAATTAGTGATTTATTGGTAGATAAAATAGGGAAGGGGAAGGGGAAGGGTGAACGGCACCAGATTGAGGTTGAGCCAAGGTAGGGATAAAGAAAATGAGAGGTTTCGAACTGAAGAAGAGTGGTAAGAAACCATTGGTGTGGAGGAAGACAGTTGAAAGAACTCAAGGAGGAAGGAAAATTAATAGGACACTGGATAGAGACAATTTAACGTCATTGCTCATTAGACACAGGTAGGTTAGGGGCAACTTGGTCATTGAAGATTTGGACACATGACGTGTTATACTTTGACCTACAATCCGAAAAACCTGTTTACCGGTCATTCCAAACTGTAAAAATGGGATATTTGAATTGACTAGTGTTGGAGCGTCAAGTAGCGAGTCAGGTGCTATTATAAGTGGGTCAAAATCTAAGATTCGGTATAGTTATATGGTTGATTGTGTAATTTTACATATTATGATATAATATTATTGGATTTTTTTTTCTCCTCCCCTTTCTATTTGCATGGGTTAGTCAATTTTTATTTGTAAGACTGAAAATTATCATAAAAAAATAAATTGGGTGAGTGACTCGATTATTCGACCTGCTTTTAACTAGTACCTGGTCCTATGTACATTACTGAATAGTGAGTCAATCTTTTGACTTGATATAACCATTACTAACTGACAATAATACAAATAGAAATGTACCTACATTCACCAAAAGCGTGGAATTTAGGACGAATTGAAACCACACCCCATGATCTAAGTGTCATTCAAAACCACACAAGTTTAAAAGGGTAAAAAGACAAAACAAAACAAAAAGACATAGACCTGATATGAATTTCATTTTACCTAACTGGTTATACTTAAGTCAGCCCTTTTTTGGATCTGGTTTCATTGTAGTATCGTGGCCTATCGTTACTTCTAACAAAATACCATAAACAAATTTTCAATAGTTTGGATGGTATTTTTTTATTAACTTTTAAATAATATTTTATAATCATTTCATATATATTTTTCAGTAATCTTTTTTCTTACATATATCACATCAAAAATTTCTACAACACTTTCAGAATAATATTTCAAGAATAATACATCTAATAAACGTAGTATACAAATGTTCAGTAGTATTAATAGGATTTCATTAGCAAATTAGCATAGATAAAAGTACATAATTGCTTTTGAATATAAATTTTTAAGTTTTCTAGAGTCAATATAAATACAATTTTTTTTTGTCAATAAATTCTTTAATAAATTAATTTTAATTTCAAAAAAGTTCTAAGCATTGATAACAATATCAAAGTGTTAACTTTCTATTAAGTATAGTAATTGTGCAACAAATCAAACTAACAAAGAAGTAGTTATGTACTGCTCATTTCACATTACAATGGATCATCTAATGGTCAAGGCCAGAGACTGTAGAGTTTCTAGCTAGGAACCATTCCTAATATAGGATAGAAATTGGAAGAGACAAATTCCATAATTACACCTTGTCGCCCATGCTCTTTAATTGCAATTTACTACTAGCCTGCTACACTTTTTCCACGACTACATTTCATGCCTTTTCTCCCCTCCTAACATTATGAATTGTGTACGTGAGGATTTTTGGCAGCACACAAAGCAAGACACCAATTATTTAAACTTACCATACTTTTATAGTTAGTTTTGTTACATGTGTGGCTGCACCTGTAGTTAATGTTTTTAAACTAGTAGATATAGTGTATAAACCAATTTTAAGAAAAGAATGCTTAGATGATTAAGAATTTTCAAGAACAAAGTTGTGTCATTTTTGACATTTTAAATATTACTCTCACAGGAAATTTTCCGAACAAATTTATCAGCATAAATCACCATTCTAAAGTATGACTTTCAATAATAACTCATATTCTTTTTTTTTTCTTTATATATTTTGTCAGTTTAATTAGCACACACACTGAGTGTGCCTTTACCCACGAGTTGTAATTGCCCAAGAATCATGAGTACTAGTAGGATCATAGACATTATAATTTGAAAATTACAGATGCTATTTATAAGTTTCAAGGAAGAGTTTTGATTCTAACAAATGAGTGTGTAAAAACTAAGAGTGGGATCATCCTAAAATTTAAAAATAAGAGATAAGACTTTAGACACATGTGTAATTTATTAAAAAATTACAGTTTTTAATCTTCCTTTTTTTCAACCAAAAAATAGGTATTTAAGTTCTAAAATAAATTATTATTAATAAATTTATTTTGTAGTAAAGGAATTCCAAGACAACTATCATCTAATTGGATACTTTACTTACATTGGCATTCCAGATCTTTTATCTCACTAGTTATGCCAATCTCCTATTTTATATCTTGGATATTTGTCACTTATATTCTGACCTTATAAGTTTAACTATACTAGAGTATGTGTGACAGACATATTAGAGGTGAGACAGAAGATTGGTACAGATAGTAAAACAAAAGATTCTATAGCTTAAATTAGGCATAAATATTTTTTTTTATTTACTCTAATTTATTGAGATATGATATTTATAATGAACTCTTCCATTATTTTCATTTCCTCCTTTAACCCCCCTTTTATTTGTTCCATATTGTGATTATTTTTTAATCAGAATGCACATGGTAGAAAACTATTGATAGCACTCCTTTTGGTACTTAAGTAAGGGTACCGAGAATTTGCTTCATCTAACCTAAAATTTGACAGAATTACACCAATAACTCTCTGGATTCTAGAAAGTTCTCAAAAGTTCCTTACATAACACTACAAAAAAAATGATTTTTTTTTGTGACAAATTTTTTGTGACGACTAATGAATTCCTCAAAAAAATTAGCTTTAATGACAAAAACCTCATGTCATCCTAAAAGGATTTCTTTCTTGACAATGTCAAATCGTGGTCAAGAAATATATATATGGCTTTCTCACGAAAAACAATTATCTTGAAAAATAGCATGGGCAAAATGACGGAAGCAATTTTATCAATACGTTTCTTTTTATTTTAAAAAGAGCACAAATTTTTTCCATATATCGACGACAATGTTGTCGTCATGAAAACTTTTCACCTTCCCACCACTATTTCCTACGTTATTTTTTTTTTCTAAGGATTTGACTAATGCATGTGAGGGTCTTAAGACCACGACATTGTCTAAGCAAATCTATCAACCAGATGTACTTCAACATTAGACACCCATTTTCTAAACCGTAAAAAACTTTCCCCTTTCCTAATTCTTTCCCATTTCTTTCCTTGCGCAAAACCCACGAGACCATACCGATCCTTATTTCAATCTGGTATAATTCTTTCATTAATCTCTATATCACTTTAGTGCTGTAATTTATCCACATTCTTTACATCTTAACTGATTTTTTTTTTTTTTTTTACAATAGCTTCATTGATCTTAAGATAATTGATGGGTTAATTTTTTATTTAGTCCAGTGGTTTTACGGGAACTCAAATGGCATAATTGAGAATTAGGGGTTAATTTATTGCTAAAATAATTCCGCAACAATATCAAGAAATTGTTTCATAAAGGTTAGTATTTTTGTTCTTCAATCAACGATTGGAAAAATTGGTAGGTGCTATTCCCTTGATTAACTTTCTAAGTCTTTGATGTTTTTTTAATCTTTATTCCATCATATAAAAAATTTGATTTTTAAGCAATTGAAACTAGTTATGTGAATGTGAAATTGCAAATTAAGCTCCTTTGGACTTGGTTGGTTCCCTTAAGTATTATCAAGTAAAAGTGACTTAATTATAGATTTCTCTCTATTTCTATTACTGGTCAGTCTTTAAGTATTCCAACGGATTTGTACTGCATAGGTGTCTGTCAATTGCTATTATTGGTCTTTAAAGGCTAATAAATTTAAGGGTGTTGTTGAGCTAATTTTTTTTTCATGCATACAAGATTGTCTTGTTTCAATGTGAATGGTACAACACGAGTGATATAAACACAATGAAGTTTGATAAGCACTTTGTGAGCTTTGATATTAGATCACGTTGGTATCAGAATGATCCATTTGTGTTACCAAATAAGTCCAACAAGCCTTTTACATTAGTGATACTAAACCATGTGTAAATTGGCAAATTGCACAACGCGTGGCACATAGACATTTGTGGAACCTCCCAGATTTGGAAGAGAATGATGCAGAGATGCCTAATAGTGGTGCAAGTTTTCTAGATGGAGTTTTGTAACAAAATGAGACCACCACTATGCCTGTTATTGAAGATGATGAACTAGGCCTCTTGAATAGAGAAGCTGTTGAACTTGAATTCTTCAAGAGAATCCAATTTGCATGCCACTACTGACACTGATAATACGTGTACAATGGACTTCGAAGATGATTATGATGAGTATGTTGATGATGACAATTTTTGTGAACAAAATAATATGCCTTTTGAATATTCAAATAGTGATGAAATTGTAAATTTGCATATGGACTCGGACACTGAGTAGGGGACATCTAATGTGTAAAGCACAAGGAGAATTCTTAGCATATGCTTTGTGTTCTACTAAGTTTTAATTGCCAGATTTTTTGTTTGTTTCGTCCAATAGAAGAAAGTACAGTTGCTTATGGTTTTATCTAATGTTTTCTAATTTGTTTATCATTGTTAAACTAATGGTTATTTTTTTATTAGAAGTTGTGGCTTACGTGAAGAATTTATTTGCCTTGAATTGTTTTCTGCATTTGAAAATTAAGGTTTGCCGAATCTGTTGAGATTTATTACTGGTATGGAGAACATTATCATATGTTGTACTTTAAGTAAATAATGCCAAAATTTTTAATTTTTGTTTCATTCTTATAAATGTTGATAAATGTGTTCTACAATAACTTCTTTTAGATGGCAACTTGTGGCAAAAGATTGAAAAGAAATCATTCATCTAACATCACTTCCCAATCTCAACAACCACCCACATCAAACTCAAATTTAGTTCCTTTATTAGCTCCTATAGATGAAGATTTGCAGATGATTTGGATAACAATCCTCCTCCAACAAGCAATACTGGTGAGTGAACTTGCGAACCAATGCAAAATATTATCAAATATTGCTTGTATCTTCTTTATAACTCATAAGGATACTTGACAAATCTATACAACCTTTTCACAGATTCTATGAAACAATAAAAAGGTCGGAGTCCATCCACGGGAAAGCTTATTGAGTAGATGGTTCGAGTGAATGTAACAAAAATTTAGCTATCATATGTATACATACATACATTATACATCTTATCAACCATTTTTCAAAAATTATATTAGGTTCTTACTTCAATGACAATTCACTTGTATTTTGTAGGAATACCAAACAAGACATTGGAAATTGTCTTTCCCAAGGAATGCCGAAAACTAGTAAAGTATGCTGCTCAACTTGCTAATACTATATGTTACGCTGTTAGGCACCTACCTTTGCCAAAAGATGTACACACATATGATAAGATTCTAAAGGAAAGAAAATAGCACTTATTTGGTGCTTTACTGGTACTTATGTGTTGACTATGGTTTACAACTAGAAAAGTTCCAACATTTGCATGGTTTTGATTAATATTTTTTAAATACTATTGAACCAAAATTTTATTCACAGGGATGGTTTAACTTTAAGGATTGGGGTACTGATCCCAATGTTCAAATTTATATAAATGAAATGTTCTAGAACAGCTAAAGGCAGTGGAAGAACACAATGCATTATGATTGCAAGATGTTGAAGGCAAAGGGGAAAGATCTACTTACTTCATGTCCTTACGACTGGATTGAGCAGGATGAGCGGAAAAGTATGTGTGACTGGTTTGAAGATCCTAAATTTAAGGCCTTTAATTGGTTCTAGTTTTATTTACTTGATAAATTTTAATTGTTTTGTACCTTCCTTTGATGTTCCATCTATTACTCTTTTGGAATTTTCTAGAAAGCATCAAAAACCAATGCTAAAAGTCGCACCAAGTTACCAGATCCTCACACTAGTGGGTCGAATCAAATCATGTTCGAGCACGAGAGATAGTAATTGTTACTAATTTCTTTCTCATATTTCTTGTGATTACAATGAAATGAAAATGGCAGCTAACTCGAGGTTTTCTATATTATAAGAATAGGTTCTACCAAGTCTAATTGATGCCTAGACTGCAACTCACAAAAGAAAGAATGGCAACTTTAGGAATGACATTGCAAAATCTATGGAAGTAATTTCTAGCAAAACACAAAAAACTTCTGCTTTGTGGACATAAAGTTATTCTTTATGATTTACATGGATCATAGGCTTATGTGAATCAATGAATGTAGGATAAACTAAAAGGAGAGAGAAGAAAACGTGTAGAGAATAAACAAAGAGACAACTGTTGATGAGGTGGATATTATGACGAACTTTTTTGGAAACTTCTATACAAAGGCCTGGGATATGGAGTCGTGCCACCCCAAACTTCTCACAATTTCCAGTCTTCAGTTAATAGAGCATTACTAGAAGAGTTGAAATAGTACAAGGAAAATTTCAACATGCTAATGATCAACTTAAGAATCAAGAAGCTAAACTCCAAAGCCATAAAGAGTGAATTCAAACACAAGTTACCGAAATCCCAAGCCTTGTACGAAATATTCAATATCGTCAGTAAAAGCTTCTTGTTAATTAATAACAAACGACTTTTCTGACGACTTCACATTTTCTGACGATTGTATTTCACTATCATCACGAAAGGTTTGTTCTTTAGTGTAAAAGAAGTATTTGATTTCCTGACGACTTCACATTTGGTGACTCTGTTTCAACCTTTGGTGACAACAACTCATCACACTAAGAAAACTTTTCCTTACGGTGACCTTCATCACTAGTTGCCTTTTGTGACGGCTCGTCACAAAAAGTACAACACTTTTGCTAATGGATGAGCTATGTCTGTGATGAAAACCTTTGCCGACAGTGTATCGGTGACAAATATCTCGTCAAGAAGAGTTATTGTGACGATAGGACGTATATTTCCTGACAAATTTTGTTGTCACCAACACTCTCTTTTTCTGTAACTACTCTTATATTTTTAGAAGGTTCTCTATAGATTACTTTACACATCTTGATATATGCTTTTCTATATTTTTTCTAGGAAAACTTTTTTTCTTTAGCAAGTCTTCTAGGCTAGTCTTATTGGATACTTTATTTCAAAATCTTGATTTTTCAGCAATGTAAGAAATTCCTTATTAATGGAGAAAGTTACTTGTTGTACTTGTCCAATGAGTCAAGAAGAACCTTACAACAATGAGAGAAGCAAAGAATAATGGAATTACATAGAGCATCACATAAAAATTTTAGGATCTAACATGAGAGACGGATAAGAATTAATGGCCAGTTGTAGGGACAAACGGACAAGATACATATAAATGCAAAGTGTATTTATATAAAGTGACAAAGTTACTGAAAAGTCACTAGATTTGGAAAAGGATGAACGAAATTTGACCGAGTATCTAAAATCAGGGATTGGGGATTTACTATTCTTTTACCATGTGGAGTGGCTTTTGCAAATGATATTGAATTTGTGACTTTATAAATTATTTTCCATAAATGTAAAAGTTGTAGCAAATTAAGTCCAAGAGGCAGAGTAATGTATGTTAGCCAACATCATTAATATGAAAGGCGGTGCACATAAGTATTGGTGATCGACAAGGTTTTTGGTGGTTATTAAGTAAATATTAGGCATTTTTAGTGGTTATTAAGTAGACATTGAGTATTTTAGTAGTTGTTCAATAGGTATGAGAGAAATCCATTTGGAGGTGGGGTCTCACTTTACTACACAAAAGAAGGGACATGTTTTCCCAATTTGTGGACTAGATGTTTGAAATGGGTGGGAGTCTCTCATTATTCCTTTAGCAAATATTAGAATATCTAATAATTGCTCAATGAGTGAAATAAATTTTTCCTTCTTTTTGAAGAAATTGCTTTAATGTTAAAAATTTAGGAATATTATTTAATAGGCCTTAATGTTTTCTATTTTTTTTTTCTTTCACTAAAGAGTATTAGCAAACAAATAAAGAGAGCTTATGGTTTCCATGACCTTACTTTATTCTCGAAACTACTTAAGATAATTTTGCAAGAAAGAAAATTCCTTAATTGTTAGTACTGAAAGTTAATGAATTTTCTTTAATTTCCGTTGTACAAAGAATTTTTGTGTGATGAGGGAATATTTGTATGTCCTCGATCGATAGAGTGTAAGTACTGTGGTAAAAAAAAAAAAAAATACTCTTCTAGTAGAAAAAGAAGAAAAAGTGTAGCGATCAGACTAAGAGGGGAGAAGAAGGCTAATTGTACTTGCTATTTAATTTATCATGATTTTTTAAATGACAAGTAAGCATGAACATTTCTTGATTCTCAAATCAAGTGTTAATAAAAATGTTTCAGGAGATTATTCCTCAAGATATCGCGGTTGTCTGAGAATAATCCAAGGCCCTCATTACGTTTCTCCTGTTGGTGCAATTTTTCTGTGTATTCATTATGTTGGTTACTACCTAGTGGCATCAATAACCATCCATTTCACCCAAACCATCTCCCAGTGCTAATAAATTTTCCACTTGATCAATATCCTAGTCAATGTAGAGTCAATGGTAAACGCTGCAAAGGATTTACATATCATTGTTTACAATGTATGGGATTTGACATAGATCTCTTGTGTGCTTGGGTACCAAGTCGTATCAAGATAGGCGATGCAGCACACAAACATCCCTTAACTCTACCATTAAAACCAGCCATATTCTCATGCGATGCATGTGGCAGCCTCATTCTAAAGTAGAAGATGACGAACATAATAAGAAGAGCATCTCCTACATATGCTTCACATGTCAATATTGAGTTCACATAGATTGAGCTCGACCGCCTCATTACCTAGTATTTAGATACCAAAGCATTTTTCATCATCCAGATCCTATTGAAAAAAGAACTCATTGCCAAATTTGTCATCAATAAGTAAAGGAAGTTTGTTCACTAGGTATGTGATTCAAGTTCGATATTAATGTAACCCATCCAGCTTCTACGCGTATAGGTCTTAGCATCAAATTTGAAAATCTTTATTTCCACGTGAGTTGCTCTACATTAGCTACACGGTTATTGCCGAGGTCCCTCTTTCTCTCTTTCTCTCTAAATGAAATCCACATAAATATCTAAAATAAATTTCATATCATTTTACCACGTTACCAATCTTATGACTATTACTTAGAGTATATTAAGTACACTTCTTCTCTTGTTAGAATTTACAGTACGTATCAAAATTTTTAATGCAGAAGCAATTTTGATGGAAAATACTAGTAGCACAAATGATTTAGTACCAGTCAACATATGCTTAAAATTGGAGTTGAAGTCAACGAGGACAACGTCACCAAACAAAAAGAATCAGAGATTAAACATTGGAAGCATCATGATCACATCTTAAAACTCGGCACCACAACTGATGATATTCTTGAATTTGACCGAAGCAGAATAATATGCAATGGGTGTAATTGGCCACTTTGAGCTCTATTTTATAATTGTGAGCAATGTAATTTCTTCCTACATGCAAAATGTGCTGAATTATGCGACATCACAGAACAACGTATCCTCAAAATCATTCTCTATCACTGTGCTTGAATACAACAGATACAAATCGGTGCTCTAAATGCAATGATTCCTTCACTGGTTTTTCATAAAAATGTGGTCATTGCGACAACTACATGCTTGATCTTAGTTGTGCTCAAATTAGAGCCTCAATTAGTCATGATGCTCACGACCATCAACTCTTCCTCTCTGATAAGACAACCAAAGAAAAATGGGTACTATAAATTGCAATGCATGTGAAAATTCTTGTGACAAGCACATTCAAAATATGCTTTTCTACCAAAGAAAAGTAGGCATCGATTCGACCGCCATCGCCCCACCCTCGTGTTCAAGTCTGAAAAAATAAACTAAGGAAGTATAAATGTGATGAGGATGACAAAAGGAAACAAAATCACTGGTTTTATGGCTGCAAGGAGTGTGATTTTGCTGCTCATGTCCACTGTATCTTTAATCAATAATCGTGTTATTCATTTATATATATTACTCCTTTTGTTAGGAGAATTGCACAATAAACATTCCTTAATTTGCTTATCTAAAATGTACTATATTTATAATGTGTATCTGCCATTGTAAGGTCAACCTATATGTTATGCAATAATAGTACTACAACCTGATGGTCTACTTTTCTTTATCATTGGATCCAGTTACTTTTATAACAACATATTTATTTAATCATAATTTTAATTAAATATCAGCAACTGCCAAAGCATATGATGAATCTCATTTATGGTGAAAATTAACAAAATAAATAAACTACAATTAAAAAAAAAAAGAGTTAAAGTACATTAAAAGATTTTACTATAAGTATGCTAGTATTAATAATATAAGAGGGAAGTAAGTGGCGTCATCAAGAAATTGAGAAGCAAAAGGAAAAATTAAGAATTTTATTGTTTTAGAAAAAGGCCAATTTGGTCCTTGTTATCATAAAAATTAATCTGATCTCTCATTTTTAAAAAAGTTAAACCAATCGAAAGTTTTTAGTGGAAATTATAGACAAACTAACAGATACATTAACAACACATCTACTACAGATTAATAACCACTCAATAATTCAGTATCATGTGGCTTGCATTGTTAATCTATCCATGATTTCATTTAGATGCCCTAGATTGGTTAATTTTTTAAAGATGAAGGCCAAATTGGTCTGTTATAATAAATAAGGGACTAAATTAATCAATACCACGAAGATAAAGGACTTTGTTAAATTGGTCTTTTATTCCTTATTGTTTTATTAAGAATATTACTTCACACGTAACATACAAACAAATTCCCACCATAAACAAACAAACAAACAAGACTTATTCCTACTAAATGGAGTTTGTTGCATGAATTGTTCTATTCCGTTGCACTATATCATGAACTATATCATTATTGATTTCTATATTCATCATATCTTTCTTATAAATTACCCACTATGTATTTTCGATCTTTCCTTACTCCTTTTACATTGACTATTCTATCTAGAATTAACCCGCCTGATAGGCACATGTACATGTCATATTCGCACATGAATGAATCACCTTAATCGTATTTCTTTCATCATTTTATTGATAAGTTCTACTCTTATTTTTTCTTGAATATACTTATTTCATATTTTATCCATCCTAGTAAACTTTTATATTCACCTAAATATTCCCATACTCTCATTTTCTTCGTATATTCATAATCACTAGCCAACATTCATACAAATAAATTAATATTGGCCTATTAATTATTCTATAAAATTTTATCTTTAATTTTAAAGTTACATAATATTTTCAATATGATTCTCTATCTTCTTCTTTTTTTTGTATCCAACTTGTTTGTATTTGATATATAATATCACTTTCTATATAACCATACCTCCATCATTCTAAAGAAATGAATCTCAGCAATTAAAATGCTCTCTATGGATATTTCTTGCTAACCTCAACACCTGTTCTACTTATACTGTTATACATGTATTATTGCTAAACTTGATTTCTGATATTATTTTTTTACCAACTAAGTATAAAACTTTTTTATTCTAGTAACTAGTCTTAAGTTTAGCATTAATACTGTATTTTATCTCATCTACCGAAACAATATCATACAACATATGTTATACATGTATTATTGCTAAACTTAATTTCTAATATTTTGTTTGTTACCAACTAAATCAAAAACTTTTTTATTCTAGTAACTAGCCTTAAGTTTAGCATTAATACCTTATTTTATCTCATCTACATTTTACAAAACAATATCATGCAACATAGACCATGATATCTCATACTAAATGTGTCTAATAAATTCATCTATAACCAATATAAAACGACAAGGGTCGATATGAGACATTTTATCCTTTGACAGGTTTAATGTTGAATACTACTATAAATATATATTTATAGAGAATTCTTGTGTCAACCCTTCGTTAGACATGCAATTGAATATATGCTATATGTCATTTATTTATTCTATATATACTATTTTGACTCTTTTTTTTAAAGCCTCCACGTGATTTCTCTACTAACTTCGTCATACGCTTTTTCAGTATCAATAAAAGCAGTGTGTAAAGACCAAAAAATTAGGTGAACAGAGCATCTCCTACATGTGCTTTCCATGCCAATATTGGGTTCACATAAATTGTGCTCTATAGCCTCATTGCCTTGAAATTGGATATGAAGGTATCTTTCATCAGTGAGATCCTAATGGTTATTGCCAAATTTGTCATCTACGTGTTTATTTACCGTATGAGAACTGTCTACTTGCTTATATAACCCCTCCATCTTCTACGTGTTCTAGTATTGTCATCAAATTTGACAATCTTTATTTCTACGTGGGTTGCACTATATTAGCTACACAGTCAATCTGGAGGTCTCTCTCTCATGAAATATTGCAGTATTTTACACAACATGTCACTGAGGTGTCAATAGATTCACGCAAAAATAAAAATGAAATCCGCACAAATATCTAAAATTAGAAGACGATAATTTCACATGATTTTAAACATTAATAGTCTTATTCAATTTTTTATTTTTAAATAATTTTTCTTTACAGTAGTATTTAAAAAAAATAAAACTAAAGAATGTTACTTTTACATACATGCATGATCTAATTACAGTTTCTCTATTACAGTATAACTCTTCTTTTCTTAATTGGGCACTACAATTCATGTGATATACTGTCAAAATTTTTAGTGCATCTAGATATGAAAAATACCAATACAAATATTTCAATAATTAGTCATTTTATAAATATGATAGTTGAAAAGGTTGCAGACGAGTACAAGAATGTCAAACACAAAGAATCAGAGATTAAGAATTGAAGTCAACAAGATCACATCTTAAAACTCAGCACCACAACTGATGATTTTCCTGAATTTGACCGAAGCAGAATAAAATGCAATGGGTGTGATTGCCCCTTTTTGTCTCCATTTTACACTTGTGGGAAATGCAATTTCTTATTGCATGCAAAGTCTACTGAATTTCGCGAAACCACGACGTTCCTCGAATCCTCTAAAACAACACATCCTCACTACCATCCTTTATCACTGTGTCTGAATCCAATAGATACAAATCGAAATAATAGGTGCTCTAATTGAATAATTATTTCATTGGTTTTCATATAGTTGTGGCATTTGCAATGACTACGTGCTTGATCTTTGTTGTACTCGAATACGAGACTCAATTAGTCATGAAACTGACAACCATCAACTCTTCCTCTCTGATAATCACCAAAGTAAAATGGGTACTATAAATTGTTGCAATGCATGTGGAAACTCTTGTTTTGATAAGCAGACCACCTATGTGTGCACCTTGTGTGAATTCTACCTACATTCAAAATGTGTTTTTCTACCAAAGAAGAGTAGGTATCGATTTGACCACCAACCCTGCACCTTCATGTTCGAGTCTAATAGCAATGAACTAGGGGAGTGTATATATATATATATATGATATTTATGAGGATGACAAAAGGAACCAAATCATTGATTTTATGACTGTAAGAAGTATGATTTTATTGCTCATGCCCATTGTATCTTTAATTAATAATCACATTATTCATTTGTCTATATTACTCCATGATATTTGTGAGGATGACAAAAGGAACCGAATCATTGATTTTATGACTGTAAGAAGTATGATTTTACTGCTCATGTCCATTGTATCTTTAATTAATAACCACATTATTCATTTATCTATATTACTCCGTTTGCTAGGAGAACTGCACCATAAACATTAATTCCTTTGCTTATCTTAAATTACTATAATTAGGTTATGTGTATCACATGTACCGTTGTATGGTCATTATGCACTAATACTAACAAGTACCTAATTGTCTATTTTTCTTTATCATTGGATTCAATTACTTTTAAAACAACATATTTATTTAATCATAATTGTTAATTAAATATGCAACTACCAAATCATATGATGAATCTTATTTATGGTGAAAATTAACAATATTAATAAATTATAATAAAAAATAAAAGAATGAGTTAAAAGTACATTAAAAGATTTTACTATAAGTATGCCGGTAATAATATTAGAGGAGAGAGAATGGTGTCATTACAAATAAGCCTTATTCCTATTAAATGAAATTGACACAGTCAGGCTCGTGGCTCGGTGGTCGAATTAGTTAACCCAATAAACTGGCTATGAGAGCGGATAAGATTACACATCTGACTGGATAAGGAAACTATTTGTAGACTTTTGAACAACGTGACAGTACATCTAGGAAAATAAAAAAGACACCTGATTGAACCACCAAAAAAAACCCTGGTTCTAAAAAAAAATTGATAACTTAGGCTCGCGCAAGGAGTCCAATCTGGGACATTCATCACCGTCCACCAAAATCAATACCATAAGGCTACACAAATTGTTGGGTGTTGTGTAAAGTATTTTTAATATTTTATTCTTTCATACATCCTCTAAATTCTTTCATTTTTTGTCTACTTTTGTAAACATGTCTTAAAATCTTTTCTTTTTTTAAAATCATTTATGTCATTTTTTAGATATAAATTACCAAAAGCATTTATTATTATTATATTTTCTAAGATAAGATGTAATTATTAACATTATAAATTTTTTTCTAAACATTTATTATCAATAATTATATAATCATTACAAAATAACTATAGTAAAAAATAGTGAAAAAATAATTTCTAATGTGTTAGATATACATTTTATATTTAGAATTACATATGCATAAGAATTTAAAATTAACTATTTCAATCTTTTTTGTCATAGCTTTTAAGGAAATTAAATATTTTAGAATTTATTTATAACAATTAAATAAGAGGAGTTTCATGTAGCATTTTTTTATCAATATTTTTACCATATGCCCTTTATTTATTACTTTCAATTTATTATATATTAATAAAAAAAAATTTAATGACTCACTAGTTGAACCAATAACCCATTGATCTATCTTCATTGCCTAGTTCCTTGCCTGCCGAGTTTAATAACTGTGGTTACATGAATTCTTCTATGCCATTATGCTATATCATGAACCATATCATTATTGATTTCTAAATTCATCATATATTTCTTACAAGTTACCCACTATGTATTTTTCAGTCTTTCCTTACTCCTTTTATATTGACTATTCTATGTAAAATCAACTCACTTGACAAGCATATATACATGTCATCTTAGCACATGAACGAACCACCTTAATTATGTTTCTCTCATCTTCTCATTAGTAAGTTCAATTCTCATTTTCTCTCGAATATACTTTATTTGTATTTATCCATTCTAGTATACCTATATGTTCACCTAATATTTAATATTCGCATACTCTCATTCAGATTCTCCTCATGTGCATAGTTTACTATCCAACATCATATAAATAGAACATCAGTGTTCTAATAATCATTCTACAAAATTTACTGTAAAATTTAAAGGAATTTTAAGATTGCATAATATTCTTGATGTGATTCTCTATTTGTCATCCAATCTCTTTTGTATCTAATGTATAACACGTTCTATATAATTGTACTACCATCATTTTAAATAATTGAACCCAAATACTTAAAATGCTCTATTATGGATATTTCTTGCAAACCTCAACACCTATTCTACTTCTACGTGTATTATATTGCTAAGCTTAACTTCTAATATTATGTTTTTCACCTAATTCTAAAATTGTTTTACTCTAGTAACTCTCTTCAAACCTTATGTTTAGCATTAATACCATATTTTATCTCATATATCTAAACAATATTATACAACATATATCATTGTATCTCATATTGTGCGTGTATGTGTATCTATTTATCTATCTATCCATCTATCTATCTATATATAGCTGTCCACTCCACTAACTCTATTGTATGCTTTTTCAGTATCTATAAATCCTACACTTACATTTCCAAACAGTCAAATTCCATCAAACTGTCATGATAGCTAAAAACATAAATCAGTTCAAATACAAAGTTATAGTAACCATGGCCGCCTCATTGACCTTGTATCAAAAAATTGTATGCAACACCAGCATTGCCCATGTTGCCTATCCTAGGAGGTATTATTTCACTATCTAAATACCAAATACAAATAAACAGAACATTTGCAATAGAAATGTAGTAGAGAGGTAAAATACAGGTACTGAGTTTATAATTAGTTCTTATTTTGTGCCCTTTAGCATGGTCTCCAAGACCAGAAACACCATAGGAGCCAGAAGGTATCAAATGGCCATGATTGTACTTTTCAATTCCATACAAGAAGGAAAAATTTTTCGATGCCACTTAACTTGTTGACCATAATAACATTAAAAGAGAGGAGCATCAAAATCTATATACCAGCAGTGAATGCTGTTGTCAAGTTGTGACGCCCCAAAAACGGGACCGTAACACGCCGCGCTAATGGTACACCGGACCAAAGCGCAAGGCACAAACGAACAAAGCAACAAACTTAACCGCAATGTAATATATCCATCTAGCCATTTCTCCACTATAAAACCGAATATTTCATTAAACACAAAAAAATACGAATTACAAAATTCCTTCTTAGTACAAAAGATGCTACAACAAAAAAACAAAGTTCATCAATACAAAACCTATCTAATACACTACCCCTCTCCAAACAAAAGAGAAGCTTGGAAGATTATCCGCAGAGTCCTATGAGTAATGCGGAATTTGGAGAAATTTGTGCTGATAACGCGGTGCACAGATCCAAAATGAGAATTCAATCTGTACAATTATAAGTCACGTGGGGTGAGCATAACTAGCTCAGTGGATACCATAAAAGCTCTTCAAATGGGGCCAAGCATTTCGATAAAAAGAAAACATAAAGATAATAACATTTGTGAAAACCATAGTCATGAAGTAGTTTCTAAAATGTCTCATGCCATTTAAACGTCAGGCATGTCCAAAACATAGCCAAAAAGATCCATTCATTTCAAAACATAGCTAAAATGTCTCATGCCATTTAAACGTCAATAAACCATAGTCATAAGTAGTTTCTAAAATGTATCATGCCATTTAAACGTCAGGCATGTCCAAAACATAGCCAAAAAGATCCAATCATTTCAAAACATAGTATGCTAAAGCATAGCGAACAAATCCAAGTACAGTTTTAATCCGGAATATAATAAAATAGCATGAGTATCTTTTAGGCTCAACAGTATGACCTACAGTACTAGTCAGATCTAGTAATCCACTACACCTACTAGTCTACAGTTATAAAATGCTTTCATATCAAAAGAGTTTGCAAACATATCATTTGATTAACATAAAATAGCTTGGTCCCGATTTCATATGTAATAGTTCCAAAACTTGATAAAAGTGCAGTTCCAAACATCATACACATTTTAAAATCCATCCAAACATATTGTGAAAGTCGTTAAACAAAATACAAGTGGAAGAGGGTCTATGTTACCCACCTATCAAAGCAAAAACTGCACAATGATCACTGAACGCGATCGCCGGCGGTAGGTGGCGTGGTACCTAAAACAGATAGAAGAGGACTCTTAGAAGAGATGTAGAAGTTAAAGAATGACTAGGGAAGCGAAAGCATTTTATAACTGTTTTGGCTCATAGGCTGTCTCTTATACACATCTAATCCTTCGGACTGAAAACTTCGCCTCCCTAGGCTATAATTAGGCTATCCTCCCTGCCAATAAAATCCAATTCCAAGGTATTCAAGGGACCTTGGTTACAACCCAACTCAAAACAACATATTCAACCAACCAACAAAATCCAATTCCAAGGTATTCAAGGGACCTTGGTTACAACCCAACTCAAAACAACATATTCAACCAATCAAAATCCATAAACGGAAAGATTCACCGGAGCAATAGCCGGGACTATATCAATAGCATTCCACAACAATCCATACCCCATAACCACTACAATTAACTCTATTACAACATTAGAGCAACAACCTATGGTTGGAATTCCTCTTTACTATCAAACTGAAATTTTTACCGATTAGCCACACGCATGATTCAAACATGCTTCCTATCCAACCCACTACCAAGGAAACACTTAAAACCATCAAAAGATCATTAAAGACCCTTCAAACATAACCAATTATCCAAATTATCCTAGTTGCGCCAAACTTCCGCTTAAGCCTTACAAAATGAAGGGAAATCAATTTCACTTGGTTTCAAATCTCAATTCCTATCCAAACTAACCTTAAAACACTCTTAAAACATCATTAAAAGCATAAACATAAGCATTCATAGCATAACATTCTAGGGCACATATGGAAGACAAAACCCTAACTCATAATCTTAAAATTTGTAATCTAACCATGGAAAGTTGTTAAAAATCAACCCCAATCACTTCCCAACCTCCAAAACACTAAAAACAACCCATAACATACATAAATCATAACTTATAAGGCTGCAAAGAGGGTTTATTCAGAATAATGTTAATCCTACAAAACTTGAAATTAAAGCTTGGATCATAAAGCCCATAAGCCATAAATGCAAAAATACATAAAATCTTACCTTCCAAGTGATTTCTACTTGAAATCCAAGAAAATTTTTGGGGGAAAATGGAGAAGAAATTTCGGCCAGCTGCTGGAGAAAAATGAGGAAGAAACAAGCAAGAAGAAGACTTAAAACAAATTCCAAAGTTGACTCAAATAGTACCCATTGACCAAATAGTCTCCAAGTTGACTATTTGACCCAAAAACTAATTTTTTGCTACTAAATTAACATTTTTCTGAATAATTCAGCCATCATACAACACTCACACACCACAATGCACTAATTACACTTAGTCCAACTTTTGACCCGTTTACCCGCCGGAACCGAAATCGCGTAAACCGAAAAATTTGTCGAATTGAAAAACGAATAAGTTGAAGTACTTTATGACTAAAAATAATATGAAAAATATTTTAAACCAATTAAAATCAAAGAACAAGGCTATTAAAATATTGGGTTTCACAGCTGTAATGTTGAATCTTAGTTGGATCTGTGCAAACATATCCACACAAATTTCATGCAATCAGGATTTCATATAGTGCTCAAGCATGTAAGCTGTTATCTCAGAAAGGTGGGTGCCGAGCCTGTCAACAACCAGTAGGAGGGCAAGAATGACAAAACTCTTGTGTTATCTGAGTTAAAATTCCTATACTTCATTAGATACTACAGTTAGAGTAAATCAGTTGTGATGCTAATAAATTAAAATATTAAACCGTCTCAACAACTATATCAAGATGAACATTACAAAGTACAACATAGTTGCATAAAATCTGGAACTAAGACAAAACAAGAAGAAACAGTTTTAATATTAGAATGCCTTCTTCCCTGTGCTGATAAACCTAGGACAATGTGACACTTCACTCTAGCTGTCACCAGCCAAATAGTAGTCAAGTTGTTGAAGAAACATCAGAAATCTAAACTCAAATGTTGGCATGCCCACTGAAAGAAGAAGTAGGTGATGATCATCCTATGAAATGGATGATGGAGACCATCAAGATGTATCAACTTGGGATCGGACATGAATAACAGACAACAGGTGCATGCATGTGTCACTTTATTTGCATCGTCCTCTCTCAAAACAAAGAGTTAAGTGGGGAAGAGAAACATCAACATTTCTTTTAATTGTTAGCACTGTTTCTACTAGATAAAGGAAGTTTATGATGTTCAAGTGATAATAAAGAGTAAAGAGAAGCCCATTTTTTAGTATTTATGCTTTAAAAATGAACAATGACCACCCTATGTAATACTGTACACTAAATGCAAATCTTGATTTATATTCCCCCAATTTTCTTGGGGAAGTGTGACAATTCTTACAGTGAAGGGTAGTTCAGGTCATGAATATGATTTTGTGATCATTGTACTTGTCTGATGTCCTTGTCAAGGTCTACATAGATGATATGCATATACTTCGGATTAATACTTGCCCGAAGGATTCCATTATCGGATTCGTCTTATCTAGGGGAATCAATTAAAGAGTCCTCATCAATGAACTATGATAGGAAAGTTCCCTTATGCATCAATAAATATGCTCTTGGTCCCTCTTGTTGGGAATCAAATGCATAAGCAGGACAACTATTTGAAAATATAAAAACACAATTTAATGAAAACATAAATAACACAAAATACGAATAACATACACAATTTAACATTATTCGATTTAATTATCAATAGTCACCTACTATTATCGAAAAAGAACCACTCTTTATTATGATAGAAAAACAAATATAAGAATACAACTTGAATCCCAAATTCGAACCCTTGTGAATTCCCTTGCTCTCTTGTGTTTATTGTAGAATGTTAACCTAGAATATTACGTGATCATCAATCAAGTAATAAGTTACCTTACACACCAAACCTTACAAATTAGGAGATTACTTGATCAACACTCCAAAAAATTAAAATATTAAGAAAATACTTTTTTCTCATACAAAGAAACTTACCTAAAAGAAAATACTAGCCAAATTTCCTAACACCTCTCTTACCCAAAGATTATGTTATCCTAATATCAATAACAATTGGGGTAGAGTTTGGAGATGGAAGATGAAGGTGTTCACACAAGTTTTGCAAGCACTTGAATATATTATCAGGTTGCTATAAGTGGCATATATATAATGGCTCAAGGTACGTACATGTATATCTTTTGTTTTCCCAGTAACTAGTGCCTCAACCCCCCATATTTTTGGACTAGAAAATAGGAACTTTAATATCACTTACAAAAAATAAAAAATTAAAACAAAATTAAAAATGCGGCCTTTATAGTCTTATCAAACCCGAAAACTAAATGTAAAATAAATCATTTGACTGGACGAATAGATAGAAAAAGCAAAGCTCTGTTTGGACAACTACAATTATTCATTAGTCTCTAAATAATATTTCAGATCATTTCTTAATGCATTTTTGGATTTTATCTCACATACACCATATTCAAAAATTACTACAGTAATTAATCTAAATAATATTTTAAATAATATCCTCAATAATAATAATAATAATAATTGTCCAAACCGTGATTCTCTACAAATAACATCAAAATATGGAATTTTCACTAGCATTATTAAAAACTGAAAAAACAATTTGGCTTTTAAAACTTAAAACTGAAATCCAAGAAAAACCCATTTCTTTGAGATCACCAAAAACACAAGAAAAAAGACCAGCAACTAGTAAAATTCCTTGGTATTCATGTTTCACTCAACAAAAATTTTAAAAAAACATTACACTATATATTAGAAGGAAAAATAAGTAAATAATGGAGATTTAAATAATAATAATAATAATAAATAAATAAATAATATTTACGTCAAGAAGAAGAGATTCTTTAGCAAAAAGTCTTTCCATTTCTTTAGCATAAGCGGCATTAGCTCCTTGTACAGCACTCTGCTCAGCCATTGCTTTGCAAGTCAAGGGTGGATGGGCTTTTTCTTGATTTTTCTTGGCATTTTTGGAATTTGTGATTTATGGATAGATAAAATAGGGAAGGAGGAAGATGAAACGGTGCCGGATTGAGGTTGAGCTGAGGCAGAGGTGAAGAAAATGGGAGGCTTTGAACTGAAGAAGAGTAGTAGGAAACTATTGGTGTAGAAGAAGAGACTTGGAAGCTCGGTTGAGGAAGGAAGGAAACTTGAGAGGACACCGGTCAGAGCCAATTTACCTTCATTTCTCATTAGAAAAACACACGTCAGGGGCAATTTGGCGTCATTACAGATTTGGACGACCTGGCTACAGGGTGTTCACCTCTACCCTCGACCCAAAAAAAAAAATCTGTTAACCTGATCCATCTGAACTGTAAAATTAAAATACTTGAATCAGTTAATATTTGAGAATATGCTACTAATAAATGACGACTCCGAAATCTACCATTGGCTACTTACTCAATACATATGTATAGGGCTATTTGTGTAATTTTACTTATTATAAACTAATACTAATAGTTGATTTTTTTTTCTCCTCCTCTTCCTTTTTTTATGGGTATTTGTTTAATTTTTAGTCAATTTTTATTTTTTAAAACTAAAAATTATCACAAATGGACCGAGTAAGATACTGGGTCCAATGTACATAGACCAGTTAATCAAATTTTTTGACCTAGTGTGATTGAGTCAAGTTAGTTATTTACCAAATGAATGAGTAATCGATCCAATAATACTCCTACCTGGTTGGTGAATTTAGGATGAAATGAAACCATGCCCTACTACCCATTGTCAATCAAATAAAATGGTTAAGAAAAAAAAGAAACAAAAAACAAACCAACCACCACCACCATGATAAAGTTTATAGTGGTTATTGAGAGATTATTAGCTATCTTAATAGTTGGTCAATAACTAAAAGGAGAAATTCATTTAGAGTGAGTAGCCAGCTTTACTAGAAAATAAAGGGACCATATTTTTTAAATAGAATCCTTTCATTAGTTATTGAACAATTACTGAAATATCTATAGTTATTCAATGACTAAAATAAATTTTACCACACCACTATCTTAGCTAGACCTGATATGAGCTAGACCGTCAAATAAAAAGTAAGCCCTCCATGGGGTTTGTACTTTTGGTTTACTCTACTAGGCCTACCTAAGTCAAGAAAAATTCATGCGTGAAACAAAGTACCTATTCCCATAAGACAAAATTTGGATCATACAATAGAACCTCTTACGGGTGCATAGACGAATTTACCCTAATTCAGTCATTTTATGGATCAAGGTTCTTTGGTTACTTACTTTTCGCTAATGATTTCTTCTACCTACTTCTTGTTCCACTCCCTAATAAAAGATAAAGATTAATGCATTAAAAATTTTAATTATAATTAAAAGTAATCTTAGAAATTTATTAGACACTAAAATAAAAGGTGTGATAAAATATCTTGTGATCTTACTTTCCAATAAAATACGGCACACAGATGTTCAATAGTATTACAATCTCATCGTTATTTATGGTTACGTGGCCTATGGTTACTTCTAATAAAATGCGGTACACAAATTTTTCAAGAGTATTAGTTTTTTTTTTTTTTTTTTTTTGTTTTTCAAGAGGATTAGTAGTATCTGAAAATTAGTATAGTCAAAGGTACATAGTTGCTTTTTAAATAAATTTTAATTTTTGTAAACATAAAAACAAAAATAATTTTTTTCAATTTTTGTAAAAAAATTATTTGTTATATTAATTTTTAATTTAAAGAAAGTTATAAGCACTCATAACAAGTTCAAATTATTTACTTTCTATTAAGTATAGTGATTGTACAACACAAATCATACTAACAAAGAAGTAATTATATGCTGCTCAGTTCGTATTCTGTAGGATCATCTAAAAGTAAGGGCCACCCCTCCTTTTAGATAATTTAACGGTCAAGGTCAGAGACTTGAGTCTCTCGCCAAGAGCCATTCCTAACAAAGATAGAAACTGGGAGAGATCTTATTTGCCCCAAATACCATATTTACTGCTTGCCGCTCATATACTTCTACTGCAATTTGCTACTAACCTGCTACGCTTTTGTCACAACTGCGTTTCGACACCTCTCAAGCAAAATTCAAGCCTGTGCTAAACATCATGCCTTTTCGCCCCCAACATCATGCAATGTGTACATGAGGATTTGTGGTAACACACAAAGTAAGACACCAATTATTTAAACTCATCATACTTTTGTAGTTGGTAATTATGTCACGTGTGTGGCTGCACGTGTAGTTAATGTTTTTTTTTTTCTAGTAGATAATGAATTTTAAGAAAAAAGTGCCTAGCTGATTAAGAATTTATTTTAAAAATAAAGAATCATTGAAGCATAATATGATTATGTGAGATCAATATAATTACCCAAGAACTATAAAATAGGTATTTAAGTTCTAAAATAAATGATTAGTACTAATAAATTTTGAACTAAAGGAACTCTAAGAAAACTATCATTTAATTGGATCCTTTACTTAAACTGGGCATAAATAATTGTTCGAGTTACTCTAATTTATTGAGAAATGATATTTATCACACATCCCTTCCTTTATTTTCAGTTCTTCCTTTATAACTTTTTATTTGTTCCATATTTTGATTACTTGAATGCTCATAACTTACTTAAAATTTGTTACAATTACAACAACTACTCCCTACGTTGTAGAAAGGGGTTCCTAACTGCTCTTATATTTTTAGAAGGTTCTCTATAGAATACTTTAACATCTTGATATATGATCTTCTAGATTTTTTTTTTGGAGAACCTTTTCTCTTTAGCAAGTCTTCTAGGCTAATCTTATTGTTTACTTTATTTCTATACAATCTTGGTTTTCCAGAGAAAGTTGCGTAATTTGCTTGTCCAGTAAGTCAGGAAGAACCATACAACAGCGAGGGAAAGCAAAGAATAATGGAATTACATAAAGCAATGTATAAAAATTGTAAGATCTAGCAAAAGAGAGATGGATAAGAATTAATAGAGTTAAAGTATATTTATACAAAGTGACAAAATCGCTAAGGTGACACTGGATCCAAAAAAGGAGAAACGACGAGTTAGGATCTGTTCAAAATGATTCTGTTGATTGTGTCTCCTGTCAACTTGCTAAAAATTATGCACTGCCATTTCCTATCAGTGAGTCTGTTTCAAATGCACCATTTAATTTAGTACACTAAGATGTGTGAGGTCCTTCTCCAATATCTGCTACGGTTGGTTCTAGATATTTGTTATCTTTGTTGATGATTTTACCCAGCTTTCCTGGTTTTTTCTCATGAAAAATAAGTCTAAGTTACTATAAATTTATCGTGATTTTGCTAAAATGGTAAAATACTCACTTAGTTTTCGTGTTCTATCAAAATTTTTTGAATTGATAATATCAAGGAAAACAAGGAAACTTCTCTTCTTAATTTTCTCCACCAAGAGGGCACCATTTTTTATCGTTTTTGTCCAGATACAAAGAAAGTTGCTTAATTTGCTTGTCCAGTAAGCGAAGAAGAACCATACAACAGCGAGGGAAAGCAAAAAATAATGGAATTACATAAAGCAATGCATAAAAATTGTAAGATCTAGCAAAAGAGAGATGGATAAGAATTAATAGAGTTAGAGTGTATCTATACAAAGTGACAAAATCGTTAAGGTGACACTGATCCAAAAAAGGAGAAACGACCAGTTAGGATCTGTTCAAAATGACTCTATTGATTGTGTCTCCTGTCAACTTGCTAAAAATCATGCACTGCCATTTCCTATCAGTGAGTCTGTTTCAAATGCACCATTTAATTTAGTACACTAAGATGTGTGAGTTCCTTCTCCAATATCTACTATGGTTGGTTCTAGATATTTGAGTGTTTATCTTTGTTGATGATTTTACCCAGCTTTCCTGGATTTTTCTCATGAAAAATAAGTCTAAATTACTATAAATTTATCGTGATTTTGCTAAAATGGTAAAAACTCAGTTTTCGTGTTCTATCAAAATTTTTTGAATTGATAATACCAAGGAATACAAGGAAACTTCTCTTCTTAATTTTCTTCACCAAGAGGGCACTATTTTTTATCGTTTTTGTCCAGATACTTCCCAACAAAATGGCCGTGCTAAGCGTAAACACTGAAACAATCTTGACACAACTTATGCTCTCTTACTTTCGTTTTCTTGTCCAGAGCGTTTTTTAGAAAAAGCTGCCCTTATTGCTATCTACACTATCAATAGAATCCCCTCCCCTCTTACTAATAATCAGTGTCCTTATAAGTGTTTATATGGCTCATCTCCAAACTATAAGAATCTAAAGGTATTTGGTTCTGTTTGTTTTGTTCTTCTACAACCCATTAACACACCAAATTAGAATCTTGAGCTACGTTGGAGGAGAGCACTGATGTTGTTTTTTCGGATATGGCATTGAGCACAAAAGTTATCGTTGTTGGGATCTCCAATCTAAATGATTACAAGTTTCCCATCATATTATCTTTTGGTAACACAAGATGTTCTCTACCATCTCCAAGTTTAATTTGTCACCCTTCTCCTCTCCACCCTTATTTACCTCTCCCATACCCGATCTTTTTTCAGATATTGTCCCTGTAATAGGTTTTCCTAGCTCAGCTCATGAAGCATCCATCTCCAACGACTACCATCTCACTTTCTTCGAGGTTCATCCAGCTGATGGTCTTAGCACATGCACTCCTCTTGATTCATCCACTCTTCAGGAGTCATTTACTGTATCACCTCTATCTCCTCGTCGATCTACTAGGGTAAAGGAACCTTCAACTTGTCTTCGTGATTTTCACTGTTTCTCCACTGTTCTTTCTTTGCATGAACCTACTTCTTACAAAGAAACTTGTCTTAATCCTATGTGGAAACAATTTATGTCTAATGAGTATATATGTAGACTCTGGAGAAGACACACACGCAGGACTTAGATGACCTAGGAACACTTATTTGTGCAAATAAGGTTGCGGCACTACAAAGTGAAACAAAACAGAGGACAGCTTCTAATCTAAAAAACATGAAATAGAGGCATAAGGCTTCACACATATAAAACAGAGGTCTAAACTCTTTTTTTTAAAACCCTACAAGGTTGACTCATTAAAAAGCCATACTACTACCCTACGAGTAGTGATCCTATGTGATTATTATTATTACTGGTTGTGCTGTCATAGGCACCCAAAATTAAGCAAATTTAATATTAATATAGCTGTGGTGAGCCAAAGTCGTCTCACAGGGAACGGAGATTATTCTTGTACTCAAAGGAAAAATGGGCGTTTGAATACTTTTAATCTAAAAAACTAAGGCAAGAAAGTAAACTAAAGAGAATTCAATTCGAGAAGAATCTTATTCCGGTCATATCCACCATGAAAATTTTACTAGTCGATCCTTGACACCACAAATATATTCAATTTTTATACCAAGTACTAATTGAAGAATTAACTCAAATTCCAATTCAAAGTTGATTCTTAAGTTGTTTAATTTTCAACACGCGCTCCAATTAACCCTAACCGTTAATTTAATCCAGACATGCGCCAAAGATTAAATAATAGAAGTATTAAAATCACAAGAATAATTAGGCTAATTAAACATAAACACACACAGTTATGCCAATTAGTTGATTATTTTCCCTAAATTCACTAATCGAGCAATTATCAAACTTAGTTGCTTCACATATTAAAATAAGCACACGCAGTTAAAATAATCTAGTTGTAGATTAATTTCAATAACTTATTATTGTATAGCAATAACAAGTTAAAAAGAACAATCATAAAATTAATCACAAAAAAATAATCAATACTTAACATAAAAGTGAATAAATTCAAGAACAAAAGGTCTCACAATATAGTAGAATTAATCATGGCTTCAATTCTCTCGACCAAAAAAAAAAGGATTTAGACACTAAGTGCTAGATAAAATAGGGGAAGAATGAACAAGAATTTTCTACTAAAAATCCTAGCTAAAACGAGAAATAGATCTGTGTTCTCTTCTAATCATCCTACATAGGGTATTTATAATGAATATTAGGGTTAAAATTTCTATCCTAGGATAAGAACATGAAATCTACTGAAAAAGAGACCAATCGGACGAAGAAATCTGCCAAAACTTAAAAATCACATAACCCTATTGTATCAAGCGCATGTGCGATGCATACCAACTTGGAACTCTGCTCTCTAGACATGGCACATGTGCGCTACTCAACCCCAGCGCATGTGCACTTTGTCCTCCTCCATTAATTCACCTTAAAATTCGATTTTGATTGTGATGTTCTAGGAATTTGGAAAAGTGCAAAATACAAAAGTTGTAACTCTCTCTCTTAGCTTTCAACGCATCCTAAATCAAATCAACCGGAGCTTGAACTTGAAAGTTGCGCTTAAATACAAAACAACATACTCGTTCACATTTCGTCCTTAAAATTTTGTTTTACAACTTTTTCATATTTTTCAGCTCTTTTTCACTGTAACCCTACAAAAACTAAGAATAACCAAATTAAGCTCAATAATAACTCAAATCTTGCTTACAACACATATAAAAACATGGTAAATGACACAAAAAATAAAGCACAGTTATGAACTTATCAAATTACCACACACTTACCCTTTGATTGTCCTCGAGCAAACATAAAATTAAAACACTTAAGCATAACAAAATTTCATTCACCACGTTCCCTCAAATATTTACATAAATAATCAATAATCAATCCATCAATCAGACTAATCTAAGAACCAAGAGCTCAAATGCTTATAAAAACCAAAATATGAAATTCGTGTGTATTTGTGTGTAGCCATTGAAAAACTTAGATTTGAAAATATTTTGATTAAATTAAGAACTCAAAATTTTTCTAAACACCCATAGCACACTCTTCTTACACCCGTCCACTAGTCTAGACAACCGATTCTATTTAAATTAGATAGGACTTTTAGCTCGAATGTATTCGTAGGTTAGGATATTAGTTAGCCAAAGAAAGGAAATGATATAATAAATAAGAACAAGAGCTTTATACAAATGGTGGCCACACATTAAAATAAAACTTTTCTTCACATGCGAAATATCATATATCCACAACCCCACACTTGAGTAACAAACACCCATGAGAAATTACGAACAACCAAAAACCATATAAGTCCTCTTTCCTCGAATTAACGAAACATGCCAACCTCCCTCTGGACATGTATACATCACATCATTATTTTATTTTTTTATTTCCCTTCACAATACGGGTACCAGTGGTAGGCACTACCCACAACATATAAACATGCAGGTACCAGAGATTGGCACTATCTACATATATAGGTACCAATTATAGGCACTACCTACATATATCAAAAACTCTCATTATTATTATTTTTATTCTTCAAAAAAAAATTTCAATACCCTATTTTGTTCTATAAATGTACACCACCCACTTATTCCCTTGAACATATAATGTACACCATAAATCTCACATCAGATGTTAAAGGGAAAATTTAAGATAAACAATTAAAAGAAATATTAAAGTCAATAAGCGTAGGTAAATTGAGTTTAAATGAAAGAAGGCGAATGGTATTTCCTTTCACAAAAATAAGTCTCAAACAAGATACGTAGAAATAAATTGTTAACATAGCTGACTAGAAAGGTTTAACAAATAAAGAAGGCACTATCCTAATTTTTAAACTAAATGAGGTTGTCTAAAAATTTTCTTTGAAAATGTAATAAAGTAAGTTTTTGGGATGCAGCATAATTGAGTCTACATAAATTTCATTAAATGTCTCAAATCAAAAATTAATGTATGGCTTAGTGCTCAAAAATTTTGAAAATCATGAATGAAAAAATAGTAGCACTGACTACTCACTCATGCATGGTTCAACTAAAGATTTATTGTGCAAAAAAATGAAAAAAAAAATGTTAAGCGTAAAGTTACAAAAATTTAAAAAAAATGGTCAATTAATGCACAAAAATTTTCAAATTTTTTTTAACAAACCTCTCATATCAAAAGAAAAGTCAAAATATTGCAACAAAATCGAGCAAAACACACCATACAACTTAAAAATCCAAATAACTCTCCCTACCCCACACTTAAACATAAGCATTATCCTCAAAACAAAAATAAAAGTATAAAATGGGAAAAAGAAAAGGTTCTCTGGATTTAATTGGTATTTGGAACAGTATCCGTTATAAATATCCCCTCGTCGCGAATCAAAGCTAGACTAACACTAAACAAAACAAATAATGCTCTTGAGACAATAAGAAAAACAAGAATATTGTAGAAAATAATCATACAATAATCAAGAACAAACTTACTCCCTTAAGGGAATACATAACAAAAACACCATTACGACAATTAAACTTAGCTAAAATGAAACTATCTAAAATGTCTAATAAAATAAAAACAATTAAATTTGTCGGAGAAATCAACTGTAAAAGTAAAAGATCGACAAAATGGCCCTAAACATAGGACATTAAACCCATAAAAGCTCAAGGAGCTGCGAATCGGCCCCAAATCCTGTAGGAAAGGAGGAAAAGGTTGAAATGTGGATGGGTCTTCTCCCCGCTCCCTTTCAAAGGACCATTTTACCAATTTAACTTATCAATTAATTTTATTTCCTCTGCTAAGGTAAAACACTAAAAGTAAAAAACAAAATAATAAAATAAAGATTTCAAAAATAAATAAAAGGAATAAAAGTTAAATGAACATGGGTTGCCTCCTATACAACACTTCTTTATAGTCAACAGTTTGATTGTGAACAAGATGTTCAGAATAACCATCTCTATATAAAGGAAAGAGAGCTCAATAATTGTTAGCAATCATGCATAGGCTCTCTCCTTGTAACCGCTCACCGTACACTTATTCTCAACCTCCTTCTTGACTTCATTAGTTATAAACTCAAATCTAAACCACTTATCTTCTTTAGTGTAGTTTACCTGGATATCGAACTCTTTACGAGCCACTTTCTGATCTTCAACTCTTAAGGTCGATCCATAACAGAATGTGACTCTAGGTATAATGGCACCACAATACAGTCCTTATCAATAACCAAGTGGTGATCCTGTACAGTAGTTAGAATCTCTTGTGCTTTCTCCATAGCTAAGTTTAAAATCATGATTGGCTCTTGCTCTGGAAGATCTTGAGGAATTGAAATATGAGGCAATGAACTAGAGTTATCTTCAATAGGCTCATCATCTACTAATCCCGTCTCTAGTTCTGGCTCATTTCTTCATCTTCTCCATCCTCAATTCCTTGAGATTCTAGCATACTTAGGGAAGAATGTAGTTGAATTAGTTGATGCTCCAAGCTTTGCAAACTAGCTCTTGTTTCCTGTTGAAATTACAAAATATTAGCATCCATAGAATTAATTAGTTCTTCCAAAGACTTACCAATCTGGGTATAAGGATGTTGTGGTGGAACTGGTTGTATATAGTGAAAATCTTGTGATGGATAACCAAATTCAGGATAATCCATCAATCCTTGATTATACTTATACGTATAGGAGTCATACCAAACGGTTGCGGTGGATTGGAGAACCATCCATTGCTTCAAGAGCTAGGGCACATGTTACTTAGGTGATTGTCACCACAAATCTCACAAGTCCTTGCTCATTGCATATCTTCTAATCTCTCAATAATGAAATCGAAACAATAAATCTCATGTGAATTAGTAACCATGATGGAGATAAAAAAAAGATCAAGTAATAAGTATACACAGTTAAATACAAAAATTTTTAGCACAAAAATAAATCAAACGCTCCTCGACAACGATGCCAAAATTTTGGTTGTACTGTCACAGGCACCCAAAATTAGGCAAATCTCAATATTAATGTAGCAGTCATGAGTCCAAGTCGTCCCACAGGGAAAGGAGTTTATTCTTGTACTCAAAAGAAAAATGGGGTTTTGAATACTTTTAATCTAAAATACTAAGGCAAGAAAGTAACCTGAAGGGAATTCAATTCGAGAAGAATCTTGTTCCGACATATCCACCATGAAAATTGAACTAGTCATCCTTGAAACCACGGATAATTCAATTTTTATACCAATCACTAATTGAAGAATTAACTCAAATTTTAATTCAAAGTCGACTCTTATTTCTTTCTAAAGTTGGCTAATATTCAACACGTGATCAAATTAACCCTAACCATTAATTTAATCCAGACATGCGCCAAATATTAATTAATAGAAGTATTAAAATCAACAAGAATAATTAGGCTAATTAAACATAAACACACACGGTTATGCCAATTAATTGATTATTTTTCCTAAATTCAATAACACTAATCGAGCAATTATCGAACCTAGTTGCTTCACAAATTAAAATAAGCATACGCGGTTAAAATAATTTAGCTGTAGATTAATTTCAATAACTTATTATTCTGCAGCAATAGCAAGTTAAAAAGAACAATCATAAAATTAATCGCAGAAAAATAATCAATACTGGATATAAAAGTCAATGAATTCAAGAACAAAAGGTCTCACAACATAGTAGAATTAACTATGGCTTCAATTTCCTCGACTAGGAAAAAGGATTTAGGCAATAAGTGCCATGAAAGAATGAACAAGAATTTTTTGCTGAGAATCCTTGCAAAAATGAGGAATAGACGTGTGTTCTCTTCTAATCACCCTACATAGGGTGTTTATAATGAATACTAGGGTTACAATTCCTATCCTAGTATAAGAACATGAAATCAGCTAAAAAAGAGTCCTATTGGTCGAAGAAATCTGTCGAAACTCAAAAATCACGTAACCTCACTATACCGAGTGCATGTGCGCTACCTGACTCTCGTGCATGTGCGCTACATACCAACTTGGAACTCTACTCTCTGGACACAGTACATGTGCACTACTCAACCCCAGCGCATGTGCACTGTGTCCTTTGGCAATTCATCTTCAACTTCGATTTTGACTGTGATGCTCTTGGAATTTGAAAAGAGCAAAACACGAAAGTTTTAGTTCTATCTTTTAGCTTTCTAACGCATCTTGAGTCAAATCAATCGAAACTCAAACTTGAATACAAAACATCCACATCAATTGCTCCATACTCGTGTACATTTTTGTCCCTAAAATTTCCCTTCACCTTTTCATCTTTTTTAACCCTTTTTCACTTTAACCCTGCAAAAACTAAAAATAACCAAATTAAATTCAATAATAACTCAAATTTTTCTTACAACACATAAAAACGTGATAAAATGATACATAAAATAGAACACAATTATGAACTTATCAATTACACCACTACGCACCCTAACTATATAACCAATCGATACAAAAACTAAGGCCCACTAATAAATAAAATAAATAACAAAATACAAAAGGGCTTGGTTTACTATTTTCCTAACAATACCTTCCTTAAACCAAGCTCCTCAAATTTAAACATGCCCAACATCTTCTTCAACTTCAAAAATGTCTCTGACTTCAATGCCTTAGTGAAAATGTCTGCCACTCATTCTTTGGCTCTGCAATAATCAACTTTAATCTCTTTATCTTGAACCAAATCACGTATGAAATTTATTTGATATCAACGTGTTTACTATTGGGAACCCATGAAAAACAGAATTTTTGGACAACTCAATTACCAACTTATTGTCACAATAAATCTTCGTCAAACCATCCTGTTTGTGTTGAAGAACCCCAAGCATACGACGCAATTACAATGTTTGAGTAGCACTGTTAGCTACTATAATATATTCTTCCTCTGTTGTATACAATGCTATCACCTATTGCTTTTAAGAACTCCATGAGAACACTCCCGAACCAGTAAAAAATGCGTAACCTGAAGTACTTTTACCTTTAACTGCATTATCTGCCCAATGACTATATGTATCCAAATAGCTCAACTGGATCATTGCCTGAATAAAAAATACAATCTCCTTGAGTAACTTTGATGTACCTCAGAATCCTCTTTGCTACCTGCTAATCAAACCAACACTAAATGTGATATCTGGCCTCGTAGAAGTCAAATATATCAAAATCCCAAACAACATTTTAAATTAGGTAGGATCCGCATATTGTATAGTGCCATCCTTGGTCAAATACAAATTTTCTTTTAACAATTGGAATTAGAATTGCCTTAGCACCATCCATTTTGAATTGTTTCAAAATGTCACTTGCATATTTTCTTTGAGAAATAAAAATACTACGGTCAGACTAGTAGACCTCAATCCCAAGAAAATAAGATATAAGTCCTATATCTGTCATCTCAAATTTCTTAATCATGACCTCCCTGAATTCAACAATCACCATAGGATTATTTCTCGTAAAAATCAATTTATCTACATACAAGCTCACAATAATAATATCACTATGAGAAGATTTAAAGTACAAAGTGTGCTCATATAGATATCTCAAAAAAATCATGAGAGATAAAATACAAATCAATTCTCGTTTACCACGCCATTGGGGCTTGTTTTATACCATACAATGCCGTTTTCAACCTACACACCTTGTTTTTCAGGCCTTTTTTGAAAAACCTGTAGGCTGCTTTATATAAACTTCCTCTTCGAGTACTCCATTCAAAAAAGCTGACTTGACATCCATTTGATAAATTCACCATTTACTAATTTTGTGTCAAACAAACTGTATCAAGTCGGGCAATAAGTGCAAATACCTCAAAATAGTTAATGCCCGATTTTTCTTGTACCCTTTGCTACCAATTTCACCTTGAATCTCTCCCCTATCCATTGGGCTTGTACTTTGTCCTATAGACCCATTTTACTCCAATGGGCTTTTTACCCGTTGGAAGAGAAGTAATCTCCCATGTATCATTCTTCTCAATGGCATGAATTTCTTCATCCATTGCCTTCACTCAACGATCATCTCGAACTGCCTCCTCATAAACAATTAGATCAAATCTACAAACAAACAAACCAAATATTATTCCCACTAAGTAGGGTCGGCTACATGAATCTTGCTCGCCATTGCACTCTATCATGGGTCATATCCTCTTTAATTCCTAAATGAGTTATATCTTTCCTACAAGTTATCCACCAAGCATTTTTTGGTCTCCCCCTACCCCTCTTATGTTGACTATTCTCTCTAAAATTTACTTGCTTGATAGGCACTTCTTTGTTTGACTAGCCATCTTAACAATGACCTAAACACTTTAAGCTTGTTTGTCTCATCTTCCCATCAATAGGTGCTACTCCAATCTTATTATGAATATCCTCATTACGTATTTTGTCCAAACTAGTGTACCTACACATCCTTCTTAATATTCACATTTCTACTACTCTCATCTTATACTCATGTGTGTAATTCACGGCCCAACATTTAGATTCATAAAGCATCGCTAGCCTAATTGCCGCTCTAAAAAGTTTACCCTTAAATTGTAAAGGAATTTTGTGATCACATAATATTCTTGATGCCATTCTCTATTTAGTCCAACATGCTTGTATCCGGAGTGTGACATCTCGAATTATACCACCATCATTCTGAAGAACAAAATTTAAATACTTAAAATTTTTACTTATGGATATCTCTTGATCTCTGATACTGAACCCTATTCTATTCTTAGATGCATTCTTGCTAAATTTAAATTCTATATATTCTATTTTTAATCTGTTAAATCTAAACCCTTTAGAACTGCCTCAAGTACCTCTCTCCATATCTCAAATTTAGCATTAACCCCATCTTTGATTTCATCTACTAAAACAATATCTATAACCAATGCAAATAAATAAGGACTTGAAGCTGAACTTTGGTGTAACCTATGTTTAAAGAGAACTCTCGTGTGAACCCTTCTGGTGTTCTAACACTTGTAACCACATCTCTATACATCTTCTTTATTGTTTCTATATATGCTACTTTGACTCCTTTTTTTTCCTAAAACTCTCCACATAACTTCTATAGGGACTCTATCATATACCTTTTCAAGATCAATAAAAATTATTTGCAAATCCTTTTTCTTATCACGGTATCTTTCAGAAAGTCTCCTTAAGAGATATATGGTTTCAGTAGTCGATCTCCCTAGCATGAAACTAAACTTATTACCTAACACCTTAATTTCATTTTTTAACCTTCTTACTATCACCCTCTCCCAAAATTTTATCGTATGACTCATTAACTTAATACCACCGTAATTTGCACAATATCTATTTGTATATCCTCTTTGTTTTTGAATATGAGTATGAAAGTACTCTTCTTCTATTGGTGAGGCATCTTTTTGCTCTTCAATCTTTTATTGAAAAGATTGGTAAGCTAGCTTATGACTTTTTTTCATAATCATTTCCATACCTCAATTGGAATATCATCGAGACTAACTTCTTTTCCTTTCTTCATCTTCTTCAAAGTCTCTTCCACCTCTGATTCCTGAATCTTTCGATAATACATTACGTTTCTATACTCCTCAAACTTATCTCTCTCTCAAAATAATATCGTCTACATTGTCTTCATTCAATAGCTAATAGAAGTATTTCTCCCACCTTTCCTTAATTTCTTGATCTCTTACTAGCACTTTATTATTTTCATCCTTGATGTACTTGATTTGGATTAAGTTCTTCTTCCTATGGACTCTTGCTTTAGTAATTTTATAAATATCTCGCTCCCCTCCTTAGATTCTAGTTTTTGTTAAAAATTTTCGAAAGCCCTATCCCTCACTTCAAAGCAAACTTACAGCCTTTTTTGCCTCCTTTTTAACAAGTTTATATTTCTCAATATTCTTGTCACTTCTACAACTATATAAAGCCTTATAGTTAGCTCTCTTAATTTTGATTTCATCTTGTACATTTACATTCCACCACCAAGATTCCTTGTCACGGAAGCATAACCTCTTGACTCTCCAAATATATTTTTAACCACTGTTCTTACTCTAGTTGCCTGTTATTCCATAAAGTGTCAAAATTTTCTTGTAAGTCCCAAATACTTTGCCGTAATAGATCTTTCCTAAAAATTGCTTCTTTTTCCTTCTTAAATTCCTGCACTTAATTATAGGTAATCTAGGTAAGTTCCTTCGACTAATGTAATATTTAAGTCTCAAGTCCACTACCAAAAGCTTATGTTGAAAGGTTAAATTTTCTCGGATATGATTTTACAATATCTACAAACTCTTCTATCTCTCTTTCTTGTGAGGATAAAGTCAATCTGTGACTTTGTTGAACCACTTTTAAAGGTTTGGCAATAGATTAACTAAATGTTCCTTACTCTTTTTGAAAAAAGTATTGATAATGCACAAGTTGAATTCCATTCCAAACTCCAAGATTGATTTTCCTTCGTCGTTTCTTCCCCTATAACCATATCCACCATGCACTTCTTCAAAATCCTCATTATCTCTTCGCACATGTCCATTTAGGTTACCTCCTATAAAAATTTGCTCACCTTGGGGGACACTACCTATCATCGCATCTAAATCGTTCCAAAACTTAGCCTTAATAGACTCATCTAGACCAACTTGAGGTGCATAGACACCAAAGATATTAATTGTTTCAGGTCCTAAAATTAGTTTAGGGGACATAATACTATCTCCTTTCCTAGTTACTTGTACTACTTCGTCCCTCAACAATCCATCTACAATAATACCTACTCTATTTTTAGTCCTATATAATCTTGAATACCAAAGTTTAAATTCTACATTATCTAATAGCTTAGCCCTCTCTCCCATCTATTTAGTCTCTTGTAAATAGAAAATATTATTAATTCTTCTCCTAATCATTGTGTCTACCACCTCCATTGACTTACCAATAAAAGTTTCAATATTCCAAACTCCTATTCTAATCCTATTTTTTTGAATATTTTTCTTCCCTACTACCCTCTTCCTATTTTGTGAGGACCGTTACATATTTTTCACTACACCAAATTTGGGTCACAATGTATAAATAAAGTAAAATTCATAATATCTTTATCAGAAAGAAAATTATCTGAAACAATAACATAATCTTGCAATCTAGCAAGCAACTAGCGCTACCGCTGTGCCGGACCAGATGTCTCAGTCTGTGAATCCAGAGTAACTGGTGATTGCTGAAAACTATTATCATCATCCTCTTATTCATAATTTAATATCACTTCCGTAGTTTTCAGTTCCTCCGGGGACCAACTCCAAACCCTCTCTCATCAAAAATCACATCTTTACTGACAATCACTCTTTCTGAAACTAGACTATATTTTTTGTAAATCTAGGATTGCTCACTGTGGCCAATAAAAATATAAATTTTTCACATTTGTCATCAAGTTTCCTGCACAACTGATTAAGAACATACGAATAAGCAACACAACCAAATACTTTGAGATGGCCAATAAATGATTTTCTACCAACATAATGTGAGACTAGAGCTTTACCTATAATGTGAGACTAGAGCTTTACCTATAGAAAAGGACTAAATTCTTTCCAGTGCTAGTCTAATGCTGTTTCTTAGCCAGTCAATGGAAGATTTTTATTCTTAGTAATTGTAGTCGCTGGAATTTAGTCCTGAAATTGGTCTAACATTTTGTTATGAGCTAGCGCTTTTGACCACTTGGCCACTCTCACCTTCCCGGGTTAAGGCCCCCCCTCAATCAATGGGTTCTAAATCTAAGAAAGGGACGGCACCCTAAAGAAGAGGGGACTACTTCTTTTTCCTTTGCCTTGCTCAATCTTCCTTTTCTGATTAAAAGTGACAAGCCACTCTACTACTGGTAGAGAGGTCTAAATTGACCACCCCACCCACTAATTTACTTGGTTTAGGGATGAGGGGGTAAACTCCTTTAGGGGTCTTTTAAGAAGATTTCTCGTAGGATACCTGTTCAATTGATAAATAGCACATGTAATTGCCTCTACCCAAAAAGGTTTTGGCATATTTTTTCACTTCAACATGCATCTCATCATATATCCATAACTGTCCTATTTTTACTTTCAGCAATTCTACTTTGTTGTGGAGCGTATCTGACTGTTCATTGATGATGTATACCATTTTCTTCAAGAAACTTATCACAAACAAAATATTTCTGACCTTTATCAGTTTTCAAAATTTTTATTTGAAAACTACTTTGCTTCAGAACAAAAATCTTGAATTTTTAAAAGTCTCACATGCATCATATTTTTGCTTAAAAAAATAAACTCAAACTTTTATGGTAAAATCATCAATAAAAGTAATAAAATACCTTTAGCTACCATTAGAAGTAACCTCCACTGTACATAATTTTGAATGAATAATCTCTAATGATCTCCTTACATTCCATGATTTTCCTATATGAAAATCATCCCTGTACTTCTTGCCCAAAACACAAGTATCACAAACTCTCGCAGGAACACTGATTCCAGGCAATTCACCAACCATTCTTCTACTACCCAAAAATCTCATAATGTCAAAATTTAAATGTCTGTCTCTGCAAATGCTACAACTAATTATTATTATCAATCACAGTACTCAAACAAGAAAAATTTTTACTATACAAATTTAATGGAAATAAGCGGTTAGAAGTCATCATCACCTTTGCAATCATCCTAATATTTTTTATCAAAAATAGTACACAATCTATGTTTGATTCAAACATCATAATTTTTTTCAAACAATTGACCCATGCTCAACAAGTTGTGACTCAATCCCGGAATGTAAAAGACATTAAAGATAAAACTGTTCGACCCATTTTTTAGGCTGTATGGAAAATTTTCTTTTCCTAAAAACTGGTAAAGTAGTATTATTGCCAAATCTTATTTCACCCCTGATTGATTCATCAATCCCAAAAAAAAAAAAAAAAAATTACCACACATATGATTACTACAATTAGTGTCCAAAAATAATTTATTTTTGTCAACAATATGCATAGTATTACAGGCCAAAAATAAAGTTTTCATATTTTGATTATTATTCTGAGCCTAATTGTCAGCAATATTAGTTTGAAAATTCCTGTTAAATTGTTCATCGAATCTATATTCAGAGATTTTTTGTGTCCAAATTTTTCCCAATTATAATACTGAATTCTTTGATTATCTTGGATCTGGTAAAAATTATTACCTCTACCTCTACCTCTACCAAAACTACTTCTAAAATTAAAATTGTTATCTCTACACGTTCGGGATTTCATCTGTCTCTACCTCTGTTATTGTTGTAACCACAACTTCTATTGTTATGGATCTGATTTATCTAACTGGATTCTCCTTGTTGCTTAAATTCATCTTTCCCCTTTAAATTTAATTGTGTCTGTAGTACCTTCTCAACCATATTCTTCTTTGTGGTATCCTCCATCTTCCCATTAATTCTTTGTTCATTTAGAATTAATGAGCCCTACAAGTCTTCAATACTCAAAGTTGATATGTCTTTCGTCTCTTGAATTACTCTGACAACATGATTAAATTTCATCGATAAAGTATTTAGGACTCTATGCACAAATAACTCATTAGTATGATCATAATTATTGAGTGACATCTCAATTTTAATCTCTAATAATCGGGAAAATAACATTCGATAAATTCAAATTTTTCCATTGTCAAAAGTTTAAACTTTCTCTTCAATATCATTAAATTATTCTGTTGAATCCGGTTAATTCTTTGGTATGTCTTTTCCAAAATATCCCTTTGCTGCCGTAGAAATTTATCCAAAATTTAAAATATCAATTATCTGATAAATTTATGACAAGACTTGATTATTTTTCTGTACCGTTTCTGCCTCGAAATTTCTATTGATTGCTTCATGAATATTATTATTTAACACATGTTTTTTGAAATGAATTATAATCTGTTTCTTCCAAAAAAATATATTCAGATTTATTTTTGAGGTTTGGTAACTGAACAAATAATTGTGGTGCCATAATTATTTATTAATCGCAAGTCTAATACCACTTTGATGGACCTAAATAAAAATATTAATCAAAAAAAAAAAAAAAAAACAACAGTAAGAATTTGGCATCGGAACATTTATTTCCGCAAATAAGGTTGCGGCACTACAGCGTCAAACGAAACAGAGGACGGCTTCTAATCTTAAAAAAAAAAAACATGACATAGAGGCCATACGGCTTCACGCATATAAAACAGAGGTCTAAACTCTTTTTTTAAAACCCTACAAGGCTGACTGCTGACTCATAAAAAACCGTATTACTACCCTATCAGTAGTGATCACATGTCATCATTACTATTACACCACTATACACCCTAGCTACATAACCAATCAAAACTAAAACTAAGGCCCACTAATAAATAAAATAAATAACAAAATACAAAAGGGGTTGATTAACTATTTTCCTAACATTTGCAATGCACTTAAAATATTTTGCAACACTAGAATGAAAATCATAAACTGCAAGTTGTCACGAAGAATGTGGTTATATACATATAATCTACTGGTTATTTATTACAAGTAAGATTATTCAATCCATAACTTGGATTGACATTGTAGTAAAATACATGTAGGGTTAATGTCATAAAAGTAAGAAAAATAGTGGAGGAATTCACTTTGAATTTGTGTGTTAAAGAAATATTTGCGTCTTGTATTGAACATACTCTCAGTGGTTCATAATATTTGAATTTTAATTGCATAGTTATTGACACACTTGAAATACTTGGCATTGATAGCCATTTGAATATACAAGGAAAAAATGTGCTACATGCAGTCAATTCAAGTTGTGTACCACTTGTTCTTTTAATAATTTGCTATTGGTTCAAAAAAAAATTGAGCCTTCAAGAATAAAATAAGGAGATAGTTGAGCTTTCACCGTTAGAAGTTATTTCTACTGCCAGGAAGAATAATACAAAGAGGAGAGGATATTTGTTAATTTTTTTTAATTTTTTTAATTTTTGCTAAGGTTCAGGCCATTTTATTAAATGATGATGATAAGGTAGGTTTACAAGGGAGAACCCCAACCAACCTCCAAGACTCTTGGAGGAAAACCTATAAACAGCACTAAATAGACAAAGATAGTTTGATCAAAGTTCCAAGCAATACTAAGTTACCAATTTTCTCTGGTATTCTTAATTTTCCTTATTTTTGCAACCTTTTCCTGCACCATTTGGATAATTTTCTGCAAAATCTGGTCCTTGGTTATGCTTTTTTGTTGAAACACTAGCATGTTTCTAGCATACCAAATGATTTATATTGAAGCGCCAAGAGACAACTTTCCTACATAGGTAGCAAAGATATTTGTTAAATCTTCTTATCAAAGGACATGGATTGAAGCAACTTTTATCTATATATAAGAAAATAAAAATTTATGTGACATATATTATTTGGAAAAAAATGTAATTTTATCCCTCAAAATTTAGATGGTGGTCCTTCTTGGTACCTAAACTTTCATGCAAAACACATTTATAAATCATCATTCTCAAACTTTCTAACTTCTATCAATTTAGGACAAATTTGAAAATTTCGTCAATTATAAATAGAAAAAGCCATATGTAAAGCATGTGAATATTAAATCTCAAGTAAATGTAAAAAATGGCCCTCAAGGTTTGGGTCATAGTTTAATTGGTCCCCAAAATTTCAAACAAAATGCATTTAATTCTCAAACAATCCAATTTCTACCAATTTAGTACAAATTAAAAATTTTGTCAATTATAGATGGAAAAAGTCACGTGTAATGTATGCGAATATTAAATCTAACTTGGGAAGTAATACTTCCCAACTGATTTCAACCCACTTAACCATATTTTCACTTTTCTTTCTGATTATCAATGCCTAATCATTCAACATTCTTGTCAAAAATTCATTATTGATGAATTTGCCAACAGAATCCCATCCGTTGAAAAATGCCTCATGGTGGTTTTACTGATAGAATTTCAGTGATGGATTTTTATCAACAAATAGGTTGCTAAATTTGGTTCAGAGACATTACTGAAACCTTAAATTAGCGATGAATTTTTCTGTTTCTAAATTTAGCGATTGAAAATTCTGTTGCTAAGAATAACTGTTGCAATGGAAAAATCTGCCAGTAATTAATATATTAAAATGTTTAAAAAATATTAGCCAAGGATTTTTTAAAATATTATAAAATAAAAATTAAAATACCATTAAATTGTAAACCTGCCAACAACAACCCAATCAAAAACTATCAAATTTCAAACCTACCAACAATAGCTAAATATGTTTAATATGCATTCAATATGTGTACAACAACCATAAATTCAACAACGGTATTAAGAAATTTGCTATGAAACCAAATCCCAACAATAAAAGTAAAAGTAACAAAATATAAGTAAATAAATACGAAGTTTATCAACTATTATCTGATGAGATAATGTATAAAAGTCACTCGTCATCACTCTCCTCCTCATCATTATCATTGCCACCACCATCACCATCTTCCTCTTCCTTTCATCGTTAGCAAAGTATTCAACTATCCAACGAATAACTCCTGGTATGACAAAGAAAAGAATGATGATATCAAGGGTCAAATTTTCACTTGTCTAACAAGTAACCCTGATTGTTATAAATTTGTAAAAAATAATCAATGATAGATACAAGCTGAACTAGAATCTCAAGAGATAACAAAAAGTCAAAAACTCTTAAACTATTGCAATAATGCTGTCAAAAAAAGGTTGCATCTAAGCACGTGAAGTACACCTTTGAACAAATAAATTAATCATTTAATCTTGTTCAACATTTATAACTAAATATGGTGGAAATATGGTTAAATAGATTGAAATCAGTTGAGAGGTGTTATATCTTAAGTTAGATTTAATAGTCACGTGCATTGCGCGTGACTTTTTCTATTTGTGATTGAAATAATTTCTAAATTTGTCTTAAATTTGTAAAAATTAGAAAGTTTGAGAAATAAATGCATTTCGTTTGGAACTTTGGGGATTAAAATAGACCACAACCCAAAATTTAAGGGTAGATTAAAATTATAATTTTTCATGTTTGAAACTTGAGATTTAACAGTCACCTACTTTACACGTGACTTTTTCCACTTGTAATTGACGAAAATTTTAAATTTGTTCTAAATTGATTGAAATTAGAATATTTGATGAGGACTAATTATGTTTTGTCTGAAATTTTGGGGATTACATTAAACCACGACCAAAATTTTGAAAACTAAAATTGCATTTTTCCCTATATTATTTTCTCAACTTGTGAATGTTAATTTTTGAGTTTATAACATGACGTTGAATATTATGCGATGAATTTTATTGTTCTTTATTTTTAGTATGTGCAAAGTAATATTCACAAACAAGTATGACAGATATCAACATTTTGAGAATATAAGTTTGAGAAACTAAAATTGTGGATGTACTTGATATTTTCTTTCAAAAAGAAAATACATGGTGAATTATTAAAATGGCTTCTAGTAGATTAGTACACTACTGGGCATTGAAAAAATTAAGATATTAAAAAATAATAAACTCTGGTAATAAACTAACTCCTAATGGTAGGCTATTAGTCAATTATATTGATGATTTCTAATAATAAAATTACGGGCTGTTTGAGTGAAGATGTTGAAAAAATGTAGTTTCACGTAATATGAATACTTGTACATCTATAATTATTAGGCGGTTGCAATTATATGAAAAATTTGTCACCAAATAAACGAAGATTCAGATCCGTAAACACAAAATTGTGAAATATATATTGCCAATGTAATAGTGCATGTCAAAATGCCACCTGACATTATATGATGCATAACTTATTTAATAGTCACAAGATTTACAAATAAATTCGTATGCTAGGACTACTTAAATATTTCATAAGATATATGACTACATTCTATATAATGATGGGTTTGAGTACCTGGTGCATGGCTTTTTCTGCATTTCCATCCACTATTTGAATGAAGTGACAAGTAAATATTATTATGGTGTAAAGTGTTTAAAAAAATTTTTAAGGTGCAACGAGGGAATTGGTTACGAGTAATCATCAATCCCACATGCAATAATAAAACAAAACCCCAATCAAAAAATAAATGTTCTACCTCATACAATAGATTTAAATAACACATACAAGTTATATAGTACCAATTGAGATTAATTGAAGCATCTCCAGCAATGGCCATTTTCTTCAAAGGTTTAGTATCAACTAGTAGATAACGTAATACAGTTTAGTTGGTAAAACGTTTTTTTTTATGATTTATTAATCATGAATTCGAGTCTCTAAAGGTAGTGTGAGAGGTGATTTATCAATATATATATATATAGTGCATAGTATTTTTAATTCAGAAAATCATGTGAGTAATGGGAGTCTCTACACATGCACTATACTTCAAAATGCCAAATTTCAGCTGACCAAGCTTACATGCTCATAACTTGATAGGTCTGCAATTATAGAGTGGAGCTTTAAGACGTCAATATATACCTAAATGACCGCAATTGGACTTGAAGTTTAGTTTGAAGTGTAACATATATTTGGCTTAGGTTTTTATATAGCCTCAATTAGGTCCTAAAGTGATTGACGGTTGAGGGGGAAAAATAGAAGAACTTTAGGCTGCATATGTAAGTTTTCATGGATTATTGTTCAATACGTCAAGGACCACCATGTTAATTAAGGGGGAAGCTGCAGATTATACTTTTGGTTGGCTTTTTCTTCACCCGTTTACAATTTGAAATAGTTCATAAACATGACTGGTTATTCTGGACTTCAGAAGACTAGACCACAGTTCTTGCATCATAGAAATACTTTGTTTTCAACAGGTTATGAATAACTGTAAGTTATTCTTTTATAAATGAAAAAAATCAGTTTTAAAAATAAAAGTATAAAATAACTTTTAACTTTTCTAAACATGAAAACAATATATTTTTATAATTTTTTACAGCAAATTCTTTTTAAAAATTTATTTTTCAATTTTAAAAAACCTCTAAGCAATTTTCAAAAAGCTGTTGAGAACAAGCTCAAAGTATCAGCAGACCAGGAGAGTAAAAATGTATATAAAGAACCATTCATCCGCTGTAGAGTCGCCTGTATTCACGTAAGCTGCACTCAATCAAGTCCTTGTGGTAAAAAAACACTGCTAAATCTGAACATGCCATGAACATCTCACTTAGCTCACTGTAGATTACTGTTGATCTAATTGTATGTAATAATCAAAAACACATAATGCAGTAATATCGAAACAATAAACAGAAAAAAAAAAAAAAAAAAATCCGTCACTTTTATTTGTTCAATTATTTTTTTCCCAGGGGCATGCCTACAAAATCATTTTTCACATGGGAAGAATCCATCAATTTTTTCTAAAATGTGACAAATAAATATGGAGCAATAATAAGAAATTTGAACCAACTTCTAGTCATAAAGAAGCATGAACAACTTAAACATATGAAAAGCAGGACATAAGACAAACTCAATGAAATGTGAAAAAAAAATAATAATAATAAATAAAATTACTCTGTTGGTCAGTCCAACCAAAGAAGAAAAATGCTGAGTGGTGGAAACAGTCACCAGTGAAAGAAACAGTCACGCTAAAATTGCAATGCTTTCACTCAATGAACCCAATCCCTTACCTCTGCTCCGAGTTGGATTTTGGAACCAACAGATACATTACATTTTCACAAAAGAAAAAATGAAAAGCTGTTATTGATTCAAGTTCCAAACGCAATAAAAAATTGGGGAACACCAAATGGCCAACTCGTGAAAACAAGTTCAAACAAAATTTGGCAGTTTTTAAGTACTACAACTGTTATGAGAACTAAGCTGGCCACATTTAGATCAAGAGGACCAAATCAATGTTTTGAAAATCGGATTAGGCACATTCGATAGTTTGTCCGGTTCGTAATTTAACTGGTCGGACTGTTTGAATCGGCCGGATTACTACTTTAGTTGTTTTTTTAGTGTGGTATAATTTAAAATTACTTAAAATATATTTCTACAAAATCCAAAAATTAGAAGAGAAACACTATTTTTTGAAAATTTTAGTTCTAATACCCAAAAATACTAATCAAATTTCCAACAAAAATAAATCAAACATGTACAAAAATAAAAATAAGTATAAAAAAGCTCAAAAAATAATAATATAATAGTTTAGACTTTGATTTGTTCAACTATTTTTCCATTTTGGAGTTTTTTTCACAATTTTTTTGAAATTTTTTCTCTTTATTTAAATCATTTTTAATCTGAAATTTAAAAAATCATCCAGGGCCAACAGAACTGATTTTCTTCCCGTTCATGGTTTTTTACAATTTTGCCTGATTTTTAATACAATCCAAATATATAAATGGACCAAATCGATAACTCTGCTAGGTCAAAATCAAACCGGTCGAACGACCGATCCAATCCAATTTTCAAAACACTGGACCAAATCACAAGCTCTATGGTGAAAGAAATTCAAGATGTAATTTCTCCGAAGGCGCGTTTTTAAGAGATTCTACCAGAGTAACAAGCGGAAAATAAGACACTGATACTCCCAGAGAATTGCTAGGACTAGCGCATGACAAAGTAACGGTGATTGACTACAAGTTTGTCATTTAGTAACATAGTCACACTATCCAAGACCTATAAGCAAATTTGTGCAATTTGTTAGGTCATATTTATTTACTTTTTATCTTTGTAACCTTTAAGTTCTGATTTCAGAAAACTACAAAGCTTCCACCATCTTATTAAGCATGTTTCATAGATTCTTTAACCAACAAAAAAAAATTCTCTATTCAGGATCTTCAATTTTACAGAAACCATTCAAGCTCCAAATTGGAGACAAGGTCTAATATCCACATACTTCAACCTCTCAAAAGCTAAACTTCTCGAAACTCTCGCATAACCTAATTCTTACTCTCAAATTATCAAAATTCGTATAAAACCTCAAAAAAATCCACCAATGTAATTATTACTACGTGATAAGTAGTTCAATGATCATTGAACAAACTTCACATTTTGAAGCCAATTGTGGATATAAGGATATAAATCACAAAAATCAAGCCAAAACTGATGTGTTCTTCTGGTTTATACTATCATATACAAACAGCACCACACAGAAGTAGTGTCATGGTGGATGACCTAAGCGGAAGTTTAACAGCAAAAATCCCATCTATGCAGACATCGATGACAAGTGCAGATATTAATCTTTTCACACCTGCATATGCAAGTCCAACAAAATTAAAGGATGAGTCTTTAGATAATCAGAGAAAATACTTAAAAAGTACAAACAAGTATGCTTTTTACGGGAAAAGAAAATAACAACATTATTGTGCACCTCTAATGAGTGGGCCTCAGACTGATTTTCATGTGTCAAACCTTCAAGTAATTTATCTTGGGTCTCACAATGTGCTCTGGAGTTCTCCTCTGAAGCTCGGAAGTAAAAGTTCTTCAATGCCAAAGATAAACTTCTGAAAACAATACCAGCCATGATATACCATGTCCAACCTTAAAATGATCAATAGCTCCCACAAAATTCTGTTTCAGGAGCGATATGCAGTGCAACCTCCAGGGATCCTAAATAGGTGCAATAGATGAAAGGTCCCTTAATCCGTGGTTTACTACTTTGACTTCTTCTACGATGAGTTGTCGGGAATAAACTTCTCCTTTATCTTGAGAAGAGAAGGATTATTTTTTTTCTCTGAGAGCAAATCCAGTATAATGGAAAAAGTAGACGAATTCAACGAGAATCCTCTCCTATCCATTTCTTCAAGATACCCCACTCCATCATCATATTGTGCTCCCTCAAGAAGTCCTCGGACAAGAACATTGTATGTGATCGCATCTGGAGTGGAGCAACTCTCTTCCATGTTCTTGAAAAAGTCTTTAGCTTCGCTCAATAAACCTTCTAAACAGAGGCCCTTTATAATTGTATTATAAGTGACAGCATCAGGACTCAAACCTTTGACAGAGAGACTGTTGAAAATATTTCGAGCACTACTGAGCCTCCCACTTTTGCACAACCCACCAAGGATTATATTGTAAATGGCCACGTGAAGATCTAGTCCATCCATTTCCATTTTAAGCAGTAATTCCAATGCTTCATCAATATCTCCATTCTTGCACATGCCATCCAGCATTATACATGTACGTAAAAAAATTACAAGTTATGTTAGCAGTTTGGATCTTTTTGAAAACTTCTCTTGCAGTATCATATCTACCTGATCTAAATAAGCCTTGTAAAAGAGTGTTATATGTGTCAATTGCAGGCGCAATGCCTTTACATGACATGTCTCGCAAGAGATACATTGCATCATCTGTTCCCCTTTTTTTGAAATACCCATTGATCAAAATGTTGTAGCTGAGGACATCAGGATGGACACCCATGGAAACCATTGAATCAAATACATTCCTTGCTTCATCTATTTGGCCCTGCAAGCAATATCCATCCATTAAGGAATTATACGTGACAATATCAGGATTATGACCTTGCTCTATCATGATCTCCATTACCTCTTTCGCATCTTCTATCCTTCCTTCCTTACAAAATGCATCAACCAGTATACTAAAAGTAACAACATTTGGAACAATTTTAAAAACTCTCATCTCAGTTAAGAGTTTCTTAGCCTTCTCCCACTTACCTAAATTACGCACACACCTTGGATCAAACAACTATAAGTGACAACATCCGGGGCAATGCCCTTTTCAATCATCTCATGCAAAAGAGCAAGTGCTTCATCTGCCCGTTTATCCTTGCACAGACTGTCAATAATAGAGTTGTAGACAACAAGATTTGGTTTACATCTTCCGTTTTCCATTACCCTAAGGAACTCAAAGGCTGCTGCAGTGTTCCCCACCTTGCAGAGCCCATCTATCACAATCCCGAACATAACAACATCGGGTTGGCATAGCTTTTCATATATGATTTTCTTAAACAATTCTTGTGCCTCACTAATCTTGTTCTGCCTAAAGAACCCTTTGAGTACGGTACTAAAGGTGGTCACATCGGGCACAATACCATTCTTGAAGAAGACCACCAATACACAAAACCCCAAATCCACTCGACCCATGAGGCAGTAACAGTTAATCACAATGGACAGGGTGTATTCATTTACCGGGATGCCCACAAAGCACATTTCTTTGAAAAGTGTGAATAGCAGAAGAATAATTCTTCATCTTAACAACACGGCTCAGCAGCTGATTGAATTGGAAAATACAAGGCAGAGGTCTCATTTGGACCATATAATTGTACAAGTAGAGAGCATCTTCCATCTCATTGATATCATTATGATTAATAACAGTCCTAGGGTGATTGATAGCAGCAGCAGTAGAGTGAAAGGCTAATTGGGTATTCCGATTCGTGTTTGTAGATAGAAATGTAATAAGAGTAGTAGTAGCACCTGATGATGATGATGATGCTGCTTTCCGAGTCTGAGAACCACAGACCACCAAAGCCCTGATCTTTTTCATCATCAATCTTTTTTTCTTCAATCACTTTTCCAGTAGCTTTAGTACCAGTCTCTACTATGGTTTCCTATACCGGCAACCGGCAGCAGTACTAGTACATCTTTGTCGTGTTTTATTGTACTGGGCTATCATTTTTTAATGGAAAATATTTATATAGATTTGATTTTTGGTCCCATTTATAAATTTTGTAAACTTTCAAGTTAAATTTTTAAAAAATGTTAAAATTAAATTTTAAAAAATTTTAATTATATCAACTGATATCATAAATTATCTAAAATTTAATTCACAATACATAATTTATAAATTGGATCAAAAACCAAATATACATAAATATTTACAATTTTGCAATTGGAGCCTTTTGACAATTCAAGAGGAATCTGAGTATCTTTTTCACAACTGAACTTGTAGAGGACGGGGCTCGACTGTAGAGCAGTGGGCTCCATAAGGGCATTTTTGTCCTCCCAACTAGTTTTAGGATAACATAAACGGAATTTTCAAAGATTTTTTTTTTTTTCCGGTTAGTTACACTTTACTCCCTACTCACACATCAATTACACTTTATTCCTATACTCAAATAATATACACTTTATCCCCTCTAACATTCCTAAACTCAGAACAATATACACTTTATCCCCTCTGACATCTTCCATAATACAAGTAAATACTACAACAAGTTGATGTTAGAATTTGTGTTGACAAAATACCGTCAAAAATTTTATGAACAATTTAGTTACTCTCTATTTATTTCATTTTCTATGATTTCATATTTTTATTTTTAATTCTATTTTTTGACTATAACAGAACTTTATAAATTGTCAAATTATTTTTAGTCTGCATATATGTTATTTTCTTCATTTATAAACATAAGTACAAAAGGGGAAAATTTTTAAAACTATTTAGAAAGTAAATATCTTTTATTTAGATTACCTTGTCATTTCATAATTAATTATATAATGACAAAGATACTCTTTGATAAAATGTATTTAATAAAATATAAGCCCTTTTTTATAAACGTTTATTCTTTTATCCTACGGTAGGGGTTCGGGGTTGTTATTTGGCCAAACCTCTAATGTCAAGGTGTTATTTGGCCAAACCTCAAGGAGGCTAATGTAATAAACCTATTAACCAAAACTAAAACATGACTTCTTATTATTTTCCATTTTTTTCATGGTGATAAAGTGTAGAAAATGTCACAGAAAAATAAGGATCATGATCGGAATTAAGGAAAGAACCGGGTATAGCAGGAATGGCAAAAGTCAAGCTACATCAACGAAGTTTAGGAAAATGGGTAATTGAGATCATTCTTTTATTGGAAACTTTTCTAGGGTGCCTTTACCTTTTCTTTTCTTTTTCTTTTTTTTTTGGTTTGATTACCGTAAACCCTCGTGGTATGGTCCTTCGACCCATAATCCCATATGTTTTTAAAATGTACCTTAAACTGTATGGTTCGCCTAAAGGTAAAATGGATAGAAATCATCTAACTTAATGATTTTCTTTAAAATTACTTGTGTACCTTAGCCCATAATCTATTATTTCAATAAACCCTAACACATCAATTCTTAGAAAAACCCTAGCTACTAGTTTGAGGAAGGTGGAAAGGGAGTTTCGAGGGGTAATGGGGGACAAGGCTATCGGGAGTGTAGGGATAGGAGTTGTAAAAGTGGGGAGATAGAAGATGATGGTCCGTAGAAAAGATTAGGAGAGGAAGTGCGGGCCATGCTAGGACGTCAGTAAGGGAGAAGGGGAAAGGGGCTGCGGGGAAAATGAGAGCAGGTCTGTGGAAGGGTTGCAGGGGTAAGAAATATGAGGTAGGGGGCTGCAGGAGAGAAGACGGTAGATTGTTGGGGAAATGGAAGAAGGAAGGGCTGCAAAGGTAAGAGAGAAGGGTCAAGAGGCTACAAGGAGTATGGGGAGGAAGGAAGAGAGATGGATGCTGGGAGGGAGAAGGAAGAGGATGAGGGAAGTGTAACACAAGGAGGCTAGGGGCAAGTGGGACGCTCAAAGGAGAAGGGAGATCGACGGCAGTGGTGGTTGATAGTGTTGAATTTTTTTTCTTTTTTTGGGTAAACTAACAGTATTTGGTCATCAAATGTTAGATTTCTTTTAATGGAAGGATTATGTGTTTTGTTAAATACTCGCATTTAGGGTGCTTGTACTTCAAACACCCTTAAGTTAGATTTTTTTTTTTTTTTTAATCTATTTTACCTTTTAGGGCAAACCATATAAGGGTTTAAGGTATATTTCCTTAACTAAATATATGGGGTTATGGGTTGTAAGTTTATAGCACTAGGGGTTTAGGGTAATTTACCTTTTTTGATAAATGAAATGTTTACTTTGGAGTTTTGGGGAAAATGACTTTTGTTTAGTCTTTGAATCTTTTTATTAAAACACAAAACATCCATAAATTTTAATTTGTACATAACCCTTGAATTTTTTGAGGCCAAAATGGTTCCTACGTGGTAGCTTCGAACAAAAGTTAAATTTGGCTATAGTTGACCAGAAAAAAAATAGATAATTCATTCAATTTGAACACAAAAGTAACTATGACAGATAAACATGCACCTGCCAATATTTTGAAATTTGGTCCAGAAGGTGAGCTAATCAAGTGTGCAATTCCTGATTTTATCTATTAAATTGATTTTACTAGTCGGGTCACACGATTTTATTTTTTTTGAATTCCATAATTTATTCTATAAAAATAAATAAGAATATATCACTATAATAGTTAGTTTAAAAGTTTTGGATTTGGATGGAAAAGAAAAGAAACGGAGGGAGATATCAACTTTCTATCATTTGATAATTTTGTATGGGAAGGAAAAGAGTAAAAATAGATTGAAAATAAAGTTACTATAGTTTAAAAATTTTATCAATCCAAATTGGGGTGAAATGGAATGATGAGATAAGCCATTAAAACTTTTCAAAATGCCACTTTACCCTTGAAAGTTACGAAAAGAAAAATCTATTGACATGTCCTAAATATTTCATTTCTTTCCCAAACTCCCAAACAAGAATATAATCATCTCTTTTCTCTTCTCTTCTATTCTCTTCTTTTTTCTCTTAATTAAACATTTCTCTTCTTTTCTTTTCTCTCCTGAACTCCCAAACTAAGCCTAAATAAAGATGGCCTAGTGGTCTCTTACCCAACTTATCAATCTACACTTTTCATCATTTTCATCACCATTTTTTCTATATATTATCATCTATAAACCCTAACCCTTCTCTTTCCTCCTCCCTCCCTTGTCATCTTGGCTTCTCTAGGTCACCACTCTTCTCTACTATCCTACTACCTCCTTCCTCTAGCTCCCTCTTCCCTTATTCCTGCCACCTACCTTTTCCTCGTCTTTGCTATTTCCCATTCTAGCCTTTCCCACCCTTAAGCACCTCTTTCCCTCTCTCAACCCTACCATCCTTCTCCACCTTTTCATGCAGCTACTTTCTTCCACTCCTATGTCTGCAACCTTTCCCACGTCATTCTTCCTCCTCCAAAATGAAGTTTTCCCTTTCCCTGCCATCTCCCACTTCCTCTTATCTATCTCCTGCCATTTAGATATGATTCTGTGGTTGATTTTGTTTGTGGAATTGATTGTTGTTTTACTGAAATTACTAGTGGAACTAATAGTTGATTGCTTGTGGATTTCATTTATTAAAAATCATGCAAATTTCCCTATGGAATGATGTGGTCTTGACTGGGAAGAATAAAAGTAAGATATCACATGTTAAATTGATTTCATTGCTTCTCTGGTATGATCACCTTTATCATTTAAGATCCAACCAGGGCCATGGTCGATTTTTATTTCACCCAGTCAATTGGTCGGTCATATTCGAATTTTAAAATATAGTTTTGTGAAGAGCGCAATTTTGGTCAAAATTTATATTCCAAACTCTTTTTCTTTTTTTTTTGGTGGAGAGCACAACTTTGGCAAATATTACCCATAAAAAAATTGAAACTAAACCAAACAAAGGGGCAACAAAAGGGTCATTCAATAGTATAAAATATTACAATCTAGTTACTAAGAGGGCCAATTATACATCTACTATTATTACAACAACAAGCATAAACAATAGATCATCTATTATAGGCCAAAAAATCTCGTCAATAAAATCCAATAATTGTTCATAACCATAAAAACAAAGAAAATTTAAAAAAAAAAATCACAAAGTTCCCACTTCGTCTTAATAATATAAAAAAGTGATTAGACTTATTTGTTATCCAATTGATATACAACCCCTTCCCTACCCTTAATATATATGTACAAATATATAATCCTCTTTAAGATATGCAATTGAATACACAAAAAGAAAATTTCACAGGTCTATTGTAACACCCTGGACCCTGGGCTGGCCCAACAACTTTTGAGCTGAAGCAACGGGCTCAAAATGCCTAAGCCAAGTTGTAAGTAATCCACAACCCAATGTGTTATAAACAATACAATATCTCCTCCCACTTTCAATGTGGGACGGGGCGTCACAATCACCCTTCCTTAAGGCTTTGCGTCCTCGCAAAGCCTAAGTTATGGCCCAATAACATATTATGCATAGCATAGCCCAATACCACTGGCCCAGTCTCACCCCGTGCAGAGACCACAAGAGGTTCGCTTTGATACCAACTGTAACACCCCTGGCCCTCACCTTTTCATGAGGACACAAGACTCAAAATCTCTAATATCCAATCACTTGCCTTAAGGAAAATTATGAACACCTGGAAAAATATAATATAATGGGGTGAGCATACACATTGCTCAGTAAAAAGTTTGAATTCTCTTCCACTGGAACGAGTATGTTATGTAACCTTGGATATCTATATTTTAAAAACTTGTTTCAAATACATTGTAACATGCATACATATATATAAGCAAATATATTTTAAGACGATAAGGTACGAGTACATATACAGATAAGTGGCATTATCAATAATTCCAATAATTACAATTCAATACTAAATATTCATGACAAAAGTATAAACACAATACAATAATCAATATTAGGCTCATGGGTTCTCTATAGCTTTATTGTTAAGCTGGATATCCAATCCTAGCTACTATAACCCGTTAGGAAAATGGCCATAACAAAATCCAACTACTTAACCCGTTGGAAAAAGGGCCATACAAAGACTCATATAGAGTATTGGGAACTAACTCCCACCAATTCCACCAAAGATAGCCAAGAGCCAAACAATACAATAGTCAAAATATCAAGCATGCATCACACAAGTAATTTATCATGTCAAATTGCCACTTACAATAGTTTTATATAATCAAATAAGAAAAGTAAACCATACTCGATCCGATTTAATACTTATTATATGTAAATATAATTTTCAAACAAGAGTTTTACAAATAATTTTTGAAAATATGAAAGAGAATTAGAACCCCTTACCTCAACGACTAATCGAAATGCTATGCTTAACTCAAATATTCGGGTTCCAACGAATCCTCGTCACCTATAACACAATTTCGACGAAATTTAATCCACAACCAATCACTTATACACAATAGATATATATAAGAGACAGGGAAATGTTTCTCAATTTTTTTTTTTTTATATTGGCATCAACCTTGCTGCCAAAAAAACAAATCCAATTTCAAACGGCTGCAACATGCAGCCTTGGAATTGGGTTTGGCTTCCTGGCAAACCCAATTCCAAGATGAATTGCTGCCAACATGCAGCCAAGATTCCATTTTTTTTTTATTCAAATCAAGAACTTGATTTGGGAGTAAGTTTACTACCAAATGAGTGTATCAAATACTTAATTTTCTGGCAGCAAGGTAAAATTATACATGCAATTAAATAGTGTATAAGAGACAGATATTGTAGGCAATGTTTAGAGTTTCAATATGATGTTATTTTTGCACTTTATTAATCTTATTTTATTATGCCCAAATGAGAATTTTAGCTAGGATGATAATGAATGAAAATGTCATCCAGATCTCTTGCTAAAATCTTGACTTTCTACAAAGAGGAACTGTTACCAAGAATACTCGGCCAATTACCAATAGTCCCGTGGTAGATGACATGTTAAAAAGTCAACATACTTACGAGTTAATAAGACTTTCATATGTGGTCAAATAAGTGTTTAGTTGATCTTTCAGGCCATTACACTCTTAGTCCACCTACGACTAGAATAAATAGCTCATTTTAAAGTTAGTAATTTCTTATCTAACTTCATTTATTATTTCTAGTGAATCCCTTCCTTTCATTTTACTCTCTTGTCAAAAGTAATTGATTTGAGTTTCTTCTCTTCTCCCACGATACAAGCCCTGTCCTCTTCTTAGATGTTTTTTGATTTGGATGTGACGGGATCTAAGACTTTTGATCTAGTGGAATAAGACCCATTTGGCCCTTATCATACGCTAAATTAGAACATAGCAGATTTTAGCATCAACAAGAACCATCCCTTGGCTTAAGATCCAAACGATATGCCATGATCTAATTAATAGACAATTCCGTCCTTCTAATAACATACTATATGAAGCTTTTGTTATGAGAAAGTTTGGGAGTTTTTCATGCACATGATAGTATAAGAATCCTAAGACCCGAGTTCATTGAACAATATCATAAATTTTGAGACTAACTTAAAAAACAAAAGTAATAGATATACATACTCATTTACATTTTACAGTTTAATAGAGAAATACCCTCATCAAACAAGTTTGGTGAGTTAAATGTAAGAGTTTCATTAACAAAACCAACATGCCGAAATTTCTCAACAAAAAAAAAGAAGAAAATTGATATACGCCTTATGTTTCATCAGTATACTACATAAATTTGCGTGTAGTAAATTTGCATCCCTATAACTGCAATACTACGTACAAGGAGATACTCAGCCTTTCTCCACCTCTTTTGTCTCCAATTTTACTTGGAGATGGATGATATTTGGTCATGGACAATTAGGATTTCTCCCTGGTCCTTCATAGAAAAAGTAATATCCCTAATCACTATTATATTGAAGTAAAATGTTACAGCAATTTGGATGCTAAACAGCAACTCTAATCACACTGGAGGCCTTAAGTTGTTTGAACCATCAACCACTTGAAGACTTCTAAAGTAACTTGCTCCATTATACTCTTCTTCAGCAACATGGCCACTTTCAATTTGGGTTCTAGTGTGTTGACCATCTAATTCATAGTTTATCACTTGTCCAACCTATTTGATCAGTGAAGCATTATCAGTTAGGTATTGAAATAAAAGGCAGGCCAATAACCAAGTATTTCAATCCCATACTTCAACCAACACAAATCTTGTTTTAGATCCTAATTAACAAGAAATAATCCACTATATAATTATTAGATAACATAAAAAAAAAAAGGATTAATCTTTCATACACCAACGTATAGAAATATCATGGTTTTACATTATCAATATAGATGCATGCAATATAATCATTTTTTAATTTCATATACTTTTAGCATATGTGACTTGAATCTACACACAATGGTGTAGAAATATTTCTATACCAATGGTGTAAAAAAGATTAAGTCGAAAAGAAATGGCTCAAGAAACTAATTTAGTTTGTGTGTGTGCGTGTATTACCTTCCACACAAGTATGGTGCTTTCATTCTGGAATCATGGTAGGCAGGAAAAGGGTTGATGCTTCCCCCTAATGCTATGTTGTTGTTAGTTTGAACAAAACCTAAGCAATGCAAGTTGTAGCATCCAGTAAATTGATAGCCATCACCCTGCCATTAGTATTACAAGTTTCAGCACAAACACATATATTATTTAGCTTCAAGAAATGCTATACCAACAAAAAGAAAAAAAAGTTTGTACTTGGATACATGAAAAATCGATGTTTGAAAATTATTAAATAGTAATGTATACAAATGTTTTCATGACTTGTAGTCCAATAAATAAATACATGTGAGTCTTGTGTTGTTATCTCCAAATAGACATGGGTAGACCAGTTTTTCCAAATGTAAATAACAAACTAAATAAATAGGATATAAAATACATGCAAATAAAATAAAATCATGAACACCTCATTAATTTAAAGTGAAGACTTGCCATCCAACCAGCTTTAATGGAATTGAGACCTGAATAAGGACCTCCTAGAACCCAAATTTGAGAGACAAGCCAAATTTATTAGGGTGTTGAATCTGGGGTTATAGTTAAGTTAATTTTGCTTTGTAATATTTGTGTCCTTCGACAATTGCACGTGCATGCTAAAAATTTGTAAAAGAACACAAATGATCAAGAAAGGCTACATAAGATGAATGAATGAAAGAAACTCATAAATCAACTCAAAACATTTGCAAGGTGAGATTTGGAGGAAGGAGAGAGGGCAACCATCCCATCCCAAGGTTTTAAAAAGACTCATGAAATACTCCCTTACAAAAATTAAAAAATATTCAGTTAAATACTTAATATAGCAAATTAAGTTTTGCTTCCTCAAATATTCACAAAAATTCATCAGAGTGAAAAACCTAGTGCATACAAATGCCGATTTATTATTTAAACTAATTTCGTTAAAAAAAAGGCTATGTAAAGAATAAAAATTGGACATGATTTACCATTTTGTTCCATGTTACCCTCAAATGAGGTACAAATTTTGGTCGATGACTAACTTTATATTTTGTTTCCTAACATATGTTGTACCTGTGGAACTCATGCAAAACTTATGTAAAATATTGAAACAATAAATACTTTCTCAATACTAATATATTTGTGTCTAAATTCAATTCTTTCACATTTCTTGATGTGTCGGATAATCATTTAGCTCCATAGATGATTTAGAGCGAGTTTTTGCTCATTATCTAATTTCACATATATATGGAGTGAATTGTAAATTTTGTCAAATTTCCATATGTAATATGGTTAAGGATAAAGTAAGCTTAAAAGAAAAATTTAGAAATAAAAAGAAATACTTAAAAATTGTTTAAAGATGGAAACAAATTTTTACACCATGTACTAATCTCATCCCCAAGCTTTCAAAGTTCTATGTCCGCCTTCGACAATAGTAATTTGCCATCGTATGACTATAGTTTAATAACATTGAATTCCAAAGTTTCCAAGAGCCTTGCAATTTTTATTTTTGTTCATAAAACAAAAGTTATTATTCCATTGGTCCCATTCCCTTGCCCCTTTAGAAATGTCATACTTTAGATTTTGACAGATCTCACATATAATTTTGTGTATGCAAATCAACTTTTCATTTCCATAAAGGATGAAAGAAACATTTGTAGTTTTGTACATGTCACTAATCACTATGTAACATTACAAAATATAGAGTAGCCAACTTAAAACAAAACTCAAACGGAACCGACCAAAGCAATGCAAACAGATTATGATTAAAGCCATTAAAAATATGATAATGATTAAAGCCCTCTTTTAGTGCAAGCTCTAAGTTTGTTCTAGACCTCCTAATACCCATACTTTAAGAAGCTTATGCATTTCGTCTCATTTACTATGTAGTTTCAAATTCCAACAATGATACTCTGATAATTGAAAAATATGTAACAAATATAATACTAATACTTATCACTTTGAGAAAGTGAATGAAATATTATCTACTTTACAAATTTACCCTTATAAAAAACATTTGAAGTACCCTTCTTTTCAATCATTTTGGATGCCCCACCAACTTGATTTAGGTTTTTTTGGGAAGGAAATATAGTTTTTACCCATACATATGAACATTGTTACTTCGTGAGTGGCACGGTTTAATAATGTAGCAGTTGAATGCAACTGAGAAAATCTCTTCTGGTTCTTTTTACCAAGCTATTGATAGAGGTAGTTCTCAATATATCCTCTTTCTTTATTCTCCTAATAGGAATAGTCACCTTTGGGCATCTTCCCTTCAAATGCCATAGTTGAGTGATTGGTTTTATAATATCATTCCTATTATAGGGATTAGAATTAGACTTTTTAGTACCAACACCAAATAGTCCTTCCGGGTAATAATTTGGCTTCATCTATAATATCCGGATATATGTTACCCCCATACTCGAATTAATTTATCCATATTTTTTATTTCAAATGTATATAGGATTGAAAGGATAACTTAAAGCATATAACTTTTCAATAAAGGATGATCAAATGCAGGTTGATGAGAGACAAGGATGCAATCAATCATATCACCATCTAGGCTTTACCACAAAAGTAACCTTCTGAATATCCATCTATTAAACTTACTTTTTTTGTTTATATATATGAACCATTAATTACGTCCAAACCAAAAGTAGCAAGTCAAAAGATGACAGACTATATTCCAACGACAACAAAAACAAAGGGCACAATTGAAATAAGACTAAATATAAGGGTCTAAAGAAAAACTAGTAAAAAACTTAAGCAATTAAAAGTGAAAATCCTTCCCTGACAAAAACACAAGTATGATGTGAGGAAACCTTGATGGACTTGAGAGGATTCTTGTTTAAGCTGCTCAATATTGTTTACTTGACTTGAAGCTTTTGGCGTGGCACGTTTATCTTGAGGCATCACATACACTTATCGTGAGTAACAACATGAAGCAATAAAACCGATTGATGATCTTCACCTTGATATATTATTGCTTCTTCAAGGTAAGGTTGGTGTACTATTTATAAGCTCCTCTAATGAGCGCAATTTGCAGGAGGAGTATCATTCATGATCTTGACAAGCGTTGATCAATTTAGTCAACAAAAAATGGAATTGCACAGAGTAGAGGTTGAGTGTGTTGTGTGGGCCAAAGAACATTACAGAGCCCTGATACCCTTTCAACCGTAATGTCATTTTCATTATGTATGATGTTCTGACTTTGTCCATAAATAATATTTATACTCTATTAAAATAAGTGTAGGATTGTGGAAATATTTTAATAGAATAATTTATTTGAATAAATTTTTTACATTTAAGAATGAATTATCGAACTCTAATTTTAAGAGTTACATTCATTCAAATTTTCAAGAGAATGATTTATGACGCATGGTTTTAAATTTTGAGTTATAAATTCTATGTTATATTTCAGTTACGAGACCCAATTCATTATTTGAGTTACAATTTTTTATCTATGAAAATAAAATCCATTCATACATTGTATGTTGACAAAATGCCGTTTAATTTTGAAACTAAATGTGAAGGATATAAATACAAAGGGTGGATAAAAGAAGAGGATATGAGTTTATCTTAAAACTATTCACCTTCTAATTTCTTTTTTTGATAGAAAAAGCCCTGAAACTTTATTACAAAGAAGACTCCCCATCAGCCAGGAGTATTGGCTGAAGAGAGGAAGGTGGCTCATGGAGCCAAACTATTCTTACATCAAGAGACTTGGCTTCTATAACAAAATTTTTTTGGACAAAAGTAAAATGTGTGGAAAATTTCTGTTTCTCTTGATTGTGTAGATTAAACGGAAGCAACAGCCATGAGTTGGGCTATTTTTTGTTGGACTTTTTGCCTCCAAAATACTAATTCTTGAACTTTGCGTGGTTGGAGAGTTGGCTTGCCATGACGAGTGTTTGAGCATGTCGTGGCAAGAAAACCTTTTGCCAAGGTGTGCCATGGCAAGGGTATATGCATGCCACGGCGAGGTCCCCTGACAGCTTTGAGAAGCTTCATTTTCGCGCATCGATTTCTTGTGGTATGTGCATATAAACTATTAGAGTTTTAGTTCTTGTGCAACTTCTCCCATTTTTTGGTCTATTAGAGCTCTTATCCATCCTTGATAACCAATTCAGTGTAGAAATCTAAACCGACTTCCATGGTTAGTTGCTTGCAAAACTCTGTCTCTTTTGGTATTCACACTGTTGATTTGGTTCACTTCAATTAGGAGACTAGTTCACTACCATCTTTTCTCCCAATGCAAACTTGTTGCCCTTGAACTCTAGCTGTTTTGTTGCCTATAAATAACATCATTCGGGTCCTCTTTATATACACTAAAATCCCTCATCAGATATTCATCTTTTCTCATATTCTTGGTACTAAGTAGTTCTATAGTATCTTCTGATGAAGCCTTGTTTGCGAGTGCAGGTGACCAAAACTACTATTGAATCCTGGAAGTAACCACCTGATGTTCCCATATGCATCAGTGGATTACGATCTTGTGGTGGTGAAATCATTTTCAAAGACAATGATTACATGCCTCAACTTTACTTTTTTGAGCTTCGATTGTTTTTCTATCCATTTATTATAATAATCTTGAAAGTGATTTTTTTTGTATTGCTACGATTGCCGAGGTTGGTGGTCCTGACATGTCCAAATTGTAATTGTTTGATGGCAAGAACTACAAACACTGGTACTAGAAGGTTCTATTTTATTTAAAAACCCTCAAAATAAATTACGTCCTGTTCGGAGATGATGTACCTACGGAATCCTCTAGGCTTTTGATGATTGTTGAGTTCAATCAATTTAACTACCCTTAAAATACAGGTGAGATCTAACCGAGGAGAGTATATATTTGATCAAATTAACTAGAGGAAGTGTGTATTTAAGCTGAGATTATCAATTAACTCTAGCATTTATCAATGAACGGATTGCATTTACAACATAATTCTATACATTAAATACAACTCACAAGAATTTAATAAATTTCCAGCAAGCTAACCAATCCTAAATTTAACGTTCAAAAAAAAATGCAGCAATTTTTAATTTTAAAATGCAAGGACAGCAAAATATAATAGATAATCTAACTTTAAAATCAAGGAATAAACGAGTAGGGAGGGGATTTTTTTAATTTGAACAATGAAAATAAAGAATAAGGACTGAAATAAATGATCTATCAAACAATAAATAAAAGTTGGCTAAATGGAAAACTAAATTTCCGATTACAGGAAAGTTTTCACCTTATTTACATGCAATTAATCATTGATTTCTTAATAGTCAAATTTAATTCATGCATTCTTGAATAATTCAACCATGGAATTTTACTCTGCATATAAATTCCTATCTCTCGTTGTTTATAGCTAATCTAGCTTAGAACATCAATTAATCCTAATCATGCAAATTAAACCCTTGCTCAGCATCTAATTAGTCTAATCACATAAAAGCATTGAGCACAAGAAAGATGCAATTGAATCTTAACAACAAAACCAAAAGAAGGTTTAATTTAATTAAGTTTATATTATTATAGAAATTTAACAATCACTTGTCCATAATCATTAGTTGCTATGTGCTACCAATGTTAATTAACCATGCCAGTGCATAAATTAGTTAACTAGTTGAATAAGTTCTACAAAAACAGCATAGTATGCGTCCTAGTAGCCTTACAAAACCTCATCATCAAGCACGCACAGTATAACATAAATATTCAATTGTACATAATTAAATCTTCATAAACTTCAACACATATCTCAGAATTTGCATGTGAATTAAGGTTAATTACCTCTTACAATCAAGAAAGAAACCTACTCTCTATTAATCTTAATGTCTACACCGGCAAGAAAACGAATAATTATAAAGAAGGAAAAAAATGCTTTTATTAAGAAATAATGCAGAATAGTCTTTATTCTCATATTTTTTATATCGTAAAACCGGTGAATTCTAACCCCACTATTTGTAATCATAAATAAAAGAAAATATATCTCCTAAAAAAATAAGAAATGCGAATCCTACTCTTAAAGACAGTTGATCTGCTGGAAAACAAGTTTGAATACATAATCATGTTTGCTTTGGAGTCCCAATCTGATTATGAGCACAAGTTCCATCAATTCAACTAAAAACTAGGAGGTTTCTCTCATAGGATTTCAGCTCTAATATTGTCTCCATGGTTGACAGTAGAACCGAACTCGGATTTTAGAGTTCTAGCGCATTCCGAAAAGCTCCCAAATTTTACTTTTATTCATATGAAGATCACTTTTTCTTTTGAGCACTATAAAAATATGAAATTTCAATAGTCTTGTGTGGAAGTAAAATCTACCAGCTTGTTGCCTCAATCCTAACTCAACTAGGATTCCAAACACCATTAGGAATCCAAATAGTAAAGTATTCCAACTACTATAAGGAATCCAAATACCACTAGCAATACCATTAGGATTCCAAATTGCCATATACCACTAGAATTCCAAATATCACTAGGATTCCAAGTAGAATTTCCTAATCCAGGTTGGATTAGGATTCCAATGAAATTTTCTTGTCCAAGTAGGATTTGTAGTTCATGGCTAATCCATATATGCTCTTTCTCATCTTTACCCAGAAACATGCTAATGAAATTCCAATTAGCTTCTTTTTGCAATTCATGCCCAATGAGGCCTACTACGTACAAAACAAAGGTAATCAACTCAAATTAGACATAAAACACTTTTAAAAGGTTAAATATGAGATAAAGTAATATGTAGTAATCAGTTCTCATCAAATGCCCCCACACTTATATCTTGCACGTCCTCAACCAAGGAAAGAATACTAAGACTAAGACTCCAAAAACTAAAAACTAACAATGAAGCACAAAAGACACCATGACTCATAAATGTAAAACTAAGTTTTCAAACACATAATCATTGAAAGCTTCTTTTAGACCCAAATTATACTTTTGATCTTCCAACAATATCAAAAGCTAGATCTAAACAAATCATAAGCAAGAAAATAATCAAGAATGACAAAAGCATAAAACTTCATGAACTCATCTATTTCAACAATTTCTAACCCTTCTTAGAATAAGGATTAAGTGAATCGCTTGCGATGCCAAAATTGTAGGTCCTCTCTTTGATATCTCTCCATCACTCAAGTATTTAGGGTTCAAAGTGTTTGCACTCAAATTCAATCAACGAATATGATCTACCGTAAGCTTGCGTGTCCATCTTATCTTCACTACTAAAGTATTACATGCATAACATAAATCAAAAGGTCTTGAATCAAGGATGTTTCGAGGTTGAACATTTAAATAGGTAAAAGAAAGAGGAAGATAAAGAATATGGTTAAAAATCAAAGAAACTAGTAGAGCATATAAAGATTGTGAACTCAACAGCATATAGCCTTCATGTATGGAATTCATCAATAACCAATCAATCACACATACTGACCTTCTTTTGATTACAAAAGTTCTCACAATATAAAATAAAAATTATTCCAACCACAACCCGTTGTTTGTAAATGTACACATGCTCTACTGAATGTAAAATATGAGAAGTTTAGGCTCATAAATATCGGTTATACAAACAGAAAAATAATAGGCTCAAAATAGTTCACTAATGGATAATTATGATAGGGTTGGCTATTTTAGGCTGAAAGTGGTTAAATCCTTGCCTTTATCATATCCATGTACACATGCAATTAGATGTAATCTTAACAAGATTTAACGCAAGTTCTAGAGATACAAACAACATTGGATGTCTATCCCTCTCAAAGAAAAATGTTGGAAGTTCAAAAACTCACATTGGTTCATCCACTACTTTAGCATGACAAGCTTTCAAAGTCAATCCCTAAACCAGATAAGCTTAAAAATCGCAATTTAACTCATTCATTCTATTTATACCTTCACCAAACTTGACTAACTCTTACTCATAACAAATATATCCTTATCAACCATTGGGAAATCAAAAGGCAGATAACAGTTTTAAAAATGTTCTTATGGAAAAAATTCCAAGAAATTTTTTTTTGGCTTTTTTTCTTTTTTTTTCAATAAACACGCATAATCGAAAACCCAACACACGCTCATGCAAAACAAGAACACTCAAAAAATAACACAAAATCAAAAGTCTCTCCCCCTACACTTAAACACAACATTGTCCCCAATGTGAAAATAAGACTAAGGAACAAAAAATAAATAAAAAGAAATGAAATCTTATTTTCTTGGATTGCCTCACAAGTAGCGCTTTTGGTTAACATCGTTTGCTCGAATTCATACTTGCTTATCCTTTGTATGTATCAATCAAGGTCACTTCTTCAATCATATTGGTTGGAATACTTTCGTGAAATTGTTTTAGACGTTGTCCATTAACCTTGAAAACCATATTTGTTTCTAAACTTTTTATCTCAATTTCACCATGAGGAAAAATATTAGTAATAACAAAAATTTGAATCCAACTTATCAGGAAATAACTTCAATAGTGAATGAAAAAGAAGAACTTTCTGCCCACACATGGAAGGTTTTCCTCATGATCATTCTATCATGAAAAGTCTTGGTTTTCTCTTACTAGATGTGTGCATTTTCTTATGCATCATTCCTCAATTCTTCCAACTCTTACAATTAAAACTTTCTTTGATTACCAGCCTCATCCATGTGCATATTGCATTGTTTCACAACCCAAAATGCATGATGTTCCAACTCAATAGGCAAGTGACAAGTCTTACCATAAACCAACCTATAAGGAGACATACCACTGGGTGTTTTATAGGCTATCCTATATGCCCATAATGCATCTCCTAATCTTAAACTCCAATCCTTCCTATTAGGTTGAACAGTCTTCTCTAGGATGGATTTAATCTCTCAGTTGGATACTTCAGCTTGTCAACTTGTTTGGGGATGATAATCGATTGATACCTTGCGCATGATATAGTATTTTCCAAGTAGTGCCTTCACTGACCTATTGATGGAATGGGTTCCTTGGTCACTAATGATTGCCTTGGGAATTCCAAACACCCATCAAAAATGTGAGTTTTGACAAAATCTACAACAACTTTAGCCTCATTAGTATGTGTAGCATCATTAGTGTGTGTGGCTTTTGCTCCCACCCATTTAGAAACAAAATCAACAGCAAGTAAAATATAAATGTCACCAAAAGGAGGAAAAGTACCCATGAAATCAATATCCCAAACATTAAATATTTCAACTGTAATTATGGGGTTTTGGGGGATTTGATTTTGTTGAGCAATTGTTCCTGTTTTTTGACAACATTCACACTATTTGCAAAATTCATACGCATCATGAAACAATGTAGACCAAAAGAAACCACAATCTAATACCTTATGTGCAATTCGTTTTACTCCAAAATGCCCTCCACATGCATAGGTATGACAGAATGTAGGAATAGAATTATGCTCAAATTGAGGTACACATCTCCTAATCACTTGATCAGCACATCTTATTTCACGAATAAGGGTGTCTCAAACATAATACTTTACATCAACCTTGAACTTATCTACCAATTGAGCTTTTGAAAGTCAAAATGGTACTTAGTAACAAGGTAATTAGCAATATTACCATACCAAGGATGTGTACCATTGACAGCATAAAATCTCTCATCTAAAAATACATCATGTATTGGTTCAGTTTTAACTCCATCTTTTTGCAAGCGGCTCAAGTGATCTGCTGCATGGTTTTTAGCTTCTCTCTTGTCTTTGATTTCAAGATCAAATTCTTGGAAAAGCAAGATCCATCTAATCAATCTTGGCTTAGACTCCTTCTTTGACAAAAGGTGTTTAAGAACTGCATGATCAGAGAAAACAATCACATTGGCAACAAGTAAATAAGATCTAAACTTTTCTCAAGTAAAAACAATTGCAAAGAGCTCTTTTTCAGTAGTCTGATAGTTGCATAGTTCATTATCCAATTCCGGGATGTATAAAAGATAGCATGAAGATTTTGGCCAATTCTTTGGCTTAGGACAGCCCAAACAGTGTAGTCACTTGCATCACACATGATTTTGAGAGGGCAGGAAAATCTCTAATTTAGAAGTTGGACAATAGGAGCCAAAGTAAGTAACTCCTTGCGCTTATCAAAAGCTTGCTTGCATGGCTCATCAAATACAAACTCCAACTCTTTGCATAGTAACTTGCATAGGAGCAATGCAATCTTGGAGAAATTCTTTATAAATCTTCGATAGAAACCTACATGTCCCAAAAAAGAACGAACTTCCTGCACATTTACGGGATAAGGCAAGGACTGAATGGTATCTATCTTGGATTTATCTATTTCAATTCCTCTAGAAGAAACAACATGCCCTAAAACTATACCTTGTTGAACCATAAAATAAAGCTTTTCATAATTTAACACAAGGTTAGTTTCTATGCATCTTTGCAAAACAAGAGTGAGATTTTTCAAACATGCATCAAAAGAATTACTATAAACAGTAAAATCATCCATGAAAACCTCTGTGATTCTTTCTACATAGTCAAAAATATATGCTCATCGTGCATCTTTCAAAGCTTGCAGGTCCATGAGTACATAAACAAATGGCATTCTACGATATGTAAAAGTTCCAAAAGGGCAAGTAAAGTTTGTTTTCTCTTAATCTTCATGTGCAATCACAATTTGATAATAGCCACTATAACCATCAAGAAAATAATAATATCACATACTTGCAAAGCGTTTAAGCATTTGGTCCATGAAAGGGAGTGGAAAGTGATCTTTACATGTGGCTAAATCTAAGTTACAATAATATACACATTCTTCAAGAACTTTCCATGCGTGTGAGTACCAACTCATCCTCTTGATTTCGAACCATAGTAAGGCCATCTTCTTTAGTACAACATGAATTGGACTTATTCAATTGCCATCAGAGATGAGGTAAATTAGTCCAACATCATAGAGCTTAAGGATCTCCTTCATCATAACCTCTTTCATTGGAGGATTTAGCCTCCTTTGAGCCTCCCTTGTAAGTTTTGAACTCTCCTCCAAAAGAATGTGATACATGCACATAGAAGAGCTAATTCCCTTGATGTCAACTAAGGTCCATCCTATTGCCTCTTTATATGCACGAAACATGTTAAATTATTAGCCACAATAACTAGTAATGTGTCATTCTCATCCAAAAATACATATTTCAAGTTTTTGGTCAAGGGTTTCCAAAGCTTAGGTGGCTTCAAGATAGAAGGTAGAAGCTTTTGATGACAAATAGGCAAATCAATGAACGAAACTTCATACCTTGACTGCATAGAAGGCAACATATTTAATGCCAAAATTTCATCCGCAAGTTCATCATCAAGTGTAAATTCGCCCTTCAAGTTAGACAGGTCTAAACTTTGACAACTAGCCACATTCAACTTATCATTACAATTTAACTCAAAAGAATGCTATGCAAGAGAGTCAACAACATCCATAAACATAACAGAATGTACATCACTAGGAAAATGCATGGCTTGAAAATATTAAATCTAGGAACTTCACCATCAAATTCCATAATTAAAGTTCCATCATGTACATCTATTTTAGTTTTAGCAATTCTTTTTAAGAATAGTCTTCCTAACAACATAAGTGTTGCAACATTAGGATTATCATAATCCATATCAAGAATATAAAAATTAGTTGGAAAAATTAAACTATTAACTTGAACTAAGACATTTTCAAGGGATAAACACAAGTACGATCAGCAAGTTGAATAATGACATCAGTTTTATTCAAAGGACCAAGATTAAGAGAATCATAAGTAGACCTTGGCATAACATTAATTGATGCACCTAAATCACACACAGCTTTCTCAATAATGGTATTACCTATCTTAGAAGGAATGGTAAAAGAACCTGGATCCTTGCATTTAGGAGGTAACTTCCTTTGAATCACAACAAAGACATTTTTTCCCATACTTACCATCTTGTTTCCTTGAAGCTTACGCTTGATAGTACACAATTCTTTAGGGAACTTTGAATATCCTGGAACTTATTTGATGGCATCCAAAAGTGGAATGTTGGCCTCAACCTTGCGAAATAAGTCCAAAGTCTCTTTCTCTTGTCATGCCTCTTTCTTAGACCTTGAAGAATTCACAGGAAAATGTGGTAAGGGCTTAATATTGCAATCCACAAGTTTAGAGTTTACCTCATGTTGAGAAAGAACAAATTCAGCCTCCTTAGTAATTCTTATATCTTTTGAATACTCAGCCATGCGTGGTTCAACCTCTGATTTACTTTCCAAGTCATTTCTTGCATGTTTTTGCTCTCCAATTTGTTTTCCACTCATAAGAGATATAGCGCACGCATCCTCCTTTGGCTTCACAACTATTTTTGATGGAAGCTTATTTGACATTTGTGCCTCCAACTTTCCCATTGTAGTAGCTAGCTGTCCATTTCAATTTTTCAAAATTTGAATTAATGATTTAGTTTTTTGTTGGAATTTCATCTAACTTGATGCAAGAGCCTTAACCATTTCCTCCAATGACATACTGAAACTTTGTACAGCTTGCAGTCTAGGATGGAATTGAGAAGCTTGAAAACCATGTTGGTTTAGGTTGCATCTGCCACTCGTTGGGGATTGCTGTAATGAAAATTTGGATGGACTCTCCATCCTGGTTATATGTGTTTGAATAAGGATCATATTTACGTTGTGCTTGACCTGGAAAAATGCCCCCAACTACATTTGCTTGCTCCAAGTGATCATCTTGCATAGTTGGACATATATCTCAGGTATGCCCACAAGCCTTGTTACACATTGCTTCCAACCATTGATTGAACAAGAGAATTGAGATTAGCAAGTTGCTGCTCAATTGAAGATGTATTCACCTCATTTACTCTCTTGGGTTGTGCATAATTTCCAGTTCCAAATTGTTGTGAATTTGCAACTATGTTAGAAATCAAGTTTCTTGTTGCTTCAAGTGTTTTATCTACAAATGCTCCCCTACTTACAGCATCAATCATGTTCCTATCTTGTGGCAAAAATCCCTCATAAAAATTTTGGATAAAAAGCTGGTCAGAAATTTGATGATGAGGGAAGCTAGAACATAACTTCGAAAACCCTCCCAATACTCTCATACAATGTCTCCTCATTGAATTATCTTATGCCACAAATCTCTTTTCTAATGTTTGCAGCCCTTAATGCAAGAAATTATTTCTCTAAGAACAGCCTTTTCATCTCACTCCATGTAGTAACTGAACCTGAGGGTAAATAATATAACCATTCTTTGGTTGCATCTCCCAATGAGAATAGGAATGCTCGAAGTAATTTGCTCCTTGGTTACTCCAACAAGTTTCATGCATGAGCAAAATACATGAAATTCTTTGAGATGTTTATGTGGATCTTCACCCGCAAGATCATAAAAAATGGGAAGTAAGTGAATAAGACCAGACTTTAATTCAAAGGGAACATCAATATTAGGAAAATATATGCAATGAGATTGATGATCAAGATCTGGAGCAGCGAGCTCCTTAAGTGTATGAGGTTGGATGGCAATGCTTTAAGCTTTTTTAATGAGAGGAAGTTCTAGTTGAATCATGTTTTCTTCCTCAAACTCTAATTGCATAGGAATAGCACTTGTCTTGGTGATGCTATATACATATGTGTGACTGTTTTGATATGGTCTTTATGTACTCGGATTCTAGGTTTAGTTAGATCAAATGCTTGCTATTCAGGAGATCGATTGATTGCTTCTACTCACTCTTGATAATATTACTTCAATTCTTAAAATGTTTGAAGTCTTTCATGGTCAAACATGTAAATCTGCACATACAAATTAAACTAAACAAATTACAAGCTTGATTCAAGTTAATGAGATTAGTAAGTCTCCCCACAACGGCGCCAAAAATTGATAATTGTCAAGTTCAATCAATTTAATTACCCTTAAAACACATATTTGTAATACAGAGATGAACTTAAGGGATCGAACCGAGAAGACTATATATTTGATCAAATTAACTAGAGCAAGTGTGTTTTTAAGCTAAGATTATCAATTAACACTCAATGAACAAATTGCATTCATGATGTAATTCTACACCTTAAACACAATTCAAAGGAATTTAATAAATTTCCAGCAAGCTAACCATTCCTAAATTTAAAGTTCAAATTAGAATACAGTAATTTCTAGTTTTAAAATGCAAGGACAACAAAAGGTAATAGATAATTTAACTTTAAAATCAAGGAATATATGAGTTGGAAGGGGATTTTTGTAATTTGAACAACGAAAATAAAGAATAAGAACTAAAATAAATGATCTATCAAATTGGCTAAATGGAAAACTAAAACTCTGATTACAAGAAAGTTTTCACCTTATTTACATGCAATTAATCATTGGTTTCTTAATAATTAGATTTAGTTCATGCATTCTTGAACAATTCAAACATGGAATTTAACTCAGTGTATAAATTCCTATCTCCTTATTTATAGCTAATCTAGCTCAGTGTATCAATTAACCCTAATCATGCAAATTAAACCCTTACTTAACATCTAATGTCTAATCACATAAAAGCATTGAGTACAAGAAAGATATAACTGAATCTTAACAACAATACCAGAAGAAGGTTTTATTTATTTAAGTTTATGTTATTCTAGCAATTTAACAATCACTTGTCCATGATCGTTACTTGTAGTGTGCTACTAACATTAATTAACCATGCCAGTACATAAATAGTTAACTAGCTCGATAAGTTCTGTAAAAACAGCCTATATGCTTCCTAATAGCCTTACAAAACCTCATCATCATGCACACATAGGATAACATAAATATTCAAGTGTACAAAATTAAATCTTCATAAACTTAAGCACCTATCTCAGAATTTCCATGTAAATTAAGGTTACTTACCACTTATCTATCAAAAAGAAACCTAATCTCTATTCATCTTGAAGTTTACACCGATAAGAAAAGGCATAATTGAGAAGAAGGAAAAAACATTTTTTTATTAAGAGAGAGTGCAGAATAGCCTTTGTTCTAATGTTTTTATATCATAATATGCATTCTAACCCTCCTATTTATAAATCATAAATAAAAGAGAAGATATCTCCTAAAAAATAAAAAATACGAATCCCACTCTTAAAGGCAATTAATCTGTTAAAAATAAGGTCTGAATACATAATCCTATTTTCTTTGGACTCCCACTTTGATTAGGAACACAAGTTCCATCAAATCACCTAAAAACTAGGGGGTTTCACTCACAGGATTTCAACTTTGATTTTGGCTCCACGATTGACAGTCCAAATGAACTCAGAGTTTAGAGTTCTATCCCATTCTGGAAAGTTCCCAATGCCTACTTTCATCCATATGCAGAGCACTTTTTCATTTGAGTACTCTAAGAATATGAAATTTCAATAATCTTCTGTAGAAGTAAAATCTGCCTGCTTGTTGCCCCAATCCTAGCTCATCTAGGATTCCAAACACCATTAGGAATCCAAATAGTAAAAGGATACCAACTACCATAAGGAAACCAAACACCACCAGGAACACCATTAGGATTCCAAATACCACTAGAATTCCAAATACTACTAGGATAGCATATCCCAATCCAAGTAGGATTAGAATTCTAAATGAAATTTCCTTGTCCAAGTAGGATTTTTAGTTCATTGCTGATCCATATGGAAATATGCTCTTTCTCATCATTTACTCAAAAACATGCTACTGAAACTCCAATTAGCTCATTTTTGTAATTTATGCTCACTGAGGCCTAATAAGTACAAAACTAAAGTAATCAGCTCGAGTTAGATATAAGACCCTTTTAAAAGGTTATGTATGAGGTACTAATAATATGTAGTAATTAGTGCTCATAAGCTTTATGCTGATAATAATCGAACTGCTAGAAGTCATGTGTTGAATTTCATGTCTGACACCCTGTTCAATCTTTATAGTCCACACAACTCTGAAAATGCTGGAAAAAAGATGTACGTAGTCAGGAAGTTCCTGGGTTTCAGGATAGTGGATGACAAGCCTGTTACAAAGCAAATCCATGTGTTTCATAATATTATTCTAGACATCATTCAAGAGGGTATGAAAATTAATGATGCCTTTTAGGCTATTTCACTGGTTAAAAAACTGCCATCATCCTTAAAGAAGTACAAGAACACAGTGAAACTACTTTGATGCTTAACGAGGTGATTAATCTTGGCATAATATCTCATATTCAGATCGATGAAAGTAATCATCAGAAGAATGAATCTAGTATGGCTCATGAGTTCGCAACCAAGATAAGTCTGGAGGATAGCAAGCCTGGAAGAGCTTCTCAGATATTGAAAGGCAAACATTATGGATCCAGATTGATTGGAACCACAACAATGGTTAGAAGTAGGACAACCAGAAAAGTAGTCTAGAACATTTAAAAATTTTGGTAAGAGTAATAAAATGTCTAAAGGACCTTGTTATGTTTGTGAAGTTTAGGTCACAAGGCAAGCGCTTGCAAGTTTTGCAAGTAACAAGAGTTGCAATCAGCCAAACAAGTGAACTTTGCCAAAGGTGATGAGGCAATTGTTGTCATTATCTCCAAGACGACCTTGGCTCACAATATGACCGAATGGATTGTGGACACTGGAGTCACGAAACATATTGCTATTAACAAAAGTCACTTCCTTGAGTATGAAGGAGTGAGCGATGGGGAGCAAGCCTTTCTTGAAAATGTTGACCTCGTGTTACCCAGTTCTAGGCAAGGGGAAAGTCCTTCGACGCTTACCTATAGAAAATCTTTTACTTTAACCAATGCATTGCATATTCTATCCATGAGAAGAAATTTAATTTCTAGTTCTTTGATTAATAAGGTTGCTATTAAACCTGTTTTTGAAGATGATAAGTTAATTCTCACTAGGAATGATGATTTTGTGGAAAGGGATTTGTTGTGAGGGTTTATTTGTACTTGATGCCACTTGAAATAGAATGAATAAGAATGCTACTTTTGCTTATATTATTGATTCTATTAATATATGGCATGCTAGATAAGGACATGTTAATGTTGACTCCGTAAGGAGAATGAAATGTTTAAATTTGATTATAATATAACTAATCATAAACTCACAAAATGTGAAATTTATGTGGATGCTAACATCATATAAAATCTCTTTAATTCTGCTGAAAGAACTACTAGTCTTTTAGAATTAATTCATAGTAATCTTGGGAGTTTAAAAATAATGAGCAGTAAAGATGGAAAGAAATACTATATTACCTTCATTGATGATTACTCAAGATACACTATATTATTTCTCCTAAGTCAAAAGGTGAAGCTGAAGAAATTTTCATTAAATTAAAAAATGAAGTTGAAAATTAGCTAAAGAAAAATATTAAAAGATTTAGGCCTAACAGAGTAGATGAATAAGATTCCAAATTTTTGAAGAATATTTGTGAACAAAATGAAATAATTTATGAGACTACTTCATCTTACTCAGCTCGATCTAAGGGCTATAGAAAGGAAAAATAAGACTTTAAAAAATATCAAGAATACAATGTTAATAAGTTCCATGATACCTACTAATATGTGGAGGAATGCTATTTTTGTCTGTTTGTCACATTTTAATATAATACCTCACAAGAAAACTTTAAAGACACCTTATGAACTGTGAAAAGGTTGCACTCCTAAACTTGGGTATTCCAAAGTGTTGGAGTATCTAACTAAGTTAGGAATACTAGACCATAAAAGAAATAGCAAATTGGGTCAAAAACTATTGTTAAATTGTCTTTATTGGTTATGCACATCATATTATTGCCCATAAGTTCTTAATTTTGGAGTCTAATCATGTTATGGAAACTAAAGATGTTGAATTGTTTGAAAATGTTTTCCCAAATGAATAAAAATTTTGTTAAAATAATGTCTCAAGAAATTTAAGATTTAGTAGAACACGAAAACTAAGAAACTCAATAATTGAGAAGGTGTAAGAGGGTAAGGGTTGAAACTAACTTTGAACTTGAATTTTTAATTGCTTTCATAACTAAAGAAAATGTAAAAACATATAAAGAGGCAATGAATTTAATAGATGCTAGTTTTTGAAAAGATGCTGTTAAAAATGAACTTGAATCTATAATGGGTAATCACACATGAGAATTGCTAGATTTTCCTAGAGGGTATAAACCCATTAGGTGTAAATGGATTTTTAGAAAGAAATTAATATGTGACAATTTTACTGATAAATTTCAAGTACGTTTAATGAATCCAAGGGATTTATACCCAAAAAAGGCATTGATTATTTTGACACTTACTTACCTGTTACAAAAATCACCACCATTAAGGTACTTGTTGCAATTGCTTCTATATACAATTTGATTGTGCATCAAATGGATGTGAAAACTATTTTTTTAAATGATAATTTTGATGAGAAAATATACACGCTTGGAAGTTTGTTGTTGAAGGACAAGAACATAAAATGTGTGGATTTGTTAAATCCTTGTATGGTTTAAAATAACCTCCCAAACAATGGTATGACAAGTTTGATAAGACTCTTATTCCTAATGACTTTAAAGTAAATGAAACTGATAGGTGTGCCAGTAGCATATTTTATAAAAATGTTGAGTCTTTATATGCTTGTTTGTTGATAATAAGCTTATTTTTAGAACTGATGAAACTATTGTCAAACAAACTAAGTCTTTCCTTACTTCTAACTTTGAAACGAAAGGCATGGGTAGAGCTGATGTTATTTTAGCTCTTAAATTGACTAAAGTTTAACAATAGTTACATACTTTCTCAGTCACACTATGTGGAAAAAATCCTAAAAAAGTTTAACCACTTTGAATTAGGTTTTGTGAGTATGAGAAAGAATAAAGGTGATAGTGTCTCACAAACTTAATATGCCAAGATTATTGGGAGTGTTATTCATCCTGATATTGTATATATTGTTGATAGATTGAGTAGATACACATATAACCTGACAGTAGTCATTGGACTGCATTATCTAGATTGATTAGATATTTGAAAGGCATCATATCTTTAAGACTTTATTTTTCCAGTTTTCCTTCTATACTAGAAGTTTATTGTGATGCTAATTGGGTGTTTGATAATGATAAAACTAACTCCACAAGTGGTTATGTCTTTCCTCTTGTTGGAGGTGTTATATCTTGGAAATTATTTAAGCAAACATATAATGCTAAATCTACCATGAAATTTGAGTTTGTTGCTTTAGAATTGGGATGTTTAGAAGTAAAGTGGTTTCAAAATTTATTTTCTGACATTATCTGTTGTGGCCAAAATCTATGTCTTTTGTTTCTTTGCATTGTGATTCATAGGTAGCGATCGCTAGGGTCAAAAACAAAATTTATAATGTGAAGAGCCAGCATATTCGGTTAAAATACAATATTGTGAGATATCTCATAAGCAATAGGGTCATTACCATAGACATTGTGAGGTACGAAAAAATTTGGCTGACTCTTTGACTAAGGGACTGAATAGAAATATTGTCCAAGATACATCAAAGGGGATAGCACTTAGATCCGTTGATAAGAATTGAATGCGATAGGAACCCAACCTAGGAGATCCCATGAAATAGGTTAAATGGGTAATAACAAGTCACAAACATATTCCGTAGCACTATTATATGTGGTCTTTCTGTCTATAGTCTAGATAGTTCTACTGTCTAAAGTTATGGGGATGATTCGTTGACTCTTAATAAGGTTATATTCTTTATAGGTGTTGTGTGATAATGCAAACTTGATAAGTTTACCTATATGAGTGTGGTAGAAGTCAGGGGCTACTTCCTATGAGATTAACGAGTATATCTTTAGAGCACTCATGAACATCCAGGTAAAGTGTATGGCCCAAAAGGCACCAAATCGAGAACTTACAATGGATTGAAATCTAACATGTGCTCAACTATAGAAATATTCATTAAGGAGAAAGCTTCAAAACTTAGGTCACCGATCTTCTGTATATTTCTTTATTGAATGCACTATGCGCGATTTAATTCCACATGATATCGTCATTTATGTGTTAGATTTCTTTACTTAGTACCGCTTCTGTATTTTCGAGTCATGTTGGACTTTTGGCCTCCAAAAACTTAATTCTTAAGCTTCGCATGATTGGTAGTTGGCTTGCAGCAGCAAGAGTATGTGCATATCGCGCAAGTTCCACCTGACAGCTTTGAGAAGCTTTATTTTTGCCCAGCAATTTCTTGTTGTAGTAATGCATGTAAACCATTAGACATTTACTTCTTGTATAACTTTTCCTCCTATTTTTCGGTCTGTTAGAGTTCGTATATTCGTCTTTGATAACTAATTTCGTGTAGAACTCTAAACTGAATTCCATAATTAGTTGTTCATAAAACTTTGCCTCTTTTAGTATTCACACTATTGATTAGGTTCACTTTAGTTAGGAGTCTGGTTCATCCCTATCTTTTCTCCTATGACAGACTAGTTTTCGTTGAACTTTGGTTGTTTTGTTGCCCGTAAATAATGCCATTTGGCTCCTCTTTATATATACTGAAATCCCTTCTCAAATATACATCTTTTCTCATATTTTTTGTACTGATTAGTCTTGTAGCAGCTCAAACCTTTACCTACGACATGACTAAGGCTGCTGTTGAATCCTTGAAAGTGACCACCCTGTGATCCCATTTCTATCAGTGAATTATGAGGAAAAATTACTTTCAAGGACAGTAATTACGTGCGTCGTCTTTACTTGTCCTAGTTTTGATTGTTTTTTTGTACATTTATTCCGATAGTTGCACCTTAGAGGTAACACATTGTGATCTTCTGCATCATTGAAATTAAATATTGTAGGGTGGGAATTGTCTTAAAGGATGCAAATACGCACTTCAACCTTATTGTACTTTTTGATAGCTATTAGTTCATGCCTCAATTCATGTTGTGTCATAATACTTGAATTGTGGGACAAATAGTACTAAGTATTTTCATTTTTATATGAAAAATGAGGTAAGCTTTATTTTGCTATTTTTTGAGTTTAAATTATATGATTCATTAATTGTGATTAATATGGTATTGTTGCACGTAGAACCAAGAATTTTAAGACAATTAACCTATTATGAGTACTAAGAACTTTGGTAACTCCAAGAATGGTTTGTTAAAGAAATATGTCAGTTAAGACATGGTAGGCTCCATAAAATATGTAATTTTATAACCTAGGATGACTTAATTTATCCAACCAAGTAAGTGTTGAATCTATTGGATTTCGAAAATAAGAGTGTTAAAGTGATCATTGGTGCATTTGGAAGTCGCATCTATGTTCTACATTTGAAGAAACTTATCTTAGATTTAATTTACTAAATAATATTTATTATCATGATTCACAATTTACAAACTTGTATTTACACTAGTTGCAAGTTCTCTCATTAACATAATAGACTAAATGGGAAGGGGGTTTGCCAAAAACTTTGATAGTTAGTAGTCCTTGTAGTCTCTTGGTAGTCCTCCTACACTCTCTCTCACGTGATATGTGCTGAATTTTTTTTTTTAACAACTAACCGTAGCCTTTTCTCCTTCCTTTACTTGATCAGCAATCAGCCTCCCAATCCCTTCACCCACCATTTTTCTCATTCATTTTTTCTCTCTCCTTCTCCATCCATGTTCACGGAATCTCACCCCTCCCTTCTTTTATGGTCGCCAATTTTTCTCCTTCCCATTTTCTATTTCTCTTCTTCTTCTCCATCCTCCTCTTCCCTGAATCTCTCTCACTTCCTATCTGAAAAAATAGTCACGAAACTAAGTAGTCACCTTGCATTTTCTTCTTTTCACTCTATGTGATCTGATATAACTAATAGATATGTAAAAATAATACTTGGAGATCTCTTTGATTTTTTTCTCCGCCTTTCATATATATGTAGAAATAATACTTGGATATTTGATATGGTATTTATATATATGTAGAAATAATACTTTTTTTCTTCTTTTCTCTCTATTTGATCTAATATCTAATATATATGTAGAAATAATACTTCGAGATCTCAGAGTTTTTTCTCTACCTCTATTATTTCTCTATTTTTACTGTATTTTGACTCTTGTGCAAATTTTTTAAAATCTTTTTTTCTCTCCTTATTTACTTAGCTGTTTGTGTTGTTAATGTTACAGGAGCGAAAAAACTTCTGGAGAGAATCACTATTTTCACATGGATGTTTATTTTTATTTGCGGGTACCTTTTTTTTTTTTTGTTAGAAAAATTTTTAGTGTAGTTTTCAATATTTTTAGATTCTTCATTATAGAACTATACTTACAAGAGTTCTCAAAATTTCAGAAAGAAAATTTCTTTTAGTATTTTTTTTCATTTTTTAGATTTTTTGTTGTACTATTACTGCAAAATTGAATGATAGTAATAACTTTGCTCATTTTTCCTAAATTTTTAAACATATTATTGAATGGTAGTTTTTTCAATTCAATGTATGTTAAGAGTGAATATTGATTTGCCTAATATTGAAGTAACTTTTAATGTAAAATTTTAACATATTCTCACTTTAATTTTTTTCCACCAACTCCTCCTTGTTTCTCATATATTTCTGATTTTTTTTTTTACTGGAATTCTGCAGATTGAAAGATTGAGTTTTTTCTTTGACACTAATATTTGGTAAGTTTATTGATGATGTGTGTGTTTTTAGTCTTTTAGCTCCCGGTACAGTGTTTTTTTTTTTTTTTTTTGTTGAATCAAACATGAGGTTGTGATATTACTTCTATTTTTTATAGTCCAGTAGTAGTTGATTCCCTTAACTTTCTTAATATGCAATTCTTTAAGCAGAACTAGTTCATCAAAAATTACTTCAATAGGTTAATATTCCAATTTATGATAGAAGTAAAAATTCTATCCCTTTGAAAGAAAATTTGACCTCAAAATGAAAAAATCTAGCCATGACACACTCTATAGTTTGAAATCCACTCAGATGAGAAAGGAACCATGTTCTGCAATTTGTTAACTAAAAGTGGCTAAATTTGTTAATGTTTATACGTGGTTGTGCAATTTCTTGTGATATCCATATGAGGTTGTGCAATTTGTTAACCATAAAGTGGTTAGCTTTGTTAGTATTCGAATTCTAGAATGTAATCAAAATGAGATAGGTGTAACATCTATTTTATATTTATTTTAACTGTGTTTATCCGTTTTAATTATACAATATAAGCAAAATGACATAGGTAAATAAAACACCTACTTAGTGGCTTCAGAAGCCCTTGTACATTTTCTCAAGGTTTTTCTCTTTGAGTGCTGAAACTCAAATGCTATTGAAATGAGATTTATTTGATGATAAAAGCTGGTATCCTACGAATATTTGCCCTGAGTTCAGTTCCATGAAATAAATATTCACTCACCACTTTGATGTAGTTTTCTGAAATTGTATTATATTGCCTTTGAGATTGTTCCTTCGTATACCTGTTGTTTTTATTTGCTTTTTCCAAGAAAATGATTACTATTTGCGCTCGGAGTTTAAAATTTTCTGTCAAAGTGTTGATACTTCATATTTCTAACATGCTATTAATTTTTCATTTCAGTGAATGGTTTTGTGTATGCCAAGTATATGGTTAAAGGTTGAGATCAATAATTGTTGCTTTCTTACTTTGAAAGGGGGAGGGGTCATGGCAGACGTAGTTATTTTCATGGAGGTTGAGGGAAAAAATGGACCCCAGGTACATACCTTGGAAGATACTAGAGATTAAAATCAAAAAGCACCTCTCCAAGGTCGAGGTACAATTTTACAGGACCTTTTATTTTCACTTGTTTATTTTCACTTGAGGGTATCCATTCGTACTTTCTAGACAATTTTCTACCGCTGTTTTGGTTCTCGTATTTTTCATGTTTCTTCACAGCAGCCTGATCTCTATATATCTGATGACACTAAATATCATTCAATGTTTGTTGAACTTAATTTGAAGTTTGATTGTCTTCCCATGTTATCTTGCTATGTGAATTTGCAATATATTTGCACATGTTTAATTGTATTTTTTTTTTCTTAATTTTTGTTATATTCCATTTTATGTGGTTATTTTGAATGTCCACTATGTAAGGACTTTGAATCTCTTGATAAAGTGTTTTTTTTTTGTTTTTTGGTTTAACCTTCAGAGTATGATTTTAGATGGTAAAAAAAAAAAAAAGTTTAGATATATTACGTGATGTTTTGCATAGATATTATGTTTCCAAGGAAATGCTGCATGTAATAGGAATACATAGTTTATGTAAGGGAAAAGAAAATCCTCGTATAAGGGTGCAAATAAGTTGAGAATGTTTATGTAGTTAAACATCTTTTTTGTTTGTTTTTTTTCATCTCCGATTTTGCGCTTTTATGTAACTTGGCGTTGTGGGCCTGATTGAGGATTATTCTACTCCTAGTCTGATGTATATTTGCAGGGCCTGCACTGTAGATGTATGTTGTCAATTGTCACCATAGAAGCAATATAAGTTGTCTAGACAATAAGTGTTCTTTGACCCATTTTTACTAATATCTCTCAATCTAGTAGATTATCTCCACTTAATTGGAAGAATTTCTTATATCTCGTTATGCAGAAGGTTGTTAGATGTGCAATTAGAATAATAATCTGACTTTTTCTTACCTGAGAGTGCTCTTAGACATCTTCTGGAGTTAATAGGCTGGATGAATTTGTGCATCAATAGTAATCGAGTAAAACTTTGGATAAGCATGTCTTGCAAAAAAAAAAAAAAATGGTGATGTTGACACATTTGATGTGTAATTTAGTCTCTATTATAACGATATGCACTTTGAGGCACGTCTACAAAGATTCTGTTTGGTGTTATACTTACTTATTCTAAAATACTTTATTTAGTAGAGCTTTTGGATAAAGTGTTTAATAAGTTTTTAAATTTACATGACTGTTATTTGAGTGCAAAATTGCTTAAGTACTTTTTGTATTTGATAATATATAATTTTGAATTTTGAAAAATATTTTATCATTAATCCTAAATTTATGATAAAATAATCAAATTTTATCTTTAATTATTTAAAAAAAATTTAATTTAAAAGCATCAATTTTTAATTTGTGTTAAAAACGCTTTTAAAACCAAAAGCCCTAATCTTTAACTTTACACATAATACTTGCCAAACAATTGAAAAAATAGTTTTACCATTTAAAAGTACTTTCTTACCACAAATTCCAAACGGGCCAAAATCATTTCCCAGAGGCATGCCTACAAAATCATTTTTCACAGGGATGCATCCATCAAGACAACCGAAGGAGAAAAAATGCTATGTGCTTCTCACTGACTAGTGAAATTGACAATGAGTTTCCAATTGCAATGCTTTCAGCCAATGAACCAAATCTTTTACCTCTGCTCCTAGTTGGATTTTGGAGCCAACAGATACATTACATTTTCACCCCAAAGAATAAATGAAAAACTGTTGCTGATTCAAGTTCCAAACACATTAAGAAATTTTTTAACACTAAATCGCTAACTCGCGGAAAAAAGGTTTAAGCAGAACTTGGAAGCTTTAGGTCAAGAGGGCCAAATAACAAGCTCTAAAGTAAAGATACAAATATACAATTACTCCAAAGGAGAAATTTTTAGAGAATCTTCCACAGTTACAAGTGGAAAAGAAAACATTAGGACTAACACATGACAAAGTATGGCGATTGATTAACAAGAATAGAATAAACTTGTGTGACACTTGAATTCATTCTCAACAATTGCTCTTACAGCAAGCAACATGAGATTACAGATGACATGAAGGATCAGATGTTTAACTATCATCAGCATAAAGATAATTAGAATCTAAGATCACAAGATAGAAAAGAAGCTCAAATACAGAATCTGCAGTTACACACTCCCCAACCACCCCCCCGGCCCCCCAAAAAAAAAAAAAAAAGGGCTTGTAAAGATCGACTCGAATTTCACTTGCTGATTGCTAATTCTTCTTAGTGTTACACGTTGCAAGTGTGTTATATTCGAAAAAACTCTTATATAAATCCGATCCACGGTAGGTGGGATGAACCCTTTTTATCTTTTTGACCTTTTTAAGTTTTGATTTCAGAAAACCACAAAGCTTTCACTATCTTTCAGGTGCTTGAGCCCATTTAAGCATGTTTCATAGATTCTTTAACCAACAAAAAAAATTCTTAATTCAGGATATTCAATTTTACAGAAACTATTGAAGCTCCAAATTGAGGACAAGATCTAATTTCCATATACTCCAATCGCTCAAAATCAAAACTTCTTGAAACTCTCAACTACCATAAACCTACTTGCTACTCTCAAACTAAAAGTCTATCAAAATTTGTATAAAAACCACATATTTTGAAACCCGTCAGGTAGTCATGAAAAGCAGAAGGGTTGAAAAGAAGAACTAAATAAGTACAAAAAGTGGATATAAGGATACAAATCATGAAAATCACATTTAGGCTAAAACTGATTTATTTCTTTTGGTTTATACCATCATATACAAACAGCACCGCACAGAACTAGAGATGACCTAAGCAGAAGTTTAACAGTGAAAATCCCACCTATGCAGACATTACTGACAAGAGCAGATATAATCTTTTTTGGCCTGCATATGCGAAGTCCAATGAGTTTTTAGATAATAAGAGAAAATGCTTAAAGAGTGCAAACAAATATACTTTTTTAAATGACAAAAAGACAACAATGACATTATCATGCACCTCTGACAAGTTATCTCAACTGATTTTCATGAGTTAACCATTACAAATAATTTATCTTAGCCTCACAATGTGCTCTGGAGTTCTCATCCGAAGCTCGGAAGCAAAAGTTCTTCAATGCCAAAGATAATTACTGAAAACAACACCAGCCATGAAATACCACGCCCAACCTTAAAATGATCAATAGTTCCCACAAAATTCTGTTTCAGAAGCAATATGCAATGCAACCTCTAGAGATCCGAAATGACATAGCTGAAATCAATAAAAGGTCCCCTTAATCCATCGTTTACTACTTGGACTTCTTGTTATTGGGAATAAACTTCTCTGTCATGGAAGAGAGGGATTATTTTTTTTCTCTGAGAGTAACTCCAGTATAATGGAAAAATTAAATGAATTCAACAAGAATGCTCTCCTATCCATTTCTTCAAGATACCCCACTTCATCATCATATTGTTCTCTCTTAAGAAGTCCATGGACAAGAATATTGTATGTGATCTCATTTGGAGTGGTTCCACTCTCTTCCATCATATTGGAAAAGTCTTTAGCTTCATTCATTAAACCCTCTAAACAAAGGCCCTTTATCACGGTGTTATACGTGACAACATCAGGACTCAACCCTTTGAGAGAGAGACCGTTGAAAAGATCTCAAGCACTACTGTGCCTCCCATTGACAGGGCATACCCCCAAGGAATATATTGTAAACGATCACGTTAAGATCTAGTCTATGCATTTCCATTTTATGCAGTAATTCCAAGATATGCTTCGTCACTATCTCCATTCTTGCACATGCCATCCAACATTATACAGTTTGTGAAAAAATCAGAATTTATGCTAGCAGTTTGGATCCTGTTGAAAATTTCTCATGCAGTACAATAACTATATGACCTTAACAAGCCTGCAATACAGTGTTACATGTATCAGTTGTAGGTGTAATGCGTTTGCATGACATTTCCTGCAATAGGTGCATTACATCATCTATTCTGTTCTTCTTGAAATACCCATTGATCAAGATGTTGTAGCTGAGGACATTGGGATGAACGCCCCCGGAAACCATTGAATCAAAAACATTCCTTGCTTCATATATTTGGCCCTGCAAACAATATCCACCCATTATGGAATTGTATGTGACTATAGTGTATCAGGATTCTAACCTTGCTCGATCATAACAACATTTTGAACAATTCTATGAGCCCTCATTACAGTGAAGAGTTTCTTAGCCTCCCACTTACCTAAATTACACACACCTTGGATCAAATACTTTACTTCATATGTGACCGCAGTTGGGAAATGCCCTTCTCAATCATCTCATGCAAAACAGCAAGGCTTCATCTACCTATTTATCCTTGCACAGACTACCAATGATAGTGTTGTACGCAACAGTATTCGGTTTACAGCTTCCTTGTTCCATTACCCTAAGGAACTCAAGGCTACTGCAGTGTTCCCCACCGTGTAAAGCCCATCTACACAATCCCGAACATAACCACGTTGGGTTGGCATAGCTTTTCATATATGATTTTCTTAAACAATTATCGTGCCTCACTAATTTTGTTCAGCCGAAAGAGCCCTTCGAGTACGGTAGTAAAGTTGGTAACATTAACCACAAGACCGCGCTAGAAGAAGGCCACCAATAGACAAAATCCCAAATCGACTCGACCCATGAGGCAGTAACAATTAATCATAATAGTAAGGATCTATTAGCCTATCGGGATGCCCACAACAGACATATCTCTAAAAAGGGTAATAGCAGAAGAAAAATGCTTCATCCTACAGACAACACGGACAAGGAGTCGATTGAAGTGAATAATATTAGGTAAAGGCCTCATTTTCACCATATTATTGTATAAATCTACAGCATCATCCAGATTATTGATTAACAACCCATATGGGACTTTGGGATTGGAGCTCAAAGGGTGATGCTAATTGAAACTATTAGCAGCAGAATGAAGATTAAATTGAGAGTTTGGAAGGATAAACATCTAGAAGTGTGTACTTGTAGCAGTAGAAGTAGTACCTGCTGTTGCCGCCGATGCTTTCCGATTCTGAGGAGCAATACAAACAGGAAAAGCTCTTCTCTTCATCCCCATCTTCATCTTCATCTTCATCATCATCAGAGAAGCGGGGTGGCTTTAGTCCTGGTAGATATAAATGGCCCGTTTCGGGTTTGCACTCACTTTCTATTTCAATATGGAACTAGTTGAGCAAAGTGGCTATATTTTAGTCATTAATTTTTTTTGGACGGAAAATATCACTTGATTTTGTGTTTAAGAGCTCGTTATCTATCAATTTGAATCGTTAAATAATTTTGTGTTTTATCTAGTCTAACAATAAAGTCTTATTAAATAATATAAAAAATTTTAAATTAAATAATTTTTATTTACTAAAGTTATAATTTAAGTCCTTTCCACTCCTATCCCTCCCATTTCATCACCTATCTCTCACCCCTCTTTACCCCAGCCCGGCATGTATGATTGATTTCACATTTGATATATACAAGGTTAATTTTTTTTATTTTGCATTTTTTGTAATTTTTTAAAAAAAAATTATTTTCAGTAATTTCGTATTTGCTAAATGTAAGGTCATGATAATTTTTTTTTAATGAAGTTTCCTAAATTTGCATTTACTATATATGCTGAATGCGAATTATATTCTATCCGAATATACATTTGAAATCAACATTCATAGAGAACATTTTTTCAAAGTTGCACCATTTAAGAATTTTCTCTCTCCTAATTAAAATAATGAAACAAAGTTGGACACGAAAATGTTTGATTTATTTAGATAAAAGTATACCGTTACACACCTATATTCTCTTTTAACAAAATTTTTTTATATGTATCACATTTATAATATATTGTCATGAATTTGTTAATTCAAAATATCTCACATCATTTATTGATGATATCATCCAATAAGATAAGATAATGTAGAATATTTTAGACAAAAAATATATGACACTTCTCGAAAGGCTGATCAATGCGAGAAATTTCCCGTGCCACCACCATTTTCACTAAACCAGGGTTTCACTTGTCTTTTGCAGCTTACTTCAGTTTGAACCCTCTTCCAATAATTTCCTAATTTTAAGTTAGCATAAACTATAAAAGAAAAAAAAAAAAAAAAACTGCAGGCACAAATGGCCTCTGCTTCATTCCCTTCTTCTCCTTCTTTGTCTCTGAAATTCCCATCTGGTTCTAGTTCTGCTGACCCAATTGATCGCGTAAGTTTTCTGATTCCATGAGTCCATTTTTTATGGTCTATTCACACAGCCGGCAAAATGGTTTGCTAGAAAATAGTGTAGGGCAGAAAAAAAAAAAAAAAAAAAACCTGAAGTGGTTTGGGACGATAGGATGTTGGAAAAGCATGATTAGAAGATTTAGAATAAAGGGTTCTTCTTTAATTGAACTGAAATTTGTGAATGAATGCAGAAGGATATTAAAGATATGGGTTTGATTAAATTTGAAACCAATTAGTAGTGATAAAGACAGGAACTTTATTGTTTAAATAGGCTGTGAATGAGTCAATGAATTTCATGCTTGTTGAGTTATCTTCATTGCACATTTACACTTGGGGACCCAAAAGGAATAGAAAAAGAAAGAATAGCAGCTTCAGTTTGTTTTGTCTTTGCTTATTTTTTTTCAAGAAAAATCAGTAATTGGGATTTTGAGATTTTTTTTAGAGGCAAATGCCCGAAATTTTGCTTGATTTTGGACCCAAAAACTAGAAAAAGTATGTTTTAAAAAAATTGTTTTTTGTTGGCTAACTGTGTGGAAGTATTTATTTTTCCTGTCTTCAGAATCTGCATTTTTGGAGTTCGGTTGTTCCTTTTCTTTTTCCTTGTGTATAACTTTATTTTATTTTTTGTAGTTTTTCATAGGAATCGACTGAAGGATTCTGTATATGCCTCTGATTGAAAACTGTATTGATTTCAGCGTTTTGGGACTAGAAATTTCCCAGGAATTAAGAGAGAAAGTCAGTCATTGACTTTGAAGAATTTTGAAATAAGTTGTGCAAAAGACAAGGACATGGACATGAGCATGTCAGCTTTGGTAGATGGTGTTTCTGACTGTTTAACAGGTCTAAGTTGTTCAACCTTTTCAGTGTTTCCAAATATCAGCTGTTGTGGTTATGTTAACTGCTGATCTAAACAACTTTTTGATGGCAGATGCAGTTGTTAAAGAAGGGGAGCCAACGGAACCAAGTGTCTCCACAATGCTGATGAATTTTGCTAATGAATTTGATCCCTATGAAGCCTTGAGTACGCCTTTGTATCAAACAGCAACTTTCAAGCAGGTATTTGTCATGGCTGTTTGATCATGCAAAATGGGAACACCTTTAAAATATATGAAGGAAAAGTTTGACAAAGATATGATGCTATTTGGTATATGTTTCTCTTGTTTAGGTTTATGATTGGAAACTGCAAAAAATGTACATATATTTCTTTTGAATTTCTTCATCAACCTTGAGACATAATATTTCCTCCACCATGATTTTCGCTTTGTGCTTCTGGAATGATTATGCTGTAGATGTATTGTGTTTATGTTCAGACTACTGTATTAAATTCACAAGTTCTTAGTATTTTCTGGTATTTTCTTTGTGTGTGTCTGTTCAAAACATGATAGAAATTCTGTGCACGTATTCTGATGAACTAATTCTGGAGAAAATTTTCCAAAAGAAGTTAAAAGTTGCATCTTCTGGTAAAATGCAATTCTAATACACATGCAGATGCCGAATTGACCTTGCCGTTTACGTGAAATTTCAGCTTGTATAGTCTCAAACTATGTAATCTATCCTATTTTGCAGCCTTCAGCAACATAGGATAATATCAGTTGGCCTCTATGATTATACAAGAAGTGGGAATCCAACAAGAGATGTCTTAGAAAGGTTTCCAGCTTCTATTTCATGAATTATGGAGTTGATGCTAGTGCAAGTACTCCCTCTTCACTTTACTATAACCTTCTTTTTACTCAGACTGTTGGCCAAGCTTGATATGGCAGATCGAGCATTATGTTTTACAAGTGGAATGGCTGCTTTAGCAGCTGTTACCCATCTTGTGGGAACTGGTACTGTCTCTTGCCTCTTGCTATCAAATCTTTTGAAACTTTTCAGATAATTTTACCCCAGTTTTGGCTCTATATCTTAGTGGAGTGCATTTTGTGTGTGTGTATTGCCTGTGTCCGCATGACTGATATGTAATTTCTGTAATGCAGAGTACTATTCATTTAATTTTGTAATCCGCTTGTTTGTAAAGATTGTGAATATTTTCTTGGTGTATTGATGCATGTATATATCAGTCAGTCAGTCAGGTGTCTTGCACATATATGGTCGTTGTATAAATGCAAGTGGTACTCAGTTTTTCTTTCTTATATGTTTTGCTTCGGAGAATAGGTGAGGAGATTGTTGCTGGAGATGATATGTATGGTGGCTCAGACCGACTGTTGTCACAAGTAATTCCAAATACAGGAGTTCTGGTGAAGTTAGTATTGTTTGTCTTTATGTAGTTTCTCTTATTGCAAATTACAATTAGTTTGATTATCAGTAATGTGCAGGCGAGTGGATACAACAAATTTAGATGAGGTTACATCTGCAATCACCCCCAAGACAAAGCTTGTTTGGGTGGAGAGTCCAACCAATCCTCGTCAACAAATATCTGATATTCGTGTGAGTCTGTTTTCCTCTGATCCCAACTTCGTTTTTCCCCCCCTCCTCTCTTCAGCTTTCAGTTTGTGTATATGATGGCTCTTACTGGTGCAAATGACCACAAGTTTCCTGTCTAACACTTAGTACTGTTTTTTAATTCCTCTTTAATCTTCTATTTTCATTACAGAAAATAGCTGATAGATCGCTCATTCTCATGGTGCTCTTCTACTGGTAGACAACAGCATTATGTCACCCGTTTTATCTCAGCCCCTTGAACTTGGAGCAGGTACTAAATGGCACTTGTTGATTCTCAAAGAAATACCGTTAACAGGATGTTGATATGTTAATCAAATTTCAGATATTGTGATGCACTCTGCAACAAAGTTTATTGCGGGCCACAGTGATTTAATGGCTGGTGTACTAGCTATTAAAGGAGAAAGGTTGTTTCTTTTTCCGAGTTCCTTATTTACAGAGAAACTGCTTTAGCTTCTACAAATTTGAGTTCTCATACATTTTATATGTCTTGTGCTTTTAATGTGGTCCAACAGTTGTTGATGTCGTGAGTGCTTGGATATTCAAAGGTGGGAATGTATTGAAAACCTTAGCTTTTGTAGCTTTTATATATAAACTAGAAAATTGCACGTGCTTTGCACGTGTATATATAAAAGTATATATTTATTAAAAATATTCCTTTATTAAAAAATACGAATGAATAGTCAGTGAATGATAACCAACTATAAAAATAAATATGTGTTGAGTTTTTATACAAGATTTATATATTTTAAATATAATTTTATATATTTTCTCTTTCATTGTAATTATTTTCACCTATCTTTTTTTTATTATTATTTTTCAATATTGTTATTTGTTAGAACATTATATATAAATTTTATTTTTCTTAAAAAATTAAATCAATTTTCTCTTTTATGAGCACAACGTATGATAATTGTATTTTCTTAAATTTGTGTTTGTATGATTATTAGTCTTGTAATTTTAAATTGAAACAAAATTTTGATATTAAAAAGAGATTTTATTGAATTTAAATCAAATAAAGTCAAACATAATGCATAACTTTATCAAGGGCATTTCCTATTTCTTTACTATTTAGCAAAACAATTAAGACGTAGATTACATGTTTTGGTAAATAATAAAATGAATTAATCAAAAAAGTATGAAAATGAAAAAATAAAACCATACACTATTATTAGCCTTTACATTTTGTTTATATATTTAATAAATGCAAATTTAATCTATATGTGTAAAATACTATATCAAAATACAATTTTGGAGTGAACCACATTCAATACCAAGATGAATGGAAGAGTTCAGAACATCATTAACTGCATGTCACCACCAAACTCTAAACTCTTTATTCATCTTTATTGGCATAAAATGTAGTTTACTCTAGTCTAAAATAGTTTTTATTTTTCTTTTAGGTTCCTAGGTTATAATTTTTGATAACGATACCACCAATAACTTGATCAATTATAGATGAAGACTTTTTCCATAATATTAAACTTTTTGTTAGATATATTTATATATTCTTCATCATTAAAAAGGATAAAATCACTATCGAGCAGTATCAAATATCATTTAATGGATATAAGATGTCAAAATTCTTTTATTAATGAAAATATTTACAGGAGATTAAATAATATAGTGATAATTACAAAAATGATTAATTAAAATTTCAAAACAATAAGAAAGAATAAACCATAAGTATAAAGAACAAAGATATCAAATAAAAACTATGTTTCTTGCATAAGAAAACCAACAAATTAAACTAATATATTCTGTATAATATAGATAGATATCACATATTATATTAAGATCATAAACAAAAGGTAAAATTGAAAATTTATTCTTTTATCTTACTCTAAATTTTCCAAAAAAAAAAAATGAAAAAAATCCTCTATATTACTCTAAAATACACGCAACTCGAATGAAAAACATTTAGTTCTAAAGACATACAAAATAACATGTAATTTCTATAATTTCTATTCTAATTATTTTTAAGATATTGTGAAAAGTAATTATGTATCCAGATAGAGAATATATTGGAATTTTTCATGTTTCTTAATCTTATGATAATATTGACGTTCTAAACTCTTCCTTTCATCTTGAATGGTATTGAATGTGACTAACTTCAAAGTTGTATTTTGATATAGTATTTTAATATGAAATTAAATTTGCATTTATTAAATATATAAATATATCTTACTATTGTTTTGCTAAATAGTAAAGTAATTTCCAAAATCGATGTAAAATCAATCTATATCTGCAATTATTTTAGAGTATTTAATAGTATGATTATATTTGAATAATTTATGTTGTCTTTTACAGTACTTACCTGCTTATCTTTTTTTCTATATTATCATTCCTACAATTTATATGCAGTATTCTTGTTAGTTTTGCAATAATTATTCTAGACTATTTTGGGCATGAATCATACAATTAGTTGAACTGTTTTTACCTTATCAATAGTTAGTCTACACCAATATTTCTTTATTGTTTTATTATATACTGTAACAACTGGTGTTGTAATTTCATTTGACATTTAAATACAAATATTATTTTAGAATATTTTGGGCATATGCAGTATATCATGGAGAGATCTTATTTTCTAACTCATCAATAATTCCTGTAAACTAATAATTTATAAAATCATGTTATTAAAGATAAAGATTTAGTAATCAAAATACTACTAAAGAGATATAAATTAAACAAATGCTTTAGGACTGTGAGTTTTCTATTTTGTTTCTAAACTTGACTTTCATTACTTAGTTAACGTTCTATTCTTCATATAGGACAGAGAAAAACAAATTTAAATTAATTGTAATACAGGCTTAAAAGATATAAGAAAATAGTGTTATATATTCTACTATTTTTTTACTTTATAAAATTTTAATTTTTTTTATTTGAATGATTATTAATTTTGTAAATTTTAAGTTGGAACATATTCAAAAATTCTATACTCATGGGTGTATCTATCCTGTCAACCAAAATTTCAAGTTAAAGAAGTCATTCTAATCAAGATTCGTGAAGTTATTATAGTTAACCGTCAATTAAGGAAAGTTTTGCTTAAAAAATGATGTTGGACAGATTTATCATTCTATTAAGTTAATCCCAGCCTAAAAGGTCAACAAAAATGCCTTCAATGTATATTTACATCAAATTCTATATGAATTAAATATTCTCTTTATGAAAAGTTTATTTATCAAACAAAATTGATAAAAAAAAATTAAAATATAATAGTGGGTAGAATGGTCAACATGTTTAGTTGACATAACATGACTTTATTGGTCAAAGGATAATGCTAGGTGTTGAACTGTCAATGACACTAAAAAGGGGTAAAGTGTAATTAACATGATATATAAAGCATGTAGGGGAATGATCTAATTGAGTTTTCCAGGTTGGGCGTACTTGAATGAACAATTAGAGAAAAGAAAATAGTTGTAGTGAATTTGGAATATTTATAATAGTTATAAAAGATTGTTTTTATTATGAATAAAAAATAAATATAATTTGAATATATATAACTATAACAGTTAAAAATTAAATATTAATATTTCTATTTTATTCTTTGCTTAAATATAAATGATTTTTCTACTCTTAAAATTATATAAATTCTTATTATGTATTTATGCAAAAATTTCATAATAAGTTAAGCACGAAACAATTTATTTCATTAGCATTTCGTGCATTTTAGAGCAAGATAAAGAATGTTTTCATATTCGAGCACTCGATGCATTTTCAAGCAACACAAAAGAACAAATTATTATTTTGATTCTTTATAATGAATTTAATATATTATGTGATACCTATCTATAATATGAAGAATATATTAGTTTAATATGTTTAATTTTTTATACATAAGATATAATTTTTGTTTGATTAATTTAATCTTTACATTTTAATTAGATTCATTTTTATTTTTTGAAATTTTAATTGTAATAAATATTTTTATACAAATTAAAATTTTTGTCTTATTATGTATTTATGCCGAAATAGGTGTTTGTATCCTAAAAAATAGGTAGAATAGATGATGAGTAATTTAATTATATTTTTCTACTGGGAATTGGAAATTATAATAAGTATTTTTATAATAAATATGATTCACTTTTTCTATTTTTTGAAATTTTAATTAAAATAGATATTTTTATACGAATAAAAATCTTCCATCTTATTATATATTTATGCCAAAATAGGTAGTTGTATCCTAAAAAATAGGTAGAATAGGGGTGTGTTCGTTTGGATTGAAAATATTTTCTTGGGGAAAATATTTTTTTTGGAAAACATTTTACATAAAAAAGTCCATTTTTCATACAATTTTCCGGTGTTCGGTTGACAAAATGAAAATATTTGAAATAAAATTTTTTTACAATTTTCATTATGAATACAAGTTCAAAAAACTTATAACAATGGTAATAAATACCTTACAAGTAATTGTGGAAAATAAAAGATTGATTTTGTTTAAAATTAAATGATAATACAATGTAGTAGTAACATATGCATAATGATTAGTTATATTAGTATGGGACTGATGATTAAGAGAAAAACGAATAGAAAATAATTGAAAACGAAAATAAGTTTAGCAAATGAAATTATAAAAGTAAGTATTTAAGATTTAATGTCACTCTTGAATTATCCGAAAAATAACCTACGCTCAAAAATTCTGTAAGTTATTTTCAGCCAGAGGAAGGAAAATTGAAAAATATTTTCCTGAAAATATTTTCAGTCCAAATGAACATTGCACCCTAGATGATAAGTAATTTAATTATGTTTTCCTATTGGGAATTGGAAATTGTATTTCTTTAAGGGTGGGTATTTTAGGCATTACAAAAAAAGTAGAGAAACAATTAAATATGTTTTCCCATTGGGAATTGGAAATAATATTTCATTAAGGGTGGGCATTTTAGATATTACAAAAAAGGGAAGAAACACTGACAAATGTTTTGTATTGAGAATTAGAAATTATATTTCATTAAGGGCGGGTATTTTATTCATCACAAATGAAAATATTTGAAATAAATTTTTTTACGGTTTCATCTTTAATTTTATGAATACAAGTTAAAAAAACTTATAACAATGGTAATAAATACCTTACAAGTAATTGTGGTAAATAAAAGATTGATTTTGTTTAAAATTAAATGATAATACAATGTAGTAGTAAAATATGCATAATGATAGTTATATTAGTGTGGGACCGATGATGAAGAGAAAAACGAATAGAAAATAATTGAAAACGAAAATAAGTTTAGCCTAATGAAATTATAAAAGTTAAGTATTTAAGATTTAATGTCACTCTTGAATTATCCGAAAAATAACCTATGCTCAAAAATTCTGTAAGTTATTTTCAGCAAGAGGAAGGAAAATTGAAAAATATTTTACACCGGAAAATATTTTTCGGTGTTTGGCACCAAAAAAATTTCTGAAAAATATTTTCCTGAAAATAATTTCAGTCCAAATGAACACACGCTAGATGATAAGTAATTTAATTATGTTTTCGTATTGGGAATTGAAAATTGGAAATTTTATTTCTTTAAGGGTGGGTATTTTAGGCATTACAAAAAGAGTAGAAAACAATTAAATATGTTTTCCCATTGGGAATTGGAAATAATATTTCATTAAGGGTGGGCATTTTAGACATTACAAAAAAGGGAAGAAACACTTACATATGTTTTGTATTGAGGATTAGAAATTATATTTCATTAAGGGCAGGTATTTTAGTCATCACAAAAAAGGGGAGAGACATTTTGAGGGGAGAAATCTACAAAAAATTGGAGAAACAACTCGCATATATATAATAGTATAGATTAGGTTCATCTATACAACTCCAATATTTGGATTTAGACCCCCAAAAGGTGGTTCCAACTCCATTAGGAGTTCAATCGGGGCAAGGAACCTCTTTTCTACTCATGTAGAGATTCCTCATTTACTCTTATTGTGGTTGATCCAGGACTGGGACTTGCTCTAAGATCCTGAATTCAGAATGTTTTATGCCTTAGGTTCTAAAGCTTCTCTTAATTAGATTAATGTCTCTGACTCCACATTTTAATAATTGGTTCTCTTCTAAAGGTGATTTCATACTCCTGATCTTTTGCTGAGCTAACTTCATTTCTGCATCTGTTTCCTCCCTACCCATTCCCTTGAGCCATCCTAGTTAAGTGCAAAACTTTTTACACATTCATCTCTATATACTTTCGCACGTGTCTATAAAAGATAATTGAGGCTCAAAACAAAAGACAAATAGAGATATCTGCATACATGTCTAGATCAAATAACATCATATTAGCTCCTGGTCAACCATGGTGCCCTTATTGAAGTAGTTGACAGTGTAATGCTACATAAAAGGGGCGTATTTGCACTTACTGTTTCAATTGCTCCAAATTTTTCCTCCAATAACTGCATCTTCTGAATCAGCTACTGTAATAGAATCAAATTGAAAGAAAAAGATGATGGTGGACCCTTATGGACTAGTTAATGATGTCTTTGTACAAAAAATGCATCTTCCAATGGATTTGTAGATGGTACTTGAAGGGAGGGTAAAAGAAATAGTTTTTATGTGACTTTTTAGAAATGAGTAATGATTTGTTTATGACCCTTTACACTCCTCTAGACCAAAAAGGCACTGTTTGTGAATTTACGAAGTTAATTATTGTCTGATTCAGTTATTATGACAACATGAGTAGTATAGATGTACCTATTCTGTTTTTTATATCAGAGTTAAAGGTCACTTACTCCGTAGCATAACTCTACCACAACAGCGACAACAACAACCATGCCTTACTCCCACTAGGTGGGGTTGGCTGTATGAATCCTTTGAGGCCATTGTGCACTGTCATGTAGTGCAATGTCATGAAGGATTTGTTTCATGATGAGATTTCTTAAGTACTTTTTCTTTTATTCTCACTAAGTTATTTTAGTGAAACTACAATGCAAACTCTAGACTATCTGTTTCTTATGTACCAGAATTTAATAAGACTTCCAATAAATACGTTCTTACATTACTGAGTTGAATGTGCAATTAGACACACAGACAGATATACACATTTTTGTGTCTAAGACACCCCGGCCGGGGGTTTGTTTATCACTATTTATTCACAAAGTCTATTTTATATTGTGTACACCAGCCTAGCAAGGAGTTTGTATTTTCTACAAAATGCAGAAGGGTCAGGATTGGCTCCATTTGACTGTTGGCTCTGTTTAAGAGGCATCAAGACCATGGCTTTGCGTGTAGAGAAGCAACAGGTGCTACTTATATCTGTTTGTGACATAGTAGGTTAGTATAGTTCATTGTAATTAAATGCATGATACTGGTGGCTTTGCTTCCCTGTCCTTGCCATCCTTTTGTAACATCTAAGTTGTATAGTGAACCCCAAACTTGCTAAAATTTAATTACCAAAACTTGAGATTGCGCATACCTAAGAAATGATTTGGCAAAGTTTTTTATAAACATTTCAATGATCAATTTTTTGAAAAAAAAAAAAAGAAATTCCAAGCTGTAGATAAGCTGTCAGATATTTCTGAATCTACATTTTCATTGTCTGGAGTGCAGTGCTATATTGGCTTATTATGATAGCTCTGACTTTTCATTTACTTTCATTCTCTATGGAAAGTGAGCATGACTTGCATGTTTTGCAGGATAATGCACAAAAGATAGCAGAGTTTCTCTCCTCTCACCCAAGGGTGAAGAAGGTCAACTATGCTGGTCTCCCTGCTCATCCTGGACATGCTTTACACTATTCTCAGGTACTGGCATTGGGTGTAAAGTTGAATTCAAGATAACATAAATGAAGTAATTTAAGTACCCATTCTTTGTTCTAAAATCTTCCGCTGTATTTCACTTCCTATAGGCCAGGGGTGCAGGTTCTGTTCTTAGTTTCCTTACAGGCTCACTGGCACTCTCTAAGCATGTAGCCGAGACAACTAAGTACTTCAGTATAACTGTCAGTTTCGGTAATTCACTTCTCCATCTTCTCAAAGTTTTCTTGTACAAATAGCATATCATTGGTTTCTTTCTTGATGGTTCCACTTTGATGTTTTAAAAATAATAGTCGTCTTTTCTGCCTTGTTTTGTCCTTGACATTCTTTGCCTCTTGTGATTTTGACAGGAAGTGTTAAGTCCCTAATTAGCTTGCCTTGCTTTATGTCCCATGCAAGCATTCCTGCAACAGTACGGGAAGCCAGGGGTTTAACTGAGGACCTTGTTCGAATTTCTGTGGGAATCGAAGATGTGAATGATTTAATTGCTGATTTAGACAATGCACTCAGGACTGGACCCGAGTAACTGCTGAGGATAATTCAGAGCCTTACAATTACCTGGGAGCAGGCAGTATGTTCTTCGTACCCACCATTATACAAACATCCACCCAAGAAAGAGCACATCTTAAATCTCAAAGTAGGACTTCTAATAGCAGTAAAATTATAAGACAGCCCAATTTTTCCTATTATTTTTGGATTATGTTTGCATTTTCATGAATGATGCTCAGATGCATGCTTTTTTGCCCTTGTGCAAGGCATTATAAGCTGAACTATGATGTGCTTTCTGTACTCTAGCACATACTATAGATAACTATCATGGCTTCTTTTTTTTTTTACATGGTTGGAAATGATACGCTTTAAAACATTAGTTGAGCCCAAAGAGCTGCAATACTGGAATGTGTTTATTCATAATGGCTCCCTTATGTGGATGCTTGAGCAGAGGGTGGCATGAATTGTTCATTTTTCTTGCCAAACATGGAAAAAACTTGTAGCTAGGGTTGTATTTTTTTTATTTATTCATGGACATTATTTTAAACATAGATAAAACCCCTCTCCCCTACCCCTTACCTTTGGTGACTCGAACCTATGACCAATAGGTTTTAAGGAAGCATTTTAACACATATGCTGCACTTCGTGTGGACTTAAAGGTACAAATTGGAGTGGATAGATTTGGTGCTGGGAATAATTGGTTTCATGAACATCTTGGTTACTGAATACGATTATTCTTTGATTTAGTTATTTTGCTTGAATATGGCATGCTGTTTTTCTGAAGGAGTCGCTAACAAATTTTCACCATTCACTAACATTCTCCTTTGAGAAGATTCTTTTACGACTGTCCTCTTGAGTCTCTGTGCGTTTGTTTTGTTCTGTATTTTTTGGTTATTATTTTGGTGAAAAGGTCATAGTGAGAGAGAGATTGGCTCTACTAGCGTGAGATATCTGATTTCTGGAAGAGCCTATCTAGCAATAGCAAATGCTAGCCAAAAAAGAGGGGTTTGGGTCTGTTTGGTCTGGATAGCATTTTCTCACCATTATTCACTTTATGTATTTCATTTTCGTAGGCTGATCGGTGTATTGCATTCACATTCTGCTATAGTAAAGAAAATAGGTGCTGGTCGGCCCTCAAATTTTCACCAATTTTCAACTTGTTCACGACACACTATACACCATTATTTGCATCCATAATTATCTATCTATTCGCTACTATTTGCATTATTCACAACTCTCATCATGCTTGCACTATTTTAAGTATACGAGCACTAATTGCGTTTGTTATGGAGTATTTGTTAGGAACTTTTTCCAGTATGGTAATTTTATTTTATTTCTTTTTTTAGAAATGTTTTTCATGACCATAACTTTTTAAATTTTTTCAATGTCACCAAAAAGGGTGGATTTTGTGCCTAAACAATGGACATGTTCGTGGAACTGCCAAGGTTGATAGTAATTCAACCATTATTCCTTGCCCAAGGTTGATAATGATGAATAATTGCGGAAACATCCACATCACAAATTTGAAATTTTCAACACATTCTATCTTATTAGGGAAAATTATGGCCTTGTGGATTTTTTTTCGCACTAGGAAGTCATTTAACTTGATCTTGGACACATGGTAACTATTTTCACAAGAAATCAAGCTGAAGTACCAAGGCAAAAAAAAAAAAAAACCAAAGCTGAAGGATTTTCCCGGAAGCTGCAACTAAGGTGCAATTAACATAAAGTCCAAGTCCAATTGCAGATAAGCCCCTTGCTACATTTCTTCCATGCCATATTTCTGACTAAAAACTACCAATTATTCATTGTTCATGAATACCATACTCTTATCCACAACCTTACCATGGTGATGATATAAGCATCTATTGAATTCCTAACAAATGCTAGTTTCATGTCAAAATATCTGAAACACTAATGAAAAGCAACTATGGCATAGATGGTGCAAAATATCATACTAATTCATGAATACCATACTCTTATCCACAACCTTACCATGGTGATGATATAAGCATATATTGAATTCCTAACAAATGCTAGTTTCATGCCAAAATATCTGAAACACTAATGAATTCAAGGAAGCAGCTATGGCATAGATGCTTGCAGCATTTCCAAGCATCAAATGTCTTCTGATCTGCAAATCAGTGACTTGTTGCCCCAGCATGCGCCAATAACTGCTTTAAAATCACTTCACTTGTAGAAACTATGTACAAAAACTTTTATCCTACTGAATAATGGGCCTACAAGGGAAAAATAAGTGATACCATTAGACAGTTCCTATGAAACACAGAAGGAAGAAATGAATTGTTAGTTGAGCTTGAAAATAGATCCCATCAGTGAGAAGGAGAACAAGCAAGATGGTTAAAAGACTCAAAACTAGTAAAGATTGCTAGGCATTAAGTTACTCACAAAGATAAATTAAATGGGGTACATGCTAAGGTCCTACGAATATTATTCTACAGTCAGTTATATTAAACTAAGGAATCACTAAACTAACTGGTTACAGGATAGAAAATAGTACCATGCAACTTAATTAGTCACTGGCCAAAACCTTCAAAACTCAACCATTTTGATAGTCTACCAACCTTTTATTGTCTGTTTAACATTTAGGAGGATATCAGTTATTACTCAGTATCTTGAAAAGAAAAATTATATAGGGGATAACCCACCTTAATGATCTCCTGTTCCATGGGGATCCAGGAAGTTGTTAGGATCTTCTAAAAGGAATGGTGACCTCGAGTAGCTATCTAATATAAAATCTGAAAGTAGATAAAACAAGTCATAAGGATGTGCACATGACTGATATGGTAACTTAAGTGAGAAAATATATGTACGTGATGACTGCTTCATGCACCCACACATATGCAGTTGAAGCAAAAACTGTGTGTGTGTGTGCGTGTGAGAGAGAGAGAGAGAGCAAACCAGAGCTATTAGAGAAGTCAGCTGTCAGGTCTGAAAGACTAAAGTTTCGGGATATCTGTTGCCCCAAAAATCCAAATGAAGATGTTTCTGGATCCAAGATTGTACCATGCAAGGGTTGCACATTGGATTCTGCATTATTATAGGATGATACAGATGCCTCCTACCAATTGAACGACGAGCATCTAAGACATTGCCATCATGAGCAAACATAAAAGGAGTATTGCCTGCATAGCCAGCTTCTGATTTGATCACCTCACCACTCATTCCTTGAACCATTGCAACATTGGAGTTCTGAGCCAAAAGCATGTTTGATGACCCATTCAACCTTGGGGCATGGGTAGACAAGTCATTTACTGTTGGTATACATTGTTGTAAATGGGATGCACCATTGTTGTATGCATTAGGCAAATTGGTACTGACATCTTGGTGCACTAATTCAGTAGTACGGGATGCCACAGTATGTTCTGGAGCATGGCAGACTGTATTGTGGTGCATTGTCAGAATGGGTACCAAGTATCAGTCACATTATAACTTAATAGAAGCTATTCTTATTAGTCAACTTATTGTGTGCAAATTGTGTTAAGCGAAATCAGGTACAATAAACTACAAATATGCTGAAACACAACATGACTAACAGAAGAAAGGAAATCAACATAATATTCAATAGCTATAAAGGTCTGTGTGTACATTCACACACTTGTTTCAAGCACATAAGAGAAGAAAAAGAACAATAAATATGCAAGAAATCCCCCTTCACACTCTAAAGCAGGTAAAAAGTGATATCAACTGTCCAAGAAGAAAATTCTTACCTGACGGAATCTGAGATCCATTAGACATGGGAATCGAGGCAATTCCTGTAGGACACATCTGATGCATTAGCTCGACCTGTTTTTCCAGCAACTGGTTAAATCTCAATATTTGATCCTTGACTATCAATCTCAAATGATACGCCCTAAAAAATTCCTGGTTTTCTTCTTCAAGCTTCTGCCACACAAACAAGTATTGTAGATGTTATGTCCATGACAGGGATCATTCAAAAGCAAAATTAAAATAGTAAAGCCATGGCAGGATGAATTGGAACATCAAGCGCCAAATTAAAAATGCCATTTCCATATAATGCTTTATATACACAGTTGCCAAATTAAATTTGCTTTACCCTTAGTTTGGAAGTTTTTTGGAGAGAAGAAAGAGAAGGGAAAACACATAAGTTATGAAAGAAAATAAAAGAAAAGAAATGGTTGTAACTTTCTATCGCCTTGTTTGGGAGTTCATGAGGGGAAAAGTATGATTTTGGATTCATAAGGCATTACATAACTGTTCTTGAGCATTTGACGAGTAAAGTTATATTTTCAAAAAATTTACAAGGCACAAGTTAACTTTGCTTTCATTTCTCTCCATTTATGGAGAGAGAAAGTTTTAGCCATTTCTCCTCCTCTTTTCACCTAAAAAGAAACCAAACAGAAGAAATGTTTCCTCTTCCCCTTATTTTCTGTCTAAATCCTTCCATCCAAACTAGCTGTTAATTCTACTAAACTTGTCTTGCTTCTTACGTAAAATTCTACAGTAGTTTCAGATGTTCACTTTATCATTGGCTCCATCTTTCTAGGGGACTGAGTGAGATTAAGCCAGTTACAAAAGTTCATTTTAAAATTATGTTCCAGGTAACTTCTTATTAAGGAGCTATAAACTCATTATTTATATGGTCACATTAACTAAAACAAAATACGTAGTAGAAGTTGTCTGTTGCCTAACTTTTCTTGGGTATAGTTTACATATGTCTAATGATAACAAAACAAGAAAAGATTTATGCAACTCTCAAATCAATATCCTCAGTGCTCAAGAAGTGTCTATGGAATCTCCTTTAAAAATTCTAATCCAGCTAACTTCTCCTTAAACTAGCTAAAGATCCCGCCGTTGTAAACGTAGTAATTTAGATTAGACCCTAATAAACAGCAGTTGTATGTTGCACAATATTTTATTTCGCACAATTTTCAGTTTCACTTAATGTAAAAAGACTTGATATGATGTTTATGCAGACTTCAAAATCTGATTCCTTTACTCAAGAAGTCACTGAAGCAGAAACTTCTTTCCAATTACATGGACAGATGTTTCAAGGTGACTACAAAAATAAACTACATTAAAGCTCTCAGGAATCAACATTCTACCAAAAGGCGCAGTAATGTTCCCATGGAAATGTCTAGTTGTAATTTAGATGTGAGCAACAACACAAAAAATACAAATCATGAAGTTCATATGAAAGTAACAGGTTTTCCAAATTTCTAATATTCCTCTATTTGCACATGCTAAAACAAAATAAATAATGTACATCCCTTGCACAGTGCAAATGGAATTTCAGTTGCCAGGAAGATAATTAACTAATCATTTTCTTTACACTATCCACCAGTACCTCAAAAATAAAGCACAACAGTTGCAAATAAAAAGTTTCTAAGAAAATTGTCATTCTAAATATAAATTTCATCCATCTTTGAATTGAGCAACTGTAAGTGAACAAGCCATGTGAAAATGAGGCTGAAGGTAACAAATTTTCTTCCTCTTGGCAAGATATAGAACAAGAACTATAAAACACATGTTGACTATAATGGTTTTGCAATATTGGGAAGTAATTAGCCTAATGCCATTACACAGTAAAAACAGTTGCACTTGCGGATTGAGCACAGAGTTTTACCCGTATATCAGCAGAAACCTGTAGAAAAGATTGCCAACAATAACTGCGTCCTGGGAAACACAATATTTCATCTCACTTTTGCAAAAGAAAAACAACTAAACCAAACATTATTCCCACTAATTGGGGTTGGCTATCGTAGTGGAGTGGATTCATCTCATAATGTTGGCAAAGTTTTATGTTGGCTATCAACCTAATGCAACCCCCTCCTTTTTCTTTGTTTTTTTTTCCTTTTTCCTTGGCAAATGATTAAAAAAAAATCCATCCTTTCAAATTCCTCAACCAACACATTACACATCCTCAGCGAGACTGAAAAGCTCAAACACTGATTGAAAAATTCTATCAAAGGAGCTGTGATGATTCTCTTATGTACATCTTTGCCTTACAGGAGCTGTTTGTGTGTTGTTCCTTCAAACAGCAACCATTGCAACCTCTAAAACTTGTAATAGAATAGCTTTGTTAGATTTGAACCCATCTAGAGATCTAATTTGGAAGCATTCTGTGGCTCCACAATGAGATCAGTGTGGTATGGGGTTATGATGGTTTTTATAATTCATACTACGGTTAAGTTAGTTGGTACGCATTTTTCTGTTCGCAGTATGGTGTATTTTCTTATACATCTATGAAGTTGTACTAGAAAATTTGGGTATATATTTGATTATTACGAAAGTTATCATGATGTATACAAAATTAGCTATTAATAAATTGTACTAAAATTTGAGTTGTATCTATAGTTTTAGCTGTACCAGAATTTAAGTTGTCTCAAAATTTTAGATATGTTTGCTATCTGTTTGGTGATTGAATTTCAGAATGCTGCTATGTCCCTTTCAGTATGCAAATGTATTCCATTTCGTTATGCAGTTACCAGTATGGAAATCGCTCCGCGGGGGGGGGGAGGGTTTGGTGGGTTGTGGACGGTCATATTAAGTAACATTGCTAAGGATATTAAAGAACAGCATCTTCAAAATTTCCATAATGGCAAAGATGGAAGTTGGCTTTTGAACAAAGGGTTTCAAAACTGAAAGGAAAGTGACATGGCATGAAGATCCCCTACACAATCTCTCCATTGTTTTGAAGTCTTTCTTCCTTCTTTGCTTGTACATGTGCAAAGCAAAGTGCCTCCAAAATATGGCAATATTAGATTTCCGGCCACCAGCATTATGATTTATTGATTTTTAATAAGTTTATCACTGTTATCTTAGCTGTAAAAACCTTCCTAGAACTGCATCAATTGTTAATAGAAACTCCATTCAGCAATGTTTTACTCAATCTGAGCTATTCCTGTAGCTATGATACAGAACTCATTCTCCTAAATAGTTCAGGGTCTCGTGGAGTTTTGCTTTACCAGTTAGGGAGGGTGGGGAGCAATTATAATATCGGAGTTAAATATGTATCAAGTAAGGAATATCTAGATATAGAGACCATAAACCACATGATCAAACATAATTCTACTGAGCTTAACAAATTTTTCCACCCACCCAAGGGATAAAGAAGTAAGAACATCTTAACACTAATTCTAAGATTTTTCTGAATTTGCTATCAGAAACCAAGAGAAGATGAGCCTTTCGTTTGCTTACTCTTCTTGGGATAAGTCAACTGTATATATTCAAAATAGTTCAATTTCAAATTAGCGCAGAAGGATCTTAAGGACAACGTGCCATTACCTAGTTCAGTAAAATCAGGCTCAATTTTAGCCTGCTGAAGAAGGGTATTCACAACTTCCTGCTGGCTCATGTAGAGTTGAAGACATCTTTCAATAAGATTTTGCACCTGCAGTTGAAGATACATTTCAACGGTGATACAGAAAGCCAGAGAAAGTCTTAAAAAATTAGGTGCCGGTTTCTGTTGCACTGGAAGGCTTTTGACTAACATAAATGTACTGAAGCACATGATACAACATTCGAGCTACCAGTCATAATATGTGTGCACTGGGCATGTAGAATGGTTGACAATATTCTTAAGCAGTAAGAGCTAAATAGTTGGTGCATGGAAGAAGATGTATTTGTGAAAAATAATCCAACAATAATCATCATTTAGTTCAAATATTATTCAGTGTCGACAAAATTTTAGTACTTCCACTTGTGACTACATATTTTACATAAGCCCCCCCCCCCAAAAAAAAAAAACAAAAACAAAACAAGCTGTGCAAAACAAAAAGGAAGTTAAAAGTGCTCACAGGGAACAAGAAAGCAATGTGGAGGTTGTAAATGTGTCTGGCTCATTTACAAACAAATAAGATTTAATTCTCTATTTAGCTCATTCGTACCTGTTCCTTAAATAAATTTAGTCAAGATTCATTTTCTAAAAGATCTGAACATGGATAAAACTTTGCAATCATGACTTTGCTCATGAGAGATACTGTACATAAGTTTATTAACTATAGAAATAGCATTATCTGTATTCCATGTATAGTGTATACAATTTAACTGTATTGTATATGTTATCTGTAGTGGCTGTGTAATGTGTAAAAGTGTCTCATAACAAAGGCCTAAAATAAGCTTCGAAAGAGTATTAAAGGCAAAAGGTTCGATAATAAGTTTGAGTACCAAGTCTTAGTTCATTTATCTAAATGTGCCAAATGAGCTGAGCAAGTACTCATCCACTAAATCAACAAGCTATGTTAGACACCATGCATACCACTCTAAACAGGAAATTCACAATTAAGGCCTAAGAAGCCATATAAATAAGGAGAGGTCATTAATCTCATATAATCCACACCGATCCAAGCAAAACACGGCACAATAGGATAAAAAGTTCAAACAGAAAACAAGCAACTCATAGTGAAATCCTAAACCTGAAACCTGAATGATGACATATTACCATGACCAGCAAAAGAATTATGTAGAATCAGCTAATCAGAAAATAAATAGTTCAGGAATCTGAACAACTTACCAACTGTATATCTTGACGTGAAACCTTTCTGACCTCTCCACTAGACATTATTCAGCTTTCCAGACAGATAGATGTACAAATAATTTCAATGCAGTTCACGTTTCATTCCAGTGTAGTTAGCGAAACAATTGCTGCTCCGGTGTCCTTGACATAAATCTATACTATGAGAAGACATAAGCAACACGTGTAAGCTGCAGTCCATGTCCATGTTCATTTCACATTTAGTTGGACAAATTAATAGATCAAAAACCAATAAAACTGGCAGACGAAATAAGTCAAGGCATTTTAGATATAATTGTGGCTCATACAAGCATAGCAACAAAGGTAACAAGGATCGCAAAATCATCATAAATCAGCCCATGCTTGACATTCCCGAGCATGGCATCAGCAACAAAAATAAACATCACTTTTATGATTGATGTAGCTGCAAACTAACTTGCAATTGACAGAGCAAGATTTTTCTATTAAAGTACCAATTCAACAGTCGAGCCCATTAACAAGTGAAGATTATTTCAACCACCAAAGAAGACATCCAAAACACAGTTATTCCTCATTCAAAGCATAAAAAGGTACTACCTCCATTCCATTTTTATTGTCCTCCTTTACTTTTTCCTGATGGATGCCAAGATTTGAAACATCAAGAAAAATGCAAATCTCATTAATTGACCTTATAACATACAGGTATCATTTATTGCAGGTCTCCTCATAAAGATAGAATTTCTAAATAAAAAATAAAAACATAGAAAATCATACATACTTTCTCCCTTTTCAGGTTTCCTCCTTTCCTTTTTAAAATAGTTGTCCAAATGCATGACAAGAAAAGTCCCAAGTCAACCTTAAAACAGTGATTTTTACTTGCATGTGAAAACAGAAGGGTTGCCAGAAGAACATCTTTTTTAGTTAGGATGACAGGCAATTAATATACATATGCTTAAAAACGAGATTAACTGTAGAGGACAAGAAAATTTGATCAGAGGAATACTGGATAGCCTTTAATGGTCCATTGGAAAAAAAAAAAAAAACATCTGGAAAGCCTAAAACTAAATTATTACATCATTAACTTAATATCATTCAGATTTTAAATTGAACACATCTTGCAATGTGCTCTTCCTACACCTGCAGTATATATGTACTCAAGAAGTCCTCTTTTCCACACTCCTGATATGTACTAAACCTAAGTATTTAAGAATGATTCGCTTCAACATTTTTTTCTCCACTTCAATTTTCTAGCTTGCGGTTCGCACACCAAAGTCCTTGATTTTTTCTTTCCTTTTTTACATAGGATATGTTCCTTGATCTTTGCCGACTCAATCAATAGGTCTTCAAGATTTATTCTTGACCCATAAACAAGCCCTAGCCACATTGTTAAAATACCACAATAGTACATCCACACAACAATACCCAGCAAGAATAAACCTTTTAGTCCTTCATATCATTATCCTCAATCTCCTTCTCAATGTTCTTAGTTTATGGTTATCCACCAGAGCTAATATTTAACCAACTTCAGTTGACATCTAAAAATTACATATACTTAATATACTTAACAGAGGGGGAAGACAAGGGGACAATCCACACACCCACAAGAAAATTCAGACTTCACACGTTAACAAACTAAAAACATTATCATGAACAGAAAATGGAAAACGTTATTAACACTCAACTAGAAGTCTAGAACACACCGTGGGTGTCTTTATCTTTGCATAGACAACTTAATTAACTGTATATAGACAAAACATATTAATTAGACAAGAAAATTAAGTCATAACCCCTCCCCCAAAAAATAAATAAATAAATAAATAAATTCAACAAAACACCAGATTTGATAAAATTAATCTTGACAACAATAACCGACCCCTCCACGAACAAAATTGACCGAAAATGGAAAAGGAGACAACACACGACTAATACTATCTTAATCACTCTGGCCGCTCAACCAATTAATTACACACACAAAAAGGTCATGCTTTATCTACGCTAAAAATCAAGTAACGCCAATTCTTGCATTAAATTCAGGTTTCAGAATCATAACTCCACAATAAACCCCCAATAAAATTCAACTAAAAAAATCACAAACAATCACTTATCATATCAAAGCTTTCAGCAACTTCGCCATGAAATTTCAACAAAACACTAATTTATTCACCAAAAAAAGAAAAAAAAAACCAGAAATTTCAGCATGTAAACAACAGAAAAAGAGGTAGAAATTAATTGTAATCACAAGAAAAAACATACATACATGCAAAATTCTTGAAAAAACTGAATTGAACTTTCGCATGCAACGAATATATGAACCGAATTAACGATCGTAGCGAAGGAATTAATGGAAAAAATTCTTGATTACCCCAAGGAATTGGAGTGTTGGAACAGGAGACTCCTGCGTATTTTTTTTGCGGGATTCCGAGATTCTCTCGGCTTTTTTCCTTCGTTCGTTGAGAAAATTTAGGGAGAGAATATAGATTTTAGAGAGAGAAAGTGATGGGCGAATAAAAAGGAGATGTGTAATTAAATACGACTACTACTTTAGGAATTATAAATGATTGAACCTAACGATAACGGATAACAAAATGCGATGGGCTTCCTTGTGCTTTTTTTGTTTGGGTTATCCTTTAAATAGGGCCGCCAATTTTATAGTCCAATTTGTTTTTGTTTGGATAACAATATTTTGCCAGAATCTATGTGATATCTATACTTCTATACAATATATACATTATAGAAAATGTTACTTAGGTAGATTCGGTCTTTGACCCCATCTATAGATCTTGTAGTCAAAATTAAATTTTAAAGAATCTTGCTTACATCAACTGATGTCATAGATTTTTAATCCACACCACAAGGTCTACAGGTGGGGTCAAAAACTAGATCTACCTAGTACTTTACTACTACTATTTTATGATTCAATATTTAATGCAATAATCCTCTAAACAAAACTGAAAATTAAATGCACTGCTGAGAGTGGTGGTAGTGTGGTAGATGATAGTTTCATTAACATACTAAATGTCAAAAGAAATATCAAAACATTTCGTTTTATGAGACAATAATTTATCATAAATACTTGGTTGCACATCATCCTTTTGCCTCTTTATATGATTGTCTCTTTTTTAATATCCCATTCACATAAGTTGAGGAATATTAACAAGTATATATTATAGTTTGGTTCCCAAGGCTTTAAGGTTCTTTAACACAAAACGAAAAAAAAAAAAAAATGAGCGCGAAGTTAATGTGTAAACTACAAAATTATCTTCGCAATATTTTCACAAGTATTGTCTGTCTAGTGGTAGGATGAATACCAAATTTTTATATTATTGTTGCGGTGGCTATTGTTCTAATTCTGTGAAATTTCTTTGTTGTTAGATGTTTATGTTATTGATTACGACAAATTTGGAGAGTTTAACATATTAACTTGACTCACGGTTTAATATATTATAAGATATAAGGATGTGACATTAGATTACTAATTCGAAGCATACAAGTATTTGATATAAAAGAAAAAAGAATGAAAAATTTAATATGAGTGTGCACACACATCGAGTGTGCCTTTATCTCTAGTATATATAAATGGAGAGGGGAGAGTAGTGTTTGTTATTTATAAACTTTCAATTTTACCTTTATTACTATTTATAATATTATATTAAACCATTATTAATAATTACCTTATATATCCTCTTCCTCTTTATTTATTTATCTATTTATTTATAATCTCACGCACATAATGCGTGCCTCCCTACTAGTAAAAATGTAGTAGTTAAACTGACCATCTTTAGCATTATGCATTATTTATTCTATTCACTCTACATAAATAACCACTATTTATTATGCACACTGTATTATTTATCGTATCCATTTTTTTTCCATTTCTCATCCATTATTTGCAGTATGCATCATTATAAGAGCAAAAAACCTATATGGTAATTAAATTATTTTTATAGTCTACTTATGGTTATTCAACTATTTTTTATTTTAAATTGTCCGTTAAATATTTTCATGCTTCACTTATGATCACCAAACTATTTTTTGTTTCAAATCACCCAAAAAGTATACCTTTGACCCTTTTTTGCACTATGCATTATATAAAACAAAAAACAAAAACAAAAACAAAAAACCCTCCCCTACCCCTAATGACTCAAACTCATGACTAATAAATTATTAGAGAAGCGTCTTACCACTTAAATTGCTTTTCGTTGTCACACTATGCATTATTTATTCTAATCACTTTACATAGACAATCATTTTTCATTACTTAACTAGCCATTATTTGTCTTGTTCACTTTTGTTACTGCTCATTCATTGTTTGCAGTATGCATTATTATAATACTTATCAAGAAATTGATAAGGAAAAATTATAAATTTAATCCCTAAATTATTTTTGAAATCTCATAATGATTCCTCAAATTATTTTTCTCATCCCTCAAACTATTTGTTAATAGTAAGAAGTCCTTCAACCTTTCCTATGAACTTTTTGTCTCTCAATTTTTTTTTTAATCCACATATGTACCTCATTTTTTTTTATTTTACTCTTTTGTCCCTTAAGTTTTTGGTATTACAGCTAATGAGTAGTTTCTTAGGGAAAAAAATACACTTGAGGGACCTCCGTGACATGACGAAAATAGTTGTGGATGGAAATGTTCAAATAAAATTTGGGGAACTTTCTTGAGATCACAAAAAAAATTAAAGGTCTTAGATGAAAAGTTTAAAAAATTGAAGGATCTCTATAAGATTTTGAAAATAGCTGAGGAATAAAACATGCAATTCTCTCAATTAGGTTAATGTATTGTATCACAAAAAAAAAATTAAATAAAATTTTTTATATGCCTTTTTTTCCAATATTATTTTCATTAATAATTAGCACTTAATAGATGTTATTATGAAAAGAGAATGTAAACATATTATGTTAAAAAATAATTTTATTATTATGTCTTCTACTGACCTTGGTACTTTTTTCATATCATCGCATTTGCAAGTATACTTTGTGTGTCGATGCCTAAATCAATTGATAGAAATGGTTTTTTATTTTTGATTTCCCTTTTTCATATCATCACTCTTTCTTTTACATTCCACAGAACTATGATATTTTTATTTTTTATTTTTTAATAATTTTGGTGGAATTAAATACTTATTGGAATTTTGATTTTATAATCTAACTAGAATTTCATGTTCTAGAAATTTAATATGTAATCTTTCAAAATTTGATTATTAAACAAACATGAATGTAGTAAATTTTGTTGAAATTAACATTTATGATTAAGTAATATAAGCATGTGCAATGGCAATTAATGTCGTTCAACAATCAATTTTTGTGGGACAATAACATAACAACTGTAATTCAACAATTTAACAAACATGTTTCTTAATAGTCGTCCTTGTTTTTTATTTTTTTTAGTTTATGGTCACGAAGAACTTATTGTATAGCTACTCACTTTTGTTTTCTTTATTTAGATAATAATTACAATTTCAAGCAATAATCACATGATTTTATTGTATAAGTTGCATATGTTGGCCCCAAAGCAACCTAAGAGGGGGGTGAATTAGGTTTCTTAAAAAAAATTACTTTGCAAAATATGCACTTGTAAAATCTTTTGTACTAACAAGTAGTTTGATAGAGATAAAATCACTTAAGCTTATGAAGAATAGAAAGGATAAAGAAAGAGATTAGACAAACAACACTTCCAAGCTACCAAGCTTGAAGTGTTAATCCATTAGAATGCTCCTCAAATTTGGTGAGCCAATAGTCTCAATTGTACATAAAGTAAGACAATCCTTGCTCACATTAATTCTCTTTAGTTGTATTGATTGAGCCAAGGATTTTACTCTCAACCTCACATTTGTACAAGATTATCACTCCACTCAATATTTTTTAATAGCACTTCTAAAGTACACACTAATACAATATTGCTCAATCGTTAATTTGTACTCAAATTGCTTTTCTTCTTACTTGTATTCAATGTGTAAGATATTTTTACATTCTGATCATAGTTGATATTTATAGGTGCAATAAATTGGGTTGTAACTACCTCTCAACGGCTCAATAATAAATGCTCAAAAAACTAGCCGTTATAGGTTTTCGGACGTCCGATGTTATTGTTGTGTGTCCGACCCATCGTCTGATCTTAAATATAAGCGAGTAGTGGATGCCGTTCGGACGGCCGAGCTTGCATCCGTTCTATCATCCGAACCAGGTGTGTTTGAAAGGTTCACACATCGGATGGTGTATTGTGTTTGAAAGGTTTAATGCCTATCCGGGAATTGTTTCTTTCGGATAGTCAGCTTCTTCCGATGTAAGCTTCTTTCGGACGGTTGGGGATGCGTCCGTTGCAAGTGCTTAAAATTCTTGATTCTGCCTTACTTTTTCGGACGGAGAAATACATCCGAGGAAAATTCCTTTGGACGCGCCTGTGCGTCCGTTGTAGATACTCAAAAAACTTGTTCTCTGTCTGATCATTCGGATATTGAATTGCGTCCATGGTAATCTTGATTGGATGAGCTTGTGCTTCCAAGAGATGTAGTGCTGCTCGGACGGTGTACTACGTCCGAAAGCTCTGTTTCCAGTAAATATAATAGCAGACCTGCACAACTTAGGTTAAGAGGTAAAATCCATTTGTCATCATCAAAATAAGGTTTGTGCATCATCAATCTCCCCTTTTTGATTATGAAAAACTATGAATAAAAAACACAATAAATATCCATCATTTAATAGATGCTTCTACTCCCCCTTTTGACATAATCAAAATGAATTAAACTCCCTCTTAGAAGGTGTTCCCCCTTACGTAAGCAATGAAGTAAAACAAGAATAATTTTACCATAAGCAAACCAAAATTTCTAAGTAGAGTAGGCAATAAATACATTTAGAACAATCAATCGCAACAAAGTTAAACAAATACAATCTAAGTAGAGTCAATCTAAGCTAAACAAATTAAAATAGGAAATCTAAGTAGAGTCATGCGACTTTTTGGATCGTTTCTCAAGTTTGCGTTTCTTGGTCGGTGCATCATCCTCGGTAGCTTCGCTGTCGTGACCACTTAAGTTTTCAGGATCACGGCGTTGCATGATATAGTTGAAAGTGTCATCAGCGTCTTCTTCATCATCATAAGCACCAGGAGCAGTAGATTTGTCAAGATTGGTGGTGCCAGTAGAGTCCTCACGATCGTCTTCCCCAAAAATGTAATGATCATCATCACTGGTGCCACCGTCATCGCTTTCAGAGGAAGATTCAAGAGTGTATTGGGACTGGATATTGGCAAACTGGATTTGAGCTGAAGTAGACATTCTTAAGCTAAGTGCCTCTTGAAGAATTGTTTGTCGAGTTTCAAGTCTTTTCAGTTTTTGATTGGTGCGATGCTGAAAGAAGCTCATTTGGTCGCTCAAAGAAGTAAGAAGGCTGCATATACGAGAGAGGGAAGGTTCTGAAGAAGAAGTGTGGGGATCATGGGATGGTGGAGGTGTTTGAGGAGGAGGGGAATGAGGAAGTGCAAATTCGGAGATAGAAGCTTGAGATTTAGATTTCTCAATTTCATAAGCAGCTTTTGTTAACTATTGCTCATTGAAAAATCTCAAACCCTTACGCTCAATGTAAGCATTGTTAAAGTAAGGAGGTTATTGTTTTTTGCCAGAGAAGGGAATGTCAAAATGATCGAAAATCTTAGTAAGGATTTTCCAAAAGGTATGTTTCAGCCAGTATCAGTTAAGAAGAGCTCCCACAGAGAGCAAAAGAGATAACCAAAATTAAGTTGAATGCCTTTAAAAACACAATAAAATAAATAGAGCTGTATTTTACCGGGCTCAGTGCGATGCCCATCAGTCGATAACAGTAAATTAGTGACCAAAGTGTATAAAAGATGTTAAGTTCAGGAGTAAACAGAGTGGTTTTGGCTTCCGAAACCTATTTAAAATTGAAAAATCTTTCTGTCATCATCGATGTCAAAACGAATATCCAAAGCAGGCCATTTATCCAATGAGAAGAAATAGGAAAAATCGTTAGGCGAGGGGAACTTCACATTCAAAAACAGTGTTAATGACATTGGAGGAAATCTCAAGATTTTTGTTGTTCACATGAGATACTAACGTACCAATAGTGGGACATTTCCTAAGATTAGCAGTGAATTGGAGTACCATATCATGATAGACTGGCAAATCTAAGTGAACCAAATGACCCCAATTTTGTTTTTCAAAGAAAGATTTCACAATAAGTAAGTTAAATTCATCAAAAAGACCTTGAGAAATAGGTCTTTGAACAATAATAGACTTGCTAAGAAGAGAGGTGTACCGGTTATATGCCTTGGCATCAATGAATTTGGGTAGAGAATGATCGGTTGTGGTTTGAGGATTTGTGGATGATTGTCATCCTGCACAGGAGTCTTGCCCTTTCATTTTCACCTCGAGTTGCCGTAGAAGATCCACCGCATGATCGTACCATTGTAAATTTGAAGAAGAAGAGGCAAAAGGGTGTTTGAGTAGATTTGTGAGAAATTGCAAGGAATGAGATGTGAAACTGGTGAAATATGATTCAATTGGGGTAAGTGAGAAGATGGGAAAAGAAAATTCTTAAGCAATTTTAGAGATGAAAGAGAAGAGTGAGAGAATTTTGTGAAAACTCTTGGCTCCAAGAGAAAGGGTTCGGTGGAGGGAGGTGTTCGAAATGAAGAAAATGAAGAGATTTAAAAAAGTAAAACAATCGTTTGGACGTCCGAACGATTCGTATCCTTCCGATTGTGCATTCGATCGAAGATGAACGGAGGGCCGAAACCCTATGTTGTACGTCCGAAGCAATGTCGGACAGTGATACGCATCCGTTAGAAATTCCAGAGAGTTAGAGGAATGAGAAGGATAGTTTTGACGATTATTAGCATTCGAGACAAAAGAAAGGATTTCGGACGTTTAGGTATGTCCGATAGAGCAGATAGTTCGAACGATTGTATCTACTCGAATGCAGAATTCAGACTAATTTGAAATTAATGATGCCCAAACGAGTTCTGAGAAATTCAAAGCGATCTAAAGGCAATGATTTAGTAAAAATATCAGCAAGTTGATCTTTTGTACACACAAATTCAACACAAATTTCCTTTTTGCACACAAGATCTCTAATAAAGTGGTGTTTGACATCAATGCGTTTGGTTCTAGAATGCATGACGAGATTTTTTGTGAGACTAATTGCACTAGTGTTATCACATCTTATAGGCACACAATTAAAGATGACACCAAAGTCTTCTAATGTATGCTTCATCCACAGAAGTTGAGCACAACAGTTTCCAGCAGCAATATATTCGGCTTCTGTCGTAGAAAGTGAAATAGAATTTTGCTTCTTGCTAAACTAGGACATTAGATAGTTACCCAAGAAGTGACACATACCACTAGTATTTTAATGTTCTATCAATTTTACAACCAACAAAGTCAGCATCAGAATATCTAATTAAATCAAAAGTGGAGGATTTTGGATACCAAAGACCAAAATCCATTGTACCCTTAAAGTATCTGAAATTTTTTTTTACTGCAATCAAGTGTGATTCTTTAGGACAAGATTGAAATCTAGCATACAGACAAACAACAAGCATAATATCTGGTCTGCTAGCTGTTAAGTAAAGTAGGCTTCCGATCATACCTCTATAGTGTTTTTTCATCAACACCATTACTTTCTTCATCTTTGTCAAGTTTGGTTGAGGTGCACATTGGTGTCCACATCTATTTGCAATCTTCTATTCCAATTCGCTTGAGTAGCCCCTTTGTGTACTTGATTTGTGTAATGAATGTTCCTTCCTTCGTTTGATGAACTTGGAGTCCAAGGAAGAATTGTAATTCTCCAATCATACTCATTTTAAATTCTTTTAGCATCAAGCACGAGAATTCCTTACACAATCTTTCATTAGTTGCTTCAAATAATAATATCATCAACATAAATTTGAACAATTAACAAATCATTAGAATTAGTTTTGGTAAAGAGAGTGGTGTCAACAACACCTCTTTTAAATCCACTCTCAATCAAAAAACTATTTAGCCTTTCATACCAAACTCTGGAGGCTTGTTTCAAACCATACAAAGCTTTAGAAAGTTTGAAAACATGATTTGGAAAATTTTTGTTTTCAAAACTAGGGGGTTGTTCAACAAAAATTTCTTGATCAATAAAGCCATTTAAAAGTGCACTTTTGATGTCCATTTAAAATAATTTAAAATTGTTAAAGCATGCATATGCAAGAAACATGCGAATAGATTCTAAACGAGCAACGGGTGCAAAAGTTTCATCAAAATCAATACATTCTTCTTGAGCATAACCCTTTGCAACAAGTCTAACTTTGTTCCTAATAATTTCACCTTTATCATTTAATTTGTTTCTAAAAATCCATTTTGTTCCGATTACGGGATGAATTCTTGGTCTTTCAACTGAAGGTCCATACATTATTTTTCTCAAATTGGCTAAGTTCATCTTGCATAGGAAAGACCCAAGATTCATCATTCAATGCATCATCCACACGTTTCGGTTCAATATGAGAAAGCAATGCACAGTTACAATTTAAGGGTTTATGAGATCGAGTTTTTACCCCATCGGATAGATCACCTATGATCAAATCTTGAGGGTGACTAGAGACAAATCTCCATGCTCTTGGAAGATCTTTTGGAGTGTCTTCATTCTTTTCTCATTCTTCATCCAAGTGATGGGTGTTGTCCTCATTGTTTGACGTGACCTCTTGATGTTCTTCATGAATAGTGAGCTTTTCAAGTTCCTTTTGAATATCTACATTTTCATCTTCACATACATTCTTTGAAATAACAACATTAGTTTCATCGAATGTAACATGCACAACTTCTTCAATCAAAAGTGTTCTTCTATTGTATACTTGGTATACTTTCTTATCACTAGAATATCTTAGAAAAATTGCTTCATCAATAATTTTTTGTCAAATTTTCTAAGATTTTCTTTGATTTTTAAAATAAAACAATTACAACCAAAAACTTTGAAATAGTTCACAACGGATTTTTTACAAAATAAGAGTTCATAAGGTGTTTTATTTAAAATAGGCCTCAACAGAACTCGATTCATAACAAAAAAAACCGTGATAACAGCTTCAGCCCAAAAATATTTTGGTAAATCACATTCACTAATCATAGTTCTAGGGGCCTCTTGAAGTGTTCTATTTTTTCTTTCAACAACACTATTTTGTTGAGGCACTCTAACAACCAAAAATTCATGTGAAATACAGTTGTGATCACAAAATTCGAGAAAACCTTCGAATTTAAATTCGGCTCCATTATCACTTCTCAAACAAATAATTTTCAAATTCAACAAATTTTGAATTTTGTAGAACAATTTTACGAAATTTTCAAAAGTTTCATTTTTGTGAACAAGAAATAGTACCCAAGTATACCTAGAATAGTCATCAACAATCACAAACGTATACTCTCCTCATATTTACTACCACCGAAACTAGCATGTTAAATTGAACCAAACAAATCCAAATGCAATAATTCCAAGGGTTCAGAAGTAGACACACAATTTTTTGGTTTAAAAGACACTTTGACTTGTTTACCAAATTGGCATGCATCACAAATTTTGTTTTTCAAAAGCTTTAATTTTGGCAAGCCTCTTGCCAATTCCTTCTTGGAAAGTTTTTCAATTAAATCCATGTTGAAATGACAAAACCTTCTATGCCAAAGCCAAGGATCATCTATAGAAGCGGTTAGACATTTTCCATTGCTACTACCAAATTGTCAAGATAAATCAGATAAACATCATTGCGTCTAGTACCTTTAAATAAAACAACACAATTTTTATCAACAATTAGACATTCATGTTTGGTAAATAACATATATAGATATTTATCACATAGTTGAATCACACTTAATAGATTGTAATTCAAATTATCAACAAGAAGCACATTTTTAATCAAGGTCTCACCATTTTTGCCTACACATCACCAAGGCCAATTGATTTTGCTTTCATGTTATCCCCAAAAGTTACATTTCCACTACTTTTGGATATGAGTTTGATGAAGAGAGATGCATCACCCGTCATATGTCTTGAGCACCTACTATCTATGAACCATTTTGTATACTTGGTGATATTCATTTCCTACACAAGAAATTAAGTGATAACTTTTGGTACCCATATTTTCTTGGGTCCATAAGAGTTAGTAAAATGACTACAAATCCATACGGTATTCATACCAATTTTTTCATTTCTTTTGACATAGCAGTTATTTTTCACATGTCCATATTATTGACAATAATTGCAAATGACATTTTTATTTCCATATAAAGAAGATTTTGATTTTACAAAGTATAAATCATTCCTTCTAAAGGTGATAAAGTTCTTGTTGATCAATACATTTCTATTCTTTTTCAAATCAACAATATTTTCCCTTTATTTATGCAAGAGAGTATTCAAGTCATCCAACATTTTCTTCAAGGAGGACACATCCTTGTTCTTCCTTGATCCTTATTTTCACAAGCATTCTTTTCTTCAAATCACTGTTTTCTTGTGATAACCTATTATTTTCATTCACAAGTTTAGAGTTAGCATTCAATAAAGCATGTGATTCCTTTAAGTTATCATGCAATTTTAAAATGAAAGTTTCAAGATCATTGTCATCATTTTCATCATTAGAATCATAATTAGAAATTACCTCATCATCACCAATGGCCATAAAAGCCATTTGTGCCGACTCCATTTCTTTTTCAACTTCTCCTTCGGAGTTGCAATCATCCCATGTGATTTGGAAATTGTTGAAGCAGGGCTTTCTTCCTTCATTTTTCTTCTTGGCATGACACTCATTTGCAAAGTGTCCTGGTTGACCGCATTCAAAGCACTTTTCATTTTGCTTTTTCATTTCTAGCTTAGTCTTTCCTTTGAAATTATTTGAGCTAATAGCTCCATCTCTTCTCATTCTCCGTTTATTGATGTAGTGTTTGAGAAATCCTATTGGTGATGAGTGCAAAATCTCCTTCATTAAGATCTTCATCTTCTAAGTTGATGGAGCCATTTTTATCTTATTCTTGAGAAGTCTTTAATGCAATGCTCCTTTTTGGTCTTGCTTGTTCATCATCCACCACGTTAGCCTTTAGCTTCAATTCATAGGATGTAAGAGAGTTAATTAAAGATTCAATCGGCATGGAATTTAAATTTTTTGCTTCCTCTATAGCGATAATTTTGGCCTCCCACTCTTTGGATAGAGCATTCAAAATTTTTCTATTTTTCTCACCCAAAGAGTATTCCTTTCCCAAGGTTTCAAGATCCTTGATTATATTATTGAATCTATAATACATTTTATCAATGTTTTCATGTGGCTCCATCTTGAAGGACTCATACTTGTCAACAAGTAAGGATTTCTTTTGTTCTCAAACATCATCGCTCCCTTCATGAATTTCTTTCAATGTGTCTCAAATTTCTTTAGCGGAAACGCATCCTTTGATTCGAGTTGATTACGTTGGCATCCAAGGTATTGTATAGCACATTCATAGCTTTCGCATTTAAGGTCAAGTTTGCCTTGTCTTGTGGAGTGAGCTCATCCCTTATCTTTTCTCTTCTTCTAATCTTCAAAAGGACCTTCATTTACAACATACCACAAGTTAATATCAATGGATTGCAAAAAGATTTTCATTCTATCTTTCAAACTAATAATGTTTACCCCATTAAACATAGGGGGTCCTGTGATAGATTGACCCTAAAAAAATAAAGCATTATTGGTTGCCATAAGGGATCTTTACTCAAATGCAATCTAAGCACAATAAAGAGACCAAGGCTGTGATACCAATTGTTGGCCCCAAAGCAGCCTAAGAGGCGAGGTGAATTAGATTTCCTAAAAAAAATTATTTTGCAAAATATGCACTTGTAAAATCTTTTGTACTAACAAGTAGTTTGATAGAGATAAAATCACTTAAGCTTATGAAGTATAGAAAGGGTAAAGAAAGAGATTAGACAAACAACACATTCTGAGCTACCAAGCTTGAAGTGTTAATCCACTAGAATGCTCCTCAAATTTGGTGAGCCAATAGTCTCAAATGTGCACAAAGTAGGACAATCCTTGCTCACACTAATTCTCTTTAGTTGAGCCAAGGATTTTACTCTCAACCTCACTTTTGTACAAAATTATCACTCCACTCAATATTTTTCAATAGCACTTCTAAAGTACACACTAATACAATATTGCTCAATAGCTGATTTGCACTCAATTTACTTTTCTTCTTGCTTGTATTCAGTGTGTAAGATGTTTTTACATTCTGAGTTGGTATATATCGGTGCAATAAATTGAGTTGTAACCACTTCCCAATGCCTCAATAATAAATGCTCAAAAAACTAGCCGTTTTAGGTTTCGGACTTCTGATGTTATTGTTGTGCGTCCGACCCATCGTCCAATCTTAAATATAAGCGAGTAGTGGATGCCGTTCGGACGACTGAGCTTGCGTCCATTCCATCATCTGAACCAGGTGTGTTTGAATGAAGGTTCACACATTGGATGGTGTATTGTGTCCTAAAGGTTTAATGCATATCAGGGAATTATTTCTTTCGGATAGTCTGTTTCGTCCGATGTAAGCTTCTTTTGGACGGTTGTATGCATCCGTTGCAAGTGCTTAAAATTCTTGATTTCGCCTTACGTTTTTGGATGGAGAAATACGTCCAAGAACATTCCTCTGGACGTGCCTGTGCGTACGTGGTAGATGCCCAAAAAACTTGCTCTCTGTCTGATCGTTCGGATAGTGAATTGCCTCCGTGGTAATCTTGATCGGACGAGCTTGTGCGTCCGAGAGATGTAGTGCTGTTCGGACGGCGTACTACGTCCGAAAGCTCTATTTCCAACAAATATAATAGCAGACCTACACAGATTAGGTTAAGAGGTAAAATGGATTTGCCATCATCAAAATATGGTTTGTGGATCATCAGCATATATTTATTTTCTTGTGCACAACACATGTTATCAACTAGCAATTAAGTGTGCCAATTTCAGTCTTATTAAGTATTCTACATGTTAGTTTCTCTTAAAACTATTAATTTTTGAAATATATATGAATGATCAATATCATAATAATTATTATACTTTATACTTTTAGTGATTTTTCATTATTAAGATAGCGATCTTGCAATATTTCATCGTTTAATAATCTCAATTTTTGAGTACAAAATAGAAAATAAAAAATATTTTCATAGATTTTAAATTGTTTAAATATATTTTGAGTTCAAGAAATTGCTTTTGCCTACACGTTGAATTTGACGTTCCTCATGAAATTTAGGTTGTATATTTAGGCGAATTAATATTCCTCATGAAATTTAGGCTGTATATTTAGGTGTTTTATTAAGTGTAAGAAAATATTGGAAGTGATGGGAAAATATAGTAGATTATTAAAACAAAAAAGGAGGACATAAAAGTTAGAAAAAAGCTAACATCGTAAATCAAGAAAATTATAGATATTGTCGGAGAGATAATAATAAAGAAAAATAGGAATAGAAACGATGAGGGAGTGGTATAGAAAAATAAAAGTTGATGAAGAGTAAGATTAGAATTAATAATAAATTTAAGCAGTTTACACCCTGAACTATGCTATTTTTGCACTTTACACCTCAAATATCAATTTTCGTACTTAACCACCTCTAATTTTTAATTTTTAGCATATTACCTTAGTGAACACTATTAATGACTCATATATCCTCATTATTTTGTTCACATTTTAAAAATACTCTTGTTGACACACAAATTAAGCTGTATATATAATCATACAAATCTAAATATACACACAAGACACTTATGTGTGTTTCATATTTTTATTGTAATATTGATACATAACTAATGGAATGTTTTATAATATTTTATTACCTGATGAAAAGATCTTGTCAGTATCGGTATAAACGGCCTTGATTATGGAGTTGAGTGTGAGCTAAATAATTAAAGGGAATTTAAGAAGTTATATAAAATAATTAGGATATATAAGCCAGTAAAAGTGTTTACTGGTGCAATGCATCAAAAATTAAACGTAGTAGGTGGTTAACTGCTAAATTAATACTTCAGGGTGCAAAGTACAAAATCATCATAGTTTACGAGTGCAAACTACAATTAACCCTGAATGAGATAGATAAGAGAGCAAATTAAGAGTTGTTGGGAGGTTGAGGGGTGGTAACTTCATTATTCCGCATGGAGTCTTATATTTTAAAAAAATTCCAAGGGAAAAGGAAACTCTTTTATAATATTATTGTTATTATACTAAAGCCTAAATTTTTGGACCTAATGCAAGATTTTAGCTGCCTTACACCTGGCCCAATCATGATCTTGTACATCCAAACATGTTGATAGATTTACGTTATTAATCTCATCTTCTTTTCCACACTTTATTTTTTGTGTCGATCCAATATTTACTGTGTTTGATAGACTACAAATACAATTTCTCAAAACATGTGGTATAATTTCTCTACAGAACTACAAAATTACAACAATTGGGTGAAATTAATTTGTTTTTGGAGAGCTTACCTATCTCAGATCCTTATATGCTAATATCACTTGGTATCTTTAAACTTTTAAAAATTTCACAAATCTCCCTTAATTTTTTTTTTTTTTTTTTCTAATATATCATTTGATTTTAAAATAATATTAAAGCAATTCAAATATGAGAAGAAGCTAAGTTAATTCTAAATTTTCCTTTTTTGACAGTTATATCTAATTGAGTATAAAAATTTACTTAATTAGATAGTTAGAAAAAAGGAATTATATACTAATCTAATTTGTTAACAAATAGAAATTTATCAATATAGTATTAAACTTTAATTCTATATTTTGATGTATTTGTAATGATTTGCATATTCAATTTTAATTTGGGATGATTTGAAGACAAATTTTGCATTCGAAAATTTTAAAACAAAATTATAATAAATCTTTTTCCATATGAATTTGGAGGATTATACTTTCGGGCTATTGTTAGTGAATTAACAAATAGAATATATAAATTACTTTAAATTGGAGTCAAATCTTTAAAATTATTAAATAATTTATTTACTTCGAAGTTAATGGATTAAACTATCTTTAAATTAATTTAAAATATAGTATTTTAAACTTGACTATTTATTTTGGGCATAACAAGCGAAGAATTTGAAAAAGAAAAAAAAAATCAAACTTGAAAAGAACTAAAAATTATTAATGAACAAACACATAAAATAATACATTTCATTATATGTCTTAAGTACGAAGGGTAAAATTGTCAAATAAATTGTTTAACAATTTTTTAATTTGGGCTGACATGTTACCTTAAATCAAAAGTTGGAAGACGGTTGTGAGATTTTAAAAAATTTAGGTGTACTAAATGATATTATCATAAACCTTAGGGGAGGTTTACAAAATTATCCCTAATAAATATTCACTAACTTGTGATAAATAACATTCATATAATATATATCAGCTCATCAAAATGTCATTCGAGTTGATCCGTCAATCCTAATCCCTTCCGATTCTTTCCAGGACTTTTTTGTTTTTTTTTCTTTTTCAATATTATTTTTGGAGGGAAAAGAAGGGACTTTGGTTCCTAAATTTTCTTTGTTTTACTAACTAGTAACCATTAACAAAAACTATGGTATTGACAAGCACCGGTAATTGGACTTTGTGAAATGGGCTGTGCAAAATTCAAATTCAACTCACAAATTTATTTTGATTTCAGGCCTTAATTGGGGTCGATCCAATCTCACAAATGTACTGTTCATACTCAACTCACAAAATTATTCAAGATTCAGGGTTTAATCGGGTTAGTATAAACTCACATTATTCAATAAAAATTTTTATAGATTATTTCTTAAAATTTTATTTTTTCTTTACACCCAGTCAACAGAATATGGAATAGCAAATACTAGTTATCCCAGTAAACAAATATTAACTATATCATTAATCCATAACATTACAACTAAATTTACTAATTAAGGATAGATAATTATTTTTAGTTAAGTTTACAGAATACTAGGATCATTAACCATTATTTATATAAAATCAAGAAGCATTATTAAATTTAGAATAAATTAGTATGTATATACACTAAACACATACATACTAGACTTGTAAACGAGTCGAATCCGGGTAAGATCTACCATATATAAACCCAAATCCGATTAAAACAACCGGATCCGGATTAGGATCCGAATCTCCGACGGGTCTACAAAAGTATATCCATACCCAGATGGATCCGGATCCGAATCTCCGACGGGTCTACAAAAGTATATCCATACCCAGATGGATCCGGATCTGAATCTCCGACGGGTCTACTAAAGTATATCCATACCCAGATCCGTCGAGTCTTGTTGGATCCGGATCCGGGTCCGGTCTTAATATTTTTTTATAACTTTTAAAATTATGTATAAAACTATTACAACTTATCAAATTTTTTCTTTTTCTTTTAACTATGCAAAAGTATTGAGATCATAATTTAATATTTATGCATGTATTCTACATTAAATATAAATTACACTGGCAATTTAAACAACATATATGTATATATACATATAAAATAACACAATATACAATAATTTTATTATATATTAAATATTCATTAATCAGATCCGGGTCTTAATCAGGTCAGAAAACCAAGATCCAGATCCGACTTATTTATTATAATAGCTAAACGGGTCCGGATCGGATCCGGATAATCAAAATTTCCTATAGATCCAAACCTAGATAAATGGGTCCAGATCGGGTCGGGTCCGAGTCTAGACCTGACCCATTGACAGGCCTAATACATACACCCACCAAAGAAATCCAGAAAAAAGAAAAACATAATAAAATAAAAACTTACAGAGATGAATAGTAGATCTTCAAGGCTTCAAAACTTTAAGCAACGAAATGAAAATTTTTATTTAATTACTAAACTTTACAAGAAAATTGAAAAGAACTATTACAAACGGGAGAGGAGAAAACTAAAGGAAAACTCTTCTGCAAAAACCTGCTACTCTATTGCATATGAGGCGATATTTATAGCCAATTTTACTAATATTGAGTATGTCATTGCAAACGTTATCCTTAAATTGACGTCGTCGCTTACACTAAAATAGATGTGTCGTTAAGATTTTGATTCAGTTATTTCTTCATCAAAGAATAATTTCTTTTTGATGAATTTTTTTGAATTTTTAGCTTCTAGGCTTCTTACCATTTTGGTTAATGCCTCTGCTTATTTTAGAAGAATATTAATATCAATGTCTCCTGAGGCATTGGGGTCTTGAGATTTATCATATTGTTCTTCATTTAATTGGAAAAAGGGATTAGAAATATTGATATTCTCTTTTCCTTTTGAAGATGATGCTGGAGCATATTGTAATCTATCCAAAATATGTTGTTGAACTAATGTTGTCCAATTTATAGGTTCTTCTGTTGGAGTTGCAATTTGTGATTTAAACATCTATTTGTTTTTTAATCATAGCAGTAATGTATTCTTCATCTGAATTTTTTATGAAGAAGTTTCCTGAATCACATCATTATTTTGAGAACATGCTCCAGTTAAAAGAGAATTTTGTATATTGTAAATAAAGGATTTTTTCTACAAGAAGATACTCCTAAACTTTTAAAATTGATTCTGTTTGACATTTTATCCACCATTTATTTTCAAAAATCCTCCGAATATGCGAAAGTCCTGTATGTGAATAAATGCCTGTTTGAAATTTCTAATAAAAAAACCAAGGGATATTGAATTATATCATAAAATGAGACAATATTTTTTTTGTAGAAAAGTCATTTGAAGGATATTCTTCTATTGAAGGAAATTTCTCTGCATATACATCTAGATATTTTTATATTATATGCATCATGAATATATTTAGGAGGAAAATCTTCAGGAATTCCAAAGTTTGAAACTATTGCCAACTTGGAAGTTCCTGCTTATGTTAAAAAATAGATGGATTTAAACGATCCACCAAGTATGCTTAAAATCCTTATTTTGATAATATAAAGTACTAAAAAAAGATGTTATCATATCATAATTATCAAATCTATAATCTTGGTTATTGAAAGTTGAGGTGAATTTTAAGGGAGATGATGGGATACCCCATTCTTGAACTGTAGGTACATGTTTAGATAAAAAATTTTTGAAAATTTTGTCTCATGGCTTTGTTCTGTAGGAAACCAGCCAATGGTGTTTTTTGGGTCATGATCTACAACATGTGTAATATTGTGATGTGCAAGTTTATTGAAATTAAGAAAGCTTGCATAGATGTGTTTGGATTTTTTTGGATATCCTGTAGCTGGAAAATAAGTTTGAAAGAAATTAGGACAGTATTTTTTGGAGATGTGATAATTTACTTGTTTCAATATACATGACATGTATTTGTTTTCCATTAGTATTAAATAACTCTTAAAGGGGAAGAAAAAGAAGAGTTTGAGATATGGCTTAGAACTGTCATGTTTGAATTTGAAGGAGATAATTAAATTGATGGAGATGATTGGCTGTTTAATATATTCTTGTAGGTAAAAGAATGTGAAATATATCCTGTCAATGGAGGATAGTCTCTAGAAATAGTTATTTGCCCATAACCTATTCGTCTAATTTGTCCAAGAGGACTCTTCTTTCTTCATCTCTGCCTTGTGGGGATCTATTAGATATCCTTGCCTCCTCTTGGAGAAATATTCATATTACTCTGTGAGAAATTCATGGGTTAGAAAATCAGGGAAAGAATTATTCTCTCCTTTAATATAATCAATATTAAAATAAAAAATAGATAAAATAGATTGCCATCTAGCAAATAATTGTTTTAAAGTAATATTTTTAACATCTTTTTTTCAAGATATACTTGGCTGGGGAACAATCTATTCTAACTAGAAATTGCAAATTTAACAAATTATTCTAAAATTTGGTAATACAAAGAGCTATACTAACAATTTCTTTCTTAATTGTAGCATATTTTTCTTGTGCAGTATTCTAAATATTTGATGTAAATTTGGCTAATTCTTCTTTATTATTATAGGGATTTTTCTGTGTAAGAATTCTACCATAACCAATAACAGAAACATTAGTTTCAACAATTCTATACCATGTATAATTTGCTAAATTTAAAATGGGCAACCTATTAACTTTTAATTTTATCCTTTAACAGCAACTGTATGACCTTTCTGACCAAGGAGGAGGATTCTTCCAAACTTTTTGATATAAAATCTTACAATCCTGTGCTAAATTTTTATAATATTCTCCAACGTAATTAAACTACCTAAAAATCGTTGTAATTGATTTTTATCTTTAATTTCATTCGGAAATTTATCAACAAATTCTATAGATTTCACAATACGTGTGATATATCTTTTATCCAAATTATATCCAAGAAATCTAACCTGTAGTTGAAAACTTTAATTTTGCTTTGTTGATACAACAATGCTATTATGAACAGCAACATTTAAAAAGATATTAAAATGTTTAAAATATTGATCGATAGACTCAAAAAAGATAAGTATATCATCAATATAAACAATAATAATAGGATATGAAGAAAATATATCATTCATAGTATTATGGAATTTAGATGATGCATTTTTCAGATCAAATGGCATAACATTCCATTCATAATGTTCAAAAGGTATAGTAAAAGCAGCTTTATATCTATCTTGTTCAGCAATTTGAATTGATACAATATGTCAAAATCCTGGTTTTAAATCAAATTTTGAATATATTTTTAAATGTATTATTTTATTTAACAAATCTTTTTTATTTGGAATGGAATATCTAATCCATGAAAAATTTTATTTAGAGGTTTATAATTGATAAATAATCTAGGAGTTCCTCTTTCAATTTCTAAATTTTTATTGGCATAGAAAGCAGAAGAATTCCAAGGAGAGTAAGATTTTCTTATTATATTTTTAACTAGTAAATTATCAATTTCTTTGTTTTACAAAATTCAATCATTTCCTTATTCATCTGGGATAGTCTAGCTTTTGTAAGAATTTTCCTTTCATTGAAATCTTTTTCATAAGGAAGATGAACTATATATTTTTTGTAAGTCAAAAAGTAGTAGGTAAATCAATACAAACTTTTGATAATATATTTGCATGCATATGCTGAATTTTTTGTTAAATATGAAAATCATTTAATTGTTCCTCTATTCTCTAAGTGTAAATTTCTTTTTGTAAAAAATTAATTTTTTGGTTTGTTTTTAATCTAATATTTTCATGGATAGGACAAATATAATAAGTATTTAATTCATGTGATTGTTATTGAGTAACAAATTCAAAAGTCAAATCTTTAGAAGTTTTTTAAAAAATTCAGAAGGAATTAATCATTCACACATGGTGTCAATATCTGCTTTAGAATCAATCATATCAATAAAAGAAAATACATATGTTATGTTAATTACTAAAGTTACTTGTATAAAATATTTTTGTGCAAAACAAACAGAAGAAACTTGTAAAAATTTGTTATCTTCAAAATCTGACTTTTCTTTTTGTTTAGATGATTTAGATTCTTCATGACATTTAACGTCAGGTTTTCAAAATTTTTTACACATCTAAAGTATAAGAGACAATAAATATTTTCCATTAGAGCCATTCTTTGATTTAAATTTTGTTGTTCTTCTTTAAGCTGATTTATTTCTCTTTTTAAAATAGTTATAGAGTTTATTGAAGGAATTTGATTCACATTTTCTAAAACATCATTTAAAGTAAAATTAGTAAATAATTATTGTAAATCATTTAATTTATCCTTAATAGGGAAAGGTAAAAAAGAATTTTTTTTTCCTGGCTGTGGGCATTATTAATTTTTTCATTTTCAAAATTTTTTTTATATTGAACTAATTCCTTTGATGATCATCCTGAAGTTTATTTATAAGATCAAAGAAAAGATTTTGGCTATCGGTTAAAGTGAAAATTTGAAAATTATTTGTTTCTAAAATAGAAGGAAAATAATCACCTAGAGAGCAAGAACAATCACTATTTATATTAGAACTTCATTCTCTAAAGAAGAAGTATACTCAACCAAATCTTCAAACTCATCACAATTATCAGTATCGATTACAAAAATAATTAAATCTTCTTTTTCTTTATCATCTACAGATAATTTATTAATTTTTTCTAATAAATTTGTGATGTTTTTAGATTTACGTTGATTAGCATAATGATCCTTTTTTCATACTTTCTACAAGTTATGTTCTGTTATAAATTCTATCAAGATGGATGTCCATTCGTTCCTTCTCAAATACATCGATTAATGTGACATTCATCCTTTTAGTTATATTGAATTATGTGAAGGTTTATTGATCTACGTGATTCATGTATCATATTAAGTGTTTATTCATGAATTCCCAATTTTGTAACTCTATAAATAAGGGACTTTGGTACCTCATGTGTAAGGCTAATGAAAGTTGATAATATAGAACATTAGAGAATTTCCTACTATTTTTTTGTCTACTTTTTCTTTGTTTACATTTAATATATTTCCTACTTTAGTTAGTTATGTAGTCAAGTTTAATAATCTTGACTTAATTTTATGATACGTAATCAGCATGAGACTCTGACCAATTCAAGTATAATTTTAAATCAACACAATGACGGTACGTAGAACTTTCAACATGACAAAAATACGTAGAATTTTAAATTATCATAGCCAAGGTATGATTTAAAGATATTGGATATTCTCTATTACGATCTTTTGTTTTCATACTTTTAATTGTATCAACATAATATTATTAGAATCTCAATTTTATTTTGACTAATTTGAATCATGTCAAATTATACTAAACTTGAATTTACGACCCTTGGCATAATGGGCAAGAACTATCTATGTTCGATTTTGGATGTTAAAATCCATTTGGATTCCATGAGTCCTGAAGACAATCAAAAAAGGGAAAATAATATATCTAAGCAAGGTCAAACAAAATTTATGATTTTCATCATTATATCTGTGAAGGATTCAAAATTTTCCTATTTAAAAGATCTAGCAGATCCATGGAGAAATTATACATATCATTGATAAGTACATGTTAGAAAAAATATTCTCTACTTTTCTTGTCTCAAATATGCTCTTGAAAAAGTAATAACGACCAAGAGTTTTAATAAATATTTTAGCTTTCATGTCTTCTTAGGATTGAATAAAATAATGAGATATTACTAAAATGAATCTCATCCAACTGATTATGCTCCATTCCCCATAGTGAATGCGACAAAATTTAAATAAAACTTTTGAACGTAGAGATGGTAGTCAATGTACTAATAAATAACTTTTCTGATTGTATAGCACTACATCTCATTACAAGAAGTGCCAAAATAGTGAAGAGATAAAAAAGAAAGATAACAATAGGTAGAATAGAAAGATGTGAAAAACGAATGTTATCTTTGTGATATGAATAACCACTGATCGCCTATATGCCAAAACACTTTCTTAAATTATATTCAGCATCAAGAGAAAGTCCTAAAAATAAGTTTTCTCCATAATGATCTTGACCATGGTCATTGTGCTATTGGTTTCTTCTGTGAAGGACGTATTGACCGTTTGTTGATGATGAAAAGATCTAAGAAAGAAAATGTCTGGAAATTTTATTTAGCTTATCTTCATTATAGTTTTAAAATTCTATATTTCTTATTCTTTTCGATTAATTTGTTATCATATATTACTTTGTTATTATTTTTATTTTGTTTAATGAGAAATGTATGGATATACATTTAAATGTATCCGAGATGTGAAGATATATGCCTCTGACAGTGCAACAACACTTTTGACACACACACACACACACACACATATATATATATAATATTGAAAACTACGAAATATTTTTCTCATTAGGTAATACTAAACTAATTGAAGATTTTGGAAGAGCCACCATATTATTACCTAAAGGAATAAATTCATTATAATGAAACAATATTTTCTACAAGGTCTCAAAGAAATTTATAAATTAAGCTTCAAAGATATCCGTTGAACAGGATATTATTTTAAGACTATAAATGAGAAAATTATTAAGTATCTATATAATATTAGGAGAGAAATATGTTATGAAGAATTTGCATGTCTTTCTTTTTGCTTTGTACTATACATATATTAGTACAATTGAAACACATGATACAGTAAACCTGAAATTTACTGATTCAAATACTTTAATTGTTTGGCAATAACTGGTTAGACCATCCGAGCCAATTATGATGCTAAAAAATTATTGAGAATTTACATAGACATCCATTGGAGAATCAGAATATTCTTCATTTCAATAAATTCTCTTCTTTATGGTGCTGCTTGTTCTGAAGGAAAATTAATTATTAAACTATCACCAGTTAAAATAAGGATTGAATCCCCTGCATTTCTGGAATAAAATAAGGGTGAGATATGTTGGCCCACTCACCCTTCATGTCTACCATTTGGGTATTTTATGATTTTGATAGATACATCTACTAGATGGTTACATATATACTTGTTATCGACTTGCAACCTGGAATTTGTGAGATTGCTACCTCAAATAATTAGATTGATTAAGAGCACAATTTTCAGATTATGCAATCAAGAAAATTTGTCTTGATAATGCTAGTGAATTTATATTTCAGACATCTATATGTCAATTGATATAACTATTGAGTATCTTGAATCACATGTTCATACCTTAAATGGTCTAGTAGAATTGTTAATTATTAAAAAGTCTCCAATTAATAGTTAGACTATTGCTTATGAGAACAAAATTGTCTATTTATATGTAAAGACATGCTCTGCAGCACACTTATACGCATCAAACCAATAAAATAAATGCTATTTTAAATTCTTCTCCATTATAATTGGCATATGGTTAGGAAATTAATTTTCCCATCTAAAGATTTTCGATTGTGCTATATATATTTTAATTGCTTTACCATAATGCACAAATTTGGGACATAAAAGAAATTTTTGAATACACACACACACGCACACATATATATATGCCTAACATATATACAAGAAAGAAGTGGAGTTACTGTAGCATGGGTTCTTGCCGCCATGTGGCATTTTTGGTTTGATGTGGATCTGACGTGTAAGAAGCCTTGAATGCTGAAGTTTTGATTGTGTGATTTGGTGTAGGAAAAAAATGCTAAGCTTTGTTGTTTTGGGGTAAAAATATAATAAAATCCTTCCACACCCAAAGAGTGACTAAGTATGAAGTGGTATTTTAGTAAACTTACAGAAATATTATACCTAGAATCACTAATAATGTCCTGTGTTAAAAGCTCATTTTTTACTTAATATAAATTGAACCTATAATCTATATATTAGGGTAGATAACAATTTTGATTAGAGTAAATCTCTCTCCCAAAAACTGGACTGTTAGATTGGGATTTACTCTAATCAAAATTGATATCAGCCATTGGTATATACTTACCATTAAGCAAATCAAAATTTAATGCCTCTTTTCTCTTCTCTCTCTTCTTTCCCTTTTCAACCTAATCCTTACCTTCTTTTTTTTTTTTTCCAAATTTTAAACCTCTTGGATTTTAGCAGAAAATCGGGGAAAGTTGGTATAGCTTGCCAGTCCATTCATTCTCTCGCTTCTCTCTCACTTCCATATTCTCGCTCTCTCTCTCCCTCTTTTCAACAAAAAATTTGGATAGTAAATGATATATCCAGTTTTTTAGGGATTTTCTCTAAATAATCACAAGGAGCAATATTTTTCCTTACCTATCCAAACCATGCCAAAGAACAAAAAATTCCACTTAACAAACACAATCTTTCTTAAGGTATCTTCTATTCTCAATTTCTTTTTATCTCTCATCTAAAAATCTTTCTTTATGTTTTTATTGCCATTTTTTTGCATGTCTCAATCAGGAAAGCAAAAATTCCCCAATTTCACATGATAACTCTAGTAAACTAGAGTTATTTTCCTCTAAATTGTGATATTTTGATAGTTTAAATCCCGAACATTAGGTAATTAATTGAAAGTTTAAGTGAATTTCTTTCATATGTGTTTATATTTTTGTTCTTATTATATACGATAAGTTTTATTAAATTTTTAGCTTAATTAATTGCTTAATTGCGTTAATACTATGCAAGTTAAAAATTAGAGGTTTGAAGTTGGGATAGACAAAGCTCAGAGGATCGAATTGCAATTATCAAAGAATAGAAGGATTGCTTGGAGGAAAGTCTAGATCGCGACATGGAATTCTCCATATCATGATCTGGACTTCGAAAAATTACTTAAATGTTTAGTGAGTCGAGATCGCGATCTTGACTTATCCATATCGCGATCTCGACTTGTTGGTGGTTAAGTGTGAGGGCAATTTTGTAATCTTTTAGCAAACAATTCCTGATTTTTGCCTTGTAGAGGAATGTTATACTATTTAAGCTACTTTTAAAAATTGTAATAAAGAGGTAGGAGTAGCATTAGAAAGTTGTTAGAATAGATTAGGATAGCTTGAACCTCAAGTCTTTGCTTGCAATGTAGGTTTTCATAGAAAAATTAGGGTTCTTGCTCATTTCTTGCTTTGTAGTTAAAAATCCTTAATTCCTTGCATTAATTTCTAGATAATTTTTGTGGGTTTCTTTATTTTTATCAAAAATCCAAAAATATTTAGATTTCAATTCTACTTGTTCCAATTTCTAGGGTAAAAATGGGTGCTTTTAGTCTTCAAGGTTCTTAATTGTACTCTTTTTTAATTGGGTAACATGCTTGCTTTTAATTATGGCCTTATTTAGGTGAATCTAGGGTAGAATTAAGTGCTTTTAGTTAATTGTTTTTGTTAGAATTTAGTAGCTAGTCTCTTAATTTCGTAATTGCTTAGTTTGCATTATTTGTTTTAGTAGATAAACTAGATTAATGTGGTCTTAGTTTACTTGAGTTTAAATATGAATTTGATTAGTGTAGTTTCATCTCTCACTCATTGATTCCTACTTAACTATACAAATACCCGTATATCTCAGTGCTTTCCTTCCAACAATCTTTGTGGGAATCATCCCTACTCCTCTTTCAACTAGTTGACAACCGTATACTTGCGGGATGCCACCTAGTTAGTGGTAGGAGATAGGTGTTTTCTAAGTATTTTGAACTAGGTGTTGTAAAGAGCATCAAGTTTTTGGCGCCCCGGGGATTGGTTTTTGGCAATATCAAGTGCTATACGGGTCGTGTAGATTGAGCATTTAGTTTAACTTAGTTGCCAATTTTGTTATTTTTATGTTTGTTGGTTGTTTTGTGGAATTAACTCGGTACTTCAATTAATTAGTTGTTTTGTTTTTGGTTGTAGTGCATGGTAAGAGGTGATCAAGGTCCATTCATTTGCTTGGATAAGGAAAAGGAAAGAGAGCCAAGGAAAATCCAGAAATTGAGAAGGGTATCAACAAGAGCAAGAAAGGATAGAAATGGCAAATGCTAATGCTCATCAAAGGAATTTGAATATGAAAAACGAAGAAGAAGAGATTGTTGGAAATAATGGGATAGGTGGCTATGGGAATGGAAATGGCATGAATGGGAATGGAAGGCCATTAAGGGAATATGTCTTGCCGAATTTTGATTGAGCAAACTCTAGCATTGCATGGATGCCCGTGCAAGCTAATAACTTTGAAATTAAGCCCGCCTTAATCCCAAATGCTCCAAGCTCATGCCATGTTCGGGGGTGTCCCATTGAAGATCCCTATACATACCTCATGAATTTTGAAGAAGTTTTGGACACGTTCAAGTTTAATGGAACGCATCCGGATTGTGTACGAATGAGGGTGTTTCCGTTCTCTCTTCGGAGTAGGGCAAAGTCATGGTTACAATCCCACGCTCAAGGAACATTTACTACTTGGAATCAACTTGCTCAAGAGTTCTTGGGAAAGCACTTTCCACCCGCAAGAATCACTGCCAAATTGAGAAATGAAATCACCTCATTTAAGCAAGACGTTGGTGAAGCTTAGGAGAATCTTGGGAGCGGTTCAAGGAGTTGCTAAGGAAATGTTCTCATCACACGATTCCTTCGTGGCTTCAAATCCAAACTTTCTATAATGGTTTGACTCAAGAGACCAAATCCATAGTGGATGCTTCTGCCAATGGGTCCACCTCATACAAGACTCCGGAAGAAGCTCAATAGTTGCATAAGATAGCATACAATCACTATTATCATAGACCGATGACCTTACCGGTGACTCAACACCAAGCTAATCAAGCCAATGCTAATAGTGGAGTGTTGAATTTGAACATGCAAGATACTCTTTTGGCACAACAAAGTATGCTCATGAGTGTGATGAATAACGTTGCAAAAGCGTTGGAGAATTTGGGGAAACCAAGTAGTGTAAATGCCATGTCTTCTTCTCCAACCCAACCAAGCATGGTTTGTGATTTTTGTGGAGGCGATCATGCAAATAGACAATGTGAGATGCCTTATGGGTCAAATGAACAACTCAATTATGTGTCTAATAAATTATCATTTCCAAGGAACCCATCTGGAGTTTATGGAAACACATATAATCCTTCTTGGAAGAACCATCCTAATTTTTCATGGAGTAACTCCAACAACAAATCCAATCCCCCTTACCAACCAAATCCCCTACCTCAAATGTCCAACACACTCAAACCTCAAATTCCTCACCTAGACCTTATTATCTGCCACATCAAAGAGATTTCCAACCCAACTCATATCAATCTTTTCCTAATCCTTCATTTCAAAACCAACAACCAAGGCCTCAATTTCAATATGCAAACTTTCCCCAACCTATGTATCATGAGCAATATGTTCCAAGAGAGTGTGGGAAAAGATGATTGGAAAAGAGAAGCCAAGTTCTTGAGAAGAGAGTTGGATAGGAAAAATGAGGAACACAAGAGGGATTATGAGAACTTGAAGGCATACAAGAAATTTGGAGATTGGAGATTTCTCAATTGGGCCAATTGGTGAGGTTGAATAATGAGAGACCTTTAGGGCTTCTTCCAAGTGATACCATTCCAAACTCCAAGGAGAATTGCAAGGCCATCACCCTTAAGAGTGGTAAGAGTTGGAAGAAAAGATTGGGAAAAATTTGTTGAAAAGTAGAGAAAAATAAGGAGTTGAGGATGGAGAGAAAGAAAAAGGAGAGTCTTCAAATGGGCAAGACAAAATAATGAATGAATCTATTAAGCCCAACTCACCAAGCAATGAAGGCAAGGATCCGAAGCATCATGAGCCGAAACATGTTAATGTGCCCTTTCCTCAAAGGCTAAATGATGAAGAAAAAGAAAAAAATTTCAAGAAGTTTCTTGAAATTTTCAAAAAGCTTGAAATCAACATTCTATCATGGAGGCACTTGAGAACATGCCCATCTATGCTAAATTCATGAAACAAGTCCTTACTTCAAAAAGGAAATTGCATGGAGATGAAATCTTATGCTTAATGGAGAATTGTATGTGCACTTCTTACAAAAAGATTGGCACCAGAGCTCAAGGACCCCAATTCATTTTCTATACCTTGTGAGATTGGGGGTTTACAACTTGGGAGAGCATTTTGTGATTTGGAAGTTTCGATAAATCTCATGCCTATTACGGTATTCAAGGAGTTAAATAGAGGACAATTGAAACCAACAAGTATCTCATTGCAACTTGCGGATCAGAGTGTTTCCAAAAGGGATCATTGAAGATGTGATTCTGAAAATTGACAAACTCTACCTTCTGGCCGATGTCATTGTGCTTGAAATGGAAAAGGATGAAGAGATACCAATCATTCTTGGGAGACCTTTCCGTGCTACCGGCCGTGCACTTATTGATGTTCAAGAAGGGAATTTGAAATTCCGAATAAATGATGAAATTGTTACATTTAATGTTTTTAGTTCATTAAAGCTTTCTTCAATTTTTGAAGATGTCATCAATATAAATGTGGTAGATGACTTAATTGATGATTCTTATAGGAATGGAATGGAGAATTTCTCAATGGAGGAAGAGGTCTTGGAGTCAAATGTTCTAAATCAAGATGATGAAGAAGGGATGAGGAATGTGAATCATTTGGATGATGAGACCTTATTGCAAAAGGAGGATGAGGAGAATCAAGAAAAAGGTAAAAGGAGGGGGGGTTTCCGACCAACGACCCCCCAAGTTGGAACTTAAACCTATTCCTACTCATCTAATGTATGCATATCTTAGTAAAAATGAGACATACCCAGTAATTATGAATGCATCTTTGACAAGTGAGCAACTTGATAGATTGATTGTGCTGCTTAAAATGCATAAAGATGCCATTGCTTCGTCCATTGATGATATTAATGGAATTAGCCCTTCCATATGCATGCATAAAATTTTGTTGAATGATGAAATAAACTGGTAAGGCAACCTCAAAGAAGATTGAATCCTACTTTAAAAAAGGTTGTGAGGAAGGAGGTTCTCAATCTTTTGAAAGCCGATATTATTTACCCTATTAGCGATAAACAAGTGGGTTAATCCCACTCAAGTCGTTCCAAAGAAGGGTGGTATTATTGTAATCATAAGTGAAACCAATGAGCTCCTCCCCTCTAGATTGGTTACGGGTTGGCGAATGTGCATTGATTTTCGAAAGTTGAATGAAGCCACCCGAAAGGATCATTTTGCTTTACCTTTTATTGATCAAATGCTTGAAGAGGATTTTAGAGAAAACGGTGAATAAGGTTAGGAAGGATTGGGCACTTAAGTTAGATGACACATTGTGGGCCAATCGAACGACATTTAAAACCCCATAGGCTTGTCCCCATATCATATTGTGTATGAAAAAGCATGTCACTTGCCGGTGAAACCTGAGCATAGAGCATATTGGGCAATAAAGAACTTGAATTTTGATTTGAATAAAGCATATGAAAAGATGATGCTTGAATTGAATGAGTTGGATGAATTCCAGAGGCAAGCATTTGAAAATTCTTTGATCTATAAGGAGAAAACTACGGCATGGCATGACAAATCTAAGCAGCTCATCCTAAGGAAGGAATTTAAAGTTGGTGATTTGGTGTTACTTTACAATTCACGGCTCAAGTTATTCCCGGGAAAACACAAGTCAAGGTGGAGTGGCCCCTTTGAAGTGGTTCAAACTTTTTCTCATGGAGCAGTCGAAATAAAAGGGAAAGAGAGAACTTTCAAGGTTAATGGTCATCAGCTCAAACCTTACCTTGGAGGAATCATTGAAAGCGGACGAGAGATCGTCCAACTTGTGCAAGAATGATGCCGTTCCATAGTCAAGCTAGTGACTATAAAAGAGTGATTCTTGGGAGGCAACCCAAGTCTTTGATTTAATTATTATTGTGTTCTTTTTGGTGAGATTTTTCATTAGTTTTATTTTGGGTAAGTTAGTTTCAATTACGTTAGAATTTTAGTTAAAAATCTAAGTTTTATTTAGTTGAATAAATGGTGTTAAGGAATGAGTGAAATTGTCATCCTAACTTAATAATTTTGTGTTTGTAGGTTGTCCTTGCAATGCAAACATGGAGAAAAGTGATGAAGAATTGAGCAATTTTGGCAAAGTGTAAAAATTACACTTTGCAGAAATTGAGTTCGATATTGCGATCTCAAACTCAAACTTCTGGAGAGCATTTTCATCATTGGGTTCGATATCGCGATCTTGAATTTCGGTATTGCGATATCAAACCCAAGCTTCTGCGAAGGCAAATTTTGCACCGAGTCGAGGTAGCGATAAATTGAGATTGCTATCTCAAACTCAAATGTGTATCTGGAGAGCATTTTCATCAATCTTGGGTTCGATATCGCGATCTTGAATTTCGGTATTGTGATATCAAACCCAAACTTCTGCGAAGGCAAATTTTGCACCGAGTCGAGGTCGAGATCTCAACTCTTTCGAGATCGCGATACCAGATTCGAGATCGCGATCTCGACATCAGGGCAGATTAAGCCTGTCTCGAAGAGTAGAATAGATGTTTACACATAAGATGTGTATTTTCTTCTTCTTTTCTCCCAAACTTTTCACTTCAACTTCTTCTCAACCTAAACAGTATCCTCTCCCCCAATTCCTCAAATTCCTCCATAATCTTCACTCCAAATCATTCCAACCCACCTAATCACCACTAATATCATCTCATTTATCTCTAGGATCCTCAAAGGAAGCATCCTTTGGAAGATTTTTGGGAGAAAGTGGAACAACAAGAAGGGTTGACATATAAGACCTTTTGGGAATTTTTCTATCCTTTTTTTTTTTTTTTTTCTGGTGATATCTTTCTTTAACCTTGTAGTTCCAATTGCAAATTCCTTGAAGATAGTTGTTGAGTTTTTGTTGATGAATGTGTGGTGGAATTGTTGTTAGCCAATTTGTGATTTTTGGGCAAAATTTTGTGCGAATTTCTTGAAGAAAAAAAAATTTGATGTTTAATTGTTCAATATTTTGAATTATTGGCTTGGTAATTGAATTGGTTTGAATTGTGTTGAGGAATCTTGAAAGTTTGTTGGAAATTTGGTGAATTGATTGTGTTGGCTGTGATTCTTGGAATTATTGGGAATTGTTTGCAATTGTGATTGCATTTGTGGATGATGAACAGTTTTATTTGATTTTCATGACTTAGCACCTTCGCTTTTGATTACTTTTGCTTTATTTTATTTTCAGTCTTTTGGATTTGGAATATTTTAGTTTTCCATTTTAGTAGATTGGCTAATGGCCTTAAGCTAACGCCAAGTAGATAATTATTTTGATGCTTCATGGATTGAATCTTTGTGGGAATTTCTTGTTAGATACTTGGTGTAGCTTTGGTCATGATTATTGCCAAATAAGAGTAGCATGGCTAAGGGCCCTAAGCTGATGCCATTTTTGCATTTGTTGATGGATTGAATTGGATATTGATTTTTATAGGGCTCAATTGATGAGATGAATGGCATGGTTTGATACTCTTGGCATTTCTACTCAATTTTAAATTTTAGTATGATATTGTGTCATAGTTTCAGTAGTTTTTGTTATTTTTAGATATGTCATTATGTTGGATTTTGGGTGAGCAGTAGGATGAGTTGTACTCATCCTTTTGAATAAATGAAAAGTTTGGGGATGTTTATTTTTTGTTTTGGGATCGGTTGTTTTGTGTAAGTTGATGTCACTTGATGCATAATGGATGAAATATTGATCAATTGGGTACTCAATGATGATGAATTTTGACACTCAATACTTTATGATTGAAATACTTGATTGAGTTATTCCACGGATTTTTGTGTGACTGAGTAGTTCGTTTGCAACATAAAAATGTCAAAAACTTGGCATTACTATTTTTCAAAAAGAAGTGTTGAAAATTTGGAAAAATTTGTTTGAAATGTTGTTTCTAATCAAATCACTTATATTATTTGGTTAGATGATCTATCTTTTGGAAAGAAATGAGTTAAATGAAATAGAAGAAATTTTAGGACATTTTATGTGTTGCATAGGGATTGTTCTTCTAACTTGTGAATAATTGATATTCGAGATTAATTTTAGTTACATTTCACTCATTTTCCTTGGTTTAGGACCGTTTCAAGAAAAAAAAGTTTTAGCCCAGAATGAGGCGAGTACGGGATTCCGACATGTACCCATATTGTTTCCCTGAAATAAGCCATTAGAGTAGTAATAAGACGAGTACGAGATTCCGACGTGTACCCATGTTGTTTCTCCGAATTAAGCCATTTGGAATTGCGTTTTAGTATACCAATAAGTTAAGGAGTAAATGTTTGTAATACTTATCATTGAGCTCATATTACTTATTCCTTGTTAGAGGTCTACTCCCGAAATGTGTGACATTTGCATTTAAGTTTATTCCTAAATGAACTTCCATTTTCATAATGCCTAGTCGAGATAATTGACTAACTTCATAATATTTGTTATTTGAGAAGCAATGATATTTTAAATGAATAAAACTAAAACCTTGGTAACTCTTTTTTAGAATAGTAATTCTTAGTGATGTGAAATCTTGTGTAGTGAATGAACGTATGCTTCTTTGTAGAACAAAATTACAATTTTGGACTGACTCACGTAAATACTTCACATATCATATAGTATTGAACAGATATTTCTTGAGAGATTTCTTAATTGTTCTAAATACATCCACGAATCATTCGTCAATTTTGGTGGTGTTTATGTGTTAGTAGGTTTCCTATAATTTTTGTTTTGCTCGGGACTAGCGAAACACTAAGTTTGGGGGTGTGATAACTCTAGTAAACTAGAGTTATTTTCCTCTAAATTGTGGCATTTTGACAACTTAAATCCCGAACTTTAGGTAGTTAATTGAAAGTTTAAGTTAATTTCTTTCATATGTGTTTATATTTTTGTTCTTATTAAATATGATAAGTTTTTATTAAATTTTTAGCTTAATTAATTGCTTAATTGCGTTAATAATATGCAGGTTAAAATTCAGAGATTTGAAGCTAGGATGGACAAAGCCTAGAGGACCGAGTTGCAATTATCAAAGACTAGAAGGATTGCTGGGAGGAGAGTCCTAATCTCGATCTGGACTTGGGAAAATCACTTAAATGTTTTGCGAGTCGATATCTCGATCTCGACTCATCCATATAGGCGCGATCTCCACTCGCTAGTGGTTAAGTGTGAGGGTAATTTTGTAATCTTTCAACAAACAATTCCTGATTTTTGCCTTGTGTAATGTTATACTATTTAAGCTACTTTTAAAAATTGTAATAAAGAAGTAGGAGTAGAATTAGGAAGTTTTTATGATATATAAGGATAGCTTGAACCTCAAGTCTTTTCTTTAATGAAAATTTCTCTTTAATTGTCTTTGAGATCTAGTTTTCATTTCTTCACAAGTTTAAATTTTGATTAGATAATTGTAGTGGGTTTATCATTAGCTTCAAGTAGATATAATTTTTATTTTCTTTCTAGTTTAATTTAGTAGAAATCTCTTTGCTTTCAATCTAGGTTTTCATAGAAAAATTAGGGTTCTTGCTTATTTCTTGCTTTCTAGTTAAAAATCCTTAATTCCTTGCATTAATATCTAGTTAATTTTTAGTGGGCTTTATTTATTTTCATTAAAAATCGAAAAATATTTATATTTCAATTCTTGCTTGTTCCAATTTTTAGGGTAAAAATGGTTGCTTTTAGTCTTCAAGGTTCTTAATTTTAGTCTTTTTAACATGCTTGCTTTTAATTTTGGCCTTATTTAGGTCGATCTAGGGTAGAATTAAGTGCTTTTAGTTAATTATTTTTGTTAGAATTTAGTAGCTAGTCTCTTAATTTCGTAATTGCTTAGTTTGCATTATTTGTTTTAGTAGATAAACTAGCTTAATTTGGTCTTGTTTACTTGAGTTTAAATATGAATTTGATTGGCATAGTTTCATCTCTCACTCATTGATTCCTGCTTAACTATACAAACATCAGCATATCTAGGTATTTTCCTTCCAACAATCCTTGTGGGAACCATCCCCATTCCCCTTCCTACTAGTTGACAACCGTATACTTATGGAATGCCACCTAATTAGTGGTAGGAGATAGGTATTTTCTAAGTATTTTTAACTAGGTGTTGTAAAGAGCATCATCACACAGTATAAATTTTTTATTTTTGTTATTTGCATAGATATGAACTATTTTTACTTTAATGTTATAAAGATTGGATTTTTATGTTGGGTTCTTTTCTATTTGTTGTAAATAGGGGCCAAACAATCTAGAGATGGTTTTTGATGCAAAAGTATTGATGGTATTTGAAAAAATTTGAGTTTGTAGGTGATGATACATATGCCTTTTTGTCTCCTTTACAAATAGGTAGTTTTCTTATTTCTTTTTTCTTTTTCCCCACTTTCCTCTAATCTTGCTTTCAAACCTACCACATAATTTGTAAAATCACAATCGAGACTCTCCAATAATTCAACCGGTATAAAAAAAAAAACTTTTATCTCATTTAGAAACCCTATATTTTCTTCACATATTTCATGAAAGTGCTTGATTTTGAGTGGAAAGTCTAAATTTTGAGATAGGATCAGAATTTTTTATATTTTTTATTTGCAGTAAAATAATGGGAATGGGAGTCACCAAGGGAGAAGGATGCATGCGAGCTTTTCGACTACTAAGAAGATGACATAAGAAGCCCCTGAAACTGTCTTCATTAAAGACAACAAACATTCCTCCAAAAAGTTTGTTCCCTTACCCCATATCTCTCTTCTCAGACCAAATTTTTGTTGTTTTATTTGTATCTAAATTTACTTTTCACTGTGCAGTTGTGGATGTGTGTATTTTCCAATGTTATTATTTAATTTGAATTTTGTTGTGTTTTTGTGTTTGATTTCTCATATATATTGCATTTTTATGCCAAGATCATGTAGAAAACGGTTTTAGTTTGTGTCATAAATCAGTAAGTATAAACACATATACTTTTTGTTGAGTTCATAGTGCTGCTAGACAAGACTTTATAATTCTTACATTCTACTTGAAATAATTATCCCGGTTGGCTATGCTTCCAAAGGAAATAAAAAAGAAGCCATGGAATTAGAAGGAAAGCAGTAGAGCATTAGGGCCAGAGGAAGTTATTCTTCTCTGCATAAATTTCATTATTAATAGTTTTTCTTTGTTCGCATGGTTAGCTTATAATAAAAACATAAACCAAAGTGTTTTTTTTTTTTTTTACTCCAATACCTATCCTTCGTTGGTAAAATGTTTATCTTATTGTCAAAATAGTCTCTAAATAAGCAGACACGAAAGGGTGGTAGGTGATAACTTCATAGACCAAAGTTGATTAATGGTAGTTTTAGCTGATGATTTATTGACTCGATACCGGATGCCATTGAACCATGTAATTTGTGTACAAAAAATGAGCACATATGTTCCATTCACATAAAATGGTACTAAGATTATTTCCTTTCCACCTTAGCCCATTTTACTTCATTAAAATAATCATAATGAATGTTTTATGGTTGTTTTGTCTATTTGCAAGTTTTGTAGGTGTCACTTTACTTTTGTTTCTCAATGGCTGCCTTAGTACAATATCTTCTCAAATTCTTGCAAAAGTCGGTTGGCTAAGAAAAATAAATTTATTGTAATTACAGTTATTTAAGTTTGCTCAATAACATCTTGGGCATTTTAGGTGTTCTTATTTTGTCAGAAAATACGATATACTTTGAAATTTTCAATTTGATTTGTTAATATATTGAAGGATATTGTATTTTCTGTACAAAAAATATTTATTTCTTTTTGTATCAAGAATGGATTAGATCTTGTGCTATACCCTACAATATCAGAAAACGAAAAAGTCAGCACTTCGAAAGATATGTTTTCATTTGGCAAACTGGAAAACTTCTATTTCCAAGTGCTACAGGTTTTTCATGTTGCTTAGGTACTTTGTAAACTATATATAAATTATTTCATTATGTCCATCATTGTTTTTCTTTACACGTTGGATTGTATGGTTTACATTTTATTGGATTAAATTTAGCATTTACTTTTCTCTGTCTTCCAGTTTTCAAGCTTATGAGTATTACCACAACTCTTTCATTTATCTTAGTGTATTCTAGGGTGTGTGTGTGTGTGTTGATTTAATTGCCATTTTTATTATGTGGCATATTCAAGTCAGATATAATACATGCTAGGTTTTTTTAAATTATTGATTTTATATAACATCAGCTCTTTACATGCTTTATAAGAATCAAATAGGCATTTGTAAAATTACATGTTTAAAGCACAAATGTTGTTAGTAATTTAGTTAGAACTAAAATTGTTTATTTATCTGGTCACTTATTTGAAGTTCTGTAGGTCAAATGTTTGTTATAATTATCACTTTGCAGCATATATGTTTAATTCAGCTTGAGTATGAACTATTTTACTGAAAAATAGAAAAGGAAAAAAACTAATGATGGAATCTAATACGGCTGAAATGCTTGGATGACGGCTTCTTTGGTATATAAATACCATGTTGAGTCCAATACGAAATACTGCTTTCAGCCAAGCTTAAAGTGTTAAACTATGATTGACATCATTTATTCATTTCAGATTGCTATATGTTGAGTTTGGCAGATATGAAGCCATATGTTTGAGTTTGACAAATTGCTGTATATTTCAAACTAAACTATAAGTTACGAGTATTAAACTGCAAATAATGTAATATAACTAGAACTGAATTTAAGAGGTTTGACGATGTTTTGGACGATTGGTTTGCTGATTAAATCATTATTTTAATCATCATTCCTTCCATCTTTGGCTGACAGGTTTAATGATGGTTTTCGCTATTTTGGATGAAGGATTTGTTAACTAATAGTGAAACAATTTTATTTTTTTCTTTTTCCTTTTGACTTTTGGGATTGGTTGGGGAATAAGAAGACAAAAGATAGAAATTTAGTAAAAATTGTGAATTGGTTATTTGTACGTCTCAAACTGTTCAACCAGGTTGATTTCTGTATTATATCCTGCATCAATATGTTTAAAAGTTCCATTTTGCTTGTCATGTCCTTTATCTTCTGGATTGACATATGTTTTCTTTAAATAGTTTTTGCCCTTGGAGAGTGATTTCCTTTTGCAAAATATTTTGGACATTTTGCTTTTGCTAATGTATTCTTTTGTTCATGTGGCAATAAGATGGTTTTACTTCATTTTAGACACGAATGCTTGGGAATGTCTTAAAATCCACGATGTTGTTTATCTTTAATATGCTTATACACATATTTCGTGAAAAATGTATTCAAATATAATGGATTTCTCATGAGCAATTATAAGAGACTCTTTAGATGCAATGTTCCAACAACAAATCATGTGAATTATCAGCCTTTTGAAAATCATTGCCTTAATCAATTGCTTCTTTTTTGGTTTGTGTTCGAATTAATGTGTTTAAATTGCCACACATAAACATTTTCTTTGTATATTTTCAATATTTTATACTAATAAAAAATTATAATTTTCAAAATAAATTCCTTTTAAAAATATTAGTGGGCACTGGCTGTGCCTTGCACGGTCAAGGTCTCCTAGTATATATATATATAGAAGTTGCCCCTTCTAATTAAATATCTTGAAATATTCATGGGAGACTTATTTATAGCACAATTTGCCGATTTTCATAAAAATCTTTTTCCCAACATTAGAGGGAAAAGATAAGCAACTGGATAAAGAAAAATTGAATGAAATGAATTATCACATACTTTGATTCTTGTAAACTAGAAGTTCATAAGATAATTTATTTACAAAATATTGTGAATCAACTGTCAGATTCATTATTGACCTAAATTGAGTGAAATCTCATGTACCAACTGAAATTCTCTAATTCAGATTAGTGTCTCAATAGGACAAGCTATTACAAATTATAGTTAACCATGTATAAGGTGTAGTTAACCAATCGGTTTCAAAAGATAAGAATTCTCGTAAGAGGAAAAGAGCAAATGTAAAACTCCAGAAGAGGTAGATGCTCCTGAAGAGGACCTAGAGATAACTAATTATAAAACTCTAGAAGTAGATTAGGTTCCTGAATCTAATGAAAATAAAAAGTTCTCCATAATTTATGTCACTATTGAAAAGGATGGAACCGAAAAGATATTGTTGTTTATAATATTAGTTGATGTTTTGAATAGAAAATGATTCAATGAATATAAATTTGTCGAATAATATTGACACAAAAATGATTGAGCAAAATAGAAAGATGCAAATTACAAGTATAATTAAATTTATGTTTAAAAACGTGAAAATTTTTGGACCTGCAGTCCAAAGTCCTAAAGGTGTAAAGCCGCTATAATATAAATAAATATTTGTACAAAAATGAAATGGGAAAAATGAAACAATGCCATATAAAGCACACGTTATTGAACAATATTTTTCGCAAAAGATCCGGCAGGGATATATTCTCCAGTGGTAGATGCAATCACCTTTAGATATCTAATTTATATAGCAGTTCATGAAAAAAAAAATTGAAATGCGTCTAATTGATATTGAGCATATTTTGTATGGCTCATTTGGTATCAATATCTATATGAAAATCCCTGATGGATTTAACACGCTTGACAAATATAAAGTTTCCTAGGAACATTGCTCAAAAAGATAAGAAAATCCTTGTATAGATTAGATTAAAGTAATTTAGGCGGATATGATATCATCACCTCAATATCTCTTAAATAAGAGTTATAAAAATGGCCTAATTTACCTATGTGGTTTCATAAAAAAGAACAAGATCAGAGTTTGTGATAACTACTGTATATGTTGATGATATAAATATTATTTGAACTCCTGAAGAGATTCAAATGATAATGAATTGATGTAAAAGATCAAGACAAATGTCTATAGTTCGAACATTTATTGAATGAAATTTTTGTTCATCAATGAACTTGTACAACAAAAGTATTAGAAAGATTCTATATGGATAAAATAAATTCATTGAATACCGCAATGGTTGAAATATCGACTGATGTAAAGAAAAATTATCTTTTGTCCTCGAGAGAATGATGAAGAACTTATTAGTCTTGAAGTACCATATTTTAGTACTATAAGAGCATGAATACATCTTGCTAATAATATAATATGTGATGTAAGTTTATTAGCAAGATTTAGTTCTTCTCCGATACGAATATATTAGAATGACATTAAACATATATTTTAATTTCTCCGAGAGATTGTTGATATGAGTCTATTTTGCTCAAATGAATCCAAATCAAAATTAGTTTGGCTATGTAGACGTTGGATATTTATCTAATCAAATATAAAGTTCAATCTTGAACGAGTTATATATATATATGGAGAATTTGTTATATCATGGCATTCAATAGGATAAAATTTACTCATTAATTCTTGTAATCATGCTAAAATAATCGCAATACATGAAGCAAGTAGTGAATATATTTAGCTAAAGTCATTGACCCACATATCCAGAAGGTATGTAACAAAACATATTTCCCCCAACTTTTCCTTCAATCATGATTTTGAGAAGAATGATGATATTGATATCCAACAAATTTGCTTATGTAGTTATTTAGTAGATTTGTTCACAAAGGCATTATAAACAATAGCATTTGAGAAGTTAGTTTGCAAAATTGGAATGTGTTATCTCAAGGATATCAAGTGATATTTTCATGAGGGGAGTAAAGAACACACCGTACTCTTTTTCTCTAGCCTATAGTTTTGTCACAATGGATTTTTCTAACAAGATTTCTAATAAGGCAGCATGCAGAAAATGTACTATAAATATTGAATATGGACTGTACTCTTTTTCCCCCTACCATGATTTTTTCCCACTGAGAAGGGGCCCTGCTAAAAGTTTTTAATGAGGTAGTAATTTATCGTGTATTCTAAAAACAATGATGTACTCTTTTTCCTTCACTAAGATTTTTCCTAATGGGTTTTTCCTAGTAAGATTTTAATGAACTATATTCTTTTATGCATGGACATTCTAGGGGGATTGTTATGAATTCTATGAAGATTGATGTCCAATTTGTTCTCCCAAGCACATCAATTAATGTGATATTCATCCCCTTTGTTATATTAAATTATCTAAAGGCTAGTTGATCAACGTGATTCATGTATCATATTAAGTATTTATTCATGAATTGTCTATCTTGTATTTCTATAAATAGTGGACTTTGGTACTTCATTTATAAGACTAATGAAAATTGATAATATAGAACATTAGAGACATTTCTTTGTCTACTTTTCCCTTATATACACTTACTATATTTCTTACTTTGGTTAGTTTTGTAGTCAAGTTTAATAATTTTGACTTAACTTTACAATATGTTTTCTTTTATCCATGTTTTTACTTCTTTATCAGTTTTTTTATTTTCTATCTTTTTTTCTAAAAAATGCTTTATTTTTTCATTTAGAAAAATAATTTTCTTTATTCTTTTTTCTAAAATTATTTGTTTTTCTTTTAGCTTTTTCTAAAGAAATATTAGGTTCATGAATAGTAAATTATGCATAGAAATCACCTAATTCAATGCTTTGTTTATATTTTTTTAATTTATGCCTTTAATTTAATATCATTATAAAATTTTAAACCTTCATTAGTACAAATAAATATAATATCACCATAGATAATAAGGGATATTTTGACTATCATGGTATGATTTAAAAGTAGATCTAATCCTTTGAGCAAAAAAGTTTGGAAGGCTTGAAATAAATTTTTTTTTTCTAAAAAGTGGAATTACAATCAGATCTTTACATAACTCTAGTTAGAAATGTATCTTTATACTTAATTTAAAATGATAAGTAGGACACTTTAGATTCATCAAAAGTTCTTTTTAGACATCTAAAATTACTTTTGTATCACCAAGAAAATACTTAATGATATTAGTTATAAGAGAAAAAGTTGGATCATAAATAGTAGTAGTGATAGAAGAAGTTCCTTCTCGTTTAATAATAATTTTAGTAGAATTTAAAATACTGTGTTTTTGATCTTCTGTGAGATAATTCTCCCACCAATCATTTAAAGTACCAGTAAAACTATAAATAATAAAACTAACAGCATCCTGTCTAGAACATCCTTTATTTTTCAAAATCTGAATATATATCATTATTTTCTTTAAAGTAGTCATAATTTGATAAGGTCCTTGGTTATCAATATTCCATGCATAAATAACCTGAGCACTACAAGACTCAAGAGGAGAAATAGTTTCTAAAGCTAAGTCTATAGGAGTAGGTATTTGATAATATTGATCAGCATGAGAATAATGAGAACTAAATTACTTAAGCTTTTCATATTTTTTTCTTTTTATGAAGAGAAAAAAGACTTTTGTTTTCAGTATAGAAAAGGTTGTTATTATTTTCAGATGTTTCTTCAAACATAGAAATAAGCTCGTTATTTTAGCTTCATTTTTTCAGAATCAGAAATGTGATCTAAATCCTTTCTCATTAAGTGACGGTGTTATAGTATTTATTTTTAATTGTCCTAATTTTTTGATTTATTAGAAGAAGACATTCATCAGAGAGAGAAGAAAAAAAATATTAGGTGGTAAATTTGTTTCTACAAGTTTTATTAAAAAGGATTAAGATTTAGAAATAACAGGAATATGAAACTTTTCTTCATTTAAAAGATACCTTTTATCATAGTCAAAAGATCCTTGTAAAATATTTAATTTAGTGGAAACATTATTCAATTGTTTCGAAATACTAGAAAGATTTAAAGCAATATAATTTCCTTGTTGAGTTAATTTTTGTAAATCAACTTTGTTTTGATCTAAATAAGGTGTGACAATACTAACATTTTGCATTTAATCTAATCTCTTTATCAGATGGATGAATAGAGCAAATAATTTTATTTTGTCCATTTTGATTTTTTTCAGTTAAAACAGAAGTTTCGTAAGTATCTTCAAGTACAAAAATATTTATTTTATTATTTATCAACGATACTCTACATTCGACATAAAAACATTTTAAAAATTCAATATAAAAGGTAATAATTTTGATAAAATCATAATATTTTTCTTGAATTTTCTTTTGTTGATTTTTATCATAATAAGAAAAGAACCCATTTAAAAAATAAGTGGATTTAGGGAAAATCGCTGAAATAGTCCCTCAACTTTTGCACTTTAGCCAGAATAGTCCCTCAACTTTTTTTTGTAGCCAAAATAGTCGTCCAAGTTTTATTTTTTAGCCAAAATAGTTCTTTCATGTGAAATTTATAATAAAAAAAAAAAAAAAATTATGGTGACTAAACTATAAAAGGACTTTTTTGGCTAAAAAATAAAAGTTAAAGGACTATTCTGGCTAAAAAAAAAAGTTGAAAAGGACTATTCTGGCAAAAAAGAAAGTTGAGGGACTATTTTGGCTAAAGTGCAAAAGTTGAGGGACTATTTTGGCAATTTTCCCGTGGATTTATCTTGTTCAAAATCTTTAATAGCTCTTTTTGAAATGTCTTTAAATTATTCTTTAGAAAGAGTATCTCTGTGTATAGTTCTAAGATCATATCTAAAAGTAGAAGAAGAAGATTATTCAATTTGATAATTAATTTTAGAATCTATTCCAGTTTCAACATTAATACAATTTGAAACCTTAGGTGAATATACACCATGAAGAATGTTATTCTTTTCTTATAAATCTTCAAACTATAGTTGTGTATCTTTTATGAAAGATAAAGAATTAAGGTTTGATTTAAATTTATTAATAGAAGAAGTTGAATTTCAAAAAAAAAGATATTTGTAACGAATACCAGAAATATTTTTAGTAATTTGAGAAGATAGAGAAATAGGTAAAGAAGGAAGAGTAATTTTCTCAAAAATCTATTAATTTGAAACACATTAATCTGATCCCAATTTAAAATATGAGGGAATTCTAAATTAGATCTAGTAAGATTAGTTTCAATCAAAGGATTTTTCTACCAGAATTAATATGTTAAGCTCTTGGACTCAAAGTATTCATTAATTTATAATAAATGCGATAAAAAATATTAATATTTTTAGTACCAAGTTTATATCATATACTTTAGTTTGAATATTCAAAATTAAAATATCAGCTAAATTTTTATCAGTCAAAGAAATAGAGAAATTTAGATAACTATTAAAATATATTCGACCATAACACAAAGAAGATTCAATTAAGCTCAACAGAGAATCAGAAAACTTGTTATGTCTAGCACCTCAAAGTACAACACAAACAAAAGTATTTAAACCTTGATGATTTAAAGGTTGTAATGCCACTTGAACTAATCCTATATGAAGATCATGATAAACAGAAGAAGAGATGTTCTTAATATCATTTGATTTAAATAAATGGATAGTTTCAAACATATTACTAATAGGTATTCTAGTCATTTCTACAAATTTTATTTTAGAAGTAGATTTTAATTTGAAAATACTTGTATTATAAATATCTTATTTTTAACCTTGGGAATATGACAATTTTGGAGAGTGTCTTCTATATCCATAAAATATTTTCTTTGTTTTTTGTGTATTTCATATGAGAGGATAAAGATGTCATAGATGCAGATCTGGAAAATTTAAAAGGCATAGAAAAATCTTGGCAGATCTTAGGAAGTGTTAGCTCTAAGAATTAGACTTTCCTAGTTCAATTCATAACAAGTGTTCATTTTATTAACTTGGTCTAAACCTTATTAAACAATATATTGTAGAATGATTGAGTATAATATTAAGTTTATCAATGTATTGACTAACGTGTATATTAAAATATATATATATAGAGAGAGACACACACCAAAGTGTTTTTGGATTTTTTTGGTTGTTTCTTCTATTTGTAAAATATGGTTTAGAAGTGTTGTAAATCATATTGCTAGACATTGCTTAGCATAAACCAGCATTTAGTATATACACAAATTTATCTACAATTCTTTATATACAAATCTTTGATAAGCACAAAGATACGATTCATAACAAACACAAAAATAGAAGTATAATATTACTACTATTTGTACTAAGTAATTAAAGAATAATAGTCATTTCTCCCATAATCTAGGCATCAAAAGCTTTGCATACTAACTTAGTTTCAAGGATGAACAACACTATATATTAAAAAAGCTTAAGCTGTAGTTGACATATTAGTGCTAATGATGAATGATTTATATTGAAAAGCTAGAGCTTCAGTCCTAGTATTAGATTTAGTTGATTTGCAATTGAGCCAAAAGACTGAAGTATGAGTAAACAGTGGCAGATCTACATGAAGTTCAGTGGGGGTACATGCCCCCGCTAACCTCACTAAATTTCATAATTAGTACTAGAAATATTAAAAAATTATGGAATTGCCTTATTAATTTTACTCTTAAGAGAATCGTTTAGTTTAGTAATTAAGTTTTAGTCTTAATTGTCTATAAAAATAGAGATTTCTCCTTTCCTTTATTTTTTTCTCATCTATATAAATCATAATTAATGCAATAGACTTACCTAACTTAGGGCAAGAATTCAAAAGTCAATAATAAATTTATTTTTCATATTCAATTAAATACTAACTCTTTTAACTCCAGAACTCCTCCGAAATCCTAAATCAACAAAAATAACTGTAAACCACCTTTGCCAATACATAATATTTTATCATAGTTGTGACTGGACAAACTTTTGTCACAATATTAACTAGATTTTAAAATTTACAAAGACAACATAATAATTAAAGAAAATTTTGTGAAATCAAATTTTCAAAATACTATTATAAAAGGTTTTAAACACAATGATTAATTATTTGAGAGGATTTAAACTGTCCCTACTGACAATAAATTCTGCCTCCGCCCTTGTGAGTACAGGTGAGTTATTTGGTTTCCAAATTAATTGAAAGAGCTGACTTGTAACTAATACACATATCAAATAATACTCCTTGTCTTGATAGCTTAACATAGAGACTAAAAACGTAAAATCTACAAAATACTGATAAGACTACACACATAAGCATGTTCTAATATAACTACAAAAAAGCATAGAAAGAGTACTTAGCTAAGTAAAACAATATGCATGTAAGTATTCTAAATCTTGTATCCATACCTTGTCTTATAAACTGCCAAAGCAAGAGTCAAACAACATGCATGCAAGTATTCTAAATCTTGTATCCATACCTTATCTTATAAACTGCCAAAGCAAGAGTAAAACAATATGTATGCAAGTATTCTGAATCTTATCATCACTACCACTAAACTAAGGTCTTTAACATGACTTGATTTACTAATCGTTGATGCAAATGTAAAACATTGACTAAGCATGAGTAGAACAACTCTATGTTCATGCATAACCAATTAACAGTACTTGATTAACTAATAATCGACACAAATGTAAACAGTCACTAAGCATGAATAGAACAAATTTGTGTTCATGCCAAAGCAAGAGTACAGTACAAACAATATGTATGCAAGTATTCTGAATCTTATCATCACTACCACTAAACTAAGGTCTTTAACATGACTTGATTTACTAATCGTTGATGCAAATGTAAAACATTGACTAAGCATGAGTAGAACAACTCTATGTTCATGCATAACCAATTAACAGTACTTGATTAACTAATAATCGACACAAATGTAAACAGTCACTAAGCATGAATAGAACAAATTTGTGTTCATGCATAATCAATCAATTACTCAATATTGTACAAAGAAGACTCCGCAAGTCTCCATGTGCAAAATCGAATGAAAAGAGTGTAAACATATGTTTTTGTAGTACCAGACACAAACATAGTTACATGCACATAAAAAAAAATATGATCAAATTGAATGTGGCTTGACAGGCCTAATGCATTGCAGTAGGCACCTCAATTCACTATGTAATCATTTACGTAATGAAAAGTATCCTAATTGCACAATTTGGGCATTTAGTAGTCATATGATACCACAAAGTTCCCTCCAAGTCAACCACCTAAGATCTTCTTGAAACCATTTTCTTCATCTAAGTAATATTTACTTGGGGTGCTCACTATGAAAAAAATCCTATGTGATAGAGAAATATAGTTTTTCGAAAAAAATGCCTTCTATTGTACAATCACTTTCTATTGGATAAAACTACATGCTATAGGTTTTTCCATCACAGTGTGTCAAGATAAAGTTTCCCCCTTGTAAGTGAAATAGCACAAACTACAAATTGCAATCATACAATAGTGCTAATAATAAGAAAAACAATAGAAATTCAATAAGCAATTTCATTTATGACTACTAAGGCACACAGGAAGCCAAAACCAAAACACCTATTAAAAATAGCAGATACCAGATTAAAAATCTGCAATGGCTCATTTCGACAAGAATAGGGGTAAAACAATGCCTTAAAAAATAAAAATTGAGTATAAAATCAATAAGTTCTCACCTTTTCAACTGTTATAGCATTAAACATGTCCAACTGGACACAATATGATTAGAGTAAGTTGATTCACACCTAATTTATTAGCAGTCTAGTATGTCAGACTTCAATACCAGGTTAAAAGAAGATTGTTCATATAAAAATAACCAAGAAAAAGAAAAGGACGATAACATCACATAGCATCTTCGTCACATAAGGTTCACAATCATTCATTACCTAAGCACTTCAAATTTCTCACCAAACTAAAAATAAGAAGGCTCATGCAAAGCAATTCAATATTGTGTAAACTTTAGTAAATGAGATTTCAATACCACATAAAGATAATGAGAAAAAGAAACTGAATAAAAGAAGACGAAAAAATATTTTTAAGATAATACCGGAAATAAAAATGAAAACCCCGAACTTACATAAACAAAAATGCCAAACGACTCCCACACCATATCCCCGTCAAAAGCACACACTCTACCTGTAGATTCAGAGTGAAGACCATATATCAACTCAATTAGATTTACCAATTCAAATTCAGAATCATAGAAAAAGAGCAAAAAGAGGGAAAATGTGAAAGACTTTTGGATGATTGGGGTTCTTCTAAGCAACACATTTCCTCTCTATATTACTACATTAGAATCTACAGCAAACATGTTCAAAAAGCATAAATCTCATCTGCATTAATTCCAACAATTTTACACTGAAATGGTTGGAGGAAAAGAAAGAAAAAAGACAGAAAAGTTTCAAAGTCAGTTAGGGAAAACAGTTAAGCAGTAGAATAGGAGGAGCACGCGAGGTTTTAAAATGGCATGCTAGGAGCAAGGCAAAGCGCAGTTGTTTTGGTTTTGGCAGAAACAACAAAGTTAGCTAGAAAAGTGAACAACTGGCAGAAAGGGATAACAGACTCGTTCGTTTTTTGCTCTTTAAAATTTGTAGATTTTTTTTCTTTTCATTCAAGTTTTGAAAAAATTGGTTGTAGAAGTTTCCCTTGGGTCTACTTTGGTGAGTTGCCCCATCTCCCTATAAACTTCCTTCAATCTTTATCACCTTCTTTCTTTCATTCCATTTTCTCTTATCACATAGAATGTCTTGTTGTTAATTGTTGAAGATTAATGAAAGTTAATAAAAGTTTTTTTTGTTTCATTCCCTCATTATTGTTGCAATTTCGTTTTATTGTTCAATTAATTGGATTGATTCTACCCGAACCATTACAATTGGTATTAGAGCAGCTAAGATTACCACTGACAATTAGCTGCTTGAATGGTTAGAACTAGAAAGCAAAAAATGGATGAAAGTTTGAAGAGAGTAGATAGGTAAGTTGTAGAGTTGAGTGGGATGATGAAGAGTACGAGTCAGAAGAATAAGATCAGATCTAGGAGATGAGATAAAATTGCCCAAAATTGATTTCACTCATTTGGATAGGGAAAGTCCCAGAGAGTGGGTTAGAAAAGCTGAAAGATTCTTTCAATTACATGGGGTTGAGGATGGCCAAAAAGTAGCTATTACTGAGATGTATTTGACAGGGAGGACAAATGTTTGATTCCAAGGCTATGTTAGTGATAAGGAAAACTTGCAGTGGAAGGAATTTGTCAGACAACAAATTTGTAGTAGATTTGGGGATGATGGATCTGAAGAGGCTATATAAGAGTTTAGTAAAATTGTGCAGGAGGGAACTGTGGAGAAATATCAGAAGAAATTTGAACTGCTGAAATCAAATAGTAACAACTGCTCTTTCTCCAATAAGTGAGTCTTACTATGTGACTTTATTTCTGAGTGGCTTAAAAGAAGATATTAAGAGTATGGTAAAATTGGTGAATCCCATTACCTTACAAGATGCAATGAAAGCAGCAAGTCTGCAGAAGAAGGCTGTCATGGCCATAAGAAAGTTACACAAACCTATAATCACCATAACCACCATCCAAAACGCTTACCAAAAACCAATTCCTACCTTCCTTCTGATATTGCAAACCATAAGAAGTCCTCCAGCCAATTTCCCCCACCTATCCAGAAACCTAAGTCAACTAGCCAAACAAACTTTCCACCAAAACCTTTCAACTTACCTAAACCAGCAACCAAACTGCCCAACACTTGGTAGAAAGATATCCCCTGCTGAACTTGCTGAGAAGAAGCTAAAAGGGTTATGTTTTAAATGTGATGAGCCTTATACCCTAGGCAATGTTTGTAAGAAAGCACATTTGAATTTTATTCTTTCTGAGAGAGGTGAGGATTTTGTGATTGAAGATGAGACTAAAGAGGAGGAGTACAGAGATTGTGAGGAAGGAGTAAGAGGGGAGTTGATGCAAATATCCCTCAATGCCTTAGCTAGAGAGTTGAGTCATCAAACCATAAGGATTAGTGGACTGATCAAAGAAAGAACAATAACTATTTTAATAGAAAAGGGAAGTTCACATAGCATTATTGGTGAACAGGTAATAAAAGACTTGAAATGGAACATCAAAACCACTCAAGGCATAGAGGTAACAGTAGTTAATGGAAGCAGCCCAATTTCTAAGGGAATATGTGACCCTTAAATCTGGAAGATGCAAGATTATGAGTTTCGGCATCTTGTGAGAGTGCTGAAATTAGGGGGAAGGATGATTGATATGGTATTGGGTGTTCATTGGTTAACCAGGTACAGTCCCATTCAAATGGATTTCCAACAGCTAAATATAAGCTTTGATAAAGAAGGAAGGAAGAGAGTGTTGGATGGCCGTGAAGAGGAACCAAAATTAAAGTTGATCGGTAAAATGCAGAAATGGTTAAGGAAGAATAATTATGGCATAGCTGCTCAATTGTGTTTTGCAACTGTAACTAAGCCATCCCGCAAGAAGATTCCAGTTGAAGTACAGGAGGTTTTGAAGGAATTCCAAGATGTCTTTCAGGAACCTAAAGGGTTACCTCCAAGAAGGAGCCATGATCATCAAATACGATTAAAGGAGGGAGCTCAACCCTTTAAGGTAAGACCTTATAGATGTCCTTTTGTTCAATAAGCTGTAGTTGAGAAAATTGTAAAGGAAATGCTAGAAAATGGGATTATACAGACTAGTAGTAAAAAAGAAAGATGGGAGTTGGAGATTTTGTGTAGATTACAGGCAACTGAATGTATATTTAACTATTAAGGATAAGTTCCCTATTTCAATGATTGATGAACTGTTGAGTGAATTGTTAGGGGCCAAGTAGTTCTCTAAGATTGATTTAAGGGTAAGATATCATCAAATTAGAGTTAAAGAATGGGATGAGTACAAGACTGCTTTTAAGACTCATGAAGGGCTTTATGAGTTTAAGGCGATGCGCTTTGGGCTCATAAATGCCCAACAACACCAGGAACTCATGAATGACATTTTTAAAAAGTAGCTAAGAAAGTATGTGCTTGTATTCTTTGATGTCATACTAGTGTACAACCCTAGTTTGGAGAAACATTTGGAGCATATGAGACAAGTGATGACAATTTTGAGGAAAAATCAATTAGTAGCCAAAGAGAGCAAGTGTGCTTTCGCTCAAAATCAAGTGGAATACCTTGGCCATATCATCACAGCAGAAGGGGTAATGGCTGATCCTAAAAAATTTGAGGATATGGTGATGTGGCCAAAACCAAAAAATTTAAAGTAGCATAACGAGAGGGTTCCTTGGATTAACTAGTTACTATAGAAGATTTTTCAGAGCATATCTGGCCATTGCAAAATCATTAACAGAATTACTCAAGAAAGAAAAATTTTAAATGGAATGAAGAGGCTGAAAGAGTATTTGATAGATTGAAGATGAGTATGAACACTACTCCTGTGATGGCACTCCCTGATTTTAGTAAACCATTTGTTATTGAGACTAATGCAAGTAATATAGGCATTTGGGGCAGTTTTAATGCAAGAAAGAAGGCCTATTGAGTACCATAGCAAATTCATCAGCCAAAAGAACAAAGGACTATCCATCTATGAGAAGGCATTCCTAGCCCTACTGACAGCAGTTAATAAATGGAGGTACTACCTTGAAGGACAGTATTTCATCATCAAGACAGATCACCAGAGTTTGAAGTACATTCTGGATCAGAGGATTACTACTCCAATGCACCAAAAGTGGCTTACAAAGTCGCTTGGTCTTGGTGATGAGATACAATATAAATTAGGGAAAACAAATGTGGTGGCAGGTGCCTTATCTAAGAGAAGAGAATGTGCAATGATATCACAAGTAATTCCTGCATGGGTTCAAGATATGATTGCAAGCTATACAGGGGATACAATAGCTGAGAAGCTAAAATGTGAATTGATCCTAGGAAGTTTGATGATTCAGAAAGAGAATTCAAGAATGGAATATTAAAATTCAAAGGGTGAATATATATTGGAAGTGGTAGGGAGGTCAGATAGAAGATTATAGAAACACTTCATGCCTCTTAGTAGGGGACCATTTTGGTATACATGCTAGCTATCAGAGAGCCAAACCCATGTTTTATTGGCCTAGTATAAAGCAGCAGTTTAGAGAAGCAATACTGGAGTGTGATGTGTGCAAGAGACGTAAGGATAAGCACATTGCTTATCCTGGATTGTTGCAAAAATTACAAGAACCACAATACTCTTGGTCACATATCACCATGGATTGCATAGAAGGCCTTCCAAAATCTAAAGGGAAAGATGTGATAACATCCAGGTGGTAGTTGATAGATTCACTAAAAGTGCTTATTTTTTGGGGTTAGCTAACCCTTTTAATGCAGTTCAGGTGGCTAGGCTCTTTATGGATATAGTATTAAAACTACATGGGATTCCACAGTCAATACTTTCTGATAGAGACAAAATCTTTTTGAGCCAATTCTGGCAGGAACCAGATTATTGGGAACCCAACTACACCACAATACAACTTACCATCCACAGACTGATGGCCAGAGTGAGAGAGTGAATCATGTGGTAGAGATGTATCTGAGTTGCATGGTGTTTTAGAAGCCCAAAACTTGACATCAGTGGCTACCATTGGCAAAATGGTGGTATAGCACCACTTATCACTAGTCTATTTTGATCTCTCCTTTTAAAGCATTATATGGGATCAAGCCCTCTCAGCTAGCCTTAGGGCCATATATTCAGACCAATGTGGCTGCAATATATGAATTGGTTAAAGAAAGGAATAAAATGGATAAACAGCTCAAAAAGAATTTGGCTAATAGGGGCTAGGGAGCATGGTTCAAAGACTCGGCGGAGTCTGAGTTGACTCGGCCGAGTCGGAACCGGAACGGAGGCTACCGCTCCAAGTCGGAACCGAGTCGACTCGGCAATTGCTCAACTGGAGTACTCTGCTTGTGCCATCGCTTCTGCCATGAAATTGTTTTGAGAATCCACTATCTTGTAGAAACCAAAAACCACTCTGCCAAATTTGTTGTGCTTAATACTTCCTATGCCTGCAAAGCTATTACTTCTCAAAGAGCCAACCACATTCATCCTCATGCCATGCATAGGCTCTGCCACCCAACAACAATAGGACGATGAGCTTGAGCTATGATAGTTCACACTGTAATTCCATGAAACAAGATGTCCAAGTCGCCAGAGATTTCACATTCCAATAGCCTTGCAGATGAAATTTTGGTATGACAGGACAAGACTTTTGAGAAGGATAGCTTTGTTTTTGGTGGATAAATAGGAAATATGATAATAACTTTGGGATTTCCAAATTCCAATTGTATTATTTTAGTTATTCAAAAAAAAAAAATGATAATGCAGATTAAAGTTTTTAAAGAATAAAGTCAAGTATGTATAGTACTTATTTACTTTTTTAATGGAGGCAGTAAAAATTTTATATTAGGAATATTTTTTTTTAATGATAATCTTGAATATCTAAGACAAAACTATACAAGTAAAATGAATAATTTTTGACATAAAAAAAGAAAAATTTTGTTGAAAAATGAATGATTAAGTAAAATCAAATGATTTATAGTGTTTTAGAAGTACTATTTCTTTCAAATCTCAAAATAGTTAATAATAAATTCCATCTAATATTTTCTAAAGAGAATCTTAAAGGGTTGGCAGATTAAAAACATTAATAGTAATAAAAAAAAATTGGATTAACAATTTGGGTTGGCAGACTAAAAACATTTACAGAAATAAAAAATTGCAGGTACTATTTGGGTTGGCAGATTGACATTTTGCCTTATTATTTATAAGAATTCATGAAGGAGATTTTTTATATTAAAAATTAATGCGAAAATAAAAATAAAAGTTGATGTACATGAAACAATTAGAAAATGATATACTCGATCATGTGTAATATATATAAGACAAACTAGTAATTTTCAAGATGATTTATTGTTACAAAGAATATAAATAGGTTTACAAACACAATTTTATATGTTAATATTAAAAAAACTCCTATTTAATTTTTATGGGTAACTTTGTGAAATTAACATGCATTTGAGATGTATTTTGTTACTTTAATTTTGTAGTTGACTATATTATGTTATATAATCTTTAGAATTTTTTGGACATTAAATCTAGCAAAATGTGTGTATTACCCGATACGCGACCGCTACATCGAGACCGATGTGGAACGATACGTTCCGCGACCGTTACCGCGACCGCGATTTTGAACCATGCTAGGGAGAGGATGAAGCATTTTGCAGACAAAAAGAGAACTGAAAGAGAATTTCAGGAAGGAGATTGGGTGTATTTAAAGATCAAACCATACATAAGAGGATTGGAGCTGTTTTTAAACATCCAAGCTAAAGCTTCCAGAGAATGCAAAAATTCACCCTCTATTTCACATATCTTTGCTCAATAGAAAGGTTAAGAAGGGGGCTGTGCCAATTTTGGACATTCCAGGTGATGAGGAGAAGTAGTGAGTAGAAGAAATCACTTTCAGTTCTTGATAGAAGGATTAATAAGAAAGGGAAGGCAAAAGGAGTTCAATGGTTGGTACAATGGAAAGGAAGAGACATGGAGGAAGCTACCTGGGAATGGGCTGAAGCTATTGAATAGAAGTTTCCTTTATTCAATCCCTGAGGACAAGGATGTGGTTAGAAGAAGGCATTGTAATGGCTGGAAGAAAAGAAAGAAAAAAGAGAGAAAAGTTTAAAAATCAATTAGGGAAAACATTTGAGCAGTAGAATAAGAAGAGCATGTGAGGTTTTAAAAATGGCACGCTAGCACCAAGGCAAAACAAAGTCGTTTTGGTTTTGGCAGAAAACAACAAAGTTTGAAAAGTGGACAACTAGCAGAAGGAGATAGGAGACTGAAGCATCATTTGTATTTTGCTCTTTAAAATTTGTAGATTTCTTTCTTTTAATTCAAGTTTTGAGAAAATTGTTTGCAGAAGTTTCCCTTGGGTCTGCACTGGTGAATTGCCCCATCTCTTTGTAAACTTTCTTCAATCTTTATCACCTTCTTTCTTCATTCCATTTTCTCTTGTCTATTTTGTTGTTAATTGTTGGAGATTAATGAAAGTTAATAACAGTTTTGCTATTTCATTAAGAGGATCAAGTTGGCCCTTGCGAACAGCTTGATGCACTATCTCCCTTCAACCCTTTGAGCGAAATGCGGCAAAAGAAATTGAAGGAAAATCCATGGACCGACCCCATCATCTTCACCCCATAGGAACTACGAGATCGTCCTCATTCTTCGAGAATTAGAAAGATCCTTTTCAAATTTGAATTTGTTCATTTGGAATCTAGGTTCTTCTACTTCATTTTTATTTAATATTGTTCCTCTCTCTTTTTTTTTATATCATTCCTTAAGTCTCCATAGGTTTGATCCTGTAGAATTTGACCCATTTCTTATTGAACAAAGGGCCCTATGGAGAATGTGGTCAGAAATCCATAATAGAGTCCGACCACAACGACCGAATTGATTATATTCATGCATAAGGATACTAGATTACCTAGTAGAAAAGATTGAAAAATCATCACAAACCTCCCTTATTTCTTTTCTATTGCAATTTCTGGATTATTATATGATGATTTTTTAACTTTCCATATATAGAAAAGAAATATAGACTAGAAACAGAATTGTTGCAATTTCATTTTACTATTCAATTAATTGGATTGATTATGCCCGATACATTACATATACCCAAAAAAATTAAGCATAAAAGATTCTACCGAATAACAAAAAAATCCCATTATTATTGATGAAAGATAAACAAACTAATCCCATTAAAATGAACAAATTGATCAAAATATATAAACTATATAAGAAACTGAATAAATTTTGTATAAATCAATGAATAAGAATGTCAAAGGATTCATAAAAGAAATAAGTTGAAGTTTTGACCGAGGACACTCAGCATCCTTTATTTTCTTGAAGTCGGTCGATTTTTAGACGAACAAAAATCCAAAGTTACAACAGAAACTACAATAATTGAAATAAATAAAAATAAATAAAAAGATGATTCCAGAATTATTTCATTTAATAGGTTGGGAATATAAACTCTAAAATATCCTAAATTGCCGCCAAAATCTCAAATCCAGGAAAACACACAAGTAAATTATATTAAGGATAATAAATATAACAATTCAAGAACACTTAACTTGTTTTTGATGAAACCAAATTTATGCATGCATGCAACCCTTCCTCCTCTTCTTTGATCTTGAATTCAAATCATCAAGAAAAATCATATTTTAGCCTCCCAAATCCTCAAAAAAAAAAAAAAAAAGATCCCATCTATATTAGATTTTCAAGATCTAATCTTTATTTTTTGGATTTTTTGCCCCATAAATCTTTACAAATGTAAAAATAAAAAATATAAAAAAAAGGTATTTTGCCAAAAATAATCAAAAGTCTGATCTAATTTTTTTTTTTTTTTTACGTGTATAAGATTCTGTTTGTTTTATGCCGGTGAATAACGATAGCAGTAGGAGGATGAGGAGGAGAAGGAGGAGGAGGAAGAGGAGGAGGATGAGAAAAGAAAGAAGAGGAGAGGAGGGAAGAAATTGATAATAGAGAAAGGAAGAAGAGAAAGTTCTAAACCCAAACTCCACTATCATTAATGACTTATTAGAGCACCAAATAATACACATGCCTGGTAATACAATAACCTTGAATGACTACTTTATCCTTGACAATGCAAAGAATGACAAAAAAGCATACGGGACAAACATCATTGAGTAGGGGTATTCATCTTGACCTCCGACTCGAAAAATCCGCCGACCCAAACCAGAAAAAGAGAGTACTCGAACCGCATTCTTCTTTGTAGGTCGGGTTGCTCAAGTTGAGAGTTAGGTACCAAATCATATTTTAGTGACCAGCCGAGTACCCAACCCAGTCTGTATAACTAGAACCATTTTAGGGATAATTTTGCAAATTTGGTTAATAAGATTTCATCAAATATTAATACTTAATAGGGTTATTGGCAATGTCGTACCTCGTTTTCTTCAGCCTCTCACCTCTTCCTCATCTTCCCTTCCTCTTCCTTAGTTGCGTTGTAATGTTGTCTTTCTAAGACTGTTATTAAGTCTTTTAAGCTTGCCTGTTGTCTATTAGGATGTATTGTTGTGACTTAATTGTTGTTGCTATTGGCCTTTTGCTAATTGCTAGTTTATTACTGTGGGATATATTTTGTGAATTAGACTTAATTGTGAAATTAACTTACCTAGCTATCATTATTTAAATTTTTCATGTTTAATAGCTAGTGAGCGTTGAGTATCCAGCCAACCCGACTCTCGTTTGCGGGTACCTGACCTATCGAGTACCCACTTTGTATGGTCCAAGTAGAGAGTCAGAATTTTTTTGACCCAATTGATAAGAGTTGGGTACCTTTTTTAGCTCATGGACCATGAACCATTTAGAGTGTAAGTCTTGGTATGTGTATATATATATATACACGTATATTAGACCTTAATTTATATCAAATAGTGAATTGATTGGGTCTTCACACTCTTAAAGTACAATGAAATGGTTCCCTCAATGCGACTCCATATATATATATATATATATGTGTGTGTGTGTGTAGACACATGCACACATACACAACTAGGGTCAAACAAGTACACGATATTATTATATTGAAAACTAGAGTTAGTAGTCGTTCAAGGGAATGAAGTAAAAAGGAGAATTGTGGGATTTCTAATGAGGCTAGAAATAGGTACATATTCTTCTAATATTCGTCTAAGTTTATTAATTAAATTATGTGTGTTAATTTTGATGGTGGTGTGTGAGTTTATGGATTCCTATGTTTGCATGCCTTTGTAGAGGGAAAAAAAAGATTCAAAACAAGGCGTCGCAACAAGCCATATTTTGGCAGTTGGGATGAGACTTGACAGTATGCCAAATCAAGCTCTGGACCATGAACTACTAGATGAAATCAGTGCTAAAATAAAAATGTGTTCTATTAGTAGTTGGTGTTAGTAGTGGTTAATAAGGCTTTGGGGTTATGCTGGCATCATCACAATTTCCAATTAGTTTGTAAATTGTTCAAGGGATATGGATCAATTTTGTTGGAGTTTTTCTTTTGAGCTCAGTCATGTCATCTTCTCCGGCCAAACATATATCATGCACCTAGGCAATAGTTGGCCATAGTTTTTAATTAGAAAAGTTAGAGGGATAGAGTTTAGTTTTATTTCTTTTAGAAACTAGTAATTGATTGTGTTTTATTTAGAAACTTATTAGACATTATTAGGTTGGGAATTAAATTTCATTGTAATTGTGTTATAAGTGAAGATGACCCTTTGAGACACGAATATTTGAGATAAGTATAACAATTGGATAATCCATTGAGATGGTTCTAGCTCTCTTTCATGTTTCTAAAAATTCTTTGTAAAGCTCTTGTTTGAAATTATATTTATGTATTGACCCGGGTTGAGTATGGTTTACATACTTTTATGATTTAATTATATAAAACTATCGCAAGAGGCAATTTGACTTAATAAATGACTTGTTTTAGCATGCCTAATATTTTTAGCTATATATACTATTTTGGCTCTTGTCTATCTTTGGTGGAGTTGGTAGAAAATAGTTCCCAATACTCTATATGAGTCTTTGCATGGCCTTTTTCCCAACGAGGTATCGCAATTGGACTTTTTATGGTCTTTTTCTAGTGGACTACAGTAATTAAGACTAGATATCCAACTTGTCAATAAAGTTATAGAGAACCCGTGAGCCTAATATTGGTTATAGTATTGTGATTGTACTTTTGTCATTGATATTCTTCATACTATTGTATTGTAATTATTTGAATTCTTGATCACTTACCTATATATGTACTTGTATCTCAAGTGTTTTAAACATTTGTCAATATATATACGTATGCATGTATATGGTGTGTTTGAGACATTTTAAAAAGTATATATGATATAACATACTTATTCCAATGGAAGAGAACTTGAGTTTCTTACTGAGTAATGTGTATGCTCACCTCATCACATAATATTATTTTATAGGTGTTCGTAGTTTCTTTAAGTCAGGTGATAAGAGCTTGACGTTTTGAATCTTGTGTCCTCGTGGGAAGGTGAGAGCATGACCTATTACGATCCCGAAAGCAAGACATGATATTTAATGGTATCAAAGTCCGGTTGTTAATCTAAGTCACTTAAGTTGAAACATGTAATAGATTGCACTCAAAACATAGGAATAATGTGATACATAGTATGGAGATGGCCAGCCCATATTGAGTATATTGTATTTTCTCGAAACTCGATACAAGTGTAGTTATGAGTGAAGTTTAGCGTTTGACAAATCGGATTTCTCACTTAAAATTTGAGGGATTAAAGGATGAGAATTTATCGGCAAAGAATACAGAAATTTTGGGGTGTTTGTCAAAAGGTAGGAACCTAAGAAAGTGAATGATAATTGGACTTTAAGATTTGACAGTAATCAGCTATAACTTTTAAGGATTTATTGTGATTAAAGTAAAAGAATTGTAAGGAGTTTGTGTAAACAATTGATAAGCTTTAATAATGTTAATGGATTTGGGTGGATACTACCTTAAGACTGTTAGGTAAAAAAATGTTATACATAGTATGTGCAGGTTTGAATAGTGCATGTCGAGCATTTTGACTTTTATAGTAGTAGTGTCCACACTTTGGTGAAAACAAAAAATAATTAACCATGATTTCATCCATATATTGAAATTAGTAAAGTTGAAAACAAAATTCAATACTTTTCGTAAATAAATGTTATATCTATTCCAAAATTATTTATATAAGAATTTTGATTGAAAATAAAAATTAGAGTTTGAAACCGATTTCACAGCATAACTTTCATCTATAAAAGTTTAAAATCAAATTCCCGTAACTGTTACTTTTCAAGTGATTTTGAACAATGATTTTCATAAGCTATAATTTCAAATAGAAAATTTCAAATTGATTAGCACGCGTTTGGTTTAAAGTAGACTCATACATATCTAATGCGATATAAGAATCATGATATAGTTGTTTACATACTACTCACAATGTGTTTTGAATGTTACGAAATTTAGCCTAAAAGTTATAGCTGTCATAGGCTCCCAAAAACTAATCAAATTCATTCTTAATAATGTAGCCGCGGTGAGTCTGAGTCGTTCATAGAGAACGAGGTTTATTCTTGTGCTTAAAAAGAAAAAGGGGGTTTTTTTGAATAAGTTTAAACTAAAGCCTAAAGTACGAATTAAAACTAAGAGAATTTAATAAAAGATAGATCTTGGTTTCGATCACATTCACCATAGAAATTCTATCAATTGATCACCGACACCAAAAGATAATACAATTTTCAGACCAAGCACAAATTGGAGAATTAACTTGAATTTCAATTCAAAATTGATTCTTATTTCTTTCCTAAGGTTGGTTAATTTTCAACACACGATCCAATTAACTCTAACTTTTAAATTAATTCAGACACGTGTTGAAGATTAATTAATAGAAGTATTGAAATCAACAAGAATAATTAGGCTAATTAAACATAAATGCATGCGTCTATGTCAATTAGTTGATTATTTTTTTTGAATTCAATAACGTTAATCGAGCAATCATTAAACTTAGTCGATTCACAGATTGCATTAAACACACGCAGTTAAAAACAATCTAGCTGTAGATTAATTCCAATAACTCACTATTCTGCAACAATAGCAAATTAAAAAGAATAATCATAAAATTAATGCAGAAAAATAATCAATACTTGATATAAAAATGAATAATTTGAAGCACAGATATCTCATAGTTTAATTGAACCAACCATAGCTTCAATTCCCTTAACCAAGAAAAGAGTTTTAGGCACTAAGTGCTATGAAAGAACACACAATAATGACAACTGAAAACTAAATAAACGAATGTCCTCTCTTCTCTTCACCCTATACGGGGCATTTATAGTGAATATTAGAGTTACAATCCCTATCCCAGGATAAGACCGTGAACCTATAACTGGCTGAAAAAAGTCCAACAGACGAAAAAATCTGTTGAAAATAAAAAATTACATAACCTTTCTGTGCCGCACAAACGTGCACGCCTTGCCCCTAGCACAACGATTCTGAAATTCTGCTATCTGGAAACAGCACACGTACGCAGCTTAAGGGTTGTGCATGCACGCTAAGCCTTAGTACTGTGCTTCACCTTCGACCTCGATGCTCTTGAAATTTAGAAAAGTATAAAACACAAACTAGTACTTAGCTTTCCAACACATCTTGAATCAAATCAATCGAAGCTCGAACTTGAAAGTTGCCTTTAAAATACAAAACAGTGTCCAGATTAGCTCCATACTTATGCACAATTCATCCTTGGGATTTTCTTTCTTCTTTTTCATCTTTTTTCGACCCTTTTTCACTGTAACCCTGTAAAAACTAAAGAATAACCAAATCAAGATCCATATTAACTCAAATCTTGCATAGATACATAAAAACGCAGTAAATGACACAAAATATAGCACAATTATCACGAACTTATCAATTTACCCCATACTTAGCATTTGATCGTCCACAAGCAAACATAAAATTAAAACAACTAAGCATATCCAAATTCTACCCACCATATTCCTCCAAATATACACATAAATAACCAACAGCCAAACCATCATTTAGAGCAGTCTAAGAACCCAAGAGCTCAAATGCTAATAAAAACTAGAACATGAGATTCGTGTGTACGTGTGCATAACCATCCAAAAACTCAAATTTGAAAAGACTTTGATTAAATCATGTAAATCCTCAAACTTTTTCTAGACACCGCTTAGCTCACTCTTCTTACATCTCTTCACCAATCTAGACAACCGATTCAATTTAAAGTAGGTAGAATTTTTTAGCTTCTAACGTAGGTTAAGGTATTGGTTAACCAAAGAAGGGAAAGGACATAACAAATAAGAACAAGAGCTTTATAGTAATGGTGGCCACACATTAAAATAAAACTTCTCTTCACATGTGAAACATCATATATCCACAACTCACCACACTTTAGTAACAAACATCCATGAAAAATTCCAAACGAACAATAAGCAAATAAGTCCCCCCTTCTTCGAATAGGCCAAACATATGCCAACATTCCTTAGGACATTTATGCATCACATTATTATTATTATTTTATTTTTATGTTTGCTCACAGTACGGGTACTAGTAGTAGGCACTACCCGCAACATATAAACATGATGGCACCAAAGATGGGCACTACTTGTAACTACAGGTACCAGTGATAGACAGTATCTATATATATCAAAAACTTTCATTATTTATTTTTATAACCTCAAAAATTTTTCCAGTACCCTATTTTGCTCCATAAATGTACACTACCCATTTCTCACAATCTTCCACCCTTATGTCCCCTTAACAAATAATGTGCGCAATAAAACTCTTAAAAGGAAAATTTATGACAGAATAATTCACAGAAATTATTGGGCTCAATAAGAGTAGGTAAACCAACTTTAAATGAAAGAAGGTGAATGGTGTTTTTCTCCATTCATAACAATTCGTGGCTCAAACAAGGTACTAAGGATAAATTTCAGAAGGGTTGGCTAGAAAGGCTCAAACGATCAAAGACGGCTCTACTATCATCTTGAACCTAAAACAGGCTATCTACATAATTTGCTTCGAAAATGTAATAAGACAAGTTTTTGTAATGCAATATAATTGATACTACATAATTATCTCTAAGTGTCCCAAACCAAAAACTAATGCATGGCTAAGTGCTCAAAATTCTTAAAAATCATGAATGAAAAATATTAACACTGACTACTCACTCATGAATGATTCAGCTAAAGAGTTATTATACAGAAAAATGGGAAAAACATGTTAAGCAAAAATTTCTAAAATTCCAAAAATTTTGACAAGCTCTCAAATCAAAAGAAAAGTCAAAATATTGCAGCAAAACCAAGCAAGATACCCCAAACAACTTATAAATCCAAATAACTCCCATAACCCACACTTAAAAATAAGCATTACCCTCAATGTGAAAATAAAATGCGTAAAATGGGAAAAAGAAAAGCATATCTGGATTTAATTCGCGTTTAGAGCAGTATCTGCTATAAATATCCCTTCGACGTGAGTTGAAGCTCGAGTAACACTAAACAAAACAAAACAGAGAATTCCCTTGAGGTGAAAACTGTAGAAATGAATCCTACAATAATCGGGAAAAAAACTTATACCCTTAAGGGAATACACCACAAAAATAAAGAAAAACAGTATGACAAAAATTAAACCTAACTAAAATAAAACTAGCTAAAATGGCTAATTGGTAAAAACAACTAAATTGTCTGACTCAAAGATAAGAAAATCATCAAAACGGCCCTAAGCATAGGGCATCAAACATCACATACTCAAGGAGCATTAGGTGCCAAATTCTACGGGAATGGAGGAAAGATGGGAATGTCAATGGGCCCTCTCCCCGTTCTCTCACCAATAGGCGAACTTCTATGGTCTGCTGCCAGGCATACTGGTAGGATAAATGTGTCAAACCGTTGACTCATTCGCTGCTGAGAACCCACCCAGATTTGCGGTAAGATCTCTTCTTGAGTATGTTGTGGCTCGGGCTCATTCTCAGAATTGGTATCGTTACCCGCTTGTGATGTAGATTTATGGGAGTAGGTGTGTCTAATTGGAGCTCTCACACCCTCCATTGCAATCAACTTCCCAGGTTTCAGCTTCTCTTCTAGTGGGTCGATCACCACGTTGCTCTTAAGACACAAAACAATAATCAGATTAGGAAACCATAAGCTTGACTGCTGGTTGGTGGCCAAGTAGCATATTTACTGACGGATAAGTTGACCCACATCAATAGATTTCTCAAATGTAATACAGTAGAAGAATTTGGCCCTATCTAGAGTGATATGTGCAACATGGCTGACCGAGAAGAGGCGAACACAAATAAACTTAAGCCATACAAACCAAGCCGATTTTAGTGTATTAGCATTAAAGTGCCTTGCTAGGTGTCCATCAGGAATATACATCCATTCAACGGTACCATTGCAACGGATGCTTATGAATTCATCCAGGTCAACTCTATATTGGTGTCGTTGACAGTTGGCCACTCATCATTGCATACTCGATTGACCTTTAGAACCCTGTTAATCTCATTGGTAGAGATATCCACCTCTTTCCCTTGAACATATACTCTGGTGTCACTGTAATGGTCCAAATTTACGTAAAATTCATGCACCACTAGTATAACTGCCTCTGTAGGAGTAGAGGTGATGTGATTCCACCCGCGATTACGAATCGTCAATTTAATATCGGGTACCCATGCCAAAGGTACTTGAATGCCTCATTCCTCAATTACAGCCCCTGTCTATATATCCTTCTCATATTTGTTTCGAGCTACAGTAGTTAGAAATCTCACTCTCCCATACTCCCTAGGCTGTTGAGATCCGGAAGCCGAAGATGCTCCAATACTTTTGCCGTAGCTGTGTTCTTGCCCGTTCTTCTCATTCCAACAAAATATAAATGTGAAACTCATGGAAATCCCAACAATAGTCCAACCAAACTTATCCAAATTTCTAAACAGAAAACACCCAACTCATAAGCCCTAGAACGCACAAGATATAATGCAACAAATTAGTGCCTAAACTAAGGTCTATAAAAATTCCTAGAACATTCTTATGCATTCAAATTGACTAAGAATGAATTATTGGGCACAATTAACATTCTAGGAATTGAATTCATGCACCAATGCCTTGTGATTTTACATTTTTATTCATTGAGACGATTTATCAACACATGGTATGCATAGATAAAGAACGAATTTTAGTACATATAATTAACATGCAATCATTCCTTAATCAGTAAATCATACATAAATCACTCAAATCACACGTTTAGAATTCAATTCATAACAAATTAAATCAATTAAAACATGAAAAATCAAAACCTTCTCATAATTGAAATTGAAACCCAAAAAGGAAAATATAATAAAAGCCTAAGAATTTCATAACTTAATTGAGTGCTTCCTATAAAAAAGAAAGGTTTTTGATGTGACGTGGATGAAATAGGAGTGAATTGATATCAGAAAGTACAGTCTGGTGAGGAATACTGTGGGTTGAAAGGGATTGAAAATGAGTGAGTTAAAATAGAAGAAGGGGGCCGTGTGTTATGATTGCGAAATAAGGGTTTTACCCTTATAAAGAGTCGCGTGCACATGTGCGCACTTGGCAAAGAGTTAATTTGATGCGTTTGTCCTCACGCATGTGCGTGCGATGCAGCATGTGGAATTTTGCTTCTAGATTTTGCGCACATGCGTACCAAATGGTGGCCTGTCCGTAAAAACACCCTTTTAAGCACAAAATTTTTGTTTTTAAATCACCCATACAACACACAAAATCCTTAAATGACCATTTTGTTAGTTTAACTTGTTAATTAAGTTGATTTTCAACACTAACAACACAATAAAATTGATGTTTTCCAAACCTTATTTTGATTATGACGTAAACACTTAACTCTGTAAAGAAGTTTTTACAGGTCTGTTATTTGTTTTGGTAGAGACAGGGTTTTCGGACGCACTGAACTGTCCGAACTATGTCACAACTTCTCGGACGCATTCCACCGTCCGAACCAGTAGGCAGAAAGAAGGATCTTACTGCTTCTCCAAACGGATGCACACAACTATCCGAACGAAGTCTTCTTCTGACGAACATGACCATCCAAAGCTTCTTTCAGACGATGGAACGGATGCATGCACGGACGTCCGAAAGAAGTTCTTCACCAACTGAATGAAGATTGGACGTTGTGTCGGACACATCCTATCTATCTCAGACGTCCGAAACCCCAACGGCTACTTTTTGTGCATTTATTATCTATCCGTTAGGAAGTAGCTGCAACCACCATTTATTGCTCTTATAAATAACTGCTTTGATATTCTGTAAAAACCATCTAATACATTGAATACAAGCCTTAGAAAAGAGCAATTTTAGTACAAATTGGCTATAGTGCTTTGTTGTATTAGTGTAAGTCAACTTTGTGACAAAAATTTATATGTATTTTTTACCAAGCATGAATGTCTTATCCTTGATAAAAATCATGTTGTTTTATCTCAAGGGCACTAAGCACAATAATGTTTATGTGATTCATCTTAATAAAATTAGCAATAGCAATGTAAAATGTCTTACCGCTTCCATAGATGATCCTTGGCTTTGGCATAGAAGACTTTGTCATTTTAATATGGATTTGATTGAAAAACTTGCTAAGAAGGATTTGGTAAGAGGATTGCCAAAACTAAAATTTTTTAAAAATAAAATTTGTGATGCATGCCAATTTGGTAAACAAGTCAAACTTTCTTTTAAACCAAAGAATTTTGTGTCCACTCATAAACCTTTAGAATTGTTGCATTTAGATTTATTTGGACCTAGCAAAATGCTAGTCTCGGTGGTTGCAAATATGCCTTTGTTATTGTAGATGACTATTCTAGGTATACTTGGGTATTATTTCTTGTTCACAAAAATGAGGCTTTCGAAAAATTTGTAAAAGTGTTTTCCAAAATTCAAAATTTATTGAACTTAAAAGTCATTCGTTTAAGAAGTGACAATGGTGCCGAATAGAGATGTCATACTCCATTTAAATTTGGAGGTTTTCCCGACTTTTCTGATCACAACGGTATTTTTCATGAATTTTCGATTGTTAGAGTCCCTCAACAAAATGGTGTTGTCGAAAGGAAAAATAGGACTGTTCAAGAAACCGCTAGAACTATGATTAGTAACTGCAACTTACCACAATACTTTTGGGCCGAAGCGGTTAACGCGGCTTGTTATATTATGAATCGAGTTTTATTAAGATCATTTTTAAACAAAACTCCTTATGAACTCCTTTTTTGAAAAAAACCCGTTGTGAGCTATTTCAATGTTTTTGGCTGCAAATGTTTTATTTTAAAAATCAAAGAAAACCTTGGAAAATTTGACAAAAAATTGGATTAAGGAATTTTTCTAGGATATTCTAGTGACAAGAAAGCGTACCGAGTTTATAGTAGAAGAACGCTCTTGATTGAAGACGTTGTGCATGTTACATTTGATGAAACTAATGATGTTATCTCAAAGAATTTGTGTGAAGATGAAGATGTAGGTAGAGATAATTCTAAAGGAGCTCGAAAAGCTCCTTATTCATGAAGATCATCAAGAGATCACATCAAGCAATGATGTCAACAACCATCAAATAGATGATGAAAAAGAAAAGAATGAGGATACTCCAAAAGATCTTCCGAAAGCTTGGAGATTCGTCTCTAGTCACCCTCAAGATTTAATCATAGGTGATCTATCTGATGGGGTAACTACTCGTTCTCATAAACCTTTGAATAATAATTGTGCATTACTTTCTCACATTGAACCTAAACATGTAAATGTTGCTTTGAGTGATGAATCTTGGGTTAATGCCATGCAGGATGAACTTAGTAAATTTGAGAAAAATAACGTATGGATCTTGGTTGAAAGACCATCTTCTCATCCCATTATTGGAACAAAATGGGTTTTTAGAAATAAATTAAATGACAAAGGTGAAATCATAAGAAACAAAGCCAGACTTGTTGCAAAAGGTTATGCTCAAGAAGAAGGTATTGACTTTGATGAAACTTTTGCACCCGTTGCTAGATTAGAATCCATTCACATGTTTCTCGCATTTGCATGTTTCAATGATTTCAAATTATTTCAAATGGATGTCAAAAGTGCATTCTTAAATGCTTTTACCGATCAAAAAGTTTTCGTTGAACAACCTCCGGGCTTTGAAAATAAAAATCTCCCAAATTATGTTTTCAAACTCTCCAAAGCTTTATATGGTTTGAAACAAGCTCCAAGAGCTTGTATGAAAGATTAAGTGGTTTTTCTTGACAGAAAATAGATTCAAAAGAGGTGTAGTTGACGCCATTTTTTTTACAAAAACAGATTTAAATGGTTTGTTAATTGTTCAAATTTATGTTGATGATATTATTTTTGGATCAACTAATAAAAGTTTGTGCAAGGACTTTACACATTTAATGCAAAAAAGAGTTTGAGATGAGTATGATGGGCAAGTTACAATTTTTTCTCGGATACAAGTTCACCAAACAAAGGAAGGAACATTTATTACACAAATCAAGTACACAAAGGTGAGCTACTCAAACGATTTGGAATGGAAGATTGCAAACAAGTTGGTACGCCTATGTGCACTTCAACCAAACTTGATAAAGACGAAGGAGGTAATAGTGTTGATGAAAAACACTATAGCGGTATAATCGGAAGCCTACTTTACTTAACAGTCAGTAGACAAGATATCATGTTTGCTGTTTGTTTATGTGCTAGATTTCAATCTTGCCCCAAAGAATCGCACTTGATAGCTGTTAAAAGAATTTTCAGATATCTAAAGGGTATAATAAATTTTGGTTTGTGGTATCCAAAATCCTCTACATTTGATTTAATTAGTTATTTTGACGCTAACTTTGCTGGGTGTAAAATTAATAGAAAAAGTACCAGTGGTATGTGTCATTTTCTGGGAAATTGTCTTGTGTATTGGTTTAGCAAAAACCAAAATTCTATTTCTCTTTCTACGGCTGAAGCCGAATACATTGCTGTTGAAAATTGTTGTGCTCAACTTCTTTAGATGAAACATACTCTGAAAGATTTTTGGTGTAATTTTTGATTGTGTGCCTATAAAGTGTGACAACACTAGTGCAATTAATCTCACAAAAAATCCTGTTATGCACTCTACAACCAAACACATTGATGTTAAGCATCATTTTATTAGAGATCTTGTTTGTAAAAAGGAAATTCGTGTTGATTTCATGCCTACTTCAGATCAACTGCTTGATATTTTTACAAAACCCTTGGCTCTAGATAGCTTTGAATCTCTCAGAAAATGTTTGGGGATTTTGCAGATCAATTTGGCATAATCTCTTCGTTCAGACACACTCGATCGTCCGAACAACACTATCTTTCGGATGCTCTGTATCGTCCGAAAACTTCCTATATGCTTCGGACGCTCAAAATCGTCCGAACGATATTCATTTTCTTCACTAACTCTCTGGAATTCTTCCAGACGCGTACCATCGTCCGAAAGAACATCGAACGCACTGGCTCTTCCATCGGCCGTCCGTTCATCAGCTTTCGGACACACACCAAACGTTCGGCATGCTCGTCCGAACGGTCACCCTGTTGATTAAAACCTTCCATCTTCCCCATTTCGGACTCACCCTAACCCCCGAAACCGTCTCTGGCGAAATTTTTTCCTTCAAAATCTCTTCCAAATTCCTTCATTCTCTCCACAAATTGATTCGAAAATTATCTTCTCCAAAGTATTCCACACCATTATTATATCTAATTCATCCCATCTACCATCTCATTTCATCAAATTCTCACCAATCTTCCAAAAAAAATCAAAATTTTCTCATCTTCCTTCCCTTCCTTCACAATGGTTAAATCCCGCGGAGGTTCTTCTACAGCAAATCATGGACGAAAAACAAAAGAGAAAGCTCCAGTGCGTGGAGAATCGTCTGCTAATCCTCAAGTCTTCTCAAATTCATCGATGCCAAGGCATCCGAACAGTATACATATCTTCTGAGTAAATTTATAATCGTTCAACGTCCTGCATCTCACAGTCTTTTTTATGAGTATAATCTTCCCATTGTCAAATCATGCTTTGAAGAGAAAACAAAATTACGGTCACCTAGTGCATATTGCCTTACCCGTGTATCATGATATGGTGCTCCAATTCACAACCAATCTTCAGAAAGGCCCCACTGTTCGCACTTTAATTTCTTGTGTAAACAACACCAATCTTGAGATTTTCTCCAACATCATTAACACTATTTTTGAATGTGAAGTCTCAAATCCAAATGATTTCTCCTATTTCTTTTCTTTAGATAAATGGCCCGCTATTGATACTCGATTTGACATTGATGAGGTTAGGACTATTTTTAACATCAATTTCAAACAGGCCTCAGAAGTCAAACCACTTTTCTAACTCCTGAATTAAACATTCTGTACACTCTTGTCACGAATTTGTTATTGCCAACCAACGGGCATCGTATTGAGCCCGAAAAAATACAGCTTTACTTATTTTTTTGTGTTTTCAAGGGCATTCCTCTTGACTTTGGGTATCTCTTCTGCTCCCTTTGTGAACTCTTTCTTACTGATACCCGAAGAAATATTCCTTTTCTGGAAAATTCCTCACCAAAATTTTTGATTTCCTCGATGTTCCTTTCAGCGGCAACAAACAATTTCCCCCTTATTTCAACAAATCTTATATTGAACGAAAAGGCCTCCATTTTTTTAACTATCAATGGTTAACTAAGGCAGCTTTTGATATAGAACGTTCAAAATCGCAGGCCCCTGCCTCTGGTTTGGCTATTCCACATTCTCCTCCTCCTCAAACACCCCCACCATTTCATGATCCTCATCCATCTACCTCAGAACCCACAATTTCTCATATCTGTGGCCTTTTAACTTCCTTGAACACTCAAGTCAGTTCATTTCAATGTTGCACTAATCGTAAGTTAAAGCGACATGAAACTCGTCAGGTGATTCTCCAAGAGGCCATTGGCCTAGGCATGTCTGCTTCGGCTCAGGTTCAATTTGCCAACCTTCAATCACAATATCCACTAGACTCATCTTTCGACATTGATGATAATGCTGAAGATGGGGATATTAGTGAGGACGATGAAGAAGATGCGCAAATAATAAAGATGATGCTAATGAGGAAGATGAAGGTGACGATGAGGATATTGACGACACGTTCAATTTCATGAAGCAATGCTGTACTGGAGAAGAGGAAGACAGTGAGGCCACTGATGAAGTTGATGTTTTCTAAACCTTATTTTGATGATGACATAAACACTTAACTCTGTAAACAAGTTTTTACAGGTCTGTTATTTGTTTTGCCAGAGATAGGGTTTTCGGACGCACTGTACTGTCCGAACAGTGTCAAGCTTCTCGAACGCATTCCATCGTCCGAACGAATAGGTAGAAAGAAGAATCATACTGCTTCTCCAAATGGACGAACATGACCTTCCGAAGCCTCTATCGGACGAAGGAACGGAAGCATGCACGGACGTCCGAACGAAGTTCTTCACCAATCGCATGAAGATCGGACGCTGTGTCGGACGCATCCCATCTATCTCGGACGTCCGAAACCCCAACGGCTACTTTTTGTGCATTTATTATTCAGCCATTAGGATCTAGTAGTTGCAACCACCATTTATTGCTCTTATAAATAACTGTTTTGATATTCTGTAAAGATAATCTAATACATTGAATACAAGCCTTAGAGAAGAGTAATTTTAGTACAAATTAGCTATAGTGCTTTGTTGTATTAGTGTGCAGTTTAGAGTGCAATTCAACTTTGAGTGGAGTGATAATCTTGTCCGAAAGTGAGGTTGTAAGTAAGATTCTTGGCTCAACTAAAAGAATTTTAGTGTGAGCAAAAATATCCCTACTTTGTAAAGATTATTGGCTCACCAAGTGTGTGAAGCATTTTAGTGATTTGATACTTCAAACTTGTTAGCTTGGAAGTATTGGCTGATTAATTTTTTCTCTTTCTTAGTTCACTATTTCATTGATTTGATTATTCAATTTTTATTTGGAAAATCTCAATATTTCTAAAAGTATTTTTAGAAACCTAATTCACCCCTCTCTTAGGTTGCTTTGGGACCAACAAAGATGCTCCTTCCAAACGCTAAAAGATTTCGTGAAAAGCGCTCCAAGAAGAAAAATGACTCGAATTAGTTCCTTTGACAATCTATTTTTAGTTTTTGGTTTTTCTCTATTTTTTTAGGACAACTCTTGGATTTACCATTCTATGTATTCCTTTGAACTAGTCCTGTTAAATATTTGAGTTTTCTTCAATTGAATATTTGGGCTTTTGTATGCATTTTTGCGTTATTTCTATTGAGTACTTGCACGTTCTCAGGGGGAGCTTTGTTTGATGATGTCAAAAGGGGGAGTAGTAATCTATATTGCACAATGATTGGTTGCAAAATGATTGGTCATATCTGATTATTTTTACAGTAGTAATCTATATTGCAAAATGATTGATCATATCTCGGGATCCTTTTTCGCAAACTCTTTCTATTCTTCGGGAAATGAGGGTTCGGGTTTATATTCTGGCTACATAGTAGATTTACCTTTTCCTCACCTTTATTACCTTTCTTGTTGCATGGAACAACCTCTTTTTCTCCTTTGGCCTACTTCTTCTCGGCCCCAACACGTTGAAGAACCATTTTGTATTGCATCTCAACCTTCTTGCCACTCCTCAACACAATTGCATTAACGTTTCCCTTTAGATTGACAATTTTTTGAGAGGGCAACTTTCTAGAATTCTGTGCCACCAACCGACTGATTGCAGTTGCCATTTGTCCTATTTGTGTTTGCAATTGCTATATACTGGCCTTTTGTCGTACTGGAATTGCATTGTGTTAGCAGTTAAACCATCTAGCATTTTCTCTAAAGAATTACCAGATTGAGCAGCTGGATTAGCTTATTTTCTTTCAGCAAATGAATGTTGATACGGTTAGAAAATCTGTCGATTTGTTGAGGCTATTATTGTGCCAGATTCTCATATCTCAAATTAGGATGATCCCTCCACCCAAGATTATACGTGCTAGCATAGGGATTATGATTTGCTCTTGGTTGCCTGGGAATCCTCTAGCAACATTTAAATGCTCCTAAGATTCATCTTGTAATATAGGACACATGACTGTCGGATGTATTCCCTCGTTCGAACAAAACTCGCAGATTGCACTATTTGGGCAGTTATTGAAGCCAGATGATGTACAAAAGAAGTTGGACTGGCCATTTGTTGTTTTAAAGACGAAACATTTACCTCATTAATACGCTTGAGAGGTTGTTTGTGTCACGTCCCGAATTGTTGAGAATGTGCTGCCATCTTTGATCTGAGCTCATGGGTAGCGTCAATAGTCAAATTATCTAGAGGCGTTGATCATGTTCCTTTCATTAGCCAACAAACCTTCATAAAAATATTGAATTAATAAGGAGTCACTTATCTAATGGTGCGGACAGCTTGCACAAAGTTTCTTAAAACACTCCCAGTACTCATATAAGGACTCATCATTTAACTACCTTATCCCACAATTTTTTTTTTGGATATTCGCCATTCGAGAAGCTAGATAATATTTTTCCAAAAGCAATCTATTCATCTGCTCTCAAGTTGTAATGCTGCCTGAAGGTAGATCGAATAGCCAATCCTTCACCTCGTCTTTCATTGCACTTGAGTAAGAATGGGAATGCCCTCAATTTAATGTGCTCCTTTAAAACTCCAGTGGGTCTCATACTTGTGCAAACTACATGAAACATCCTTAGATGCTTATTTGGATCTTCACCTGGTAATCCATACGAAGAAGGCAATAAATGGATTAGTCTAGATTTTAATTCAAAAGTACTGTATGCATCTAACTCAGGGTATGTAATGCGCAAATGTTGTTGATTTAAAGTAGGCGCTGCATTCTCTACAAGTTCTTTGCGCCATGCTCATTTCTCCTTGGTTTCTTGATTGTCAGCAAAAATGAAGTTAAAGAGTTGATTTTCCCTAGCTGTCTTTGCCTTAACTCCTTCTCTAATTTGCATAGCATTTTCTGGATTTCCTGATCAAATAGAAATTCAACTTGTCCAGCAAATCCTGTTACTGGCATACACTATTAACGAAAGAAATAATAACAAAATAAAAGAAAATAAAAATAGAAATTAATGGCACAAAAATAAATCAAACTGTTCTCCGTTGGAACGGCGCCAAAATTTTTGGTGTAGCTGTCATAGGCTCCCCAAAACCTAATCAAATTCACCCTTAATAATGTTGTAGCAATGAGTCCGAATCGTTCCACAGAGAATAGGGTTTATTCTTATGCTTAAAAGGAAAAGGGGGGGGGGGGGTTTGAATAAGTCAACTAAAGCCAAAAGCACGAATTAAATGTAGGAGAGTTCAATGAAAGACGGATCTTGATTTCGGTCACATTCACCATGAAAATTCTATCAATTGATCATTGACACCAAAAGATAATACAATTTTTAGCCCAAGCACTAATTGGAGAATTAACCTGAATTCCAATTCAAAATTTATTCTTATTTCTTTCCTAAGGTTGGTTAATTTTCAACGCAATCTAATTAACCCTAACTATTAAATAAATCCGACACACGCATAATATTAATTAATAGAAGCATTAAAATCAACAAGAACAATTTGGCGAATTAAATATAAGCACACGCGGCTATGTCAATTATTTGATTATTTTGTTCAAAATTCAATAATGCTAATCAAGCAATCGTCAAACTTAGTTACTTCACATATTGAATTAAACACACACGATTTAAAACAATCTAACTGTAGATTAATTCCAATAACTCACTATTTTGCAGCAATAGCAAATTAAAAAGAAAAATCATAAAACTAATGCAAAAAAATAATCAATACTTGATATAAAATGAATAAATTCAAGGGCTGAGGTCTTACAATTTAATTAGAACCAACCACGGCTTCAATTTCCTTAACCAAGAAGAGGGTTTTATGCACAAAGTGCCATGGAAGAACACACAATATTGACTTCTGAAAACTAACGATAAAACTAAAGAAACAAATGTCCTCTCTTCTCTTTACCCAACACGGGGTATATATAGTGAATGTTAGGGTTACAATCCCTATCCTAGGACAAGACAGTGAAATCAGCTAAAAAAAGAGCCCAACCGGACCAAAAAATCTGCCGAAAATAAAAAATTACGTAACCCTCTGTGCCACGTTCACATCTTACACCTTGCCCTCATGCATGTGCGCACTCAACAATTCTGAAATTCTGCTCTTTGGAAACAATGCACACCGCGGCTTAAGGGTTACACATGTGCGCTAGGTCCTAATACTGCGCTTAACTTTTGGCCTCAATTTTGACCTTCATGCTCTTGAAATTTGGGAAAGTATAAAACACAAAATTTGTAACTCTTGTACTTTGCTTTCCAACACATCTTCAATCAAATTAATCAGAGTTCGGACTTGAAAGTTGCATTTAAAATACGAAACAACGTCCAGATTAGCTCCATACTCGTGCACAATTCGTCCTTGGAATTTTCTTTCATATTTTTCAACCCTTTTCACTACAACCCTATAAAAACTAAAGAATAAACAAATTAAGCTCCATATTAACTCAAATCTTTCTTACAACACATAAAAACGCAATAAATGATACATAAAATATAGCACAATTATGAACTTATCAGTTAATGAGGGCATAATAGCGTTAGCTTTATTTTGAATTTTGATTTGTCAGCTATTTCGAATAAGATATGATATGTTCTTGGATATGATTTCTTCATTAGAGCTTTATTATGTTGAAATCTTATTTCCATATCTATAAAGACCACAAAGGAATAAGTTACGGGACTTAAGATACGTTATTTGAATATTACTGAATAATACCTAGAATATGTGTGTGTGCACATATATATAACTCAAATAGATATGATTCTAGAAAATAACAAAATTAGATTCATATTACTACAACATTTATAAAAATCTCAGTGTCTATCCAAATTATACATGAGTCTAATTTGGATAATCTAAACCTAGTAAGAACTCAACATTTAAGAGTTGTAGTAATTTGGTTAATTTACTACAATATTTAGGAGGTGTTTGGTTTTCATTCGAGAATTGGAATCGGAATCAGAATGGCAATCATAAACCCACTATCGTTATGGATTTATGTCATTCTCCTTTATTTGCTTGGTTTGAACTAGGAATGGATTTCATTATGTTGATAAGTTCATAATATTTAAAACCCATGTCATAAGTGGGAAATGAAAGTAGGCATTTTCTAACACTTTCATTCCCATAGAATGATTCCCATAGTGATTAACCAAACAACATCTATGGGTATCATTAACCTTTATTCTCATTCCTTCCTCCCCATACCCATAAGACATTGAGATTTTTAAAATGTTGTTGTAATATGAATCTAATTTTGTTACATATATATATATATATATATATATATATATATATATCAAGATATATATTGATTTTTGGTGAAACTATGTAATATAAAAAATTTCAATGGTGTTTAAGATAATACTCTAATTTTGTAGATAACTTTGAGCACTGTAAGTTGTAAATACTAATTTTTTTTTTTTTTTTTTTTTTTTTTCCTGAAAAATTTACTTTATCATGTAAAGATTCTAACAACACCCAGTCTCTTTAAGTTTGGATGCTGTACAACTTAATTTATCATGATTTTTGTGAGTCTTGTGAAATCTAAAAAAATGAGATTTTACACTCGTCATGATTGTTATGTAAATTGAGGTCATTTTTGAAAAATAAAAAACAAAAAACTATTCAAGGATTTGATATACTATGAACTTTCTTGATTTATAAATTTCAAAATATGCATATTCTATTAAACACTATCGAAACCAGAATTGCAGTCACTTGATAGTTCTCTATTATTTTGGACAAAATTCATAATTTTACAATAAAATTAAAGTTACTCTGATGTCATGTGTTACTGGGAGTTTCAAAAAAATTAAAAAAAAAAAAAAAAAAACAACAACAACTTCAATAGCATGACATATAGGCAAGAATATTGATTATTACTGGGTCTATCTTTGCTATATAGGATTGGATACTCGAAATTGCATATATGGATACTTAATTCTTGCCCCTATTTATTTTAGTATGTGATCTTTATTGGGAAAAATTTTAATATATTCGGGACATTAGATAATTGATATTCGAATAACTTAAGCACTATCTTAGGGACTAATGTGGGAGTTCCATATATCAACGTACATTTAGGCGGATACATAACAAGAGGTTTTGAAATAAGGTATTAAATTTTTTTCATCTAGGAGAATGACACTACAAATGTAAAAGGATGAATTTGTTGGCCCAAAACAACCTAAGAGGGGGGAGTAAATTAGGTTTCTTAAAAATAATTTACAAATGATGCACAAACAAATATTTCACACTAACAAGTAATTTGATAGCAATATAATCAATTAAGCACAAAATGAACAAAATAAGTAAAGAGAGAGAGATTAAACAAATAACACTACCAAGCTAGCAAACTTAGAGTAGTAATCCACTAAGATGCTTCATCAAATTTGGTGAGTCAATAATCCAAATTGACGCAAAGTAGGATAACCCTTGCTCATACTACCTCTCTTAAGTTGAGCCAAGGATTTTATACTCAACCCCACTTTTGTACAAGATTATCACTCCACTCAATGCTTTTGAATAGCACTCATAAGTACACACTAATACAATATTACTAAAGCGCTATTTTGCACTCAAATTTTTTGTGTAGCTCTTTTGCACTTACTTGTATTCAATGTGTAAGTTGTATATTTTAAATATAGATAGGTTGGCATTTATAGATGCAACAAATTAGCTCCCAACCACTTCCCAACAGCTAAGTAATAAATTCTGACAAACTAGGCGCTATAGGTTTCGAACGTCCGAAATCCTTTTTAAGCATCCGAACAAGCGTCCGATCAACAATATCATTGAGTTGAAATCCTCGCTCAATTGGCCGAGGTTGCATCCGTTCCTACATCCGAAGCTAGTAGGTTTTTGAGTCAGATTCTCGGACAGAGTAGTGCGTTCAGAAGGCTTAATGCTATTCAAGTGTTGCTCTGCCTTCGAACGGTCAGGCATGTCTGATAGAATTTCTTTCAAACGATATTGAGCGTCCATTAACAATACCTCAGAACCTTTCTCTCTAACTGATCTTTTGGACGGTGTATTGCATCTGAGAAATTTTGTTTGGACGAAATCTTGCTTTCGAGCAACTTTGTCTCGTTCGGACGATGTGCTGCGTCCGAAAATTTCATCCTGTTGTGACAGATATAGCAGAATTCTTCCACAACTCACATTTAAACTATTAGATTGACTTTGTCATCATCAAAACCATGATTGTAAATCAACAATCTCCCTTTTTTTGATGATGACAAATCACAGGCCAAAGCAAACTAATCATAACCAATCATAGCTCAAACAATCAATCTAACAACCACAAACAATCATAATCAATCAACCACATTTCTTTCCTTTTTGGCATCATCAAAATAAAACAAGTACAAAACAAGCTCCCCCAGAGATGATGCTCCCCCTTACTCAAACCACGAGAAACCAGTGCAAACAAGAACTGATAAAACACAGTTAAAAGTAACATCATTAATAGAAGATATAGTCAAGAAATTACATCTAACTTCAACTAATCAAGTTAGAACTAAGCAAATGTAATCTAAAACATGTAAACTAGGAGGTGGAATCTAAATCATTTTTCTTTTTTGATCGCTTCTCGCATTTGTGCTTTTTGGTGGGCAAATCATCATATTGCCGTAGCCTCACTGTCGTGCTCACTACTTTCTTGAGAATCATGGCGTTGCATGATGTAATTGAATGTGTCATCAACATCTTCATCAGCATCAGCATCACGCTTGGAATAGTATCTTTCTCAGGATTTGATGCACCAACTGGATCATCACGGGCCTCTGGCTCAGGATTAGAGTGTTCGATATCTTCAATGTCATCTTTACTGTCAGAGGAGGACACGAGAGTGTACTGCGACTGAATGTTGGCAAATTGGACCTAAGCGAAAGCAGACATACCTAAACTTAACGCTTCCTAGACAATGGTCTGCTTGGTCTCCAACCTTTTTAATTTTCGAAGGGTTCGGCACTGTAAAGTGCTCATTTGATTTCCCAAATTTCTGACAAAGGTACACAATAGTGAAAAGGAGGGTTCCAAAGAGGATATTTGTGAAGTATGGGATAGGAGAGATGTGGAAGAAGAGGGTTGAGGAGGACTGGGATAAGGAAGTGCTTGTCCTAAACTTGATGCATGACATACTTTGACTTTTCAATTTCATAATCAACTTTAGTGAACCATTTTTTATTGAAAAAATGCAATCCTTTTTGTTCAATGTAAGCTTTATTAAAATATGGGGGATATTGTTTTTTCCAGTGAAGGGAATGTCAAAATGACCAAAAACTTTAGTTAAAAATTTGCCAAATGGAATGTTCCTTCAAGTAATAGTCAGGAATAATTCCCAAAAGGAACAAAATAAATATCCAAAGTCAAGTTTAATTCCCTTAAAAACACAATAGAACCGACACAATTGCATTTTTCCCCGCTTAGTACAATGTTCATCAGTTGGTAATAGCAAATTTCTAACCAATGTCTACAAAATATTGAGCTCAGGACTAAGTAAAGTGGTTTTGACTTCCGAAGCCTGTTTAAAATCAACATGAAAAATTTGTTTAACTTCCTCGACATCAAATCGAGTATCAACAGTAGGCCATTTGTGCAAAGAAAAGAAATATGAGATTTCATCAAAGGGAACAACATCACATTCAAAAATTGAGTTAATAATATTGGAATTAAACTCAAGTTTGATGTGATTCACACGAGACATTAAGGTTCGAACATTTGAACCTTTGCGAAGATTTGCAGTAAATTGTAAGACCATATCATGATATAGGCAAGTCAATATGAATCAAAGTCCCCTATTTTTGTTTTTCAAAACATTCCTTAACAAAAGATAAGTTTAATTCGTCAAACATGCCTCGGGAAATAGGACGTTGCACTATAATAGATTTACTAAGCAAGGATGTATACCTTTCAGATGCCTTGGCATTAATGAATTTGGGCAAGGTGGGATTTGGAGTAGGTTGATGATTTGTTGAAGTTTGGCCTTGTACTGGAGCCTTCCCCTTCAACTTCTTGCCTCTGGTGCTTGTTGAAGAGCTTTTGCACAATCGAACCATCTTGAATCAGAGGTTAGAATTGGAGAGTGTGAAAATGAGAATGAAGAGATTTTAAGGAATTGGAAGGAATGAGGTGTTAATAAGGTGGTAAAAAGGGTTCAAATAGGGCTGGTGAAGAGATAAGAAGATGATTTTCTTGATGAATTTCATAGAAAATGAGATAAATTGAAGAAATTAAGAGCTTTTCTCTTATTTCACCAGAGCTAGGTTTTGGTGGAGGAGGCATGTCCGAAAATGGGAAAATGAAAGGTTTTAAGGGAATAAAACAGTTGTTCGAAAGTCCAAACAATTGATATATCTACGATCATGTGTCTGTTCTCAGATGAATGGATGACCGAAATCCTTAAACAAGCGTCTGAAGGGATGTAAAATAGTTGTGATCGTTCGTTCATTTTTCCAGAGAGTTTGGTGAAAAAGATGAATAATTAGGACAAAAGGAAATGTTCAAGACCAAAAGTAAAAAAAAGAACTAAGGAGTTCAGACTGACATTTTTGTCCGAGAATATAGAGAACTCAAGACGCATATTTGCATCCGAAAGCACAACTCAAAAGTTTTTGTAAACTATAATGCCCAAGCAAGTTCTGAGATATTCATAAACGATCCAATGGTAAAGGTTTAGTAAAAATATCAGCCAATTGATCTTTAATACAAACAAATTGTTAAATTTCCTTTTTCCAAACAAGATCTCTTATAAAATGATGCTTGACATCAATGTGTTATGTTCTAGAATGCAAAACAGGATTTTAGTGAGATTAATTGTACTAGTATTATCGCATCTTATAGGCACACAATCAAAAATAACACCAAAATCTTTTAATGTAGGTTTCATCCAAAGAAGTTGAGCAAAAAAATTTCGCACAGCAATATATTCGGCTTCAGCTGTAGACAATGAAATGGAGCTTTGTTTCTTGCTAAACCAAGATACCAAGAAATTACCCAAAAAGTGACACATACCACAAGTACTTTTTCTATCAAGTTTACAACCAGCAAAGTCGGCATCCAAATAACTAATCAGATCAAAACTAGTGGATTCAGGATACCATAAGCCAAAATTCAATGTCCCTTTCAAGTATCTAAAAATTCTTTTGACAGCTAAGTGTGATTTTTTTGGACAAGATTGAAATCTAGCACAAAGGCAAACAGCAAACATAATATCCAGTCTACTAGCAATTAAATAAAATAAACTTCTGATCATACCTCTATAGTGTTTTTCATCAACACTATTACCTTCTTCATCTTTATCAAGTTTAGTTGAAGTGCACATTGGCTTTCCAACTGGTTTATAATCCTCCATTCCAAAGCACTCGAGTAACTCTTTTGGTTTCTTGATTTGTGTCATCAAGGTTCCTTTGTTTGGTGAACTTGAAGTCCAAGAAATAACTGCAATTCTCTCATCATACTCATTTCAAATTCCTTTTGCAACAAACAAGAAAATTCCTTGCACAATCTTTCATTAGTTGCTCCAAAAATAATATCATCAACGTAAATTTGAACAACCAACAAATCATTAAGACTAATTTTAGTGAAAAGATTAGTATCAACAACACCCATTTTAAAAACATTTTCAATCAAAATATCACTTAATCTTTCATACCAGGAAGTTCTAGGAGTTTGTTTCAACCCATACAAAGCCTTTGATAATTTAAAAACATGATTTGGAAAATCTTTATTTTCAAAACCTAGAGGTTGTTCAACAAAAACTTCTTGATCAATAAAACCATTTAGAAAGGCACTTTTCACATCCATTTGAAATAGTTTGAAATTGTTGAAGATGAAAATGCAAGAAACATACAAATAGATTCTAAATGAACAACGGGTGCAAAGATCTCATCAAAGTCAATCCCTTCTTTTTGAGCATAACCCTTCGCAACTAATCTAGCTTTATTTCTAACTATCTCACCTATATCATTTAGTTTATTTCTAAAAACCCATTTTATTCCTATTATAGGATGATTTGAGGGTCTTTCAACTAAAGTCTACACATTGTTTTTATCGAATTGACTAAGTTCTTCCTCCATGGTAAGAATCCAAGATCCATCTTTCAACGCATTATCCACACATTTAGGTTCAATATGAGAAAGTAAGGCACAATTATTATTTGGGATCAAAGGTTTATAGGAACGAGTTTTAATCTCATCGGATGGATCACCTATGATTAATTCTTGAGGATGACTTAAGACAAATCTCCATACTTTTGGAAAATCTTTTGGAGAATCTTCCTTCTTTTCTCTTTCTTCGTCCAAGTGATGAGTGTCATCCTCATTGTTTTCCTTGGTCTCTTGATGTTCTTCTTGAATAGTGAGTTTCTCAAGTTTCTTTTGCATACCTACATTTTCATCTTCGCAAACATCTCTTGAAATAACATCACTAGTCTCATCAAATGTAACATGCAGAACTTCTTCAATCACAAAAGTTCTTCTATTGCATACTCGGTATGCTTTCTCATCACTAGAATATCCTAAGAATATCCCTTCATCCAATCTCCTATCAAATTTTCCAAGTTGCTCTATAATTTTCAAAATAAAACATTTACAACAAAAAACTTTGAAATAACTCACAATGGATTTTTTAGAAAACAAGAGTTCATAAGAAGTTTTGTTCAAAATAGCTTGTTTGCCTTAAAAGAACTCGATTCATAACATAACAAGCTGTGTTAACTGCTTCAGCCCAAAAATATTTTGGTAAATCACATTCATTTATCATGGTTCTAGCAGCCTTTTGAAATGTTCTATTTTTCCTTTCAACAACACCATTTTTTTGAGGCACTCTAGCATCCAAAAATTCACGTAAAATACCATTGTGATCACAAAATTTGGAAAAACCTCCAAATTTAAATTTGGCTCCATTATCGGTTCTCAAACGAATAATTTTCAAATTCAGCAAATTTTGTATTTTGCAAAACAATTTTACAAAATTTTCAAAGGCTTTATTTTTGTGAACAAGAAATAGTACCCAAGTATACCTAGAATAATCATCAACAATCACAAAAGTATATTTATTACCACCAAGACTAACATGTTGAGTTGGACCAAAAAAGTTCATATGCAATAATTCCAAAGGTTTAGAAGTAGACACACAATTTTTTGGTTTCAAAGACACTTTAACTTGTTTACCAAATTGGTCATGCATCACAAATTTTGTTTTTTAGAAACTTCAATTTTGGCAAACCTCTTACCAATTTTTTCTTAGCAATATTATCAATCAAATCCATGTTGAAATAACAAAGCCTTTTATGCCAAAACTAAGGATCATCTATAGAAGCGGTTAAACACTTTACATTACCATTATCAATATTATTAAGATAAATCACATAAACAGCATTATGGCTTCCTCCTTTGAGCAAACCAACAAATTTTTTATCAAGAATTAAACATTCATGCTTAGTAAAGAACATATACAAATTTCTATCACATAGTTGACCCACACTTAAAAGATTATAATTCAAACTGTCAACTAAAAGCACATTTTTAATCACTGCCTCACCATTTTTACCTACATCATCGATGCCAATAGATTTTGTTTTCATGTTATCTCCAAAGGTCACCTTACCACTGTTTTTGGACTTGAGATTGGAGAAGAGAGATGTATCACCGGTCATGTGTCTTGAACACCCAATATCAATGAACCACTTAGCATTTTTGGTGTTGTTTTCTACCTGCACAAAGAATTAAGAGATAACTTTTGGTACCCATATTTTATTGAGTCCATAAGAGTTAGTAAATTGACTACAAATCCATACACAATTTATTCCAAGTTTTTCATTTCTGTCGACATAACAATTATTTTTCACATATCCATATTGTTGGAAATAATTGCAAATAATATTCTTATTTCCACATAAAGAAGATTTCAATTTAATAAAACATAAACCATTCCTTCTAAAAGTGACAAAGTTCTTGCTGATCAACATATTTCTATTCTTTCTCATGTCAACAATTTTTTTCCCTATTTCTATGCAAGAGTATATCAAGATCATCTAATCTTTTCTTCAAGGAGGTTTGTTCTTCCTTGATCATTGTTTTCACATGCATTCTTTTCTTCAAATCAGCATTTTCTTGTGATAACCTATTATATTCGTTCACAAGTTTGGGGTTAGCATTCAATGAGGCGTTAGTTTTTTTTAACTTAGAACTCCTTGTTTCTAGCATATGATTCCATTAAACTATCTGCAATTTTAAAATGAAGGCTTCAAGATTATCATTATCATCATTTTCATCATTAGAATCATAAGTAGTTGTTACCTCATCATCACCAATAGCCATAAAGGCCATTTGTGCCAATTCCATCTGTTCTTCAACTTCTCCTTCGAAATTGCAATCATCCCATGTGATTTGAAAATTGTTGAAGCGGGGCTTCCTTCTTTCCTTTTTCTTCTTGGAAGGACATTCGGCAAAGTGTCAAGGTTGACCACATTCAAAGTATTTTTCATTTTACTTCTTAATTTCCAGCTTGGTCTTCTCTCTGAAATTATTGGAGTTGATTGCTCCTTCTTTTCTCCCAATAGCCATAATGGCCATTTGTGCCAATTCCATCTCTTCTTCAACTTCTCCTTCGAAATTGCAATCATCCCATGTGATTTGAAAATTGTTCAAATGGGGCTTCCTTCTTTCCTTTTTCTTCTTGGAAGGACGATTCGGCAAAGTGTCAAGGTTGACCACATTCAAAGCACTTTTCATTTTACTTCTTAATTTCCATCTTGGTATTCTCTCTGAAATTATTGGAGTTGATTGCTCCTTCTTTTCTCATTCTCCGTTTATTGATATAGTGTTTGAGAAATCCTTTGGTGATGAGTGCAAGATCACCTTCATCAAAATCTTCATCTTCTAAATTGATGGAGCCATTTTCATCTTCTTCTTGAGAAGTCTTCAAGGCAATGTTTCTTTTTGGTCTTGTTTCTTCATCATCCACCAGTTTAGCCTTGAGCTTCAATTCATAAGATGTAAGAGAGTTAATCAAGGACTCAATGGGCATGGAATTTAAGTTCTTTGCTTCATCTATAGCAATAGATTTGGCTTCCCATTTTTTGGATAGAGCATTCAAGATTTTTCTATTCTTCTCCCCAAAGAATATTCCTTACCCAAGGTTTCAAGATCCTTAATGATATCATTGAATCTACAATACATCTTATCAATATTCTCATGTGGTTCTATCTTGAAAAACTCATACTTGGCAACAAATAATGATTTCTTTTGTTCTCTCACATCATTGCTTCCTTCATGAATTTCTTTCAATTTATCCCAGATTTCCTTAGCTGAAACACATCCTTTGACACGAGTAGATTCGTTAGCATCCAAGGCATTGTACAGCACATTCATGGCTTTAGCATTCAAGGTCAAGTTTGCTTTATCTTGTGGAGTGAGCTCATTCCTTATTTTTTCTCTTATTCTATTTGTGTGATCATCAACAATTGTGGCTTCAAAAGGACCTTCATTGACAACATATCATAAGTCAATATCAATAGATTGTAAAAAGATTTTCATTCTATCTTTCCAACTAATAAAATTTACCCCATTAAACATAGGTGGTCTACTGATAGATTGACCTTCAAGAAATAAAGCGTTATTGGTTCCCATAAAGATATTTACCCAAATGCAATTTAAGCAAAATAAAGAGACCAAACTCTGATACCAATTGTTTAGGCCCAAAGCAACCTAAGATGGGGGAGTGAATTAGGTTTCTTAAAAATTAATTTGCAAATGATACACAAATAAAATCTTTCACACTAACAAGTAATTTGATAGCAATATAATCAATAAGCACAAAATGAGCAAATAAGTAAAGAGAGAGAGAATAAACAAACAACACTCCCAATCTAGCAAGCTTGGAGTTGTAATCCACTAAAATGCTTCATTAAATTTGGTGAGTGAATAATCCAAATTGTACACAAAATAGGATAACCCTTGCTCACACTACTTCTCTTTAGTTGAGCCAAAGATTTTATACTCAACCTCACTTTTGTACAAGATTATCACTTCACTCAATGTTTTTGAATAGCACTTTCAAGTACACACTAATACAATATTACTAAAGAGCTAATTTGCACTCAAATTGCTTCTGTACTTGTTTGTATTCAATGTGTAAGTTGTATATTCTAAATACAGATAGGTTGGCTTTTATAGATACAATAAATCAGCTCCCAAACAGCTAAGTAATAAATGCTGACAAACTAGCCATTATAGGTTTTGAACATCCGAGATCCTTTTTAAGCATCTGAACAAGCATCTGATCAACGATATCATTGAATTGAAATATTCGTTCGGACGGCCAAGGTTGCATCCGTCCCTACGTCCGAAGCTAGTAGGTTTTTTAGTCAAATCCTCAAACAGAGTAGTTTGTCCGGAAGGTTTAATGTTGTCCAAGTGTTGCTCTGTCTTCGGACAATCAGACGCATCCAATAGAATTTCCTTCAGACGATATTGAGGGTCCGTTGTCAATACCTCAGAACCTTGCTCTCTGCTTACTCTTTCAAACAGTGCATTGCGTCCGAGAAAATTTTATTCGGACAAAGTCCTGCATCCGAGCAAATTTGTCTGGTTCGGACGATGTGCAGCATTCGAAAACCCTATTGTGACAGATAAAGTAAAATTCCTGCACAACTCATGTTCAAACTGTTAGGTTTTATTTGTCATCATCAAAACCAAGATTGTGTATAGATCAACAATTATTTTAAACAGTGAGCATTATGCTTTAAAGATTGTATGGTTCTATTCCATATTCTATAAGTTTCGACTTGGTATTTAACTCAGATAAATTTGTGGGTAACTTATGCAAAGTAGGAAACAATGTATTTGTATAATTCTATGATTGTTGTGGTTAGTGGCTTGGTAGGTTCGTGGCAGAATTGATCACCAAGGAGACAATTCAACAACTATAAGCTTTGGACACGGACAATAGAGAATGTTTTTAAATTATGCAATGGAGGTATTTTCGTTATAAATTTGAGGAAAATAATTTAGGTAAGTTTCGAGGATAAAACTTCTTTTAAGGGAGGGGGGGTAGAATATGAAGATCCAAATCAGTTCACTATTTGATATAAATTAAGGTCCAATAATAGATTAGTAGATCATATCCAAATCAGTTCACTATTTGATATAAATTAAGGTCCAATAATAGACCAGTAGATTTTAAACCCACAAGTTATGAGATTGGATTAATAAGTAATTAAGTATTGTAAAGGGACAAAATATTAAAAAAGTTGAGGATTATATATATATATATATATATATATATATATATATATATATTCACATATATATATATACAGACGCATACACATTTAGTGTCAAATAACTACATGATATTATTATATTGAAAACTAGGTTTAGTAGCCATTCAAAGGAAAGAGGTAAAAAATAGATTCATGGAATTTCTTATGAGGCAAGAAATAGGGACATATTCTTCTAATATCTGTTTAAATTTATTAATTAAATTCATGTGTGTGAATTTTGATGGTAGTGCATGAGTTTATGGATTCATATGTCTGCATGCCTTTGTAGAGGGAAAAAAAAAAGATGAAAGATTCAAAACAAGGCCTGGCAGCAAGCCATGTTATGGCAGTTGGGATGAGATTTGGCAGTATGCCAAATCATGCTACAGACCATGAAGTACTAAAATAAAAATGTGTTCTATATGCTAGCAGCATCATGATTTCCAATTGGTTAGATAGTGAATGCTTGAAAGGTATTGTTTAAAGCATATGGAGCTATTTTGTTGGAGCTTTTTTTTTTTTTTAACTCAGTCATGTTATCTTCTCAGGCCGAACGTTTATCATGCACCTAAGTAATAGTTGGTCATGGCTTTTAATTAGAAAAGTCAGAGGGATAGAGTTTAGTTTTATTTCTTTTAGAAACGAGCAATTGATTGTGTTTTATTTTAGAAACTTATTAGACATTATTAGGTTGAGAATTAAATTTTATTGTAATTGTGTTATAGCTGATGATGACCCTTTAGAACTCGAATATTTGAGCTAAGTATAACAATTGAATAAGTTGTTGAGATATGGGGGTCTAACTCTTTTTTATATTTTCAAAATCTCTTAGTAAAACTCTTGTTTGAAAATTATATTTATATATTGAACCGAATCGAGTATGACATACTTTTATGATTTAATTATATAAAACTATTTTAAGTGTTAATTTGATTTGATAAATGACTTGTGTGATACATGCCTATAATATTTTTAGCTATATATATTATTTTGACTCTTGGCTATCTTTGGTGGATTTGGTGGGAGATAGTTCCCAATATATGTATCTTTGCATTGCTCTTTTCCCAAGGGGTTATAGTAGTTGCATTTTGTTATGCCTTTTCCCTAGCGGGTTATAGTAGTTAAGATTAGATATCCAACTAGCCAATAAAGCTATAGAGAACCCATAAGCCTACTACCGATTATTGTATTTTGATTATGCTTTTGTCATGAATATTTGTTCACTTAGGTTTGTCGGTGTTTTTCAAACACCAAACAAGCTATAAAAATAAAAACCCTTCACCTCATCAATACTTTTACTCGCGTAAGTATACGAGGTAAGTTTATAGGTTGGTGATAGGTGAGTATCATTCTCATGAGGATTGGGTTGACGATTACTAGATTTGTCGGGTCTTTATACTATTTATAGAAATTTAAAAATAAGTTTTCCTACAAACTATTAAAATAGCAACAAAGAGTTTCGCAAATTTTAAACAAGTAACTAAATTAAATTAGGAAATAAGTAAAGGTTTCACTAAACTGTAATTCTAGTAAATCACAAGAAGATATGATAACACATAAAGGCAACTTAAACTATAATAAAATATAAAGGTAAAGAGCAAATAAAAACTATAATTAAACTAAGGATTAATGCTAATTCCATTAGGACATTTAAATGGAACTAAGGTTGGCTAATTTACACCTTAAGAGAGCGAAGAAGACTAAGGGACAATGTAGACAAATGAAGCCTAGCCTAAGAAAGCAAGTAGTAAGGTAAGTGAGCAATTAAAGTAGTCTACTACTATACAAGGAAAGTAATTAAAGTTGTCACTAATCAGGTAAGTAAAAAAAAATAAGACTAAGGTAACAAATTTAAAAGCTAAACTAGGGAAGCATAATAAACACTACACTAGTAATGATTGGAAAAATAAAGAGGATATAAGACGGAATATACCATAAAAGGAAGATTCTACACTAGAAGGCATATTGTTTTTCTAACTTCATTCTTTACTATTTTTAGAAATTTATGAAAATAAAAGGAGACTAAGATTAAGCTAGTGATTACATTCTAGAAGTTATAATTAATGAAAACACACTACTAATCAAAGTTTTAAAACTAAGAAAAACAAAATTTAAACAAAAATCTACTACTTTAATTTAAGATTTGCAATATGTCTTGAAAATGGCTAGAACTTGAAGTGAAACTAAAATGCAAGAAAGAGATGAGAAAATTGGTAAAAGTGATGTCAAATTAAATCTGAAGAAATGTCTAATAAATTAAGAGTAAAAGATTGAGTTTTTATAACTAGACTAACTTAATATCCCGTACTATGCACAGGAGGACTAATCTCTATATTAAATTTTTACAATAAAATAATATTAATAAAGTAATTATGATAGCATAAAATCTTTTTTGATTAAACTATATAAAGATAAGACAAACTAAGCAGTAATATTTATAAATTTTCTAATTAGATCTAAAAATAAAATATTATTATTGAAGTATGCATTTAAAATGTTATAATTTTTGTCGTATAAAATGATTCAAAAGTAACTATATAACTTAAATTTTAGTTGAAGCCTCTCAAGTTTTATTTTCAAAAATAATAACAAATATTACTATGTTTTGTATATATAATTGTTGTTAAAAATTATGTCTACCATGTTCCATGGATAATGAAGGATAAAACTCTTTTTTATTGCATGTAAATGAACATAATTTTTTGGTTACAAATGATAAACAAACGCAAAAATATAGAAATCTTTTTTGTTTAGTAAGATTTAACTGAATTCTATTGATATAAATTACCAACAAAAACAACAATTGGGAAGTATTTATCATATTTCATAACCAGTTTGTATTTTTTTTCTAATCAAAGAATATAATTTTAAAAAGTATAAATGGAGCTTATAAATAGAATGGCACTGGACAGGGTAATAGAATGAGGCTCGAGTGAGATTTAGTTCCAGTTAAAATCTTTCCAAGAAAAAGTCTTCCAAATGCGTCGCTATGAGAAAAAAAAAAGAATATTTCTAACAATTGATTTTAGTTCTTACCATATAAAGCATATATACATATAAAATGATAATGCCAAAAAGTAGATAAGATATAAAAAGAGATAAATTAAAATTACTTTTAACATATTACTATTACATAATCACTTAAAAATAATATCTATTGACATTGAATAGTTAATTACTAATAAATATAAAGTTGTCATAAAATCAAAACAAGAAATTGGTATTAAATTTTTTTTATATATTTGTGATATAATAATTTTATAAATATTAATTGTATGTAATTAGATTGCAAGAATGACATTATTTAGACATAATAGGCTAAATGTCTTCCTACTTTTGTGAAAATTATTAGTTATAACCTTTCAAATATATATCTAAAACGTACTTATTAACAACGATATATAGATAAAAGTTTTTCATGATTAATATATTAGTTTTTCTTAACTCATTTTAATGACTTATACTTATATTTATAGTACATTTTTAGTTTATTACAATACAAATAACTTTTTGGAAAAAAATTTAACTATAAGAGGTGTGAGTAAAATAAGGATATTAAAGATAATCTTTAGGTAACTAATTTGAATTTTATTATTAATTGAGTAGTTCATTTTTTTACTCACGTATGCACGGGAAGATAAAGATATTAGATTTATAAAATAATAATTAGTAAAATGATGACTGATTGAAACTTTTAATAATTAGATTTATAATTAGATACTGGATTTATAAAATAATAATTAGTAAAATCATGATTGATTGAAACTTTTAATAATTAACTAAATAAGATAAAAAAAAAAGTAAATAATTATATTAGTAAGTTATACAACACCATTAGCTAAAGAAAATAATTAAGGAATATGGTTGTTGGACGCATAATTAAAATTATTATATTATTGGCTTGCATAAATTGTTGAACATTAATTGTTATGAACGGGATGATATTACTTATTCATATATATTTTAAAAATTCATGTTTGCTTAACAAAATGATTTTTGAAGTATGATGAGATAAGTAGTAAATTTCATGAAAAGAAAATTCTAAATTAGATTATGGAATCAAAATACCAGTAAGTATTTAATTCTATCAAATTACTAAAAATAAGAATGTCATATTTCTTTGGAATATAAAAATAACTATTTAAAAATAGTTTTGGATAAAAATATTAAGAAGTATTTATTTCCATCAAATTATAAGAAAAATGTTACCTTTCTTTAAAATATAAAAGAAAGTGTCACTTATTATATAAATAAAAATGGAAAAAAGTTTCTAAACATTGATTTTACACTTCATCATACATAGCATACTTTTAAACAAAATGATATAAAAAATACCAAAAAATAGAGAATACATTATATTTACATCCTTAGTTATGAATAACATCTATATATCGAAAAAAGATGAAAAGAAAAAAAATTAATTTTAAATTTGTTTCTCTTTTTATGGAATCGATTATCAATCGAAAGAAGTGCAAATATAATCCATCAACTATTTTTAACATCCAACAGAGGTCTTCCAATTTTTTTAAAACTTTTCGTGTCTAAATTATCTTTTTATACTATAGAAGTCCTCTAATTTTTTCTGCAATTTTAAGAAGGTACCTCAAAAAAAAAAAAATTCCAAGAGGATGTAGAGTAGATCTGCACCTACTTTTTTGGTAATTCGAAACCTATGACTTATAGGTCATAAGGGAAGGTCCCTCAAGTTTTATTTGACTGTTTCTTCCCTAAACTATTTTTGTAATCTATGAATGTCCCTTAAGTGTTTTTCCCTATCAAACTCAAAGTAGTTACCCAACTACTGTATCAAAAGAAATTAAAAATTTTGAGGGACAAAAGAGTTAAATCAAAAAATGGTATAGGAGACCTTTGTGGATTTACGCTGATACTTAAGAAACAAAAAAAATTTATGCAAAAAATTGGAAGAAATATATGGGTTTAAAAAATAGTTGAGGATAAAAAATTGAAGAATGATTTGAGGGATTTCTATGAGATTTTGAAAGTAATTTATAAATTTGTAATTTTTCTCGAATCAAATTGATTATTTCTTGAACAAAAAAATATTACCATGATGTAACTAGGTCACAATATTATGTTACTTATGTTTCAATATATATGAATAACCCTTTTAAATTAGTGTTATATGCCTAACAGTTTTCTAAGTAAATAAAAAATTATTTCCTTAACATGATTTTATATTTGACATGTATTTTAATAACTGATACTCATATAATAATCCATAATATATGATTAGTTTTGTAACTCTTTTGGGAAAGAGATAGCTTTGCCTAAAATGAAGGAATTTGAAAAAATAAAAATAGTTAAGATATATTTTACAAAGTTAATTTAAATTATAGGGAAATTCTAATTGTTAATCAAGTATTTATTTTTTCACTTTTACTATTTACCATTCATATTCCTATACATTTAATATGCCACATGTCAATGCATTAGAGTTCTTACTAAATACCTCTTTTGCAATAATATATATATATATATATATATATATATATATTAGAGCTAAAAATTAGAGTTTAAGAACAAGATATAAAAAAAAAAAGGACTATGAAAAGACTAGACTACACTAATAGGGGCTGCACTAAAACTGCTTCTTATTACTATGTACTTTTGGTGTAGGTTTCTAGGATAATTCAAAAATCTAACAGTCAAAGTCCTTGTTTTACTTGATTGATTGCGGTCAACTTTTCTCCTATACAATTTATTGACTACGGTTATTAGGCTAATTCTTCATAGTTGCTCGATGACTGCGGTTAATAAACTTGTGTCTTGATTTCCTTGACTACAGTTACTAGCACTTTGAGGCTGAAGGAGCATTGACCGCGTTAATGATGTTTCTTCTTGGTAATCTTGATCGTAGATAATGAGGTAGAAACTCTTGAGCTTGATCTTTCAATAGCGTGCAATTACAATCCCGCCCTTGGCTTCTTTCACTCCTTTAACTTGCCATCAACTCTTTAATTGTTCCATACAAGAATACACCAACAATTACCGAGTCAAATTGTACATGAAATACTTAGTTGTGAATTTAGTCCATAGAATATATTATGCATAATTACTACCAAAAATCCTAAATTTACTTTAAGGTACTAGAAATCACTAATAAGGACAATTTATGAATAAAAACAAATAAAATCAATTCGAATAGGACTAACTTGGATAAAATTACATAGAAATCAAAGGCAAAATAATTCTATGTAGTAGAGTTATAGTATTCTTTTTATTATTGTATTGTAATTATCTAAATTGTTTATAATGCCATTACCTATATATATACTTGTATCTCACATGTTTAAATCATTTATCAATATATATACACACACACATATACACGTATGCATATATCTAGTGTGTTTGAGACATGTTAAAAAATATATATGATATAACATACTCGTTCCAATGAAAATGAACTTGACCTTCTTATTGATTGGTGTATATGTTCACCCTATTACACAACATTATTTTACAGGTGTTCATAGTTTTCTTTAAGACAAGTGATAAGAGGTTTGTGATTTTGAGCTTTGTATCCTCGTGAGAAGATAAGTGTAGCAAGGCATGTCCCGACATCGAGAGCGGGGCGTGACAAAGGGTTTGTACTGTACAACACCATATGATTTGAAAATTTGTATTATATAAGCCCTTAAATCTAACAATATGGTTCCCTCAATAAAATTGTGAAATTTCCTACATATGTATGTACGTATGTATGTATGTATGTATAGTACAGAGCCTAGTAATACTCAAATTTGATTGACAATGTAATTAAGTCTAATATTTAGGTCCAAATTCAGTTCAGTTCACTTTGGCAGAGATAGGGTGCCCCCACTGCCTCCAACTAAAATTACAAAAGTACACTAGAATTTTAAAAAAATTAAACTTTGTTGCCCCCAACTAAAATTATAAAAGTACACTAGAATTTTAAAAAATTTAAACTTTGCCCCCACTAATTTGAATAAATTACAACATGCAATGTTTGTTTGGTCATTGAAGTTTAAATACTACCTTGTGACTACCAAATGTAATTAATTTCTAATGTTTATTTAGTGTTAAGATTTGCAATTAAATATAACTATCAATAATACCAAATATAAGTGTAAAAGAATTATGACCTAAGAGTTATTTTAATCTTTCTTTTACCCATTTACTATTATTCTATACTTTCCCATCTTTGATTTTATCTTTAATTCTAATACACAAGACTCAAGTAATCTAATTTTTATTTATTCATAAGTTATGAATGAAGAAAATAAAATGAGCACTCATTTTGTTGTTTTAGTTTGTATAAATTTCAATTAATAAAATGAAATTGCTAAACTATTTTTTATTTTTATTTTGTTTTAATTAATTTGCACGTGCTAAGAGAATATATTCTTAATTGAAGAATTAGAGTCTGTATTTTGACTAATTCATTGAAATTTCAATTCAACATATTAATTTTAAGTTCATTTAGGCATTTTTTTCATTCATAAATTTTTAATTTGTTTAGTTACTTGTTATAAAATTTTGAAAATTTACAGTTATTTGTTTTGAAAAAACATTTCCGATAATGGATTATAATTGAAAATCTGTAATTACAAATACAGAGTCATTTAATACCTAAGATGTAAAAGATTAAAATAATTAGAGTAAGCAAAAGTAAACAGACAAAAATTATATCAAAGAAAGACATGACTCAAATAATGAGTTTTATGGTACAATTTTGTAAACTTTATTATCTATTAATATGTATACTACTATTTTAGAAATATAAATGTAAAATTTTTACGCTACTTCAGACAAAATTAAAATTCGAATTATATGACATTTGCCCCCACTAAAGAACGTTTCTGGCTACGCCCCTACTTTAATATAAGGTTCGACATTTTATTTATTAGGTCGGCCAACCCAGTCTTATTCACAGTCCTAATATTGACCTAGACAACCAAAATCCTTTGTCATTATAATAAAAGTTAATCCTTTCAAAATATAAGTATCCCACATCAGTTAGATTAAAGATTTTGAATTAGTTTATAAGTTCCTGCGCCACACAACACTTATTACCAATTGATTTTAAGATAAAAACATATATTCTCTAACAACATGATATCAGAGATAACCTCAGTCTATCTAACAGGTTCTAGTCCATGTCCAACCCATGTAACGGGTTCCAGGCCAAATCCAATCCACACACACGGGTTTTCAACTAATCTAAATTATGTGTGAAAAGGGGTGTCAAAATATAAGTATCCCACATCGATTAAACTAAAGATTCTGGACTAGTTAATAAATTTTTGAGTCACATCACTCATTAATTAATTTTGAAATAAAAATTCATGTTCTTTAATAAATCCGTTAGAAAATATGAGGAATAATAAATTTTTTTTTTTTTTTAGGATGCATGAAAGATAAGGAAGTGGTTAAAAATATCGTGAAGTATTTTTTGCAAAATAGACTATTATTCAAGATATTATTTAGAATAGTTAATATATATTACAAAATTTTTGAAATGTTATACGTGTGAGAGAGTAGTTAACATAGGAGGAATAAGGAAAGAGCGAAAAAGACTTGATGGGTAACTTGTAAGAAGGATTATGTCCATCTAAGAAATTGAGAAGGATATGATCCATGATAGAACGCAATAGCTTAGTAAGATTCATGCAACCGATCTTATTTAGTAAGATTAAGATTTGGTTTGTTTGTGTTATACGTGTGAGATGAGGAAAGAAGCTAATTGGAGGATGTGTTAGAAAATAATTGTAAAATATTTAAAGAACAATGGATAATTAAAGCTATCCAAACAAAATAATGTATATAATGCTTACAAAAATGAACTGCTAATAAATTTGATTCCAAGATGCATGTGCAAGAGACATATTGAGGAAAAGAGGAAAGGAGCTCTCCCACCAAAATGAAAACCACAGTTACCAACCCATGCGAACGAAATTTAGTAAGCTAATCAAAATAAAGGACAAATATTAGCTGTATTGTATGTAATGTATATCCAACCTTAATCAATCCTTTGCAAGAGTGATCCAAAACTGCTCTCAATTACCCCATTTCCAACTTCCAACTGCAAGTAAAATTTTTTTTGGCTTTTCTTTTTCTATTCTTGTCAAATTAGCAAACAAAATTGGGATCACAATTTTTTCTTTTTGTTCATATAACATGTGTACAAATCTCTCATCATAATGACGGTATCTCTATGTAATTTCTATTTTTCTCTACATTTCTCTAGATGTGGTATTGACCAATTCTGTGACTAAAACAGGGAAAATATAAAAAAGAAAAAAGAAAAAGGGTCATCATATTAGCTCTCAAATCAAGGAAAAAAGGTTGTACTATAAGGCATCAATTAGAGACCACAGTTAGGCCATTGCTGCTATATCTGGGCCTTGTTCGATCTGGGGAGAGCCCTTCTTCAACAGCCTTCCTCTTCTTATTATTGGCTTGGGACTGTGATTGTTGTGAATCTTGTGATTGAAATTCTGATTTTTCTACTAATGAAGTTTCTGGTGAGGATGTTGGTGTTGATTCTTCTAGTTGGACTTGTTGATCTTCCTGTTTTTCTGCCTCCTGATTATGGTTTTTACTTTTGGTTTTCAGCATATGGGGTTTGAGTTCTATTCACATCTGATAATCTCACTGGCTTCAGAAAAAATTCTTCTGCTCCTTCTTCTAGACATCTGAAAATGCCACAAAGATGAATCAAAGGATTAATATCTTCACCTCTCGCATATCATTTTTCAAGAAAACAGAATATTTCAACAAAATCTATATTATATCTATGAAAAATTCCATTATCCTTTTTAAAAAATACATTACAATACCATGTGGCTAAAAAATTAATATGATACAAGTCTTTAAATCTAAGGTTCATCCATCATGACCGTAGAACTTCCTTATATCTATTTAACTCCCCTAATTGTAGGGATGTTCTACAGTCCATAACCAAACTTGTATAATGCAATTTTTTCAAACACAAAATAGTGTAATGTACAAACCTTTAAAACATGATACTACAGAACTTTTTCCCCTAATTACATACTAGTATATAAAATTTACTTCAATTTTACCTGCTGATTCTTGAAGGGACATTCTCAGATGACATTATCACAACTGGTATGTGTTAATTTTGAGGGATGATGATTCCTGTAATATAAAGGCATTACAATTGATTTAGTAATACTAATAAGAGTACTAACATAAAAGTGAAAAAAATCAATAAACAAAATTTGTTTTTTAATCTAGAATATGTAATAATAGTATAAGTTACTACATAAGATAAAACAAAAATAATGACAATATCAAGGGGATGACCTATCTAGAATGGAATATAGTTAAATCCGTGTATAACTTTACCGTAAATTTTAAAATCAAAATTAAAGATATCATATATTTTATTAATTTTAGTTCACATCACAAGGTTGTGAGAAACCAAATTTAAGTATTTACCATCTAGAATTAGCAATTGTCCAATCAAATGCCTAATTATGCAGAGTAGGTGGGAAAGATTTTTTTCACAGATTCTCGTTGATCTGAAATGAATGGCAAGAAAAGGACAGATCTGAGGGCAACCTTTTCATATCAGATTGAATCCACCATGTTACAAATTGATTGGAAAATTTTTTGCCAACGAGCTTAGGAAAGATATATGATAGAAACAAAGAGAAGAATATATTTATATTTAACTAGAATAAATAAAAGAAGACAAAAGGAATAAAAAGCCACAATTCACCATACCTTAATTTTCTTCAGCAAATCATAGCCTGTCATCCCAGGCATACAATAGTCTGTTATAACAAGATTTACTTCCACTTCCTGTTAAAAGATTAGCAACAGAATAAAAATTACAGACTACCAAAAAAAGAAAGAAAATTGTTCCAAAATCCAAGAAAGCTGACAATCCTAGAACCTTAAAAAAGAAAGGTAAAAAAAAAGAAAAAAGAATTACCTGATTGTAATTAGGAGAAACAGAGGGATGATTTGGATTGCTTGAGTCATCTTCATGCAATCCAAGAAATTCCAAAGCTTTACTACCAGAATCCACTGTGGTAACTGCTAAGATAAATGCCACAAAAAAATAAATGTCATCAAAATTTAATTTTCGCCTGTTCTTTTTAATCCTCCCAAAGAATCAAGAAAAACATAATAATAAGTACCTTGATATGAGGAGGTCCTGAGGAGTCTCTCAATGAGTTTTCTGTCAATGAGGCTATCATCAACAGCTAAAACATGGAACTGTGACTCAGCTGCAGCCATGACCATTTTGGTGGGAATAAATCCAAATCCAATACCAACAGAATTGCAAAGAAGTATGAGCCGAAGGAAGAAGAAGAAGAAAAGAAAGGAAAAGAAGGGGAAAAAAAAAGTTTGTTTCTTTTTTGGTATGAGATGAGAATAAGGGGAGTTATGTTATATTGTTGTGTGTATTGGAGAAAAGAAAAAAGAAAGAAGTACCAAAAATCCACAACCCACAAAGTAAGATCTGACCAGATTTCATCCAAAGATACTAGTAGATATTGAATTACAAGGCAAGCAATATTAAGAATCAAATATTTTGGAAATGAATGAAGAAAGAAAGAAACTAGAACATGGGCTTCAGTTGTAGGTGGATTCTTGGAGTTGGGTAGTAGTACTTATTTTTTTATTCATCTGATGCCAAAGACAGAAATGAGAAACCATTTTATACGATGAGAAGAGGGAGAAAGTTTTGCGTGGAATTAAAAAGCAGAGCAGGGTTGCAGGGGTGGGGATAAGTTGGGTAGAGCGGCACCATAAAATGGGGCCTACAAAAATCCTCTCCAGAGATACAGGTGATGTCAGCAATGGTGCCTTTTTCCTGGTGTGAAATCATGTGCGCTTACCATATCTTGAGCAGGTGGGGAGTGGTGCAAAGAGAGGGCAATTTCATTTGATTCCCTTTTAAGATTTGCTTCCCATGGCCATTAGATGTGTACCCCATCCCATGTTGTGCCTTTATGGGTGTCTTATTCATTCATTCATTAAACATAGAAAAGAAGAGTATTGTTCATGGAAATATATTTTTATTTTTTATTTAAGAAAAAAGAGCTTTCGTTTATATAGTTATTATTTAAAATAATTAATATAATAATATTTTAAAATATAATATATCTAATGTAAAAAATATATATTATGAAATAATTAAAATATTATTTTACAAATAATAAATAATTAACGCTGTTAAAATGTAGACTTCTTTCACTTAGTATTTATTTCAATTAACATATAAAATATGTTATTTTGTTACTCTCGTTTGTCTACAAGTACACCCAAGTATAAGTAATGACTTGTACAATTTTTTAATTTCTGTTTTTGGGAGTCCTATGCAAGTGTTTTTCAATTAGATTTTTTTTTTAAAATTTATGAATTTTTTTCATGTACTTAATTTTGTGAAAGTATTTTCAAAAAACAGATTATGACTCAGTATACTTCGTACAGTATCATCTTCTTTGTGATTTTTAAGTATAGCAGACAAGTTATGCTACTCTAATTTGCGTCTTCAGTTACATTAATATAATTCTACTCTTTGTAACAGTTCAAGGCAAATGAAATACATTCAGTGACAATTTTGACCCAGTTACGTTACTAAAATTAGTGAACAGATGAGATTTATTTGATTCAAGATGTCATTTAGAAGAAAAAAATATAAAGGCAAAAAACATTTTCAGTCCCCAAAATTTGGCACATTGATATTTTTGCTCACCAAAATTTTATAGAAAACAAATCACGTCTCTTATCTTTTAAATTTTTACTAAATTAGTACAAATAATAGAAAAATAACATATTTTTTTTGTTCAAAGTTATGTGAAAAAGTTATTTTTGTTAGTTTAGGAGAGAAAAAGTAAAAGATAGAGGGTAATTTTTTGTTGGGGTACAGCATAGAAATCAAAATTATGCAATTTTTATGTCAATTGTCCTAATTGAGTTGATACTTGAAAGATAAGGGACATAATTTATTTTTTGTGAAATTTTGAGAACTCAAAATGTCATGGGGCCAAATTTTGGAGATTAAAAATATTTTTTACCCAAAATTTAAATGTATCCATATATACGGAAATTCTACCGTCTCTTTGAAAATTACCTCATTATATTTTAAAATTTGTATATTATAAATTTTTAAAATACAATATATTATACTTTATAAATATTTCAAAAACATGAATAGTTCATAAACGGACTACAGAATTTTACCCATATACATATGTTGATAACTCTCAATATACGTTATACTGTGCTCTTAATATCCAAGATATACAAGTATTTGTTCACTTTTAGAACAAGCCTTTCCTGCAAGGCAAATGCTATTGCCAAAGCTTGATTTGTGAATTAATGCCACGATGAAATAGGTTTGAAATGACCAAAATACCCTTCTCTAAGAGTAGAAAAACAACCTGGACTCATTTGGATTGCAAATAATTATCATTATTTACCAAATAATATTTTGTTGGCATTCTATCTTATTTGATCATTATTTTCCAAATAATATTTTTTACCATTCATGTTTTGTTTTATTTATTTTTTTCATTCCCCAAATAATTCAAAAATGTGGGTTAACAACATTTAACAAACTCAAAAATTATTTGCTACCCTGGTTGAATTAATTGTGTGCAAGAATGAAAATAAAGGAAATTAAGATATAACCTAGTTAACGACTATTTTACTGTAACTAGCATACATGCATAAGTTCATAATGTCAAAAAAATATTAGATCCGAACAATTTAAACAGAGATCAGAACTCCAATCATTTTTGTAATCGTAATAGATTTTTTTTATTAAGGCTTTTCCATCACTTTTCAAACGGCACCTACTGTTGCTTCATGATAAACTTTACAAGTTCAGAAGTTTCCGTTGCAATTTCTTGGCAAACCTAGGAGGACTGTTTGTGTATAATTCAAAACTTTTGGTGCTTTCACTAGGATGAATGTGGAATGATAAGTATGTTAGTTATTCTTTGAAGTGCTTTGTTTGATATGTTTGTTGTTGTAAATGAGAAAGGCGTTTTTTTTAGTTATGGAATTGTTTGTATTTCTAAATGGGTCATTCAGATAATAGGTATTCATTATTTTTAATTCAAATAGTTATTTTGAAATATTATTTTGCATCTAAATAATTATTTCATTATTTTAAAAATTAACATTATTTCTCAAAAATCACCTAAATAATGCACACAAACCAAATATTATTCACCAAATAATCCACACAAACCAAATATTATTCATCAAACAATGCACAATTATTTGCAATCCAAAAGAACCCAAGGGTACTTTGGTAATTCAAGATCTTTTACTGTGGCAAAAGCAATTTCAGGTGTGGCAAAAACATTTGCCTTCCGGTAATTGAGTTCATGGTGCCAACTGCCAAGTGTGATAGTAGGTCCTTCTTGGGCAATACTTAATTACAATGTACGTAATAATTATACTTTTATAAAGACCACGAAAATGTATCTACAACACGAGCGAAAAAAAAAATCTTGAAATTTGTTGCTAACACAATACACACGTAATCTTTCTTATAGGCATTTGCATCCTTACATTCTAAGTCCAACATCTCAATGTATTAGTGATTTGTATGAATATTATGACTAGAAAAAGATGTGAGAAAAATTTACTTATTTTAGTATACTTTAAAATTTTATATAATACAATAAAATTTACTTTAACTGTCTCTTATTTTATATTATATAAAATTTTAAAATTAACGAGATAATTTCCTCTAGTGACAGCCAAAATTTGAACTTAGGAAATGTGAAAATTTATATATAAGGCTTGGGGGACAATAGTGTAAGATTATAAACTATTTAGGGTGAAATACAAAATTTTTATAAAATTTATAAATACAAAGTACATCTTTTTTTTGTTTTAAATGTAAATAAACTGCCTTAGACCTTTATTTATAATTTTCTCAACGGAACTATGAAACTTTTCTATCATGCGTGTTGAATAAAGGAGTATGGATTTAATCTCTTCTGTACATAATAATATCCAGAGTTTAGTTTCTTTTGGAGCACCATATTTTACCAGGTGGTAACGCTAATAAGCACTTAGTATCCATTTAATGCACACATTTCTTTTGGCATATGCCAACATAAACTTTTAGTTGGGAACTTGATCAGCCATGCAATTGTTCCCCGCATTAAATTCCATAAACGCAAGGAATCAGAGGAGTTATACGTATCTACCCGTCCCCTACTACTATAATTCTCGAAACGGCAACAACTTAAGAAAAGTTTTGAATTGTTTTTCTGAAAATTAAAAAAATTATTTTTTAAAAAACCGATGTATACTTTCTTTTGAAAACAATTTTTCTAAACATGATTCGTTTTTGTCAACAAATTATTTTTAAAAAGTTATAAACAATTTTCAATAAATTATTGAGAACAAGCCCTAAAAATCAGTACATCAAGAAAAGTTTCTTTATTAAGGCTTCTCTATTAATTAGCAAAAAGGATACTACCTCCCAATATTTTATCATAATCTAATTTTATATGGAAAATTACATTGCTTCTCTTTTTTTTTAAACCCTTTTTGGGTCGTCTCATAGCCATCGTTTCTTAAACAAAATCAAGAAGAGGGAGAGTATTGCTGTAATGAGATCGGTTTTAAATGTTTCATTTTAATCATTTGGTTAGAAGTTTTATATGCTAAGACACAAATTAACAAATAAATAGTTAGATTGATGAGAAAGATATGAGCTCATTTCAACTTTATAATTGTCATGTTGCCAAATGAGTTTTATGTAACTATTAAGAGATTGAATACCATGATCTAATTGATTGAGGATGACAAAAAAGATCTTGACCCTCTAGAAAGTATTATTAATTAACATGCAAAATTTTCTCAATGAATGTGAATGTGGCTTCATTTTCATATTTGTCCGACTTGATTACTTTGGTAACCAAAAGGAAGATGGCGTCGTTGACCCATTAGAAGATAAAGTTTTGGTCTTGCAAAAGATTAGGGAAAAAACATAAAATCCTATGGCCCGCAAAAGATTTGCCCGAAGAAGACCACTACTTTAGTCATCAAGACTAAGTCCTCTCAATTCAATGTTGCAAACACAAGGAAAGATCAGAAAATGGTGACAGATTTTGACCAAATTTTTCATCATTTCTTCTGTATACTGTTTTGATTTCATATATATATATATATATTAAAATTCAACGGTCCATTTTATAAAACTATATCATTATATTTTAAATATTTATATTATATAATATTTTATATTTTAAATATTTATATAATACAAATCATAAGGTATAACGATATAGTATTCTTTAAATCATAGTCTAATTGATTTGATGATTTTATAAATCCTTTGTCATTTATTAGAATTCCATACATAGATAAAATTTCGAATTACATTCCTTTTTCTTGAACCGTGCAAGGAAAAAAAATCTAATACGTTTCTAGAGGGTATTGTTCATTTACATCTATGTCAATGTGCTGTATAAAATTCTAAATATGTATATAAATAAATATGCATGTATATGTGTATACTATTTTATTTTTATAGTTATACGAGTTGAGCTCAAATAGTAGAGCACTATACCATGCAGTGGCACACTGGCACCGGTGCCGTCTAGGTATTCTTATTTTACCATTTTTACCTTTTAACATTTTAATTATGCTTTAGAATGGTACTTTCGGCTACTTTCTTGATTAAATCTAATCAAATGTTAAGTATGTGTACAAGGTATATGATGGTCTTTGACGATGAAAAATAAGGCAAATAAATGCTTTCCTTTTTGTGTTGATCCTTATATTTTAGTAAAAGTGAAATAATACATTAGAAATAAAGAGAGAAAACGCCTTTGACACATCTACCCTTTCGACTTCTCTTGTGCAGTTACATACATAAATTTTCTTTACATTGTGCTTGAATCGATGAATTTAGGAAAGAATTTGAAATTCACTCATTTGTTAGAGAGACTTATAAAGTCAAAATAGATGAATTTTAAATCTATTTAAATTAAAAAATTATTTAAAATTATTAATTTTATACTTTTCTAATATAGATAGATTTAAAATTAATCTATTTTAAAGTTAAAAATTATTTCAATAAATAAGTGAATTTTAAATTATTTTTTAAATTCATTGATTCAAACATAACCTTAGTTTCAATAAAAATAATAAATGAATGTAACATGTGGAATCATAAACAAATCGAACATATAAGAGTAGTATTTTTGGTGCAGGTACGAGTGAAAAGTTCGCAAAAGATATAAAGATGAAATAAAATGTATAAATTCATAAATAAACTAGTAGGTAGGAAATTCGAGAGTAAAAGTATCGCATTCATATCTGGTTAACTAATTATAGTCTAATTACAAGTAATTCTTGTCCTATTATATATGGATTTGCCTAAATAATTTCAAAGAAAATATAAAAATAACAATGAAATATAACTTAAGTGGTAAAACACTTCTTCTATAATTTATAGGTCACGAAATCAAATCATTAAAAGATAGGAGAGTGAGTTGGATTTTTTAAAGAAAAAAATAAGAAAAGAAAAGCACGTCCACAAAAAAAAAAAAAAAAAAAAAACCCCTTTCATGTCAACTAGAATAGTTTAGTCTTGTGGCTAGCTTCTTTTGCAGAAGTCACGCGCTAAAAAATAAATCTTTATGCACAAGGGATAATTACATAAACATCCCTTGTTATTTTTTATAATTTCAATTGGCATCCTTGAGGCTTCAAATGTTACAGAGCTTGCCTCCCCTATTTTGAGTTGTAATATAATAGTGGTACCCCTCCATATAAAAAAAAATCATATAAAATGCTAAATTCTTTTTATTTTATCAAATTACCTATACATGGCTCACCAAAAATCAATATAACTAATTTGAACAATAAAGGACTTGCATATGCAGGAAAAAAAAGAAGTTTATATTAAGAAATTTTTTACTGTAGCTGCAAAGATTTCTTTCTAAAGATCTTCTATTTCACATCTCGTGCCACTCTTTGTCACTTTATCAAATGAACAGTTAAGATTACTCTCTATTAAATTTACTCTATAAAATTTTAACAATTCATTAAGTGGTGTGACAAGAAGTACAACAAAATGTGGAATAGAAGATTCTTTGCCAAGAGTTCTTCTTTATGTTGATTATAATGATGTTATTAAAGGATTTAAAAATATGAACCTTGATTGTTGGAAAGTACTATTTCAGATGATCATGTAACTTCCTTCATTTTGCTATTAAGTATTATTTTTCCATCTATTTCTTCTTGTACCACTTTAAGCCACTTTTAAAGTCATGTTTGTTACCTAAAGGAAATAAAAACATAAAGTCAAATTTGTTTTCTATACAGAATGAGCACTTGTGACTCTTTGTCCATATGCTAATTGTTGAATTTTTCTAGTTGATAACTACGGGCCTTAATAGTCTCGATTGACAAAAGGGCACTCTCTTATACTCTCGAACATACACATCTAGATGTGTTTTTTGAAACTTTATTCGAATTCTTAAAAGGGTTTTCTTAATATATATATATATATATATATATATATATATATATATATATATACTTTTTAGAGGGTGATACATATGAGAAAAAATGAAATTGAGAATATATATATAGATAGATACATACACACATGCAAAAAGGGCGATGAAGAAGTGTTTATGCGAAAGCTAGATTAATTAAGTTACCTTTTACTTTCACTCCTTTTAAGTGTGTGCAAGTATATATTTATGAGTATATTTATACATGTAAAAAAATATTTACAAATGTGAAATAAAGAAAATTGAATGAATTTTGCTTTACTAGTAAAAAATTTAACAAATTAAATGATAGATATTTCACTTAAAATTTGTATAAATTAAGTGGCACTTAATGTATTCATTGGCAGAAAAATTTTGTTATCAAACACATTTAATACAAAAAGTATTTAATGAATTAAATTTAAACATTTAATGAAGTTATCAAATATCCCCTGAGTTAGTTGATCAACTTAAATTTATTTAAAATATATATTGATTATATCTCAAAATAGTATATTTACTCAAATAATGTGATTTTTTTAAATACAAAATTATGAATAAATTATTGATAATAGAGAAAATAAAGTAAAAAATAATAAAACTAAAATAATGTGATTAAATAAATAAAATACTTTATTCTAAATATAAAAATAATATCGACAAAACAAGTATGTGGTAGCATGCAAAAGATATGTGCAAAAAAGAAAACATAAAATAGTAAACTAACTAATACATTTAGTATTGGAGAGTGGTAAAAAAATTTTCAATAATATTGGATAAAAAAATATTATTATTTTTAAATAAAAAATTACTTATAAAATAAAATCATACATCATCCTAATTTTATATAAGTTAAGACAGATAAAATATTGAAGACAATTATGACATTTTATTACTCTCTTTAAATAAAAATTTTAACTTTATTTAATTTTAGAAGATAATTTATAAATAAAATAAATATAAAATAGAATTTATAACTGTCTCCTATTTACAAAAATTAAATTTTGCCCTCTTTTTTTTTTTCAAAGTATACTTGCGTGAATATCATTTTATATTTTGTATAATTCTGCGTCAGAAATTTGGAATTTGGGTACAAAATCACAGGTAATCTGGAGCTAGTGTCCTTGTTGCTAGCTAAGATTCCCGACACACCATAATATCTCGTACAACCTGTCACACTTAATCCACACTGGTAAGATTATAAGAGTTCTGTATATGAGGGCCACGCCCTTAAAAGGAAGGATCTATCCAAGAATACACAATTTGTGATCGATGCCACTGTTCCTCACTGCTCTCACCACCTCCTCCACGAGCACTATAAACATGCATAATTGTATGAAAACAATTTTATTTTTTTTAAAGAAAAAGTTTCGGAAAAAAATAATCATTTACTAAGGTGATCTAATTTAATATTGAGTGATATATTTTTTTATTAAAAAATTTATAACATTATATCATAAATTCGATATATATAAAAATTTCTCTAAAGGAATGTGGGGTTACTTCTTTTCCTCTAGAATAAGAGTCGAGACGGGTTATAGGCACATATTTCAGTAACTTAAAATGACACCTACAAATTGTTTAGAATTTATTTCTTTTGATAGTTTGAACGCCCTATTTACTTTCTAACCTTACTTCCATTGCCAACAACTATATATTATGTGTTGGGAAAATATTTAGGTAAAATCGATTTTGAACCTTACCTGCAAACTTTGTAATCAAGATTAAATTTTGCCTACATCAAGTTTATCATTTATTTCATAGAGTTCAAATTTAATTAACACCATGTAATTTACAAATGAGACCAAATACGACATCTAACTAAGTATTTTCCTATATGATATTTGTGGGCTGAAGTAACATATTTTTTGCCCCAAACAAGTTATTTTTTATTTTTAGGAGAAGTCTGGTTCACAATCCAGAATCGGAATTAAAATAGGAATCATAAACTTTACTTTCGATATGAATTTATGTCATTCATCTTTACTTGTTTGACTTGAATAAGTTTCATTATATTAATAAGTTAAATCAATTTGAAATCAAGTGACAAGGTGGGAATAAATGTTGCTATTTTTTAATACTTTTATTCCCATAAAATCATTCCCATCGTAATTAACTAAACAACATTTATAGATATCATTAACTTTTATTCTCATTCTTCCACCTCATACCTATAATCCAAATATCTCCTTAGTTATTTAGTAGGACACATGGTGAAAAAATTCCATTGCATATGCCTCACCGCATTTACAATATGTAGCTACACTAATTTATCGCATAGGAAAGTTTCTGATTTTCAGTATTTGTGGGTGATTGGCCAATCTGGAAGATTTAAAAGGGTATTTGTGTGTTTTTTTTTAGTATTTGTGTTAAATTTTAGGGACTATACTCTTCTCAAATAATTGGAGAGAACTTCTCCCCAATACACTTTATAAAAATAATATTAAAAATTATTTTTTTAAAATGATAACCGTTCATATTATAATTTATTACATATACTTGCTACAAATAAAATTTGAAAATAAATAAATTAATTTGTTTCTTTGATTAAACGTTTCATTTTTTGTCTTAATTTTAACCCATTTTACACCGTTCAAATATTTCGTGCAAATTAAATGATAAAACATTTACGAATAAATTTAATTTTAAAATATGTTGATCTACTCATCGAAATAAAATTATTGATATAATTCAATAATTTTTATGAATTTTAATTGTTTAAATATAATACATAATTGGAGTAAATTGGAGATAAATATATTTGAGAGGAACCTAATCCAAATAGTTTAGGGGTCTTGGATATCTCAATCCTTTAGGCCCTGTTTGAGAAAACATTTTTTTCATTATTTTCTAAATAATATTTTACAATCATTTTATAAAACGTTTTTTAATGGTTTTTTTACCTCACATATATTACATTCAAAAAAATTATTATAGTAATTATTTCAATAATATTCTTACTAATATCTTGAATTTTAATTGTTCAAACAAAACTTTAAATTTCTCTTTTAATGACTGGCTTTCCTGCACTAGGATAGGGTCCAACAGCATGTAATGGAGAATTCATCGAAGTATGGAGATCTAATATTACTCATAATCTATGAACAATAATAATATCCATAAACACGAGTTTTCACGAACATTATGGTTTGGTATATTGCATTTACTTTGCTTAACATATTCATCACTTCCTTTTATATGAAAAGTGGTTGTTCAATTGTAATCACATTAAATGTAAATTAAGATAGTGATCACATACCAAGTTATTCCGTGATTGTACATGGCATCATTACTTGAGTTGATGAATTTAGGAGATGTTTGCTTCGTATTCATGAATTGGAATTGGAATCACAATTATAAACTTTACTATCACGATGGATTTATATTCTCTTAATTTGTTTGATTTGAACAAAGAATGAATTTCATTATATTATAAGTTAATCAATTTGAAATATAAGTTACAAGTGAAAAATAAAAATAGACATTTTCTAACACGTTCATTCCCATATAATAATTTTCATAGTGATTAGTCTAACAAAGTTTATAAATATCATTACTCTTAATTTTCATTCCTTTCATTCATATCTATAAATCAAACACCTCCTCAAAGGTGAATGTTTCCTATCAACGGAAGCCAAATCTTTTGTGTAATCACTAAGCTACTAAGCTTTACTTCCTGACTAATTAATATGGCTTTTTTTTAGAATGCACGCATCTGATCTACTTGGAGTCGATTTCTCTCTGGATTTAAATGGCACTTGGTGATATTCAATCCTACCAAACTTGACATATCTGTATAGTGAAATTCTTGCCCACCGAACTTTATTTTCTTGGGTAGGGTTAATTTCAATACTTCTAGTTAGCTTTGGACATATTACCAATAAACATCTAGTGATAAATAAAAATATTTTAACAAATACTCTTTAGAGACTTGGTCATATTACCAAACAAATCTTGTGATTTGACTGAATAATAAATATCTCTCTAAATGTCCCAACGCCTTGAAAAATGCCTATATGAAGTTTCACTATCTTACCAAATTAACAAGCCTTGTAATTTGGCCAAATACTAGATACCCTTCTTCAAAATTTCAAAATGCTCAATCCAATATAAAATACTTGAATTTGGTCATATTACCAAATTATTCATGGTTTCGCCATATAACAGATAACCTTGTTCGGAGTAATAAAATGCTCTTACTTAATCTAAAATAACTTTTTATTTAATTAAGGGAAAAAGCTGTTTATGCACAAGACGATCACGTGTAATTAACATTATACGAGAAAAAATTTTGTGAACTCGACAAAACATCGTGGTTTCCATTTCTAAAAATCTTAACCGAAAGGAAATTGTCATGCTAGGATTAGAGATGATGTTGACATCAACAAAGTATAAGCTTCATGTTCCAAAATGTCTTCCTTCCGTCTAAATGTCATTTTATCCAATTAAGAAAGGAAAATGGTTATACAAAACAATCACCTGTAACATTATAGAAGGAAAAAAATTATTCTAAATTCAATAATGCATCCATATCTTAAAGAATTAATTCAGTTGAAACTAAATTTCTAAAACTTTGGGACATTTAGCCAAAGCACAAAGTCTGTCTTGTAATAAGGTCAAATCTCAAGGAAGTATTCGTTAAAATTATGGATATTTAAGAAGGTATGAAAATTTTTATTTTAAAGGAGGTATTGTTATTTGATCAAACGCATGGATTGTTTGGTAATATAATAGCCAAACTTTGGGAGGGAATATGTTAAAATGTTTGAACACTAAGAGGTATTTGTTGTTTGACTAATCCAAAGAATTTGTTTGATAAAATACGATCAAAGCATAAGTAGGTAAATAAAATTAAGGAAAAATCAACTCATTTGTCCTCTAATTATTTCATTAAAACTAGAATGGTTCGTGTACTTTAATTTTAGCCAGATTAGTCCTTGAACTAAATATTTATATCCAATTTGATTCCTAAATGGTAGCTCAGCCTAAAGTATAAATTTTTTGAAATTTGACCGGTGTTAATTACGGGTATAACCGTTAAATCATTTAGTCCTATGATTTTTATTTTTTAAAAATCATCTCATTAGTCTTCTAACTAATTTATTAAAATCAAAATAGGCCTTCAATTTTAATTTTAACTAAATTAGTCATTGAACTAAATATTTGTATCCAATTTGATCCCTAAATGGCAACTCAATCGAAAACATAATTTTTTTTGAATTTTGACCAGTGTTAACTAATGGCATAATCGTCAAATTATCTAGTCTTATGATTTTTGTTTTAAAAATAATTGTAGACTGTATACTAAAAAAGTAAACATATTACAGATTATCCAACTGATTTAATGATAGTCTAGTGGTTAAGTACTTGAAATTTTGTTTTGTTGCTAATGCAGATCGAAACATACCGCTATGCTATATTCCTTTTTTCCTAATAATTTCGTTTCATTTAGACCAAAATCCTAGAATCGTCCTTATCTTTCTCCCTATACCAATGCACCACCAACGCCACCCCTTTATCCCCATTGGTGAAGCCTTTCCACTCTCCACTGTTTGCCACCATCTCCTCCTTTCCTATCCCCCATCTCTTCTTTCTTGTTGCCCTACACCTTCGCCACAACCACAACCAAATCTTGCCCCTCTGGATCCCATCCCCTCTGTCATTACCGCCACCATCTCCTCCTTTCCCATCATCCTCTCTCCCTTCCTGCTGTCCCCACCTCTCCATTGCAATTACCACTATTTTATCTCTCTTCCACTTCCCATCTCCTCCACCTCCAATAGCTAGATTTCTCTCTACAACCTTCATTTATTCCTTCCAAAACACATCTATATCAAAGATATATTCTTTGAAATCCAATCTGTAACTAAAAACTTCCTTGTAAAACACTACTCGATTTCCTCCGTCTCCCCCTAGTTCCAAGGTGTGAGGTCAACGGCAAGAACGTAATTATCTTCTAGAGAAAACAACATAGATAGATTTTGGAATTGGATGAAATCAAAGTTATCTGTGATTTGTAAAAGCTATCATATTAGTATCATCAAATTCCTCAAAATTCTATTTCAAACGATCACAAAACTAGATGATTTAACAGTTATGTCCCTATTCAACACTGGTTAAAATTCGAAAAAATTATATTTTGGGTGGAACCACCATTTAGGGATCAAATTAGATATAAATATTTAGTTCAGAGACTAATTCGATTAAATTAAAGTTGGAGAATTATTTTGATTTTAATGAAATAATTGGAGCACTAATAAGGTGATTTTTAAAAAACAAAAGTCATAGGATGAGATGATTTGATGGTTTTGCCCCTAGTCCACAATTGTCAAAAATAAAAAGTTTATGATTTTAGGCATAACCATTTACGAATCAAATTGAATACAAATATTTAGTTCAGAAACTAATTCAACTAAAATTAAAATTAGAGAGCCGTTATAGTTCTAATAAAATAGTTGGAGAACTAATGATGTAATTTTTCCTAAAATTAACCTCTTGGGTATGCAATTCTAATAGGGAAAATTGCCAAAATAGTCCCTCAATTTTTTTACTTTAGCCAAAATAGTCCCTCAACTTTTTTTGTAGCCAGAATGGTCCTTCAACTTTTTTTTTAGTTAAAATAGTCCTTTAACTTTTATTTTTTAGCCAGAATAGTCCTTTAACTTTTATTTTTTAGCCAAAAAAGTCCTTTTATGGTTTAGTCACCATAAATTTTTTTTTTTTTTTATTTTATAAATTTCACATGAAAGTACTATCTTGGCTAAAAAAGTTGGAGGACCATTCTGGCTACAAAAAAAGTTGAGGGACTATTTTGGCTAAAGTAAAAAAGTTTAAGGACCATTTTGGCGATTTTCCCATTCTAATACTATCCGACGGAAATCTAAAGGGCCCATCTTTGTTGGTACTAATGAAGCTTTTTTTGTTTTTTAATAAATAAAATTTACTTCGAATGGATAGCAAGGCATCAAAGTTTTGAAGATGTACAAGGGAGAAATCTTTCGGAAAATTTTACAATTTTTTTTGGAAATTATTTTTTTAGCTTTAATAGTTTATACAGCAAAAATATTTAAAATACATGATATTATATTATATAAATATTTAAAATGTAAAAAAATAATTCCAATAAAAGAGACTGTAAATTTTTTTAATATTTTGTATTGATTGACCAACATGGCTAATCTAGCATTTTTAATTTCTTACACCGAATATAGATCTTCTCCGGATTTCTTGAATCTTGGGATGCCATACCAACGTCTTACCCTTTCTCGTCAAATATGCCATCAATTAAGTACATAATTTTACTTTTCTAAAATAATAATAATAATAATAAGTACATATTTTTACACTATGCCTTTAACGGTCGGTTGCATTGGTCATTTCCCAAGCATTGAGTGAAATCCACACAAATTTGGAGTTCCTCAACTTTGAGAAATACTTAACGAAAAAATCGCCACTCTCAAACAAATGCACGCATATAAATGAGTTCAAGAAAATCTAAATTAAGAAATTTTGAGAAGGGAAAAGAATAGGTAAATGATATTTGCACACTGTTAAATATCTTTTACAAACTTTTATTTCTTTTTATTAGCTAAAAAGAGTAAAAAACTATCATTTACACTATTATATTTTTTCATACATAAATTACCCTTATGCCATAGCATACTAAATATAATAATTATTTCTCATATCCCCATATTTATTTTTACTTTGTCTTATAACTAAAAGAAAACAATAATTATATATTAAAAAAGATAGCACTCCAATTATCAAAATTTCATTTAAAAAAAAAAAAACATAGTCATGATTATCATACAAAATAGTACAATATAATAGTCCACGTACATAACTACAATACTAGCTACAATGAAATAATCCTAGATGTGTAGCTTCTTTTTATGATTATTTGGATATTATGATTTCAAAAAACATATTTTACTAAAAAGAAAATGGTAAATAATAAATTTCACAAAAACCAACAAGTACATTAGAAAATGTTAAATAATATTTTCTTAGTACTATTCTAACTAGAAAGAAATGAATCATTAAAAAAAATAGACTAATAACGAAAACTTCCATTCATAGTTTACAAAATAATATTTATTATTATAATATAAAAGACGTGACATCAGCATAAGGTAAATTATAATTCTCATAAAATCTATTCACTAAACTAGATTTTAGGAAATTTTAAAGAAAATATAAATTACATTCAAAACTTTTATGGTTTTCATTATATAAAATTTAATAAGAAAATCAAATACTGTTCAGTTCTTGAATCTCCAAAACTTTCTTAAGTTTGTTAGTGTTCAAAAAATCTTAGATTATTTCTTTCATGTACATAAATTATATAAAATCTTCAACATTTTAATTAAGGTTTTGAATAACTTTATATATCATATTTGTTAGTACTAAAAGTAAGAAAACTTAATATAAAGATGGATGAGGAGTAAAAAATTAAAAAACTTTAAAGAATATAAATGATGTAAATAAGTAATATTCATAAGGTGTAATAGGTGGTTGGTTGCCAAAAACAATGAGGATAACTTAGGTATAAAAAATATGGTTATGTAAAAGAAGATTTTTTTTTATTCTTTTTATTTGCTAATAAAGAATAAGGATGTGTAAGAGATTTTTTAGAGTGTATAAATATCATTTACTTAAAAAAAATTTGGTGATCACTCATTTTCTAATACATAAGAATTAGTTCGACTTTAACCATTGCTTCCCTTGAACATTGATAGAATAGAAAGCTCACTATCTAAACGTTTATAAGTACAATGACAATTAAAGGAGTCAAATGATTTTATACAAGCATAGCATGAATCTCATGCATTATCAACTAATATCTCATTTCAAAATTAGTTAATCTTTCTTACACTGTTAAAAATTTTATTAAACTATCGGGGATATATTTATATATACACACATGTTTACAAATAATATTTGAAATTTAAAAATAATTATGTATTATGTATCTATACCCAATAATATAAAAGAATTCCTATTTTGATGACATAAGAAAGGTTAACTTTTTTATTTAAAAAAAAAATAAACCTTTTAAAAAATTTCATATATTTTGGAGTGCATTGTATTAGTAAATGTCCACTAGCTCCTACTTAATCTCCAATGCTCCTCTTTTCCGAACCATTCTTAGGTAGACTTGGTACTCGATATTATGTCGTAGATCTCGTGATTCAAATTTAGTCACATTCCCCATGTAAGAGACTAGTTCAAATATGAAATACGAGATCTAGGAACGGGCGCATGGATTATATCTTGAGGGGCAAAACTTAATAGCTATATAATTAAAAGAATTAAGTTATTTTTTTAAAAAAAATTAAGGAGCGAAATGCAAATTTTTATAAGTATAAATAAATTTTTTAAAATTTTCAAGAGTAAAAAAATACAATATTAAAATCTTTGCCCTCGCTAGCCTAGAGGCGGAGGTATAACACGGGCTCACTCTTTTTAGTGCTCCCAACCCGTGCGGCACTTAGGTTTTCACCCTAAGTCAGCCTTTCTCGCACTAACAACAAAAGAAGAGAGAGAAATGAGACACACTGTATCTGTCTCTTATACACATCTAGATGTGTATAAGAGACATGAGGGTTGGCCCTTTTTATACGGTAAGAGAGAATTCTAAGTACCTGTCTTTTAGGATTTACATAAACCCCTGTTTAAATATTTATCTGATGTGTATAATAGACAGCTCTAGAATCATGTAGATCTTTGGAGATCTTCTCTAGAATGAAACCTTGTCTCTGTCTCTTATGGGCCAATCATTTGGACTACATTTAGATTGGGCCAAAAGACTTCGTACCTCTAAATGGGCGGACCAGAAGCATTCTCCAAGACCTATTCTGGCAACGTCCTCGTTGGCTTTGGCGGTATTGAATCTAGACGCTATACTTCTCATTCTGGAGTGTGAAAGGGCTGGTGTGGTACCTATCCTTGCTTTTGGACCAGAGAATTCTATATACCTTGTATTCGATCACATTTGCAATACCGAAACGTGTACCTCTCGTACCCTAAGTATGCAATCCACCTCATGGTCATATACAGGTCTTTGCTCCCATGGATCCGTTATACACATTCGATGTGTATAAGAGACAGCGTCAACACCAAGGAGGTCCCTGTCCATGGGAGCAAAGACCTCGTATGACCATGAGGTGGAACAAACAAAGTCGAGAGGTACACATCTAGATTGTATAAGAGACAGGATTTTAAGCAACAAGGTAGATCCTGTATGCAAGAGACACGATATCTAAGTATGGAAGTGCATCTTGACTAACACAAGGTCGCCTTCCGCAAAGTCAAGGAACTCGAATTTTGGCCTGTCTCTTATACACATCTAGATGTGTATAATCCTGTCTCTTATACACATCAAATCTGCCTCCTCTTGCCATGTCCGTACCAATAGTTCTGCTGCAGGCATCGGAACAGTTGTCCCGTCACGACGGTGCTAGGAGTGAGTGGTTGTTGTCCCATCACTATTTCAAAAGGACTTTTCCGTAGACTCGTTCACCGCAAGTTAAACGAGAATTGGGCAACATCAAGCGCTTTGCCCAATTTTGTTGGGTTGAACTCACATAATGCCTCGTATATAGGAATACTTTTTTATATAAAAAAACATAATTTTGAAAATTTTAGAGGGCAGCTGCCCCTCTCACCCTCTATAATCCGCCCCTCCGGAATGGGCAACGTTCCAGCAATCCTGCTTTTAGATTCGATCTTGTCTTGTTGGCATACTAAGCAAGTTCGAACATAAGTCTCACGTCATCTCTCATTCGAGGCCAATAGTATCCGTTTCGCATCGCGCCAAGGTACGGTGCATCCTCGGTGGCCCGCCCACTTTGAGTCGTGGCACTCTTCCATTAACTCCGTCTTAAGTTCCCATAGTGCGGCACGTAGAGGCGCGCCCTTTCGTAGAGCAACTCCTCCTCAACCCAAAACCTTCGAGTTTTCCTCCTTGGCATATTCGAGCTCCTAGCAGTGCATCGTGTTTCAATCCTTCTTTGATCCTGTCGGCAACAGACTCTCAAGTTGGCTAGTGGCCACAAGCATCGTCTTTCGGCTCAAGGCGTATAGAGTTGACCTCCCAGCTTGTACTCCAAGACATAGTCGAACTCGCCAAAAGTCCCGCCACCTTGCTTGTTTGGGAGAGAGTTTCTTTTGAGAGAAAGTAGACTTTGGGATGGGCCGGCCGGTCCGCCTTTCCCCAATATATAGTGCCTCCATGTTCTTAGGCAATGGACAACCGCTGTCATTTCTTTTTCTTACTATATATCTCCTTTCTGTCTCGCTAAGCTTTCTCGACTCGTAGGCCACTGGATGTCTTTCTTGCATTAATACCCCGCCAATGGCAAAGTCCGATGCGTCTGTTTCTACCTCGAAGGCCTTTGAGAAATCTGGCAAGGCAAGTACCGGTTCTTGGGTCATGGCTTCTTTTAGTTTTTCAAAAGCTCCTTGGCACTCCTCATACAGAGATTCCCAAGTGCCTTTCCTTTCTTTAGCAACTTCGTGAGAGGCGTTCGATGTTGGAGTACCTTCGCACGAACTCTTGGTAGTAGTTCGTCAATCCAGATCTGTCGGCACTTATACACATCTAGATGTGTATAAGAGACACGAAGAGTTGGTTCTCCTTAAGCACACTAAACACCTTTCTAAGTGTTGGATGTGCTCTTCCAAGGTACGACTATAAATCACAATATCATCAAGGTATACTACACTCAAGATGTGTATAAGAGACAGAATTCTCTCTTACAAGTATAGGGTCTTGTGATCCCTTCCAGACTCTTTAGAGGTACCACACATTGGTATTGAGAATCCAGAATGCATATACAGTCGGCGAAAGGAAGTAACATGGCACTAATACGATCAAGGAAGTCTAGTCCTATCACAACATCATAATCATCAAGGGGGATTACCTCAAGTGAAGTCTTTCCCGTGTTGACGGTCTTCAAGGTGCCCATGCCTTTCCCCACCGAAGGTTGAGTTTCTTGGCCTCGACTTCTTCATGAAGAAGTCGGTAGCACCTGTCTCTTATACAGCATCTAGATGTGTATAAGAGACAGAAATTTACCTTCGGCGAACATCAAGCCCTCTTCTTTGCGACTTCTTCACTTTGATGGTATTTAGGATCCGCAACCCAATTGCTTTTCCTCTCATTGTCTCTTCTTCCATGGCCATCTGCTAATTTTGCTTTTGCAGACATTCTCGCGCCATGTGTGGACCATCGCAAAAAATATTTCATTGGAGGTAATCCCCCTTGATGATTATGATGTTGATGATAGGACTAGACTTCCTTGATCGTATAAGTCCAGAGAAATTCTTTGTAAGCTCTCCTGGGCAATCTCCTTACCTTTTGGTTTGGAGAAATTAGGCTTTTCCTTTGGTGTGGTTGGCTTTTCGCGTGGCTTAAACTCCACGACATGGCTGGGGAGGCAGACATAGCTATTGGGCAGATTATCCAAAGATACACTTTAGATGTGTCCAACCGTGTCCATGGCTTAAGTCCATCCATAAACTGGAAGAAGGCATCTTCCTCGCTCATACTTTGAATTTGCGATCAATTGAGAGAATTCTTTCACGTACTCGACTTCACCCTTCATCTCCGGCGAAGTTTTGCACGAGCGTCTCTCTCTGCATATTGAGGGTAGAAGTAGCTTCGAAACTCGTCCACAAACTGATCCCAAGTAGTAATGGCAGTGCCACTACGGTTGTCACTCCTGCGCACATGTCTCATTTATAAAGCATTACACTGTGGAGTTACATTCCCAAAGTTTGTTCAGGCTCATCGATCCGAATTCCTGCATTTCGGAAGTACTGCTCCATGGACCACAGGAAGTTGTCCACTTCCTTGGCCTCCCTATGTAGGGTGAACTCCTTGGGCTTTGGAGCGTCTGATCGGGGTGTAGGCTGTAGCATCACCGTCCAAGAATCGCTCCTCTCAAGGCAATCAATTCGCGCCTGTCTCTTATACACATCTAGATGTGTATAAGAGACAGGTATATCAGAAGTGTCTCTAAAACACATTTATTGATGTGTATAAGTGCCTCCGGACTTTCGGACTGGCCAAACCATCCGCCACAAGATTCAAGGCACCTGCATTTCTCCCCTACACATCTAGATCCTTGGACTCGACCCCGTCAATGCGTACGACTGCATCCTCGACAGCGTCGTGGGTATTTGCCATGGCCAACTCGAGTTTCTACACATCTAGCAATGTGTATAAGAGACAGAGTCTGCGCATTGGACTATAACTCGTATATTCAATTGCTCAACTTCCGAGGTGTGTTACAAATGAGGGTTGGCCCCTTTTATCTGGTAGAGAGAATTCTAACCTACCAAAGTAAATACAAATCTACAAGATTCTGAGAATTCTATACAAGGAATATTCCTTCTAAAGGATATTCCAAAGATATTCAAGTCTACATCATTCTGCAGAATGTTCCTTCCCTGGGCCAGAGGTTGCTTCCAGGCCATTTTGGGCCAAACCTCTTCGTTTCAAAATGGGCGGACCGTGTCACGGAGGTATAAGGTGGCAGGGAAAGCCATCGCCTCCCTACATTTTAAAAAAATTTACTATAAATTTTCTAAAATTTTATTTTATCCTCTAAGAAGTTTACAATCTTATACTATTGCCTCTCTAAAGCCCGTATATAAATTTTAGCCCCCTAACTTCAAATCCTTGACTACGCTACTGTACCCGTCTCCCCTTTGAGCCGTCCCTGACGAGATTCACAGTATAATATCATAAACTCTAACCTGACTAATTCTATCTTGGAGTTTCCACTCTTTCTCCTGATATTCATTTCATAATGAAGAAAAATTAATCCAATACATTCCTTTCTCATGTGATAATAGAATCATTTAGAAAAATCAACGAGTCCCTATCCGAATACTTGCTGAACAGAGGTATAGAAAGTAAAGAGATCAGACAGTTATAAGGTCTCAGCGATTGTCTTAATAAAATCAAAATGCTACTGAAGGTGGACCTCTCCAGGCCAGGCCAGGCCACTAAATATTTACTACTATATCCCTCTTCATGTTGTGGACAAGAGTATCAGTCCCACGCAACAGTCTTAGATTCCAGCAGTTTTGTGTCTACCCCACTCGAACTTTTACATGTTTCATGATCACTTTTGACCCTACCACCATTTTGTAAACATTCGCATGGTTTTTGGACCTATAAATCTAATTCCAGATCTTGTGCCGGAAATTATTATTTTGGAAAAATGATAATCATTTCAACTGAGTTATTTGAATTCATTGTTGTGGGTTTTAAAATTTTAGTTTCCCTTATCTATTGTTTAAAGTACCACTATCAAGTTTGCTTTTAACTTTTCCTCGATTAATTGGGATTCTAATCAAATTGAGTTAGGAGTAATAATAAGTAGACTAATTCAGACAAGTTTAGTGTCCATTCATCTACCCTTAAAGTATCAAGTTGGCTTTTTACTTTTTCTCCTTAGGTTTCTGGCCACAAGAAGCACTTTAGTTGTTTCACTTATAGATCGGGGATTCAAATCCCAAAAACATTTACAGTTTTAGCAATAGGTAGGTATTGTAAAATTAATATTGTATATTATAAAGAAAGCGTCTTATAATTTAAATTATAAAGAAAGTGTCTTACCACCTAAATTGCGTTGTGTTGTTAAATTTTATTCTAGTTAATTGCTAATTTTCATCCTCTAATAGTAAGTCTTTGTATTTCAACTTACTTGTAGTCGGATCATTTTATCAATCTCACAATGTATATGAATGTGTAATGTATTGGTAACAGAATAAAGAAGTTCATTGATTTCTTGCTTAAAAAGTTCACCTTTTGTGTCATTCCTCTAATATTTCAACATTGTTAAACAAGTTAATTAATTAGCATAATCAGTTTTAAACAATTGATAGCAAACAAACTTTGGGATTTGTAAATCCACGTGTAATAGAGGTTAAACAAATTGTTAGTAGCACTACTGAAGCAAATTACGAATTGTCATTGGGTTAATGCCAAAGCTTCTTGTCGGACTACCAAATAATTCCTTGGCAGCGAATATTATTCGGTTTGTAACTCTAGTCGCTGCTATGATGCATGTCATTTTCCATCTTTTATAATTGACCAAGTCAATATTTTAATTTTATTGTTCCATTTATGAGAATATATAATATACTAATATGAAAAGTAAAACGACAACAGAATGCTTTCAAGTATTTAATACATAATTTTCTTTGTACGTATTCTAGGTTTTCTGAACCTGTTAAAAAGTTCTACTACACTCAGGAATTACAACTAAAAATCAATTATTTTATCATTATAAATCGGTACAAAATTTTCTGATACCGTTAAAAACATCAAAATCGCCTTATTTGATTTCAATAAATGTTTTTACGTGGACTTCAATATACATAATCTACAAAAGTTTGTAAATTATTTTAGTAAAACAATTAATCCATAGTCTTAATTGCATAGATTGGGTTGACTAAACAAAATTCAATTGCGCAAACAGCTTCATCTTTAAAATTGCTCGTGCTGAGCAATGACTATAGTAAATCTGTTTGTGGTCGAAATATTTTTAGAAAAATATTATTATGTCCAATTTGTGGTCGCAAATTGTATTCGTGACAAATCTCTTGGATTATATATACACTGGCTAATGTACATATCATAAATAACTAATCAAAACTTAAGGATGTTCATATAGGACTTAGGGGCATAGTTATTAAACCCGATTCAGGAAGAATGGATCAACGGGTTATTAGTTCAATTAGTGGGTTAGTAGTTCAATCGGTGTATAGGGTCACTTAAATATATTTTTTATTAATATATAATATCTATAAATTATTAAATACAAAATATATAGTGAAAATATTGATAAAACATATTTTATTAAAAAAATTTAAGTATAAACATAACTTGTCAATATTTACATGACCTTTTCACATGAATAGTTAAAAAGGAATTAATGTATAGAGTGAAGTTTGGAGAGTGTATAAGTTAAAAAAAGAGGTAAATATATAATAACCAAAATCTTACATGGTTAGGTGGTAAAATCTTTTGTTAGTATTTAAGAGATCTTTGGTTCAAAACTTGACAATTTTAATTTGATTTTTTCTCAAAGAAACAAACCCGCCAAGTTTTTCTAAATCCGATCGAATTTTTGAGTTTACCGGTTAAACCGCCAGATTGCATGAAATCCGACCGATTACCTGTTAAACCGCGCGGGCCAGGCCGGTTCAAAAACTATGCTTAGGAGTGTTTTGGGACTCAATAAGTTCCCATTTCTCGAGGTTAAGCGCTAGATCTCGATTTCTCGAGGTTAAGCGCTAGATCTTCTTTTGGATTCTGTACTAGTCAAACCGTAATATATATATACTGGGCAAAAGACACAAATGGTCCCCAAACTCTTTTACTAATTTGTATTAGTCCCTCAACTTTAAAATGGGATAATTTGGTCTTCCTACTTCTTTTATTGAGCCAATTTGGTTCCTGCTAAGTAGTACCACCATAATTGTTAAAATCTTCACCCAAATGACTGCTTATATTAGGCAATACAAGTATCTATTTGATTAAAAGTGGCAAAAAAATTGGAAAAAATAAAGAATCAAATCGAACATATACACGTGTTCCATTCTCGAGAAAAAATTAGCACCCCAATCTTCCTCAATTATGTTTCTTCATTTTTTTTTTTCTAATTTTTTGTCAATGTTGAATGAGTAGAAATTTGTAATGTCATCTCAAAGATGTTGAACGACTGAATTGCCTTATATGACCAGCCTTTTAAGTCGAGATTTTAATAATTATGATAGTGTTAGCTACATAGTCACAATAGGGACTAAATTAGCCCAATAAAAAAGATTGAGAATTCAATTGTCCTAATTTAACGTTGAAGGACGAGTTAGTAAAAAAGTTTGGGAAATACAACTATATCTTAATTGAAACCTAAATTGTGGAGCGATTAGATTGGATACCCAACGAGAACTTCAAAAAGCTAAAATAAACTGATCATCTTCCATGGAATTCGTGAAAAGTGTTACTATGACATCTAAAACTTTACATCAAAGTACATTTGATAATTTGTGATTAGGCATCTTGGATCAATGTTTTATCCTCCTAAAAAGTTGTCAGGTCAATATATCGTGGGGGACATTACAAAAAGTTTCATGCAACTTACATCAACTGAGTACTAATACTATTACTACTGTTTTTGGCTTAGCTTTTTTTTTTTCTTTTAGGAGGGGGAGGGAGGACGTAAGAAAAAATTTAAAAGTAGGGTAAATTACTCTTCACTCTAGTGTTAGAATAAACTATCAATAAATATATTTTGTGAATGTGGTTGCAAATTATTTACCAAAAAAGAATTAAGAACAATAAAAATTAAATATATAATTTTTATTGAATTAACTTATCTTACTTATTGATCGAGTCAATCCGCTTTTCTTTTACCTTTATGCATGCTCTTCAAAGAATGAGTTCAAAGCCCCTGCAATAAGAGGTCTAGATTGAATAGGATCCCTCTCTCTCTTTCCTTTTGTCTTAAAGGGAGACATTGCAATATTTCTTTTACTCAAAAAGTTTGCTAAGAAGTGAATAAGGTAAAATCAAAAGTGTATCAGCTGCTGGGACCTTAAAAAAGGGGCAAAAAAAAAAAAAAAAAAAAAGTTAAACGGGGCTACTCATTATAACATGGTTTGGTTTGTCACACAAACGTGTAGATTGGTCTTTGATATATATGGTCCCCACAACAATATACTCCAGGATTTGCTGGAACATGGTCCCACTGTCAAAACCTTGATCATCTATCCTTTCTCTTCTTTTTCTAATTCCCGTTCTCCTCTTTTCTCTTCTTTTCCTTTCTCAAGACAAAAACTCGAGGCAAAGGAATTGAAGTGGGCCAAAAAACAAGAAACAAAGAGAGATTTGATGTGTCTGAGCCGAGGCTTCACTAATTTATATTCGCGACTTTAAAATTTCACTCGCGCTTTCATGCATAAATTATTAGCATTTTATAAACCTAATTACATTGATAGATAAATTAATTAGAGATATATCGATGTATAGCAAAAAAAACACTAAAATAGAGGCCTTTTAATTCATGGTAACAAGTTTTTCTTGGAGTTTAGTGTTTTTTTCCCCTCAAAATGGAAGACAACAAGAATCGAAATATCCCCATATATCTAATATTTTGTTAAAAGTGTTGATGAAATAATTAAGTTTGGATTGATCTTTCCACACGTTTGGTTTATGAAAATTTTCACACCGTCATTGATGGATACATGATACCTGTGTAAAAATAATATTTAAAATTTGAATAATAATTATTCATCCGTCTCATTGAATTAGTATCATGTTTTTTATTTTTCTTTATCTCAAAATATTTGTCATGTTTAAAATGTCAAAATATAATCATTATACCTTTTCTACTTTTATTCTTTATTTTTTTGTGAAAACAAATGTTACATTATTTAAAATTTGAATTTTGAAAGATAAAATATAAAATTTAAACAACTATCACTATTAATATATTATTTTTAATAAGTTGAATTTTCATAAAACAACGAAATTATAGAACGAAAGGAGTATGTATTATACATCTACATCTAATATTGTAAAGATTTGCTCAGTTAGTTAATGCATACAGCTCTCAATGGAACTCCTAATAGCACAAAGAGTCTATTCATATTCTTCATGCTTGTGTGGCTAATACTATTAAAACTCTTGAAACCGTAGATGTACTTAACTACCTTAAGATATCAAATTGATCTAAGTGCCGTCCTAGCAGAATTTACTGGAAAAAGTTAATTCTGTCATATTCAATGTGGCTATTAGACCAAATCGGTAATGTGATAGTCGATACTAATATTCAGCCAAAATCAAGAAGTGAGGCCGAAATATGATAGGGTCGAGACAGAAAAGTCAATTTGAATACGAACAAAGAATAAGGTCATGAGGCCACATGTCTAAATCAAAATAGGATAAACCAGACTCAAAAAACACGATGTGGGCAAAGGTGCTAAAAAGGAAGGGAGAAATTAGAGGTAGCAGTTGAGAATTTAAAGTTCTAACTTTCCTAGAATGGTTATGGGAAAAAGAGAGAACAAAGAAAAAAAGAAAAGATCGAGAAAAAGAAAAAAAGAAAAACACGAGAAAAAAGTTAGGAAATTGATCCTCCCAAAAAGCACCCCTTAGTTTAAGAATTAGTCATTAGGATATCTACTTTCTAGTTAGAATTAATATAGTTATCGGTTGTAAATCCTTGTTGATTGAGGCCACAGTTGAGCTAGGAATAGTAAATTAGTAACCTCTAGAATCTTATCAGTGTCAGGAAAGCTTTAGGTATGTTGATTGTAGGCTATTGTTGAGTTAGGAATAGCAATTTAGTAACCTCTAGAATCTTATCAATCTAGGAAAGCTTTAGTTATGTTTATTGAAGTATGTTTCTATTTCCGTGTTTTATATACGTATCAATTAAATCCTTTTCCTTAATTTCAAGTTTTCCGTTTATGTAGTTAGTACTTTTCAATTTCACTTACCAAATTTAAATCTTCGATCTCGGTTGAGATAAACAAACAGTAATCATTTGTAAGTTAGAATTCAACGGAACACTTTAAACTTATTATTGAACAATGGCACACTACATAACATTTGAAAGTAAAAGGTCAATTTGTTTGTCCTTTCTGGTCCAAACAATCGAAATTTGCACGAACAAAGTTTTGACACGTCCAGTGGGATGATGTTGAAATTTCTAAGCCTGTATAAATAGCTAAGGATAAGGATTCAGTGAAGGGAAAGATTCTTAGTTTTGAAGAAAGTATCGTGAAGGAGAGTAAGGCTAAAGATCAGGTGTCTTTCATTTAAGTAGTTGGGTAGTCCCTGTCGACGAAATGGTGCTGAAGTCAATTATTGAGAAGACATTTGAATGATAAGAAATGCAGGTCAGAGCAGTGTGGCCACAGTAAGAAAGGACATGGCCAAGGAAACTACAAGAAGGGATGCTAAGTTTAAACTGATAACGAAAAAACTTAAGGGAGAAAGATGAGCGAAAAAATGCTTGGATGAGAAAGAATGGTCGGAGATGAACTTTAAGCTAATTAAGAATATCAAGCCCATTTGTAACCTTGGTCAAGCTATTGATGAGATGGGCCAAAGATATGATAGTCATGCAGATCATTTAGACATCAGTATGAAAAGGTTGAGTATAGCCTCGGAGTCGGTGGCAAATGCAATATCTACTTTGGTTCCCATAACCACTGATGGGAAAAGAGAGGTTCATAAGATGTTGGTCCAAGGAGCATTGTCTGGGACCTTTGAGAAGCAGTTGAATTGTGCTATTGTTGATTCTTCTAACATTGAATCGCCCAGCACCAAGGGTTTGAGCAATATGGCTAAGGGTAAGGCTGTGATGATAGGAACTACTAGACCAGATCCAACCTTGGAGAAAAGTGGAGTGTAGCAAAGTTATAATGGTGGCCTAGAGAATTGGTCTCATGTAGCTATCAAATTCCAAGAGCAGGCAGAACCTGGAATGTTGAAGACATGGGATGCTAGAGATCGATAATGTAGATTTGCTATTTTTCCACTTATGAGGGACCAACAACGAATGAGAAATGCTGATGTGGTTAGGGTGCATAATTTTTGGAACATTCCAAATTAGATCGGCCAACACAGCCGTTAGACGTCCCACCTCCGATCAAAAATAGACAGGGACCTTATTAGAGAACGAATGAGAGGAACGCAGACAAGACGGATAGCTATCTTGATCATGAAGAAAAGATATGGGATCGGTTGCTAGGATATAGGAGAGATGTCCAAGACGATCAAAGTATAGATGTGAACTACGAAAACCAAATAAGAGAAACATATCGGAGCCATTGAACGATGGCAATCTTGATCAAAGGGTCCGAGATAGAGTTCAGAGAACCATAGGAGAAGCCAATAATCCCAAGGAACATATAAGGTACGAAAAACCTTATTCAAAGTGGATCAACTGAACTTATGAATTTCTAGGAGGAATTCGATTCCCAGACTTTACCAAGTTCTTGGGGGATGGCTATCAGTTAACAGTAAAGCATATCGATCGATTCACCATTTAGTATGATGAGGTATGTAACCACGATTTTCTTCAAACGTGGTTATTCCCTTATTCTTTAACAAGAATAGCATTTGAGTAGTACACTAGGTTGCCATCTAACTCGATAGAAGAATGGGACAGAATGAAAGATGTTTTTTATCCGTAGTTCTACCATTGTTAGCCTGAGGTTAGGTTTACTAATTTGGCTCAAATTGTGGAAAGGTCTAGGGAAACGGCTAGCTAATACCTGGAGAGGTTCAGGACTATCAGAATAAGGTATATTGCAAGGATACCAGAAGAGGAGCTTTGTCACCACCACACTTGTAGGGATACGAAATTTTGAATTGGTGAAGTATTTCGAAAGCAAAATGTTTAGGGATTTGTTTGAGTTAGCCAACAGGGTTAACAATTCAAGAAAATTCAACAGCGAGAAGCCAAAATAAAACTACTTAAAGGAAGAATCTACTATACAAGGAGTTGAACTATGAAGTTACCTTAATACAAAGGGGGCAAGGTGAGCCCACTCGGTCCGAAGAATTGGATGCAGCCGAAATTATGGGGAAGAATCCATTCACTGGTAATGCATTGGTGCCCCCAAAGGCTCAACAACCAGTGATACAGTCCACAGCGGTCATCCTAAAAAAGGTCTGTTGAGGGGGATAAAAGATACAGTTTCGGTATTACCCAACTAGATGCTATTTTTGAGTAATTGAAGGGTAATGGCAAAGATAAATTCCAAAGAATTATAAACATCCATCGGCAAAAAAGTTGCAAGAGAAAGAATTTTGCAAATATTGTGACAGTTGTACACACTCGACATGACAACAATTGTTTGGTATTGACGAATTTTGTACATAATACAATTGAGAAGGACATTTTCCTGTTTGGAAAAGATAAAAAAGAGGCTATCGAAGTGGAGAAAAATCCTTTCCAACACATGGTGAGGGTCAACATGGTAAAGATCGAGTTGTCCTCTAAAGCCAAGGCAACACAAAAGTAAGAGAGAGGATCCAAGCATGCTCATACCTTTAGGCAGAAATGTTCGGATGAGCACAGATGTGATCATTACCATTCTTACTTGGAATAGGTATTGCACTCCATATCTAAAGTTAATAATTACAATAATGATGTAATTATTTCAAATGGTGATTGTTCGGAGAAAATCGAGTCTATCACTCTAGTCATCTACAGTAAACCTCAAACAAGGATCAGAGAAAAAAAAAAGTTCCAGAAGCAAACTGTGATGAAGACAGAGAACCAATTAAGCGGAGTATTGATTCTGCAAAATTTTCAATCTTGAAAGAAACTTCACAATAATTAATGCAGTTGCTGTCTGAAAGTCGGTGCTACTGATTATCTTAGCATTCATTCAAGGTTTGGTGATCGTGACAAGTTTGGCAAGTGTGACGCAGGACATGGGGAAAGACCCCCATTGAGAAGTTATCGGCGGGCTCAAAACCCGTTGACAACTTAGAGGAGCCATGTGTATGAAAAGTTCATGGGACCAGGATATGTTGAATATATAAGGATTGGCATTGGAAAGGATCATTGTTCGATAGTGCAACGGCGGCGTAGAAAAGAAAGTATAGATCGATGAAGTGAACATAAGTCGAGGATGGTCAGACCGGCGAATCCTAGAAAGAGTAAGTCGTAAATAGCTTGACATCCAAAGTTCCCAAGAGATATTGACCCTCAAACAATGACAAAGACGCAAAGACGTAGGTATCAAATGTGGAAGCAATATGCAAAAAATAATAGAAATGGAAGCTAAAGAGGTGAGGAGTAAATGGGTTTATCGAAGAAAAGAAAGGTTGGAAACCAAAAAGGGCGAGAAAGAACCTCTAACTAAGGAATCCAAGAAAAGTGATAAAAAAAATAGGTTGATGGCAAAGTATAGACTGTGGTAAAGATCAACGGTTTAGAACTAATGGCAATAAGCATGGCAGTGGCTTTACCCAGAAGCTTTATGCCGAATGAAGATCAATTATATTATGAAGGAGTACAGGAAAAACCAAATTGGTTAGGCGTGGTAGAAATACTACTGACCAAAAGGGAGGAAATACTGAGTATTCCTAGGTTAAAGTAAGTGAATGAGATTGAAGGTAGTGTTCAGATCATAAAGGGGCCAAACATGGCTGATAAAGTGATTCTAACTAAGCCAAACTCAAAAATGGCATATCATTTGAAGCCATTATTCGTACGACGTCACTTGAATTGAATACTAGTCTCAAGGATAATGGTAGACAATGGAGCTCCAGTGAACATATTGGCAACTAACATAATGAAGAGATTGGGGAAGACTATAGAAGATTTGGTTCCAACAGACATTGTGATAAGTAGAATTACTGTTATAGGGAGCTACAGACACGTGGGGTATCTTGCCCATGGATGTCACCATTGGATCCCAGGTAACTTGGCTACCTTCTTTATTGGAGAAACTGCATCTTCATCCTATAATGCATTGTTACGGAGGGATTGGATTCATGTTGCCAGTTGTATATCTTTCTCCTTGCATCAAATGTTATTGTTTTGGAATGAAAATGAGGCTGAGATGGCTAAAGCGGATTCAATGCCTTTCATGGTTGGGGTTCATGCTGTCAAGACAATGTATTATTATAACAACATCAGTCCACACTAGATTGTTAAAAATAGAGTAGACAGGAAATTTGAAGTGGTAAGGATAATGCTGTCAATTGTGGCTAAGAGGTTGAAAGCCATGAAGAAAGAGCTATTTCATAATATAGGCCGAAAGTTAGAAAAATCTAAAGAACACTCATATAGTGGATACAAAATTTAAAGGAGAAAGTAAGACTTACATGCCAAAGAAACATCTTTACCAAGTTTGGTATATAAATGACATGAAAACAAAAATAACAAGGGAAAAGGAGAACCTAAATCAGCTCTATATTATGTCGATGCTATATTTGAAATTGATGATGGAGTACCGAGTATTAGTATGACGAATAGGTTGGCTTTTCAACCTACCAACATGGAAGATATGCGAGTTCAGGTTATAGATGACGTGGCAGAAGTGAACTTAAGAAACGGCCATAAGAGCAGGCAGACATGCATTTGTACTCACTTGACTACAAAGCAAAAGGGACGGTTGACTCGGTTGTTCAAGGAGTTCATCAATTGCTTTGCATGGGAATACATAGAAATGCCAAGATTGGATAGGAAATAGAACATAAGATCCCATTGAAGCTCAGTTTTAAACCATACAAGAAACCTCCAAGACGATTCTTTGATGATATGACGGATAAAGTGAAAGAAGAGATTGAGCACCTAATAACTGTCGATTTCATCGAAATGGCCGTGTATGCAGAGTGGCTCTCAAATGTAGCCCCACTTATCAAAAGGAACAAGGAAAACTTGAGTGTGCATCAATATCAGAAATCTTAACTTGGCTTCTCTAAAAGATGAATACCTGATGTCAATATTGGATATGCTTGTTGATTCAGTTGCAGGGAAAAGAAACATGACCTTTGTGGATGGTAATGGAGGGAATAATTAAATATTCATAGCCAAGGAAGATGTCCACAAAATAGAATTTAGATGTCCAGGTGCTCTGGTATATACCAATGGAAGGTGATGCTATTTGGACTAAAAAATGCAAGAGTGACCTACCAGAGAGCGATGAACTACATATTCCGTGATTGCATGAAGAAATTCTTTCAAGTATATATAGACAATGTGGTGATGAAGTCTTCGAGTGTCGAACAACATGTGGGACACCTATGGCAGGCCTTTATAAAGATGCAGAAACATAGACTTAAATTGAACCTTTAAAGTGCACGTTCAAGGTTTTGGCTGTGAATTGCTTAGGATTCTTGATGCATTAAAAAGGAATAGAGGTAGGGGAAGACAAGTCTAAGACATCCATGATCAAAATACAACAATCGAAAAGCAAGAAAAAGCTTCAGTAACTCTTGGGAAAAGTCAACTTTCTTTGGCAGTTATTTTCAACCTAACTAGTCGAACTAAGGTGTTTTCGCCAATACTGGTACTATTTGTTTGAGAAGATCAATACCAAGAAGCTTTTGACGTGCTGAAATCGTATTTGATCAAACCACTCGTCATAATGCCACCCGATCAAACAAAGCCATTAAAATTGGGTATATCGGTCACTAATGATACACTTTTTTGTTTCCTAGCCCAACATGATGAAAAGGCATAGGAAAGAGTAGTGTATTACCTAAGTAGAATCTTGTCTCCTACAAAGCAGCAATACAAGCCCGTGGAAAAAATGTGTCTAGTTTTGTACTTTGCAGCACAACGTCTGCAACACTATATGTTACCACTCATCATTTATGTAATTTTAAAGATTGATTTAATTAAATATATGTTTTATTGGTACACTCTTAGTGGCTGAATTGGCAACATCTGCTTGAACATGGGCTTTGTATATGATGGAGTATCAATTTATGCATATAAAACAAACTGCTATTAAAGGGCAAGCATTCGCTGATTTTTTGGCACATCACACACATAATTTGGATGAAAAATTTATCGAAGTATATTGAGGCATCAATCAAATCAGCAATATAACTTGGAAGTTGAATTTTGTTGGTTCTAGCACAAAAATCTGTAGCAGTGCTAGTGTAGTAATCACAAATAGCCAAGGCATAGAAAGAAAATACTCTTTCAAACTTATGTTTGATTCTTTGAATAATCAAGCCGAGTATGAAGCCTTAATTATCGGCCTCGAAATATTGGCAGAGACACAAGTTAAGAAAATAAAGGTACAAGAAGATTTACAGTTAATAATAAATCAAGTGAACGGTAATTGTCAATGTAGACACCTTATTCTTAGTAAGTATTTAGTGGTGGTATGCAAGCTAATCAATTTATTCAACAAAATTGTCTTCGAACATATTTCAAGAGTAAAGAATGAACTGGCACAATGAATTGACCCAAATGGCATCTAGATTGCCGATGCCTAATTGGCAAAGAAGCAAAAACTTACAGTGATTAAAAGAGTCTTGCCTTTTTATGACGAACGGCAATCAGAACACATCTTTGATATTTTCAAAGTTAAAGCCAAGACCAATTAGTAAGAGCCCATCATTCAATATTTGGAAAACCCCAATGGTCATGCTCATGGAAAAGTGAAAAGGTAGCCAACCCATTACGTTTTGTTAGATAGGGTGCTATATCAGCGAGGGAAAGACGAGTTATTCTTTAAATGTTTGAGCAAGCTCAAGGCCTACAAAGGCATGTTGAAAATCCATGAAGGGATTTGTGAATCTTACTAGGTGGTAGAAAAATGATGTGGATGTTACGAAGGCATGGCTTATATTGGCCAACTATGATGGGAGACTGCATAAAATTCGCAAGGAGGTGCATAAAATGCTAGACACAGCCCTATACAGAGAGCACAAGCTAGAGAAATGGAAATCATGGTATGGTTAAAGTTTTGGCGTATTAGGTGATGGGGTACAGACATAATTAGCATGATCCTATCATCTTTATCCCATTAGCACAATTATACATTACAACGACAAATTACTTTACAAAATGTGTTGAGGTAGCACTGATTTGAAAGCCTAATCAGAAGACGGCGATAGGGTTTATCAGAGAATACGTTATCCATCGTTTCGGCTTACCCGAAAAAATTGTAACCGATCAAGCATTGTGCTTCATTGGAGCACTTGTTAAACAATTTGCAAAAGATATGAGGTTAAAAATTACACACTCAACACCATATTTTGCACAAAGCAACAGTCAAGACGAGTTGACGAATAAAACTTTGAAAAATATCATCGAGAAAATGATCGAGAATAACCTTAGACAATGGCACGAATTACTGTCAGAAGCACTATGGGCTTATAAAGTTTTGTATCGGACGAGCACGTGCTTGTCCCTTATGCATTATCTAGATGGTCATGATGCCATTTTACCAATCGAGGTTACACCACTGGTGCTTTACAGTTGGCTCATCAACACGGCTTGTTAACTGATGCCTATAGCCAATTTATGTTGGATAAGTTGTTAATTTTATACGAAGAAAGGTTATCAGCCTAGGATCGCTTAGGAGCCAATAAAAGGAGAGTGGCCGATTTGTGTAATAAAAAAGTGCATGCTAAGTTCTTTAAACCAGGTGACTGAGTTTGGAGGGCCATCCTCCCAATAGGAAGAAATGATACAAATCTTGACAAATGGAGCCCAATTGGGAAGGGCCTTTCATGGTGAAGAAGGTGTTATGTGAAGTTGTGTACTAGCCTGCCGATTTGAATGGCAACGTGCATAAAAAATCAATCAATGGGATATACTTAAAGGAGTTCAACCCCTCAATATGGGAGTGTTTGACCTAAGAAGAACAAAGAGCCGTTTATTAATTGGTCTGATTAGAGTATCCATCAGAAGAATAACAAACACGTAATAAAATTCATTTTGGCCAAATAGAAGAAATATAAAACCAAAATGTCAAAAGTGATAGTCAGGGAGACTACCAAAGTTGGTTGGAATAACAAAGTCCTTCAATCATGGGCTTCATAGCCTTAACAAAGCAAAAAATCCGAAACAAACTGGCTATTAATAAAACATGGAAATGATTTAACTCCCTGGACGAGGAGCATCAGACACTTGAGTGGAACAAGGATGAGGTGGAATAACTTGGGCATTGAAGAGTCATTACCTGTAGCGCGGGCAAGGCAACTTGATTTTGAGTTTAGGAGACCAAGCCCTGACTTGGTTCATCAGTCGCTGATATGCCAAGAACACTGCTACAAAAAGAGGTGTATATATCCCTTGTGCGGTTGGCCTTGGCATTTGAGCCATTTTATTGAGCTCCAACTTGGACAACTGGCTTTGAAGTGTCTGAAGTTCTACTAAGAAGGGATTGAATTTTTCTTCAAGTTCATGCTGCATTGTTAAAGGTGCTTCTTTCAACTATCTGATCTTGTTCAGTTATCGAAGAATTAATTATTCCTTTTTATTATAGATTATTGTTGAATTCTTCTATCTTGGCAAAGGTGAGGATCACCTGGTTAGTCAAAGCATTAAATTTTCTTGAATAGATCAATAGAAAGCCAGAATGGTATTGGCTCGTTTATAATCCTTAAATTGAGAAGGCAAAGACGCAATTTCGAATCTAACACCTGTCGGTCACTGATCGACAACCGTTCTCAACAGTATGCATGTAAGTCGATAAGAACTTGATGAGCTCATCAAATTTATTGAGCAAGATCTCATCAACCAATTTGGCAATTAGCTCAACTATGGATCGGCAGAGCTCGGCCACCTATGTTGGATCTATACCTGATTGCTCTAAGCTACCAGAGGAGGCTGAAAAAACATCGATCAAGTTCTTGATTTGAGATAAAAGGGAATGCAAGCCAGCCAACTGGAGGGGAGTAAGATCAAAAGTGGCCTGAAAAGAAAATATTAAATCAAAACACAGTCAAGTTTGAAACATAAGAGGAGCATAAGAGATTGAAACATACTGGAACAGTCTGGCAGGAAACTTCAAGCTTCGAAATATCCACAGTAGGAGGAATTCTAATACCTAAAGAGGGAGCTGGTGTGTTGGTCTCAACTACATCAGGAACAACCCTTATTAGCTGAATCGGCTTGTAGGAGTAGATGTGACCAAAGCTCGAGTGGGACATTTACTCAAGGCCAAAGAAGATTTGATAGGGAAGGACTTGGTAGGCCTCTTAGAAGAATCGGTTGAGAGTTTCCTAGATTGACTTGGAACAGGTTTTGATTAAATATCGACCGCCTAAAAGAACAACATCAGGCAATATTAACATTGGTGAAGATTGAGAAGGATGAACTAAGAAAGCATAACTACCTTAGATGGACAAGTTAGTTTCCTATGGAGGCAAGTTGAAATTTTTTTTCTTCACTTTATTTAGAAGAGCTTATTTCAGGAAATTGCAGTTCAATCAATTCGGTCTCTACAAACGAAAGAAAGTTAAAAGATTAGAGCCAAAAAATAAGATAAAGGAAATGAACTGATTAATACCTAAGTGTGTGGGAGCTCCTTTGACAATCAAAATCAAATAGGTAGAAAGGCTTCGATCTTCAAGATGAGCATAGAACCCTATGAGTGTTACAACTTCACCAATCAAGATGGAAATAGTGGAGTAACACAACTCATCTAAGAGAGCAAAGTTAGCCAAAGGAAGTGTCAGAGCTTCTCGAATTCAGCTTCAAAAGAACTTTGCAAAAGCTGAGCATCTGGAGCTATCTTCAGACCATATCCAAAACCAGTCCCTAAAGTAATGATCTCGGTGAGTCTCATGCTTTTTGAAGAGCCCTTGATTAGTCACGACCATGATTTCAGTTCGTCAAAAGAGATTCCACTTGAAATTGTAGTATCTTTCAAAAGCTTGAATCTCTCTGATAAGCTCACCTTTAGAAGCCTTCTTTCTCTTCTTAGGGGACTCAATTTCCTACGAGGCCGATGACGAGTTAGAAACAGAGGCATGAAATAAATGAAATTTGTCAAAAAAAGTCTCTTTGAAATTAAAGATTGGTTACAGTGGCATTGTTTAAAAGCGTTCGACTAAGAATTATAAAGGTCGGTAGACATAAAATCGGGATAAAATAGAATAAAATCAAATTGGTCAAGGAGGGATAAATTTTGGGTTTGAAACTCGTCAAACTCAACTTCTTCACTAAAAACATGCCGCCGACATCCAGGTTGGTTAATAGGATTAGGGGACAAGGCTGGAATGGACTGAATTAGTCCAAATTGGCAAGCAACAAAACAAGTTGGGTAAAACTCGGCACCTATACTTGTAGCTATAATATTTTTGCACGATACAGGCCTACGGCCAAAAGGCAGGTTGCGAGTAACAACACAGGACGCCCGAATTGCTACTCGTTCATTCTCATCCTTATCACTCAGTTGAGTGGGGTAGACATTTTTAAGCCAAAAGATGGACAAATTTCACTGAGATATTAGAACAACAATAAAAGGTGCAAAAGTAGGGCTGTCACGGTAGAAAAGGTCGATATATTTTATATTGAAAATCTTTTGGATCTAGGCTTAGAAGAGGGATCAATTCCAATAAAATGCATCCTAAGGACACTGGTTTGAGCACTTTCGTCAATAGGAACTGCTCTCACAGAAGGAAAATAACTATACAGCCATAGTTGTAGAATCCATTTAAGGCCGGGAATGTCATGCAATTTTCTCATTTCAAACTCAATTAAACTTCTATAAAAGGCTAATACCATGGTTGATCCTAGGGCCAGTACTTTACCATCGGCCAACACAACTACTAAGTTATCAAAACTTACGGTCTTTTGAATGGCAAAGGTCAAAAAATATACCAGTTATGCCAGAACGCTAAGAAACTAATGTGTTTGCTCCAACAAACGGATAGGGGTGGGCACGAGGCGGTTACCCGCCCCTCAACCTTTTGTAGCTGATCCGTCCCGCATCTTGCGAGTCAACAATTTTTTGACCTTAGTCCGCCCCTCATGTCTACGGATACCTGGATGTCGAGTACCCGCTAAGTGAGGGTCAAAACATGTATTCCACGGTACCCACCCCTAAGACAAACTATCAAATAAACTTGCTTTAGTTCAAGCAAAATGCTTTAGGGGCGGACCAACCAAAAGGCTTGAGGGGCGGGTACCCACTTCATGCCATCCTTAATTAGGGTTATCTCTCGAATGGGCTATAAAATTACAATTTTACACTCAATATGCGGGGCGGAGGGGATACCCCGGATATTTAAAAAAGTGATCCGAACACGTATTTGAAAATAGTGGTTATCCGACCCTCAAATGATCCGGTCAATAGATAAGGGTCGGATACTCCCATTTTTTGAAGCAGGGCAGAACGGGACGGGTGGGTAATCGGATCGCTAGATTTTTTTGCCAACCCCTACAAACGGACTTGCCCTTCGGAGTAACATCTACGAAATGCTCAGTCAGGTAAGGACCACAAAATTTATGAGATTTGGAAGAATGACCAAAATTGGCCCTATCAGTTACTAGTGTTAGACCGTTGTCGGTCGGTTAGTTGTGAGGCCTTAAACTAGTCAAAATACCTATAATCATCTAGCATAATTGACGTCATCGGCCCACAAGTGAAAAGAAAACAATTAATATTTGAACTCCAGAAGTATCGAGTAGCCAAAATCGGTGGGTGTCATGGGCCAAGCGGTTAGAACCCTCCTTTGAACACATTTTAATGAAAAAAGCATTTTATCAAAGCATCAGTTTGAAAATGCAAGTATAGGTCTTATCTTTTGTATAATTAATTATAGAGGTGTTCAAGATTTTTGATAAAATTACCAAACTAATTTAAAAGAACATTTTTCTTTTTTGCTGTTTATTTTTATATGTCAAGTGAACTGATTTCAACATTGAATGGTTTGATTTTGATTTACACATTTTAAAACCGAAAAGTCGAACTGAACAAATTACAAATAATGTGCATGATTATTTTCGTTGGTAAACTAAGTGCAAGACCTAATTAAGTATTTAGTCTTGTAATATAATATAACTATGTCACTATACTTTATAAATTTGTTAAAGCTTTTTATATGATTGGAATAATATTTGTCTAATTCATAAAATTATCTCTCATAAGTTAACTATGGAGGATTTTCTGAAAAATTATCTAAACTAATAATGTCTTTTTAATGTACTTGTATATATAATTATTGTATTGAGAAATAATCATAATAATCTATAATATCTCTTAGATATTAAACTTTGACAACTTTTAAGAATAGTTTATAAAAGACTAAGCAACATTACTATTTTTTTAGATTCAACGATGCAAGTATTGATTGTCTTTTAGTCAAACAAACTATAAATTATAAATATTTCTTAACAAATAGCGAAATTCAAATATTGTTGCCAAATATATATTTTTTTGTTTAGTTCATGAAAATCATTTTAAGTAACATCTATATTTTCAAGTCTTAGACAAATGTATTATTGGATGAAATACTTATTTTTTGTATCTCAAAGTGCTTACATTATTTTTAGAAGAAAATGAGAAGGAAAAGAGAAAGAACCGACTAAACCAATTCAAATAGTTTGTAAACCGAGATGACATTGAATTTTTTTTTTCATAAATTTTATTGGTTTTGATTTAGTTTCCTAAACCAAAACTCATAGTTCGGTTCAAAAAATCCTTAAAACGAACTAAACCAAATCTAAAACACTCCTAATTAATTACTCTAAAGGAACCTTCTACACTATTTATATTTATCGTCATGGAGAAAAATATATATAAAATATATATCGAATTTATTGTAAAAACCAATCAATGATCAAAATATTTGGAGAAGAAATACATTATGCACGGAATTACACCTATGCTTTTCTTCTTTTTTTTCCCTTTTAACCTAGGTGAAACTAACTCTAGCGTTTTTTTTTTTTTTTTTTTTTTTAAACTTGGTGAAATGAGTGCCAAAATTCATCACTGGAAATGGTATGTAGTATTATAGTGTATGTATAGTTTGATGTTTAGTTCATATATATAACAGAAATGACAATGTAGATTTTATATTACTATCGTGTAGTTCTAAGATTTTTTTTTCTAAATTGATATATTAATTATATTATTACTCCTCCAAATGTGAATTATTTCTATAGTCAAAATTATAATATGCATAACAGCAATTTGGTCGCATATTATTTCATTTTTTTTTTTCTTTTCATTGTTTTATCAATTATATAACTGTTAAGCTCTAGAACTCAAGAACACGGGAAAAAAAAATGTGATAACTAAGTGATCCATCCTCAACTTAAGAGCGGTAATTATGTAACTTCTCCAACTCCGCCACTAAAGAAAAAATAATAATAATAATAATAAAATCCAACTTCATTTTCATTTGTGCCTTTAGTCATCAAGAAATTCGATATTCTTCCTTGCATTAAGAATACTTAAGAAGATGGCGTGTCACTTAAAAAGATGTTGGTCAAATGGCAAATTTGAAGGGAATAAAGTGATAAAGTCATCCATTTGATAAAAAGGGCCAAAAAAAAAAAAAAAAAAAAGTCAAAGGAATGAGAATTTGCACTTAGCCTTTGATTGAGTTGAAAGTCGGCCCTTATTTTATAGTGGAACCATATTTGTGGGTGCTTAATTACTGATTAAGACTTTCTATGGAATCAAACAACAACTAAACTAAAAAAATGTTGTATTAATTGGAGTAGTAAGCAAGAAAACCAGTAGTTTAATATTTGACTTGCTATAAATTAACAATCTTCATTATTTACTATGTCAATGTCAAACAAGGTACCTGATGTGCTTAATTTATTAACAAGAAACTAGATATGGCTGGCCGGATATATTATATATATATATATATACATGTCACTATCATTGTTGTTGATATGCTTAGAGCAAGTCAATGAAAGTAAAAAAAGAAATACTTGTACAGAATCGATATTTAATCTAACTAGTAAATTTTATGGTATGAATTAAATTTTATATAATTTTGTATATCACTATCATTGTTGTTGATATGCTTAGAGGAAGTCAATGAAAGTAAAAAAGAAATACTTGTACAAAATCGATATTTAATCTAACTTGTAAATCTTATGGTATAAATTAAATTTTACAAAATAAATTAACAATATCATTTCATATAAATAAAATTTTATAATACTTAATTAATTTACACCACACGATCTAGAGGTACAATTAACTCTAAATTTATAAACTTAACTATGCACATTCATGTATGAACATTGTTGAAAGTAAGGTTGAATTAATTAAGGCGTGCAGCTTGTACTTAAATATTTGAATTAGCTAGACTACCATACGGTCCATACCAAGTCCTTGTGAATTTTGATAGGATATAAACACATGCATGCAAGGAAAAAATTTGTTATAACTCTTCTTTTAAGAAATTTAATGTGAAATTTATGAAATAATATATGACAATACTTGTGGAGCTAGGTAAGAGGGGAAACTGAATAATTATGATTAAACTATAGTTTATAAGTCATCTGTAAGTTGATACATTGAACCCTCCACCCTCGAGAAATATTTTAAAAGATACACATGTACAAGGAGATCTCTATTGATATGTTACTATTAAAGAAAGGTAGCTTATTAATATTGATTGTTCAGGTGGTGTTATATGAAAAATATCTTCAAATTAGCGTCATGCTAAATAAACTTATTTATTTTTAAGATTAACAACAAAGTAGTAAGTATTCGTATATCTTTGCCAGAATTACAGACTAACGAATCTAGTTTCTAGGGGTGTACGTGAATATAAATAACTCGGACATTATAGTGTTCACACTTGTTTGATTATTTTAACGAATTTAAAATTTTATTTAAGTTTGGCTTATTTATCTTTCGAGCCAAATTTAAACGAATTTTTATCAAATCGAACCCAAATCGAAGTTGAATAGTTTGGAATTTTTACGTATAAATTTAAAATTTTTAACTTATCGAGTTGAGTTTGAATCAAATACAAAAAATTAATGAACGTTAAATTTTGTTCAATCTTGACCTGATTATTGATGAACAAGTTTGAACGAACTCTTACCAAATCGATTTCGATTTGAATATTGAGAAATTTAAATTCATTTATAACTCTACTAATTCCTCGAAATTATTGTATCAAGTCTAGATGCAATGTACTTTCTATTTCTGACAAGTCCGTTCGCTGTCAAGAAATAAACATCTTGTTATTTTCGGAACAACGACAGTGGAATAGTAATTGAATGTAGAAATTAAAAACCCTAAAAATTAGCTAGACTAATTAATTATTCATCCCCATATGTCGTTATTGTACTAAAAATATAGATTTTGCCTTTTAGTTTCTTTATCAGAAAGATATACCAATTCAAATTTTCGGTCAAAAAGTGATATATGGTAATTTGCAAATACACGTATTAAGAGATTTGGTTACACATAAAAGAAAAGAATAAAAGAATGGAGGACCATATATAAAATTATGCTTTATTTAAGAAGAAGACCATACACTGGTGACTTTAAACCTTTATCTACAATATTGTAAGACATATTTGTGGGAAGTTATATAATTTTATTGAGGGAATCACTCTGTTGACTTTAAAATTTTGTATAATATAAATTTTTAAAATACATAATGTTAATATTGTACAAATTTTTAAAAAGATAAAATATAACAGTGTGATTCCGTTATAAAATTATAGAATTTTTCCATTTTTTGTTTTGCTTTCTTGTGATTTTATCCGATGTGGTGTTTTTGTAATTTTCATTCAAAAAATTTTCAGAATCTTGAAAATTTTGGTCCTTTGTGGTCTGGGTGTATATACTAATAGGAAAAAACTTACATAAACTCGTTTTTTGGTCTCACCGATAAATCTTGCGATCAAAATTAAATCTTATAGAATCTTGCTTACATCAGCTTATATCATAAATTTCATAACATTTAATCCGCACCACAAGATCTACAAGTGAGACCAAACCAACTCTACCTAAGTCTTTCCCTATACTAATATACCACGAGAATTGCACCTAGATACTAATATATATACTTGGTGTTATATAATCCTTGGTTAGTGGCAAGGTTCAACTGTCAATATATGAAGATTTGTCACAACAGCTTTATATATATGCCATCAATGTGTAGATGCAGTGTACAGCACAACCATTAATTAATAATAGAAGTAATAAATACTCTTTGCTAAGAAGATCTACTTTGATAATGTACAAATATAGTTGAAGGCTGTACTCATTAGTCTTTCTCAACCTACTAAATCCAGTTGTTAGGTCGTAGAAGACGCTTATAATGGACAAATCATGTTAGCTAGGGGGGACTGTGATAAATATTAGTAAAATATTTAATATGTAAACCCTAGTTTTGCCTTTTTATTGAACTTACCAAAGAGACACGTACCATTTTTTTTTTTTGGTGAGAAAAGATACACATACCATTGTTAGTATGTAACTTAGAAATGTGTGTAACTTAGAAAGGTGCTTTATTATGGCATTTGAGACATTTTAATAATGGAAAGGTTTAATTACAGTCTCTATAAATAAGAGATAGTTATAAATTGTCTCCTATATTTATTTTATCTATAAATTATCTTGAAAGTTAAATGTAGTTAAAATTTTCATCTAAAGGGAGTAGTAAATATCATAATTATGTGTTTAAGATGCACTTTGGTGTCTAATTTTTTTTATAAGCAATTTGACATTAAAAAATAATAATGTCAACATCCAACATTATTAAAAAAAATTTATACTTCAATATTAATTGTATAAATTAGTTTACTATTTTATATTTTCTTCTTCATACCTATTTTTAGCATGCCATCATATACTTATTCCACCAATACTATTTTTATATCTAAAATAGAGTGTTTTATTTATTTAATCACATTATTTAAGTTTTATTATTTTTACTTTATTTTCTGTTATCAATAATTAATTCATGATTTTGTATTTAAAAAATCACATTATTTGAGAAAATGTACTACTTTGAGATATAATCAATATATATTTTTAAACAAATTTAAATTGATTAACTAATTCACCCCCTCATGCTACATAAAAAAGAAAAAGAACAAATTTAGAATAATAAATTTAGTTTATTATCATTTTCAAATTTAGTAAAGAAATTCACCAAGTGTAACTGAAAATATTGAGGGCAACTATAACATTTTACTAAACTTATTTCTTTAGATGAAAATTAACTTTATTAAACTTTAGGAGGTAATTTATAAATAAAATAAATATAAGGGCCAATTTGCAACTATCCCTTATTTATAGGGGCAAACTATAATTAAACCGAATTGAAATTAATTTTACTAATATCTATGATGAATTCATGACTTATTATTTAAATGTTCTACAATCGCATTCTAACTTCGGTTGAAACAATGTTTTTTTTTTTTTTTTAATTTCATCCACCTCTTCCCTACCTTACTCATTTAAACTTATGATTAATAAATTATAAAAAAAATATTTTATCATATAAATTGAATTTCGTTGTCAGTTATGAAACAACTTTACAACTACAAAACTTCCAACATCTTTTAGATTGTATATTGTTTCTAATAAAATTTACTTAAGTCCTGACTCAAAGTTTCTACTATCAAGTAGTTTCAAAAAATATGTGGACTGTCCGAAAAAATATTCCGATGTTTAAGTCAATATTCAATTATAAATGATAGGTGTGATAGAATCCTGTAATTAACAAAGAATTATGTAATTTTGTGATTTCTCATATGAGATTTCGTAAGAATATATCCTATTTATAAGAATACCAATGAGTCTACTCTACGGAGATAATGAGTTAGATCGACCGAGTCAGGCTTGTTTGGAGATTAGGATAAAATGTTTTGGATATACATAAACCAAACCACGTGGTGAAGTTTTATTGATTGTTAAATTATATAGTTACATTTAGGAAAATTTTATAATTTTTTTTAGGAAATTATTCTCTTGTACTTTAAATGTTTATACAATACAATATCATGTGTTTTAAATGCTTGTATTGTACAAATTTTTAAAATTAAGATAATAATTCTCTAGGAGGGACTATAAAATTTCCCGCAACATTTATATTGGCTCACTTAACATTAAAAACTGTGCATAAAAGTCTTGCACTAATTTTTTAGAATGCACAAATTCTTGTAAGATAAAAGTATACTGGAATTTAGTAAAGGATTCATTTTATTTGCTAATCCACAAAAATCATCCATAACTATCTTTCACTTCCCGGCATAACTCATCCCTTTTTTTATCTGCTAAATTTATCTTTGGCTTGGCTCCACATAGGAAATTCTCTAAATTCTCTTTTTTCTTATTGATTGTTTATTTCTGGAAGAAATTCTTTTGCACCCCTTTTTACCGATTGCTTATTTCTGGAAGAAATTCTCTTGTACCCCTTTTCACTCATATGGAACACAGAGATCAAATTAGAGAGAGCACGTCACCATCATTTCAAACGAAAAAAGGAGAAAAGAAATAAAGCAAATGAAACAGAATAAATACATCCACATATATATCCATCCAGCCACACTTTTAGTATGCATAAAGCAAAGTCAATTCATGCAGTTGATTAGAATCTTTTATGGTGTCTTTTGGTTAAATCAGTTAATGAGAATGCCCCAGTTGCCTCTCTAGTATGTCTGACGAAAATTCAATTGTCTCCTCATTTCTATTAAGGGAAATTGCTCCGTCGAGGAAATATCTATAATTCAGGCGATACAAAGTTTTTCTTCTAATTTATGACGAAAATTCAATTGTCTTCCCATTTCTTTAGAGGGAAATTGTTAAGATGAAAAATTGTAATTTAGACGATAAGATGTTTGTCTTTTAATTTATTTATTTATTTTTTTTTGTCAATCGCAACATCTTAATCTAACATATCTTATAAAGGAGAGACCCAACTGGATACTATTAAGAGAATAGTGGGAGAAAAATCCTCTAGACCAGACAAGAGTATTTTGACACTTGTTTGAATTTTTGCAAGGCATAAGATTTGAATCTTAAATCTCACGGTGAAAAATATTTTATAAGATATCTCCCGATTAACTCCACAAAGTGTAATTAATTTTCTAACTTAATAGTTATTGGTTTGAAATTTTCAGTCACTAAAAAATAGAAGAGATCTATTATACATTCTCTTTTATAAGAAAAAAAAATGAAGGAAATTGGTAAAATTCATGGTCAGCTTAAAATGAGGCAACATATACTTTACGGGTGATCGAAAATCTGGTCTCTAAAAATAGTAACTTTTCTCATTCTATTAATTCATTTTAGAAGGTAAAAGCTGCGGAAAGGAAAAGCTTGCGGGTGAATCACTACAATTCAATTATCTCCATGCTCTCATAATAATTTACAACAGATCAGCTAATTTAGTGAAAATTTTAGTCATTTATGGGTCAAAAAGTACTTTTTTGTACTTTCAACTTTCAAGCTCACGTAGCAATTCATAAATCGGATGGTTTAATACATAATCTCGTTTGATTATTTTAACGAATTTATAATTTTATTTAAGTTTGGTTTCAGTATCTCATGAGTCGAATTCAAATTAAATTTTTTGAATTTGAATAATTTAAAATTTTGAACTTATCGATGTGAGTTCAAGCAAAATAAAAATAATTAATTAATATTAAATCTTATTAAAGTTTAACTTAATTATTAACGAATCAAATCTAAATGAACTCTTACCAAATTTTCGTTGGATTAAGTTGGGTACTTCGGTAGTTTTGCTCGGTTATCAGTCATAGGAGGATCTCATCACATGCACTACTAATACTTTCGGCTTATTCGTTGTGTTTATAGTTGTGCAATTCATTTAGGTAACTCAGTCTAAAAAATTACTATCAGTTTTCTTTTATAAATTAAAATGAGAAAAAAATGAAAGAAGCACAATGTGAACTAGATAGACTAATTCAATCATGCAATTAATTAGGAAACCAATTCAGTTAGATCGATTTTAATGTCAAAAGTCAAGAGGACTAGTGAGGCCAATAAAAAATAAAGATATAAAAGTCAAGAAGAGAGGTCATACAAAAATAGAGAAAATTTATATTTCGTGAATTATTTTATTATATTTTAAAAAATTATACAGTATAATATTATTTATTTTAAAATTTTATATTGTAAAAAATTCTTAAAATTAACTAAATAATTCCTCTAAATAAACTGTAAAATTCCCAAAAAAAAGGAAAAAGAAAAACAGTAGTAGTGAGAATGCATCTTCCCTTGCACACTTATTATGGCTGATTATAAATTGGATGGTCCCAATCTCTCTCTCATTCCAAGGAAGGATTTGCTCTTAAAAACAAAGGATTCTTCCTTGGTTGGGAGCTTTCAAAATCATGATTCTTGCCGGTTATTATGGGTCAGGTCTGCTTTACATAAAGAACATGTGGAAAGGTCTTTTTGTGGGGTTGAGGTGTCCATTTCTTTAAGCAAACAAATCCCAACTTAAATATACAAGTCCTCAACAGAAATTTATATTCATATGTATATATAACATGCCTATTGTTTAGTACTTGAATGATCTTGACATCAACTACCCAAAATCTTTCCCCATAATTTCACATAAATTTGGAGTAATAAATAGTTGCCTCTTATGGAGTTGAATCCACGTCCACCCAATTAAAGTACTTTTGTGTTTAGTGAATTTCTTGGGGATCAGTTTGGATGATTTTTTTCATTATTTTTGAAATAATATTTTATAATAATTTTATTTATATTTTTTAATCATTTTTTTATCGTATATATATTTCATTAAAAAATTTGTTAAAGTACTTTTTTAAATATTAATCAAAGAATAATTTGCATAGATGAAGTAAAATTGTAGTTCCAATTTTTTTTTTTCCTTTTTACACTTTTTTTTGACACGACGTTACTCAAAAAACAAATATTATATATAGTCTTATTAATCACTCGTTCGAATAATTCAGTTGGATCCCATCATTAGCATTTTAAAATCGTATTACCAAAAATGAGACGATGAAAAAAAAGTCGCGGAGGTGGATTAATTTGAAATGGGCTTGAAATATTACATGATTTCGAAGAAAAGGCAGGAACAAGAAAATCAAAAACTTTAATTACCATTAGAAATAAACCTCTAGCAAATCATGCTAGTATATATGTGTATATCTACTGTTTAAGCCTTACATGCATGAAGGTATTTTTGCCAGCTTGAACAATGCATATTTTTTTGTCTCTTTAATGTCTGCATTTTGGATACACCAGGTCACTTCAGGTTCTTTAATATTGTAGCATTTATGTTCATGCACCATGTATAAAGTGTTCAATATTTTTGGGTATCTTTTTTAGTAAACAAGAAAATATATGTATCCTAACGCAAAAATAATTAAGGATAAGGAGAATACTTATATATATATATTTGGGAACATACGGAGCTGGCTTTTGTGTTTGTTTTGGAGTATTTTTTGTACTATGTGTTACCCCACTCCAATACAATACTGTGGATACCCTTATGAAGAGCTGTTTAGGCATGTGCTATTGTCCCTTTGAAGCTCCATTGGGGCATTCTTTTTGTCCTCACAAAAAATATAATTGTGGATTAGGAATAGATGAATTTTTTAAATTGAAAACCAAATGTTAATTAATTAATGTACTTTAATTGAAGACTGCTAGGGCGTCTGATTTTTTGAGAGTCTTAATTCAAATTACTGTTCCATTACTCAAGCATCTAATTCCTTTTTTATTTTTTTAATCCAAATTTCTAGGAATTAAGTTTTATGATTCTATGTACTTCTTCAAACCAAAATAAGAAATTTTAGCTTTTATTTTGCCATTTAGTTTGTCCAGGTAAGATAGAAGAAAAAAAATTATTATTATTTAAATTGTAAAGCAAGTAATAGGAATAAAAAATAAATAAATAACTAGCCTTATAACCCATATGTTAATTTAACATGCATGATTTTATAGCTACTTTCAATTCCCAACGAAAGAAAAAAATAAAAAAAATCATCCTCCAACATAAACTCATCGCTAAGTGAGCACATCCTTGCATTCTTCATAAAAAACGATTATAAGAAATTGATTAGTTAGCTTGTGAAAGAAAAAACATTTGAGAAATGTTCGTGATCATAAGCAAGTTGATGGAAAATTCTACACTACCATCACGAACCAACTCATTATTTGAAATCTTATATAAATGTACAATGTTATATATTTTGAATGCTTGTAATGTATTGATATAATTTTATGTAAAATTTTCCAAATAAAATTCAGTTCAGAAAATCATTTTAATTAATACTTGGGGTGATTAACTTGAATTAAATGTAGTTTTAGCATTTGGGGGGCATCTAATTAATTTATAACTTAAGCTAAATGTAATTTTAGCATTTGGAGCATATAGTTAACTTGTAAGTTATAACTTAAGCTAAATGTAGTTTTAGCACTTTGGGAGTGTTGGTGGTAGGACTAAAGTTGAATATGACTCCGGTGATAGTCAGGCCCAATTACTAGTTCACTGCTGTATTAGAAATGGCCCATTTTACTGATTCTCTAATGCGTAAGGGCCGATTTTAGCCTGCAGTTCAGACCACTTAGAGGTGTCAACTGGGCCGGGCTAGTTCGAGGTTAGACCGTGTGACCCAAAAACTTAACAATTAATCGATTAACCCATAAATAAAGTGAACTGAATTGAGTTTGAGTCTAAAAATTAAACTCAATTTTATTGCAAATTGAATTTTAGACATACTAAACTCATCATTAGAAGGTACAGGATCTTCTGTCTCACATTCTGTGCCACTCTCTATTAAAAACACACTACTTAATGAACTGTCAAAATTTGGTAGTGTGATTTTAGTAAAGAAATCTTAACCGTTCATTATATGCAGGGAGTGACACAAGGTGTAGGACAAAAAATCCTCATTAGAGGCTCAGCCTAATGTTATGTTTATATGTGTTCTATTTCTCTCTGTATATATATATATATAAAAGAATTTCATGGAATCCATTTCGTGCTAGAGGGTGATATCCAAGCTTTGTTAAATAAAGAGGCAGATAACTCAGCGACAGAAAATCTCGTTGAGGCCACCCAGCTGCTGCTAAAAGATTGCAATGATTATGATATCCAATGGGTAAATAGAAAAATGTAATAGTGTTGCGCACATGCATTCTAAGCATGCAAATGTTGTAGGCTATGGCTGCTGGAACATATTGCCTACGTTCCTAGCCAAAGCTCACAAAGATGATTTCAATCTTTCTCAATGAAAGTTCTCTGTTTAAAAAAAACAAACTAGTTATCAAGGTCGTATAACAACCTAAACTCCTCTGAGTGGAGTTTGTCTTGAAATTTAAGATTTATTGTACTGGGCATTCATAGTCAGAATTGAATTTTCACTATTAAGATTTTATTTCGACTAATATCAACCCAATTTGCTTAGACCCCATGTAATCATTCCTGGATATGATTAATTTTGTAATGTGCAAGTAATATTTATTGAGGTTTCACTTATAGACATTTACTATACAAAAGCAAGGAAAAAAGAATAAATTTTAGCCTCAAAGTTTAGATCGTGGTCCATCTTAATCTACAAAATTTCATACTAAACAAATTTAGTTATCAAAATTTTCAATTGCTACAAATTTAGTACAAATTTGAAATAGCACGTGATTATTACATCTCATGTTCCAAACATAGAAAAATTCAATTTTAGCCTTGAAAGTTTGGGTCATAATCTATTTTAGTCCCCAAAGTTCTAAACGAAATACATTTAATTCTCAAATTTTTTAATTTTTACCAATTTAAGACAAATTTGAAAATTTTGTCAATTCTTACAAACGGAAAAAATTACATGCATTGCACGTGATCATTAAATCTATCCTGAGATACAACACTTCCCAACCGATTTTAACCCATTTAACCATTTTTTTTTTTTTGGGAAACATGAGCTTTTATCAACCTATTTAACCATATTTTCACTTTTTTCTCTGACTATTAATGCCTAACCATTCATCATTCTTGTCAACATTATAACACTTCTCAACTGATTTCAACCCATTTAGCGATACATTTAATAACGAATTTTTGACAAAAATCTGTTGCTAAATGATTTATCAATGGATTTACTGATGAAATCTATCCATTAGAAAATGCTTCGTTAGTAAAACATAACAACAATTTTACCAACGAAATTTCAACAATAGATATTTCGTCAATAAATTTGTTATTAAATTTGGTTTTGAAACATTGTGAAACCTTAAATTAGCATTTTTTTTTTTTGGCTAAATTTAATGACCGATATTTTGGTTGCTAAGAAACAGAAAAATGTGTTAGTGATTATAATATTTTAAAATGTCTAAAAAATATTAACAATGAATAAATCCGTTGCTAATTTAAAAATATTATAAAAGTAGTTGCTTATGAGCACATGAAGTACAATTTTGAACTAATATATTAATCATTAATCTTCTTCAATATTTGCACCTAAATATTGAGTTCTCATTTACTACACCAAATTCAACAAACATTCCAAAGATTAACCTCAATAAATGAGTCTCATTATACTGCAAAGAGTGATTGAATTATTATTATTATTTATACCTCAAAGATTAATCTTGAATTAAATTAGTATTTTAATTTATTAGTGAATAATTATTGTTTATTATTATCCTTTATTTGGATAAACTTTTCAACACCAAATTAAATGAGTTAAAATTGATCGGTTGGGAGGTGTTATAACCTAAGTTAGATTTAACAGTCTATACTTCATTGTTAGGTTAGATTTAACAGTTACGTGCATGGGAAATGCAATAATATAGATAAGAATGGTAAATGGTAGACGTTATCACGATAGTCAGAGAGAAAAGTGAAAATATGGTTAAATTGGTTGAAATCGATTGGAAAGTATTATATCCTAGGATTGATTTAACGTTTACGTACAATGCACGTGATTTTTTTTGTCTATAATTGACAAAATTTTCAAATGTCCTAAATTGGTGACAATTAAAAAGTTTGAGGATTAAATGGTTTTGTTTGGAACTTTGCGCACCAAAAATAAATCGTAATCTAAATTTTAAGGGCTGAAATTGCATTTTCTCACGTTTGGAACTTGAGATTTGTACGTAACTTTTTCCGTTTATAATTGACGGAATTTCTAAATTTGTCCTAAATTAGTTGAAATTTAAAATTTTGAAGATTAATATATTTTACCTGAAACTTTAAGGATCAAGATAGACCACAATTTAAATTTTGAAAGCTAAAATTGTAATTTAATTTATGCTTAATTAGTTGGAAAGTTACAATGGAAAAGAACTCTCTTTCTCAAAGCATGTGAATATTTTATTTTATCAAAGCTTCATAGTCTTGTTTAGAAAAAGAAACATCTTTTTGATGATTTGGGATGTTCTTTTGACTCGATTATTTGAAGACAACTTTTGAATATTAACCCAACCAGTGTGCTTAATTTTGGCTTGCAATTTAGCCTCCTGTTGAGAAGAAAAATATTTACTTGAAAATAAACTCTGAAAGCCTTTTCTTTTTATACTTTTGCGATCCATATATGGTTTTAAAAAGTTTTACCAAATGAAGTTTAAGGCCGCAAGCCTTTATACTTTTGGGCTGACATTTGACAGTTTGAAGTTCAGGCTTGCGGGCTATTCTAGGCAACTTAAAGTGGCTAAAATTCAAATTATTGGCTTCGTGCAAAACTGAAATTTAAAATCTGGAAACCATCATTAATGTCAGGATAGGCAAGTATTCAGTTAATTAAATTTGTAATTGATTTCAAACTAAATTTGATTAATTTTGATTTTGGTCAAAATTAGTAAGTTGAATTCATGAATGCTGTTAATAAATATTCAAAAATAGTAGAGAAATTTTTTTAATTATGAAACTGATTACTAAATTTAATAATTGAAAATATTATTTCTTAAAATATATATTTTGATATATAAATAATACATCAATTGTAAATTGTGTAAAAAAAAAATGAATAAATGTAATTGTATACTTCAAATGTTAAGAAACTTTAGATCTAATTTATAGTTCAAAATATTTAGAGAAATTTTAAAATTAAAAGTTGTAGAATAAAAATACAAATATAGTTATTCAATTAAAAATATGTTCATGGATAAATTATTATAATTAACATTAAATTTAATTTAATTCATAGCTGATAATCCTAAGAAATTAGCGTTATTTCTAATTTTTTCGTACAGTTTTGCACTAATTTCGGCAATTTTATGTTTTATTTTTTTTTGTGCATTTTCATTTTTTGTGTTAATATATATTTAGTGTAGTGTTTTAGTGTTTATGCAATGTTATTTAATTGTATTTATATGTGTATGTGTTTAGCGTTGTGTGTAGATTATGGGTGTTTACCTAATTCCTACTGGAATTGAAGTTATTTGTGTATTGTTGATTGTCTCTTATTTATAGGTTTAGTAAGTGTTTAAGTATTATTTTAGTGTTATGTTATATATATTAATGTGTGTTATTGTTCTAGGACAGTGTAGGAACAAACGGTGCGTCAATCGAACGTCGAACAAAAATGTTACAGGCAAAACGACGAAACCACGCGAAGCTGTTAGGGACAAGCACCCTCAGCAATTGGACAAAGCAATTCAAGCGCTATCAGCACTTCCATCAAAAGGCCAAGCACTCTCAGTGCTTGAACAAATGTAAATCAAGCACCCTCGGCAATTAGTTCAACTCGACCGGGATGCAACGCAATTTTGATGATTTTCAAAGTTCTAGGTGTATATTTTAGACCTATTTTAGTGTGTTTTGAAACTTATTCATAATCCTAGACTTTGTAACTAACTCTTATAAACTATAAATAAAGGTCTTTGGAACCTCAAAAACAAGTTCTCTTTCAAGTGTTTCTTTGAGGACTGGAAGATTAAACTAGGGTTTTCTTTCTTTTTCAAAAGGAGTTGAAGTAGAGGTTCAAGATTGATAACCTTGGACCAAGAACTTGCGGTTCTTGTTTAGAGAGAAGCATTCTTTAACCTTTTTAGGTCTATATTATGCTATTTAATTCTAGTTTTATTGCTGTTAAATTGTTCGCCTTCAATCAGTACTTTCTTTATTTGCTTTCTTCGATTATGTTTAGACTAATTTACTAACTTTCAATATTTTCTTTTTTATTATTCCTCTCGTTCATGTTTTACATAGCATTAGATTATGGTTGGATGATGCCAAATTCTTTTAGGTAATTATTAAGTTGATCATCAATTAAAATAATCATAATGATTGGGTAATAATTGACACAAATTGACAATTTTGGAGAGTAGCTAATGCTAGATTTGGTTAAGGTTGGCCGAGGTGATAAGGAAGTTGATCCCTCATCATAGACCTATGTTAATTATTAGATTAATTTAATTGTATTTGCAGTCAAAGTAGCCAGATTAATTAGTTAGTGCTTGATAATTTCATATAGATGAGACTTGAGTTGATTAATCTAGGACATAGAGGAATATAACCCTAGATAATTAATTTGATAGGACTAAATTGTGTAAAGAATCGTGGTTGGTTGATAATTGGGAATTGAACTTTCATGCATTATAATTGAAGCAATTAAATGAATGATTTAATAAAAATCAGGAGTTGGCTAGTCTTAATTCTAATTCATTATTCTCATTAGTTAAAGTCTTTAATTGTAGTTTAGATAATTCTCCCATTCTCGATTCTTCTAATAGCATTTAAGCCAAAGAATCGATACTTGTTAAATCAATTCTTGTGGGTCCCTTACTTCGACTACATGATATTTGACCCCATACATTTGCGATGTGTAATTTAGTTAATATTAGAGTTAGGTATTTATAAATTTTATAACTAGATATTTGAATTTAAAATCAAAACTACTTAAAAATTTTAAAACTATTTTCTTGAATTGTGATAGATTTTCTTAATCAAGTATTGGATCGGTTAACTGATGTTCACCCTAGTGCCCTCAATGACGGGATCTTATCAATTGCGGGTGAGTGTAACCCAAGAACAACACCTTTGCTGCATCCCTCACTAATGACCTGGCTATCTGTTTCCTTTAGAGATGAACTCACTGAGGAGCAACTATCTATTACCCCTCTCAATAGATGTGCCTCTCTTACTGATGGCACCATCCTTGACTCTCTCCTCAATGACAACGCCATCCTCGGTTATGCCACCAACAAGTTTTGAAGGTGTCCTCCGAGGACTTCACTCAACGACTCTCCTAAATAACTCCCCACAAGTACTCCTCTTAAAGAATCTCTTTACGGACTACCATCAGTGACTCTCCTCATTGACTCCACTTAGAGACTCCCTCTGTGTATTCACTCAACAATTTCACTCAATTTGTTTGGAGAAGTATACTTATTACCAAGTAAGGCATGTTGGAAAATATTAATCAAAGGCAAAATAAAATAATCACAGAATAAACTACCAAAATATAAATAACAGTAATGATTCAAGGATTAGAGTAACCTAATTAAGATCGAGGCACGTTAAATAGTGGTCTCCTTAGGAGTGATACGCCCTCTACTACACTGTGTTGATATGGCACCTTCCCCAAGATAAATCGACCTTCAAGTACATTCTAATGCAGCAAAACAATAATCACGAACTGAAAATGCCGTTGTACTTAACTTATTTGGAGATATAATTTGTTAATGTGATTATATATGATTGTAGGAATAATAAGAATATAGATATGACTAGGGAGAGAACTAAGTAACATAATATTACATTAGTATATTTTGTCAGATGATTTTTCTTAAAGGAGAAGTGTCCTATTTGTAATATTTTTAAATATAAGAAATAGCTATTGGAAGAAAAAAAAATTTAACATTACTTCCCTAATTTTGTGACATACGTTAATAGTTTAACATTATAGTAGTTAGAGAAATCCATTCTCTTGATTAAGCGTTTACGAGTTAGTTGTAGTCAGGAATGTATGTTGAGGAGGGAATTAAAGACTCCTTTCAAGTTCTGTAAATGAGTGGGTTCCACAAAAATCTCACTCTTAATTAATTTGAATTATTACTACTAACAATCTCTCATATAATTTAAAATTTATGATTTGAGTACTTTTTTTTACTATGTAATAGGTACAGATGTCATCCGAATTTGAACCTACATTCAGTGATAGTAAGTCTTAGTTTGAAGGAACATAGTGAATTAGAAATTCTTAAACTAGATTTTCTAAACCAAACTTTAACTCATTACACATGCAGTATAGGCAATAAATGCAGTTCTAGCATGGTTGGGCATGTTAGACGATCTTGCGCACGTATCTCGTTTTCATAAGTGTATTTAGGGAATAAGCTTAACTTTCTATAGCAATGATCTCATCGTTATAATGTGCTCATTCAAATCACTCTGTAGTTTCATTTTTACCTATTGAACCTCATTCATGGGAATTCTGACTTACGACAAAGTCAAGTGTGATTACACCTTGAGACAACAATTATTTTATAGAGTTGTGCTACAATCTGATATGTAGATTTGCTCATTGAAATTAGCATTATTTGTTTTAGATATTGTAGTCAGATTATCACAATGAATATGCATAGCAGGAATAGGCTTTGTTAGTAAAGGCAAATCGGACAATAGATATTTTAACCATTCAACTTCAATACATGCCAAAAGCAATAAATTCAACTTCCATTGTTGATCTAGAAATTAAAGAATGTTTATTAGATTTTCAAGAAATTGCACCACCACCTAGTGTAAAAATATAACCACTAGTGACTTTAGTTTCATCAGAATATGTGATCCAATTAGCATCACAATATCCTTTTTAATACAGGTGGAAATCCAAAATAGTGAAGTCCATAATTGCTACCTCTAAGATATCTGAATATTTTTTGTATACCTTGCCAATGATCTACAGTAGGATTACTATTGTATCTACTCAATTTAGAGACAACAAAAGCATCATATCGAGTCTTGTACAATTAGAAAGATACATTAATGGTCCAATTATTTACGAGTATTTATGTTGTGAAACACTTTCACTACTATTTTTCCTTATCTGAATATTATTATCATATGGAATAGAAACTGATTTGATGTTATAGTAGTTGAATTTTTTTAATAAATATTCAATATAATGTGATTGTGTTAGAACAATTTCATTCTCATTTTTCATTAATTTAACGCCTAAATGACATCAGCTTGTCTTATATATATCATATCAAAATTGCTTGATAAGAAATCTTTTATTTCTTTAATCACGTTTAAATTTGTTCCAAAAATTAAAATTTCATCTATATATAAGCAAAGAATTACACAAGAACTTCCAAATTGTTTCACATATATATTTTTATCAGAATCATTAATTCCAAAACCATTAAAAAGTATGACACTATCAAAATTTTCATGCCATTGGTTAGGTGCTTTGTTTTAATCCATAAAGAAATTTAACAAGTTTACAAACTTTATGCTGTCTTGCCCAAGAACAATAAAACCTTCAAGTTGCTCCATATGTATTTCCTCATTTAGATCACCATTTAAAAATGTTGTTTTAACATCCATTTGTTGTAAATTGAAGCAATAGCAACTAATAATCTAATCGTGGTAATATGAATTACAAGAGAATAAGTATCAAAGAAATGTTCACCTTCTTTTTGAGCAAAACCTTTTACTACAAGTCTTATACACAAAATTTTCAACTGAACCATCAAGTCTATGTTTTTTCTTAAAAATCCATTTGCATCCTATAATTTTATTCTAGGTGGAAGATTAGTTTAAAACTAAGTAATGATTAGACGTGATAGAATCCATTTCACTATATATGCCCTCCATCCAAAAGGAAGTATCAGAAGATGTCAAAGCTACGCTATATGTTTTAGAATCACTTTCTATTAAAGAAGTATAAAAATTATTTTCAAATAATTTTTCTATTCTTACTCTTTTACTCCTTTTTTATTCTATTGGAGAATCATTTTAATCATCTCGTTATTGTTTGTATTAGAAGTTTCACCAATTAACCTATTAATTTTTTCCTTCATTGGGAAATTTTTTTTATAAAATACTGCATCTCTTGACTCCATAATAGTATTGTAAGAAATTTTTGAATGTTCAAAATTAATTACTAAAAATCTATAACCAATACTATCTAAACAATGTCCTATAAATACATAATCAACAGTTTTACTACCTAATTTTCTTTTTTTAATGTCAAGTACCATTACCTTTGCCAAATATCCCCAACTTTAAGGTAATTTAAATTGAGTTTTCTATTTTTCTAATATTCATAAGGTGTTTTATCTGAATTTTTATAAGGAATAAAATTAAGGATATCACAGGCAGAGAATAAATCTTTACCCCATAAATTTTTTGGCAAACTAGAACTAGCTAAGATTGCATTTACCATATTTATTGAAGTTCTATTTTTTCTTTCTGATATTCTATTAGGTTGAGGTAAATATGCTAATGTTTTCTGATTCAGAAAATTCTTACCATTTCATTTGAAGCATATTCGTCTCCTCTATTAGATCTTAATAGCTTTATCTTCTTTTCTAGTTGATTTTCTATAAGAGCTTTTAAATTTTAAATTTATCAAATAATTCACTTTTTTTGAGATATCAAATGTACAACACAAAATTTATAAAATCATCAATAAATTTTATAAAATATCTTTTGCTTGCCCTAGTCATAATATTATTTAAATTACATACATCACTATGTATTAGTTCTAGTAATATAGTATTTCTCCCAACAAATTTAAAAGATTTTTTAGGTAGTTTTGCATGAACAGAAACTTGACATTTTTCTTTTTTAATCACACCAAATTTTGGTATAAGTTTCATGCACATCGTTCTCTTAATTATATTAAAATTTACATGTGTAAGCCTATCATGCCAATTGTCATAATATTCAACATTTTCAAACATACGAAGTAGATGAACAAAAATTTTTATCATTTAGTACATAAAGTTTAATCAAACCATCATATACATAAACCTTTTCCAATAAAAGAAACTTTAAACGAAATTACAACTTTATTTGATTCCATAACAAGTCTAAAGTGTTGTTGCATTAAGATATTACTAATCAATTTTTTTTTTGAATTTCTGGAACATGCAAGACTCTATCGACTGTAAAAAACTTACTCGAAATTAACTTTAAATTTATGTGTCTTACCCTAGTATTCTAGCCACGCTCTCATTTCCCATAGTGGCAGATTTTATGGCTAATTCCTGATAATCAAAAATTTAGTTTTTGTCACCACACACACGAACAATAGCCCCAAAATCTAAAAAGGATTTTTTGAATTTTAAGAAAATTAATTTTGAGACTGCTAACAAAATACTTGCCATCTGGGTTGGATGAGTTAGTCCCCACAATCACAATATTGACTCATAGGTTTTGGATTACTAGAGAATAATGTGCTTTATTATTTTGAACCTTGTAGAGAAAACATTCCTTAACTTTTTGATTTATTTTTCCACAAACATAATAACCGACAAGCTCTTGGCAATTCCTTGAATTGAAATTATTATTATTATTCTTGGTAGTATTATAACTATAATTATTATTGAACTTTCTCTTGTTATTCCTTCTTTTAAAATTTATAAGTTTAGGTTTATGAATATTTTTATCAACAAGAGCTTTGCGCAGAACTTTAGCAACTTTGTGTTCCTTTTGTTTTTCTCTATGCTTTTCTTCTATTATTGGCGATACTAATAAATCATCCAAACAAAATTTGTCAAATTTTTGTTTTAGATCTGTAGCAAACTCAGATCAGAAAGGAGGCAATTTTTTAATTAAAGATGCAAAAAGAAAATAATCAAATAATTGCATACCATTCTTGTTCATATAAAATATAATATTTTGAAATTCATGAGTTTGTTCTCTAACAGTTTTTCCATCAACCATTTGAAAATCCAAAAATTGCTCAGCATAGTATATTTGTAGACCAACAATCTTCGGTTCTATATCTACATTCTAAGGCATCCCATAATTCAATAGTAATTTTGGTAGATAATATAATTTGAAGGAGATAAGGCACTTAAAATTCTACCATGATACAAAAATCATTATTAGTATCATCAAAAGACGTTTTAGTAGAACCAAAAGAATCCAGTGTCTTGTCAATTCTAACAATTTAAATTGAAGAATTAGACTTTTCTACTGATTTTCCTTTCCTTCTTGCAGTTAAAGCATCATGAATGATGTAATAAAAACCTAATGTAGTAAGCCAAAATTTCATTTGTTGCTGCCAAAATTTTATTTGTTGTTGCCAACTTTTGAAATTCACCCATCAGATTTCTCAGACTTTAGGAATTAAAGTCATTTGAATCCATAATTTTTTTAAATAAACATTCTGATAATTTAATTAAATCTCTTCTAAGACTATTGAAAAATATTCCCAAAGAAAGGAAAATAATCACAAAATAAACCACCAAAAGTTAAATAATAATAATAATGATTCAAGGATTAGAGTAGCTTGGTTAGGGTTGAAACACGCTAAATAGCGCTCTCCTTAGAATGCGATATGTCTCCTACTACATTGGGTTGATGTAGTGTTCTTTTCCAAAAATATAATGACCGTCAAGTATATTTTGATGCAGCAAAATAATGCTCACGAACTGAGAATGCCCTTGTACTTAATTAATTTGAAGATATAATTTATTAATGTAATTATATGTGATTGTAGGAATAATAAAGACATGGATATGGATATGGAGAGAAGTAAGTAACGTAATTCTGTAGTCATATATTTTGTCAGATAATTTTTCCTAAAGGAGAAATCTCCTATTTATAGTATTTTTAGGATATGACAAATAGCTATTGGAAGAGAGATTTTTAATGTTACTTCCTTGATTTTGTGACATACATTAATAGCGTAATGTTAGAGTAGTTAAAGAAATCTACTCTCCTAATTTATGAGTTAGTTGTAGTTAAAAATGTATCTTAAGGAGGGAGTTAGAAGACTCTTTTCAAGTAGTGTAACTACGTGGGTTTCACAAGAGTTCCACTCTTAATTAATTTTACTAATTATTCTTAATAACAATGAATAGACCAATGTGCGACTCCAGTCAGGGCAAATGATCTGACAACTCGTTATTCTACTATCAAGTCCAATCCAAACATACTTATCTTGAGAATAAGGGATACCAAAAATACTCTACCCATCATTGGCGTTCATGCGACAAATAATGCGGCAAAAAGTCAACTTGGTCAATTTGGTCAAAATTGCTACAAGATTTCATAATTCAATCACCAAGGCCTTAACATACTTTATCTAAGCCTACAGGCTCATTGTAGACAAGGTTTTCAAATATTAGTATACATAGGTCATTCATAAGCAGTACTCTTTTACTATTTCAAAAGTTTCCGTTCTCTTTATTGTAGTCACTTGTCTAAGTATTGATTTAAGTATCAGAACCTCCCCGTGCATATATATCAGCGGCAGAGTCAAGATCTTAATGTTACGAGGATAACCACTTTGAAGGTTATTTAAGAACCATTAAAGTAAAAGTAATTTTTTATACAATAAAAAAAAAATTTCTCGGTATATGCAATTACAGGGTTCAATTGGATTTTACCAAATAAAAAATATAGCAATAGTATAGAAAATTTTTACAATCGAAGGAACTACATATTGTTTAATTTTTATACAATATATACTTGAAAAATGAATTTCTAATAAAAATTATATGTTCATTTTACTTACTAAACATCAAAAAAATTTGAAATTTTTATATTTCAAGTGACATTTGTTCTTAAATTTGAATATTACCATCATTTTTAGAAGTATAATTTAAAGAATTCAAACTTTTAGGTGTTAATATAAAGAAAAAGATACAATTGACAAATTTTAGGGGGTATAATTATAGGGAAAAAATCAAATAAAATTTAAATTTTCTTTACCTTTTCTATAATTTTTTGAAAGTTGAGCGGATAAGAGGGTGGGAGTGTTTACCTTCAACATTGCTCCGCCAATGACTCAGGCCCCACCCTTTGTTCTAAAATAAACGATAGTGCGAGTACGCAATAGCCTAGGACCTTTGCTTTGGGACTAAATCACTCATTCAACCTTTACCATACCAATCAAGGATTAGAACAATTTGTGCATCAACAGCAAGGCTAATCTATTTAATAAGAAATCATTGATTTTTCATATTTTGCTCTTATCTTATTTACTATTAAAATAGTGACACTTGATTTTTTGCAGTTACTTGGTAGATTGAGAGACTCCAAACAAGATTTGGTGATGTAATGTTCGTCATCAAACTTTAACACCTGGAACCAACTCCATAAAGATAACATAGGGCCCGGCCCCAAATAGATGTTTCTAATTTAACTGGCATTAGGGTTTACTAGTCCAACATCTTGGAATTGATACTAGAAACCTTATTATAAGTTAGAAAATTTTTAGGTGGATTCAAAACTCTACTTATAAATCTTGTGGTCAGAATTAAATTTTATGAAATTATTACATAAGTTGATGTCATTTATTCTAGGGTTAATGTTGTTTTGGCCCTCCAAACTAAAGAAACTTCTTAATGTGACCTTCCAAACTGAATAAAAAAAGTTTCAATTGGCCCTCTAAACTTACAAAAATATTCCAATATAGCCATAAAAAATGAACATGTCTCAATTTAACCCTCTAAATTGAAATAAGTGTTTCAATGTGGCTCTTTAAAATGAAAGAGCCTCAATTTGGATCTCCAAGCAGGAAATTTTTTTTAATATGGCCTTCCATTTTAGTTTTGTTTGGTTAATATATATTGGTTGATTTGCTAAAAACTCGCGTGTATGTATATACATATAATTTTTAATATATAAAAAATCTAAATCCTTACTTTTCGAGATATACACTTTACGTAATATAGTAAAACGGCTTATTTATAAAGTTAAAACAAAGAGAAAAATGTATATATTATTGATTTGATAAAAGAATTATAGGAAATAATATTATAGATTTGAAAAATATTTTTGGACATTCCTGTTGTAATACCCGACTTTTCTGATCATTTCACACATTTTCGTATTTGATTTTATACTTCCAAATACCCATAAATATCCCTTGTGATCAAATACTAAATAATTGCTTTACCCTTTTAAATATTTTCTAAAATTTTCGGGTCAAAGTATAATTCTACAAAACTCCAGGGACTAAAGTGAAAATATTAAAAATCTATTAAAACGCCGTCTTTGTGTTTCCTGATTCATTTTCCTTTTGCTTCTCCAAGTAACCTTCAGAGCTAAGTTTACTTTTAAAACTCAATCAACCAATTCCTCAAATTCTATATTTGGTTTGAAAAAAAATTGCTCCCAAATCAAATTGGTGATCCGGGAATCCTCGTAGACCTTTAATCCAACTTCAAAAGTAAGTTTTACTCCTAGATATGTATGATTTTTATGTTAAATTCCAAGTTCCTCAGGAAATTAATTTGTTTAATTTTGTTGTTTATGAATTGATTGGATTACCAAATATGTTTATGAGCTATTGGAACTTGATTTATGGTTTGAAATGACTTTTTAATTATTGTTTTTGTGAGATTTGAATTAGGGTTGTGACAATTCTTAACCTAGTGAAATTATATTTGAAATTGCGAACCCTAATTTTAGATTTTTATCTTATTTTCGCGAATTTAAAACAACCCTTACTCATTTGTGTTCAATTATTATCTAAGTTTAGAATTTGGGCGATGCCCAAAAGTGAATCCCTATCTCGATTTTTTTCCTAATAGTATAACACTCTCTTGGTTTAGGTGATTCGGAGTTAGAGTTTTAAACCGTCGAAATTAGAATACGTCTACAAAATCGATTTTCGAGGTAAGTAACGTTTACATCTTTTTATCGATACCCTGTATATGATTGGTATTGTAATCCTAGAATAATTGATATTAAGGTAAGTGTATTTATTTTGATTAATGTGTATAAGGTAAGTATGTTTATAAATTATATGTTCATTATGCAATGTACCATTTGTTCATTATTGTGCTATGTGTTAATGAATGATTACCGTGAAGAGCTCAATGGGTCACTTTAGTGGATTTGGCTATGAGTGAGTGAATGAAATGATATACTAAGTACTCTGCCCATTCGTAAATGTTATACCCAATCTATCGGGAAGACAAGTGATAGACACTCCATTATGCCTTGTCTATTTGGGCGGATAATAGGTAGACCTGGATCCAGTGCTGGGAAGACTTTTGTGAACCTGACATTTGCATTTTACATAAGGATAATGTCTCGCATATTGTTCCCTGTACCGATTGTATACATGTTATCTATAATTGGGTTTAAATGTTATTTATTAAGCACACTTACTCCTTTGTCGTTTTTCCCCTTTGCTTGCAGTCGAGGACCAACAGGAGACGTTAGCCGGTCCTGAGTCGAGTGCTGATTAGGGAGGGGATTACAGTACAGACCCAGTTATTGGAGATAGAGTTTTCCTATTTACCATCCTAGTGTGAGGTTGGTTTTTATGCTTGGGCCTGTGTGCCTATAGATTTGTTAGATTTGTCTTGTGATTGAATTTTTGATTGTTGTGGGATTGTGGTTTGTTGTTTGTAGATGACTGTGATTTGGTTATTATGGATTGTTATGAAAATAGATGCCCTATGGTTGTTGAATATACTTTGTGGTCTTGTATTGGTTGATCTTGAGGTCAAATGACAGGTATTATGGTTTGTATATTGCTCTTGTACTGTGCCTTGCATGCTTGGGGTGATCTCGAGGTGCGGCGTGCCATTGTCCCATTTTGGGGGCGTGACACCTATTGCTTTAACTATTATATATATATATATATATATATATATATAAGTATATTTATCATTTGGCCTAAAAATATTCAAAGGCGTATGATAAATATCTTTAGAGTTCCAAATATAAATATTCTAAGAAGTTTTAAAAAAAAAACAGAGGGTCATATTATAATAAATTTCTTATTTGGAGGTCGTTTTGGGACTATTTCATTTTAGAAGGCCACATTGGAACATTTTATTTCAATTTAGATGGCCAAATTGATACATGTGTAGTTTAGAGGGCTATATCGGAACACTGTTGTCAATCTAGAGGGCCATATTAAAACTTTTTTAGTTTAGAGGACAAAATTAAAAAAATTTCTCAATTTGAAGGGTCAAAATGATATTAACCTTTATTTTACAAGGTTTAATTCGTCTCATAGAATTTATAAATGAAGTCAAAATATTTCTTTTTTATATTACTTGCTTGGTAACTAGGAAAATGAAGTTGAACATCTTCATGTTATTGGTAGTTGTCCTTTCGGGAGACAAACTTGTGTTGATATTTTTGCTCCTTTTGGGATGAATGCTATGCACTTCGTCTTTATTTTGTTTGATGGTGCTGCTAGTCCATGTTCTGATACTGGGACTTTCATTATTCATACTTTTCATATATATATATTTTTTTTGCGTAAAAATTATTATAGAGAATCTCTTTGTAATTTTGTTTAATTTTTAAATTATCATAGTTTGCAAAACTAAAATTCGTCTTCATGTGGTTTAATTTTTATTTTTTTTTGTATAAAAAGTTAAAAATCTAGCAGTTTATACAAAATAGTAAAAAATACCTTCAAACTTGGTATCCCCCTACAATCCTGAAACCTCCTCCACCAAAATAACTGAAAAAAAAAAAAAAAATGTGTTTGTGTTTTATGTTAAAATATATGACAATGATGTGCAACCTAAATAGTAAAACACTTCCCTTATTACTTATTTATTATGGTTTCAAGTCATTAGAGGATAGAGGAAAAAGATGATTTAAAAAATATATTAAAAAAACATAACTAACCTTGATTGGTGACTCTAAATGACTAAAGTAACCATTTAAATCAAAATTTAACAACCTTCTAACGGTCACTTAATAAAAAATTTAATGTTTTCACTTTAATTCAAACTACAAGAGAGTGGATTGTAGTTTTGTAAGCTATAAAGGTAACTTAAAGATTAACCTAACCACAAAGAAGTTTCTCGTAATTTACCCTATAATAAAATGTTAAATTACAAGAAACCAGTTGTTGTTTTGGTAATGTACAAAATAACCAAGTGCCCTCCATTTACAAAGACGAAGTGTAATTAAGCATATTTGTATGTGAGAGACTAAAAGAAGGATAATGTGTAAATGTGAGGGGACCATTTGTGAAGTTTCACCGAAAAAAGATTTCAAATATCATAAAAAATATACGTTATGAATTCAAATATGTTCAAAGAAATTTTTTGTATTTGGACAAATTCTTGCAGCATTAAAGTGTACAGTATACCAAAAAATAAACAATGTGAACTCCGCAATTAGAATTCAAATAGATTGTTTTTTTGATGTGACGTATACCTTGATACACACAAGAATTTACCTTCAAATATCATTAGAAATATACGTTATAAATTCAAACATACTCATATAAAGAATTTTTCTACATTGTAATACATGTATAAAAAAATAAATTATTAATTAATTATGACAATATAACATATGACTAACGCACTAGTTATAATTTTCTACAAATGAATTGGTTGATTAATTATTTTTTTGGATTTATCCTTTTTTTAATACATTGCACATGCATGCGCTTAGTGGAATTGATACAAACACTCGATTATAAATACCCACAAAGTGAGATTTGCTACAATTGAACCACGGAGATACCCAATTGGTGAGATAGAAACCAACAATCAATTATAATAAAAAAACTCTTATTTATTAAGACATAGAGCACTGTCTATCTATGAGACGCCTATTGCTAAAACTACAAATACAAGGATTTGAACTCTTCACTTGCATCTCCAGGAATTACTTGAAGTGCTCTGGTAGTCAAATGTAAGAATTATATTCTCTATCTTACAATTTGATTTTTAGCTATTCCTCTCATCCAACGACTTTTATCTCTGCAATTGAATTGTTTAATCTTTAACCATTTAAACTTATTTTTCTTAGTAAAATTTATCATTAGTATATTGATAATAAAAGGATAAATTACAAGGAATTCCCTTGTAGTTTGGTTAACTTTTACATTATCTCATTATGGTTTTTAAATTTACAATTTATCCCCTTGTAGTTTGGGTTAAAGTGAAACCGTTAAATATTCCGTTAAGTGACTGTTAGGAGGCTGAAAGTTTTTTATTTAAAGGGTTATTTTAGTCAATTAGAGTAAGGGCCTTTAATCAAGGTTGATCTTGTATTTTAATATAAATCACAACCCCTTCCTTCCGGCGGAGGATTTTGTTGGGCTGTAGAGGGCAGTAGGGTTAGGGGTATTTTGGACTTTTTGCTCAAATATGTTAAGTTTTTAACTTTCAATCCATTTTAATTAAAAAAAAAAAAGAAAAAACACAAGGGGGCAGATTGAAGATTTGAAAATCACATATGATAGCTTGAATATTAGCCAAACCACAAGGGGTCATTGTAATTTACCCATAATAAAATAACTCCCCATAATGTTAGAGAATAAATAATTTTACAATTTATTTGTTCAACTCATTCATTCACTTTAGTTACATAGTATTTATTCAATTTATCCATTTCTTTTTAACAATAATTTCACTTCAGGATTAGAAGATTTTTATATTTTTTATGTTAGGTAAATTAAATAATTTTCTTACTATTTAAACAAATACATGAGCACTACTAAGATTATTTATTGAATACTAGTGGTTAGTGCACTCTAGTCTATGTTTGTGCTTTTTTTAAAATATTATTTTGAATGAGAAAAAAAGAAAAGTTTTAAAGCTATCTAGGGAGTATATTAGGCAAAATATTAAATGACATCACACTAAAAGAGGACTCTTACTTTATATTCAGGGCTTGTTCTCAACAATTAAAAACTATAAACTGTTTTTTTTTTAAAATTTTTTTCTTCCTTTCGATCAAAACAAGCACTTTTGAAAAAAAAAAAAGTGTATAATTGCTCTTGAAAATAACTTTTAATTTATTCAAACATGAAAAAAAAATATTTTTTTCACTTTTTGTCAACAAATTCTTTTAAAATAATGATTTTTAAGTTGTACAAAAAAGTCTATGAATAGTTTTCAATAAATTGTTAAGGTAAGCCCTCAATGCATTACATTTTAGAATTTTCAGGGGTGTACACCTAATTATTCCTTATTCACACTTTATATCTTGGATTTTTTCCCTACCAAGTGTACACTTAGGGATGTGCATCAGTTAACCAATCGGTTAATACGAAATCAGTCAAAATTTGGAAAAGAGTTATAAAATTTTTAACCAATTTTGATTTCAAATTCAATTTGGTAGAAAATTCGGTTAACCAAATTCGAATTCGAAACTCAGTTTTGAATTCGATTAACTAAATTCAACTTGATTGAGTTTGACCCTTAACATTGGGCCAAAATTTTATACAAAAACCTATTTTTCAAGAAAAAATTTTCTAATTTTATTTTACTTGCCACATAATTTGATATGTTGTATGAATTTTTATTAATAAATGATTCAGAAAAGTAAATAAAGAATAACAATCAATATAATTACATAGAATACTATAATGTCATGTAACTTTCAAGTATTAATAAAAATACGTATTGTAAGATTATTTAATGTTATTTATGGATATTAATTTAATAATATAAATATACATGAATTAATTAATGTATAAGAATATGACAATTGTACGAATTATGTTTAAAATTTAAAATTAATTATAATAATTTTCCGTGAGTATATTTTTACCAAATAAATACATTTATACTTTTAGTGATATACTATTTATATATCAAAATATTTTAATAAAATTTTATTTTAATTATTGAATTTGGTAATTGGTTAATCGAATTCGAAAAACTTCTTTACTATTTTCGAATTTATTAATCGCATTCATAAATTCGGTTAACTAATTTCTAATTAGATTGAAGATTAACCGAATTCATTAGTCAAATTAAATTCAAAATCGATTACAAATTCAATTCACTAAATACTTGCACACCCTATCTACAACAAATTGTTCCACAAATTATGGAATCACAAATCATGTGAACCAAATCCAAATTGAATATTTCATGCGCATTATTATTTATTACTTTCCTCTTTTATTTCTATTAGTAGAACTGGATTTTTTTTTTTTAATCAATTTCTCCCTATTACTTAGGTTTTCGTTTTGGGAGTTGAAATTTGGAGAGAAAATAAGAGAAAGAGAAATAAAGTATGATATTTTTCTTTGTTTAGGAATGTGGAAAGAAAGTATAAGAAGGGATTTGGAGAGAATAGAGGCATAAAAAAATTAAAAAGTTATCACTCTAAATATGGAAGGAAATGGAAGAAAACTGTTACTTGTTTTTTAAAACTTTGGTAAATTACCGTAAACCCTCATGTGGTATAGTCATCTGACCCATAACCCCTATATATTTTAGAAATATACTTTAAACTGCTATGTATTTTAGACCAAAAGGTAAAGTAACGGAAACCATCCAATTTAATAGAGTTTGACATGCACTCGCGGCATGTGCAAGTGGTTATTGATTTCTTTTTCAAGAAATATTGCGTTATATGACCAAAATACCCATTGTCTTCCTACTCTTTACTAAAACCATCATCACCCATCTTCTACAACTACCACCCACCACCAACGCCACTGATAATGTAAATTAGTAACACTCACAGCTTCTTACCTAGATTGTTCTAGAAGTGCTTACGTGGCAGCCTCATTAAGGGCAATTATGTAATTGAGCTTCGTGTGAGCTAGCATAGAGATAGACCTTGAGCCTCCTCGTGTAAATCTATAAATAGGGGGCTTGAGTGCTACTAAAAAGAGGGACCATATAGAATCTAATCACAATTCAGATAATCAAGCACACACTTGCAATTCGGATATTTCACTTTCTTTCTCCTCCTAGAATCCAATTCTAGCTTCATCAGCCACCAACGCCACCAATCCCTCCCCTATCCAACAGCACCACCACCTACTAGTTCCCTCTTCCTCCTAGGCTCTCTCGTACCCCTCTCCCTCAGGCTATTCTTCCACATCTTTTAGCAAAAAGAAACAAAAATTATTTTTGTTAATAAAGTTTATAAAACAATGATCAACCAAATAAGCATTAGTTATAGATAAGCTCATCTTATGGGGGGTTTTGTGTTTCAGCTCAGATCAAGAAAATGGTAGGTTATTCGGGCCTTGCAGAGAGCTTTGTCAAAAATAATCTATTGCATAATTCAATTGTTGCTCTTCGAAAGGTCACTTAGATGATGACAATTCATTAGAAAGAATTAGAATCTTTGGTGGGTTCAGGAGAAGTAATGGAGGATAGGGATTATGTGGTTGTTTTTTAGGATCATGGATGGGTTTTTGTTGGGATTTATGATAGATTTAATGGCCAGTATGCACCAGATGGATGGGTTTTTGTTGGGATTTATGATGGATTTAATGGCCAATATGCACTGAATTATTTACTATCAAAATTTTATTCAATTGTTCATAAAGAGCTCAAGGGATTGTTATGGGATGATAAGTTTGACTCTTCAGCTAACAATTTTTCTGCATATGTTGAGAAATTCAAGAATTGGTGTTGGTGGTGGTAGTGGTGTTGTGATGGTGATCGAGGAGAAAGGTAGGGGATGGTTGATGGGTCAACGGGTCTAATTAATAATGGGTCAAGGGTTGACATGTAATTTCACTAAAATTTGTTAATTTGGATGATTTTCATCTATATTATCTTTTGGTCTAAAATATATAGAGGTTTAAGGTATATTTTTAAAACATACAGGGTTATAGGTCAGATAACTATACCACACTGGAGTTTATGATAATTTACACTAAAACTTTTTGTAAGGTCAATTTCACCCACTAAATATATAACAAAATATTTTATTAAAAGGATAAACTTGTAAATTCATTCATTTTCTTCCCAAACTCTCAAACAACATGAAAGGAAATTTAAATCCCTTCTATCATTTTCTTTTCTTGCTTAACTTAGGCTTAGTTTGGGAGTTTTACTATTGAGTAGGAAAGAAGACAGAGGGAAAGAAAGGACATACCTTCCATTGGGAGTTTTCGAGTAAAATAAAAGAAAAGAAATGCACTGATTGGGAAGGGAAAATTTAATTGTATAGTAGTCAAAATTTTTCATTCCAAATTGAAATGATTTGAAAGGAAAGTTAGGTGTGACTTATGAGTTCTTTTTGTTTTTATAAAATGGTCACTTTGACCTTCAAGTATTAGGACAATATAAATTTTAATGACTTATATATCTACATTTTTCTTAAAACTTCTCCAACATAGATTATAATCTCTTCTAATTTTATTTATTTTTTTCTCTCATTTTTTATTTTATTTCATTCTAAACTCTTAAATTTACTATTAATATTCAATATCATGATCAATAAATAATAAAAAAAAATATATTACTCCAACCGCACTTTGATTTCAAATTGGACCCTTTTAATTCTCTTTGTATTCACTCATTATTTTTTTTCTAGTTTCAGCCGACCACTGAGAATTCTCCACTTACTAACATTTTTGCACCATTTTTCTTGAAGTTCTCTTCAACTAAAGCCATGGCCATGAACTCAAAGCTAATCTTGACTGCTACAGCACTTGCAGTCCTATCAATCATCTGGGCTTTCAGCAGCACAACCAATATATTAAGAGCACCTCCAATAAAGGGCTCCCAAGATTTGCTTCTCAAAGCTGAAACAATCAATCTAACAGGTGCAGTGGGGCCAGAAAGTCTTGCCTTTGACCCCACTGGAGAAGGTCCCTACACTGGTGTGGCTAGTGCTAGATGGTAGGATTCTCAAGTGGCAAGGGCCTCAACATGGTTGGATTGATTTTGCAGTTACATCTTCTCAAAGGTCAGTCCTTTCCCTGTTTTTATGCTTCTTTTCTTTTATTTTCTTCGTTTTCTTTGTTGGTTTCTATTTGCTTTTTGTTTATTAAGCTCCTATTTGGCATAGTAATTTTTGTTGATATCAGAATTTTTTTTTTCTGCTGGATATAATTTTTTGTTTGGTCACAGAGTGCTACTGATATTTACTACACATTTATTGCTACATTTATTCTGAAAAGTTCTAATCCAGATTGGGTCAAAATACTGTTACCGAATCCACGGTATTTAATGGTACATTTTGCAGTGTGTCACTTTACTAAAGATCTACTGTATGTAGGTTACTCTTTGTTCTATTTTATATAACGTTTTAAATATTTTGCTTCATTTTAAATTATCTGTAATTTAAAAATTCAAGAAGGTATTAAATTAATCATTTTCTTACTTTACTGTTTGTATCATTTCTATTAATAGGAAGAAAAATTATGTAGTCGGGAAAATTAATATAAAAGGTTAATTTAGTCATTTTGAATTTTTTTATAAAATTAATAGACTTTAATAGTTTTTTTAATGTTTATTTACCAATCCGACAATTGAAATAAAACGGACGAAGTACATTAAATAGGAATGAGTTACTACGGGTCAAATGTTATATTACTAAACTATATATACATTATGTGTTGGCAACAAGTTAGCTAGTGAATTTGTTACTATTAGTATATACTATGAGTAAAATGTTGTATTACTAAACATTGTATATGCATTATGTGGCAGGATTATCTAGCTAATTAGTTCCTACGAGTCAAATGTTAAATAGGAATGAGTTTTTTCAAACTTTTCTACTTCTCTTGCTAGATTATTTCTAATCTTTTAAATAATCAAAGACATTTTCTGTCTTTGGTATCATTTCCTTCATTATCTCATTTGTTTGTTTATTCTTTCAGTATACTACTGAATTTAATGAGTTGTCAAAGTAAGATATTTTCTGGGATGAATCCATTGTTTCCTATTTTATCTCTTTCTCTAGCATTCTTTAGTTTCCCTTTGCATAATGGCAAAGTGACTACAGCTTTTATATATATATATATATATATATATATATATATATATATATATATATATATATATATATATGAACAGAAGACGGGAAGTTATGAGAGGTTAATGGTAATGGGTAGTTATTAAGAAAATGTGTGAAGATTACTACTAAAGAAATAAAAGGTTGTCGCAGACATGAGGGCAATTAAGAAAATCTATTAATTCTGACGTCACACCAAAATGTTTTGGCTTTGTGCTTTATATAGAGTTAGATTCTTTACCATAAAATGAAATGTTACAATTTGAAGGCGATCAGTTAATTGTTTGTCAATCACTTCCAAGCTGCTAGATTTTCATCTTGCATAATAATTTTTATCAACAAAATTTATAGCAGCACACAGATGCTCACAAAAGTGGTTTAGCAGTTTGATCCTCAACCTATGGCATTGAATTCCTCTTAACTTTTGCTTCAAACCACAAGTTGCTGCAGCTATTAGGGTCATACATTTCTGATGATTGATGTTGGTGCCATCTAAGTTGATAACTACTTTTGAAAATTTACTAGTAAGTTTTCAAAGAGATCCTAAACAACAATTATCTTGACAAAGTCATCCCACTAATATATGAGTGTAGACTGAGGTCTTAAAATTGCAAATGAAGTGTATTTAGCAACTCAAAATTTTCTGAGTTGATATGGTAATTACAATACATGATATTTTTCCGATAGCTTCCTAAAGTAATTCCAAAAGCTCAAATACTCTTTTCAACCTTTTAGTCCCCTCTCCATGAAAACGGTAGATCTCAGCCCCTTAATCAGGCAAGTGTATTGAACCTGTCCTCTTATAGTCTTGGGACCAATTGGAAGGACCTAAAGCTGTGTCAAATTTCAAGGATTAAACTAAATTTTAATGTACAACTGGAACTACATGTAGATACACTACACAATAATGTCACTTTTTGTTTAGGAACTATGGTTGCAACTAGTTGTCTGAAGAATTTTATGTGTGGCCAAGAGAACAGCCAAATTAGCAACAATTGATCCCTTCGAATAATGAACCAAGCTTTCTATTAATAATTGTTAATGGACTGTATATTGTTTGAGTCCTTCCTTATTTAAACACTCCAAATTGTGAAAAAAGTTATGGTACCAATGAATTTGATCTTTTCAGTTAGACAGATGTAGTTTTTCTTATTGCTATGCCATAACTGTATGGGGTTTTGGTTTCAGGTTATGGAAAATTATTTAAGTCCCATCTGAACGTTTCCATGGTACTTTTTTTTTCCCATCTGAATGTTTCCATGGTACTTTTTTTTTTCTCAATATTCCTGATGCCTTTAGATCCATCATAATTGCATCCAAATTTTACATGTTTGAATTTATACTAGATCAATGAAGCATTTACAATCCATTGCATGGTTGAAATCTTCTGGTTTTCAGATGAAGTTTAGGATGGCTTGAGAACTTGCAAATTCATTTTTCTTGTCAAGGCCGAAAATAAAAGCAGAGAGCATGGGGATTTGTCAAACCTTGGGCTATTGAGAGCTCTCTTCATCCTAGAGTTATTTTCTGCAGTGCTCCATTTAGAAAGAAATTTTTAATCAGAATTGTGTGTATATAATAAAATATTTTATATTTCATTTTTAAGGAAGGAGTGTTTGCATCCATTTGCACCACATATGGAGCATATATGCGGAAGGCCATTGGGACTTCGCTTTGATCAGAAGAATGGGGATCTCTATATTGCTGATGCCTATTTGGGCCTCCAAGTAGTGGGGCCAACCGGAGGTTTAGCAACTCAACTGGTGACAGAGGTAGGTGGTGCTGCTTTGCGCTTCACAAATGACATGGACATTGATGAACATGAAGATGTGATTTACTTCACAGATACAAGCACAATATTTCAACGAAGGTAATTGTACTTATACCTAGCAAATTCGTCTTTGTGAGAGTGGGTGAAAGATGCGAAAACTAAGCAAGGATGCAATTTTGGAGGAGACTAAACGACTTGAAATCAGTGTTGTTAAGTGCACTTTCTCTAGTACAGTGGAAATCCAAAATGCTTCTTGATTATAACCTGTCTTTAATTTGGTATGATGTGGGCTAAGTTAGAATTTCTCTGGATGCAAAAATAATACTAACTAGCTATCATATCTTAAGAGTGTTCATTTTCATTTTTGATTCCTGCAAAGTAGTTTGGTACTGTGTTCTTGCATTCTTCGTAAAGCAAAATGGCTTAAGATTGTGCTATAAAGGGTTATACGTACCAACGAGCCAGCTAATACTGTTGAAAGGTTTTAATTGCATGATACTAAATTTACGAATAAACAGGAAACAGAAGGAAAGGACATGCATTTGCTGTTGGATTTTGCCTCTGAAACACACTTTGAATAAAATTTGATTGCCCTCCATTTTTGTTCTCTCCTGTGTATTAACCTTTGTCCCACATTAGAAACTAGTGATGAACCACCCCTTTCTTCAACATATGTGTTTAGTGTTTTGCCTTTGAGCAACACTAGTTGGGAATCTAGACTATGTATGGTTAGTGGTTCGGAAATTATCCTATATCAAACATGCACGTACCCCATCTCGGTGTGGTATGGTGTGGTGCGTGCATGTGATTGTTAGTATTTTACTCCTTGTCCAAGTGTTCTCCTTTTTTTGGTCTGTTTTATCTGAATTTATATATAAATTTTGTGTGAAACTTAACATGTTAATATCTACCCAATTTTAGTGTTCACACTGGAATTGGTTATTCGTTTGTGTTTGGGTACTTGTTTCTTCCTATTTTCTCCCAAGACAAATAAAGTTCTATCTGTTTGATGTGCCATAACTATCTTTTCTCTCAAGTTAGTGCTGTGACTTCGAAACTCTAGCTAGATTGATCACTATAAATATGTGCCTTGAGGTCCTCTTCGAAACACACTGAAAAAGGTCTTCTCTTTTGCTTTCTCTTATTTTCCTCTACCTTGGGATTGCTGGAAAAGTAGTCTTGTGTTGAGATCAAAGCCTTGCTTGCGAGTGCACGCGACCAGGGCTGTCGTCGAATTCTAAAGAGTGACCACCCGGTGATCCCATTTGCATCATCAGTACGATCCCGTGAGGACAGTGATTACATGTCTCGACAAATTTTGTTCTAGTTTCAATTGTTGTTCTGTCCAGATTTTCCAACAATCTTGAAAGTGATTTTTCTGTGTTGCTATATTGGCTAATGTTGGTGTTCTTGACACGTCGAAGTTGAAACTGTTTGACAGCAAGAATTACAAACATTGGTCCGAGAAGATTCTGTTTTATCTGCATACCCCCAAAATGGATTACGCCCTATTCAGAGATGATTTCCCTTTCGAATTCACTAGGGTTTATGCTAATGACAACCAAACCACTAGGTGTGATGCCCCGTCCCACATCAGAAATAGGAGGGGATATTGTATTATTTATAACATATTGAGCTACTAACAACTTAGCTTAAGTATTTTGAACCTGTTGTTTATTACTTTGCTCAAAAGTTATTGGGTCAACTCGGGCACTGGGTGTTATAGTTGGTAAGAGCGAACCTCATGTAGTCTCTGCACGAGGTGAGACTAGGCTAGTGTATTGGACTGTGTTACGTAGTGTATGTGACATGTTATTGGGTCTCAACTTGGGTTTTGTGTGGATGCAAAACCTAAAGGAGTGAATGTGATGTTTCGTCTCACGTCGGAAGTAGGAAGGGATATTGTATTATTTATAATATATCGGGTTTTGAGCTACTAACAATTTGGCTTAAACATTTTGAACCCTTTGTTTCCGTTGTTTTTGTTTAAAAGTTGTTAGGCTAGTATAGGCCTAGGGTGTTACACTAGGGGTCACATGCTAAATTTCATGACTGCCGCGTGTTTGATCTGTTCTACCCATATAAGTCTGCCAAAGAAATATGGGTGACCCTGGTGAAGAAGTACAACTATGAAGATGTTAGAAAGAAAAAGTACGTAGTTGCCAAGTTCTTGGATTTCAAGATAGTGGATGACAAACTTGTCACCGATCAAATCCATGCATACCAGAATATTATTCTGGACATCACTTTGGAGGACATGAAAATGTTGATGCCTTCCAGGCTATTAAATTGATCGAAAAACTGCCACCATCTTGGAAGGAGTACAGAAATATGCTGATACATGACAAAAGTGCCTGTCTACATGACAAAAGTGCCATGACACTTGATGAGTTGATATCTTATATCCAGATCAAGGAAAGCAATCATCTGAAAGATAAGTCTGATTTGGCTTATGAGTTTGCAACCAAGATGAAACTAGTGGATAGCAAGCCCGAAGGAGCTTCTCAAAGTTCAAAGGCAAAAGTCGTGAATCCAAGAAGGGTTGGAACAACAATGATTAGAATCAAAACAGCAAGTAGTCCGGTAAGTTTAAAAAGTTTGGTAAGATTAATAAAAAGTCTAAAGGACCTTGCTATGTTTGTGGAACTATAGTTCACAAGGCAAACAAATGCAAGTTTGCAAGGGACATTGATTCAGAGCAGCAATTATCTATTCAAGTGAACCTTTCTGAAGGTGATGAGGCAAATGTTGCTATTGTTTCCAAAACAAACTTGGCCCATAATGTGACCGAATGGATTGTGAACACTGGAGCCACGAAGCATATAACTGTTGACAAATGTCACTTCCTTGAGTATGAAGGAGTGAGCGATAGGGAGCTAGTCTTTCTTGGAGATGCTTGTGCTGCTCCAGTTCTAGGCAAGGAAAAGTCCTTTTGACTTTTACCTTTTGAAAGACTATTACTTCGACCAATGTGTTGCGCATGTTCCATCCATAAGAAGAAATTTAATTTCTGATTCTTTGCTTAATAAAACTGCTATTAAATTTATTTTTGAGGGTTATAAGTTAGTTTTGACTAGGAATGGGGACTTTGTGGGAAAGAGTTTTTGCTGTGGGGGACTTATTTGTACTTGATGCTACTTGTAATGGAACGAATAAAAATGCTAGAGACTTATATTGTTGATTCTATTGATATGGTCTCTATAGCATGCTAGATTAGGACATGTGAATGTTGACTCCATCAGGAGAATGAAAAATTCAAGCTTGATTCCTAATCTGACTGATGTGGAAGCTAAGCATCATAAGAAACCCTTTAAGTCTATTGAAAGAACTAATAGTCTTTTAGAATTAATTCATACCGATCTTGGGGATTTTAAAAATAATACGAGTAAAGGTGGAAATATTGTATCACCTTCATTGATGATTACCCAAGATACACTGAATTATATCTCTGTTCATTATATTCAAGAATGAAGTTGAAAATCAGCTAAAGAAAAAGATGAAAAGACTTAGGTCTGATAGAGGAGGTGAATATGATTCCAAACTGCTCAAGAAATTTTTTTTTAAAAAAAATAGAATAATTCATGGGACTATTTCACCTTACTTGCCTCAATCTAATGGGTATGTAGAAAGGAAAAATAGGACTGTTAAAAACATGATGAATATAATGTTAATAAGTTCTGGGTTACCTAATAACATGTGGGGGGAGTTATATTTGTTTGCTTATCATATTTTTAATAGAATTTCTTTTTTTCTAACGGCAACATAAGCTGTATTTTATAAATCATATGAACAGAATATAAAAAATGGGATAACTACCCCAGTTACAAAGCAGTCTAGTTAGCTGTTATGAACCAACTAGGGAAAGGATCTTTCCATAAAACACCACCTATGAGATCCATTGCAAAATTTGCTAACTTATTAGCCTATCTATTACATACTTTTGGAATACAAGACAAAGCACCATGAAAACAAGTCCTTCAATCTAATAATGTCTTCAAGTAGCGTAGCCAACTAAACATCCTCACCATTGTTGTTGTTAACTTTATTCACAATGGCTTTGTTAGAGAGCAACAGTTTAATTCTGTTCCACCCTGCAGCTTTGGCTTTAAAGAGAGCCAGTCTTGCTGCCTCAGCTTCCAATATGGGGTTGTCTAGTGCATAATGTATTCCTTCAGCCCAGGTGCAAAGTAGTGCTCCTTCTACATTAGAACATGCAAATCTATCCCCATCCCAGCTCTATTCTTCCTATTATCCACTTTGCCTGCAATGTTAATGATTATAAAATTCTACCTCATCATTTCCTCAACTGCAGAGCTGTTATCTAGACTTGTTTCTTCGGTGCTATCTCCTTCTTTTCTGTCATTAATGTTCTGAAATTCAGCCCATTCAGCAATAGCTATATTCACCACGTCAGCAAAAAAAGTGTTGTGGGCTTCAAATACCTCCTTATTTCTGTGTTTCTAGAGTTGCCACAGAATGCTAGCTGTCAAATTGGTAGAGCTTTGGTCTTCTCTATCTTCAGTAGCTGTCTTAACTAATTCCCACCAAGACCAAAAAATTTCCCCTGGCCCCACAAATTCCTTCCTAGTTTATCGGAGCAACCTTCCAAACTTCGACTGGTTGATCACAAATGAAAAAGATGTGCTCTATAGATTCAATTTCTTTGCCACATCTTGAACAAACAAGGTCTCCTCTACTAATTCTTCTATGGAGGGCTCCAGTATTGAATCGTAGGCAAAATGCCATTCAAACAAACAAACGAACCAAACCTTAATCCCATTAAGTAGGGCAAAATGCCATTCAAACATTTCCACAAAAAATGTTTAATTTTATGTTTAATGTTCAAATTCCATGTAAGTTTCCACAGTTCTTCTTGCAGGTTCATTCTGCTTGATTCTTCCTGGGCACTTTGATCTTTGGTATTTGACGCACTAAACTGCTTTAGTATTCTGTATCCAGAGGCCACAGTGTAATTTCCAGAGCTAGAGAATTTCCAAAACCATCTATTAGCTCTTGTTGGGGAGGAAATTTGGATCTTTAAGATGTATGCAGCATCAGTTGAACAAAAGGTTTCTCTGACCAAGCTCCTGTTCTACCTTACTCCTTGAATTAGCTGGTTCACAGTAGTCAAGGTATAGTGATCAGGTTTGACAGCTTGGAATCCATTTGTCATCCCAGATTGCTACTGTTTTCCCATCCCCTATCCTTTTCCTTAACCCTAACTTGATGAAGATGGCACTTTCCTAGCAAAGCAGAGACTTAGAAAAACCAAGAGGCTCCCTTAGGAATAACAGAAGCAAGAGGAGATGTTTTGGCAAAGTACTTGGTCTTCAAAACCTTAGAAACCAGCAAATTAGGTTGAGTCATGATTCTCCACAATTGTTTGGCTAAGAGAGCATCATTAAATTGGATATCTTTGAATCCTAGACCATCTCTCTCTTTGGGTTCAGTCAATGTTGTCCGTCTCATCCAGTGCATAGATTGTTCCTTTTCCCCATTCCCCCACCAAAATTGAGCCATAATACTATAGATGTCTTTGCATAGCTTATTAGGTAATTTGAAGCAGGACATGACATACACAGGCATTATTGCAAGAGCCATTGCCTTTATCAGAGTTTCCTTACCTGCCATGCTGAGAAATTTGCTCTTCCAGTTCTTAATTCTGTTCATTACTCTTTCTTTCACTGCTGCAAAGACCTGTGATTTTTATTTGGATATCACCATAGGTAATCCCAATGGTTAGATGTAGCTTCCCTGTGAAACTTTCTTAAGCTCCCCAATTGATCTGCATACCTCAATCTGGACATCATCTGGTGTATTGCTGCTGAAGAATATGGATGACTTGTCAAGGTTAACCAGTTGTCCTGTAGCAGCTTCACAAAGGTTAATGATTTCCTTCAACCTTTTTGTTTCAGCACTGTCAGCTTTTCAAAAAATGATGGAATCATCAGCATAAAAGAGATGTGAAATCATAGGGCCATTTTTGCAGAATCTTAAACCAGTAATTTCTTTATTTCTACGGGCTAGATCCAAAAGATGTGAAAAAGCTTCAAAGCACAAGATAAAAAGGTTAGGGATAGAGGATCCCCTTGTCTAATACCTCTAGAATGTTTTTTATACCCTACTTTGTCACCATTCAGATTAAATGAATATGAAACGGTAGAGACACAAGTTTTGATCCAGTTGATCCAAGTTTGACAAAAACCAAATCTTTCAAGAATTGCAAAAAGGAATGACCACTCCACTCTATCGCATAGGCTTTAGCCATATAAAATTTAAGTGCAAAAAAACCAGTTTTTCCTTGTCTCTTGTTTTTCAAAAAGTGCAAGCATTCATGAGCAACAATAACATTATCAAGAATCCGTCTATCAGCAATAAAGGTAGATTGATTTTCACTAATACAGAATTTAAGAAGAGGTTTAATCTATTTGCAAAGCTTAGGTATAATTTTATACATGACATTACACAGTGCAATGGGCCTATACTGAGAAAGATTAACGGGAGCTTGAACTTTGGGAATTAGACTGATGATCGTTTCATTTATGAATTTTAGCATAAAACCAGAATGAAAAAAAAACTTTTTACTACTGCAACAATATCATCTTTAATAACATGCCAAAAATGTTGGAAGAATAAAGAAGACATACTGTCTGGCCCAGGGGCCTTATTGGCATCCATAGAGAAAACAGCATGTTTGATTTCTTCCTCATTAAAGGGCGTGGTATTATTCTCATTCATTTGGTCTGTTATCCTCAATCGGTATCCCCTCCAAAACTTCATTAATGTGCCGAGGTTGGGAAGAGCAGAATAACCCATTATAATACTCTGTTAACTCCTGTTTCATATCATCACAATCATGACTCCATTGACCATCGACTTTCTGGAGAGTGTTAATCCCATTCCTGATTCTTCTTCCTTTCAATGTAGCATGAAAGAATGAGGTATTCCTATCTCCTTCCTTGAGCCAGTTGACTCTTGATTTTTGGCTCCAAAAAAGCTCTTCATCTTGATAAGCTTTGCTAAGCTGACTCTTTATTGCCACATTTCTCCTCCTTTTGTTAGGGATCTTAGAATCATCCATCCTTTTAAGCTCATCCTTAATTTCCTTTATTCTCACTTTTGCATTTCTGTAGAACTTCTTATTCCAATTCAGGAGTGCTACCCTACATGCTTTGATTTTGTTAGCCACTTTAAATATTCTAGATCCATTTACTGTAGTCTTCCAAGCTTCCTTAATAATGCCATCCACTTCAGGCTGACATTAGTAAGCTATCCACCTTTTGTCAAAATGGAGCCTGCTCCTTCTTGTAGCCTTATCAGATTCAATTTCCAGAAGTAGCATAGAATGATCTTGTAGCCTTATTAGATTCAATATCCAAAAGTAGCATAGAATGATCAGAGGCTTCAACATTAATCTGGGAGGATGTAGCCTTTCCAAACTCTTGAATCCAGTGACCACTGCACAAAATTCTATCCAATCTCTGCTTAATTTCCTTACTGCCATCCCACTTATTACTCCAAGTCCAAGGAGTTCCTTTGAAGCCCAAATCAACCAGACCATTAGTAGTGATGAATTGATTGAAGTCTTTAAAAGTCTAGTTCACCCTGATTCTTCCTCCCCATTTTTCCTCCTGGCTCCTGATTTCATTAAAGTCTCCTGCCAAGATTCATCTCTCACCCCATAGAAACTTCCTCCTGTGAATAATTTTCCATTGTTCTTTCCTAATCTTGGGATCAAACTTAGCATATATCCCAATGAACCACCACTACTCCATCTTTCTCAAATTCAATTCTGGCTTCAATTGTAAAAGTAGTGGACAAAATTTCTTTAACTTTCACATTGCTCCCCCAAAACAAAGCCATACCACCTGATTTTCTAATAGCATCAACAACAAAAAGGTTATCAAATCTAATCTTCTTTTTCACTTTTTCAAGAAAGAATTTTTTATTCTTGGTTTCAGACAAAAAGATAATGTCTGGGGAGAGGAGAAGGGCATTCTCCCTCAACTGGTGAATAGCCAAGGAGCTCCCTATCCCTCGACTATTCCACACTGAAGCCCTCATTGGAAACCTGGGGGGGCCCAATAAGGTTCGTCTCCACCCTCATTTCAGAATTTGGAATTCCATCAATCTCACCATCCATTTTCAATTTCTTTAGATGTTAATTGTACTCTAGATCCATTTCTGATTCCTTTTCCAAAGAACCAATTTTCCTTTTCTGCAACAATCCTTCCACTTGCATATTGTTAGAGATATCAGCAAGAGGAGCCCGAGGGTCTTTGATTCCTCACAATTCTGTATTTCCTTTTATTGTCCTTTTTTGTTGAATTACACCAGGTTGTGGTATGCACTTGAGTTTGCTGAATCTTTGGATTTCCATTCATCTGTTCCAGCTTCTCCTTGTCAGCAGATTCAGGATTAGTGTTTCTACTTTGTGCACTCCCAGGTTGATCTTGGCTAATCTCCACCAGCAAGCTAGCTTGACCAATATTCTTCTTACTCAATGTAGGCTAAATCCACTGCCATATTGGTAGTTTCAGAGATGATCCCAGAGGGCTCCAGACAGGCTGTATGATTTGCCTGCATCCCTCCTTTTTGATCCTGAGAAGGGTTTTCACCAGATCCTGAAGATGTTCCTACAATTTCCTGCAGTTGGGTGCTTTTCTTGAGGGGAGGGGTAATCTCTTTGGTTGTTTTGGAGTTACTAGAAATGTTTTGATTCTGGGGGTTTTGGGTGTTTTGCCCCTCTGGTGTTCGCTGACTACTGTTCTTGATCTTCCTGGCAAGCATTGGCCTTAAGCCAGTGTCCATATTGAGGTTCTCCTTCATCAGTTGTTACCTGACTTCTGTTCAAGCAAGATTTTTCCAGATGCCCAACAATCCACAATGGAAACAAAAGTCAGAAAGTTTCTCATATTTAAAATTAACCCAATGAAGTTCTCCCTCACACCTCACCTAAGTCCCCCTTAGTAAAGGTTTAGAAATATCCGCATCAACCAGCATTTTTATGTGTTTCTCTTTCCTTCCTCCTATACTAGGACAAACCACATCTTTAATTGGATGAAAAACCCTCCCAATTTTAAAACCCACATCTCTTGAGAGCCAGTGCAATGGCAGATCCCAAATTTGTACCCAAAAAGGAGATATTTTGAATTTTCCCTCCTTTTTCTCAATATTAACTTCCCATTTTTATAGTACTAGGAGTTGATTGTCAATAATCCAAGGTCTACTACCCAGAATTCTAGTTACGTCTTCTTCCATATCAAAGTTGAATTGAAAGAAGTCATTCACTATTCTTAATCTCACTAACAACTAGGATCTTTGGATAATTCCATACCTGGTTGGCGAAATTCTTGATCCCTAACAAAATTTATCTGCTTTTCCCCTACAACCGTTCCCACCTAACTTCTACGACAATCCTCCATCCCCTTCATCAAATCTCTTCCTTCCAGATCTGCTCCTGCCATCTCATCTGCCGAGAGAGAATCTCTTCATAACCTTTGAGAGAGTCTCTGCCATGATTTTGGAAGGGATACCAAACAGATCGATCAGGCAATTAATGAGAAGTTACCTCACCTGAAATTTAGAAATCATAACAAGTTGAAAAGCTCGGAGAGAGAAGGTAGACAGCAAAAGATATTAAGAATGGAAAGAGAAGAAAGATCTAAGATGTAAATGAAAGAAATAAGAAGAGACAAGAGACAAATCAAACCAGTGAATTCAAGATAGCAAAACCCTAGTCAGATCGACAAAAAGAGTTAAAATCACAACAGTATAGGATCAACCCACTAAGGTTTCAAGTAAATATAGGAGTATTTTGAAATTTAGTGAAAAAAAATCAACTTTGAAAATGTTTTCATTTTAAATGTAAATGATCTTAATAATTAGGCGGCATTAAATGTTTAAAAAAGTTTGAAATCCTGTTTGAAAACAATTTGAAGTGCATATTCATTTAATACTAAAGGGTGACCCACTACAAAGACGGGAGAGAACTCTCATTAGAGAAAGAAAGTCCTTTCCTTGGAGAGAGAGAGAAAAAAGATTCTTGAGTCAGTTATCAAATTTAATAGAATACCTCAAAAGAAAACTTTAAAGACAACTTATGAACTATGGAAAGGTTATACTCCTAATATTGGGTATTTCAAAGTGTGTGGGTGTTTAGCCAAGGTAGGGATACTAGACTTTAAAAGGAATAAAACTGGGTCTAAAACTGTTGATAGTGTCTTCATTGGGTATGCACGTCATAGTGCAGCCTATAAGATTTTAGTTTTGGAGTCTAATCTTGTTTTGAAAGCTAAAAGATGCCAAATTTTTTGAGAATATTTTTCCAATGAATAAAAATTCTGTAAAAATATTGTCTCAAGAAATTCAAGATTTAGAAGAACATGATAATGAAGAAACTTAAGAATTGAGAAGAACTAAGAGGGTAAGAGTGGAAACTAATTTTGCACCTGATTTTATAATTGCTTTCATAACTGAAGAAGATCCAAAAATATATAAAGAGGCAATGAATTCAGTTGAGAATTGGTAGATTTACCTAGGGGGTGTAAACCCATTTAGTGTAATGGGTGTTTAGAAAGAAATTAATGTCTAATGGTTCTATTGATAAATTTAAGGCACATTTAGTGGTCAAAGGTTTTACACAAAAAGAAGACATTGATTATTGCGATACTTATTCACTTATCACTAGAATCACTACAATGCTTGTTGCTATTCCTTCCATATATAATTTGATTGTGCACCAAATGGATGTGAAAATTGCTTTTTTGAATAGTGAATTGGATGAGGAAATATACATGCATCTTTCAGAACCTAAGGACCTTTTTTTGAAGGACAAGAACATAAAGCGTGTAGACTTGTTAAATCCATGTATGGTCTTAAACAAACTCCTAAACAATGGCATGAAAATTTTGATAAGACTCTTATTTCTAATGACTTAAAAATAAATGAATCTGATAGATGTGTCTATAGCATATTTTATGGAGATGTTGGAGTCTTTATATGCTTGAATATTGATGGCATACTTATTTTTGGAACTGATGAAACTGTTGTTAAATAAACCAAGTCTTTCATTGCTTCGAATTTTGATATGAAAGACATAGGTAAAGTTGATGTTATTTTGGGTCTTAAATTGACTAAAATTAACAATGGTTTCATGTTTTCTCAGTCACACTATGTGGAAAAAATCCGTAAAAAGTTTAATCACTTTGATTTGGATCCTATTAGTACAACTTATGATCCTAGTGTGCACTTGAGAAAGAATATAGGTGATAGTGTCTCACAAACTGAATCTTACTATATATAAAAGGAGATTTCCTCCATTTGGTATGGTGGTCTCTCCCTTTGGTTTCTAATTAGTTATTAAGAGAAAATATTTTAAATTTAAAAAAAAAAGCTACCATTACTATATATTAAAGATTTGATATGGTGGTGTTTCCCTTTGATCTCTAATTAGTTATAACAAACAAACAAATAAGCCTTAATCCTACTAAGTAGGGTTGGCTGCATGAATCCTACTATGCCATTGCGCTCTATCATGGACCATATCTTCCTCAATTCCTAGATGGGCTATATCTTTCATACAAGTTACCCACCAAGTCTTTTTCGGTCTTCCCCTACCCCTCCTTTGTTGACTACTCTCTCTAAAATCTACTCGCCTGACAGGCGTTTCTACTGGTCATCTTAACACATGACCTAACCACCTCAAGTGTGTTTATCTCATCTTCTCATCAATAGATGCTACTCCAATCTTCTCACGAATATGCTCATTGCGTATCTTGTCCATCCTAGTGTACCTACACATCCATCTTAATATTCGCATTTCTATTATACACTCCTCTCATCTTTTGCTCATGTGTGTAATTCACTGCCCAACATTCAGACCCATAAAGCATCGCTTCCCTAATTGCTGTTCTATAGAATTTACCCTTAAGTCGTAAACGAATTTTGCAGTTGCATAATATTCCCGATGCCATGCTCCATTTAGTCTAACCCGCTTATATCCGATGTGTAACATCTCGATCTATACCACCATTATTCTGAATAACTGATCCTAAATATTTAAAATTTTTACTTATGGGTATCTCTTGATCTCCGATACTAACCCTTATTCCATTTCTACGTGCACCCTTGCTAAACTTAAATTTCATATATTCTGTTTTTGATTTACTAATTCTAAACCCTTTTGCCTCAAGTGTCTCTCTCCAAACCTCGAGTTTAGCATTAATCCCATCTTTTATTTCATCTACTAATACAATGTCATCTGCAAATAACATACACCATGGTATTTCCTCCTGTACGTGCCTCGTAAGTGCATCTATGATCAACGCAAATAGATAATCTATGGATTTAGACCTGAACCTTGGTGTAAACCTATATTTATAGGGAACTCTCGTGTCAACCTTCCTGGTGTTCTCACATTTGTAACTACATTCCTATACATCTCCTTTATTGATTTTATATATGCTACTCTAACTCCTCTTTTTTCTAAAACTCTCCACGTAACTTTTCTACGGATTCTATCGTATGCCTTTTCATGATCAAGAAAAATCAAATGTAAGTCTTTTTCCTTATCTCGGTATCTCTCGGTACGTCTCCTTAAGAGATGTATGACTTTAGTAGTCGATCTCCCTGGCATAAAATCAAATTGATTATTTGACACCTTAGTCTCGTTTCTTAAAGAATTAGTTATAAAGAAAAAACATTTTAAAATTCAAAAAATAACTACCACAAGTAAAAAAAGAAAAAGAAGAAATAACTACAATCAAGTAACCAAAAAACAATGTTTAAAAATACCCAATTCTTTAATTAGTCACAAAAAAATTGCCTTTTAAATTTATTTAAAGAATATTTCTAATTTAGCAATACTAAATTATTTAATTAAAGTTATATTTATAATTTTTCTTTTAAATGGCACACACATAAAGTGTACCAAAATCCCAAGTATGCCAAAATTATTGCGAATGTGATGCTTTTGATGAATTGTACTCGTCCTGATATTGCATATATTGTTAGTAGATTGAGTAGATACACATAATCCTAATAGGAGTCATTGGAGTGTAGTATCTAGATTCCTTAGATATTTAAAAGGCACCATGCATCTAGGACTTTTCCTAGTAGTCCTGTGTTAGAAGTTTATTGTGATGCTAATTGGGTGTCTGATAATGATGAGATTAACTCCATAAGTGGTTATGTTTTTACACTTGTCAGATGTGCTGTTTCATGGACATCATCTAAGCAAATATGTAATGCTAAATCTACCATGGAATCTGAATTTATTGCTTTAGAGTTGGCAAGTTCAGAAGCGGAATGGCTTTGTAATTTATTGATTGACATTTCTTTGTGGCCAAAGCTTGTGAAAGCTCTTCTGTTTCTTTACATTGTGATTCATAGGCAGTGATTGCTAGGGTCAAAAGCAAAATTTACAGTAGGAAGAGCTGGCTATCTGTTTGAGACACAATATTGTGAGACAACTCATAAGCAGTGGGGTCGTAGCCATGGACTTTGTGAGGTCTAAAGAATTTGGCTAATCCTTTAACTAAGGGATTGAACCGAAAGTTAGTCCAAGATACACCGAGGGGGATGGGACTTAAAACCCGTTGTTGGGAATTGAATATGGTGGTAACCTAACCTACATTAGTGGAGATCCCATGAAGTAGGTTCAATGGATAATAACAAGTAACAAAGATATTCCATTTGCACTATCATTTGTAGTCCCTCCTTACGATGTAAATAGTGCTTATTGTCTTTAAATTATGAGGTTTGAGTCGATAACTCTTAATGAGGTTATATCCTTTATAGGTGGTGTGTGACAGTACACACTTGATAAGATCACCTATATGATTGTAGAAGTGGGGGCCGGTTCCATTATGAGACTAACGGGTATGTCTCTAGAGCACTCATGAATATTCAAATATGATACATGACCCAGAAGGCACCAAACTGAGAGCTTATAATGGATTGAAGTCTAACTTATACTCAGCTGTAGAAGTGTGCATTAAAGAGGAAGATTCAAGACCTTGGTAACTTATATTCCGTATACTTCTCCGTTGAATGCACTAAATGCGATTCAAGTCCATAAGACATTGTCATTTATGTGTTAGATTTCTTTACTTAGTATCACTTTTGTATTTTCAAGTCATGTGGGGGATTGTTGGATTTTGCCTTCAAAATATACTTTGAATGAAATTTGATTTCCCTTTATTTTTGTTTCCTCTTTTGTGATAACCCTTGTCCCACATTGGAAACTAGTGATGGATTTCTTCAATATTATACATTTAGTGTTTTACCTTTAAGCAACACTAGTTGGGAGCCTAAACTATGCATACTTTGTGGTTCGAGAACGCGAGCCGGCATGTTGTGGTGCGTGCGAGTGTGATCCGTTAGTGTTTTACTCCGTGTACAAGTTTTCTCCTTTTTTTTGATATGTTTTTATTCGAATTTGTTTATCAATTTTGTGTGAAACTTTACTTGTTAATCTCTACCCAATTTTAGTGTTCACACTAGAATTGGTTATTCGTTTGTGTTCGGATACTTGTTTCTTCCTATTTTTTATCCCAAGGCAAACAAAGTTCTATCTGTTGGACGCGACATACCTATCTTGTCTCTCAAGACACCTATCTTTTTTATCAAGGCAGTGTTGTGACTTTCAAATTCTGGCCGGATTGATCACTACAAATAGAGGCCTTGAGGTCCTCTTCGAAACACATTGAAAAATTTCTCTTCTTTTGCTTTCTCTTATTTTCCTCTCCCTTGGTATTGAGTAGTCCTATGTTGAGCTCGAACCCAGCCTTGTGAGTGCACACGACCGAGACTACTGTTCCGATGATCCCATTTGTATCAGCAGATTACGATCCCGTGGGGGGAAAAATCACTTTCAAGATAACTTCAAATGAATAATGATATACACGCCTCGACAAATTCTGTTTTAGTTTCAATTGTTGTTCTGTCCAGATTTTCCAACACTTGCAATCCACTATTCTATAATCACCTTCCACTCAATAAAAAGTTATTTTACACTTTGCTTTCCTTTGAAAAAGGAGGCAGGGGGTTGAAATTGCTTCAAGAATGTGGATTTGATAAAGTAGAGCTTAACTATTGGGTTGGTATTAAGTGGCCTATTTGTTACCTAAGCTTCAATGGTAAGCCATGTTCATCCAGAATATACTTATATATCCTTTGTAAGTGCAAGGGATAAGGCTGAGCAATACAAGGCCTTTCTTTAGCCAATGCTGTAGGCCTTACCTAAGCAAAGATTGCTCCATTATGGTTGCTAGCTGAAAAAACTAGTTGTGGAATGACCACTTCTGTCTATTTCTTGGAAATATGAACTAACAGCATTTGCAGACACTAATAGAAATGAGTGACGGATGGTGGGGAAGTTATTTTCCATTTATTGCTATATCTTGTAATGTCGAACTTCAGTCAAGCAGCCACATTAATTAATATCATACATATTCCTGTTTGGATTTTAGTTTTGACCTTTGGATGCAAATTCTGTGATGTTTTTGGTGAACCTTTCTGCTCAAACCGAATGTAGCCAACTTCTTTTGTTTATGTTATTATATTTCTGGAGCACTTAGAATGCAAAAAGAGATCTGGTTCCTTGTTCTGCAGTCTAGAGACATTATGTTTCGGGAAAATCATTTACAAAGGCACAAATTTATATCCACTTATCAAAGCCACTCCACGTGACAAGATCTTATTAAATCACGATCTCGTAACTTTATATCCTCAGCCGGATTTCTTTTCTTCTTTTTCGGATCATTGATACATCAATGGCTTTTATTTATAACTTTATATTTGTCACTTTGTATAGATACACTTTATATTTTATTTTATGTGATAATGTGCATAGCCAAAAATATCTTATCTTAAGGTTTCCAATTTGTACTTGTCAATGATGTAAGAGGCTTACAGCAGCTATGTTTTGCTTTGGCAAAATAAGTAACAATAACTCGATAATCAATCTCTTGGAAACCAAGTGGGCTTATCCATATTATTCGTGATTACTTGTTTTTCCAAAGTACAGCGGCCATAACTTCTAATTTTTCTGAGCTATACCTAATAATCTTCGAGCAAGAGGATATGGTGGTTAATGAAGCTGGTTCATGTCCAATGCTAGGCTAGGGAACATGCTAAGATTTCAATTCCAAGAGAATCTGATATATTTTGTTGTTCATCGTTTCATCAACAATTTAATCTTGTGACGTTCCATAATAGCAATTGTGACAATAGGGAGTATTTAGCTTTTTGTCATTCTATTTTTTGCTTCACTTTTTAAAGGTTGTGCATGGAATTTTGCTTTTGTCATGCAATAAAACTTCATTTTAGATGACTGAATATTTAGATATTTCTTCTGATGCTTCAATTTAAATGTTTATGAAGGCAATTTATATCAGCAGTCTTAAGTGTTAAGACAAGACGGGCAGACTGATGAAATATGATAAATCCAGCAAAGAAGTAACAGTGTTACTTCGGGGACTTGCTTTTGCCAATGGTGTGGCTCTAAGCAAAGACCGTTCCTTTGTGCTTGTGGCTGAAACCACATCTTGTAGAATCGTGAGATTCTGGCTTCAAGGCCCTAATGCTGGAAAACATGATATATTTGCTGAGCTACCAGGATTTCCAGACAACATTAGAAGAAATTCAAAAGGGGAGTTTTGGGTGGCTTTGCATGCAAAGACTGGACTTCTTCTTAAGAAGGTCATTTCGAATTCCTGGTTTGGAAAGACTTTACTAAAGCTTCCACTAAGCTTCAAGCAACTGCACCACTTTCTAGTAGGAGGGCAGGCTCATGCAACCGCGATAAAGCTGAGTGAGGATGGGAAAATTTTGGAGGTCTTTGAAGATATTGAAGGGAAGACCTTGAGGTTTATAAGTGAAGTTGAGGAGAAAGATGGCAAGTTGTGGATTGTCTGATCTGTTTTGATGCCTTTTATTGGAATTTACAATTTGAACTAAAGAAACTATTTGTATCATGCCTTTGTAGTTGCTCAACTTCCTTTTATGTTCTGTTCAAAGATCCTCCTTTGCCCCTCTTACTCCCCCTCCACCTTCCCTAAATTCAGTTTTTTCATCTTCACATACCCTTAAGTTTAGCAGTTTTGTATTCAAAGTACCTCCAGTGAATGTTGCAGCATTTGGATAGTCATTATTTAGGTATTATTTGGTACAAGTATTATAGCAACTATTTGAAATGTGATATATGTGAGATAAAAGGTAGTTGAAAAATGTGTTTAAGGATAGATGAAAAATATTATTTGTAGAATAATGAAAAATAAAATAATCCAAATATGGTTCTTTTTGTTTTTTTATTTTTTTTCCTGCAAATTCGGACCTCTTATTTTCGTTTTTCCTATTACCATTTTCTTGTTCGGGGACAAAGATTTTGTTCTTATTTTGTGGGGCAAAGGTGCCATGAGGAAGCCGTTATTGTCCAGGGTAATAAATCCCCATTAATTTCTGATTCAGTACGCAGCTTACATCCAGGGAAGGCACATCAAGAATTAAATTCATTTAACATCTTATCCTGTAGAAATTGATGCACATTCTGAGCTAGGTCCTACATTTTTCGATTATAGCTGCTGCAGAATGAAAACTTTGTTTGCACAATTTAGGCCTTTCATTTATTTGAGTAGCGGATTTGTGATCATACATCTTTTATCTTGAATTAATTTATCTTGAATTAAGTGACTATATGGAGAAAATCATGAAATAGATATTACTCCAGCACAATCTACATTGGTGTACCTGAAGAGCCAAGGAGCTGGAAAGTATGATGCATTCAGTGGTCCATACTCCATATTTCGTTGAAAGCATACAGGAGAAGATGATCATACATTGAAGCTCAGGTTGAAAATCAGCAATGAGCAGCTTGTTAAATTATCCAACCTTTCAGCAAATAATCATGAAAGATCATAAACTATTTGCACTAACTGAGGCTTGAAAAGATCATAAAATTTGCACTAACTGAGGCTTGAAGTTCAGTGTCATTCCTGATTTCTTATGGAACACTGGCAGATTATACACTTTTCTAGTATGCTCAAGTTATCCCTTGGTTCTTAATAGACATTTTTTTTTTTAATCTCAAAAGTGCATGAAGTCAACAAGTAATAGAGTGATGAGTAGAATATCGTTCCCACAAACATTGAGAATCAAGTACCTAAATTATTACGTTTAGCACTATTTGAATAAACGATGCTAGAAAAGTTAGGAGATAAAAAAATTAAAACTAACTAGTAAAGAACTACAAACTAAAACGTTTTTTTCAGGTTCTATTTTGGTTGGTTAACTGAAAGATAAATTCAAAAAAAAAACAAATGAATTCGCATTAACTCACTTAGTTGATCTAATAGAAGTTCAAGTTCTCGTTAATTTAAGTTAAATTCTATGATTGAAGGTCGAATTTCCAAATTCACCAATATTAGCTCACTTGTGCAATTTCGACTCTATTTTACCCAATTAATTACCTGATCTCGAAGTTACAATGGATACGGATAAAAGGATTTAATATGATCATGGAATTCTCATAAAGACCATAAATCGTGGTAATCTATCTCCAATATTCGCAATTTATGGCATTTGTGAATAATAAAAAGCTACTTAACCGGATAAACAAATCATCATAAAGCTGTGCAAAATATAGAGAGCTTACAATGTCATCAGCCCTATTTACATATATGTCACCTATAAATAAATTATTTAGCAAATCATTAACTAGCTGTTTAGAGTTCTTACTCACTAATCGTATTAAAATTGTTAATTCTTACATCAAAGAATAACATGTTAATTATAATTAACATCATAGATAATTTAAACTCAAAAAATTAACAAGATAAATATTACCTTAAATTCATTTTGAAAAGTGAAAATATTTAGTATCATTTTCTCACGATTCAAGCATTGTGGTACGAGATACGACCTAAGAGCTATAACAAGATGTACGGTAAGTTGAGTCTTGTATTCGCTCTCTTTAAAACGATTTGTGCCTCGACAGATTTTTAACTCCGATGCAAAAGGTTGTTAGCACAGCGCCTCTAGGATAGGTTGTTGTTCCCCTTTTATCGGTACAATCAAGAGAAGTAGAAATTTCTCTATATATCTTACTTTGTCCACAAAATTATAGTTGTATGCAATATTGTATATTTATCCATATAAAACTATAGAGTGTTGGAAAGATATTGCTTAGGGCGACAATGTGTGACTACCCAATATTTGGCTAAATCACTAATTGAAGGTTAAAAAAGGTAATTTAACCAAAATTACACTAACAACTAAGTGAAATGAGTAAGAAAGAGAGCTCGAGTTTAAGCTAGCGAATTTCTCAAGTGTTGGTTAATTAAGCTAATCAATTGATTCAACAAATCAAAATAGAGGTTGATTTCTATTTATAACATAATCCCAATTTATTGGTAATTAAATCTATCAATTCAATTAACATCTAAGTATAGATCCCTCCTACTCCTTAACCTAACTTAATGTGACTCGTAGAGTTCTAGCAACCAACTAGGTGAATTAGTCCACCAAGATCTAATTTTACTCCTAATCTAACATTAATCTAAATCTATAATGGAGGTTCAATTTCTATATCTCCTTAATTAATCCAAATCAATTAGTAGAGTGGTCAATTCCCTTAATTAACTCTAAAGGCTATCAGTATTGTCTAATTAGCCCATTTTACCACTCAACCCGTTAACCTCTACCCATTAGAAATTACCTTTACATAACCCTGACTCATTACTAATGAATGCATTTTAAACTAAAAGAAAGCAAGTAAAAATATTAGAAAACAATTTAACTAAATACAGCAATAAATTTACAAACTAGTAAAGGAAAATGGTTGCATTGGAAGCTAATAAATGAAAGTATTAAAGAGAGTTTGACGGTTGGAATTATTTTTTTATTTGGACTACCACTAATTAATTTCTATTTTATAAAAATACTGCAAGTTAAATGAATACTGATAAATCTCAATTATGTATTTAGTGTGATATGTAAGGCAAAATGTTATTTTTCAAATCTTATTGGGTTTAAGGTGACCTTACTAAGAGATTCAATTACACTATATGTGGTCCCTCTCTCCCATCTATAATACTACATGCGATATATAGGGTGTTAGGTTGATTTGTCCTATTAATAACTAGTACACAGGACGTGGAGAGGGAGGGAAACGCCTAGTCAAGGTATGTGAACTTTAACGTGGCAATTGCAATCTTTGCAGATCTTTGCATCATATTCAAGTATCAATTGATACTGTAAACTGTACACAATTTTATTTTTCAATCGTATTTAAATATTTAATATTTCAATCCGCTTAAATTTAACAAGTAGCATCAAAGGCTTCCAATATCGGTATTTGAATCTTTAGAGGATGAATATCGCAATTTAACCGCATAAATAAGTTTCCTTGCATATGCATGTGATCCCTACATCAATATGCAAGCGTTCAGTAGCTACAATAGTTGCCAAATCTTTAGACTTCGGAGAAGAATCAATTAAAAAAAAAAAAAGGACGCATTGATTTTGGTAGGTCAGTAGAGAAATCAAAAAGCACTAAATACTAGCAATATAAAGACTAGAATAAAATAATGGAGATGTTTGCAATATGCATATGCAAAAGTCATGCATGAAAACGGGTATTACCATTTACACCTAATATGTGCTTTGGAGTCTATGAATAAAGTCTGTTGGTGTACACGCTTACCTAAAGGAATCCCCATGCAATTTTTTTAATTGGGTAAAGAAGGTTTTTAAATTTATTTTTGGATTTATGTATGTATGTTTATTTGCCTGATACATGAATTCCAAGGTTATAAGATTTGACTTTAAACAAGAAATCATCACTCCAAGCAATTTTTTTTTTTTTTTTTTTAAAAGAAGGATACTCCTTCGAAGTTATGCTTTTATTATTATTATTAGTGTTCCTGTAGTTGGACAAAAAGTCAAATTGCTTTGAAGTATTCTGAGTAGTATATTTCGGGTGAGCGTTTATACATTTGTCCAATCCTTCCCTGATGAAATTCTGGTTGAGAAATTTGAACTCTCCACTTATGATTATCCGAGGACTTGGAATCAAATAGATTTTGCATGTCTTGGTTTCTTTAAATTTGATTAGTCAACTATACAGGTTTTGTGCATGTGGTCCCACGAGATGATTTAAGGTTCACTAAAGATTGCTTCAAATTGATTTGATTCAACAGACTCAATTTTTCAATTTTACTCTGTGTATAGAATTTTGAGACGCAAGTTTTAATCAAAAGGTCAAAAAAAAAAAAAAAAGATGAGATAATTTGTGACATACGATGGTGAGAATGGTGGCATGCGATGCTTAGCCGCTTGATTATAGTGGATTTGAAGGAAATGCTTTGCCATTGATAATGTTAATATTATCATGGAATGTGTTTAACTACTGATAAGCATTCATTTTTTCTTTTTTTCTGGTTGAGTTTAATGTTTTGGGTAAAAGAACCGTCATTCATGCACTTATGCACATGAAGAAAGGTAGCATATTTAAAGTTTAATGCCGAAACAAGTTTGTAATTAATCATCTTTGCTTTATTAGGAATTTTGGGTTTCAAATATTTTATTACATTGCTTGGATATTAACTTGTATCCAGATTTAGAGATTAACGTAATATTACCCCAAAATCACTTATTCTGCATGAGAAAATTAAGATAAACTCAAGCACGAAGGATTTGGCTTGATGGTGCACTTGTCTTATGCAAATAAAGTTATAAATTTGTTAAATAATTTATAAATTATAATAAATGGTGTCGTTAAAGTGGCTATTATTATAATTTTGTAAAATTATTTAATAAGGATCCTGAGATATTTATGTTTGTTAAAAATATATATTAGCCGTTAATTTGGTTTTATTTAAAGTTAAGACTATTTCATATTATATGAACCTCTACTATAATTATACCTACTTTGGTAGTATTTTTTATTATAAAGAGTGTCGTATTTCCCTAATATGTTTATGTTTGAAGTTATAAAGATACAATTAAATAGATTAAAAAAATTTGGTATTTGATGTTTTCGCTGACAGGTTAGTTTGCTAATGCCTTACTTGATTTAATGTCATATTTTTTACATAAAATTATTTCGTCTTAGTCAAACAATTTAATGGTAATTACAATCGATACCACCGAAGTGGCCATTGTAATAATTTATGAAATTATTTGATAAGAAATCTAAGATATTTATATTTTGAGATTATTATGCATAGTCGCCTGCCCGAAGGTGGTAATTATGCATATTAATTTTGAAAGGGTTAAGTGCATATCATGAAGTATTAATAATATAATGTATATTATCTCAATTAAATAATTTATAGGATTATTATAATTAGTACACCATCATAATTTATAAATTTATTTAATAAGGATAATGGGGTGATTTTCTTTTAAATTAATATAATATAGTTACCTACCCAAAGGTGGTAATTGTTTATATTACTTATATTTTGAAAAGATTGAGTGATCAGTGAGGGATTATTTTATAATCTTAGACATTTTTATCTATCCAAAAGTGATAAATTCTTATAAGATTGTCTCACTGGTTACTTGTATGGAGTTAATGTTGTATGTAATTTATTCTGCCCCGAAGTGAATATCTAGTTACGCAACTTAAACTCTCATGAGATTATTGTCATTGATTATTTACTATATTGTATGTGTTATTTGATTATATATTCGGTACATAATTTTTTTTGGTGGCAATAATGTTTTTGAGATGGAAAAGTAATTTTGAGTTAACACTTGACATCTCATATATACTTGATTTTAAGTGCCTAAAGATCACTATATACAGAATGATAAAATGAAGGCTCATTTATAAAATGAGATAATAATAAAAGTTGAGTATTAAAGTTATAAAGAAACATATCTTTGACTTGGATGAAGTTTGGTTTCAATGTGAGGGTGTACCATGGAGGGGAACAATATGCTAGGTTCGTGGGTAAACGAGTATTTATGTGTTATCTCACGTTTATTGGAAAGGAAATAAAGAGTGCCTAATATGAAGGTATGAGTATAACCTTTAATGTTAAAGTTATATTGAGCTTTTTGTTTGACTTCCCATATTATTCTTCCTAATAAGGTTTTTTTAGAATATTGTGTTAACTCATACCATTGTCTATTATTTTTATACTCCAAAGAAAATAATTTCTGGAATTTAAGAAATTACTAAAGTTAGGATTCTAATAAAAAATCAAGTAACATGGATAATTGTTGGAGTCATTGGATTTAGAATATTCGTTATGAAAAATGATAATTTTAATACTATCTCCTTGACTGTGTTAAAGTACCTTTTGTTATTAATTTTCTTGTTTAATATGCAATAAAATAGTTTTTTATTTTTTTTTTTTGATAGTTTGAAGGTATGCCTAAAAGGAATTTTTTTGGTATAAACAAATGTATTGATATTTGTTTTCTAGAAGAGATGAAAGAAAACTCAATGTAAATGGGAGTTTGAATATTTTATTTTTAGTTGCATATAAACAAAAAGTAAAATCGTAAATATATTTTCACCACTATCAAATGAAAATTTTCAAGTAAATTAAGCTGATACTCATGAAGTCTAAATTTTGCATTAGAAAGAGATGATGTTTGATGTTTATGTGGTGATAACAATATGATAATATTCATAGTAGAACACTTGTTGTTATTATTTTTATTAAGGGATTTATCCACAAATAAAAGTCAAGTAAAGAGGTGACTTGTTTATTTATGACAAATTGCACTATAGTATACTTCATTTTCTCAAAATATTATTTCCTCATTTTAAAACTAACTTTTATACCGTTTATGAGTTGTATTTTGACTCTGTAAATCTGTTCACGACTTCACAAAGAATGATATAATTTCCAATTTTAGAATTTTAATGTTTTATCATTATACTAATTGAAATGGATACTTAGCAAGGTTTAAAACATAGGGTTTGAAGTGTTTTCCTGTTTTAGTGCATAATGAATATTTCTAAAAACAAATTTTGTCACCTATTTATGTGGTAAAATTTTTGTCACTCTTATGATGAAATTTCGAATATTTAAGAATACATTTGAATGAAAGTTAATATAAATGTCATGAGGTTGGAACATTGTACATGTTAAATAATATCAAGTAAAGTTACTTCTGAATCTTGCCATGAGATCTAGATTTAAAAATTTTACTTTAAAACAATTTGTGCTTGGATTCATTCAGATTAAGTAAAAACTCTATTTAAAGGGTATTTTGATAACAACACTATTTATGGTTCTACTTTAAATGATATGCTGAAAACTTATAAAGTTATACAGTTTTTATTTCCATGTATTGGTGCATAAAGTTTTTTGGTGTTAGTTAACTACTAATGTCTTGAATACATTGGATATAATTTTATTTTATTATAGACCATTCTCAATGCTTGTAGGAATTTTGTACGTTCTTATGTTGTTCTTTTTCTTATTAGCTAGATATGATTAAATTATTAAACATTAATAATAGATATTTTAGCAAGATCTTTGGTATAAAAGATTTTGGATAGCTAGATTTGTTCAACATATAGATCTAAATATATAGATGTTTCAAATAATATAAAGAGATAATATTATAGTAAGATCAAAACTCTAAGAGTTTTTTCTTGAAAAAATCCAAAGAATGAGATTTGGTACAGCAATATAATGGGTAGTCTTACATATATTGTGGTTTAGCTAATATTGCCTATGCACCAATGATGTGTAGAAAAATATTTGGCAAATATCAGTTATGATTACTGTGTAAATGTTAATGATATAATAAGGCATGTAAGAAAATTAAAGATTCTATACTTATTTATAAACATGTTAAGAATTGAAATGATTAGTTACACAAAGTACTAATTTTAAAGGTTCCTCAACGCTGGTTATCTACTAAATGTAGATGCCTCTATCTATTTTTAAGTGAGAGTTCAACTTATGAATTGAAATATCCATTTACAAATTTTATTTTATCTATGGGTCAATTGATTTTGGTTCTAATGTCATTTCCGCTACAACGTTCTCTACAAAGGACATGGAAATTCAATTGACATTAATACAATTATATGAAATTTCTTAAGTTTTGAAAGGCAATACGTTACCAAAAGTAATGTGCTGTGTGAGCACATTATAGTAGTAAAAAATTTACTGATTTATTGTCTAAGTTGTTGAAAGGTTAAAAGTTTGAGAAGTATGTTGTACATGGTGTTTGATTGTATTTGATGTACTTGGTTAGTGGGAGTTGTTCATAACTCTAATATATATGTAGTCTGTAGTTATCTATAGTGAATAAAGTTTTATTCCCTGATTTTATGCAGCTGTTGATATTATTTATTCGTATTATGTGTATATTTAAGGATTTTATGGATTGCGAGCTCATGCAGGAATAAAGTGAAGGTTGTACAGTAATTGCTCTGTTATGAAGTGGCTTTGAGTTAGAGGTAATAAAGTGGACGAAAGTCCTATAAAAGCTTCATTTGTGAAGTAACTTCAGTTTAGAAGTGCTAATGCGGTGGACAAAGTCCTATTCAGAGACTTTTAAGACTAAGGACTGATTGTGCTTTTGACTTATTATTTTTACTTGTGTATCATGTGAATCAAACCATACTACACTTTATCACGTTGTGGAATTCATGTCGATGATGCATCTATATTTGTAATTATAGGGGTCCTATATCGATAAATAATGTATTGACAACTATAGTTCGCTACTAGGATTTTCATTGAACAGAATTCTGTACTGAAATTTTTTTAGTGGCCACTAAAATTATATTTAACTTGAGAGTTGTTTTAAAAATATTTTTATTAAAAACTATAAATCAATTGGTGCTACCCAAGTGGGAGAATGTTGGAATTATTTTCTTATTTAGGCTACCACTAATTAATTTATGTTTTAAAAAAAAACGGGTTAAATGAAGATGGTAAATCCTATATTCTTATTTCCACTTATTTAGGCCTAGGTCTGTCTCAGTTATTTATTTAGTATGATATGTAAGATATAAGCCTATTTTCTAATACTGTCTTATTAGATTTAGGATAACCTTAATAGAAAATCCAATTACACTATATGGGCTAGGTCCCTCTCGCCCTTCTATAATACTACATCCTCTATGTACTGCGCTAAGGTTGGTTTGCATTATGGATAATCACAATACAGGACTTGGAGAGGGAGAGGGAACACTTAGTCAAGGTACGCGAACCTCAACGTGCCGATTGCAATCTTTGCAGATCTTTGCATCATATTCAAATATCAATTATTATGGTGAACGGTACGTAATTTTATTCTTTGGGCATATTCAAATATCTAATATTGAGATCCACTCAAATTTAACATTGATAACTTAAATTGGCATGAAAATGTAAGTAAACTAAGTGCAAGAAACATAAATGAAGACTTACAAAGTTGGAGAACACTTACACAAACATAAAAAAGAAATAGTGTAGCTAAGAAAGTTGAAGAAGAAGAACTAAAATTCTTCTCAAGTGGGGAGGAGAAAAGAAGAAAAAAATTAAAATAGTAGGTAGGCTTCAATCAGCCCCAAAAACATATATTTATAGTAGGGTTAGGGGTTGGATTTAGGACGAAAATACCCTTGAAAGATGGTGAAAATAGGTCAAAATTGCACCTCTCGGCTGACCCTCGCAGCTGGCGAGTAGCCTAGACAGTTTTGTGCAGTTTCACCGTTTAACCTTTAAAATCCCCATACAACGTCCAATTGATGTTCCATTTTTTCTTACTGAACCCTAACACATAGAGAACATTATTAGATATGACAAACACTTAAGTAACTCCTAAATACTTCAAAAGAATACTCATAAAAGAGAACAAAAATGAAAAACAAACAAAGACGAAGATCCTAACTCCCAACGGAGTTAGGTTAGAGGTACGATACAAATTTTAAATACATGAACCTAATAAAATAAAATAATTAACACATAAATAAGTACTAATAACACTTAGTAAATACATATTAACACATTCTAACACATAAAAGTAGAAATAGACAAAAAACTCACATTTAACACTTAAAAATGTTCAAAAGTAGTACTAAAACCAATAAATTTAGGATACATATAATTCTAGTTTCTAGAGTTATCAGATACATAGAAAGAAAAAATGTATTTTTCTTTTCTCTTAGAGCCCTCCATTTATAAGATAAAATAATAGGAGATTATAACTATAGAGTTAAATGGTATTGCTACATTATTTTTTCATTTATAAATCACATTGGCTATATATAATGTGCAAGAGTAAAAAATATACATTAATATGATTTTTAATTTCATAATAATGGGAATTATAACTCATATAATGAATGGTTTTTATTTCATAATAATGAGAATTATGACCCATGTAATAAATAAATATATATAACCGAAATATAGTGACATAGGATTTATAAAAGAATATAAACCATCATAAATCATTGTCTTGAAAATTTAAAAGGATGTACTACTAAAATAAATCTCAATAATTCATCCTTAAATATCAAGAATTTATTTATTCTATTAAAATATTCCAACACAATATACATCCAATGTAATGCACAAGATTAAAACTAGTTTTAAACGTTAAAATACATGTTAGTACAATGATGGGTGATCATTAAATAACTATTTGGTATCATAATAGTGGTTCAATAACTAATAGGAGATCTATTTAGAATGGATGGCACACCTTTTCAAAAAATAAAGAGATTTATTTCTCAAAATAGTGGACTCTTTATTCCAAATGAGATCTTTGGTAGTTGAGCAACTATTAAGATGTTTATTAGTTGACCACTTACCAAAATAAATTTTATCTACAAATATAACTGACCTCCTTTACTGCCCTTATGAAAATTGAGAAGTGATCTCCTAAAAAAATCCAAAATAATGTTTGCCAAAGATATATTCCAAACAAAAATGACCAAAAAAAATCCAAAAATAATGTTTTGCAAAGAGATATCCAAACCAAAATTTGAGCCTTAAATAGTTGATATGGCATTATAAAAAAACTTTTGCGACTTAAATGAGGTTTATCGTCTATGATCCTCAGTTATAAAATTATTTATGACTTGCAAATTATGGTCATACTATCATTTGTGATTTGGAATTATTAGTATTTGTGACTTATATTTGAGTATAGTGCCACAAAGTGATTGTATTTATGATCTCTAAAATAATATAGATGATAAAAGATGAGTTTTCTTATAGTGCACGTTGTTATCAACACCAAGAATTGGTAAAGATGGCACTGGCCACTCAATGGGTTTTCACTATTCATGGGGCAATGCGAGCTGGTGATGTAGAAAAGGTTTAATTAACCTATTCACAACTTTTCCACTAATTTATGCAAATGCATGGTATTAGTGCAGTAGGATGAATAAGGATTGTTCTTACGAAACTGTGTAGATAAGTACCTAAAATATTTGACAATTTCAATTTAGACAATCACAAATGAGTATTTTTGGATTTTTAATAAACTAAAAAAAATTAACTAAAATAAGAATTAAATTAATGCAAGTAAATGACACCAAATTAACAAATATTTTTGAAAGAGTATGTGTGGGTTTGGTACTGGGCTAGCAATTTTCTAGAATTACTAAAACTACCAATCAATCGGTTCAATTACACTAAATAGAAGTTCTTAATTATCAACCCAATTCTGATCCCTTGTGTAATTAGATTCTATCAAATTAATTAATTTAGGTTAGATTCCTCTTTGACCTAATTTAGTTAAATTGAGTTTTATCTATATGGAATTTAAAATGAACTAACCAAGTAATTCTCATAGTTACGATCTTGAATTAATTTAATTTAATAATTAACCCATGTCTATAACAGGGGATTGACTTCCGTGTCACCTCGGTCAACCTAACCAAAACAAGAGTTAGTTACGTTCTTGAATTGATAATTTATGTTCATTATTACCCATGAATATAATTTTTCCGATTAATGATTTTTCGAATTAATCCATAGAACATTGTAGTACCGTACCCAACCCTAATTGATTTAGTGCATCATAGTCAAAATAAACATGCAAGAATTAGTTGAATCACAATAACTCATTTATTAAGATCAAACATAACTAGGGTTGTTACTAAAATTAATATTGAAAGAAAATTTAAACAAGAATATAACCTAAAATTAAAGAATAATAAAGAGGAACGAAATTACCTAAAATATTTTTGGAATAATTAAAACTGCAAATTGTAACGTTAAATTCTCCCCAAGAAATACTTGTTCAATATTGGATTAAACCCTATTCTTGAATCAAAAATTAGAGACAAATGTTTTTGAGCAAAAAGAAAAAAAAAAAAAAAAAGGGTTATAAAGCCTAGTAATAGAAACGAAAAGCTACAGGTCTAGGAATAATAGTAATAGCCTCCAATTGGAATTGATTATTCTGTATTTAATAGCCCTCTCATTGTAAGCAGTGCAGAGTCCTAATTCAAATGAAATTTTGCTAGCTTATGCTTTCCATCCTTGTTTCAAGTGAGGTCACTTACTGCTTGTGCTCGCTAGAGGCGAGCACGCTACTGTTCACACTCACCTTTGGCGAGCAATTACTCCATATATAGCTCGCAATTTGTGTCCAGCCTCCATTCACATTTTACTCTTGTACATGAAATTATTATTTTTCCCTTCTATGACCTACACACAAAATCAAACTACAATAAATAACTCTTCATCTGTGTATAACATATCAAGTAAATTACTAACACAACTAAAACCTATGAACTACTAACACATTAAATAAATAATACTAAATCACAAAAATTGAGACTAGAACTACATAAATTAAGTATAATTAAAACATAGAATAATTCTAATTATAGAGTTATCAACTCCCCCCAACCTAAGATTTTGCTAATCCTGAGCAAAACAAAACCAAACAGAACTCAAACAATAAAGTAGGAATGATAATATTAAAACTAGATTGAATTAATTGACTCATAAACCAAGCTCGAAGCCAACAAACCTCATGAACCATGTAACATAAGTATATACACCAAAAATTTCACATGAATAAACATCAAATAACTTTCTCTAACATAAACTTAAGAACTCAAATATATCAATATGGGCCTTGATGTTGTGTAAGAAATCATGATGTTCCATAACCTAGTCAAAAGTTACATAAAACCAAAACTTCATAACCTTCAAAAAGGTAAAAAAGATCAGTGGAAGCTTACTATGCAAGGAACACAAATGATACACAAAGGCAAAGCATTATAGAATCGTTAGAATTGTTTAACCCAAAAACAAAAATATAACCTTTCGTAATTTCGTTATGACCACCTTTTTATCCGACTCTTTTTTTGTAGGCTTAGTAAGACGCATTTTCACGCAAACTGCCTTTGAATTTCTCGTTTCTTACCATGCTCACGTATTTATGTAAAGCAAGCCATTTTTTTCTTTTTTTTTTAAAAAAAAACTCATTGGAGCATATAGAGCACTGAAGGAACTAGTCATGTAAAAACATATTATATCAATGTAAAATGGTCAAATAATCATAATAGAACCTAATATCTACCATGCATAAACACAGTTGAACAATCACAACAAATCACATGACTCTTCTCTAATAGTAATGAGTTCAAAAATTCATATCTAAGAAAGTATTACTTGATATAAATTCATACTCCTATCCTTTTAATACAAAAACGTGCATATGAATCCTATGGTTCAAAATGCTAGGTCATCATATAATTGGCAATTAAAATCAATTACTAATTCCAACTAAGTTGACATTATATTTGGCAAATATTAACAGAACCACAATAAAACACCTAAACTTGGACAAACTTTACTAACCCACTACTCACCAATAGAATACAAGACTACGACAAGTAGTCCACACCAAAACATAACAAACACAAAGCACTACTAAAAAGAACAAAACACAAAACTCCCCTAACATATTGTGTAGATATAGAAAAGAATCAATCGCCTGCAGTCCCAGATGGAATAGCTCCATCTCCTCCCTTACTTGTCGTTGGACCTACCTCTCAACTTCGTCTAGTGGTCCATAGTGCCACTCAGGTGTAGTGGGTTTCAGGCCAATGAGTCACGTCAAAAGGATTAACTTGATTCATCCTACCAAGCAATAATATCTATCTTCAAATGTAGGACATGTAAACTTTGACTTTGATAGCACATCAACTCCCTACATGCATCCTCATCACCCGGTAAGAAAAATATGTAATCCGGATGTACTTCGTGGTAGTGTTAGTGAAGACCCCCTTTCTTGGGTTCTAGGCTACTGTGCATCCCCATCATTATTATTCAAGGAGGCCTCAACACTGTTATCACTACCATCTAAACCCTTAGCCTTTGCTTGAACCTTTCTCTTTGTCTTCAAACTAGTGTTTTTGATATTCTTCTTGGATAGAATTTTGCTCCTACCTATGATGTGGACCCCTAACTCTTTCCTAGGTACTTGTTCCTTAACTGGTTGAATTACTTCCAACATTTTAAGCACGTCCTTGTTGGTTCATATGCTTTTCTATTTCTCTTGTATGCGTCAAGGCTTTGTCTAGTAGGATCTCATATCTGCAAAAAATTATCATTAAGTTCATCAACAACATCAATTGCCATCACTTATCATCATATATGGAGGAAAGTTTGAGAGAATTAAAAAAGAAAAAATTGACAGTCTGATCGTTGACTCTCAATTGTAACTTCTCCTCTTGTACATCTATCAGTGCTCTCCCTATTGCCAAAAATGGTTTCCCCGGGATCAATGGCACATCTTTGTCCTCCTTAATGACCAAAATAATAAAATCTTTTGGCAAATATCATTTATCTACTTTGACCAAAATATTCTGTATTATACCCACAAGATACTTTATACTTCTATCGGCTAATTAGAAAGATGTTCGTTGGTTTAAGCTCCCTTCCATTCAACTTCCTATAGATGGATAATGGCATCAGGTTGATAGAATCTCCCAAATCACACAATGCCTTTTCGAACTCCATCCCTCCAATAGTGCATGGATGGAGAATGAACCATGTTCTTTCATCTTGGGGGTAAATTTTTTTGGATGATAGCAATGCAGCCCTTTGTTAAGTATAGACTCTCGTCTCCCCGTAATTTCCTCTTACTTGAAAAGGCACTTGCTTCATGAATTTTGTGTAATTAGGCATATTCTCAAGAGTTTCCTTAAAGGGTATGTTGATTTCTATTTTCTTGAAAATCTTCAAGAATCTCATGAACTTACTCTTCTAATCATCGCCTTTGAATCGGTTAGGAAATTGAACTTTAACTGCCGGCTCTATGGACTGACTTTCTATCATCCTCCTAGATGGAATTTTGTATTTCTCTAATTTTTGTACCTTTCCTTTACCCTTTTTTGTGCTCTTAGTATCACTTTCGATGCTATTTTTGTCTGCTCTCCATCATTCTTCTCATTCTTAACGCTATCCTCCTTCTCCTCAACCTATTTAGGCTCTAATACCTTTCCACTCCTTAGAATGATAGCTTTTGTACGCTCTCTTAGATTGGGAATAGTATCACTTGGTAATGCACCCAATGGTTGTTCAACCAAGTTTCACACTATTTGACCTACCTGATTCTTCAGATTTTTAACTATAGCTTCCGCACTCATAATTCTTTCATTCCTGATTTTTCATCTTTTCAGTGCTGAACTGAATGAACTGAGTAAGAGCCTTCTTTAGTTGACTCTTTTTTTCTGGCTAGGATGGGGATGCTTGGAGTTGATTTTATTGGGGTTGATACTGCTGCTAGAAAAGTGGTCATAATTTGAACACTGTGATTGATTTTGAGCTTGATTTTGCTGATTTCCCCAGGAGAAGTTTGGATGGTTTTTCCAACACAGATTGTAGGTATTGTTGTACAGGTTGTTCTGAGATCTAAACTGATTCTGATTTTGATTCCCCATGTAATTTACTTGCTCATGTCCCATGAAAGATGAAGAAAAATGTGACGTGCTGCACTAACCATTTGGATGGTCACCCGAACAGAAATCACAAACGAGTGGCTGTGATGTAAGCACTGCATTTACTTTCATCCCTTCTATTTGCTTTGTTAGAGTTGCCATTTGTCCCCCCATTAATTTTTGTTGAGCCAATAATGCATCTAATGTATCCAACTCGTGAACTCCCCTCCTGCTGATTCTCTCAACTGTGATGTTGACTATTTGAAGTAGTTGTTCGATATCATGTTAAAGAGTTCCTGTGTTTCCTCTAGCATCTTGTTTGCTAATAATGAACTACCTGCAAAAGAGTCAACTACTTCACGGGTTTCTTGGAGTAACCCGCTATAGAATGTATCAATCTGTATCCATATTGGTAGTCCATGATGTTGGCATTTATAGAGTAAATCATTGTAAGCTTGGCTGAAGGAAGTGATATCATTTCTAAACTTGGTTGTTCTGGACGAGCGAAATTACTTTGTCATAATGCTTGAGCCAATCTATCCTAAATAGTAAATGTCCCCTACTTGTAACCTTGCAACCATAATTTGGCCCTATCCCTTAGTGAAAAGTAAATAATCTCAATTTGAATGCGTCAGCACTGACACCATTTTTCTTAAAGGTGTTACAAACTTCCTCATAATTCAATAAATGGCGATTTGGGTCTTCATTCAGCATTCTCCCAAACATAGCATGTTGTTTGATTGTAACATGGAGATTAGAGCAGGCTTAATTTCAAAGTTGTTTGCCTGAATAGGTGGTCTGATAATACTGGAGTTGGTTCTACTAAAAGTAGGCAAAGAATAATCCCGTAGGGGACGATTATTCCCAACATGTATGTTGTGCTCATTATCACCATCACATTCTACATTATCAAGATTCATCAGTTGTCTCGAATCTCTTTCCTACGCCATACTAGATTTTGATTCTCCTTACTACTGTCGTTCAGATTTTCTAATATTTCTCAAAATTCTTTCGATCTCCAGATCTAAGTCACTAGGAGTTCTATCAGCGCTCATAAATTGAAAAGCAATACAAGGAAACAAATTACGTGCACCAATATATAACACGATAAACTGAATAAGTGGAGAAGAGTAATGAACAATGTCACACAAAAATAGAACTAAAAATTAAAATCAAAATATATGAATTAGGAATTGTCTCGACGTTTGATATTACCTAAGGCTACAGTTCTAAGACAACGGTGATAAAAACAGATATTAGTGTAGGAAAAGTTTAATTGACTTATTTACAACTTTTCACTAAATTATGCAAGTATACGATATCAGTGCAATAGGATGAACAGAGATCGTTCCTACGGAAACTGAGTAGACAAGTATCAAAAGTATTTAATTATTTCAATTTAGATGATCACAAATAGTATTTTTGGATTTTTAATAAACTAAAAAAATATATAACTAAAATAAGAATTAAATTAATGCAAGTCAATAACACTAAATTAACAAATATTTTTAAAAGACAGGTTAGGTACTAGGCTAGTAATTTTCTGAAATTACTCAAATTACCAATCAATCAGTTCATTTTTACTAAATGGAAATTTAACTTTCAATTATCAGTTCAACCTCGATTCTTCACGCAATTGGTTCCTATCAAATTAATTAATTAAGTTTAGATTCCTCCTTGACCTAATTCAACTAAATTGAGTTTTATCTGTATGAAATTTATAATGAACTAACAAAGTAATTCTTACAGTCACGATCTCTAAAATTAACCTAGTCTAATAATTAATATAGGTTTATGACAGGGATCGATTTTTGTGTCACCTCGACAAGCTAACCAAAACAAGAGTTAGCTACGTTCTTAAATTTTTAATTTATGTTAATTATTACTCATGAATATAATCTTTTCAATTAACGATTTTTTGAATTAATTGGTAGAAAATTGTATTGTCTGTTTCCATCCCTAATTGATTTAGTATATCATTGTTACATGCAAGAATTAGTTAAATCACAAAAACTTGTGATCAAAATATAACTAGGGTTGTTACTAAAATTGATACAGAAAGAAAATTTAAACAAGAATATAACTTAAAAATAAAGAATAATAAAGAGGAATAAAATTATCTAAAGTATTCTTGGAATAATTAAAATTGCAAATTGTAACATTAAATTCTTCCCAAGAAATAATTGTTCAATCTTAGATCAAACCCTATTCTTGAATTGAAAAATCAAAGACTAATGTTTTCTGAGCCAAAAAAAAAAGAAAATGAGTTATTAAGCCTAATAATAGAGACGAAAAGCTACGGGCATAGGAATAGTAGTAATAGCCTCCAATTGGAATTGATTATTCCATGTTCAATAGCCTTCTCACAGTAAGTAGTGCAAAATCCTAATCCTAATAAAATTCTCCATGCTTTTGCTTTCTATCCTCATTTCAAGCGAGGTCACTCGCTAAGCTCGAGCAATTGCTCCACACAGCTGCTTTTTGTGTGCAGCCTCCATTGGCATTTCACTCTTGTACGCGAAATTATTATTTTGTCCTTCTATGACTTGCACACAAAATCAAACTATAATAAATAACTGTTCCTCTATATTTAATCCATTAAATAAACTACTAACACAAATAAGTCTATGCACTACTAACATACTAATTAACTAATACTAAACTACAAAAATTAAGACTAAAATTACATAAATTAAACACAATTAAAACATAAAATAACTTTAATTACAGAGTTATTTGCCGGACTCGAGCGCTAGGCAAGCCGTATCAGTTGAAACAAAAACTATTAACCTTAGGCCCACTATGAGCGTGTCACACCTGTTCTAGGGTGGTCTATAAGTTGACTTACTTTTGATTAATTGAAATTAGAGTGAGTTATTAATTGTTTTATTTCAAATTAGCATTTAATAGTCTAAAGTATTATTATATCCAAATTGTCATTGTTTGACTTTTATGGTCAATAGATTAAGTTTTTATAGTTTAATTTTATATCGATTTCTTTAACCTTTTAAAAATTTCAAATTTGTATGTGTTAATATTTGATATATATTTCATTTTTATTAAATAAATTTCATTAAAAATTGAATAAATTATATAAATTATTAATTATAAAATTACTCTGTTTGACCAAAAAAATCAAATTACGATAAAAAAATTGAGGCGGATGGAGTACTACTTATTATTTAAAGATAGTACTTAGTAGTCCTAATTATTATCTATATCTGAAGTTATTATTATTAATTAATCCTCAATTTTTATTACTTATCATCATAAAGTTATTTATAACTAAAAGAAGCAAATTATTAATTATTACATTACGTTATTATTTAATATTCTAATTTATTACTAATTAATATAGGTCCGGCTTAACTCGATTGCTACGGTACCATACGGGTTAGGTCGAATGGGCCATAGGCGAATCCAACCCAGTGCCATCTATAGCAAGTAGTACTAAGCTCTAACAAATTCTATTTCAAGTGTTAAAATTATTATCTCCTCAAGCATAAAGTTTATCCTCATTCTACAATTCCAAGCTACTTCTGAAATTGTTATTGCATTTGTCATTATGCATTTTACATATACATGTGTCCGGTAGATTATTCTATTTGTAATTATGTAATATGCTTAATTAATTGGTTGAACATTAGTGATTTTACATTAATAATTTCTGGGTTTAATATTAATAAGGTAATTAATAAATTAATTATAACAACGACGTCGAATAACTTTTCCCGGACATCTCGTACTTGATATTCTACCAAATTCATGGTGTGAAAAATTTTTTTTGGATATCAAAATTTTTTTACTTTTCTCTAAATAATATTTTGTAATCATTTCACACACATTTTTTAATTTTTTTTTTATCTCACATATATCACATAAAAAAAATTGATACAATATTTTAACAAAAAAAAAATTTCATGAATTACAGTTGTCCAAACAACACCATTGCTTTTCAATTTTCATCCAAAATATGAAGTACAGAACATTTTATGAAGTATAAATGGTAGTTATTTTTTTTTGTAAGTACACAGATTCCTTACTCAACATCCGTCTTAAATTCTTCTACTTTTGAAATAGAACATCAAATATTAACCTCTATAAACAAAATAGGGAATGCTACACGAATTTCTTTGAGTACAATTGTAACACCCGAGGTTAAGGTTGACTTAATAATTTTTAAGCGGAGATAAAAAATTTGAAATATTTAAATCAATTTATTAGTAATTTAAAATTTAATATATTATAAATAATATAATATCTTCTTTTATTTTTAATGCGGTATGACAACAACTATTATCAAAAATGGATCTCGAATTAAGACATATGCCGAATTGGTTTGTATATCTTTTTCTAACATTGTTATAGGTAAATCTCAGCCCTCCAAAACAAAAATTATGTTTTAGCCAATGAAAATGAGTATAGATTCAAGAAAGTATTTAAGTAGATTCAGTCTTTAACCTCACCTGTAAATTCTGTGATCAAGATTAAATGTTAAAAACATTTACTTATATCAGTTGATGTCATAAATTTTTTAAAATTTAATCCACACATTAAATTTATAAGTGAGATTTAAGATCGATCTACCTAAATATTTACTTAAGTTTTTTGTTTTATAATTTTTTGGAGCATTTCTGTCTACTTAATATTAAGTCAAATCAACTTGTTTTATAATTTTTTGGAGCATTTCTGTCTACTTAATATTAAGTCAAATCAACTAGTATTATATTTTTTCCCCGACCTGATCAACTATTAACTAAATCGAGTATTAGTTGTACAGGACAGCGACCACTTGCTCCAGCTGCTAGTTACTACATTAGCAAGTCAGATTTGCTCAGTGGAGGTGCAGCGTGTAGGGTCATTAGACTCGTTACAGTGAACACAGAGACAAAAGCTTGCATTAAGCAATGAACTGACAGCCGACAAGGTTGATTCAAAATATAATGTCAAGTGAATCAAAATCATGTCATATTTTTATTTAGGGAAATATCTATATAGATTTAGTTTTTAATTTTACTTATAAATTTTATGATCAAAATTAAATATTATAAAATTTTTCTTAAATCAACTGATATCATAAATTTTATAATATTTAATTTACATCACAGAATCTACAAGTAAAATAAAAAATCAGATTTATCTAAATATTTCCCTTTTATTTAAGAGTAAAATTTTTAAAAATTAAAATCAAAACCGTTCGTCAGATCATAATTTATATACCTGGCTTGTAAAAATTTAAAAAATAATAATAAAATTTGTTTGATTAAATAATTTTATATTTTTATCAAAATTTAAAAATTTATATACCATTTAAATGTTATATATAATTCAACGAATCATGTTGTCATCTGCTGTACATTATCATAGTTATACACTTGAATACCATTAATTGAATTCTCTCCATAAATTTTCTATCAAACCTATTTTGCCAATTATTTAGTTTGATCTTTATACCTTGAAATGTATCTTATTTGCGATAATTTAGCTCCTAAACTTCTATTCTATGCCATTTTGCCCCATTCAATTGGTAAACTATATCTTTTACAAAATAATGGGTTTTTTTTTGCATATGCTCTTTTATAAGTTCGAAGAATTATTAAAATAAGTGCGACTAATGTAAAAATAATTTGTTTAATAATTCCCACCCCTTTTTAGTTTTTCAATTTTTAGAAATCCCACCCTATTTTACTCGAACATAACTGAAAATCTCCATTTAGTTTGCAACTAATGCTAATTATTTGCTAAATGTTATTTGGTCAAAGATGTACCATGTTTGGTCAGTTGATAATATTCACCAAATAATATAATTTTACAGTATTTATGTTTTATCCTATTCATTATTTATATCCTCCAAAATCTCCATTATTCATTTTTCTCAATTTCTCAAATTAAGTGATATTAAACATTTTCACAATTGATCATTCTATGAAATTTATTCAATCACAAAATTTGAACAATTTAACTAGCCAACTATCTTATGTTGAGTTGATTTAATTGCGTAAAAAAATGACAAGAAAGAATAGCAAATTCATTAAAATCAAACAAAACTTAAAATACAACCTTGAATTTCACTTGTGAAAGGTTGTGGTACATTTTTGGATTCAAAATGCTGGATAGGGAAAAGGCTTAAACACAGTAGTTGAATATTAAATAAAATTCTTAATATACTACACAATTGAATGTCCAGTTTTTATGTTTTCATTTTGAATTATTATTGTGCTTCCAAATGGTTTTTCAAATAATTAGAATAATTACTATAGCTGACTTTTTAAAACATGATATATATGTGAAATAAAAAGGTGACTGGGAAGGATATGTCATAAAATTATTACAAAATATTATTTGAAAAATAATAAATAGCTAATATTGTCCAAGTAGAGGCATAACTATTCATTATTTGCAATACAAATAGTTGTTTTAAAATATTATTTTATGTCCAGACAAATATCTCATTATCTTAAAAGTCATTATTTCCAAGAACTAGAAAAAAAAAAAAAAATGTTTGACCAAATATTATTTACTCTAACTAATACCATATTATTTCCAATCCAAATGGATTGGCATAACTAATAACATAAAAATTTTGCTATCAACCTAGCAATTACTGTTGGCCCCAAAGCAACCTAAGAGGGGGGGGTGAATTAGGTTATCTCTAAAGACAAACCTTTTTTCTGTGCTTAATAGAAATTCAAACTTTGTGCACCAAATGAAAACTTAAGCACAAATGAATACAATAGATATTCAACAGTTTAAGCTTAAAGAACAGATAAGAATATTGAGATTAAGAGAATCAAACCAAACTCCCTAGTTTCTCAAGCTGCTTGGAGCTTGCAATTATAAAGAACTTCTCACAAGGCAACTACCAAGTTCACAACTTGAAGTTCAGCCCCTAAAAGTCTCTTCAAAGTAGGTGAGACAATAACCTCTTGTACACAAATGAGGATCACTCTTGCTCACACTAATTTCCTTTAGTTGAGCCAAGAGTTTTACACTCACAACCTCCCTTTGTTACAATTGTTATCTCTCCACTCTTACACTTGAAAAACTTTTACACTTCTAAGCTCTTTTCACACTACCTACACTATTACAACACTTGTACCCACTATTTCTCCGAAATAGCTCAAGAATTGTTTGTAATCAATGTAGAAGTCTCTTGCTAATTAATTCAGACCTAGGGGTATTTATAGTTGCCAAATATCTGCTTTTAACAACTTCCCAACGGCTATTTTCTGTCTACTGGAAAACTAGCCGTTGGATTTTTCGGACGGCCGATGCAGCAAGAGTGCATCCGAACAAACTAGCCGTTGGACCGTTCGGACGGCCGCACTCATCTTTATGTTCTAATTTGTTTAGAATGCTTTAGATATTTGTAATTCCCCAAATCTTAGTCTATAATAAGTCAACTACTTGTAAAAGAAAGGGGAAGCATTCTCGTTTTTTGTTAAAAAACAAAATGAGTATGATTTGTTTTCATCATCAAAACATGTTTAACATAACTGTGTTCAACAAGTCTGCAACTGTCTGATGATGACATAACAATTAAAATTCAGAAAAATAACCATAAAATATGAAGTACTAAACAAAGAATTTGTCCATTATTTCTCCCCCTTTGGCATTATCAAAACATAAGAAAAAATAATGCAGTTAAAGCTCCCCCTAAGTTTATTCTCCCCCTTGAAAGATGAATAAAATGAGGATACGGAGAAAGAGAACTTCATGCAAAAAAATTATGATCAATTCCACTTATGATCAAACAATTTTCGCTTATTCTTTACTAAAAAGCATCACCAAAACAGTGAAGCATGTGTGATGCAATTTCTTGTAAAAACAAATTCATTTTTTTTTTTTTTTTAAAAACGAGAATGCTTCCCCTTTCTTTTGCAAGTAGTGACTTATTATAGACTAAATTTGGGGAAACAAATATCCTAGCATTCTAAACAAATTAGAACATAAAGATGAGTAACATAGTTCAACTTGATAAATGAAAGCACACAAAACTTTAGATGTTACCCATTTCAATATGATCTTCTTTCATATGCCTTGAGCACCCTTCATAGATAATCTATCTTGAATTCCTTGGTGCTTTCCAAGCATACCTACATACAAAGTTAAGCAACAACTTTTGGTACCCAAACTTTCTTGGGTCCAATTGGATTAGTAACATGCTTAATCACCCAAATAGAATTTATTCCTAATTTTTCATTTCTTTCAACATAACAATTTTTCTTTATATGGCCGTGTTGATGACAATAATTACAAATAATGTTCTTATTGCCATACAAAGAAGATTTAGATTTTACAAAGCACAAATCATTTTTTCTAAAGGTGATAAAATTTTTGTTCAAAAATATATTTCTAGTTCTTTTCTTTTCAAAAACATTTTCTTTCTTTGTTTTCAAAGTAACATCAAGATCATCTAATCTCTTCTTCAATGAAGCTTGTTCTTCCATGATCTTGGTTTTTCCAACAAATTTTTCTTTCAAAACTTCATTTTCTTTTGTCAAAGAATTATTTTTAAATACAAGTTTTGAGTTGGCACTCAATAAAGTATTAACTTTAATTTTTAACTCTTTGTTCTTAGCATATGATTCTTTCAAACATTCATGCATTTTAAAAATAAATGATTCAACATCATCATCATCATTATTGCATGAATCATTACAAGAATCACAACTAGAGGTTACCTCATTATCGCCAAGTGCCATAAAAGCCATTTGACTAGCCTCCTCATATTCTTCTTCAACCTCTCCATCCGAATTGCCATCATCCCAAGTGATTTGGAAGTTGTTGAAGTGAGGCTTCCTTGAGAAGGTTGGGTAAAGAATATTCCTTAGGTGAAAATTAGGAATCCGTTTGCCTCCTCATCTTGTAGCTTGTATTTCAACTTCAATTCAAATGAGGTTAGAGAATTGATCAATGAATCAATAGGCAAAGAATTTAAATTTTTAGACTCTTCTATGGCAATGGATTTAGGTTCCCATTCCTTAGGTAAAGCATTCAAAATTTTCCTATTCTTTTCACCCAAGGAATATTCTTTACCCAACCTTCCAAATCCTTTACCATATCATGGAACCTACAATACATCTTGTCAATGTTCTCATGAGGTTCCATTTTGAAGGATTCATATTTAGCCACAAGAAGTGACTTCTTTTGCTCTCTAATATCTTCACTTCCTTCATGGATTTCTTTCAATTTGTCCCATATCTCCTTGGCCGATATGGCAACCTTTTACTTTAGAAAACTCATATGCATCCAAAGCATTATACAAAATATTAATAACTTTAGCATTTAAAGATAAATTTATTTTATCTTGTGCATTTAACTCAAATCTGGTTTTAGGCCTTAATCTATGAGTATTTTCATCAAAAATATTTGCCTCAATAGGACCTTCATAAATAATATACCATAATTCAATATTAATAGATTGAACAAAAATTTTCATTCTATCCCTCCAAAAAACCAAAATTAATGCCATTAAACATGGGAGGTCTAGTGATAGAATGCCCCTCTAAAAACAGAGTATGATTGGTTGTCATGATCTGTACTCTAATGCAATTTAAGCAAAAATAAAGAGACCAATGCTCTGATACCAATTGTTGGCCCCAAAAGCAACCTAAGAGGGGGGGTGAATTAGGTTATCTCTAAAGACAAACCTTTGGTGCACTTCAACAGTTTAAGCTTAAAGAACAGATAAGAATATTGAGATTAAGAGAATCAAACCAAACTCCCTAACTTCTCAAGCTTGGAGCTTGCAATTACAAAGAACTTCTCACAAGGCAACTACCAAGTTCACAACTTGAAGTTCAGCCCCTAAAAGTCTCTTCAAAGTAGGTGAGACAATAACCTCTTGTACACAAATGAGGATCACTCTTGCTCACACTAATTTCCTTTAGTTGAGCCAAGAGTTTTACACTCACAACCTCCCTTTGTTACAATTGTTATCTCTCCACTCTTACACTTGAAGAACTTTTACACTTCTAAGCTCTTTTCACACTACCTACACTATTACAACACTTGTACCCACTATTTCTCCGAAATAGCTCAAGAATTGTTTGTAATCAATGTAGAAGTCTCTTGCTAATTAATTCAGACCTAGGGGTATTTATAGTTGCCAAATATCTGCTTTCAACAACTTCCCAACGGCTATTTTCTGTCTACTGGAAAACTTTAGCCGTTGGACCTTTCGGACGGCCGATGCAGCAAGAGTGCGTCCGAACAAACTAGCCGTTCGACCGTTCGGACGGCCGCTGAACCTTGCGTCCGACACTGCGTCCGTTCTCTGAGGGTATCCGTTCGGACGTCCGAGAGTGCGTCCGAACATGCGTCCGATCGAAGCAAAGTCTACTAGAATATGAACGGACGCTGTTTTCGTCCTAGGCTTGCTTCAATTGTCTTTTATACACACTAGATTACCATCGTCCAGATACTCTTGTTGTTGTTTTTGTTCGGACGATCATTTGCGTCCGAACCTACCTGTTTTTCTGCACACTTGTTATCAAACTATTAGTATGATTTGTTTCATCATCAAAACATGATTAACATAACTGGGGTTCAACAATTACAACTCTCTATGTACGGGTAGATTCTTTTACAAGACACGAAGTCTGTGAGCATTCACAAATTTTATGTTTTATGGTGCATGAATTTTAATCTATCAAAAAATTTATGTGTATATGCTAGATTGGTTAAAAAAGTATACATGCTTTGGAGTAAGGGTATTAATGGATTGTGTTGTGTCACTATAGTATCGTGTCAAGTGAGATTTGTTTTTTATTGTATCGTGTAATGTGGAATTCACTTCTTATCGTGTCGTGTTCGTATCTAACTCGTTTATTTTTGTGTCATATTCTCGTGTCACTCGTTTACTTATCCAGAAATATACCAGTTTATCTGATGAGTTAAATAACATGTTATCCATTTGATTTAAAATCTCAAATTTTAATTTTTTAATAATTTAAACAATTTTAATACTAACCTTGTTTTTATATCAAGTTAAACACTTTTTTCAAAATTTTTGAAAATTTTTAATAGTATTTAAAATTATTATTATATTTGATTTAACAGTATTACATCAAAATTATTGTTCACAATTTTAAAATATATTATATTAAATTATAATTGAGGTAAATTTTAGTAAAATTTGTTAATTCAACAACTTAACAGGTTATATCGTGTCAACTCACAGATTGACCTATAATTTAATCTATTTACTTTCGTGTTATAAACAGGTTAATCTATTAATGACCTATTAATTTTTAATTCGTGTCATAATCTATTAATTTCACATCATATTCGTATCGGCAGAAATTATCAGCGCTACTTTGAAGCACGGAATTCTTCCTCGAGAGTTACTAAATACAGCTATTTATTCAATGGTACTTATTCTGAGCAGATTCAATGGTATTTATTCATTGGGGCTGATGTGGTGAAAGAAAATAGTTGGGGACTAATTAATTTGTTACAAGATTAATAAATAAGGAAAAAAGATTAATTTGATCTTTTATTTTCATGCTATCAATTAATTTGGTTGCTTATCTATTAAAAAATTAATTTGGTTCTCCATGGTTCCATCCTTAAAAAAGTTAACTAATTTAAGATTTATGATAAAAATTATGGACAAACTAACAGAGTTGTTGCCAACACAACTACTCTTGGTTAAATCCCCCGTGATTATCATGTATCTTGATATATTAATTTGTTCATTTAATTTTTATTATAGGCTTTAGATTAATTAATATTTTTAAAAATAAGAGATCAAATTAATTGATATACTATAATATATGAGAGACAAAAATAGTCAATACTATAAAAATAAAGATTAAATTTATTTTTTTTCCAATTAATAATTAAAACATGTCACGAATTCTTTGTAAATATGAATAGGAATTTGTGACCCATGCTTTGAAGGTGCTACACGAATTCAATGGGCCCATTATTTCCTATAAAGTTCGAAATGCAAACATAACGGCTCCGATGGGATTTGCATCCCTTCATTTGTTTTATCTCAAGTTTGATACGCGAAAAATGAATTAGAATAGAAAAGTTATTTTAAGCACAATAAATTTTTTTTTGAAATAGGTAGAAATACTTATTTTTATTTCAATGTTCGGTAATTTAAATTAGAATGGAATATGTGTTTTATTTTATATTTAGTATAACTTTTTAAATGTTAAAATACAATAGATTTTAAATAAAAAAAATTTCTCTTATTTTGTTTTTATTATATGAACTATTTCTATAATTAAGAAAATCTTTATGCATTTTGAGTTAAAACTAAAAATATATTAAATTATATATATATATTTATATATATATTTTACATTTGAATAATTAAATTGTACAACTTAATTATTGGAATGTGAACAATTTAATTATTTGAATGTAAATAAAAATTTAATATAATTTTGCAACTTTTTAAACATTATATTGTACAATCTATCTACTTTATCTCAATAATAAAAAACTTATAAATAATTATATTTTGCATTGAAATAATTAAATTATATAATCTAACTAATTATATATTATCTTATTTATTTATAAAGCAATAAGCTTACAACTATGTAACTAAAAAATTGAATAAAATTTGAAAAAAAAAATTAGATAAATTTGACATATCAAAAATTTCTCTTTTTAAATTGAAATTGGAAAAGGCTTTCCTCAATTCTTTTTTAGGAATAGCTTTCCAGGATACAAAGGGAATGGGTTTTCCTAGTGGTAATGACATTCCACCTTTCCAATTTAAACTTCCAATACCAAACATGAAAGGAAAAAAAAAAAGTTGGAAAGGCTTTTCCATTCTAACCCATTCTTGCATATCAAACGTGGGTGTAGGGTTAATTGTAATATGCACCCATAAACTATCAATGTTTAATAGTTTGCACCCTAAATTATCAATTTTAACACTTTAATATCTTATACAAATAATTTTAATAATTTTAATAATTTTTTGATAATTTTTAATATCAATTAATTACTCAAATTAATTGTAAATCAGTTAATTTTGATTTTTTTTTTTGTAATGAAAAGATCTTAATACCAATACATGAATAAGAGTATTTCAGTAATGAAATATAAATTACAATTTTTGAAGTCTTTTCACCCAAAAATAGTTTGAAAAAATCACAAAATTTCACCCAATTTGAGTAATGTACAAAAAATTGATAGTATAAGGTATTAAAATAGTAAAGATGATGGTTTAGAATGCAAAGTGCAAAATAATAATACAATTTAGGAGTGTATGCTAGAATTAACCCTTTCTTTTACCCCAATTCTTTATTCATTTACTTATATCTAAATAATTAAAGTTTTTAAAAAAATTATCTGAATATGCCATTAATTTATATCACTGATTAGTTTCATCATTGAATTTATGTATCACATTTAAACATACAAAAATTTTCAAATTTGATAAAGCATAAAATTGCTTAATCAATGGCAAAATTTTATTATCTTTTCTGATTTTTTTTTCAAGGTATTTATGTAAAACTTGCTTTGAATTATGAAGGGTTTTAATTATTAAAATATGTTTCAAATTTTATTTTTAAGAGTGAATGGAGGTTCCTTCGTTTATTTTTAAATGGAGAGGAGAGGATTTTTGTCCGCTATGATAAAGAAGTCTTCGAGCGTTCTTGAAAGTGGAAGAAAGGGAAAAGACAACAATCTGTATAGGGGTGCTGATAATGGATACATCATATCCTAACAGAGCAAATTCAAGTAAACGGTAATATTTGCTGCCTACTGATTAAGTAGCCCTTGATTTTAACATTCTCACCATATATTTCTTTTCACCGACAGTGTTTATATTATTGAACAAGTTCTAAACATCATAAATAATTTTTACAAAATAGTTTGTCTAATATATATATATATATATATATATATATCTACGCATAGTTTGTCGATTATATGTGACACACTTTTCTATAAATACAATCTTCATTTTTTTTAAAATATCACTTTAACAAAAAAAATTTATTCTATTTTAAATGTTACTTTAGAAATCTAATAAATCATTAATTATTTTTTAGCAATTTTGTCCTTATCTCTTTCTAACTCCATTAATTACTCAAATTGTAATTAATATTGTAGATGTTTTAATTTATTACTAGTAAAAAGGACAATTTAGTCATATAAAATCAACTTTACCTAAAATTTATGTTATTTAATAGTAATTTTAATCTTTATATTAAAGATTAAAATAACACTTAAAAAGAAACAGAAGTGGTAATTTGTATAGGTCATATTTTTTTCTCCACCCACCAATCCTTCAATGGTATTTATTTAATAGGAGTGAAGTGGTGAAAGAAAAAAATTAGGGACTGATTTATTAGAATATTAATTAATTACTGAAACACGTCACGAATTCTTTGCACCTATAAACGGGAAACTGTAAAATGTGACCTATTCTTTGAGGGTGCTACTGGACTAGCCCTGTATTTCCTAGAAATTTGGAATCTCCTTACCTAATAAAGAAAAGCCATCGACTTGCTTTCAAGGACTTAAATTCTCAATGTTCTTCCATTCTTTTGCTAATGTTTAGAGTTTAGGGTTAATTACAAATGAAAATTCAGTTTTTGTTTACATCAATTTATATCATAAATTCTATAATATTTAATTTATATTACAAAATTTACAAATAACACTAAAAATTAAATTTACCTAATTATTTTCCAATTACAAAATACTCCTCGAAATCTACACCATTCTATTCTATTTCTATCCGTCGTCGTCCATTTGACTTGATCCGTGCGAAGTTTTTCATTTTTTAGATGTGTCACGATCCGACGCGCACTTCCCAATAAAAGGACAAATAAGATCACGACAAAATTCACTTATGTATGAATTTGGGTAACAAAACTGCACTTGATTATATATTTGTTCGTAAAACTCTGCCCAAATCATTGATTTACGTATACGGTATACTCATGCTCTTAGTGCAACGTGTGCATTTCATATGATAAAATCCGGTTCAATTTGGTACAGTTGAATTGAATTTCATTGGGAAAATTTTGAAAACCCTAGAAAGCATTTTTATTTAATTGAACAATCAAAATGGAAAAAGTGAGAAACACATCTAGAGTTTATAGAGACAGTCTTTTGAGGGGGCATTGTGTAATTAACCTGTGTTTATGTTGATGACCTTACTCCATTTTATACCCTTAACTTTTACTCGATTCTCACTTTGCACTATATATATATATATATATATATATATATATTGAACATATTGTACATGAATTCTTAAATTTATCTCATTTTAATTTCTAGAAATTTTTAACGTCGTTATCAAAGGTAACAGAAGTTAAGTAAGTGCATACAACACACTTGTTTAGGGGTGTATTGTATTAATAGAAGTAGTTAAACTAATTTCATTTTGCACCCTCTAATTTATGATCAATTTTCATCCCTAATTCTAAAATTTGGGACATATTGCATACCTAATTCTTATATTAGTCTCACTTTGGTATAATTTTTAATAGCATTAAAAAATTTGATGAATGTTATACTTTAGGTGTGTGGTGTACATAGTCGCAACATTTGTTAACTTTTATATCGGTGTTAAAAATTTGACTAAAATAGATCAATCTGATAATTTAGAGTGCAATATATTCAAAAAAATATAAGGTACAAAATGATAATCGAATACAAGTTATAGGTGCAAAGTAGAATAAGCCCCTATGTTGATAGACTTTAATCAAGCCTACCACTATACGAATTTGTGCATTTACGGCTACTATTTTAGCTGATTTTTTTTTTTATTGTCGTTTTAGATTATGGTGCATAAAAATTATTATTTAAATATATTAATTTTATAAAAAGATAGTTAAAATTGATTAAATTGTCCTTCACATTTATATTCCTAATTATATAAACTTCTCTTCATTAAAATAATATTATGGATAAAAGTTAAAAATTATCATTGAATACTTTACTAATTTTTTAAAATGACATTTGACATAAAATAAATTGTTTAAAGTGACAAATAAAATGAAATAGAATAGTAAATGATAAAATGAACAAAAATTTGGATGCCATGTCTGCGAAATCAGCGCCCAATACTGATACATATAGTGGAAGTTTAGATTGATTTCCACATTCGTATCCATTCTTTGTTCGATTTCCGTGGCTCTCAAGTCTTTAATCTTTAGGAGGTTCGTCTGTTATATGTCCAGCTAATTTCATTAAACCTTGAGCTCTGCGCATTTATTACAATAAATGAGAAAGAGTTTTCAACGAAAGAAACACATCATCTACATTGATATATGGTGCATGGTATAATTGCCACACCAACTTATAGTTGTAACGTACTAATATGCAATAAATACTGTATAGTCCCTCAAATTTTCTTCTGTTGTCTTAAAATTTGAATATTTACAGGCAGATACTAAGTTTTTACATAATTTTTATGCAATAAATTTTCCTTTTCTGTTCCTGTAACAAAACAATGGATAATAGGGTAATTTACTTCCTTTCAAATTCAAGATGATGAATTACGAAAACTTTATTATGGGAATTAAGGTCTTACCGAGTAGAATATGTTACTAGTATTTTCAAAGTCCAATCCAATAGATTCTGCCAGTTAGTTTGATCTTTATGCTACCAGTATAAGATTTTCTCACAATAAAATCTCTTATAAATAAGATGGATAGAGAGGGAGGGGGTATATTTTTGTTAATTTGAATTTAAATTTTGGCAGCTATGTGTAATAATATTTTGAAAAAAAGACCATTTGAGTCCCTTATATTTGGCATGTACATCAATTTGATCTTCTATATATCATAACCCAAGTCAATTTAGTATCTTTTCTTTCAAAATATATCCAATATAGAGTTTTTGACGAAAAAGTTGGACAAATTTACGATGAAAGATATGTAAATATATATATCAAGTGGCTATTAAAACACAACATATTGATGTTAAAAAGTCTTATACCTCAATACCCCCAATATGTTTTTTCTTTTCTCTCATTTTTCTAACCTTAATTTTATCCCATTTCTTCAAGCAATCTTCATTGATAGAAATCAATGAAGCAAATTTTATCATTTTCATATTTTTAACCTCTAGTTATTTGTGTTTTACGGCTATATATTATTTACATGGATTTCATTGTTAATTTGTCCAATTTTTCTTCCAAAGTCCTACATTGGCTAACATTTTAAAAGATAAGGGACTAAATTAGCTTGTTTTGAAATATAAGGGACCAAATTGAAACACGTCCCAAGGATAAAGACCAAAATGGCCTTTTCACTAATATTTTAGATGGTATATGAGAAATGGAAAAAAGATTCTAAATTTAATCCATTATTTTTAGAATATTGAAAGACCAATTTAGTTTCTCACCTTTAAAAAAATTAACCAATATAAGACCAAATGAAATCATGGACAGATTAATGAAGTAATCACTTGATAAACACGTGGATGTTATCTACAGTACATGTGTTATTAACGGTTCTATTAGTTTGTTCACAAGTTCTTCTATAGGCCTTATATAGATTAATTTTTTAAGGATGAGAAATCGAATTAGTTTTTGTAATATATACGAGACTAGATGAGTTGATGAACTAAAGAGAGCATCAAATTAAATGAATTTGAAAGTTGGACTACCAAATGTCGAAATGTGAAATTTGAGCTGGAAAATTGTGTATAAGAATTGCAAAGCGAAATTATTCCTTAAAACCAAACAATCGAAACCACAAATGGAAAGGGAATTGGACGCCAAGTGGTGCGCAACGTTATTTTTTGGTTAAATGACATCAATAACCCTTGAACTTTGACTATCTACGTATTTTGTCCCACAACTTTTAAAAAGACCTTATCAAGTCCCTAAACTTATAAATTTAGTTCGAAAAATATTTAGGTAGACCCGATTTTTGGCCCCACCTGTATACCCTGTGGTCAAGATTAAATTTTAAAAAATCTTGCTTACATCAGCTGATGTCATAAATTCTCTAAAATTTAATCCACACCACAGGATCTATAAGTGAGGTCAAAGACCTGATTTATCTAAATATTTACCATTTAATTCTAAATGGTATCTACAGATAAAATTTATGTATGGCAATTTTCACTCTGCCCGCCGAAGGCTTGATTTGATGTCTATTTTCTCCGCAAAACTCAAAACAAGGCATTTAGCCATTTTACTAGTTCTGGTTAAACATTTCATCGTTATAAGAAAATGACAACACTAGCCTTATAATAATATTATAAGCTAAAAGATTATATATATATATAGACACACATACATTTAATCGTTGACTAATTTGACTATTATTACTCCTTTTTCAATGAATCTACGCTCATATACTAGTATATTCAAATAAACTAATTAGCCATAATAGAAGGCTATTATTCTTAATAATATATTAGAACGCAATATATGATTGAATATAATTTTTTTAAATATTATTCTTGTCTTTTTTATTGGTTAACTAAGTCAACAATGAAATATTTCTCCAAAACTGTTAAAGTAGAAAATTTTGCTCAAAATTTTAAACTTGAGAGGGGAAAACTAACAATAATTTAAATCTTAATTAATGGGGCAAAGTGAAAATTATCCACTTACATTTCTCCTTAGAGGACAATTTAAAGGCACATTGAGAAGTTTAAGAATTTAACTGACACTTCTAAAAATTGACAAACCAAATAAAAATATTGGTAAACATTCAGGGCCATTGGAGTCTTCTTTTCTTTTCTTTTCTTTTCTTTTCTTTTTTTGTTAAATGATGCGAATTAGTGGTAACTGAATTTGGAATTTGGAAGACAACACTAATTAGTGTTAATTGAGTATACTTGGAAGCTTTTTTTTTTCACAATACAAGTTTAGTTAATTTTTGGAAAAGCACAAGCAATTTTACAATTGATGCAAATGAAGTAATTGAAAAGGTAAATTTAAAATTTTACTAATTACTCTTAAAATAATTTGTTGAGGAAACTGTACTAACTACTAACCAACCAAAAAGAAAAGCTACGACAGTCCCCCTATATATATTCCCCTTGTTGAATTAGTTCGCTTGCCATTCCACATTGCATTCTCTCTCTCCCTCTCACCAAAAGTCATGAGCCATAATGTCGTTCCTGCGGCATTAGCCATAGTTCTATCAACTACACTAGTCTTTGTTGGTGGTCATGTTGAAGTTGTCAGTTCTTTTTTGCCTGAACCCAATCAGCCATGTGAAGTTTTTCCAATATTAAATGCAGTCGGACCTGAAACTCTGGCCTTTGATAGAAATGGCGGCGGTCCGTATACGGGCGTTTCTGATGGCCGAATAATTAAGTGGCAGGCAAACGAGAGCCGGTGGATCAATTTTGCTGTAACAACTTCCTCACAGGTTAGAATATGCTTACTATCATTTGTGTTTGTGTGTTTATAATATGTATGTGTGACCTTGAAAACCCTAAACAAATTCTCCCGCACAAGTTTCTTACCGAACATTCGATAAAATTGGAACGATAGCTTGCTTCTTCCTCAAGAACGACGTGCAAAAAAATATATTACTCACAAAATTAACTAGTAGTGAATATCTTTCTTTGCCCCGATGCACTTAAAATGTTCTAATTGAAGTGGTAGAAAATTGGTGGCGGTGGCGGTGGTGGAGGTGGTGGTGATGGCAAACGTAGTGTTAGTTTTGGGTGTTTTGTTTGGTGTAATAGTGCAGAAAAATTCTGTATTTTTTTAAAAAATATTATATCGTTATTTTTTAAACGTTTATACAATATAATATTATATATTTAAATATTTATATAATAAAAAATATTAAATCATAATGATACGACATCCTAACCGATTATACAAATAGAATTCCTCAATAATGCATGGTAGATTGTTAGACTTTTGCAATAAATTCATCAGCTACTACTTACGAGTTACAACCACAACTACAATTTAGGTTTTAAACACAATCGCGTAAATGAATCTAGATTTCACAATACGATAGTGCGGATTGTCTTTGTTTGGTCAGTAAGACGTCCGCAGGAGGAGAAAATTAGGATTAAGTAAACTTAGTTCGCATCTTGGCTACGACATATACCAGGAATGTAAGAGGACCTTTGTAATCAATGTGTACACGTTGAAGAAAATAATCCATTTATCAATGTTAATGATAAAAATAATAAAATAATTTATAAAAATACGAATTCACGATCACTCATTAAATTTATTTTATATGGTAAAATCATATTAGATGACTCACACTTAATTTTATTTATTTAGTCAAATTTTGTTTATTTTTTTCTGATCTAATAATATATTTGTAGTTTTGTTACTTTGTAGTGTAAAAATAAATCAGGTTATTGCGTATACAATGGGACTATGATTATCTGACGGGGCCTCATCTAGTTGGTTCAGTGCTAAGTGGTACTCCTCGTTTCATTTTGTAGGTCATTTTAGATAATTTATTTGTACTAGGTTATCAATTATTTAAAAGATCAAGAATATTAAATAAAATTCTCCAACTTTATCTTTACTACAATTTATATTGCTCTTTTCATCTCCACTTACCTTTTCCCACTTTTTTACCATAATTATTATTGTCAACTAATTATGGTTCCAAAACCAATATCTTTAATATTCTTTCACTTCCAAAAATCTATTGGTGATGTTGAAGTTCATATTATTTGTAGTAGGGAATTTTAATACAGTAATAAGTTTTTGAGTATTTTTAAAAAAGGGTATTATAGTCATATTGAACTATTTTTTTATTTAAAAAATTAATATAATTTAATAATTTTTTAAATTCTTGTACATAAAATGAAACGGAGGGAGAAATTGGTAACTTGACCTAAATCTATGATGTTGACTGAAATATTGTAATTCCCTTTTTGTCCAAGCAGTTCACAGCTGACTTCTAGCTAGTGAATCCTACAAAAGGGGTATTCACGTCCACCCAATCAAAACCCATTCAACTTGTACACCTAATAGGGCCAATACTAGAATATCAGTCAATGCCAATTATCGTGATCCGGGGGACCTTTCCCTCATAATGATGTTCCAGCGGTCCAGCAATTGGTTCCAGGATTGCAATACAGACGGATTAAGCCAATAAAGTCATACACACTATAATATTAATTTTTGTAGACATTATATTTGTAATGACAACTTATAGTATAATAAAGAGTTGAAAATCATGACAGTTAAATAAATTAATTTAATTGTTGTGTTTTTCGTAGTTTAAGGAAAAAATTGCAAGAGAAGAACACAAATTTAATTGATGTGTATAATTTCATTTATTTTTTCTTTTATTGTGATTATGACTATATTATGCATGGCTTTAGATCATTCTTACATTTTTTTAGTATTACATTTATATTATACTTATATTACATCATGTGATAGTTGAAAAATAAATACCATATCTTATCATATTATATAATATAAATGCAAAATTAAAAAAATATAATAAAGTATCCAATACTATACACTTTATTCTGTACTTGTTATTTTTAAATCAAACCAGGGATTTGGAACACCCGTACAGTTTATTATACTACTACTACGAAAAAGTAGTAGTAATAGTATATAACAAATTATGTAAATTAATAATGCAGTTACTTGTTCTATGTAACATTATAACCGGGATCGAAAACCGCGTAACCAATAATCTGACCTCAAATCCTAATTAGTAACCCACCAAGTAGTTACTTTTGATCCCAAATTTGTCTTAAAACTCTGATCTTGTGTTCAGATAGACGAATTTGAAGAAATATTTGAAATACTCATTTGTTAGAAGGATTTGTAAAGTCAAAAGGGATAAATTTTAAACCTATTTAATTGGAAAGTTATTTAAAATTTTTCATTTCACATTTCTTAATTTTGATAAATTTAAAATTCATTTATTTTAATTTTATCAATTTCTTACTAATAAATGAGTGAATTTGGTAATGAAAACCTTATTTTAGAGAATTTGGTTACCAAACAAGTATGAGATTTGGTTTGGTAATTCTTGAAATCATTATGGCCAAGTTATTGGCTCAAAGTTCTCTGTTTTTTTGTGATTTTCGGCTTGAAACTTTTGTTGATAATTTCTCCTGCAAAAAAAGATATCTCGAACGGAAAAGAGCAAATTCATGTGCCTGAAATTTGGTAGTCAAAATTTTGACGATTAGTGGCCACTAATGATTTTTGGTTGGAAAATACTAAGGATGCAAGGATAAATCAAAATTCTGGGGACTGATAAGCTGTTTTTTAAAATATTTTTTCCCTTCTGTTTCTGTGTAAATTGTATGAAAATATAAGAGGATATAATGGTCAACGAGAATATTTAACAGTCAAAGTGTATCAGAAGTGAGGTCTCTATAATTTCTCAATGTCCGGGAATGCAAGTGCAATTAAGGCAAATCCCATCGGAGGTTCCCATTAAAATAGTGCATTGGGATATATATTGGGGTTAAATACATTAAACCCCCTTAAGTTTGTCTAATTTTGTAATAAACCCCCTAACGTTATATTTTTTTCCTGTTTACCTCTTCTGTTAGTACAACTCATCAAATGGCATTAGTAAATAGTTAAATGACTAAATTGCCCCTGCTCAAAGTCGAAAAAAATCCTACGCATCTGTACAAAAACTAGTCTGACGTTGGCAAGGCCAAGTTTTGACATCCCTTACTAGATCCACCCCGTCGAGAATCCATCTCAAAGCAAAACATTCATGGATATGTTCTAGATTTCTTTGCAAATTTCAAATTAAATTCAAACACATAACATAACTCATCTAAAAAAATGCATTCCATCAAATCTTGATAGAAATTTCTAACTCCAAATAAACAAAAATCTCAAAAATCACAAGTAAACTATTCCAGCAAAACCAAAAATAAGTCAATTAATGTCTAAAACCAGTTATGGATAAAGAAGGAGAGTTGAGAAAGAGGATAAATAGAACATCTAGTCTTGGAAAGATAAATGGAGTTAGTAGTGGCTGTGCAAAGAAGGGGAAGAAAGGGGTTTGAAGGGGAAAAGAAGATTTTGGTAGGAGTCTTTGAACTTTTCGATAAAGAAAATGGAGAATAATGCAGTTGTTTGGTATTGAGGATGAATCTATAATTTTTAAAAGTTTATCTATTCAAATTTTTAAATTTTCTGTATTGACTCCAAAATTTTAAAAACACATGTTTGTGGATCCAAATACATGGGTATTTTGGTCTATTAATTGGCAAGGCAGGGATAGAATTATCTTTTAAACATTAATTGGCCTTGCCGTTATGATTGATTGTAAGTTTCGGAGGTAAATTGAGAAAAAAATAATGTTAAAGGGTTTATTGCACAAATAAACAAACTTTAAGGGATTTTCTTCTATTTAACCCTGCATATTGATATAAATAGGTATATTTTGCCCCCAAGAATAAATAGGTAAAGACAAATATCTGGATTGTGACAAAACTATTCGAATAGTATGTCGTTGATTGTAACAGAGCACTAATGTGTTGTTAAGATAAATGTCAATGATGTCGTAATCGAGAATAGAATTAAGTTTAAGAAAGAAAAAAAAAGAAACAAAAAGAATTAAGTTTACTATGTGTAATAGTTTCCTCTTTTCATAGCTCTGTGAACCTTTCTTAAGAAGAATCGAGAAGTCTCGGTAAAAGAAAATAGGTAAGTAAATTTGATTTAAAAATTACATATAAATATTATGATTAAGATTAAATAATATAAAATTTTATTTATATTAATCATAATATCATTTATTTTACATTATTTAATTTACAACCTCATGATATATAATTAGAGTAAAAAATCGAATCTATTTAAGTTTTCATCCTAACTAAATATTTCAAAATCTTTTATCATGATACAACTTCAAATCTATTTTATTTATGACTTTATAAGTTGATTTGTGTCAAATTACCTTTAGAGTTCTAAAGAATTATTAAATGAGATTTTTTTAACTTTACTTTCAGTGTCAAGAAGATTATGTAGTTTGAGAGTGTTAATATAAAAAAATAATTCATCTTGAATTGATACAAGTTATTATTTTTTTAATTTTGTAACACAAAATCAAAACCACAATTAAAATAGTAGGTGATAATTTGTTCCCTCCCTCGAGGTGGAACGAGATTCTCACCTACATAAATTTTTACATTTTTATTAATTAATTAATGTGAGATTCAAACCCGACCATGACAGCGAAGGACACCTTGTGGAGTCCCCGGTCGATTGGACCAGCTGATCACACATTCATTGTGGGAACTCAGTGAATGGGCTAATTAATGTGGTGGGCTTCACTGACATCAATATAGAGACCACGTTCATGTGTTGGGCCTCAGGAGAAGTTAGTGTTGCAAGTGGCTACAATACAACTCATAAACAGCCAACTTTCTATTCGTATAAAAATTTAGACAAGATTAAATAATGTGTCCTTGGAAGAGGGGCTGCTTATTTATTTATTTATTTTTTTTTTTTTGGGGGTGGGGGGGAGTCTATAGTCTATAAGTTCATTTATTTTCTCTTCAAAAAATGAAATTAAATTCTAAGAGAAAGAATTTAACACCTCAATATATTTCTAATGCTTTATGTACTGATAATTCTCACCATTTCAAGATTATACGTGCAAGTACAAACTTTGCTTTTGAAACTGGTGAATTGGCATTACAGCGCTCTCCCATCTCACACTTAACATTATAAAATGATTAAAAACCCAAATATATGTAGATATTTGAATTATTCCCATGTTTGATAAGTTAGAAAGATCTTTCAACTCATATATATAAGTTTAAATATGTTATAAGTTTCAACTCTATTTTATATTTTTTTATATAAGTTTAAATATGTTACATTTAATACGCATGCGAATATTTCAAACAAAATATCTTTGTAATTGAGGGACCAAAATGGTGCATTTAAATTTATGAGTGATTAAAATACATCATTTTGAATGTGAGGGACTAAAAAAGTACAAATGCAAAATATGAAGGACTATTAAGGTCATTTTTCCTTTTTAAATCTTCAATGAGAACATTTAAATTGTTTTATAGTTGTAGTTTTAGTGTATGATATGTGTTGAAAATAAAATGGCAAATATGGAGTAGGAAATAAGTGTTTTTTTGGTAAAATTTGAAAATATCAAAACCTGTAAAATTTAAAGCGTGTATAATACTATCCTTAAGGTTTTGATTGCCCCCACTATACTCAATAGTTTGCTTTTGGGTAAATAACAATCTACCTCTAAGATACAACAAATTTTTGAAGTGTATTCATTTTTAATAGAAAAAATCAGAAATCTTTCCAAGAACAATGTATAAGGAGAGATAGATTTTTTAATGAAAAATTTTATATTGAATTAGTGGGTATGATTCTCTTTCATAGAGATGGAAGTGCAGAAAAATCCATTGGATTACACCTTTTCAATCCATGGAATACACCTCTTGAACAAAAAGTTGCAATTCCCTCTATTTTACCTGTTTTTCACATTCCCAACTGTCAAAATTGCAGGGACAACAGCGCATGTGCGCTGACCTTATTTGGTCACTACCTTCAGGTCACATACGCTGCTACTGTGCAATACATGTGCGCTGATTTTTTTTTTTATTTTTAAATTGCAACATACACCCACTAATTTTCTTTATATTACTAACTAAATATTTATATTCGCCCACTTAATTTATAATATAAATACAATTCACTATCTCTTTTAATAGCATGGATAAAGAAAAGTGACTATCGTCTTAAACTTTTTTGTAGTGTAAATAACTCACTAGATCTAATCAAACATAAATCAAGGTGGCATGGTTGCTTAAACCATGATTTAAATTAGATTAGAATTATCACACACATAAACTTGTTAAACTTATGCATATGTTCACCAAAATAGTTTAGCACTGTTACCGCCCATGTGCTTTATCATAATTCATGATCATGTACAAAAGAGAATCCTAAACTTTTGTTAGAAGCGGCATCACTTCTAATGATCATATAGATGAAATCTTTTCAATATTTTAATATTAAAAGTACAATAAGATGATTTCATTAAGAGTACAAACATTTATATACTCAATCATCCCACTTAAGGGTTACAATTCGCACTAATAATATAAAATGGTATACACATAATTTTAGTGCTCATAACTATTTATTAGCAACTTATTTTTACCTTTTAAACCTTTTAATCTAGTGGTAGTGCTAGAATAAAGGTTAGGTTACCATTGCTAGTAGTTTTAGATAAAGGGTTTTAATCCTATTCCTAATGACGTCGATTTCACCAAATCTCTCGCAAGAGGTCTTTAGTCAACGGATCCGTCCTTACATACACAACAGTGATGACGCCATCATTTAATAACTGTCTAATATATGTATGTCTTAGACTTATATATCTAAATTTACTATTGTATATTTTATTCAATACTCTACACGTTGTGGCTTCATTATCACAATTCAAAGCAGTGGCTGGCATTGGTTGAGGCCACAACTTGATGTCTAATAACAAATATCTCAACCATTCCGCTTCTTTACAAGTTGAGGCCAAGGTTATGAATTCAACTTCCATTGCGGAATGAGTAATCATAGTTTGTTTCTTTGAAACCCATGAGACTGCCCCTCCACCTAACATAAAAATTCACCCACTTGTAGAGTTTTTATCACTAATGCTAGTAAATCAACTAGTATCAGAATACCCTTCAAGCACAGTTGGAAGACTATTGTAGAAAAGTTTTAAATTTTTAGTTACTTTTAAGATAACTAAAAACTCTCCCAATTGCTTTTCAATGATTATTACCAGGATTTTTAGTAATATCTAGATAATCTACACATGGCAAAAGAAATATCTGGCCTTGTGCAGCTCATTGCATACATTAAAACTTTCTATTATACTTGCATATTCAAGTTGAGCAATAGATTTACCAGTATTATCATTTAATTTAAAGTTAGGGTCAAAAGGAGTATTTACTTCTTTCACACTTAAATGTTGATATTTGTTCAAAATTTTCTCAACATAATGCATTTGATATAAAATATAACTCCCATTATGCCTTTTAACTTTAATCGCTATGATAGTATCTACTTCAAAAAAATCCTTCATTTTGAATTGAGATGACAAATACTTCTTAGTTTCAAGTAAACCCTTATAAGAAGTACTAACAATTAGCATATTGTCTACATATAGACAAATAATCACACCATACTCTTCAATGAATTTAGAATAAATGCACTTATCAGCATTATTATATCTAAATCCATTAGAGAGTAAAACTGATTCAAACTTTTTATGCCATTGTTTGGGCGCTTGTTTTAAACACGTATAGAAATTTAACTAATTTACAAACTTTATGTTCATTTCCTGGTAATGTAAAATCTTTTGGTTGTTCCATATATATTTCTTCATCCAAGTCACCATTTAAAAATGTTGTTTTAACATCCATTTGATGCACACACAGATTATAAATGGAAGCTAATGACTTTAGCACCCTAATGGGTGTAATCCTTGCAATAGGTGCATAAGTGTCAAAATAATCAATTTCTTCATTTTGTTTAAAACTTTTAACTACAAGTCTTGTTTTATATGTTAATATAGATCAATCAGTGGCATATTTCGTCCTAAACACCCATTTACAACTAATAGGTTTAGAACCAAGAGGTAAATCCACTAGAAGAACCCAAGTGTTATTTGATAATATTGAGTCCATCTCATCATTTACAGCCTCTCTCCAAAATGTTGCATCCCTTGATGACATAACTTCACCAAATGATTTAGGATCATCTTCTACATTTAATATGATTGGTATCTTATTAAACAAGTGATCTTCTCTATTGCCTTTAAATAAGAAAATAACAACTTGTAAAGATATGAAATCAGAAGACATGTTTTTCTTTCATTTGTCTTTGACTTCTTCTAAGGTCAGAAGGAGTATCAATTTCATTCCTTTTAATACAAGAAGAAGGATCAACATTTGGAGTCGATTTTTGTGCTTTAATTGGATCCACATCAACAGTTGAATCTTTAAGAAATTTATTCTCAAAAAATTCAACATCCCTTGATGCAATAATAACATTAGAATCAATGTCAAGTAGTCTATAAGTTTTAGAATTTTCAGAATAGCCAACAAACACACTTTTAAGTGCTCTCGGTCCCAATTTTACTCTTTTAATATCCGAAACTCTATAATAGGTTATACATCCCCAAATTTTAAAATAAGTTAAGTTTGGATTTCTCCCCTTCCATATTTCATATGGTGACACTTTAGTTTTAATAGATGGAATTTGATTATGTAAATGACAAACAGCCAACAAAGCTTCTCCTCACAAATTATGTGCTTTAGCAAACCAGAATTTAGGATCATGGTGTTAATCATGTCCACCAAAGTTCTATTCTTTCTTTCAGCCAAACCATTTTATTGTGGAGTGTATGGTGCAGTTCTTTGGTATATAATATCATTTTGTTCACAAAATATTGAGAATTCAGTAAAAAAATATTCACCACCTCTATCGCTCCTCAATATTTTGATTTTCTTATCCAATTGATTTTTTTCAAGAGATTTATAAGATTTAAACATATCAAATGCTTCATCTTTTGCTTTCATCTTTTACTTTCATCAAATAAACATGCACATATCTAGAGCAATAATCAATGAAAGTGATGAAATATCTATTACCACCTCTTGTTAGAAAATAATTTAATTCACAAACATTCGAATGCACAAGTTTTAATAATTTTGTATTACTTTCAAATTTAGGAAAGGGCAACTTAGTGATTTTTGTTTGAATACATGATTCACATTTCTTCTCAAAATTGTCTTTGATAGATATTAACCCATGTTTAGACATAAAATGAAGTACTTTATGATTAACATGTCCTAATCTACCATAACTTAAAGAATAAGAAGAATCCACAATATAAACAAAAACATTGTCATTATTCATATTTAGTTTAAACATGCCATCACAAGAGTAATCATTTCCTACAAATACACCATTCTTGGACAAGATAACTTTGTTTGACTCTAGTACAACTTTCAGCCATTTTTTATTTAATACATCGGCTGATACAAGATTTTTTCTAATTTCTGAAACATGAAGTACATTCATTAACACAAGTTTCTTGCTGGAAGTGAATTGCAACTTCACACTTCCCTTGCTATAAACTTTGGCTAAAGCATGAATACCCATGAGCACTTCATAGCCATCAGCAACATCTTCATAAGTCTTGAATTGAGACTTATCGTTGTAGACGTGCTCGGTAGCATCAGAGTCATACTACCAATCATTTGATTTGGTTGAAATTGCCGCATTCAATTTAGAAATCATACCCATGTGAGAATTAAAAAGTTAGCATTGCAACAATTTCAGTATATCTTTCAACAAGATTTGCTTTAGGGGCATTATTCTTCTTTTGTTTCTTGTTGAAATTGTACTCATTCTTATAATGCCATTTTTTCGCAATTATAACATATTCTATTCCTTTTGAATTTGTCCTTAGAATTAGTATTTTTTAGAAAACTTTCTTTTAAAACTTGTGATGTGACACTTATTCTCATCAACAAAGTTCACTTTTGAAACAAGTTCTAAATCCTGCTTATAAAGATTTCTAATATAGAAATTCAATTCTCATATGTTTCAAAACTTTATCAATTGTTAAAATTTTAGTAGTATGAAGCATTTTCTTTTGATAATCATTCCAATTAGAATGCAATTTTGCAACAATTGTCCCCACTTGCAATGACTCTGAAATTTCAACACCTAGATCTTTTAACTTTGAAACAATAATTTGAAAGTCATGAACTTGGTCCAAAATAGAAGAAGAGTCAACAATTTGGAATTCAAAATATTTCGCTTAATAAGAAATTTGTCTGCACCTTATTTTTGTGTAGCATATTTGTATTCTAAGGTAGCCCAAATTTCTTTCGGAGATTTGACTGCGGTGAAAAGATCACAAAAACGGTTTGAAAGGGTGTTGAGAATGTGACCTCTACAAACAATCTCATCCTCCTTCCTTTTCTGGCGTTGTGCCTTGAGTTCCTCCTAATCACCAACGGTTGGTGTAGGAATTTCAGGCAATACAGGGTCCAAGACATAAGCAACTTTTAGTGCAGTGAGAAAAAATATCATCTTGTCTTTCTATCGGTTGAAATATATTCCGGTACCATCAAGACGATCCAACTTGACGAAATCTTAATTCATTACCTTGAAGGCAGACTCACCACTTGTTTTCATGATTACTCACGATCAAAATCTTAAGATTGTTGAAAAATAAAATGGCAAATATGGAGTAGGAAACAAGTATTTTTTTGGTAAAATTTGAGAATATCAAAACTTATAGAATTTGAGGTGTGTATCAACACTATTCTTAAGGTTTTGATTGCCCCCATTATACTCAATAGTTTACTTTTGGGTGAATAGCAATCTACCTCTAGGATACAACAAATTTTTGAAGATTTCTAATAGCAAAAATCAGAAATCTTCCTAAGAACAATGTATAAGGAGAGATAGATTTTTTAATGAAAATTTTTTATATTGAATTAGTGGGTATGATTCCCTTTTATAGAGATGGAAATGCAAAAAAATCCATTGGATTACACCTTTTCAATCCATCTAATACACCTCTTGAACCAAAAGTTACAATTCCCTCAATTTTACCTATTTTTCAGTTCCCAACGATCAAAATTGCAGGAACGAGGACACATACGCGCATTGTAGTTGCCCATGTGCTCTGGCCTTATTTGGTCACTACCGTCAACGCACATGCACTACTACTGTGCAGCACATGTGTGCTGAATTTTTTTTTTATTGCAACATACATCCACTAATTTTCTTTATATTACAAACTAAATATTTACAATATGAAACACAAAAACAAAATGAGAAAAAAAAAAAAAACCAAACTTTTTTTTTAATCTAAAAAAAATTGTACTAAATAATGAAGAGAAAACACACTGCTCTAATTTAGATTACCAAAAAGTGGAATGAGAACAAGCATTCCAAAAACGTTTTTTAACGAAGTTTTGCCAAGTTGGGGATATACCTTTATATTGTTATTAATTTCTAAGCATGTTGTTTATTTGTTGAAATCCTGAATGCCAACATGTTTCTCTAAATAGATATGGCTGCGAAGGTCCACTCGATCATACTAGCACAGAGCCCAGATGTGGAAGACCATTGGGGTTAAGTTTCAACCATAATACTGGTGATCTCTACATTGCAGATGCTTATATGGGCCTCCTAGTGGTGGGCCCTAATGGTGGATTGGCTAGACCACTGGCCAAGGAAGCCCAAGGAGTTCCTTTTAGATTCACCAATGGTGTAGTTGTTGATCAAAAGAGTGGTCAAATATATTTTACCGACAGCAGCACTAGGTTTGTTCAAAGAAGGTATATTTCGAACTACATCTTACTCTTTTATCTATTTATTTAATTTTATAAACTTAAAGGCAAGTTCTATAGTTACGTTAAGGAACTATCTCATTAGTTTTAAAAATATTTACAGCACAAAATTTCAATTAAATAGTATTATACTGTATAAAATTTTTAAAATTTAACAACATAATATCCTAAAAAAGGATAAAATTTTTCCTAAACTTAAACCTTATTATTACCCTACTGGATATGTATAGTCTAACAATTAAATTTTCTTCATCTAAATATGGACTTTCAATTTTTTGCTAGTGACCAGAGTTTGGGGGTCCATCTGCCTAGCATTTGTAACTTATATGCCTACAATTTTCGGAGAAATTCTACGATCTAAAAGAGAACTATTTTTTTGTACTTCAAATACTTATACAATATAACACAATGTGCTTAAAAAGCTTGTACTGTAACTTTTAAAGTTAAAAGAATCGTAGAATTTCCCACAATTTTCTGTCTCAAGCTAACATCACAACAGAAAACTAACTATATAATTACAGGGAATTTGGTTTTGTGATGGTTAGCCTCGACAAAACTGGAAGGCTATTGAAATTTGATCCAACAACTAACAAAGTAACAGTTCTAATGGGCAATCTTATGTTCCCAAATGGAGTGGCACTGAGCAAAACTGGTGATTTTCTTCTCATTACTGAAACTACAAATAGCAGAATATTAAAGTTTTGGCTTGAACCAACCAAGGCTGGCAGAGTTGAAGTCTTTGCAGAGCTTCCGGGAATCCCAGACAACATTAACAGGAACCAACAAGGTGAATTTTGGGTGGCAGTTAATTCAAAAAATGGTGAATCTATTAGGTATGGGTTGGCGGTTAAGTTGAATGAGAATGGTGATATATTGAAGACATTAGAGGATAAAACAGGGAAGACATGGAAATATGGTAGTGATATAGTTGAAACAAATGGATATTTATGGATAGGGTCTGTAATAGTACCTTATGTTGTCAAATTGATGTAAATCTTCAGCTAGGTCTATCTATCTATATTATCTGTATTATATATAAAGTTTAAGGAATTTTCGTATTCGTCATCTTTTAACTTTTCATTATTATCTCCATAAAATATTTAACCTTTTAAAAGCTTTAAATACCTTCCCTCCTTAACTTCCACCTTTTTCCTAATATATTTTTTCTTTTATTTTGTACACACATAAAGTGTGTCCTTTCCACTAGTTATATACAAAGCATGAGTGGGGGTTTGGTGTGAGTCATTATTTATTTTGCCAAATTTACCCATATTTTGATATTTAATTTCAATTATACCATTACTAACTACCACTAGCCATCCACTAACTTCTTCTGTTACTTATCTCCTTTTTTATTTCCACCAATTTTTTTTTTTAATTTTTGTATAAAATTTTATAAATTTTACACCCATAAAGTGTACCTTTTCTACTCATTAATTATTAATTTTGAAATTGAGATTGCTATCAATACAAAAGTAATGAATAGATGAAGTAGAAAGCTATAGTAGCATCAAAATTTCAAGTCACTTATTAGTATTTCCATGTATAGTGGACTGAGGATGCTATACCTCATTCTAGAGTTTCACCATAACACAGACGTCTTAATGCATTAAAAATAGGCAATTGATTTTGGACAAATGATATTGCACATTTTTTTTAGTCTCTTACAAACTTACACATTCTTTTTCGTCTCTTATACATTCATATCCTTTTTAACAAGCAAAATAATTAAAAACCTTTTATCAGCATATTCCATTTTTATATACCTAAAATGCAAATATTTCAATATTTATCTACTAAAATAAGTAAGAAAATATTTTATAAGTTTGAAAACATTATATAAATTGAAAATTTTTGTATAAAAACTTCAAATTTTTATAGAAATTTCTCTTTTTTAAAGCTTAAATTTTTTTTAATTTACATTAATATTTATGCATATGTTTTATATTAGAATATAAACTATATTTGCAATTTACACAAGATACTTGGGCATATAGAATAATTGATATATTTTTCATTTTACATTACATATTTTAATCAGATCCGAATCCTAATCGAATTGAAACAACTAGATCTGGGGGTGTTCAAACCCAATCTAAATGAATTTGGGGTTAAATGGGTTGTGCTATCGAGTTTTGGGTTATTTGGGTTGGGTCACCCAAGTGTTGTTGGGCTGGGTTGAGTTGGGTTTTATTTTTTAAAACCCAATCCAATCCAATAACCCGACAACCCAACAAAATTTACTTATGGTTTTTTTTTTTTTTTTTTTCATTCTTATTCTAATTATTTCATCTAACTTATAATTTTTTTTTTCTCCTTTTCATTCTTAAATAACATCTTATTATTTACCATATTGTATATTTTTTTTTCCTTTTGACCTAACTATTTAATTTTTTTTTTATAAAACATATATTTTTAATGGATAATATTAGAATCATAAATTTTTAATTTTTTTAATTAGTTTAAATTTTTATCCCAAATAACCTAATAACTCGAGTAATCCACCCAACTAATACTTGTTCAATTGGGTTTACATGGATTGCTATATTAGTTGGGTTGCATTGGGTTTTAATTTCTTGACCCAAATACCCAAAACCTAAAACTAAAAACCCGCCAATCCATAATCCCAACCCACGAGCACCCCTAACTAGATCTATGAACAATCTGTGCATTATAATAGCTAAATAGATTCAAATAATTGGATTTAAATATAGATCTAGATCGGACAAACAATCCAAAATGGGTGTTACCCAGGTCTAGGCAGAAAGGGTCTAGACTCGGCTTCACCCATTCTGGACTCGTTTGTCCAGTTTGGATCATGTATATATTCGATTATTTGAATTGGATCCATATCTATTAACTATTATAATACACGGATCAGATATCGATTATGACTCGGATCCAATTAAAATATTTATTGTATAATAAAATTATATATTAGTTATTCTATATGCACAAATATTTTGTATAAATTGCCAATAGAGTTTATACTCTAATGTAAAAAAATCTTTTAATTAACAATTACCCGAAAAAAATTCTATAAAAATTTTTAATTTTCATATATGAATCTTCAAACCTATAAAATATTTTCAAATTTATTTTAGTAAGTAAACATTGTAACAAGGGCACTTTAGGTATATAAAAATAGAATGATGTGGTTGAAGGCTTTTTAGTCATTTTGCTTGCTAAAAAGAGATAGGGAGTAAGTGGTTAAAAAGGATGTGCAAATATTATTTGCCTTGATTTTGATACTCAACTAAAAAAGTTTTAAGCATTCCATATTTACTTTTTTTTAAAGCTAATTTGACAAAAATAGCCATGGACTAAATTGTAGAACCAATAAAATCCTTTAATTTTTAGTTCTATATTTTACATTTTATAATTTTTTGTTTCTTACTTCATTTGTTTTTCGTTTTTTCTTTTTTACCGAGTCCTTTGATACTAAATGTTTGCATCTACTCGATTAAATATTTTATGAACTAAAACTTATCAAAATCAAAATGTTCACTTTTTCTACAAGTCACTTATCTTCTGTCTCTTTTTATTTGTAAAGTTAAATTAGTTTAAAGCCCGTCACATTTTTAGCTTAATTTATTGCAAATAATTTAATAATTTTTTGTATGAAAGATCTTCTAGTTCTACTGTGACCTCTACTTGTAATAATTTACTGTGACCTCTATTTATTTGAAAAAAATCTTAAATATTATTAAATGGATTACTTGTAGTATTTTTAATAAATTGTTTGCTTCAAAAATTTAACATGTTTTTAATTCGAACATTAGGAACCTAATTGAGTCTCATTCTTTGCTGTGAAGAAGTTTTTTTTTTTTTTTTTTCTATTGAGACAATTTGGTAAAGTTTCTTTGTTTAACTAAAGGTAATTGAGTTTGTATTTGGTTGATGGTTAAAATTGGTGTGAATAGTTAAGTCAAGGATAATATAATTGAAATCCCTCTGGTGGGTTCGGGCACACCAAAACCTTTTGGATTTTAGCATGTTTCGTTATAGCATTCGGATTTCTTTTCTATGGTTTGTGTTGATTGGACTCTTCCGATAGAGTCGTCAGGTATGTTAGGGTTTTATTTGAAGCTAAAAAGATTAAAAGAAACCCTAAAGAAGTGGAACAAAGAGGTCTTCAGAGACATTTTCTAGGTTGTTTAGGATGCATAGAATAATATCAAACAGCTTGAAATTGCTTATGAAACTACTGGCTCTTCTTTAGACAGAGTAAAGGTTAGTGAAGCACAAACTGAGCTTTTCCGTACTCTTGAAGTGGAGGAAATTTTTTAGCGACTGAAATCAAGGTAAAAATGGCTTAAGGGATCTTAGCACAAAATATTTCCATGCCACTTTAGCCGATAAGCACTCTAGAACGGTCATTCATCGTCTCAAGAATGGTGTTGGGGATTGGCTTAGTTTTATTGAAGATATTCGTGCGGGAACGGAATCATTTTACAGAGGGTAAAATGCAAATAACCCTTTTGTGATTAGGCAAATATACACTTTATCCCTTGTGGATATCAAATGTTTGTTTGACCTCCACTCGTGCTTCAATTTTTTTTTTTTTTGGCAAAATAGATGAAAATCGTCAAATTTAACAGCAACTCGTGAAATGTCATAAATGACCCTAACTAATTCAAGTATATTATAAAGTTTTGGGTCAAATTGAAAATAAAAAAGAATCACAAAGTTTTAGGGGTCAAATTAAAAATAAAATAGGGTCAAACTAAGACAAAAAATTCAAAAAAACCCTAATTCTTCTTCTTCCCCTTCCTCATCCCCATCTACCACTTAATATACCCAACTCCCAGTCACTACCTTTCCCATCCTTAGCCCCACCTCCCATCTTTACCCTCCTCATCCTTGTCCCTTACCCATTCCTGGCCATCTCTATGCCCACCTTTGTCCTCTTTAATCCCCCTCCTTCGCGATCTACCCCTAATTCTCTCTCATCCCTCATTTCCTTCCTCTAGTTCACTTTTCCCGATCAGGTATGAATTCCCGATCAATATTAAGTTAACGAGGAAAAAAAAAAGCTGGGGATAGGGAAAGGTACAGAAAAGACTGGTCCTCTATGTATCTTGAAGTTTTTAATTGTTAACTCAAGCTCAATATTAAGAATAAACAACTTGATTGATGACTGTAGATTGGTATTCTCTTTAATGCTAATATTTCTTTGGTAGGATTATTCTCAAAGTGATAAAAATATATTTGGTGCTGTAAGATTTTTTTTATTTTTATTTTTACATGACACATAACAGTGTTCACTAATTCATGGGAAAAATCAGGCTTGGATGGGGTGTGAAAGCGAGGACGGCTGGAGGAAGGAAAGGGTGGGCTGGTGGTAGGGGTTAGGAAAGGGAGGGATTTGCGGAGATAGAGAGAGAAGGAAAGATGGCAGGGTTGAGATGGGGTGGGGGTAGCGGGGATGGGAGAAGAGTGCCAGATTTGGGATTTGGGATGAGGGTGATAGGGGGGGTGGTGTTGGTGGTTAGGGTGAGGGAGAAGGTGGATGTGGCAGATTATGTAGTATAAAGGATGTTAGGGTTTTTTTTGGGGATAAACAATGTCAATTCATGTTTTTATGAAACATTAATTTTTTAAAAAAAAAAAAAATTCCCAAATGCAAAATAGGCATTTGATTGTCAATTTTGACAGTTTCTATCTATTTTGCATAAAAATTTGAAATACAAGGGGGTTAAATGCATATTTAATAACCATAATGGGGTAAAGTGTATATTAGGCTAACCACAATGGGGTTATTATCATTTTACCCTTTTGCAAATAATTTTTATTAGACGAAGGGGTTGAGGATGATTACATGCATCAATTGCTTGATTTCTTACCTTCCCGTATTTCTCTAGATCAGTAGAATGATTTGACCCGTCTTTCTTCCTTGGATGAGGTTCGAGTTGTGGTATTTAATATAGATATTAATAGTGCAACGGGTCTGGATGGTTACACAGGTTGTTTCTATGTTAAATGTTGGGATATAATTTCTTCAGATTTTTTCCGTGCAGTGTTGGATTTTTTTGCATGGGTTCCTCTACCGAGAATTATTTCCATTACATTGCTATAGTTCTTATTCCCAAATAAGATAATCCTGATTCCTTCTCGGATTTTTGACCTATTTCCCTCTAGAAATTTATCAATAAAATTTTTACTAAAATATTGGCTTCTTGCTTAGCATGAGCAAATCGAGCTTTATTAAAGGCAGGACCATTGCAGATGACATTTTCTTGGCTCAAGAACTAGTTGGCTCCTCGAATAAGAAGATAATGGGACATAACATGTTGATCAAGTTAGACATAATGAAAGCTTCTGACAGGGTTTTTTGGAGGTTTCTTGAAGCGGAGTCGCACAAATTTGGCTTTCCGAATCTCTTTGTGAAGCTCGTCATGAATAATCTACGAGACACTTGGTTTTCTTTGCTTATTAATGGAGAGATCATGGGGTTTTTCTAGCCGTCTAGGGCATGAAGCAAGGTGATCCACTCTTCCCTCTTTTACACATTTTGGCTTCAGCAGCTCTTTCTAGTGGCTTGAAATGTTTGACGTAAGATGGCAGCATCCTTTCATTCTCTAACAGGTCCTCGAGGTGGTCTGATAGTTTCTCATCTTGCATATGCAGATGTTGTTATGATTTTAACTACAGGTGAAAAGACATCCTTGAGGAGACTTCTGGCTTTTCTAGACATTTATCCAAGGGGCTTGGGTTAATGTATCAATATTGCAAAGAACTCCTTTGTTCTACCTCGTAAGTGTCCCTTGGTGAATAAGCAATCCATTGCTAGGTTGACGGGCACTTGGCGGACTACTCTTCCCATTTTTTTTTTTTATCTTGGCTACCCAATCGATGTGGGATGGAAAAAAAAGTAAGCTTTTTCTCAGATAAGGTGCAAAACAAATTGGCTAGTTGGAAGTACAAACTTTTATCACCTAGTGGTCACTTGATTTAACTAAACACATCCTCACTTCCATCTATATTCATACCTTGGTGCTATTAGATCCTTCTAAGGGAGTAATTGGGAAACTTGAAATGTTGATATCATCCTTCTTTTGGAGGACACAGAATTTGGTGCTCAGCGTCATTGGATTGCTTCGTGGAAGAGTTTGTGCTTGCCAAACTTGGAAAATGGCCTCTGAATTAGATCATTTGAGTTTACAGTTCAGGCTTTTTTGCTAAAGATGCGGTGGAACTACTTCTCTTCATCCTCTTTTGGGCTGCCTACAGGCGAACTAGGTATGGACGAGGTCCTACCACTAAAATTTCTTTAGCTTGGCAATGCACGCTAGGAATTAAACACTTGGCTGATGCAAATTTCCAAAATCTCATCCGCAATGGCGAATCCTCCTTTTGCTTTGATAATTTGATTGGAGATGATGCCTTGGCTGATTTGGTGGATGATGTGATGGAACCTTCTCTCCATATAAAAGATTTGTTTTGTAATAATCAAGGATGGAATTTTTCAGACTGCTCGATGATGCTAAAGGCAAACTCTCGACTGTTAGTCTTTTTCTTTCCTTGGATGTAGACACTGTGGTCTGGAGGCCTACAGCTTTAGGTATTTTTTCATCTTCCTCAGCATATGAAGTTACCAAAGAACAAAAATATTAGCTCAAATCTCGTGAATATATTTGGAGTGCTTTTATCCCATTGAAGATTTCAATATTTTTGTGGAAACTACTTAACTATTTTCTTCCCTTTGTGGATGTATTAATGGATATTGGTTTGAGTTTTCCTTCTAAATGTTGGTGTTGTAATTCTTTTGATTTTTTAGACCATGCTTTCCCCCATTGTGAGGTAGTGAGATATGTTTGGAGGGAATTTGAATCTATCTTCGGTATTCCAGACTTCACAGGATTATCTATTCTGCAAAAATTTTATGTATGGTGGCTGCATTCCTCCAACACAGGTGATAGACATCTTTGTTTGATTATTCCTGCTTTTATTTGTTGGCATCTATGGATTGTTCGAAATAGTTGCTTTTATGATAACCATATGTTGTCTGTGGAGTTTATTATCTCTCAGATACTATTTTCTTTGGTTCAAACTAGTTTTGTACATCCTTACTTGGTCCGGAAGGACAAACCGACTTTGGCTCTTTCGGCCTTGGGATGTAGACTGGAGCCTAAACCTCCATGGGTTCCTATGATGGTCAAATGGATCAAACTTTGTGCTGGATTTTACAAGCTCAATGTGGATGGGTCTGCAGGTGGTAATCCAGGCAACTCAGCTGGATGAGAGGTCATATGGGAAGAGCCCGGTGAGTTTTTGCATGGGTTTTCCTGTTTCTTTGGCTTTGGCACCAATTCATTCGTAGAATCTAAACCTCTTTTAGAAGGATTAAAATTATGTATTCGGCTTGGCATGTATTCAGTAATGGTGGAAAAGGATTCTCAACTTCTCTGCAACATGATATTGAAAGGAACATTCTCTACTTGGCATTTAGATTGTATTATTCGAGAAATAAAGAAGTGCATGGCAATGGGAGATTTTTGAATTCAACATATTTTCTGTGAGGCTAATTCGGTAGTGGACTATTTGACGTGCATGGGAAGCTCTTCTATATCCATTAGCTTTTACACAGTTAATAATTATTCGACCAGAGATTTATATGGGCTTCTTTGTATGGATGCCTTATGTTGTCCTATAGTTCATTTTAAAGTTTAATTTATCACATGTTCATCTCTATTATAGGAGGTTTTGGCCTCATTTTTTTCCTTGTTCATTCAATTTATTAATAAAATTTGAGAGTGGCGTCCCCCCACCAAGGTACTAGTGGTTAGCTGTTCAAGAAAAAGGATAATATAATTAGTGTTTTTTGTATATAAAAGGAATTAGTTTCTTTATTTGATATATATTTGAGGTAAATGCTGGATTGTTAAATATTTTGACTTAAGGGTATTTTTATCAAGTAGTTTAAGAAACAGTTAGTGTAAAGTGTCTAAACCTTATACATTTTTTTTTTTTTTTTACATATTTTACATTAATATATTAAGTTTTAACTCTTTATTCTTTATTGTTATTATTTATTAAAAAATAGCTGAGTACTAAGCTAAGCTGGCAAAATGATGGAGTCAACTAGCTGATATTACAAAGATGGCTTAAAATAATGTCATAGATAGTTAAAACCATTACCTTAAACCCCAAAATTTTAGACCACATAATTTTAGACCTTATTATAATGGTAATAACAATTATAAAAAAACTTACTATTGTTAGAAAAAATCTAATCAGAACTCCCTATTAGTTTATGCTCAAAATTTTAGGACTATTTTAATTGTAATAATATTATAAAAAATTTTTTGTTGTTCGAAAACTCTAATCAAAACTCCCTATAAGAGACTTTTTTCTTAGAAAAATTAATTAAGACTCCATATTAATTAAACAACTATAACCTAATGACTATCCAACTCCCCCACAACTGTTACACTTCAATCTCTCTAATTTCTATAGACTAATATTCCATTTTCTAGAGTTACTTGTTATGAATATAACAAGAGGTCCGTTTGCATTGGAAATAATAGGATAATATTTGGAAAATAATATTTGTATTTTTACTTTAATAATTTTTGAAAATAATTTTGACTTTTAAAATATTGAAATAATTATTTGGATAAAAATAATATGTCTCAGAAATAACCATTTGGATTGCAAATAATGAATGTCTATCATTTGAATTTATTTTTTTATATACAAAGAATTCCAACCTAATAATTGGAGATTATGTTCTTATTATTTTGATTTGGTGTTACAAATGTGCGTTTTGGGGGCTACGTCAGATTTGTGGAGTTCGGAGTGTCGAACGACTACCATATCTATCGAACTATACCTTCAAAACTTATGTCAGTCCATTCTAACAAGAGTTCAGTGACTCGTGTTCAGAATTTGGTAAGATAATAGAACTCCGAACTACGCAGAATGTCATCAAATGCATCACAACTTGTTCCGCTCTTGCCTATATGCTCAATAGGTCCAATAACTTGTATAAATGTAACTATCGATACAAACAAATTTGGTAGAATCAACTAAGGGAAAATGAGATATAGGACCTCTTGGAAGATTCGCTCCATTTATTCACACCAAAATGAGTACAAATTGGAAATGCAATTACAAAAAAAAAAAAAAGTGATCCTATGAAGTTTATTTTGACCAATACTGAAATCAATGCAATATGATGCATTTCAAAACATATGATGCCACAACATATAATGCCTTATAAATATTAAAAACATAAAATTTGTAAAGTTAATCAAAGCCAAAGTAGTAAATAGAAGTCTTACTAGATTAGACTTTTTGGTAACAATATTAGGTGTAGTGAGTCTTACTAGATTAGACTTTTTAATTCTTTTGTTATTTATTTACAATTATTTCTTGTTCTCTTGATTTTGTTTGGATTTGGTCTTCAATAATTGATCTTTGGTTTTCTTTTCTTGTAGTTTATGATAGATGCTCGTTCATCCAATCAACCACTTCATCTGATCAACCATTTCATCCGATTGACTTGGAGATTGAACAGACTATAAGTAAAAACAGTAGACGACAAGACTCAAACCAAGGCGTCCATCTAATAGAGAATCCAAACCGCACCGTGAATGAATAAAAGGAGGTTACAGGCAACAATGGCAACCTGGTTAATGCTAAGTGCTAACCCCCGACATCATAGAGATGCCATACCTAATTTAGAGGGGGCGAGTTCTAGTATTGCTTGGCTACCCGTGCAAGCGACCAACATTAAAATTAAGTCTGCACTGATACAAATGCTCCAAACACATGATATGTTTGGAGGAGGGCCCAATGAAGATCCCTATAAGCATTTAATCCGGTTTGAGGAGGTCATTGATACATTCCGATACAATGGAGTCCATCCCGACTGTATCCGGATGAGAGAATTCCCTTTTCTTTACATGATAGAGTGAGGTCGTGGTTGTAGTCATATAGATAGGGTACTTTTACAACATCGGACCAACTTTCTCAAGAGTTCCTAGCCAAACACTTTCCACTGGATAGTACCACTAAACTCCGGAATGAAATCACGTCATTCAGACAAATTACTGGAGAGAACTTAGGTGAGGCGTGGGACTGCTTCAAGGAGTTGTTGAGGAAGTGTTCGCACCATGCCATACCTCTATGGCTGTAAGTCCAAAGAACCTTCTATAATGGACTATTTCGAAAACTAGATTGATAGTTGATGCTAGTGTGGGAGGTTCTTTTCCTTATAAGACTCTAGAGCAAGCTCAAGAATTGTTGGAGAGAATGGCGTCCACTCATTACTATCATGGAGTAATCACTCCCGTAGTTAGACAACAACAACAAGTGAATCAAGCTAATGTCCAACAAGGAGGTATGCCTAGCTATGATACTTTCATTTCTCAGCAAACATGATGATGAGTGTCATTACAAACTTGACCAAGGCTGTAGAGAATATGGGAAGAAGCTTAGTGAACTCCATTGCTTCGACATCCCAAGGGATCTTGAGTTGTGATTTTTGTAGAGGAAATCACCAAAATGGTTTTTGTGATGCTTTGGTGATGCAAGATGAGCAGGCTCAATAGGTTTCTAATCAAAATTCTAACTCATATAATCAGCCCACATACTGTGGCAATACATACAACCTTTCTTAACTAAATCATTCGTACTTTTGTTGGACTAGGTATAAAAAAAAAAATCCAAAATCCTTCATTTCAACCCAACCAACCACAACAAAATTTTTTCAACCAAACCTCATTATCTAGACCATATTAACCACCTTATCAAATGTATGCCTAAAACTTTATACCTCAATGAAATAGCTCATACCAACCTCTACCACCAAGACCACCATCTCAAAATTCAAATTATCCCACACATGTGAATCATGATACACCCAATGATGATAATTTGAAAAGGGATTTTGAGAAATTGCAAAGGGAGTATGAAAATTTGCGGGCTATCACGAGTAACCTTGAGCTACAATTGGGATAAATAGCCTGACAAAATAACGAGAGACCAGTTGGAGCATTGTCGAGTGATACAATCCCAAACCGAAAGAGCAATACAATACAATGCTATCTCCCTAAGACGTGGAAAAGAGTTGGTTGTGCCGAATGAAAAATAAGAGGATGGCGAAGAAAAAAAGAAGAAAAATTCCAAGGTGATTGAGGAGAAGAATGAAGTTGGTTGTCCTGATGATGACAAGATGACAAAAGTGGATGAAAACAAGGAGTTAAAAAAGAAGCACATAGTGGAACCTTTGAATTTGTATCCTTTAGTAAAGATTCCATTCCCTCAAACACTCAATAATTCCAGAATGGAGGAAAAAGACAACCAATTTCATCAATTCATCAACATGTTCAACAAGGTTAATGTCAACATTACTTTGGTTGATGTGCTCACTAAAATGCCCAACTATGTGCGATTTATGAAGGATTTATTGGCAAGGAAGCGGAAATAGGATGATGGTGAGAAAATTTATCTCGATGCCAAGTGTAGTGTAATTTTTCAACAGAGATTACCCCATAAACTCAAAGATCCTGGTAACTTCTCAATGCTAGTGAATATTGGAGGAACAACGTTACATCATTCACTTTGAGATTTAGGGGCTAGTCTCAACATTGTGCTGAAATCCATTTATGATAAGTTAGGAATCACCAACGCCAAATTGACTGACGTTACACTCCAACTTACGAACAGACACTTGACTGAAAGGAAACCATATGGTTTGCTGGAGGATGTGCTTGTGCAAGTAGAAACGTTGGTGTTTCTCGTTGATTTCTTGGTGTTGGACATCGGCAAGGACAATGAAATACCATTGATTTTTGGGAGGCCATTTTTATCACCACACATGCATTGATAGATGTTAATAAAGAGAAGTTGATTTTACAAAATGAAAATGAATTGGTTAAAATTGATGTTTTTTATTATAATGATAATTTTCCTATTTTTGAAGAAAAATGTGCTAATCATTCACTTGATCCTTCTATTGGCATGAGAAATGAAGAATCAAAACTACTCGATGAGGTGTGTGGTGTGGGAAAGGATCAAGAAAGTTGTGCAAAGCATCGAAAAGTTTGTGACGTCCAAAAGTTTAAAAAATGCAAAAAGAAGAGAAAATGGTTCGAAAACCTATTGGATGTGCTACTGAGGACATTAGCTTTGGTGACTACATGGAAACATGGATTTCTTCAAGATAAAACCGGGAATCATGAAATGAAAGTTAAGATGAGTGGGATTAAACTTTTCCCGTAGAGGCCTAAAGGATAAGGGTGGCCAACCACCCTAGCATGTTTTACATGAGCGAGAGTGCAATAGTCGAGCCTAAAACTATAAACAAGGGCACTACATGGGAGGAAACCCATGTTATTTTCTTAATTTTATTTCTTATGTTTCTTTTTAGTTTCTTAGTTTTATTGTTTTTCTTAATGTCTTAAGGGTTTTTATGTTTTGTTTTTGTTTTAGTGGTTGATGTTTTCGACTTCGACTCAAGGGTATTTAGTTCAACATAAATGGCACCAAAAGTTCTTCATTGACAAAGAAGCTTCCTTTTTTCCCTTTTTGTTCTTTATTTTTGCATTGGGGACAATGCTATACTCTAAGCGTAGGATGTGGAGTTTTCTTAATTTATATTTATTTAGTACTTTGTTTGTTCATTTTGCTCAATTTTTGCTTTTATATTTGTAGCTTAGCTTTTGATTTGAGACCTGCTTTTCAAATTTTTGAAAATTTTATTCACAAATTACTTAGCATGTTTCTTTGAGTTTCTACTTGATAATTTTTATGCTAAGTTGTCATGGGTAGGATAGTCAGTGTTAATGTTTTCCTGCCATGATTTCTAATTCTTGAGCACTAATAGTCCTACAATGTTATAGCTCTTTGGCACTAAGAGATAATTGTGTAGATTCACTTATATTGCACTCTTGACACTTACTTTATTACTCTTTCAAGACAAAATTTTAGATAATTTGATTTGATTTAAAGATGAGGGTAGGCATTTCTTTGGACATTTGAGCCTTTCAAGACAACCCTACTGTAGAATTTATCCGTGGGACCCTACTTGAGCCTAATTTGTTTTGAGTGGACAAAAGCACCATTCATTTTTTTCTAGCTCATTTTTATCCACCTTTGTGAGCTATTCTAAATGTTCCTTAAGAGCTTTAATGCCACATTAATTGTTAAGGGGATATAAGGATGAAAAGTAGTTGTATGAATTTCTATATTCAGAGAATGTTTGAATGAATGGTGTCCAATTTAAGGTGTAAGGGTGTTTAAAATTTTTTTTTGTTGACTATAGTAGGTGGTTCCCATCACTAGCACCTGTGTTGGAGTATTGCAGGTGGTGCCCATCATTGGCACCTACATTGGAGTGTTAGCAGTTGTGCCTATTACTGGTACCTGCATAGATTCTTTTGCAAGTAGTGCCTGCCATTGGTACCCATTTTGGGGAAAATAAAAAGAACAAAAAAAATGGGGGAGTTATTTTTACAAAGTGTTGGCGAGAAGGGTTGAAATTAAAAAAAAGTAGGATTTTATTTTGCTTGTTACAAAAATTTTTATGGGTGTTTGGTCAATTAAGTGCGGGGTTACTTCTTTGAAGGATGGATGTTTTAATGTTCAAAAAGAAGTTTTATGTTAATGAGGCGCACATTAATTTAAATCTCTTTTTCTTATTTGTTTATCTTTTTTCCCTTCTTTGTTAGGCTAGATCCTAGTCTTACGTTACAAGCTAAAAGTCACGTTACTTAATTTAAGTTGAGTCAGTTGTCTACATTAGTGGAGAAATGTAAGAAGAGTAAGCTATGGAGTGTTTAGAAAAATTCAAAGGCTTTACATGATTTAATCTGAGTGTCTTAAAAGTTATTTTTCTATGGCTATGCATACACTTACACTGGAAATCATGTATAGGGGTTTATTATCATTTGACTATTTTTCATATGATGGTTTGTTTCTTGGTTATTTATGTGGACAATTGATTGAGTATGTTTGCGATTTATTTCTATGTTTTTCTTGAGGACGATCAAAAACTAAGTGTGGGGTAGTTGATAAGCTCATAAATGTCGTATATTTTATGTATCGTTTACCTTGTTTTTAGTGATGTATAAGCAAGAATTGAGTAATTTTGAGCTAAAATATTTTATTTTGAGTTTTGTAGGGTTTGAGTGAAGAAGGAATTTAAATTAATCACAAAATTAGAGGAGAACTACAAAATTGGAATTTATGTGCACCGACGAGGAGCAATATCGTTTAACATAGTTTGATAGATTGAGCATAGCTTTTTTGTCCGAACTCCAATTGGGATGATTCAATATATTTTGGAAAGCTAAGATATAGATATACAACATTTATGTTTTGACTTTTACCAAATTTGGCTTGAATTGTGGTCGAAATCGAGGAGAAATTTGAAGTTGGTGTTACCGAGAGCGCCCAGGTGTGACAAAAATGCAATGCCTAGGCTCCGAAACCAGTTTGGTTCTGGAAGTAGTGCCCAAGCCTGACAAATTGCAGCGCCCAAGCATGCCTCGTTGGATAGGTCTCATAAGTTTGCTTATTTTGTGAGAAAAGTCCTCCCGTGGGCCCGTTTGAGTGAGAAATCGTGTACTTATCATTCTTGTTCCCCAAAACCCTAAAAATACCCATAAATACACCAAGAGAAGGGAAGGAAATGGAATCAATCATTATCCATAATTAGTTTCTTAGGTTTTAATAGTTAGATCGATAATTTAGTTGTAGGTTATATTTTCTCAAGTATAATTTCGAGCTAGAATTTTGTTCTCTTGTCAAAGATTCAAGATTCGATGATCATCAACATTCTTTTTCGCTGCAATTACTGAGCTTGGTTTATTTTTATGCAATTTAATTCTTGTTTTCCTTCCGTTCTTGTTCTTTAATTATCATTCTTGTTTTTATTGCCTTTAAATTCTTAATTTTCTCTGTAGTTTAGTAGTTATTTATCGTTTTTGATTGCTTTTATAGAGTCGATTAATTTAGATTTTTGTTCTTGATTAAATTCTCGCGCGTAGGGTAAATTAAATTAGAGTTTTAGTTAATTATATTCAATTGCTTTCTGTAGGGTTAGAATTTTGCATTCTTGTCTTTATTTTATTTTCTTTTGATTAAATTTTGTTTAAATTTAGTCAAAAAATCCTGATTATTTCGTCTAACTAGTAAATAAGCTTGTGAACCTAGTAATTGTTCCAATAGTTCTCGTGCAAACGATCCTTACTTATCTTATATACAAGCTTACCTTGTATACTATATGAATGTGTGGGAGTTGATTAGGATAATTAAAGTTTTTATTACTTGTTCATTATTTTAAAAAACCTAATCAACAATTCACCGAATAGAAAGCAAGTAAAATTTCCATTAGTTACAACACTAGGAAACATGCTTGAATAAAAGAAAGTCACTAAAATTACATTAGAGGGCAAAGAACTAATAGTCTAAGAAAGCAATTAATAGCTAGTTTAGGAAAGCAAGTAAAACTTACTCTAATAAAGAAATTAAAACTAACTTAGGAAAGCAAGTAAATTTTAGTCTAATAAAACAAATTATATTTGAGGGAAAATAACTAATAGTCTAAGAAAGCAATTAACAACTAGCCCAGAAAAGTAGGTAAAACTTAATCTAATAAAGCAATTAAAACTAAATTAGAAAAGAAAATAAATTTTAGTCTAATAAAACAAGTAAATGAACACAATAAAGCAAGTAGAAATGTCGACTAAGAAAACTCAAATATACTATTAAGAACAACTTTCGCTGTTAAGAAAATATTAACTACATTAAGAAACTTATAAATCTTTATTTTCTACCAAAATAAGGGACTCTGGAAAATGACAAGAAATTTGGATTTAAAACTAAGGGTTTTAATTAAAGAAAAGGTTTCAAAGAAAGCCCACTAATTTCTAATGAATTAAAATCGAGAATTTAAAGGTTTCACTGAAAAGTCACTCTTCTAGCAAGAATATTAAGAACTTTTCCTAAATAAGCTAGAATTTTAAGCACTTTAATTGCAAGAAATTTACGATAGAAAATAGGTCAATTTTATATACACTTGAAGATAATAAAAAGCCTACTAAAGTAGTAGCAAAAAGATTTAAACTTGGAAAAAATTAAAAATCAGAACTTAAGATTAAATTGAAAAAGAACTCGTATTAAAAACTAAGGTGTTTGAAGTATACTACACTACAACTAAGATAAAAATTTACCACCTACACCTAAAACTATGTGTTTTTGGGGTACATGGTAGGCTTATTTCAAAAATTTAGAAAGGTAGTCAATTTGTTGGCTCTCTCTCTAGGCCCGCAGTTACCAAATTTTTTCCTTGGAATTGGTCACTGCTGTTATCAATTTCTGTTGACCAAAGTATTTCTTCAGTTGGTGACCACGATATCTAGAATTACTTTTGGGATCTAGTCATCACGGCGTCCAGTGCTGGAGTCTCGAATGACTTGTAACTGCGGCTGCCAATTTTTTTGCTTGGATTCTGGCTGTAGCGGTGTCCAATTTAGCAATCTTGGACTTTGGTCTTCAATTTTAATCTAATTGCGTCTCAGGCCCTTGGCTTCTTCCATTCTTCAAATTGCTACCTAATTTCCAAATAATCCTTTCGGAATACACCAAACATCACTAAGTTAATATGCACCTTTACCACCAAGTACCAATTAAACCCATTTTAGTTCATAAATATTACTAAAAGTCTTAATATTACTCTAAAACCATTAAAACTAATAAGTGGCATAAAATTCAAGTAAAATTGCATAAAAGCATTTAGAATGGGACTACTAACCACATGGTTAAAATTTCATGGTATTTAAAGTAAAATAACTCTATTTACTAGAGTTATCGCACCTTCAAATCTAGTGTTCTGCTAGTCCCGAGCAATACAAGAAAGAAAAAGAACCAAGAACACCACCAAGGAAAAGGAAATTAAATTAAACATATCAAACTCTAGAATACTTAGGCATGTAAAAGTGGAGTTTTTAACTCAACAAACTCAACATTTTCATCCATTTTCGTATTTCTAAAAGTATGCATTAGTTTTAGTTTCAAACATTAGGTTGACAATTGAAGTATTCATGAAATGCCAATTCAATTTCAAGTTGATCTAGAGTAAATACATCAATTTCCTCAAAAATTTTATGTAAGTATAGAAAGATCCTTAAGACTTGTTTTTGGAAGTGCAACATATGCAAATGAACATGCAAGGATAATCATGGACATTGAAAGGTTTGACAAAGAGCATCAATTGAAGTAATGCTCATAGCCTAGATTAAGGACCATTTAGAACGTTTTAAAACTTGTAAAGTGGGCTAAGGGAAGAGGGATGATAAATACAAATATAAGTGACTCGATTCACTTTAGTCATTCTAAAACAAACCATTGGACTAGTATCCCTTAAACAACAGTCCCAACAATTATCACTAATCAACCAATCCACACTTTAAGTACAACTTTCATTTTAACTAACTCAAGAAGGTATTTTGAACCTCCTTTATTCGATTCATATATACAAAGTTGGCAGAAAATAAAATAACTAAAATAATATTATATATATATACGTATGTGTGTGTGTGTGTATATATATATATGCAAATTAAGGAAGATACCATACAAAATACAGAAAATAGGCACAACTATATAAACTTAAACTACCCCATTGAAGAGCTAATATCATTTCTATAATAATTAAGGTAATGGGATGAAGAGAGAATGAGTAAACAAAGTGGAATGGTTAAATCATGCAGTTGACAATGAATTAGGCTTCAAGGCTCAAAGGGAACACTAGGGATATAATTAACTTAAGGTAGGCTATTTGGCTCAAACGTTCTAAGAATTTCCTAGATCATTTCTAAAATCCAGCTATATGGCTACGTCGAGGATTCACACTATCCCAACTAATGCACTAAGTTAAACCTGATCAAACCCATAAAATATTCGAAAATACAATTCTTGCAATCATGACCAAAGATACTTAATTTATTTCCTTCTATATTTAATTTCTAAAAACTTCAAAATGATTAACCGAAATCAACAAGCAATTGAACTTGGCATTAAACCAATACTTATTGAAAAAAAATAAGATTTAACATCAAAACTAGTTGAGGAAAACATTTTCATGAAAATGGTTGGAAACACGATTGAGTTTAAAGGATTAAATCTTATTTCCCACACGAAGTGTTTCTGAAGTTCAACAGCCAATTCAACTTCTCCAAAGACAAATAGACCACAAAAGCAAAATCCTAACATATAACACCATCACACTATTCAAATTATTCACTTGATGTGTACAACTTGACATCCATCCACTCACCATTTAACACAAAGAAGCAAAATAATGCTAATTAAAGCCAAAGCAGTAAATAGACAATCAAAATAGACTATTGCCAAAAGCCCCAAAGATTCAAACAAACAAACAATATAAGTAAAACATCCAACATAAACTAAAAGTGACTGTGCCAAACTAGTCCAACGGTCATCTTTTCTATCAAAAGTACTACCAATGCTAAGTGTTCAAAATCAAGTCATCAGTTACTATTGCCTTTTTAGAAAAAATGCCTAGTTATAAAATTTATAAAACACCTAAATCCTAATACTAACTAGGCGGTATCTTGCAAATATATAGTTGTCAACTAGTAGTAAAGGAAAGTAGTGATCGAATCAACAAGGATTGGTTGGTGATTACCGATTATGTGGTTGGATTATTTGTTGAAGTGATTGATTTTAATGGGATTTAACTAAAACTATAATTTAAGGGACTAAGAAAATAATTTAAAGACTAACTAGGAAAGCAATCTAATTCGTGAACATTAACACTAAGGAAAGCATTTCTAAAGAGAGCAATTGAAATAAGCATGCAAAAAAACAGTATTTTAGAAAGCAATTAAAGGAAGCAAGTAAAAGGGAAAGCATCTTAAGTGAGCAATTAACTAATCTAACTATTCATTAACACTAAGGAAGCATTTTTAGAGAAAGCCCATAAACTAATTTAACAATTACATTAAGAATTAAAGTAAAGAAAGCAATTAAATAGAAAGCCCATAAACTAATCTATTCTAATTAGCTAATCTAAGCTACAATTTACCGCTACAAAAGTATTTTTAAAGAAGCATTCGAAAAAGCATGTAAAAAGATAGCATTTAAGAAAGTATTTGAATTTATTATCTACAAATTACTACAAACAGAGCATATTTCAAAGAGGTTAGAAACTAATCTACCACTTAATCTAAGAAAGCACAAGTAAATAAAGTAATTAAACTAAACTACACTAAATTAACACAAAGCACATGAAATTAGATATAAATTATTAAAGAGAACTTACACTAGAATTCATCAATCTACAACTAGGAGTTTAGAAACTATACTAAACTATATCTAATTTAAGAAAATCCTCCTCAAATAGGTAGGAAAATGAAGAACTAACTAGCCTACAACTACACCTACTATTGCACTTTAACTATATAAAAAAGTGCCTTAAATGTGCTATTTATAGTGTTAGAGATAGGGCAAAAATGTCAGCCACAAAATACGCCTCGTCTTCAACATTTTTGACCCCTAGGAATATTGACCGCAGTTAATGAGCACAGCCAAAGTTCTAGAGGCCAATTTTGTCTGTTGACTGCAGTCAAAAATATGGTTGACTGTAGTCAATAACTCATCTTCAGCACTTCTTCACAGTTATGCTCAAAAAATCCTCATATGATGTTCGATTGATGCGTTGTTTTTTTTCATGTGACCTTAATACATAAGAGCATATTATTAGATATAATAAACACTAAAAATAACTCATAAATACTGAAACAAAATAATACTACAAAAGATACCAAAAACGAAAGACAAACAAAGATGTATGAAAATCTAACTCCTAATGGAATTAGGTTGAAAATGAGACACAAATTCTAAATACAAGAACCCACTAAAGTATGATAATTAACACCTAATTAAGTAATAAAACACAAATTAAATACTAAAACAAGAACATACTAAAATATGATAATTAACACCTACACATACTAACACATTATAACACATAAAAGTAAAAATACACAAAAACACATACTAAAGCACTAAGAATGCTCGAAACTAGTAACAAAACCATTAAATTTAGGGTACATATAACTCTAGTTTCATAGAGTATCACCCCCAAACTTAAGTTTTTGCTTGTTTTGAGCAAAATAAAAAACAACAATTACGACTATCATGAAATAGATAATACCACAAGAGAATTGAAATTGAAATGTTGAATTCTAGTACACTAGTCAAAAGTGAAAATGGGATTTTAACTCAATAAACTCAACATTTTCATGCACCCCTTCTTATTTATGAAAGTATACACTAGTTTTGATCACAAATATTATTTTGACTAATGAAGAGTTAATTGAATGCCAATTCAAATGTATGTTGATCTAGAACAAACAAGTCAAGTCTTTTAAAGATTGTCCCAAATATAGAAAGATAGGACTTATTTTGAAAGATACAGATCAATGCAAATGAACACACAAGGATATTTATTGCTACCGCACGGTTTAGCAAGAAGCATTAACTGAAGCAATGCTTATTCCCAACTCTCTAATATCTACTAACCCAAATTAAGGATCATTTAGAACTTTTAAATGCTTGCAATATAGACTAAGGTAATACGGCAGGATAAATTTAGATAAAAGTAACTTAAATCACCTTAGTCAATCAAATACAAACTCATGGACTACTATATCATATATTTCCGAAAACCAACTTTACTTAACCAAACAACACCGTGAAGTATAAAAACATTATTTTAAACTTGATCAATTTTTGAAGGTAAGATGAACTTTCTTTACTACAATTCAATAGCAACATAACACTTGCAATTTTTTTTTTCTTTTCTTTTCCTTTTTTTTTTTTTTTAAGCAATAGCATAACAACAATTACATAAGGGGAAATACAAATAACATTGAGATATTAACTTCATTCCCCAACAAATATATAAAAACTCTTCATAAAACCATCATAGGAATTGCGATAATTACATTGGAGAACTACAATTAATTTAGCAATAACTAAGGTGACAGGATGAAGAGAGGATAAAAAAATAAAGTAGAGTGCCTAAGTTATGTGGTTAACAAAAAAATTAGGCTATAAGACTCAATGGGGACACTAGAGCCAATATCAATATAAAGTAGGCTTGTTGACTCAAACGGCCTAAGAAAATACTTATATCATTTCTAAAATCCAGCTAAATTTGCTAAAATAGGGGATTTACGCTACTCCAATCAATGTATCAAGCCAAATCTCAACAAAACTCACAAAATATCTCAAAATGCAAGTTCATACAACATGATCAAACAATGACTTATTCAGTCATTTCTTTTTACACTCAAAATCAATTCTCAAAAATCTTGAAATGTTTAACCACATCAACCATCAATTGAACTTGGTATTAAAAAAATTCTATAGAAAAAGTAAACTTCGAGGTTAAAATTAGTTAAGAAAACTATTTTATGGAGTAGTTGAAAACATTGTTGAGCTTCAAGGGTTAAATCCCATTTTTCACATGAAATGCACATATATTCAACATCCAATTTCACTTCCACAAACAACAAAAACAAAATCATTCCCCACAAACAAGACAACAGACACCACTACACTAGTCAATTTATTCAATGATAAGTACAAGTCATCTTACCACTCACCCATATCACAAGAAATAAAAATATACTACTAAAAAGTATAAAACTAGCTAAACATAATTAAACACAATGATTTTGAAGTATACTTGGATAACAAAAAGCTAATATAGAAGATGGACAACATAATAATCAAGTGAATACAAATACAACCAATTAAACACAAAGTAAACTTCAAGACACGGTTTTATCTTTGATCATGGAATCCCTCAACAATAAGCTCAATACTAAACAAAGATAAAACAAAGAGTATACAAGAAAATGGGCCTTTAGTGACAATATTTTTTGTGACAAAGCATACATTATCACTATATTCCACTTTCTGTGACGAGATCCATCATCATCACAAACCTTAGTGACGAGATTCACCTTTGCCACTTATAAAGGGGATACAGTGACAACACTCTAATTGTTGTCACAAACAAAAACCATTCCGTGACAACCTAGTTTTTATCACACCAATATTGTCACGGAACATAAGCCGCACAGGGAAGGAATGGACGTTAGTGGTAACTTTGTCATTAAAGGTCCAAATATCTATGACAATTTTTGTTTTGTCACTCTTATTTAGATTTGTGACAAAAATTGTCATCACAAATATCTTTATTTATTTAGTGATAGGAATTATTGTCATAGCGTTTAAATAATATTTCTCAAGTATTTTGCCAATCTGTTTTGTATTGTTGGTTTCATAATATGATTGTTGAGAATAACAAATTTAATGAAAATTTTAAAATACTAAGTTTATCTACATAATAAATGTGTGTATTTGAAATTTTAGTCCAGTGGCTTTCACTAAGAGGGTTTAGAGTTGTATTAGAGTTTAGTGGTTTACGACTTTTAAATGGGGTTATCACTGGGTCAAGTCTGGATCATCGTTTCGGACCTGTATACCAACAATTATTGTATAAGACAAATTTATATATAAAAATTTAAATGTAATAAAAATAATATCAAGTCTTGGATCTATAATTGGATCTTGATCCGACAAGATACGATAGATTTTTATATATAGATATTTCACACCTAATAAATTAATATGTAAACTAATAAAAATAATATCAAGAATTGGATCCGGATCTAGATCTTGATTTGACAAGATATGATGGATCCTTATATATATATATATATATATATATATACACACACACACACACATGTGCTACAGTACAAGTGCTACAGTACCGACGGTGAGACTAAGGGACCTTGGTAAAAGGAAATGAAAAACGGAGGGATAAAGGGAAGAGGGTCACAGACGGACTGTAAATAAATTAAAAGATCAGGCAGCTAAGCCAACCATTAGACAGTATGAATAAATAACAAATAATATAAAACAAATAAAACAAGAACTTAGGCGGCTAAGCCGGCCATTTGACAATATAAAATAGATAATAAAGTAGGAGTTGATTAATTATCGAATACTTACAAAGTTTAATGTCTTCAAAGCTCAAAGCCTTAGCTAAATGGTTTTGGAGACAAAGGAGAGAAGGGAGAGAGTTTTTAGAGAGAGGTGTCTTCCCTAAAAATTTGTGTGTCCCTTTCATATGTTTGGGAGGGTTTTATAGTTAAAAGTTCTGACTGCTACAGTGATTGCTACAGTGACTTTTTACTACAGTACATGTGCTACAGTACAAGTGCTCCAGTGCCGCTACAGTGTATAAAATTTGTTTGACGTGTGTGTACAGTGTTTGGCCTGATTTAAACAATATTTTCCGAACATCTAGATGTGTATAACAGACAAGATCATGTATAAGAGACAGGGTAACAAGTATCAATTTTCAGCATGATTTTCAAACTGGTGAAAAATTCATGCTTGTTCGATTAGTTCAAATTTTCATTAATATACCCATGCAATGGAAAAGATGGAGAAGAAATACAAGTATACATGTATATAAGTGTTTGGTGGATTGAATCTGTGTTTGAATTCTTCATATTTTTGTTGGACTTCAGGTACCAGAATTGCCTTTTGTGGTTCATGAATTTTTCACCAGTTTGTGTAAAATCATGCTGAAAATTGATACTTGTTACCTCGTTTAAAGTAAAATAGATAGGAGTGGAAATTTGTATAATTCTGAAAGGAAAAAGTTTGCCACCATGCAGCCTGGTAATCCCAATAGGTAAAGTTGGGTGGGTTAAAGGGCTTCACAAACTGTTTAGGTTAGTTAAGGTTTTGACCCCAATCAGAGGGTCTAAGAGACAGTTTAAGAATTTGAGCTGAACAATGTGTTTGAAATTCATGTCCTGTCTTTTTGTTGATCCCAGTGAAAGGTCTGAAGCTAACTGATTGGGTATCACAAAGAATATGATAATAATTTTCTTGTGATTTTGTCAATGTGGATGGTAGAAATTGCAGTTTAGGGTTAGGATATTTCTGGCCATTTTAGTTGGATTTTGGTCAAAGAAGTCAGGCTCTCTTTGTGTCACTACTGCATAATTTACAGTTTTAACATATAGGTTTGGTATTTGTGACTCTGAGGGTGTTTGTTTAGGTGTAGATGTGGCTACAGTTTCCTTGGTTTTGAAATTCAATTGATTGTAACCAACTTTGGATATCCGGTAATGTTGTTGTTTCAGTTTCTACCATTTCTGCCTAAGTTTTTGGTATGGTCAAAGGTAGTTGTTTGGAGGAAGTTGGTGTTTGTGTTTTAGAAGGGAGGATAGGCAGGTTTATTCCTAGGGCTAAGGCAAGGAATTTGTTTGATTGGATAAGGTCATCTTGGGATATTGGTTATTTTTCCGGGTTTTTTGAATGTATGGGTGAGGTTGATGAAGAGGAGAATGAAGGAAGTTTAGAACTTTGTGTTTGTTTGGAAGAAACAGCCGGTTGGCTGTTTTTGCTCATTTTTTTTCTTGGCATTTTATCTTCCCTACAAAAATTCATGGGTTAGATAATCAGGAATGGAATTTGAAGTCCCTTTATTGTATTGGATGTCAAAATCAAAAACAGATAATAATGCTTGCCATCATGCAAAAATTTGTTTTGAGGCAAGGTTTTGAACATCTTTTTGTAAAACTTCTTTAGCCGATTTACAACAGTCGATGCATAATAAAAACTTTTGATTTAATAAATCCGATTGAAACTTTTATATGCATAAAACGATAGCTAAAATGCTTGTTTGGAATCAAAACACTGGAATAGTTCTCAACAAAATTATTCCACAATTAAAAAGGAAATTTTAGCTATCGTTTTATGCATATCAAAGTTTCAATCAGATTTATTAAATCAAAAGTTTTTATTACGCATCGACTGTAAATCGGCTAAAGAAGTTTTACAAAAAGATGTTCAAAATTTTGCCTCAAAACAAATTTTTGCATGATGGAAAGCATTATTAACTTTTTTTTTATTTTGATATCCAATACATTAAAGGGATTTCAAATTCCATTCCGGATTATCTAACCCGTGAATTTTTGCAGGGAAGATAAAATGCCAAGAAAAGGAAGGAGCAAAAATAGCCAACCGGCTGTTTCTTCCAAACAAGCACAAAATTCTAAACTACCTTCATCCTCCTCTTCATCAACCTCACCCATACATTCAAAAAACCAGAAAAACAACCAATATCCTTGGATGACCTTATCCAATCAAACAAATTCCTTGCCTTAGCCGCAGGAATAAACCTGCCTATCCTCCCTTCTAAAATACAAACACCAACTTCCTCCAAACAACTACCTTTGACCATACCAAAAACTTGGGCAGAAATGGTAAAAACTGAAACAACAACATTACCGGATATCCAAAGTTGGTTACAATCAATTGAATTTCAAACCAAGGAAACTGTAGCCACATCTACACCTAAACAAACACCCTCAGAGTCACAAATACCAAACCTATATGTTAAAACTGTAAATTATGCAGTAGTGACACAAAGAGAGCCTGACTTCTTTGACCAAAATCCAACTAAAATGGCCAGAAATATCCTAACCCTAAACTGCAATTTCTACCATCCACATTGACAAAATCACAAGAAAATTATTATCATATTCTTTGTGATACCCAATCAGTTAACTTCAGACCTTTCACTAGGATCAACAAAAAGACAGGACATGAATTTCAATTAGTACACATTGTTCAGCTCAAATTCTTAAAGTCCTTAGACCCTCTGATTGGGGTCAAAACCTTAACTAACCTAAACAGTTTGTGAAGCCCTTTAACCCACCCAACTTTACCTATTGGGATTACCAGGCTGCATGGTGGCAAACTTTTTCCTTTCAGAATTATACAAATTTCCACTCCTATCTATTTTACTTTAAACGAGGTAACAAGTATCAATTTTCATCGGATATACAGATCTTGGAAATTCATGAACCACAAAAGGCAATTCTGGTACCTGAAGTCCAACAAAAATATGAAGAATTCAAACACAGATTCAATCCACCAAACACTTATATACATGTATACTTGTATTTCTTCTCCATCTTTTCCATTGCATGGGTATATTAATGAAAATTTGAACTAATCGAACAAGCAGATGGGCAGCTACCACTTCTAGTCAGACAAGGATATGTAAAATGGTGGAAAGAATATGACGACAACAAATTCCTTCAACAACAACATATCCAAAAATGGTTTCTCTCAGAAAACCCTCAAAGGGTTAAAATAGCAGATAAACAAAACACAATCTTCCTTCAACAGAAGGCTCAATCTGCAGCAAGACTTGCAGCAGTTTCAAACGAGGCAGACTATATCAAACAGTTACAACAGATTCTAGCACAGGTGGGACAAACAAGTAAAGACGAAGATCCAAACCAAAATGAAGATGACTGTTATGGAATTTTTTTCACAAATTCCATAAAAAACTTGTAATAGATACACCGAAAAATATTGTTTAAATCCGGCCAAACACTGTACAAACACGTCAAACAAATTTATACTGTACACTGTAGTGGCACTGGAGCACTTGTACTGTAGCACATGTACTGTAGTAAAAAGTCACTGCAGTAATCATTGTAGCAGTCAGAACTTTTAACTATAAAACCCTCCCAAACATATGAAAGGGACACACGAATTTTTAAGGAAGACACCTCTCTCTAAAAACTCTCTCTCTTCTCTCCTTTGTCCCCGAAGCCATTTAGCTAAGGCTTTGAGCTGTTGAAGATATTAAACTTTGTAAGTATTCGATAATTAATAAACTCTTATTTTATTATCTGTTTTATATTGTCAAATGGCCGGCTTAGCCGCCTAAGTTCTTGTTTTATTTGTTTTATATTATTTGTTATTTATTCATACTGTCTAATGGCTGGCTTAGCCGCCTGATCTTTTAATTTATTTACAGTCCGTCTGTGACTCTCTTCCCTTTATCCCTTCATTTTTTATTTCCTTTTACCAAGGTCCCTTAGTCTCCGTCTGGTATCATATATATATGGATCTACTTTTACTTGTTCAACGAGAATTCAGTATTTGAATTTGGTAATACAAATTGGATCTGACCTATTTAAAAGCTTACCTTTATGATTTGATTTCTATAACTTGATTTTATCACTTTTTTTAGCCAATAACTATGTGAACATAATTTGAGCAATGAAAATAAAGTCAAGAAAGTAAGGAAAAAAAATTACTCTATAAATAAGAAAAAGAAAAAGAAAAAGATGAGGTAGAGGACACGCAGTAGATATGTAAACAGGTCAGATTCATATTAGAACTAGTAGATTCAGATCCAGATCTAGATCCGATTAGTGTATATCTAGACTTGGATTCAGATTTGGATATCCAACAGGTCTACAAAAGTATATCTGTACCCGAATCTGTCGAATTTTTTAGATTCGGATCTAGGTCTTATAATATATATATATATTTTTACTTTAAAATTTTTCTATAGAAATTTTATAATTTGTAGATATATATTTTTTGTAATTATAAAAAATATTCATGTCAATTTACATTTACGTATGTGTTCTACGAAATTATATATTAAAATTTAGTTGTGTCAGAACAACGAGATTCATATCCAATTGATTTATTATAATAACTAAATGGGTTTGGATTGGATCTAGGTGATTAAAATTTCTCATAGATTTAGACCCAGATAAACGGGTCAAGTTTAAGTTTAGACCCGAATCATTAACAGGTCTAAGAGGAAGCATGATTTTTTAATTGGAAAAACTTTGGAATCGTGGATATTAGTAGGTGAATTGCATGGTAGCACGAAATGTTAAAAGTGTAGCGCCATCAAAATTTTTTTACTTTTTCCCAAAGTGACGTCGTTTTGTACCTTTTCTACTCTACCAATTATAGTTATTAAATCCGACCCGACTATTGAACCGAGTTGGGTTTCATTTTTTGACCAAACAGAGAATAAACTCGTTGAAAAGTCTAAGACCTGGAGGTTCAACCAGAGTAACCGAGAATCTGGCTAGTTGAACCAAACAAGGGCCTTGTGAGCTGGGCTATTGGAGGAAAATTTTTAACTGAAATTCGAGTACAAGACTCAAAAACCTCCTGGAAAAGAAGAGCAGCTGCACCACTAGGCCACTTTTCAAGTTGTGTTGTATTCAACTCATTAATTATTTTATTCTATTAAACTTTGTCATATAAATCAATTAAACTCTTTTTCCATTTTGGCAAAATGGTAATATGATATTCTTAAAAACAATTCGTTTATTATTTTGTTTTTATAAAATAAAAAAATCATTTATCACAAATGTTATATTTCCTTAGGGCAAGAAATTCACCAATAATATTTACTAGTATTTTTTTCTCAATATTTTACTATTGTTAAATGAAATATTATTACAACTAATTATGTAAGAAATAATAAGAGTACAATTTCTTGTGGGTTGTTTTAAACTTTCATTTATTTTATAATAACTAATTCTATAACTAAATATGCATAAGAAGTTATAATTAACTATCTTTTTTTTTTTATAGTTTTTAAAGATCTAAATTCGTTTACAATAAATAAAAATTTGATAGAATATTTTTCTTAATATTTTTACTATATTTCTTGTATATAATACTTTAAAATTATATTATATATTTATAAAAAATATATATTAATGATATTACTTATTGAGCTAATAACTCACTGATAATCAGTAACCTATTGATCTACCTCTCTCATCGGATTTTTTCCTAAACTGGATTTAATAACTATGCTACCAAGTTTCCAATTCCCTTGCACTTCACCCATTATTTCCAACACATCGGGTTAACCCCGATTACCTCCACCAAAGCATCAAAAACCCTTACGTTGTGTTTGGAAGTTTAGGAAGGAAGAGAAAAGAAGGAAAATTTTTTAATGAAGGGAAGGGAAGAGAAGGGAAGGGGGAAGGGAAGGGAAGGGAAGTTTCCTTTAAGTTGTTTGAGAGTTTTAGAAGGAAAATTTCATTAATGTTATTATTTTACTAAAGTGTCCCTTCTTTTAATATTTTTGTATTATGTTTAAAAATAAATATGATATTTTATAATTAATTGTAAGAAAATGTAATTTTTCCTTTCATTTCCTCCCACTTATGGAAGGAAAGATTTTTTTTAACTTTTATCCTTCCATTGCCTTCCCTTTTCCCTTATTTTCTATCCATTAAAACTCCAAACAAAAATATCAAAACTTTTCTTCCCTTTCTCTTCTTTTTCTTTCCATTCCCTTCCATCCAAACTCATCCTTAATCCGGCAAATATTTGGTAGCTCTTTAGTCAATTCTCTCTACTCATTAGAGATGAGTCTTCATCCGATTCCCTCTCTTTACCCATTATTTTAGCACAATATAAACCTAAATCATATGTAGCTTTAACAGTTTCGCTAGAAGAGGAAAGTAATTCGATTTTGGTTTTCTTCACATAATATAGATTCTTTTGCATTATTCTTTTGTAAATAGCTTTGTTATTTTTTTATTTCTACAAAATTTACTCGAAATAAATAGGTTTGGAGTTCTTGAATCATTTTTGCACCAAAATAAATCGCAGTGATATATTAGTGAGAAAAGTGGAAAGATTTTGGTGGGTTTCGCGCAAAACTAGTGGAGCTTCATAGTTAGAGGAGGCGGCCCGCCTTGGAGGTTTCAACCTTTGGGTAAGCTTCTGAAAGAAAATAAAATAGGAATCACCAAGTTTAGGCACGAAAAATATCCTGGTACGTATATAAATTTGGTTAAAGCTGCTGACATTTGGATTGAGATATAGAATCTTGAATTCAAAATTTTTTTTTCTGGCGATTGGATGAATAGATCCGTAATGATGTTATGGTTAAGTATTATGGCCTGTAATTGCGTTTGATGCATGGGTTTGTCGGTATTTGAAATTGCCATGGTGAAATTTAAAGGAAACCCAAAATGGGTCTATTAATTTGAAGCATATATAATGCTTTTATTGGGGGATTTAAAGGCTGAATTTAAAGAAGAAGAAGAGTTAAACAGTTTGTTTATTATGTTGAAGTAAGATCGGAAAATCATGTTTACACGTAGTGCCGGCATTGAAGCCTACTGCTACCGTTGTCATTCATCTTTTGCTGTTACATTTATTTTCAGGCTGGGCTTACTGGAGAAGAAGAAGAATGGAAAGTCAAAGAAAAATAAAAATTAAGTTCTAAAGGGAATTGACAATTCCCGATTGTATATGGAAATTGTTAGTGGCTATCGATGGATCTTTGTTGGGCTGCTCACAGGTTGTTGTCAAAATGAGAACAATGGCTAAGAAAAATGAAAAGAATGCCTAGTACTTTGAATCATTAGGAATTTTTTTCATCAGGGGTGACATGGCTTTTTAATTAAAAAATTGATGAAGGTCAGTTAGGACGAAATCATGGAGAAAAAGGGATGAAGATTTTGGGAAATAACCAATTGAATCATGGAGAAAAAGGGATGAAGATTTTGGGAAACAACCAATTGAAAGTGGATAGCTCAAGGACGATATTATCAAACTCATCAATTGCAATGGATTAGTAAATTGTTTTTATCCAAGGTGAGTAAGTACTCTTTTCAAAATATATTTGAAGTGCATATCTCATATGGTTATATTTTTCGAGCACCACGTTTGGAAATTATAATTCAAAACTGGCAACACATAATTGTGAAAATTGTTGCACAAGAATGTGAGAGAGATGTAAATATTTATAATTTTGTCTTATGCCATTATATTCACTCTAACGGGAATGGAGGATATCAGAATTGAAAATGAGGCATGATTAAAGAGAATATATATATGTATATATAGAATTGAAAATGAGGCATGGCTAAACACGGGCATTGTCCTTGCGGCATCCAGATTTTTTTTTTTTGTTTTACCACAAAAAATGAGTTTGTTTATTGTATTTTCTATGCTATCTTGGTTCTTGTGTTTCTGGTATATGTGCATTAAAATATAAAATCAAGAATCTGATTGAATATATACTTTGAGTGGAAGTTTGAAGTTCTTGGTCGTGATTAGCATTTTGCCTTGTTGTTGGTTATATTGTATTGGGGCTATCTTGGGTTCTTTTCCTTATATATTCTTGGATAAGAGAAGCATGCCTGATCTCAGTTGAGAAACTTAGCATTGTTTGCTTAGTTAGATAATCAAGATTATTAGAGTTGTTGGATGAAATTTGCTTTGTACCATTGCAGTTTGCTTATTTCTGTTTCGAGTGACCTTGTGAGTCAAATTTGAGTAAATAGAATCCTAGTAAAATTTTTAGCAATGTGAGGTTATTCTTAAATTTAAAAAAGGTGGCAAGAGGAGGATTTTTAACTGTCCAAATCAGCAAATTTTTGTTTTGTTTAGTCTTTGATTTTAATGTGCATAACTTGTCATTTAGATTAAGAAATCTCTCTTTGACGAATTTTCGTGCTGTACAAATCTGTCGAATTTTCTTACTAGCTAGTATAGTCATTTTATTTTTGTTTTAGTTCTTTTAATGACAAATTGTATATATAAAGTCGTGCTATGAGCTTGTAATCTATCTTTCTAGAATTGTTGCACTTTTGGAACTATATTTCCTTTATTCTATTGGATCTTTCAAGAAAATAATGTGTTTTATAAAAAAGAAAGACAAATTGGATTTCTTGTCATTCTCATTGAGAAAAAAGACCTATTTAACATAGTCTTTAATGTATTATATTTAAGATAGGTTGCGGATCTAAAGCTTCCTTAGGAATCTCTTGTATCTTGTTTCGATAGTGTACAGGAAGTTAAAACATGGAAGATGATGGTTCGGCAAAAACTAAACTTTTAGTTCATCCATTTTATTTCTTGATTTGTCGGAAAATACCACAGGAAGTAGATGAATAGCTTCATTAATGATGATGAAATGGTTGAAGATGAGAAAGAAGGTTTATGGAGTGATGCTAACACTAGTGTTACATGGATCGCTCTTTTCCCTTGTGATCCGTGTTCCGGGTACAGTCATTCCGGAACATGGATCGTTTGCGACATTCCCAAAGAGTTGTGAGAGAGAGGGAGAGTAAGAGTAAAAAAAGATAGAGAAAATAATTGAAACAAGAAGTTTTGTACTTATCAACTTCTTTCAGGGAGAGGAGTCATATAGGAAAGAGGAAATAATAGAAACAAGAATTTAAGTACTTAACTTTCTTTTAGGGAGAGGAGTCATATAGGAAAGAGGAAATAATAGAAACAAGAATTTAAATACTGTCAACTTCTTTTTATAGATAAGAATACAGTTATTTAATGAGATTAGGAAATAGTAGGTAAACTTATTAGTTATCAATACTTATAATTTTTTAACTACTCAATTCTAAGTTAAATAATGATCATAAATAACGAATAAATAACGAATTTCTATCATTTTAATGATCCTAAAAAAGAGACCCACCTAAGTCTATCCCTCCTTACCACGTACTGAGAAAAGTCCTGTACCGCGCACTCGTATCCGGACCACGTTCTAATCCGTACAACGATCCATGTAACATTGGGTAACATTGATTCAGACTAAGTAACATTAATCTAACATAAACCTAGGTAGATTCAATGTCTCTAATTGTTTACATATCTGTAAAATATTTATACATGCCTTAAAATTAGTTCTATTAAGTTAATTTCTCAAATCAGTTGTTACGGTGGTTGTTTATGTTGTTATTGTTCATCATTATTAAACAGGTCCTGATTGCTTCTTGTCCTTTTATTCCAGACGGATGGACCTAGAATGAAAGGACAAGCTATGAAAAGACAACACCAAGACCAACCAAAGTTGTGTAGAGGGTCAAAATGCTACCGGTATGAAGTTCTAGTTCAAATTTTCTCCTTTTTTGTGGATACAATATCAGTTAATTGGTTGTATTAGAATAAGGAAAAAATATTCTTACAACTTTTCAATTAGCTTGCCTCACTCTCTTGGTCATATCTTCAACTTCTTTATCGTAACCTCAGAGATGAACTTTCTTGTCTTGATCATTATGATGACCTTAGTGATCATCTGCTCCTAGTATTTTTTATAGAGTGTCAAAAGAAAAAAAATAAATAAAAAGAAGCATGCCTTAACTTTATGCAAAGCATTATGACACCACATAGAAAACTATTATAAAAAAAAATCAAAGTTCCAATTTCTTTATCACAAGAAACATCAAAAAAAGAGGCAAAATAGTGTGCAAAATGGTATGCAGTACTAATGCCAACACCAAATTCATAAATTATTCTGATTTTATATTCAGTTTATTTTGGGACATAAATAATTCTCATTATATTCTCTTATTCTATTTTGTGCATCTAGTAAAGTTTAGGCCGCCTCCCATGAAAGGAATATAGATCTTGCATAACTTATTTAGTTTTGTCATCCATAATGTATTTCTATTTCGTGATTTTTATTAACATATAAGTCTAATTATTGCTTTATCCATTGTCTTGTGACTTGTGAGGTCTTCTTGTGGAATTATGTCCACAAGCCATGCCATCTCCATGTGTTTCTCTTACGAATAAATGTCTCATATTATCCCATTTATACTAGTAGTAAGCAAGCAATATCTTTTTGTAGTTTGATTACAACCTTTAATGTTAGTTCTGGAATTTGGATGGCATATTATTGTAGATTGTAAATACTGACTATGTAGTTTGTATCATACATCGAAATCTTTTAATACCTGCAGCTTCAAATTATAAAAGATGTTTACGATGAATTAAGACATTCTTGATTGTTCTCCTTATTTCTTAGGTATTTCCCACGTCTCTTTAATTTGCTGTCATTATAGTTTCATAGGAGTAAAGCTAAGCTAGCTCGGTTCCTCTTCTATTTTGGAAACAAACAGATATTTTGATAAAGGAAATGGATTTTGGTGACTCTGATGAAGTTAAAGGACTTGTTTTCTTGGGAACTTCTGGTAATGATTTATGAAACATAAGACTTGTGTTAAATGGTTTAAAATTTTGTTAACATGTGCTTTTTGATCAACTTCATCCAATTGGTGGTTCAAAAAGTTCACTGGATTGTGACCTTTTTTTATTTTCTGGTTGTCATCTTTCTTTATCATATTCTTATTGGGATCACTTTTTTTTGTATCAGTGCAGACAATCATGTGGAGGCATTAAGAAGACAGATTTTTGGACATTATGCTATGCCTTGTAGATGAGGATGGACAATTTTTGTTGATCAAAATATATTTAGAATTTTATTCTAGATGCTATTATTAGTACAAGCATGGTTAGAAATTTAGCATTTTGGTTCGCGACTCTTTTAGATGCTTATTGTGAATATCCTTACTTTAACTAAATTAGATACTTTTGTTAATATTATGTACTGTGACTTTTGTTATGGCTGAGATTTTAAACTTCATTGTATGGTTTATTGTTGTTTACGTGTAGGTTTACATCTTGTAATTGCCACTGGAAAGAATAGGTTTGAGGAATAAGATTTTGACAATAGATAAAAACAAAATGCAGTGACAACAAAAGGATTTTGTAACTGCAACTATTCTTTGTGACAATAAGTCGTCACAAACAAGAAAACCAAAAAATAGATTTTGTCATGAGAAATTGTTACTGATAAGTTGGATTCAGGGTAGCTCAATCACTGACAAAAAAAAGTTGTCCTCGCTGAAACATGCTACTGTGACAAGATTTGTATCACAAAAGGACTCAATTTAGTGACAACCTGAGTGTCTAGTGTGACGAAATCCTAAAGGAATAAGTAACAAAAATTCTTGTCACAAATTCATGAAAGCAGTTGTGACAACTTTTAAGTTTGCTCAGCATTTGTGATGAAAATTTAAGGTTATCGCATGGACTAATTTGTGACATAAAATTTGTGATAAACAAGTGACGATAGCAAAACTCGTCACAATGATTTTTTATGATGACTTTTCAACATTCTGTGACAAGTTGTACTTGTCACTAAAGGCCGATTTTCTTGTAATACAACTTCAATTAAATACATGAGTTTAGAGGTTACCTATTCTTTTTTAAACTAAAAATGTTACACAAAAAAAGGGTCATTGGAACGTCACAGGTCCAAACTAATTAAGAAAGAAAAACACAAATAAAATTAACAGGGTTTAATATAACAAATGAGTTATCTATATGCCTAATTCCTATCCCAAATTTCGAATCACACAGAAATAGCCTTAAAAAGTCATTAAACAATCGAAACTATTCTCAATTCTGTATTAAGCATTCATATCATTTGGTCAAAAATTGACCCAAAATTTAGCAAGTCTAATATTTTAATAAGTTGACTTTCCATAATCAAATAGGAACCAATTTCAAGTTCTTCCAACAATTATCACAACAATTACAAGAATATTATATTGCCACCATTCATTATCATCAACAACCAAATTTGAACAAGAACTTCCAAAAAAGCATTCACTAACAAGAAAATATAACTAAATTAATCACAATAAAGTTACAAGCCCTTATTACCCATCGGGTTACTCAATTTAAAGCAAGTAAATTAAAGAAATTATAATAAATAAGAAGGGAAAGAAATACTCCCTCAACACCAAAGAATCTTCCCAAAAATATTGTAATCCTTAGTAAATTTGCACTATTGTTGAACTCCTTTGAAATTTCCAAGGATTTGAACTCCGATAAGTAGATTGTGCCTCTTGGCCCCCTTCTAGGAAATATCCTTCTTTTTTACATCCTTCTCGAGTCGCTTCTTTGTCTACAAACACTCCAAATAGCACTTTTTCAGTTGTAACCGGGACAAACTCCCATATACATAAATGTTGAGTGACTTAGTTGTTGTGACTTTAAATTCAGAGGCTCTTGGGAATTGGTTTCTAACAAGATATTTTCAATTTATTTATTTTTTCATATGGTTATTCAACCACTGGTAGGGGTTGGAGTCCATTATTCTTCACCATTTACCATCCCTTGAATTTCGACAAATTAGTTTTGTAACAGCTATTGTTGGATGTGGCTTAGTCTTCGAAGAATCTAACAATTTCTCTTTGAAATTGAGCCATTTATTCTCAGAGTAGGGCCATTTCTTGAAGTATTATACTACTTTCCTTTGATCTTGCCTCATCAAATTCTTGAATTGATGGGTGAAAGAACAGGAGCTCCATTGGTTCATAAAATGGCTTTTGAAGTGGAGTTAAAGAATAGAGATTTTCTTAATAACTCTCATAAGGATATAGATGACTAGACTATCATTTTTGATAATCTAAGGAGTAAGGAAAGTAACCATAACAAGAATCATGTTCATTAGGCATACCTCAATTATCATAATAATGATAATTTTCTTGATATGCATCATTTCAATTTGATCCTCGCATGATTTTGAAGCAACAAACAACACAAATATAAACAAGAAAAAGAACTAAAACATACAAACAATAGAATTAGACAAGTTTAGACTACTAACTAGTTTAAATTATCCATCAACAAGAAAATCTTTTTGAATTTCAATTCCTTTCAAAATAAGAACACAACTACAAAATAAAAATCTTTTTGATTTTCCAAATAGGTGAAAACTAATCCTCGATAACATCGCTAAAATCTTGATATCTTTTTGAAAAAACACCCAGTTATAAAATTCATAAAAAACCTAAATTATGCTACTAATTAGGCGATATCCTATAAGTATACAGTTGTCAACTAGTAGTAAGGGATAGTAGGGATTGAACCCACAAGAATTAGTTGGTGATTACCGATTATTGGGTTAGATTATTAGTTGAAGTGATTAATTTAAAAAAAAACTAGAAATTAGAGTTTAAAGGACTAAGAAATCAATTTAAAGTGTAACTAATACATTGAAATAAACATTAACATTAAGAAAGCATTCTAAAGAAAGTAATTAAATAAGGCATGTAAAAGTGGAGCATTTTTAAGAAACCATTTAAAGAAAGCAAATAGGATGGAAAGCATTTTAGGAAGCAATTAACTAATATAAATTACTAATTATTACTCAGAAGTATTTTAGTAAGGAAAATTCATTAACCAATCTACCCATTAAACTAAGTAAACAAGTAAAGGAAGCAATTATATGAAAAATCCATGAACTAATCTACCCTAATTAAGTAATCTAACTACAAATTATCCCTAAGAAAGCATTTTTAAGGAAAGTCTGTAAACTAATTTACCAACTAATCTAAAAAAGTAAGTAAAGAAAGCATTATAATGAAAGCAATTAAACAAAACTATACTGATTTAGTACAAAGTAAATGAAATTAAACATAAATTAGAGAATTTTTACACTAGGAGTCTTCAATCTACGACTAGGAGTTTGGAATTATACTATACTATACCTAATCTAAGAAAAACCTCCTCCAATGGGGAGGAAAATGAAGGAGAATTCTAACCTATTTTTACACCTATTAACACACTCTACCTATGTTAAAAAAAAAAAACAAAGAAGGCTTAAATGTGGTATTTATAGTAATAGGGTTGGTGGAGAAGTTTCAACCAAAAAATGGCTTCATTTTTGGCCGATGTTTTGAGCACAAGGACCATTGACCACGGTCAATATGCGTGGTCAAAGTTCCAATTAAAAATTTTCAATATTGACACGGTCAATAATTTTCTTTCTTCAAAAATTTTACCCCAGTCAATTATACCTAGAATTTTTTCTCAATTGGTATTTGGCTTGGCTTCATCATCCAATTACTGGCTTGATTTGGTTCGTTTCTTATTCGATTGCTCTGCTGTTTTCTCCGATAAAACCCTACAAATAAATGAACTCTGTTAGCTATATAAAAACACTAAAATAACATTAAAAATACTAAATAAACACAACTACTATATTTTAAAACATAAACACAAAAACTAGCAAAAAACACTTAAACCATAAAAATATTCAGAACTAGGGCAAAAATACTTAAATTTAGGGTACATATATCTCTAATTTTCTAGAGTTATCACACCCTCAAACTTAGGTTTTGCTCATCCCAAACAAAATAAATAACAACAATTACAACTAACACAAAACACATAACACCACAAAGGTTAATTGAAATTAAAATGTTGAACTTTAGTACATTAGTCAAAAGTGAAAAAGGGGTTTAACTCAATACACTCAACATTTTAATCCACCCCTTCATTTAGTAGGATGTACAATAATTTTAATCACATAAATTACTTTGACTAATGAAGAGTTAATTGAATTCCAATTCAAATGTACGTTGATCTAGAACAAACAAGTCAAGTTTTTCAAAGATTGTCTCAAGTATAGAAAGATCATTAGAACTTATTTTTCAAAGCACAAATCAATGCAAATGAACACACAAGGATATTTGTTAGCACCGTAAAGTTTAGCAAGGAACATTAACCAAAGAAATGCTTTACCCCACATCTTTAATATCTATTAGCCCAGATTAAGGATCATTTAGAACTTTTAAAAGTTTGTAATATAGGCTAAGGTAATAAGGTAGGATATATTTGGATAAGAGTGACTTAAAGCACCTTAGTCATTCCAACACAAACTCTTGGACAACTACCTCAAATATATAGTGAGTTCCAAACTAATTTTACTTAACCAATTTACACTTTGAAGTACAAAAATATTATTTCACACTAGATCAATTTTTGAAGGCAAGATGAACCTTCTTTATCCAAGGAAAACATAACACTTACAAATTTATTTATTTTAAATTTTTTTTTACTTTTGCAATAACATAACAACAATTACAAAACGGGGGATATAAACAATATTGAACTCTTGACTTCATTCCCCAACAAATACACAAAAAAAAAAATTTCAAACCATCATAAGAATTCGAACTATTACATAGGGGAACTACAATTAATTCTGCAATGATTAAGGAGATGTGATAAAGAGAAGAAAAATAAACAAAGTGAAGTGGTTAAATTATACAGTTAACAAAGAAATTAAGCTACAAGGCTCACTGGGGACTCTAGAGATAATATCAATGTAAAGTAGGCTTGTTAGCTAAAACGGTTCAAGAAAATACCTAAATCATTTCCAAAGTCTAGCCAAATTTGCTAAAATGGGGGATTTACAACTATCCCAATCAGTATACCAAGCCAAAGCTCAACATAACCTACAAAATATCCTAAAATGCAAGTTTATACAACATGATCAAACAATGGCCTAAGCCATTTCTTTCTACACTCAAAATCAATTCTAAAAAGTGTAGAAATGTTTAATCATATCAACCATCAATTGAACTTGATGTTGGAAAAACTCTACAGAAAAAAGTAAAGCTTGTGGTTGAAACTAGTTTTAAAAAAAACCATTTTATGAAGTAGATGAAAACATTGTTGAGTTTCAAAAGTTAAATCCTATTTTTCACAACAAATGCAACCTATATTCAGCATCCAATTTCACATCCACAAACAACAAAAACAAAACCATTCCCCACAACTAAGACAATAGACACTACCACACTTGTCAATTTATTCAATGATGAGCACAATTCATCCTACCACTAACCCACATCACAAAAATTAAAAATATACCACTAAAAAGCAAAAAACTAGATAAACATAATCTAAAGCAATGATTTATTGAAGTATACTTGGACAACAAAATGCTAATATAGAAGATGGACAACATAGTAACCAAGTGAATGCAAATACAACCAATTAAACACAAATTGAGCTTAAAACCATGGTTCTATCTTTAATCATGGAGTCCCTCGACAACAAGTACAATACCAAATAAGGTTAAACAAAGAGTAATTCAAAGCAAACCATACTAATGCAACTTTAATTGAACCCATCAGTCTAGAGGTTGATTATTCTTTTCTAAACTAATAATGCAACACAAAGAAGGTGTCATTAGGACTTCATGGGGGTCCAAACTAATTAAGGAATAAAAATACAAATAAGGTTGACGGGGTTTAACATAACAAATGAGTTATTTATATGCCCAATTCTTCCCTCAAACACTTAGCAAGTCTAATGTCTCAACAAGTAGACATTCCACAATCAAGTAGCAATCCAAGTTCAATTTCATCCAACAATTATCACAACAATCACAAGAATAATATATTGCCATCAATCATTGAACTCATCAACAACCAAATTTGATGAAGAACGTCCAAAAATCATTTACTAACAAGAAACATAACTAAATTAATCACAAGGCTACAAGTTACTTACCAGGCTACTCAATTCAAAGCAAGTAAATAAAAGAAAGCATAAAAAATAAGAAGGGAAAGAAATACTCCCTTAACACCAAAGAGGCTTCCTAAGGATATTGTAATCCTTGGTGAATTTTCACCATTGTTGACCCGGTTGTTGTGACATTAAATTCTTGAGACTCTTGGGAATCAGTTGTTGTGACTTTAAATTCATGAGGCCCTGGCAACGGTTCCAAAAACTTGATGCCTTTTTAGAGAAATACCTAGTTATAAAATTTATAAAATACCTAAATCCTGCTACTAACTGGGCAGCATCCTGCAAGTATACGCTTGTCAATTAGTAGTACAGGGACGTAGGGGTCAAACTCACAATGATTGATTGATGATTACCAATTATTTGGTTGGATTATTAGTTGAAGTGATTGATTTTTCAATGCGATTTAACTAAAACTATAATTTAAGGGACTAAAAAAACAATTTAAAGACTAACTAGCAAAGCAATCTAAGTGAACACTAACAGTAAGGAAAGTATTTTAAAGAGAGCAATTGAAGTAAGCATGTAAAAAAGTGCGCATTTTAGAAAGCAATTAAAGAAAGAAAGTAAAAGGGAAAGAATCTGAAGTGAGCAATTAACTAATCTAACTACTCATTAAGACTAAGGAAGCATTTTTAGAGAAAACCCATAAACTAATTTAACAATTACATTAAGATCAAGTAAAGAAAGCAATTAAATAGAAAACCCATAAAGTAATCTATCCTAATTAGCGAATATAAACTACAATTTACTGTTACGAAAGTATTTTTAAAGAAACATTCAAGAAAGTATGTAAAAAGAGAGCATTTAAGAAAGCATTTAAATTTATTACCTACAAATTACTACTAAGAGAACATATTTAAAAGAGGTAACAAACTAATCTACCACTTAATCTAAGAAAGCATGTGGGTAAATAAAGCAATTAAACTAAACTAAGCTAAATTAACACAAAACACATGAAATTATTTATAAATTAAAGAGAACTTATACTAGGAGTCTTCAATCTACAACTACAAATTCAGAAACTATACTAAAATACATCTGATCTAAGAAAATCCTCCCCAAATGGAGAGAAAAATGAAGGACTAATCTATCCTACAACTGTAACTACAAGTACATTCTAACTCTGTGGTAAAGGGGATTTAAATGTGCTATTTATAGTGCTAGAGTTAGGGACAAATTTCAACCACAAAATAGCTTCGTTTTGGATGTTTTGACCCTCAGAATTTTGACCATGGACAGTCAGTTGTCAAACTTCCAAAGGCCAATTTTGTCTATTAACCGCAGTCAACAACTCAGCTTCAACAGTCTTTCGTTGTTTTGCTCCAAATATCCTCATCCGATGTCCAATTGATGGGGTTTTTTTTTTTTTTCATGCGATCCTAACACATAAAAGCATATTATTAACAAAAGTAAAAAAAGAAGATTTGCTGTGGTCATTAAAAATACCAGAGCTTTGTTGCCAAGAAAAAGGTCACGGTTAATTAGATTTGGGAAACAATGAAACCTTTGTGTGTGCATGGGAAGCTAAGTGGCCAATTTTATATTGAATTGTTAAAAAGCACTTCCTGACTTCTACTTACAAGTAGCGTTTGCCAGAGCGAAAAGTGGGAATGGTACTTAAAAAAAAAAGGGAAGCTTTGCATTGGTTGTTCAAAATAGCAGAGCTATGTTGCTAAGGAAAAAAGGGAAAAGCTGTAATTGAATGATACTAAATCAATTAGGACAAGTCTAAAAGGCACCATGGTGCTTAAGTTGAAGGTTTTCTAGAAAGCAATAAGCTCATGGGCTGAAAACGTTCGATTATATAATTGTTTGGGCACTCGGGCTAGGATCCTATATGTCACAACATGGTAGACCTCAAGGGCCCTAAATTTTGTGCTTACTTGATATCTTTGCGGTATGAGCTATATCTAATCTTGCATGATAAGGTTAATTAAATTAGGTCCTTGGTGATTTGAAAAAAATCACGAACTTCAAGCCTCGATTTCGATCCTTAAAAAAATATAAGTTCTCAATTGGGTCTTGAAGTGGGGGCATTTGTAGACGTTAAAATTTTAAATTATTATTAGTTAAGACAATAATCAAATAATTGTCTTAACTAATTAATTTAAATGAAAATTCCATGTCAAGGTCCAATAATTCGTAGGATACGATAAGTGGAATTTCCTTACATTTGGGCTCTGTCAAGTAAATTAAATATAAATAACTAGAATCCATTAAAGTGTTTTGGATTATGTCTTGGGCCTGCCCAACATTTTATTTTAAGTGATGAGTGACTCAAGTCCCAAGTAATCCATTAGGGGTAGGAAACCCTATTTTTACCTATAAATATGGGTGCTCCCCTTTAGACAACAAGGCATTGGAGATTTACTACAAACATCAAGTCTCCCAAATCCTTGAAGCTTCACAAGTTCTTCGACTGTGAAGTCCCCGAAGATCCTGTGTGATCTTCGTTCTAAGTCTTCAAGTGCTAAATAATCTTCAACTTGTTCTTGTTACGTGTTGAAGTCATCAACCTTTGCATAGATCAAGAGACGTAATTCCTCAAGATCTACTCAAGTTTTCCACTGCAAGTGTTCGATAATCTTCTTTCGGTCACTAAATCACTGCAAGAAGATCCATCATTCTTAAATCTGCAATTTAGAGGAGCAAGAATCAAGGAAGTATTTTTTTTGTAAAAAAAAATACAAAATTAGAGTTGCGTACCTGTAAATTAATTAAACTGATTCTTTGTTGTTTGTTCCTGATTTTCAATATCTCAACATACTTCAAAATTTGTGTGAACAGATTTTTGGCACGTTCGGTGGGACCAACTCTGCCCCTTCATTTTTTCTCTTAAAGTTTCATGCTACACAAGGAAATTAGTCTGCTGAGAAGAACATCTTGTCTGAAACTTCTTCTATAAAGTTATACTCTGAACCAATGACCCGCGCTATAGTCAAATTGCTTGCTTACTGAGACAGTCTAACAAAAAATGGCAAGCACAGATACAAGTGAATGGTGCTATGCAATCTCATTGGAATTACTTGTGTCTGGTCAATTCACTACAAAGGGAGGCTTCCATGGTATGTGCGGTAGATTCTCCACTGGGGGCAGCGCTTTGGATTAGTTCGTAGGTAATTTTCCAAGTTCCAAGGTACCAACTAGAGATCTACATAAGTTCAACTCTAAAGGCATCACTTTTGAACAATATAATGTTATGCCATCCATGGTGATGAATGCTTAACACCTGGAAGAACAAGTGAACGACATGTCCAAGACGATCGATGACTTGAAAAAGATCGTTGAAAAGAAAGATCTACAAATTGCAAAATTAATGAACAAGTTAAAATTCTCAGTGGAGAAGAATCTAGCCTAAAATATAGTGACAACTCGATTATTAAAGGTAAAGATGTTGAAGAGAATCCCCGCAAATCTGCTTCTTTTCAAGATGATGAACAACCTATTGTCTGTAGCCACTCTTTCTTTTAGTAAAAAAACTTCAAGACGTGATAGCTAATTCCGTGAGAGCTCAATTTGGTGGCCCGTTGCAATCATCTATTCTTTATTCTAAGCCTTACACAAAAAGGATCGATAGTCTAAGAATGACATTTAATTACTAACCTCTGAAATTCCAGCAGTTCAATGGAAAAGGCAACCCAAAGCAATATATTACACACTTCACAGAGATGTGGAATAATGCTGGCACTGAAGGCAACCTTCTTATGAAGCAATTTGTGAGATCCTTGAAAGGTAATGCTTTTGACTGATATACGGACTTAGAGCCTAAGTTAATTGACAGCTTGGAACAAATAGAACACGAGTTTCTAAACCGTTTCTATAGCACACGTCGAAACGTTAGTATGACAAAACTTACTAATGCAAGGCAGTGGAATAATGAAGCAGTTATCGATTACATTGATTGTTGGCGCACTTTGTGCCTTAACTGCAAAAATAGACTATTCGAGGCTTCTGCTATTGAAATATATAAGCCTTGCATACAAGGTATGCATTAGGGGCTATCCTACATTCTTCAAGGAATCCAACCTGCGACTTTCGATAAATTGGCGACTAAAGCGCATGACTTGGAGTTAAGTATTGCTAATCATGGCATGAATGTCCCAATTGAAGAGCAAAAAAATGAGAAGAAAGATGTGAAGAAAATGGAAAAGTTTATAAAGAATGGAAACGACAAAGTGTCTATGACAGTGAATACAACTCCAATTAGAATCTCCTCAAATAACAAGGGCAAAGTTAACAAGAATAGTGATCCGCCACCCCCGTTCAATCGACAGTGAGAAACTTTGAAGGAGATAGAAGAAAAGAAATATACTTTTCCTGACTCAGATGTATCCGACATCCTGGAAGATTTGTTAAAAAAGAAGCTGATTGAGTTACTTGAGCCGAAATGCCTCGAAGAGGTGGGAAAAGTTAACGATCCGAAGTATTGCAAGTATCATCGGATAGTTAGCCAGCAAGTAGAAAACTGTTTCATCCTTGCTGAAATACAAAATTATGAGATTGGCTAGAGAGGGAAGGATTATTCTCGACATAGAAGATATAGCTCGATCAAACCTTGCAAGTGCCGTTTTGTCACCCAAGAGACTTGACACTCCGCCAGTGGACAGTTCTACATTGTCTCCTTTGCATAAGGAAACAACTCTATTACAGTTCGGGAGTTTTGAACCGGTTTAAGTTTGCCTAGATATGGAGAGGTCAAGAGATAAATGTGAGAGAAATTTTGATCTGAATGCCCAAGAAGAAGGAGAATGGATTCTTGTCACCAAGAGAAGGAAAGGATGACGAAGTCCTACTCAAAACAAACACCATTTTTGTAGACAACTTCAAAAAATTTGGCTACCTCGGCGCCAACATTCTATGGTTTGTACTAAGACTTCTTTGAAGAAAGGTGATCAAAATACTAAAAGATGGCGTATGCCAGTTACACTTGGAGACTATTTTCCTAAAGGGTTCTTGAGGGGAGACCAAGTAGAAAATGTCAATCGAAGAGATTCTACATGACTAGTTCAAAATTGAGGACAAGGATATGATCGAAGAAATTGATATTCCAGCAAAGCCAACAAAAGATAATGGTTCTTCTGTGGAATTGGATCCATCTTCACTAGAATCAATTATTCATAGTTTGTAGATGTTCTTCAAGAATGTGACGGTAAAGATAGTACTTTTGAAGAGCCTATTGCAAAGAGCAGTTATCCAAAAGTATGTTGTGCAACCATTACTTTCACCGACAAAGATCTTTGCTAGGAACAATGTCACATAATCATCCTCTTTTCATTTCAGGTTTCGTCAAGGAGTAAAAGGTAAATCGCATACTTGTCGATGATGGTTCTGCTGTCAACATCATGCCAAAGTCAACAATGAAAAAGTTTGGTGTTTCATTCGATGAACTGCCTGCAAGTCGCTTAACAATCCAAGACTTCAATCAAGAAGGCCAACGAGCAATTGGGATGATTTGTCTAGACTTGATTAATGAATTAAAGGCTATTACTCTCTTCCATGTGATCATATAGATGTAAGGACGTCCTACAATTTGTTGCTAGGAAGGACTTGGGTGCGTGAAAATAGGGTGGTACCGTCAACTCTTCTCCAATGCTTTAAATACATGAGAAATGGAACTGTGAAGAAAGTTTGTGTTGACATTAAACCATTCATGGAAGTAGAGTCGTATTTTGCTGATGCAAAATTGTACGTCGACTACAACAATAAACAAGAGGCCTTTCCTTCGAAAGAAATGCTTGATTCAGGGTGGCAACATAAAAGAAAGGTTAGACGGAGTATCTACTACCTAGGATAGATGTGTGGAGAAACTTGCGGGCATTGGAATAGCCTCGACGCCTCAAAAAGAAAAAGGGAAAGTCAAATCTACAATAGCTCCTCATGTCTTTCGATACATATCTCGATCAAAACGAAAAGAAGGACAATCTCCCTTCATTTAATAGAAGGTTTCTCAAGTGATTGAACAAAATTTTATAAGTCCCCTCACAAAAATCTTAGTAATTATGACACGTTCACAGCTCCTAGCAGAAGTGTACAAGGAGATTTCGTTGCTAAAACTTACAGATTACTTGAGAAGCTTGGATATGATTTCTCAAACCTTGTGAAGTTAGGTGAACTAGTGCCGGAGGTGACTGGTGAAGGATTCATGGACTCAATGAAACCCAAAAAAAGTTGAGAGAACAAGGATACAATATTGATACTCCCAGATCAAGAGTGGGATTTACACCGAATGAACCCGTGAGGATATCTATCAAGAAGAGAAGAAATGTAGCCAATACCCAACACATTGTTGTGGAAGAAGAAAACAATGACACTCACGTGCAAAAGAAGTCACAAGCTCGAGTATCTGCCTTTGATCACATTGGTGAACCAACTTCACGTTCTTCGATATTTAAAAGTTTGGGGCCAGTCATAACTTCAAAATGGCGACGGTAATGGCTCTCACAAGTCAATTTTTAACAGACTAGGTTCTGTATTTGATCCATTGGGGGCAAGAAAGTCCACCTTGCTAGGGAAAAGATGTTCGTGACTCCAATAGTGAAAGCTTCTAAAGGATGTGGATGATAAAGAAATCCAAAGTGCAGTCCTGTCATGCATGAAGCGCCAACAAACTTAGGTAATCCTCACTGAAGGTTCTTTGATATTCAAGCGGCGGACAATTGTTGAAGATGATAAAGAAGAAGTGGTAACTTTACATCATATCCTAGTGGAAGAGGATCCTACTGTCAGTAAAAAAGATGAGATTAAAGATGCATCTCCGCAACTAGAGAATGGAGGGGAAGCAATAGTTGATGATCTCAACGAATTAAATTTGGGAACTCTAGATGATCCGCATCCAATATTTATTATTGCACTTTTGAATTCCAATGAAGAGAAAGACTATTTTGACCTATTTTTGGCATACAAAGATGGTTTTGCATGGACATATAAAGAAATGCCCGGTTTAGACCCAAAGGTTGCAGTTCACTACCTTGGAATTAAACATAGTGCACGACCGATAATACAGGCACAACAGATGTTTTGACCTGACCTTGTCACTCGTATTGAAGTCGAAGCAAATAAGCTTATTAAAGCTAGATTCATTCGTGAAGTTCAATATCCGATGTGGATATTAAATATCGTGCCTGTTAAGAAGAAGAATAGTCAAATTCGCATTTGCGTTGACTTTCGAGACATAAATAAAGCATGCCCAAAAGATGAGTTTCCTTTGCCTATCATTGAGCTCCACGTTACCACTGGAGATGAAGTCTTGTCTTTCAAGGATGGATCGTATAGGTATAATCAAATCAGAATGACACAAAAAGATGAGGAATGTACTACTTTTCGCATTCCTAAGGGGATATATTATTATAAGTTGATGCCATTTGGTTTAAAAAATGCAAGTGCTACGTACCAAAGGGCGATGCAGAATATCTTCGATGACATGTTACACAAGAAGGTCAAGTGTTATGTAGTTGATTTGGTTGTCAAATTGATGAAAAAGGCAAATTATGTAGAGGAGTTTCGAATTGTGTTCGAGTGGTTAAGAAGGTACAACAAGTCACTTTAAAGATGAATCCTCTCAAATGTGCATTCGGCATTTGTTCTGGCAAATTTGTTGGATTTATTGTTGAAATCGTGGTATAGAGGTGGATCTAGGAAAGATTAATGCTATACAAGGGATGCTAGCATCGAGAAACTTGCAAGAACTAAGGAGTCTTCAAGGTAATCTAGCATTCATTTGAAAATTTATCTCTAATCTCGCTTGTCGTTGTCAACCATTCAATTATCTGTGAAGGAAAGATACCGAGTTTAGATGGGAAAAGTCTTGCCAAAATGCCTTTGAGAGCATCAAAAAATACCTTTTGAACCCACTATACTTGGAGCTCCTATTCCTGGAAAGCCTCTAATCCTATATACTTCTGCACATGAAAAGTTCATAGGTGAATTCTTGGCACGAGAGAATGAAGAAGGAAAGGAATGAGCATTGCATTACCTAAGTCGTTCACTAACTGAGAATGAGATCAAGTATTCACCTATTGAGAAGATGTGCCTAAACTATTCTATGAAATTAAGAAGTTAAAGCATTATTTTGAGGCATATACTGTTCATTTAATCTCACGAATGGATCCAGTAAAGTTTGTTATGTCAAAACCTGTAGATTCTGGACGTCTTGCACGGTGGTCCGTCATATTCAATCAATATGAAATCATTTAAGTACCTTAGAAAGCCGTTAAAGAACAGGTACTAGCTGATTTTCTCCCTGACCACCCTATTCCTGCTGAATGGGAACTTTCTGATGAATTTCCTGATAAGGACGTTTTTCTCATAGAATTTCTATCGTTCTTTGATGGTGCAGCTAGATTAACTGGAGCGGGGGCAAGAATTGTATTTATCTCACTAGAAAGATTTATTCGTCCATTTTTGGTGGTGCTGACTAAGTTATGCTCTAACAATATGGCTGAATATCAAGCCTTGATCATCGAGCTTCAAATGACACTGAAAATGAACATTATGGAGCTTGAGGTGTTCGGAGACTCTAAGTTAATAGTAAGTCAAGTATTGAAGCATTATGATGTTAATTGAAGAAAGATGACTTACTTCCTTACTTTCTTTATGCTACCCAATTTATGGGAGAATTCAACAGTATTTATTTAGAGCATGCTCCCAAGAAAGAAAATCGCATGGTAGATGCTCTTGCAAATCTAGCAACAATCCTAGCTTTGTCTGATGATGAAAAAGTCAATGTTGTAATTTGCTGCAAATGGATTGTTCCATCTTTACCGGAGTGCTTCATAGAGGAGGTAAGCGTAATCTTGGTTTCTGAAATTGATGAAAATGACTAGAGAAAACCATTAATCGACTATTTGAAGCATGGAAAGTTACCTGAAGATCTTTGACATCGAACTAAAATTCAGCGTCGATCCCCCAGATTCGTGCTTTACAAAGATAGATTGTATTGTCAATCTTATGAAGAGAACTTTCAACGTTGTTTGCATGGGGAAGAGACTACCATGGACATGAGGAAGAGACTTGTCAACTTCACGCAAATTTGATTCATCAATCGCCAAAGCCATTACATCCTACTGACTTTGGTATTGATCAAGATAGCTTCATGACCTTTTGATGCGTGAGGTCTAGATGTGGTTGTCCATTACCTAAACTTTCCCAGAGTCATCTTTTCTTCTTGGCAGCGACAGATTATTTCTCTACGTAGGCAGAAGCCACTCCGTTGAAAGATAAAAAGGAGAATGTTGTCTCTTTCATCAAAACCTCTATCATCTTTAAGTATGGTGTCCCTCGATACATCATCACAAATAATGGAAAGCCATTCTACAACAATTTGATGAACCAATTGTGTGCACGATTCAAATTCAAGCAGTATAATACTTCAATGTACAATGTACTAGTGAATGGCTTAGTAGAAGCTTTCAACAAGACCTTATGCAATTTACTAAAGAAAGTGGTATCTAAGCCCAAGAAAGATTGTCATGACAGAATTGGTGAAGCACTTTAGGCCTACAGGACAACTTTAGGACATGTACACAAGCCACACAACATTCTCTTGTCTATGGAGTTGAAGCGGATTTTACCGTTGGAATGTCAAATACCAGTCATCCTTGAGAATTTCAATTCAAAAAGGTCTCGTGACTGAAGACAATGCTTATTTGCGATTGGAGGAACTAGAAGTTTTTTGATGAGAATAGGTTGCAGGCTCAACAGCAACTTGAGGGTTACCAAGATTGAATGTCCAAGGCATTTAACAAGAAAGTGCGACCGTGAATTTTTCAATTTGGAGACTTGGTTCTTGCAATTAGAAGGCCAGTTATCACCAATCATCGCATGGGAAACAAATTCACCTCAAAATAATGGGAAGTTCTTAAAGCGATTTCATGCTTGATGGTTGACTCTGCAAATAAATCTTGGCCCACATGAGTATAAACTATGAATGGAATTCAAAAAAATAAAATAAAAATAAAAAAGGTCTGCTAGGTTGAAAGCCTCGCAAGAAGTAGCCTAGGTAAAAATATGGAAAAAAAAAAAAAAAAAAAAAAGGGTCTGTAATTTTGAAAACCTTGTAAGAGGCAGCCTAGGCCAAAAAAAAAAAAACCACTCCTGGCCCTCATGAGTTAAAATGGTGGACAAAATTAAAATCCTTTGAACTACATAATGACTTGATTCCCTCTTTTTGGGATACGTAGGCAGTTTGGAAGTTACTTTCAAGTTCAGTCACATCAACATCAAAATTCCATTTTGGCTTAGGCTAGTTGGTGCGAGAGTTGTCAACAAAGTTGTTGAAATAAAAAAGAAAAAAAAAAGAGAGAGACACATGTGAATTTGAATAAAAGGGCATTTTTATTCCATGTAAATGCTCTTTATTACATCAGGAATGCCAAAATGGAAGCATGTCAAGACTAATCCTTTCGTACTTGTTAAAAATAAAATTGCTGCAAAAATCAATAAATAAATAAAGGAGCTATATGAAAAGTTGAAACAAGTTCATTTTGATCATCTTCAAGCAAACGTTCCATTTTGCCTAGAACCTTTGCATCTGCAACAGAGAGGCGTGGGGTGTTCTCTATCTTTTGGATCTTCTCCCTCAGTCCAATGACTTCAACTTGAGTCTTTTTAAGTAGGCTTTCTTGGCTTCGATTACGAACCATGGTTTTTTCCTCCCTCCGAGCACATAGGTGTTCAAGTTGCTTTTTCAACTCCGCTTCCTTGTTCCTAAGTTGTGCTATTTGTGCTTCAAAGCCTTCAATACTCTTTATATGCTCTTGTTCTTACATCTCAATAGTGTGTAGGTTTTGTTGGGTAGTTGAGAGAAGTCCTTCATAGGATTCTTGAGTCATCTTTCCATCAAGTGATGCCTTGACAAGTTATATGTCGCTATATTCTCAAAGAACGTCTTTATTAGACCTTTCAAAGTCGAGATGTCCGTTTTGCTCCACATCTCTTCAAGAAACCTTGTTGCATGTTTGTTTAGAGAAGACATGTGTTCTAAGGAAGTCTTTGAAATTTTCTACTTAAGTTTCCTTCATAACATTGATACATACTTTCGTTGACAGTTTGAGATAACTTCTTCCGAATGAAACTTGGATATAGTTGACGGCAATGGCCAAGTTAGGGGTTTAAAGATTCCGATGTCTTGACAGTCCTCTATGTCATGATGGTATTTCCCATTTGAGTCCTAGCTTGACTATTCCCAGCATCATTCGCCTCATCTTTAAGGTTCTTGGTAAGATTGGCATTCGAAGAAGTATGAATGACATTGCTGAAAACATCAAATTTACTAGGCCTGGTCACTAAAACTTCCATTTCTTCAAGAGTATTGTCTACAAGCACCGCTGGTTGCTCATGATCATCAAACTAAAAAGAGAACAAACAAACAAACAGACAAACCAAGCGTTAATCTCAGTAAGTGGGATCGGCTACATGAATCCTGCTATGCCATTGTAAACTGTCATGAACCATATCCTCCTCAATTCATAGATGGGCTATATTTTTCTTACAAGTTATCCACGAAGTCTTTTTTGGTCTTCTTCTATCCTACTTATATTGACTATTCTCTCTAAAATCTACTCGCCTAACAAGCACTTCTATTGGTCGTCTTAACACATGACCCAACCACTTTGATCGTGTTTCTCTATAGGTCGTATTTTCTTATCAATTGATGCTACTCCAATCTTCTCACGATTATGCCCATTACGTATCTTGTCTATTCTAGTATACCCACACGTCCATCTCAACATTCGCATTTCTGCTACTATCATCTTTTGCTCTTGTGAGTAATTCACTGCTTAACACTCAGAACCATAAAACATCGCTGATCTAATTGCCGTCCTATAAAATTTACCCTTAAGTCGTAAAGGAATTTTGGGGTTGCATAATATTCCCGATGCTATTCTCCATTTAGTCCAACCCGCTTGTATTCGATGTGTAACATCTCGATCTATACCACCATCACTCTAAAGAACTGATCCTAAATACTTAAAATTTTCACTTATGGGTATTTCTTGATCTCCGATACTAATCCCTATTCTATTCCTACGTGTACCCTTGCTAAAGTTAAAATCCATATATTCTATTTTTGATCTATTAATTCTAAACCCTTTTGCCTCAAGTGTTTTTCTCCAAACCTTGAGTTTAGCATTAACCTACCCATCTTTTGTTTCATCTACTAAAACAATGCCATCTACAAATAACATACACCATGGTATTTCCTCTTGTATGTGCTTTGTAAGTTCATCTATGACCAATGCAAATAAATAAGGACTTAGAGATGAACCTTAGTGTAAACCTATATTTATGGGGAACTCTCATGTCAACTCTTCTAGTGTGTTCTCAGACTTGTAATCATATCCCTATACATCTTCTTTATTGATTCTATATATGCTACTCTAACTCCTATTTTTTTCTAAAACTGTCCACATAGCTTCTCTAGGGACTCTATTGTATGCCTTTTCAAGATCAATAAAAAACATCTGTAAATCCTTTTCCTTATCACTGTATCTCTCAGTAAGTCTCCTTAAGAGATATATGGCTTCAGTAGTCGATCTCCCTGGCATGAAACCAAACTGATTATTTGACAATTTAGTCTCGTTTCTTAACCTTCTTTCTATCACCCTCTTACAAAGTTTCATTGTATGACTCATTAACTTAATAGTACCTCTTTAATTCGCATAATTTTGTATAACCCTTTTGTTTTTGAATATGGGTATAGGAGTACTCTTTTTCCATTGGTCAGACATCTTTATACCCTTCTTTCCTAAGCATTTTCATACCTCAATTGGAATATATCGAGGCCAACTGCTTTTCCTTTCTTCATCTTCTTCAAACCCTCATCCACAATGATTCCTGATTTGGTTATCTAAGTATGATGCCTAATTAGACTGTAGAATGAGGGTCATTAAATTTTATTTACTTGGGAAGCCAATTTTAGAATTTGATACACAGAGCATGCTTAATTCTATAACACTAATTTTGAGCACACATGCTATAAAACTATTGTGAATTTGAGCTAAAGGATTTCTAGACTACATGATTAATAATTCAATGGATAAGGTTGAAATTGAGAAAGTACCTATTGGAAGGACTACCCTAATATTTTTCCAGATGAATTAACCTCGTTACCTCTGAGAGAGAGATTGAGTTTGTGATTGAGTTAATACCAGGATTGAGACACCGATCTCAAAGGTGCCATATCACATGGAACCAGTAGAATTAAAAGAGTTGAAAACACAGTTGAAAGACTTATTGGAACGAGGATTTATTCAAGCTAGTGTCTCTATAGGGTGCACCTGTCTTGCTTGTGAAGAAAAAGGATGGAACTTTAAGACTATGTATAGCTTACCAAGATTTAAATAACATCAACATAAAGAACACGTATCCCTTACCAAAGGATGCCATATCGCATGGAACCAGTAGTATTAAAAGAGTTGAAACACAGTTGCACGATTATTGGAACAAGGATTTATTCAAGCTAGTGTGTTCTATACGGTGTACCTATCTTGTTTGTGAAGAAAAATGATAGAACTTTAAGATTATGTATAGATTACCGAGGATTAAATAACATCACCATAAAGAACAAGTATCCCTTACCCCTTATTGATGAACTGTTTGACCAATAACAAGGGGACAAAGTGTTCCCTAAATTTGACTTGAGACAAGGTTATTACCAATAATGTGCATTAGGAAAGAAGATGTGGATAAGATTGCTTTTAGTACTCGGCATGGACACTATGAGCTTATGGTTATGCGATTTGGTTTAACTAATGCTCCGATAGCTTTTATGGACTTAATACACTGATTTTTTTTTACCTTATTTGGACCATTTTGTAGTGATATACATAGATGACATTCTGGTGTATTCTAAATCACAAAAGGAACATGAGGATGTGTTAAGGGTAGTGTTACAAACCTTGAAGGAGTACAAGCTATATGCTAAATTTAACATGTATGAATTTTGGTTAAATAAGTTATCATTATTAGGTCATATAATATATGATGAAGGCATTGTTGTATACTCATTGAAGGTGGAAGCAATAGTGACATGGAAGCAATTGGAAAATGTAACTGAGGTGCGAAGTTTCTTGCAACTAGCAAGATATCACCATAGGTTTGTGAAAGATTTCTCAAAGGTTGCTCGTCCCTTAACCAAATTGACCCAAAAAAAAAGTCAACTTCATTTCAACTGCGGAATGATAAAAGTAAAGCTAGTTTTTAAGAGTTAAAGAAACATTTGAGTACTGTCCCAATTTTGGTGTTACCTAATCAAAAAGGGAACTTTGTAGTGTACATAGATGCATCTTAAGAAGGTTTGGGCTATGTGTTAATGCAAGATATAAAAGTGATTGCGTATTCCTCCTTAAAATTAAAATCTTATGAGCAAAATTACCCAACTCACGACCTAGAACTGGTTGCTGTGGTGTTTGCTCTAAAGAAATAGAGACATTATTTGTACGATGTGACTTTTGAAGTGTATGTAGATCATAAGAGCCTCAAGTAATTGTTCTTGTAAAAAGAATTAAATTTGTGACAACATCGATGGATGGAATTTATAGAACACTATGATTGTAGTATCCATTATCACTCAAGAAAGGCAAACGTTGTTGTAGATGCTTTAAGTAGGAAAGCACAAGTATCTATACATATGGTGAAGCATAGCAAATTACTCGAAGATCTTTATGAGTTGCATCCGAAGACAAACATCAAGACGAGTGACTTTTGGAAATATTAGTGCCAGTATTCTCTATTGTTACAAATTAAGGAAGCTCAAGAAAAGGATCCTATGTTACAACAACGTCGACATAGTACACAAAAAGGGGAACTACCAGATTATAGTGTTGGACCAGAAGAAGTATTACTATTCCAAAATGGGATTTATGTGCCACAACACATTGAGTTGAAGAAGGAAATTCTTCAAGAAGTACATCGATGTAAGTATACTATCCATCCGGATAGCAATAAAATGTATTACGATGTGAAGCAGCTCTACTGTTGGGATAACATGAAGAAAGATAATGCGCACTTTGTTGCAACTTGTTTAACTTGTCAACAAGTTAAATTGGAGCATCAAAAACTATCACGGTTACTTCAATCTCTAGAAATACCTAAGTAGAAATTGTAGCATATCACTATGGATTTTGTGTCAAAATTTCCAAGAACTCAACAATCACACGATGCCATTTGGGTTGTTGTGGGCTAGGCTTACCAAGTTCGTGCATTTTTTACCAATAAATGTGCTATACCCTCTTGAAAAGTTACCACGAATATACCTTGATCAGATTATAAGGTTGCATGGTGTACCAATAAGCATTGCTTCATCCTCAATTTCTTTCTCAATTTTGGAGTCAAATACAACGAGCATTGGGTACCAAGCTTAACCTTAGCACTGCAGCACATTCGCAAACTGATAGTCAATCTGAAAGAACCATTCAAACACTTGAAGATATGCTTAGGGCATGTACTTTGGATTTTGGAGCTAATTGAGATCAACATCTTACTTTGGTAGAGTTTATCTATAACAATAGTTATCACTCTACCATTGACATGGTACCTTATGAAGTATTGTATGGTAGAAAATGTCACTCACCAATATGTTAGGATGAAGTTAGTGAAGAAAAGATTATTGATGTACCTCAGATTGAGGAAGCTTCTGAAAAAGTTAAGCTCATCCTGCAACGAATGCATGCTGCTCAAAGTTGGCAGAAAAGCTATGAAGATAATAGGTGAAAAGATTTGGAATTTGAAGAAAGGGATCGGGTGTTCTTCAAGGTCTCACCTTAGAAAAGCATAATTACACATAAGAAAAGTGGAAAGTTGAGTCAGAGGTATGTAAGATCATTTAAAATAATGCAATGGATTGGAAAAGTGGCATATTGGTTGGACTTACCCCCTAAATTGTCTAGGATACACAATGTTTTTTATGTCTCACTTCTAAAGAAATATCATCCAGATCCCCAACATGTTTACATCAATACAAGATGATCTGTCATTTGAAGAGAAACCAATACAGGTAGTGGATCGTAAAGTAAAGGTACTGAAGACTAAAGAAATCCCATTGGTTAAGGTCTTATGGAAATGCCACGGAGTGGAAGACCCAACCTGGGAACTAGAAGATGAAATGCGAGCAAGCTACCCCGAATTTTTCACACCTTGAGGTGAGAATTTTGAGAATAAAATTCTTTTAAGGAGGGTGGATTGTGAGAATATATCAGGTATGAAACTAATTTGATTGCATATTATTTTTTATATATGATTACATGAATTCCTTTTATAAGCTTAACTTAAAATATAATTGGTTACTAACTAAACATTAGGGAAGTAAAGTAAGAATTTTGAGAATAAAATTCTTTTAAGGAGGGTGGATTGTGAGAATATGTATAAAACTAATTTGATTGCATATTATTTATTATATATGATTATATGAATTCCTTTCATAAGCTTAACTTAAAATATAATTGGTTACTAACTAAACATTAGGGAAGTAAAATAATAATTTGGAGAACTTCAGGACTATAGTGCAATCTTGGCTTTAAAAAAAAGGAAAAAAAAAAACAAAACAAAACAGCAAATAAAGTATAAACCAAATTGGTGACTAAGCTTAAACTAGTAGAAGGTGTCACCTTCGAAACTAGATTAGCAACCGCCAAGCCACCAAATGTTCTTAATATATTTAGACTTATTTGTACTACTTGAATACTAGTAAAATTCAGCAAAAGAACAGCAAATAAAAATGCAGCAAAAACAAGAGTAAGAAAACTGAGAGAAAGCACGAGAGAAAACAAGAAAATTAAGAAGGTAATCAACTTTTTTCAGTAACCTACTAATCCTAAGTTCATACGCTTGATAGCTAATGTAAATATGTGTTTTGGATTAGTTTTTGTTAAAATATAACATGTTATGGCTGATGCAGTTTTAAGCATTTGTATAAGTGCAATTTTGTGGTAAATGACTGTTTTAAGGGATTAAGCTTTAATTGATTGCACAAATCAACTTAGGACCAATTTGCTTTGTGTGATTATGTAATTTAGCTGCTGTTTAACCCAGGTAGGGTTAATTTGGTTTTATATAACCAAACAAACCTAAAATAACAAATTTGCAATAAATGAGTTTCAACTAAACTATGTAAAATCTAGTTTCAAATGATTGGTTATTTGCTCAATATATATATAGATATATGCTTTTGTATGTGCTGGTTCTAAAAATGCTTTTCAGGAGCTGAATTAAGATATTCTATACCTATGAACACTAAAGAATTTGGCCTATAGTTTAGCCTAATTAAGTATTGTACACCTAATATAATTAGGTTGGAATGAGCTAGTATTAATAATATTTAGTAGTAGCTAAGTTTTAAACATTAGATATATGTTTTATGTGTAGGAATGCGTGCTGTTTTATAAAGCCTTGTTGGGACTACTTTTGTACTTACATGTGCTGGTGTATTTAGCTTGTAAGGTTAGCTTGTATTTGTGCTATATACTTAGTATAATTAGGATGTCAAAGATTAAATTTTGTTTCACACCAGTCCATTAACATCATAAGAAGAAATTAGTAGTTGAGGGAATTGTAGTGTAGATAACAAGGGCTGTTTAATCTAGAAAGTTTTCCTTGATTTTCTTGATCATAGGTAGTTGGATATAATAATCTTAAGTTAGCCTTTACCATATGAATATAATACTAAAATTAACAATTAATTATAAACGACAATAAAAACTGATTTTGTAGTATTCTTCATCCTATTGCTATGATACTTAATAAGTTTATATGATATTCATTACCTTGACGTCTTAGTAGAGAAAAATAATGTAAATTGAATGCTTGTGGTTAACTAAACAGGTTAAAGAAAAAGAAAAGGAAGACATTGTGAAAGTTTGAATTTCAATTGTGTGCTCCAAGTTTTCATTTTAATGAACTTTTTGTGCTCATTTTGTAATGAATTCCATGACGTTGCTGAAACTTTTAATGAATTTTATATGCTACTTGAATGATAGAATTAAGCCCACAATCCTATTATTTACTTTGAACTCCATAAATTTGATTCATTTGCATATGCAAAAATTACTTGTACTTGTTATATACTCAGTTGTGTACTTTATCACCTGGGAAAAACTAGATCCATGCTATGTGTAGAGTGGATACGTGAGGCAAGTAATGGATTTGGTCGAAATGGTTTACCCACTATGGCTATACAAACTAAGTACTTTGGACGGGATGATAATCGGTGTTTGGATGTGTGATGAACATTATATCAGTACTCTCGAGTTTGCCAATCTAGTTGTGTCCACTTAGTGTTGAGATTTATTAGTGGCGATTTATTATTTGGAGAATATTATACAAATTAAAAAGTTGAAGGTTAAATATTGGAGTTCTTTTATTAGTTCAGCGAATAAAGAGACATATACGGCTTCCATTTGAGGCCGACTTTTACCATCTCTATGTGAATTTTATTTTACTCCATGTGTGTGCACTTTATTTTCATGCTTTACTTCTTTAGCTACATTAATATATTTTCCTTATGATTAACATAACACTATTTTCATTTATGGACCTCACTAAGCATAAACTCATTGTATTTTTGAAATTTGATTTTACTTACAAATCCAAGGATTTTGTGGTAATGTCATTCGGCAAATAGAAATTTTTCTTGGCTATCCATAGTTGTTTGTGCTAATTTTACTAGTGTCTTAATGTTTGTAATATTTTTTTCCTCTAGTTTGTAGCTATAGGTTAGTTGTGTATTTAAGATCCATTGATACTTATGTATAAGTACAATGGCTCCTGTATTTTGTTTATATTTTGAAAGTCTAAATGACTTGTATTATGTACTAAAGTTGGTTTTAGATATGTATACAATAGATTTGAATTTTCAGTTATTTTTTGTAGACGATTTTTTTTACTTAATCGTAATGAGAGTTAGGTAGGCGTTCGACTAATTCTCAAGAGGTTGCAGATCTAGTTAAGGCACCACAAGAGGTACTAACTTAAACTACATATTAATTTTACTTTGTTAAATTAAACGTTATTGTTACCCCCAAATCCACCAATTACATAGTCTTAAGACTCAAATTTCTTCAGATGAAGATGGGCCTTCAATTGTTTCCCCTTCCTTGGATCAAATCACAGAATTCACCTATTTATTTATTTATTGTAATATTAAGAGTCCGGCATGAAAGCCTAATTTTCCGGGTTAGGTTACGCAAAGAGAAGCCTCCTTAAGGTGATGTTTCCATCACGTTTCGAAGTGCCTCTTAGGGGGAATACTAATCTAAGAGATATTTGAATCCACATCCTCCCAGCTCAATTTCTTGAGATTTTTCTGATTGTGAAAAACTTTAGATATATTATTAATTGTATAATATTTTTGCATTCTAGTGTATTAGCATTATCCAAAATGTGAAAAGTCCAAAATATGAAAAGTAAAACTTATATATTTTTAGTATTTTTGCAATATAAATTTTAAAATATAATTGTATAGTACCGAAATCATAAAATCCCCTTTAAAAAAACTCAACCGGTAATGGGATAATGGTTCCAACTGTTATCAAGAATTGCCCCATTACACTGTCAATCTCATCTTGCTTGCTCTTCAGGCTCACATCTTACATTTTTACAACATTGTGTAGTATCTATCTTCTTGTTATCTCATCTTCTTTATTGACGGCAATTAGTAAGTTTAAGTGAGACGGAAACAACTCTGTTGCTTAATAAAATCTTTTGAAATGTCTGTTTTATCCTTGAGACACTAAATGGCAAAATTTTATTTACAGGATTTCTCCATATATCCCAAGTTATTCTATTTCTTTCTTTAACTTCTAAATAATATTGGAATCTCTTCCTTTTTTTTCCTCATAACTTAAGTTTTTCTCTTCTCTTCTCTCTTAAACTCCCAAATTAAACCTAAAATTTCAAGTTGGTCTGGAAATCAGTAATTAGGTTTGCCTCTAAAGTCTAAATTGCTGTGATGCAAGTGAACAATTTCCTTGAATTAGTTAGTTGATATCAATTTCTCTTGCATTGTGTTTGAATAGAGGGATTTAGATGGATTTGATTTGAAATTTTAATTTATAATAAGTTATCCAAATAAGGTAATTGATTTAGTTGTAAATTTAAAATTTATTAACAAATGGGAGTGTGATTTTAATGGTTAAATAGTAGATTTGAAATTTTCTCAAATTTTATGTCATTTCAAATCTATCCAATTAAAATTCATGTATTTCAAATCTTTTTTTCAAAAAATTTGGGATTTGTGGTCCGAGTCCCACGAGGACTCCCGGAAACTTACTCTCGCATCTAAATCTAAGCCAGATTTTGCAATTGAGGGTCCCCAAACAACTTATTCCACTAGTTTTTGTGTCTCCCATTTCTTGTAGCCATGTATTCTTCAACCAAGAATCTCTTGATTTCTAGCACTGTCATTTTCATGTATTCATTTGTGGCTTCTATACTTGTTCAATTTTCTACATTTTGTGGTAGAGAAAGGGTTGGAAAAAATAGGTCAATTGCAATACTGCATTATTGTTTGCTAATCGACAAGAAGTAGGTTGGCTGTCTTGGTCTTTGCTCTCCATTTTAATTTCTTTCCTTCCATCCATAAGTTAGATTTATATTTAAAGCATTATTTCACTAACCAAAGTTGAAACTTACTTGATCTAATTTAACAAAAAACGGGTTGACTTTTTCTTTTGATTTTTTTTTTTCTATTTTCTTGGAACAACATAAAGTTTCAGTTAATTATTCACGTTTCAACTATAACAACCGAAAAAACAGAGACTTATATAGTTATAAATTTTTAAAATATATAATATTATACTAGACAAATCGTTTAAACAGAATCGGATAATTCCCTACGAAGGAACTGTGAATTCTTCTCAATTTTATCTTATAAAATTATAGATACTTTATCTGCTCTATCGTACAGAAAGGTATAATTTTTTTTTTTTTAAGAATTATTGATACGTTGTCAGCTCTATCTTCTGGCAAGGAGTTCGCACGCTAGTTTTCTTTTTTCAGGTAAGTCCCACTAGCTTTTCGATTACAAGCAAAATATTAAAGTTTAAGTTGGGAAATACTTAAATAGACTTAATTTTTTATCTCACTTATAGACTCTATAATGTAAATTAAATGTTATAAAATTTATGATATAAATTGATGTAAATAAAATTTTATAAAATTTAATTTTAATCGTAAGATTTATAAGTAAAATTAAATACCGAGTCTATAATAGTATTTGGCGTTTAAGTTCTAGCCCCCAAAAGAGCCCACAAATGTAATTGGAAATTTTGATTAACAATAGGAATTGCTCTTAATTGTCCTATACCATTATTTTCCAATTGGAAAATTTGCAAAATTAATTATCATCAAAACGTGTAAGCATTCTTTTGGAATAATAAATCAAAGGTTACATATTCAATAGATCTTAATTGCAGGATAGTGGCATAATAGTTTATCAATAGATCTTAATTGCAGGATTAAAGTACTTGCTCCGAACCAAGAATCGGGCAACCTAATCCAGTGAATGAAGCTTAAAGCAGCTACTACTTGGCCAAGGAGGAAATCTGAAAACGGTCTTTGGATGATTTGGCTCGAGAGAATATTTGAGTTCCTTGGATGAAACTGGCGCTTGGCTTGAGAAGAATTTTGGTGCATTTTTTGCATTATTATGATGATGATGATGAAGTCGAAGATAGCGAATAGGTTATTGGCCTCCTAGAAGAATATCTACCAACATTTTTTATTTGATCTCTATCCCAACCCTCTAAAATTGATTCACAAGCATTTGTGAAACTTTTCCATTAGGAGAGGATTGTTTGATGGAAAATAATTATATAGATATGATTTTTTATCTTACTTGTAAATATTATAATTAACATTAAATTTTATAAAATTTTTTTACATGAGCTGATATCATAAATTTTATAACATTTAATTTACATTACAAGATTTACAAATAAAATCAAAAATCAAATTTACCTAAACATTTCCTGTTGATTTTAGATGAGAAAGCGTTAGAATTGAGAATAGGAAATAAAGAAAGACAGAAGAAAGGAAAGGAGAAAGGCACGTGACAAAAGGAGTTTTAGTTATTGGGATGAATTATTGAGGGTAATTTTGTTAATTTAACTAAAATTCTCTGACTTGGTAGAATTTGCTCTGGCAATAACAACAACCTTCTGGTTTTCATATCAGAAAATTTGTCTAGGCAAGCAAAAGAATTATTTGATATTGGGTTTGAATCGATAGATTTAATTGGTATGATTAAATTGAAATGAATGAATTTGCATCGAATAAATTTGAATGACATAAAATTAAGAAGTGTTGATATTTTGATATTTACTCAATTAATCTTTAAAATCTTATTTTTATTTATGGATAGATTTCAAATTTTTATTAAATTCATTCAATTATTTAGATAAATAAATAATAGATTTAATTTAAAATTCAAATCTATTAAAATTCCTCCATTCAAATGTAACATAATATTTATCTGGAATGAAAATATCTAAATTGTTTATTAAATTTTTTTTTAATATTTATCTTGAATTGTTAATTGGTGTTATGAAATTCATTTAGTACCAGGACAGCGTTGTCCGTGACCATTGGATTGTCCGAATGGCGAAGAAGTCTTGGTGTTGTTTAAACACATATTATTCTTGAAATTTACTGCAATAATTTTTTAATTAAATATATATAAAATAAAATAATAATTCAAAAATACGTATAAAACAAAATAAAAATTATTAATTGTCCAAACATCACTGGCGTCAGACTTTGGCGATTATTTTGCAAGGGGAATGACAATGGTCCCACATTTGAGGATGTTGAAAGTGGTCGTCCCATTTTTGGATGCGGACAGAAAACTGGGAAAATTGGCTGACGAGGATTCTAATGTCCTCCTTCCTTAGCCACATCATTTACGTCGTTTGCACACAACCCAGAATCCCGTTTCACAATATTCGGAGATTACTGTAATCTTCATTTTTAAAACAAAAAAAAATTTGATCAATAACTCTAATTAAAAAAATAATTTACAAATTTATAAATTCATGACCATTTACATAAGTAATTTAACATGATAAGATTATGGTAAATTACTAACTTTTAATTTTAAATATTCAATCATTTTTTTTTTCTGTATATAATAACATATTAATAACTTTATTATTTTATACAGATACACTACTCCAATTATAGCTAATGACTCAGTTGCATAAAAAATTGGTTTGTCAATTCTAGGCCAGTTAATACTGACAATGAAACTTAAATTGGGAAAAAGAAAAATGATTTATAAAATTATTAATTTACAATTACTTCTCAAAATTAATTTATATAATAAAATTATTTATATTTAATTATCGATTCTTAATTTGAGATATTTTGTAAGATTTGGTTAATTATTTGACAAATTTAATAACACATTAATAATTATATCACTTTATGTAAATACATTAAATTTTTAATAGGTACTTTCCGATGACTTACCACTGATACAAAAAGCATATGATTTTTTGACTGAGATGATTACGTTTATACTGTAGAAACTAATGATGTTGACCATTAGATATTAAGTACAAATAAAAGCACTCATTTAACCAGATGAAGCAGTGTAAACACTTAAATTGACCATTAGTTGTCACGTATAAAAACACTAATTTAATCAAACGTCTAGAAGTTTATATAAATACTTAAAATTTTGAAGGTTTAATAATCTTCTTTCCTTGCTGGGAATTAAATATTACGGAGTAAATACTAATTAATACACTTATAATTTTCAGCTGAAGTCAAGATATGAGTGTAAACACTCTTTTTCTAAGGAAGGTCGAATGATTATTTTTTCTTAATATCTTTATATCATAAAAGGAGACTCATTTGATTAAGTCATTGATGGCTTACAAAAAGAAAAGATTAGGTAAATACTAAGTATCATATGTTATTGTAAAGTCAAAATATTTCGCTCAACAAGGTTCAAAATTTATGATTAAAGAAATTATATTTATATATATGTCAATAACATTGATTCAAACTATGAGTATGACATTTGTCATAATAAATATTGTAAATTCGATTCTTGTTGTTTTTAATTTTTTGTTGGTAAGTGATTTATAAGTCACAAAATATGCTGATAATTTGTCTCGACCTTAAAGTGAAGGTAACTTACTTCTCTTAAACTTATTTTTATAAAAAAAAAAAAAAAGTTATATGTGGGGTTAAGTGATGTTTGTGTATATATTCAGCTAAAAAAAGTTTAAGTGGCGTTAGATTGGACCATGGTTTCTGTGGCATTTTGGTTAAGCTACTTGGTTCAGCATATATGCCACAAAATAAAACAAACTAGGTACATATATGCTCATAATGGAGAAACCGTTTCATACTAGACTGGATCGCTTGTTACGCCAAATTGAATGAAACCCCAATAATGAAGGGCAATGTACATTTCTTTATATATTTTTCCCCCCAGAAACTGTAGAATTGTATTGATAACAAGTAAGGAATTTACAAACCAGGATAATTACCCATGACAAATCAAGTTGCATTAGCAACCCATTAGCGTATATTTACTCTTCTACTTCTCCACTAAATTGCCTTCAACATTAGGTCAAAAGATGTTGGATTTCTACATAGAATTATTGGCATTCCGTAGAGAACATCTCTATTATATTAGGCCATATTTTTCTATATAGTTACTTTATTTCGTTGTTGAAGCAAACTAAAACAAGCAACTCACCTTAGTTCTCTTAGTCTGTAGTCTGTGTAGTTGGGGTTAAAATTTTGGATTGTAGTTCTTGGTAATATTTAATCCCAATTAAATCTAGTCGTGCAATTTGGAGGCAAGGGTTATTTCCTTGCAGCTAACCTGACTTGGTCTAGTGCTCAGCCGCCTTGGTAAAGTATGGAACCAATGATCAAACTAACAGGTAGAAATTAAGTGGTTTAGAGATACCAATGACATGAGATAGTACGGTGTTTTTTAAGAAATTATTTTTTTTATATTTTAAATAATTATAGAGTATAATATTGTATATTTTAAAAAATTTATACTGTAAAAATTTTTGAAGATAAAAGAATAGTTTCATCAAAGGGATTGTAAAATTCTCCATAGATATTTTTGTAATAAAGCTTTGGTCAGTATAGAATATGGATTAGAATAGAATGTATTATAGGGAAGTTTTATAATTTTATTGACGGAACTATTTTGTTTACTTTATATGGTAAAGCAAGGGCGGATGCAAAAGTTTAAAGGGCTAGATATTATAGACATATTTATAAGGAGTTCTTTTAAAATTTTAAGAGGACAGAATATAAATTTTATAAGGGTATAAATAAAATTTTCAAACTTTTAAGGATAAAAAGTATAATTATCTCTAAAATATTGGGAGTTGTCACCCCTGCTTGCCCTCTCTTCGTACTAGGGTGGCATCGAGCTAAGCAAAGTCTAAATAGTGCTCTACTTGACCTCGAACTTAAAAAAAAATTAAGAACTCAAGTTCCAGTTCAAACTTGTTTAAGTATAAATTACAAAGTTCGAGTCGGCTTGTTGGATTTTAGAAAAATTGGAGGTCAATTTGAACTCGTTAGAAATTAGGAGTTTTTTTTTGTTTTGTTTTGTTTTTTTTTTTCATAATTACACAATTTGATTTTCATGCTCCTATAGTATTTAAAAATTGAAGAGGTAGTAGCAGTAGTAATTTTTTTTTCAAACATTACCAATATTTTAATAATTATAAAATATTAAAATTCAATAATGTAAAAGAAAATTCGTAATTTCAAAAAATGTGTACAAGATTTGAATCAAATTAGAGTCATTGAAGTTCAAATTTATGAAATGTGTTTTGAATTATTCAAATTCGATAAGATTCAATATATTTAACCAAATTGTTTCAGTTAAAAAAGATAAATAAGTTGCGAGATCAGTTCGTTGCAAATTCTACTTCCTACATCCGCCGATATAGTTAAGAATACAAGATTAAAGTAGATAATATTGTATTATTGTTGTACTGACTTTCTGAAACATAGAGGATAGTGACATTTCTACGTCATGAATACGAATATGACAAATGTAGCCGTTTCAATTTTTTATTTTTTTAACAAAAATCTAAAATTAATTTCATTTGATTATTTCCAACCAAGTCTCCAAATTGTACCTCATACAGAAGAATCCCAATCCGTTCTAGTTCTCAGCGGATTCAATCCACGATAAATGTTATAAACTCATTAATTCAAATTTATTTATATTATTTTTGAAGAAATTTATTTTTTTTAAAAATTTATTTTTAATAAATTAAAATAATATAGATGAATTTATTTACACCAAAAGTTCATGGTATCTATAATTTTTCTAATATGATTTTTTTAGTTACTAGGGACTGCTATCAATTTTGTTATAGATACTTTGTAAAGCTAAATTCTCATATTGTTGTTTCTTAATATGAGGTGTATAATTTACAAAATCAGAAATTAAAATTTTTATCAAATCCAAATCAAGTGGCAAAATTTCTTTTTAATAACCACTTAATTGGATTTTATTTATTTTTATTAGATTTAATAACACATAAATAAATAATTTTGACATTTTTTAATATTAGGACAGAATACACATATATCAAATATATAAATATTGGGCGTGAAATATGTCAGTAAAATAGGCGAGACGGAAAATCCTCTTCAGCAATTTGGGCCAAAATGGTAAAACCCGATCTCCTTTTCTATTTCTATCCCCCTCCACTCTGAAATAAGAAAGTCCCCCTCTCTCTGACGCGCAACCCCCATACCTCCTCTACCCGAAAATCACATTTTAAATTAAATAGCAAAAAGAGAGAAAATTCCATAGATATATATTACTCTCAGTAGTAGTAATAATTAATTTATACTAAGAAGAAAAATTGAAATGTAATGGCGACGAGGGCAAGAAATTTGCTACAGCTAAATCGCTACTATTAAACACTTTTTTTCCTTCAAGAACGAAGAGTTTCTCATTCGGGTTCGGATCGAAGAATGATTCGCGGGTCGGTGGCTCATTCGGGTCATCTACCTCAGCGTTTTTCTCCACGTCCTCGGCGGCTCTTGCAGCTGCGGAACCAGTGGAGGAATCCCGTATGGATCATACGACGTCGTTGTCAGGGCTATTTGGGATGCTGAAAGAGTATGAAGATTATAGGAGGGCCCTGTACGGTGGACTTACTCATAAGGCTCTCCTTGTTGATGCTGTTGGCACTCTTGTTGTCCCTTCTCAACCCATGGCTCAGGTCAGTTCTCAATCATTCTACTGTGTGTTGTGTGTGAAAATTTATGTGCTTTCCCTTTATAAATGTATTTACAATTTTTAGATAATTCTTTTGGCTATTAAAAGATTTTCTCTCTGCTTCTTATTGTTTTCTCATGGCTGTTTTTTTTTTTTTTTTTCAAGTTTCTTTGCATTCGTGTTAGCTTGTGTTATATGTTTTTTTGGGCTTTCTTATGTTCAAAATCCAATTGTTTTCAAATTCTTTTTTGCAATTATTTCTTCTTCTTTCCCTTTTTGATTTCTTGGTTTGATCAGGGCTATTTACATTTTGTTTCTCATTTCGTGTTTATTCATGCGCAGATTGTTGATTTTCTGGATTTTCATTAGCTGAAATTTCAATTTGTTAGGCACTGATATCAGTTTGAAAATTGAAGGCCAATTACTCTGCTTTCGTTTTACTGTTCCATCTTACTCTATGTTGTCTTTGGATCTACTGTATTTATTGTGGTGTGGTTTTTTGGCAGATTTACAGGCAAATCGGTGAGAAATATGGAGTGGAGTATTCGGAGGCTGAGATATTGAAGAGATATAGGAGAGCTTATGAGCAGCCATGGGGTAGATCTCGTCTCAGGTGACTTGTTTATCTTTCCCCGTTTGAAGCATATATTTGTATTTTTTATTATGTAATATACTTCAAAGTGAATTTTAGTTGTCGATTTATTTGGATATTTATTGTTCTTTGTTAGTTGAAGCATAGCGCAACTTCTTTGGTCTGATTTGTTAGTTAAGCTCTTTTTCAGAAGAAATTTGAATGAAGTTTTGTGAAAGATTATTTACTGGATTATACTTTAGTTCTTTGATCCAATCAAACCATCCTAAGGGATACACTCTTCTTTTTTAAGAGATTTTATGAGAACTATTGTTTCTAAGTTATAGTGGGAATAAGGCTTGGTTTGTTTATTTGTTTGTATTGTTTCTAAGTTCATTTGTTCCTAGAAAAAACAAACTCACTGCATGAGGCTGCTTAAGATGTTAAGAGGATATTTTGATATTGAAAGAAAATTGAATATTTTTTGAAAGTGAGTTACTGAAGAATATTACTCCTAAGTTTGTTCTTTCTTTGTCAATTTCAACTTCCATTAATGTGAATATGCCATGCTTTTAGGCTTGCATGTCCTGATGTATTGGAAACTGTAATATTTGTTGATTCTTCCTACCTTTTCAATTGGTGTTCGCATTAATGTTCTTTAGTCCCTGACATGTAAGGTATTAAGATGGCATAAATTTATCATACTACTGTTGACTAAAACATAGTAAATTTGTAAAAATTGATTTACTGCCCTCCTCCGCTCCTAAGAAGGAAAAGGAATATGTAAAAGATATGTTTGCAAGTCATATTTTTTGAGCCAATTACGAAGGTTTTCCTATTATTTTTGTTCCCTGATATACGCTTTCCTCAAACTTTCAACCATGTCTGTTCTTAGTTTTTGGTTTCCACTGTGCTGAGATGTGAGGCGCAGGTGCTGGGAGTATGCGCTAGTGCCCTTGACAGGCAGCCTAGAACCCGCCAAAGCTCGTGAAACCCAAGTTGTCACACTCAATTATTTCTCTATGCTTTGAATTTGTCTATTTCATGGCCAGACAACCTTGTGAATCGCCTTCTCAATTCATTTATTAATTTAGTTGTAGAACTTAATCATCCTCCATATGTGAATCATTTAACAAGGACGAGAAATCAAAGAACAGGATAGATGAAAAGGAAAGTAAAAAGGTTGTAACGGCCTTCACGGTTTTGCACCAAAACTTAGATATTTCACTAGTATGGCAGACTTAATGGTGCAATGGCTTTCTGCAGCAGGCAAAATGGTTGTGTGTGTTATCAAGAGTCCCTGAAAAAACATCTTAGCTCGGTTATGGTCGTCCATTATTGTTGTGATGAAGTTTTGTGTTGCAAATTATCACTTGTAACTTGCTTGAAAAATTGAATTATCTTCTTGGAAAATGTCTAGTAGAAACAATATTGCATCAATATTGCAATATTTCGATTTTCTTATACTTTAATATTTTTCCATTGGTTCCTTGCGAACTCAGAACCATGAAATTTTTTTGTTGTTACTCCTTTTCTATTTATTTTTTGTTGCACTATTCTTTGTGATGATGACCCCCTCGTCCTAATAATGAACTTGCTTATGACTGTGATGGAGGTGGATCAGTAATTGATCTTGGATTCTCTTTCTTAAATTTCTTGGTGCATTTAATGAACCACTTTAAACATCACAAATTGTCTTTTGAAATGTTTGCTTCTGTATATGGCTAAACTTCTTTTAGTGTTTATATTTATAGCTGCTCATGTGATTTTTCTGAGGATGGAAGTTTTTCAATCTACAGATATGTTAATGATGGGAGACCATTTTGGCAATACATAGTCAGTTCATCAACTGGATGTTCAGACTCTCAGTACTTTGAGGAGCTTTATAGCTATTATATGACTGAGAAGGTTAGCTTGGTTGAAGAGCAATGATTTGTCAGTGTTCTTTGCTGGAAGTAAATTATGCTTTCATTATTTGCATGGAAGCTACATATGCACATCCAGTTTGTACCATTTCCTCTTTTGAAGTGAAATAAGAATTGTTAACAACAGACTCTGGACCTTTATTGAATTAAATGTCATTTGCTTCTTAGGCCTGGCACCTTTGTGATCCAGAAGCTGAGAAAGTATTCCAGGCTCTCAGAAAAGCAGGTGTAAAAATAGCTATTGTGTCAAACTTTGATACTAGGTTAAGACCTTTGCTGAGGGCCCTGAATTGCGACCACTGGTTTGATGCTGTTGCGGTATCAGCTGAAGTATGTGATTTTTTTTTTCCCCCTGTCCTGTTATCCTGTGTGCTTGTCCTAAATGCACATATTGGTGCTTTTTCTTTCCTAAAATTAGGTTGAAGCAGAAAAACCTAATCCCACAATCTTTTTAAAAGCTTGCGACTTGTTGGGCGTAAACCCCGAGGACGCAGTGCATGTTGGGGATGACCGAAGGAATGATATTTGGGGTGCCAGAGATGCAGGTTGTGATGCATGGCTCTGGGGAAGTGATGTTCAGTCCTTCAAAGAGGTATCTGCATCTTTCAATTTTTTGAATCGCATGTTTGATGGGTTTACTACAGATAGAGATGTGTAAGACAGGGAAACATGTTCTTATTTGTAGATATTAATTCAAAGTGTACTGGAGTGTCATTTCTGTCGTCATTGAAGATTCTGACAATGGATATTTAGAGTTTCGCCACATTGCAATGCTGTTTTACTATATATTATTTCGTGATACCTTTTCATTTTCTTCAAAAGAAATTTCTAGAGAACATATTGCTCATGCATATCCTATCCAAAGAAAACCACTTGACATGCATGAGGACTGACCAGACTCCAAAGAGAGGATCCTGTGCGAAGTTTACAAAGTATAATACGTTCCCTATGCCTTTAACCTCACAGATATAGATGTTGGAATTAATCATAGCAAATCTCTTCAGAATCTTTGAAATCTCCTTCACCTCCAGTTCCAGTCGAATTAACTGTGACTAATTGACCAAACATTATTATTATTATTATTATTATTATTATTTTAGTTGATACATATATGTGCATGTGGACTTTCTTTGGCAAGTTTCTAGAAACTTTACTGCTTGTTCTGAGAAAATGACAGAAAGTCTATAAACATTTGCAATTTTGGGTGAATGATCTCTGTGGTCTTGATGTTAATGATGTTTTTGAACTGATACTGTGTAAGTGAAGCAGGTGTGAATTTTAAAGAGAACAAAGCTAGAAAAAGTTATTTTTTCCTGTGATGAAGCAAATCTATTTAATGATAGTTTGTGCATGCCTTCTGAGTTCTTTGTTGTGTTTCCTTTTGATCCTTTGAATTATGAAGGGCATGTCTACTAATAATTAGCTAAGAAGTTTACTATATTCAATAGCTTATTATGAGAGTCTAAGACCATGCACCACTTTTTGATCTTCTATTTACACTGTGAAAAGGGCTACAGGGATTTCTTTGTTGTTCAAAGACATGAGCAAAAATGATGAAACAATTGCAATCTTTGTGCAGGTTGCGCAGAGGATAGGCGTTCAGCTGTGAACGAGGATGAACCCTTTGCCTTCAACCATACAAAAATACTCCTCATCCCCCATTACTCACTTGTATATATTTTCCTTCGCCGCTTGATGTGAGAGATCAGAGATTCATGAGACAGTCGTAATGTTGGAATAGAATAAATAGTGCTGAGAACAACTATGTAGGAGTCTTTTTTTGGCTTTTTTCTATGCCAAATATTTGCCGTGCTTGGTGCATCATTGTATGAGCCTGCATTACATGTTTGGTTGTGTGGCAAAATTGTGCTGCTTACCCTTATCCGAAAGTTAATTTAACTATGAGAAATATGATTAACTCCATTGCTTTTACAAGAGTAGGGATCAAAGTTAAAGCCCTGTTACCCTTCCCTCCTCCCTTCTAACCCTTTGGGACAAGTTGGGGTGTTTTACTATTGAAAAGAAAAGGAAGGGACATTTTTCTTCGCTTTAGGGAGTTTTGAGGTAGAAGAAAAGGAAATGGGTTGATTTGAAGAGAATTTTTAGTGGACATTAGTCAAAAGTTTCTCTCCAAATTGATAGATTTGAGAGAAGATGTGAGAGGACTCGTAAAATATTTTAAAAAACGTTCACTCAACCTCAAAATGCAAAAAGTTGAAATTTTAAAGTACATATATTAAAAATTTATAGTTCTTTCTAAAATCTCTTTTTTACTTTCTACTCTTTTATTCTCTCTCATAACTCGGATTGTCTCATCTTTTCTTCTCTAATAAGCTCCAAAATTAGACCTTGATGTTAGTTTGCTCATTAATTCTGGCACCTGAAATCCAACTTAAAAGAGTCCATAAGTAATTGTTAATAACATCTAAGGGGTATTAGATCCTCTTGAAGTTTATGCTAATATCACTTTACACCTCTAAACTTTTAAAAATTTCACAAATTTCCCCTAATTGCAATTTGTTGTAAAATATCAGCTCAATTTGGGAAAAAAAATAAAATTAAACAACTCAATTTATGATGGAGGATCTAAGTTAATTCTAATTTTATCTTTTTGACCTACTAGTTAATTTAATTTCAAATTTTATTTAATTAGATAGTTGAAGAAGGAAAACTATGTTAATCTAATTTATTAACAAATTGCTAACCTGTATGTTGGGTGTAAAAATATAATATACAGATTTGAAAATTAAATTTTCACTCAACTTGATCTCACTCGTGTTATTTGTTCGAACGAGTTTTATTTATGTGAGTTGGACTCATTCAATATATTAATCCTTAATTACATTCCCAAATATTAGAGAAATATCTTTTGATTCTAACTGTCAATTAATTAATTTGTCTTCCAGTGAAAATAAGGGAATTTATATAAATTTATTTTTTAGGTTGCACCTAGGTAATGTACTTAGGCTACTTACATATTCGTTACCGAGATCAAACCTTACCTAGTTCATGTGAATAAAAATTCACTTCTATTTAGAGCATTCGTTTCAAATTTAATGGAAAAATAAATTAATTTTAACCCATTTTGAACTTTTGAGAGTTACTTGAATTTGACCCATTTTTTTTAAAAAAAAAAATTAGCGGAATTTTAGTTGATAAAAAAACTCCACAAAATAATATATTTTTTGGTTCTTGCGACTGAAGCCTTTGGAGGGGTTTCCTACGTATCCAAATTAGAATCAAGCAACTGTACACGTAGTTCTTATCGAACTATAATTTTTTAAATATCAAATTTTCTTAGCCATTCGAGGCAGTTGACATTTATTTGAGATTTGGCCATTAAAGGCAAGAATAATTTAGACGAGTGAAAAAATTAATCCAATTATTTTATTTAATTCTTTTGTGACAGATATAAAAGCCAAAATAAATTCATGTCTTTATTATTCTTTTATTACCATAAACGGCTAAGCAGGCATGAAAGCCAATAATTTTAATTTAATACCTTAAAAGTTAACTATGAGTACTAAGGCCAAATAATTTAATTTAATAACTAAGAAAGACAATTTTAGGCACTAAGGCCAATAAAATTTTATTTAATGCTTTAAAAGGTAATTTTTTGGGTTTCAAATCCAATTAATTTTATTTGTTACCATAAAAGATAATTTTAGGGAGTAAAACTAATTAATTTAATTTAGTGCCTTAAAATACTTTTTGGTACTAAAGTGGACTAATTTAATTTTATGCCTTAAAAGGATTACTAATAATTGTGAGTACTAAAACCAATTAATTTAATTTAATGGCTTAAAAGACAATAATTGGGTTCTAAGGCCAATTAATTAATTTAATGCCTCAAATGGCAATTTTTGGACACTAAGACCAATTAATTAATTTAATGCCTTAAATGGCAATTTTTGGGTTCTAAGGCCAATTAATTAATTTAATACCTTAAATGGTAAATTTTGGGCTCTAATGCCAATTAATTAATTTAATGCCTTAAACGGCAATTTTTGGGCTCCAAGACTAATTAATTAATTTAATGTCTTAAAGGCAATTTTTGGACTCTAAGGCCAATTAATTAATTTAATACCTTAAAAGGCAATTTTCGGGTACTAAGGCCAATTAATTAATTTAATGCCTTAAATAGTAATTTTTGGGTACCTTAAAAAGTAATTTCAAGTGAGAGAGCTATGTCCGGTATAAATGGGTACCAAGACCAATTATTTTTAAATTTGATTCCGTGCCTTACAATATGTCCTAAAAAAAAGATTTGACACTATATAAAGCGATCGCAATATATATATACACACACACACATATATATATATATATATATTTATGACTATATATGTATATACACGATGTCACTTGGATGTGATTAAAGCAAACTTGTATTTAAGATCTAATTTCTAAATCCAATCAATATTATCAATAATTATGGGTTAGGAGAATAACAAATTTATTAGTGACATCCTAGGTCACTAATTCAAATAAGTGTTGACCTATTCTTCTAATACAATACATAACTGTATAACGATGTAATAAAATAAAAAAAATTTTGTTAAGAAATAATAAAAGTTAAAGTAATTTAGTTCCCTTGTTTTCATAGGAAACAAATTCGAATAAATTCCAATCTTCCTTAAATAGCCAACAAAAAAATAAAAATAAATAAATAACATAGGTTTAAATTTAATCAAAGAGTCAGTGAGTGAAAACAAACCAATATATAAATATATAAGACTTTTGGAGGAAAAGAATTAAAAGAAAGATATATATGTCCTATTTTTACCTTTGGTATAATTACTTGATCTATTCTTTTCGGACTGATATATTTTTGACAGGTTTGCTCTACTGCTTTTGAAAATTTTGGTTGCTCTCTTTGTTATTTATTTATTTTTTTTTTCCGATTGACCTTTTTACTCTCTCGTATCCTCTTAAGTATTCTCTGTACCTTTTTTTTTTTTTTGGCTCATGAATTGACTCCCTTTATATAGAAAATTGAGGTCCTACTTAATACCCTACTACTCCAGTTAATTGCAGGAGTTATCAAACTCCAAACGTGGGACAGGAGTTATCAATTTTTTACCACTTCATGTCCGTTGTTGTCACGTCAAATGAAGTGGTCAATTTTTGATCACTTCATGTCAGCCACAATTTTTTTTTTTAATTATATAGATCAAGCAATCATGGCCTAGCCTTTACTGCCATGTGTTCAATTTTGACATGAGGATGAAGTAGTCAGCTTTTTGACTGCTTCTAAGCACGTTAATTATATCCCTTTTTTAGATATTAATTATTACAGTCATGTTTAATAATTTATCAGTTGACCATTTTAACACCCATTTTATTTACTTAGAAAAGGTTAATTTTGGGTAGAATAAATTTTAACTATAAAAAATTTGCACTTAACGGTTGCCTTCTTGAGCATTGTTCATGAAAATTATTTTGACATGAATAAGGCTCTATATATATTTTTTCTGAGAATTATAATGCGCCTTAATTAAATATGGAGTTTATTAGTGGCTTTGTACGCATTTTGATCATTGGCCTTCGGACCCCACTTTTGTCATTTTGATTAAACCACTCGTATTTGACTATGGCTTTTGAACCCTTTTAGTCATACTTGTGGTTTTGGGATTAATAAATTATTTTTGGGACCCAAAATAATTGGCATAAAAAATAAAAATTTAATACCTTTAAAGCCCAGGTTTCATACCCACTTGTATTTGACTTTGGCTTTTGAACCCTCATACTTGAATTAAGGCCTTTGAGCCTCGATTTTGCATTAAAAGCCCAATTCCATTTGCTAAAATATATTTGTAATTAAATTTCAAGAAATGTATCAATTTAAAGCCTGTAATCAACAAATCTGACTCAAGGCCCACTTTAATTTGTTCGAATCTCGAGATACGTGATTTATCGATCCATTTTTAAGGCCCACTTAAACTTTCAGACTTTGTATCACGTAATTGACAAATTCGATTTGCAAGTTCTAGATTTTAATAAATGAACTTTTAAGGCCCACTGTTAATAAGTAGACTTTTGAGGTCCATTTTAGGTTCCAAGATCTATTATCACAAAATTAAGTTTTAAGGCCGGTTATTAATCTTTTGGATTCTAAAAGCCCATTTAAATTTGTGGGTTATAAGATCCATAAACAAATCTAGTATTAAGGCTTAACTTTTTCATATCTCTTTATTCACGACATGAGGTCTTGACTTGATTTTGAACATTCGAACCCCTATATTGTTATATTATTTCATTGTCTTGCTAAATACTCTTTCACTTTTGTAGATAATGGTTATACCAACGATTTTCTTTATTTCGAAAGAGCAATTAATCAAGAAGGGCATGAATATATACATGGGCCTGAATATGCCCGATCATAATCTCTTAGTCAAATCGATATTGAACTTTCTATTGATGACCCGGTTACCTGGGTTAAAGAAGATAAAGTAAGATTTGAGAACCTTATATTCGGCTCAAAGGATGAGAATGAATTAAGGTAAAAAATGGCATAGGGTAGATATTTGATGCACTTTCACTTGTCTTGGTGAACAATAATCCAGAGGGAGATTTAGAACATAAAGTAAAACCCGATTTTATCCATTATTGTATAGATTTTTGAAGGAGAAGAAAAACTTGGGGCGCCAATTCTTTTTCCTTGGTGTGCAAACTTTCAAACATTTTTAATGGAATGGATAGAGTTAGTGTTGGGAAATTACACCGCTGTCCTTGAGCGAACCGGTATTTAAGTGCAATAGCAGTTGCGTACTATCCTTACAACATTTGTGTGGATGTACTGTAAGCCATCTTGGAACTTTGGTTTCTCCTGACTAATACTTTGCATTTTGCTGGAGGGGAGATGGGTATTTCACTTCTCGACATGAAGATGATATGCGGGCTACCAATTGCTGGCATACCTTACAAAGCGTTTATTCTTTCAAATCATCAACTATAAGCAACGGACGAAGAAGGAAAAAATTGTACCTGACAACTATTTCTAAAATCTTGTTCATTCATATAGAACTTGTGTTTTATTCAACGATAGTAAAGGATCGTGGTCAAAGTGGATTAACTACTTTCACTGTGGTCGAGTTATTTTTAGAGCTTTTGGTGAGGTTACCTCACCTATGCATTTGAAACATGACAAAAAGGTTTTCTCGTTACCTCTTCGAGCCTCTAAAGAACCAAATTTGGTAGCTTTTATTGCTCTTTAGTTTAGCAGGTTAACAAACTTTACTTATTGCCATTTTGCATGAAACCCCCATCTCTTTTTTTTTTTCATTAATTAATGCCTTTTTTTTCCTTTCAGGTTTCTTGCGCTGGCTGTTCTTGGCTTTATGTATCATAAACTTGGCAAAATTTGTACAAACGATGGGGTCCCAACGCCATAAATGCACCATTCCCCATTCATCTACTAGTTGCATGGTTATTGGAGCATTTTCCAGCACCATATTGTTGTAGATCGGTTTGTGATTTTCCCCAAAATTATTCCTTGTTAGCGAAATCTTCTGGTGTTCTTGCTGAAAAGATCACTATTTCCCAAGCACAACTGGTTTTTAGATTAGAGCAACATGTTGAGTAATATTCCAACCCACTTGAACATTCTAGAGATATGGGATTTCTTGATACTGATGAGCTGTCACTCAATAATTTTGAATTTTTGCTGAGTATTGATATGTGGGTAACCAAGTGAAGATAAAAGCCAGAAGATTCTCGTCTACCGAATCTGACAAGAAAAATTTCAAGCGAACTCGCCGCTATAAGGGCTTATCCCTTGAAAGCTTCTCTGAAACTAAGTATACCACCTCTTTCACGGACCTTATTGACCAACTGTAGGTCCTTCTATTGTTAATGAACCAGCAAGTAAAGTTCTTTCTCCCATTCCTATCGATCCAGAACTGTATGTTAATTTAGTCACGGACCCTGATGAGACTTAAGTAATCAGACTTTCGCAGCCTGAGGGAATTTTGTTAGACACTTAGACAAAAGAAGAAGTTTCTTGATTGACATTTCCAAGAAAAGGGTCACCAATACCAGGACTGAAGTTGATAGGTTCTCAAGGGATTTCATTATAGGTAGCTTTCAAGCAATCATTAAGGTAATGACTTCTGATTTGAGCAAGCTTTTGAAATCTAGAGAAGCTATTCTGAACACCTTATGAGGTTGAACGGAGTGGTCTTAGATGGTGATGCTGGGCGAATTGTAGTTAATTGGTTTGTAGAACGAGATCACCAAACATTTGATTTAGCTGAAAAAATTAGTTCTCAAGAGAAGTTTGTGAAAAACGTTGATCGTGAGGATGTTGAAATCCTGTCATGTAAGTTTTCTGATCATTTGAATACTCTGTAGGATTTAAACTCACAACTGCAATATTCTCGTGAGCAATTGCAAGAACTTGAGAACCGAAAAACTATCCTTCTAAAAGAAGAGGCAAGGATTCAAGCGGAGATGCTCTAGGTTGAAGACAAGTGTGGAACACTGACTTCTGGGGCTATTGATTTGGAGAAAAGTTTGGAATAAGGGAGAAAAGATGAGCAACTTATAAGGAAGGAAATCCATGAAGCCGGGCAAGAGAAAATCTGAGCCCTGAAGACTTGAAGAGACAGTTTCAAGTCATTTTTACTTCTTTAGATTCCTTTATACAAACAGACTGATAGTCATTTTAATAGTAGCATCTTTCATTTTATTTTATTTCCTTTGTGTCCTTTTTCTTTTCATTGTGATTACTTTTATTCATTCAATCAATTTAATGCAATCCACAATAATAAAGTTATGCTAGATTAATTCTTATTTGATTCATTTAATTTTTTTATGTATTACATTGGTATTATACTACAAAAAACAAAATAACCAATATAATATATATTGAACATCAATTAGTATAACCACTTGAGATGCACTGGTGGATAATTACAAAAGGGAAAATAATGTATTTTTTAGTGAAGGGGGTTGCATCTAGTTTTGTACTAGACTACCGACGTACCCACTTTATGTGGGATCAAGCCATTCGTAGTTCTGAAGCACTATTTACATTGTCACTTAGGCAAAGGACCTTTTAATGAATTTCTCATTTAAACAAGAGTACACGCATTTTCCTTCAGAATTTGAGAGTTCGTATGCTCATCTTTGGAAAACTTTCGTGACAACATAAGGGCCTTCCCATTTGGCTTCAAAATTTCCTTTCATCTCTCTTGTAATGACAACGGGGTCTTCTAACAGTCAATACCACTTCGCCCACTAAGAAAGATCTAAATTTGACCCTTTTGTTAAATGCCCCAACTACCTGGGATTGATAGACTTCCAATCTTTGTTGTACTTCAAGTCTTTTCACGTCAAGTACTTCCTTTAACAAAAGAATTCAGATAATCTGATTTCTAAATTATTGTCTGGATTTGTTAGCTGAATTACAACTCTAAGAGATGGTAATTGTACTTCTAGGGGAAGAACGGCTTCGGAGCCATAAGCAAGACTAAATGGCATACAACCAGTTGATATACGAACCGTAGTTCAGTACACCCATAAAGCATTGGGGAATCGCTCATGCCAATATCTTTTGTGTTTAGACACTACTTTCTTTAGAATGTTACAAATAACATTATTAAAGGCTTCTGCTTATCCATTCGATGATGGGATATACCTTGCAAAAAATCTATGTCAAAACTTGTACTTTTCACTCAATTTTACAAGTGGCACACATTTGAAGTAAAGGGCATTATCCGAGATAATTTTCGAAGGAACCCCAAACTGATAAATATTGAGATTTTTAATAAAATTTGCAACATCCACTGCCTTACTTCGGTTAGTGGTATTGCTTCGACCCATTTTGAGAATAATCAGTCCTAGCCAAAATATACTTATGCAAGATCATCTTGATAAAGTGGCTTAAAAGGACCAACTACATCCAATCCCTATGTTTCAAATGGCCATGATAACATGGTGGGATGAAGTGGTTGAGGAAGTTGATGAATGAAATCTGAATGAAATTGACAAACTTTACAATTTTTTGTAAATTTCATCACATCTTTTACTAGGGTCAGCCAATGATAGCCTAACTTTTTAATTTGAGAAGCAAGTTTAGGGCCAGCTTGGAGTGCACCATAGGTTTCAACATGAGTTTCTTGAAGAACATGAGCAGCCTCTTGTTTTCAGAGACACCTTAAAGAACCCTATCAAAAGATCTTTTATATAAAGTGCCATTCAAGTAAGTAAACCTAAAGGGTCGACGCCTTAAGTCGACTTTCTTTTTAGGATCAATTGGCAAAATCCAGTGAATGAGAAAATTTATAAAAGGTTGACTCTAATCGGAATCCTCTTCAATTTCAAGGACTGTTACTACATTTATATTTTCTTCTTCTTTGATCCAACTTAAGGTACCTGCTGGGGGCAGCAAATAACATTCCCCAACTGTAATTTGTACATCTCTATGCTTAGGTAAGGTTAAAGATTCTGCTAAATTTGCCAGGGCATCATTTTTTGACCTTTGTATGTGGTTAATTTGTATTTCTTGGAATTGAGACATTGATTGCCTTGCTTTTTGTTGGTAGAACACCAAATTTTCATTCTTGACCTCATATTGGTCATTTAATTGTTTAACAACCAATTGAGAGTCCCAATTGCCTTAATGCAATCAACGTGTATCTCGAGTGCAATTTCTAAGCCAATAATTAATGCCTCATATCCCACCACATTATTCAAGATAAGAGAAAATGAATAAGGTAATAGTCCTCCTCATGGTGTCACAAGCACAATTCCTACCCCCGCTTATTTTCTTCTTGATGCCCTATCGAAATACAATTTCCACAATGAGGTACTAGTAGTGAAGACCTCTTCATTTGGGAGATTGTTCTGAATTTCTTTATCATCAGGGACTGAGTGAGCTGCTAGGAAGTCAGCTAGTGCTTGTCCTTTGATTGACTTTTGAGAGACATAAGTAATGTCAAATTCTATCAAGGGTAAAGACCATTTGACCAATCGTCTTGACAAAAAAGATTTAGACATTAAATATCTCAATGGATCAGCTCTTGAAATTGATATCACCAAGTGAGACAGCAAATAATGTCTTAACTTTTGTACCGCGAAAATCAAAGCCAAACAAGTTTTCTCAATTGGAAAGTAATTGGGTTCAGCTCCAACAAGTGTTCAGCTAAGATAGTATAGTGCATTTTCTTTTCCATCCTCATTATTTTGGGCAAGCAATGCCCCCATATACCTTTCAAGAGTTATGATATATAAGATCAATGGCTAGAATCCATCAATACTGGAAGTTTGGACAAGTATTATTTGATACTTTCTAGTGCATTTTGTCATGCATGATCCCACATAAATGGCATGCCTTTCTTCATTAATCTTGTAAATGACTGACATATTCCAGATAGATTTGATATGAAAAGTAATCTTCTTATATAAGCCAGTCTTCCTTGAAATCCATGTAGTTCTTACAAGTTGGCATTTCCATGATTGCTTTGATTTTTGTGGGATCGATTTCAATTCCTCGGTGTCTAACAATAAACCCAAGAAATTTTCCAAAAGTCACCCTAAATGCACATTTTAAGGGGTTCATTTTCAATTCCTCGGAGTCTGTCAAAGATTTTTCTTAAATCATTCGAATGATTTGCTCTTTCTTTTGTTTTGACAAAAAATCATCAACATAACACTCAACAATGTTATAAAGGATGTCATTGAAAATGATTGTCATGGCTCTTTGATAAGTTGCTCCGATATATTTTAGTCCGAAAGGCATTATTATGTAATAATAAAGGCCTTTTGGAGTGCGAAAAGCTGTGACCTCTCCTTCAAGTGTCATCTTTATTTGATTGTACCAAATAAAATCTATCCATAAAAGATAATGCACCAAATCCAGTTGTAGCAGCAACTAACAATTCGGTGATTGGAAGTGAAAATTTATGAAAAGGCATCTTTTGGACATGCATCATTAAGATCTCTAAAATCAATACATATGCGTATCTATCCATAAAAGATAATGCACCAAATCCAGTTGTAGCATCAACTAACAATTCGGTGATTGGAAGTGAAAATTCATCTTTTGGACATGCATCATTAAGATCTCTAAAATCAATACATATGCGTACTTGCTCATTTTTCTTTTTCATCGGCACGATGTTTGCAAGCCAAGTCGGATACTGAATCTTACGAATGAAACCAGCTTGTATCAATTTGTCCATCTTAGCTTCAATTTGTACAATCAATTCTGGTTTGAATCAATGTTGGTCTTGTTTAATCGGGCGTTTATCGTTTGAAACCGTTAGTTGGCGGATTGCTATTTTAGGGTCTAACCGAGGCATATCTCGGTAACCCCATGCAAACACATCTTGATATTCCTGAAGAAGGGCTTCGTACTTCATCAGCTCTTCTTCAGAGAGAAGAGCACTTACAAAGATGGGTTTAGGGCTTTCAGTAGTACGTGCCAAGGTTAAGTTCCCTCAACTCATCCACTATGGCTTGACCACTATCTTCGAGTTGAGATGGAGCTGGTTGAACATTTTGAATGAACTCTTTGCAATTTTCTTGCAAAAGAGAAGAATCTTGTCCTTCTTCTTTGGGACTTTCAATTGATTCTTCTTTGCAGGAGGAACAATTTACCTTCATAGATGAATTAGCTTTTACTTTCTTGCAAGGAAGAAGCTCTTCCTTCTCTTCTTTTTCAAGGTCCATTTCTTGTTTCTTCTTAACTGGACTTGCTTTGGTTTTGAGGGCTTTTGCAACCTTTGAAGTATGGAGTGATGAGGACTATATGTCTCAGATTCATCTTCAATTTTAGGAAGCCCATGAAGCCTTTTAAATATAGAGATTCGAAGCTTACTTTTACTATGTTCCTCATAGAGCAAGGCTATTTCTTGATTGGTGAAAATCATTGAAATTGAGGAAGAAGAAGTTGGTTCCAAGGGATTTTGCAACCTTGAAAAGTATGGAGGTTGGGATTTGTTTTTCTTGGACTCTTCTTCAATTTTTGAAATCACAGAAGCCTTTTAAACACAGGGATTCGATGCTTACTTTCAATATGTTCCTTAGAGAGAAAAGATAATTCTTGCTTATTAAAAATCACTGAATTTGAGAAAGAAGAGGTTTCTGATTTGCCACAGTCTTGATTGACTGTGACATCTTTCAAGTCCTCTTTCAAAAGAAATTTTCCCTTCTGGAGCTTTAATTTCTTTTGAGCTTGCGGGGATGGTCTTTTTTCGCCCAATACCACCTTTCTACTTTGACTTCTATCTTCATGAAAGGTAGTCATGATCATTACTTGGGGTACCGATTGATCTATCTTTCAAAGTGGATAAGTATAACTTGTGGTCAAAGTAGTAATTGTCTCTTCAATTGAGATTGTCGTCAATTGTCCTTAATTCAATTGACTTTTTGACCTCAATTTATCTTTTGTCTTCCGGCTTTTGAAGCCATACTTCTTTCTTTCTTCTCACAAGTCTTACTTCAAACTATTCTTCCCAAAAAGAAGATAAGGTTGCAGAAGAGCCAGATTCCTCCTTTTACTTCTTCATTTTTATCATTTCCTGTCATCTCTTTTGAGTGGGTTGAAGACATGGAACTTTTGTAAAACTTTGCATCTGCATAATTAACTTCTTCAATACCAAAAGGTCTTGAGTCGGCTACCACCATTTTTTCAATCTTTGTACCATCTTCCAGCTTTTTGGCAAACTTAAAGCATTGATGGAGTGTTGATGGAAGAATATCATTAGAATGAATCCAAAGACGACCTAGCAAGGCATTGTATGAAGTGTCAGCGTCAATCACGTGAAACAATGCCTTGGTTTCAAGGTCCTCAAAATTTATTTTTAATTCGATGGTGTCTAGTGCTTTTTGTCCCATTTGGTTAAAGTCTTGGATTGTCAAGTTTGACGGAGAAAGATCTTGGGTTGACAACCCGAAGTGCTTTCAAGGGAAGCAGATTTACCACGGCCTACAATCAATAAGCATTATTCGAGTTACGAACATGTTACCAATAACGCCACAAACATAAAGAGGTTGATTATGATCATATCCCGTTGTCAGTTTCTCGTCATTGAAAATGATACAAATCATGCATGAAGTACAAAACTCCTTTGACAATGGCAGACTAAAATCAATCACATAGAGATCAGGTGTCATCAAAGCTTGTACTAATGCCCTCCTTAAATCTTTTGACATTTGTAAAGCATCATAGACACTTACGAGAGCCGGAATGCGCTCGAGATGTGCTAAGATATCATATTTGATTTGCTGTTCGTGTGGTGTATTTTGTAGGTGAGGCTTGATGGGGACTTTCGAATACCTTATTAAACATTTAACTTATTTTCACAAGTTTTAGGTAGAGGTTTTGCATCTTCTTCTTAGACTGTGGGTTCTTTACGAATGGATTCTTTTGAAGACAAGTCATTTGATTTCTTACTTTGTCGCACTTTTTATGGTGACAGCAATCATCGACCTGAGCGCAAAGTCTGATTTTATTGGCTTATAAGCTTGAAGACTCTTCTTCTTCAAAAACCACCATGCAGCATTGTTCCACAACCTCATTTTCTTCATCTTGTTCGTTTTCAAAGAATTTGGGAAGGATATATTCATTTAGAGTAATGGGTACTCTTTCAGGTTGAACATATTCCTCCTCTATTGGCACTGCCCTTTTTTTACTCTTTTTTTTTCTTGATTTTCTTTTGTTCCTTTTTCCTCGAAATTTCATTCCAGAATGAGTAGTTCGCTTAGAACACAAAGCAGTGTGAATTGTTTTGTAGGTTCTTTTGCTCAAACAAGTTTTCCACTCTTCATCATTTGCAGTTTCAGTTTTCAAAGGATTGTAGTAATTTTTTAGGTAAGCCTTAGTCATGAGCTTATAAAGTGTCAGGATTTCTAGATTTCCCGGATGAGACATGTCAGGAAAAGCGTAAACATATGAAACTTCATTGTCTACTGCAAATGCCACTTTTATTGCGCCATTTGGAAGAGGAACCACAGCTGACGGAATAGGTTTTTCTTTGGCTAAAGAGATGTTGTTAGCAGTGGCAGGCAAATTGTCCTCAAGCATGAGATCTCTCTTATCAACCATTGATTGGATAATATTTTTAAAAGCATAACAGTTCTTAATGGGATGACTAACAATTTGATGATAAGAGCAATACTTTGGATCATCGACTTTGCTAACTTTGGATTCATGCAACTCTATCACCTTATCTTTCATCAACTACTTGAAGATGTACTCCACATCCTCGTCATGAAATGTGTACTTTATACTATTCCTTTCCTTCAAAGTAGATCTTCTTTGACTTTGTTTATCTTTTGAACTTGAACTTGGATTTCCATTACCATTTTTCTTGTTGGTATTAACAAAAGTTGCCATAGACTCGCCTTTCTTGACTGGTTTCTTGCCTTCACTTTTCTTTTCTTCCTAGGACTTACACTTTAAAGTGCTTTTTTTCTATACCTATTAGCTTTTCAACATAACCAGCTTTTGAGACAAGTGTATTGCAAATGTTTGAGGTTTGCCAGTCTCAACGAAAGTTACTATTTCTGGCAACAGGTTGTTATAGTACATTTGGGCAACTAATTGTTCTGTCATTTCTTAGTGTTTTGGAGATTTAAATTTCTACATATTGTCATAAAATAATTGACACTTTCATTTGTCATTTGGTAGGTATTAGCCAAGTCAATTATAGAAACGTTCTTCTTTGACTTCACGAATTGAACAAGGAAGGCTTTTTGTATATCATCCCACGTAAGGATCAAGCAAGGTTGTAGTTGGGTATACCAACTAAAAGCATACCCTTTTAGGGATTGGACAAATCAATAGTGCGTCAGAAAGGGTTGATTCACAACAAGTTGAGTAAAAGTAAGTTAAGTGTTCTTGTGGTAAGCAATTGATTCCGTTGAATTTTTCAAAATAAGAATTTTGATAGTTAGGGGGATATGAGATCATATCACAATGAGATAGATATGATTTACGATACCCTAACATAAGAGAATTCATTGATGTTTCTGAATTCTCTAATGCCCTAAACTATCAGCATTTTGATATCGGTTTGTGTTATAGTGCACTTGAACTTTGGATGTTTTCATGACTTTGCACATGTTATCGAGCTGATGTACTTGCTTGACTAGCCACTTGGGCAGCCAAAGTAGCTATTCCAACATCTCTTTCACCAAGTTTCCTTTATAGTTCTTCCATTTGCTCTTCGAGATTGGTGGTACTAGTAACAAAGAATGGCTTTCCTTTATTTTGGAACTTATTAGAAATTTGTAATTTCCTTTCAAACTCCCTCACTAATTTTGAAGGAAAGTCATCCTCTTTGAACAGAGACCCGGGATCTCCATATAAAGGATTAATTGATGAGGAAACCGTAAGCCCTCTTGGGATATTTGATCCACTTGAAGAATCCATTGTTATATTGGAGTTAGACTCCGTTGACTTCTATTGAATGAGAGACTTGATTATCGTTGATGACTCTTCAGATGGAGCTTGAGACATTACTTTTGCTCTAGAAATTTTTTCCACCGGGCCATCATATGGAGAAAGTCGGGACTTGACTGAATGAAAGGATCGAATTACATAATGAAATAAAGATCATTCTGTTGCAAGTCTTTTGGTTCCCCTATCGAACTCATGTTCGATTGATTTCTTTGAAGGAAGAATAGGATTCACAACTTCTTTTGATGGGACGTGAATTTCAGAAGTCAGGACCTCAAAACCTTTCACTTGTTTTCAAGTTCCTTTTTTGTTTTTTCCTTGTTTTGTCTTTCTTTGAATGGGGTGTACAATAGTAGCCTTTTCTTTGGCCAATTCTTTTTCTTTTGATGTTGGCTAGTTAAGTTCAACGACTCTAGGCTTCAAGGCTACTATCGTTTTTTTTCTTTGAAACTTTTGTGGAAGTTGTAACCTCAACCTTTGGGCTCTCAGAAGTGGGTAGTTAAGATTTTGGGGAGGAAGTGTTTTCCTCCTCTTGAGCAAACGTTGCCATTACAGCTTCAGTTGATGGGTAAGTCTACCCCAAATTAGGATCCAAAAAGGATTTGATTGGGCTTGAGATCGACTTTCTCAACCATGTTAATAGCAACATGATTTTTGCCAGTATTGGCCATATTAGACTTGCGAAACCACCTTTGAACAGGGTTCGCGCCATCTATTGGTTTCATTTTAACTCGCTCAAAATGAGCACTCACATTCGGACAAGTTTTGTTTTGCTCGTTAGATGACCTTATAATTGGAGTAATTGTTCGATACTCCTCGAATGATGTCATTCTTGGAGCATTTCTAACTTGCCCCTTTGTAGCTTTAACAGTCAGAACACTTTCTTTTTGCCCCTTGCAGTGTTGACAATCGCAAGTGGGGTAAGTTTCATTCGCTCCTTGTGTACTTTGGTGGTCGAAATGAGATCTTCTTGCCCCTTGACGGTCGGGGTGAGCGTATTTTGCCTACTTGCGGTCACGACGGATGGGACGACCTTCTTTTACCCTCTCGGGGCTTTGGTGGTCAGAGTGAACATCTTTTTGACGTTGGTAGCACCATACTTTGCAGTTGCTAATGGGACTAACTACGACGCGGTCAATTCCAGAGAAATCTTTGAGCAGTCTATTGTGAATGTCACCTTATAGTCGCCTTCTTTGATCCTTGTCCTCTTCTGCGTTTGGTGCTTGGAAGCTCATGGAAATGAATCATGATCTTTGGTGCCATCTTAAACCTATACGAAAACACAATAAAATTAATTAACTCATCAATTAGAGATGAAAAGGGGAATGGGTCCCACCGAGCGTGCTAAAAACCATGTTGGGCAAAAATTTAATATTTTGAAAACTAAATTCTCACTCAACTGATCTTACTTGTACGATTTGCTCGCGCGAGTTTTTATTTACGTGAGTCGGATCCATTCAAGATATTACATCCTTAATTACATTCCCCAATTTTAGAGAAACACCTTTTGATTTTAATTGTCAATTAATTAATTTGTCTTCTTACGAGAATAGGGGAATTTATATACTATTTATTTTTGGAGTTGTATCTAAGTAATATACTTTGAGTCTACCTACGTACTTGTTACCGAGATCAAACCTTATGTAGTTCGTGTGAATAAAAATTTACTTGTATTTGGAGTATTTATTTTGAATGTAATGAGAAAATAAATTAATTTTAACCCTTTTTGAAATTTTGAGGGTTAATTGAATTTGATCCCCTTTTTTTAATTTAGAAGAATTTTAGTTGACAAAAAAAAAAAAAAAAAAAAAAAAACCTCCACAAAATAATATATTTTGTAGTTCTTGCAACTAAACCCAGTGGAGGGTTTCCTACGTATCCAAATTGGAATTAAGCCACACGTATTTCTTATCGAACTACAATTTTTTAAATAGCATTTTTTCTTGACCATTTGAGACAATTGACATTTATTTGAGATTTGGCTATTAAAGGTAAAAATAATTTAGACGAGTTTAAATGCCAGTCCAATTATTTTATTTAATCCTTTTGTGATGGATATAAAAGCCAAAATTAATTCATGGCTTTATTATTCTTTTATTACTGTTAACGGCTAAGTGGGCATGTAGATGTGAGAAAGCCAATAATTTTAATTTATTTCCTTAAAAAGACAATGTGAGCACTAAGGCCAAATAATTTAATTTAATATCTTAGAAAGATAATTTTAGGCACTAAGGCTAATAAATTTTATTTAATACTTGAAAAGGAAATTTTTTTGGGTTTCAAAGCCAATTAATTTTATTTGTTACTATAAAAGACAATTTTAGGGAGTAATGCAAATTAATTTCATTTAGTGCCTTAAAAGGCATTTTTGGTACTAAAGTTGAGTAATTTAATTTTATGTCTTAAAATGCAATTGTGGGCACTGAATCCAATTAATTTAATTTAATGCCTTAAAAGGTAATTTTGGGCTCTAAGGCCAATTAATTAATTTAATACTTTAAATGGTAATTTTTGGACTCTAAGGCCATTAATTAATTTAATGTCTTAAACACCAATTTTTAGGATCCAAGATCAATTAATTAATTTAATGACTTAGATGGCAATTTTTGGGCTCTAAAGCAAATTAATTAATTTGTAATGCCTTAAATGACAATTTTCGGGCTCTAAGGTCAACTAATTAATTTAACACCTTAAATGATAATTTTTTGGGCTCTAAACCTGTTCATTAATTTAATGCTTTAAACGATAATTTTTTGAGTGCCTTAAAAGGCAATTTCGAGTGAGAAAGCTATATCCGGTATAAATGGGTACCAAGACCAATTATTTTTTAATTTGATTCCTTGCCTTACAATATGTCATAAAAAAGGGACATAAAGCGATTGCAATATATATGTGTGTGTGTATATATATATATATATATATATATATATATATTTCTGACTATATATATATAAACACACGATGTCACTTGGATGGGATTAAAAATAGACTTGTATTTGAGATTTGATTTCCAAATCTAGTCCATATTATGAACAGTTATGGGTCAAGAGAATAAAAAATTTATCAGTGACCTGCTAGGTTACAAATTCAAATAAGTGTTGACCTATTCTCCTCGTACAGTACATATTTGTATAACGACGGAATGCAAAAAAAAAAAAAAAATTGTTAAGAAATAATAGGAGTTAAGCAATTTTAGTTCCCTTGTTTTCATAGGAAACAAATTTGAATTAACTCCAATCTTCCTTAAATAGCCCCCCCCCAAAAAAAAAAAAAACAACAACGTAAGTTTAAATTCAATCAGAGAGTCAATGAGTGAAAACGAACAAAAAAAAAAAAAAATTTATCAGATTTGTGGAGGAGAAGAATTAAAGGTAGGGTATCTAATCTATTTTTACCTTTGGTATAATTACTTGATTCCATTTAAACTAGTTTTCTTCCTTTTGAATTGATATATTTTTGACAGGTTTGCTTTATTGCTTCTGAAAATTTTGGTTGCTCTCTCTGCTGTTGTTGTTTTTTTTTTTTTTTTTCTTCGAATGGCCTTTTTTGCTCTCTCATATCCTCTTGAGTATTCTCTATACCTTTTTTTTTTCTCATGAATTGACTCCATTTTTATAGAAAACTAAGGTCCCACATAACACCCTACTACTCCATTTACTCATATAGATGCTTGATGGTCTAGAAGTTATCAAACTCCAAATGTGGGACATGATTTGCTGCATGAAGTGGTGTTGACACGTCACATGAACTAGTCAATTTTTGATCACTTTATGTCAGCCACAATTTACTTTGTCCTTTTTTTTTTTTTCAAAAAAAATTATAGACCATCAAGCAATCATGGCCTAACTTTTACGGCCATATCTTCAATTTTGACATGATGATGGAGCAATCTCGTTTGACTACTTCCAGGCACATAAATTATATTCCTTTTTTTTAAGACAAAATGTTGCGGTCAAGTTTTAACAATGCATCAATTGACCATTTCAACACCCATTTTATTTACTTGGAAAAGGATAATTTTGGGCAGAATAAATTTTAACTGTAAAAAATTTGCACTTAACATTGTAATTCTATGTTTTGTTATATTTATAATACTTCACAGATTAAATTTTAATTTGGAAGGATTTGAAGACAGATATTGCATTCCAAATTAGAAAAGTTTGCAATGAATATTTTTATATACAAATTATCAGGTAATGGGAGGATTATACTTTTTGGCTATTGTTATTGAATTAATAAAAAATATATTAATTAACTTTAAATTGTAGAGCAAATCCTTTTATGCGGTTGAGTAATTTATCAACTAAGTTAATGGACTAAACTACCCCTTTAAATTAATTTTACATATAGTATTTTAAACTTCACTATTTATTTTGTCCATAACAAACTAAGAATTCCAAAAAGAAAAAAAATCAATCTTTAATAAAAATTAATGAACAAATGCATACAAAAATAATACACTTTTGTTATGTCCAAAGTAACAAGGGTAAAATTATCTAAATGAATTGTTCAATAATTTCATTTCTAACCTGGGCTGACATGTTACTATAAACCAAAAATTAGAGAAGATTTGTGAGATTTTTAAAGGTTCGAAAATACCAAGTGATATTAACAAAAAACCTCAAGGGAGGTTTCTGATACCTAAAAACAAATTGCAAATAATACCCACAAAAGTTGCAAAATTTACTTGAAGCATTTTATAGGTTTAGCACATTGTCTCCTCAATACATTTGTTGAAATCTAGATGTGTATAAGATATAGTGCCTAAAATTAGTGCATCATCAAATGCTATTGAATATCTAAATTGTAGTGCTACAATTGAGTCAGCATTTGATACTATAAGACATTTGGAAAATACAAAATTTTTTACTTCCGGTACATTGAACTCCCTTATTTCACTATGTCTTTTTTATATTTCTCCCTACTTTCAACCTAAAAAGAAGAGAAAAATTCCTCATTTCTTTTCTTTTGTTTCTCTCAAATTTGAAACGAGACCAAGGAAAGTTGAAGGAGGCAAATGAATTAGTATCTTATGATATGATTTATAAGTAACGTACACAACTATTATGTTTGAGATTACTATCGGCAAATGAAATATCATTTCAAAGGAATTAGTCCCTTTGCCGAAGTTTGCTCATATATCCCTCCGACAATAGCTTAGACGTGAAAAGTCCATTTATTCCTTTCAACTCTTAACTTAGAAGGTTCAAGAATAAGTATTGTCAAAAATTAGCTAACTATTACTAATTACGTGCAAATATTAATCAATAGTAGTAATGGATGAAAAGAAAACTAGGAATATGTAATTTTCTTGCCAATTTCTAAGTTTTAATTTTCCAAACTGCAATTAATATGACAAAGAGGAGAAAAAACATAGTGATTGATTAAGCAAAATAGTGTGACGTGATATTAATTTATTTTTTCCTACCAAACCAGCCATCAATTGGCTGATGGCTGCCTCTTGCCCCTAAAGGCCTCTACCACAAAGGTCCCTCAGTTCGTTGCTATAGCTTGCAGAAAACCGTCCTCAGGCTTTCCAAAACATAACATTAATGGCTCATCCGTGGGTAATCCGATCCAGCTTGTTGCGGTGGGATTGTTCGGGATTCACTAGGCTGTCTCTTGCGGGGATTGCAGCTGGCTGTCTCTCTTGGCTTTTTGGAGACGGAGATTGAAATGGACTCTTCCTTTGTATAACATGGTCGTCAGCAAGTGTAGAGTTCCTTGGAAGATATATATGCCATATTCGTGAAATCGATCACTCACTCCACCTCAAGCAGTTCCACTTGTTTCACATCTTCAGAGAAGCCAATACAGTTGCAGGTGCTTTTAGAGGCAGATCATAGGCGTGGAGAGGGGCAACTGTCCTCTTAAGATATTTAAAATAATGTTTTTTTTCTCTTTAAATTTTTTTAAATTATTATTATATTATCATAAAAATTAGAGTTTATTCTTTAAAAATTTTAGAAAATATAAAAAATTGTTCCTAATGTACCTAGTTATATAATTTTATTTTCTAAAAATTTTGAAAATATATTATATTTCTTGATATTTTTTAAAAATTTCAATAAGACTCTTAAAAAAAAAATAGATTTTATCTTGTAAAATAGATGGTTCCTACCCCGTTAAAAGCGCGTACCATTCCATTCTGGGCTCTGTTTTGTGCAAGGTGGCTAGTAACTACGAGGGTTCTCCATCCGGCTCAGGCAGTATAAGGTTTGGGAATTTGGTAATTTATGGAAGATTAAGCTGCCCAATAAATTCAAGCACCATTTATGGAGGTTGGCTAATGACTCGCTTCCTACTCTTGATAATTTAAGGCGACGAGGTCTACAAGTTGATGGTTCATGGCCGGTTTGTGGAATTGAGACCGAAAACCAATTTCATTTGTTATTTGGCTGTGTGGTAGCTGTTCAGGTATGGGCATCAAGTTTTCTGTCGAGTGAAATTCATGGCTTGAATCAACCAAATGCAGGTAATTGGATTCAAGAAATTATTCTCACTTTTGGAGATGAAGATTTGAAAAGGTTTACGGTATTATGTTGGTTATTATGGCAAAGTAGGAACAAGCTTGTTCATGAAAGGGTGAGAGACGATGCTCTAGATTTGGTGAATTCTGTACAAAAAATTCTTCATGATTTCCAGTTAACTACTGGGAGGTCTTTAATTAATCAAGAATTACCTAATTCTGGTGACAGGTGGTGTCCACCCGCAGTTAATAGAGTGAAATTCAATAAAAAGACTTTGATGGTGCTGTGTTCAGTGAGTTGAGGGATATAGGATTAGGGGTGGTGTTGAGGGATCATATGGGTAAATTTCTGGCTGCACTATTGGAAAGATGTAAGGGTTTTGTTGATCCTCTTCTCGCTGAATTGTTTAGTTTGAGGAAGTCAATTTGGTTGGCTAAAAGGTTACGGTACAGGGATATCAGTTTGGAAGGGGATTCAGTTCAGGTAGTGAAGATGGTCAAGAGGGATGGTGAAGACTTCTCACAATATGGTCTTCTACTGAGGAAATCAAAGACGGACGGAGGCAATTTAGATCGTGGGACATTGGGTGAGTTAGAAGAAAAGGTAACGTGGTGGCACATGCTTTTCCACGTTATGCTAAATTTATCGAACAATATGTCATAGATTCTCTAAAGTTTAATCCATACCACAATACCACAAGATCTACAAGTGAAGCTAAAAACTGAATCTACTGTTAGGATCGGAACATAAATAAAGAGAAATATAACAATAAAAGTGACACAAAAATTTACGTGGTTCGGTCAAATCGACCTACATCCACGGACAAAGGGCAAAAATCCACTAATTTAAGAGAATTACAAATTTGGAGAGACCTCCATAAAATGGGCTATAGGCACCATTATAACAAAATCACAAAAGAACCTAAATAAGACAAAGGCTTGATGACCATAAAGGTCTTGAAAGCCCACTAAAACTCTCTTGACTTGGTGCATTTAAAATCTAAATTAAGGCCCTTAATTTATAACATTGAGTGGAAGAGAAATACTCTTCCAAACCATTGTGGGACAGAACAAAAGATGCAAGGCATATTCAACAAATCTGAACCTTAACTTGTATTGCATAACAAATCCTCGTAAAATAGTAAATCTTCACAAAGCGAAATTCTCCACCTTCTCCACAAAAACTCAGTAGTCCAGATTCTCGATTCACAAATGGATCGACACAACTTCACATTCTCCAACAAAGTCCCAAATTTGTACTCAACGCAAGCCCACTCTTCATCCACAAAATAGGCCCAACAAAACTCTTCACAAATACCAAACAGACGACTCGGAAGCTCAAACGTCCAATACACAAAGAAGAGTGTGACAAAACGGTGTCTACTAAGAAGAAATTGCTTGCCAACGAGTAACCCAAAACTTCGTTACCATCAAATCGGCTTAACCTTAACTCGAGTCCCCGGCTGGATACTAATTTGTTAGGATCGGAACCTTGAGTATTTGCGAAAATTACTTAATAAACAATTGAAGATAATAACGAATATAAATAAAGAGAAATATAACAATAAAAGGGACACAAATATTTACGTGGTTCGGTCAAATCGATCTACATCCATGGGCGAAGGGGAAAATTTCACTAATTAAAAGAATTACAAATTTGGAGAGACCTCCATAAAATGGGCGATAGGCACCATTATAACAAAAGCACAAAAGAGCCCAAATAAAACAAAGGCTGGATGGCCATAAAGGCCTTGAAAGCCCACTAAAACTCTCTTGGCTTGGTGCACTTAAACAGACATTAATTAAGGTCCTTAATTTATAACATTGGGTGGGAGAGAAATACTCTTCCCAAACCAAAGTAGGACAAAACAAAAGATACAAGGCATGGCAAATCTTCACAGAGCGAAATTCTCCACCTTCTCCAGAAAAGCTTAATAGCCCAAATAAGACAAAGGCTGGATGGCCATAAAGTCCTTGAAAGCCCACTAAAACTCTCTTGGCTTGGTGAACTTAAAATCTAAATTAAGACCCTTAATTTATAACATTGAGTGGAAGAGAAATACTCTTCCCAAACCACTGTGGGACAAAACAAAAGATACAAGGTATATTCAACAAATCTGCACCTTAACTTGTATCGCATAACAAATTCTCGTAAAATAGTAAATCTTCACAAAGCGAAATTCTCTACCTTCTCCACAAAAATTCAATAGCCCAGATTCTCGATTCACAAATGGATCGACACAACTCCACATTTTCCAACAAAGTCCCAAATTTGTACTCAACGCAAGCTCACTCTTCATTCCACAAAATAGGCCCAACAAAACTCTTCATAAATACCAAACAGACGACTTGGAAGCTCAAACGTCCAATTCACAAAGAAGAGTGTAACAAAATGGCCAATACCAAGAAGAAATTACTTGCCAACGAGTAACCCAAAACTTCGTTACCATCAAATCGGCTTAACCTTAACTCGAGTCCCCGGTTGGATACCAATTTGTTAGGATCGAAACCTCGAGTAGTTGCAAATCTATTACTTAATAAACCATTGAAGATAATAACGAATATAAATAAAGAGAAATATAACAATAAAAGGGACACAAAGATTTAAGTGGTTCAGTCAAATCGACCTACATCCACCGGCGAAGGGGAGAAATCCACTAATTTAAGAGAATTATAAATTTGGAGAGACCTCCATAAAATGGGCGATAGGCACCATTATAACAAAAGCACAAAAGAACCCAAATAAGACAAAGGCTTGATGGCCATAAAGGCCCTGAAAGTCCACTAAAGCTCTCTTGGCTTGGTGCACTAGATACTAAACATTAATTAAGACCCTTAATTTATAACATTGGGTGGGAGAGAAATACTCTTCCCAAACCAAAGTAAGACAAAACAAAAGATACAAGGCATGGCAAATCTTCACAAAATGAAATTCTCCACCTTCTCCACAAAAGCTTAATAGCCCAAACAAGACAAAGGCTGGATGGCCATAAAGGCCCTGAAAGCCCACTAAAGCTCTCTTGGCTTGGTGAACTTAAAATCTAAATTAAGGCCCTTAATTTATAACATTGAGTGGAAGAGAAATACTCTTCTCAAACCAATGTGGGATATAAACAAAAGTGTATAAGGCATATTCAACATCTACCATGATACTCCATATGATTTTGTATTGGATGAGCTGTCTTTTGATGAACATGAATTTGTTTAATGAAAATTTGTCCTTTTATTTAAAAAAAAAAAAAAAAAAATGGGTATGATGGGAGTCTTTATTAATCTATATTTATACCCATATTTATCTATATTTATGTATATTATTATAAAAATGTTGAGTGACTTTTTTCTATTTTGGTATTTCTTCTTTTTATAATTTTACTATTTCAAGTATTAAATAAAAGAGTAAAAGTTGTAATGGTAGGCAATCACATTAATTATTATTATTATTATTATTATTATTATTATTTTGCAGTTTATTAGATAATGCAATATTATTAATTTGACAGCAAGCAAAAGAATTTCAACGAAACACGTATGTCGATTATATTGGTGTTTCTTCTATTTTTTATCTTCTTATTTTACCGATTGACTAAAAGAATGAAAGTTTTAATGGTTAGGCAAAATATTAAAATTTAATGTAATTTAAATAGTATAAAATAAAGTCAGTTTATTAGACAATCCAAATATCTAATCTGATGGTAAGGAAAAAGAGAATTACAAAACTCATGTACGTAGACATATGGTTACTTTAAACGTCTCCAATCTGTGTAATGGAATTTACCAACAAAAGTAAAATGAAATATCAACCCAATTTTATCAAATCTCACCTTTTTCTTGTCCTATTTTTTATTCCTGCGGTGACTCGGGTGAGGATGAGTTCCTCAAAAGCTTTTCATCATTCATTAGACATAATTGGTGGTTTCCCTTTTTGTAAATTGTGCTTGCTGGTTTCCCTGCTGTTTTGAACTTGGCAGTTTCTAGTTTGTAAGCACATCCATTTCAAGTTTATGTAAATTAGCTGAAAAAATGTAAAAGGTAATTACTCAAAAAAAAAAAAAACCCTTGAGAAGCTATTATGGATGACAATGGATTGTGTCGCATTTGACCAGTTTCATTTTGTGTCGTACTCGAATCCTAATAGATAGATAATTATAAGAACTTTTGTGTTATATATGAATTAACTAATAATAACTCGATAAGATTTAAATCATATCGTATTGTTACGTGAGAAATTGTCAGCTCTAAGACCACCAATTATATTACTACCATGCAAGTATGCATGGTTAAAACTTATGGGAGACAATGCTTCTTAATTTTTATTTAAATGTTGAAAAAGGGTATGCTCTTTTCTAAAGTATCTTATGACAGATCCTTTCGCAAACAAACAGAGAGAATTAGAAACAGAGAGAATTAGATCGCAAAGAGATTCGATTCAAGCACTACCAATCACTGCGAAACATATCCAATCTGCTTTTTCTGTAGGTACAATCTATGTTTTGTTATAGATGCAATTTACTGAAAAGTCTACAAAGATTACTGAATCAAAAAAATCTTTCGTTCGAAGATAATATATAGTAATTTTTGTATATTCTATGTATGTGTTATTATATATATATATATATATATATATATATATATATTGATAAATTTATTTTTAAATAAATTAAGAGAGAATTTTTAGTAATTAAATATGTGGGACCATATCAATTAGGGACTCTTCCTTTATATATAGTAAGATAATCATTCAAACCTTAAACAATAAGCTACAATGATAAGAAACTTTAAGGGTTCCATGAATAGTAGAATTTCGTTTTGAAGTTGAAGGCATAAGTCAAAATCTTTTTCCTACAATGAGTTCAAATTTCCTTGCTATGAGAAGTAACTTGACGTTAGTAATAAAAGATTTTGGATGAAATATTAAATAGCAAATAACCATAATTGATCACCATTTAAAATACGGAATATACTTGAATAAGGGCTGAAGTTAAAGGCAATAAATTTTTAAACAAATCATAAGATAGTATTAGCCTCATTGACATAATGTAGTATATGCATATAATCCAGCCTTATGAATGTGGCATAATATTGAGGGTGCTCAAAATTCTCATATTGCACCGCACATAATAAAATCATATTCCATTTTGGATTTTCAAATTGATAGTATTCCGTCTAATAAATTTAAAATTTTGGGATGCCTATTGATCAAATTGGACAATAAAAAAAGTAAAGTGAGAAATTTGGATTTTTGAAGACTATTTTATTCTCCCTCTCTTTCATAATTTTCGTCGTTTTTCAAAAATTCAACTTATAAAAATAGTGTGATGAGAGTGATAGTTATTTAAACATTTCCTATTTTACCCTTCAAAATTCAAATTTTGAACCGGTAATGTAGCATTTGTCACTAGAAAAAGACAGGATAAAAGTGAAAAGGTTTAACGATTATGCATTGACCATTTGAACGTGACAAATATTTTGGGACAATGAAAAATTAGAAATATGACACATTCAATGAGACGGAGGGAGTAATATTACTATTTAATTTGAGAGAGAAAATATTTTATTTTCTTATGAGCAAATAGGTTGAAATGTTACACCCACATCTGTTTATTATTTATTTAAAATTCAAAGTCAATATGATTATGAGCTAAAGTTTTTTATTATAGTGGAAAGGTAATATTTGAATTGAGAATTTATTAATTAACTATATATTTTGAGTATTCTAAGTATATGATAAGTATTTGAATAAAAATCAACAAGTTGTACCTTCAACGTGTAGCGAGTATACTCCTAAACTAGTAGCAATAGATGTCATGTTTAAGTAAATGCAATTGTCATACAGAAGTAGAAAGTATATTTTATGCAATATCATACATTACTAATAACACACTAATAAAAAGTAGATCAATTGTAATTGGGAAATATCTAGAAACAAGTAATCTCATCTTGCCATTCGTTGGGAGGGATTTAGTTGATGATTCACTAAATTTTTTTACACTATCAGATCAAAACAAATAAAACGATCCAATTGCTTCGCCTATTAAATAAACATCTCCATACAAGTGGGATGAAACCAAACAAGGGTATCAAATACTATCATAGGTACCAATTGTAATAAAAGTAGGTTATCTAAAATTTCTGAAATAGCTGAGTTATTTTAACCATGTATAAGAAAATATACATTATTATTTCCTTTTTTTTTTTTTTGGGAAATTTACTCTGGAAGGCATGCGAATTGTTCATAATAAATATATATAAGAACTTTTTCTTTTATAAAAAGACAAATTGCTTTGAAGACTTTGTACTCCTTCCATCCAAATATTTTTGTCGTGTCTCGAAAATTGTGGTTTTTTTTTTTTTTGAATAGTAGTAATAAATAAGTCACTTTTTTTACTTTAGCTATATTTCTTGTTTTAACCCTTAAAAACAAGAAAAAGAATGCCACATGAAAGTTTAGGAACAAAAAAAATGGAATGTTAGCTAACATGTCTTAATGACATCTAAACACTAAAATCTTTCTGTGAAGACACACGCTAGCAAATAGTACATTGCATGGAAGCAACGTTCAAGATTTTGGTAAACATTAGAGATCAATTGTGGGCCATTATAATGATGCAAAAATTAAAAGACATGAATGAGGGGTAAAGGTGGGAAAGAGATGGAAAGAAATTTTCTATTTGAGGCAAGTGAAAATAGTTTGAGATAGAGCAAACTAAAAAATAGGACAGTTTCAATGGGACAGATGGAGTATTTCTTAACAATGCAAATCCTGTGCACATGAAGATCAAAAGTGTACTACAAGTAAAAACAAAATATTGATCAAATATCGGTTAACTCCTCCTATTTGCATAAAAGGTTAAATAAGGCATATCTTAAAAAATTTATAAAGCAAACAATTGATAGAAGCACATAATTCTCCCATATATTGATTAGTAAGAATTGGAAAGTCTTTATGAGGCAAAGAAACATCTTTGTTTCCACTATCATACTTTCAATGATTTTAAATGAATGTGAACTTTAATAAATATTCACTTAATGAACTAATAACCATAAATCAATTACTATAAACCTATAAGGGAAAGTTTATACACTATACTAGTCTTTGAATTTCTCACATTGAACAATTAAATTATCAGGGTTATATGGTATCTCATAGTTACAGTACCTTCAATATGAACTACACAAGATTGTTTATAAACTAAAGGGAAAGGAAGCTAAATCTGCAATACTATACCAAGAAAATACACAATACTAGCACTACAACACTATCCGGAACAAAAGCTCCTGTAGCAGTCTATATTCGACTGGAAGATAGTAATGCTTATGCGTACAATTTTTAGTTTAGTATAATTCTTGGAAGTACAGAAAACACACTTTCTTTCAATTGTATGAGCACTCTGAACACCAAAGGACACGCATAGGCTAACAAAAATAACTCTTTTGATCTATGGAATTGTGTCCGCCTTTCAACTGACTACTCTAGCCTATAGTACTACCTAAATGAACCTTCAAATTGTTGCAATAATCAACTTGATTTTCTTAACACGTGCCACATAGGGAGAGTTGTACCTCTTTCTGATAGGTGTATCAACACAATCTTCGACTTCAAGTTCAAAATACTAAACAACTGCCAAAAACTAAAAACACATGTAAAAATATTTCTTTCAATGCAAAATTCCAAAGAGAGAATATTTGGGTAGCAATCCCATATAAAATAAACACCTACATAATCACCCAACAACCAAAAGGGAATTCATGTTTCTGTTATTTTTTTTTTCATTGGTTCAAACTACAAAATTTCACAAAGAAAAAAAAATTCTTAATTCCAATTCCATCACTTACTATTAAAGGCATGAATATAAAGTATATGGAACCTAACATCCTATGTTACATTAAAATGGTACCCCATATCTAAATGCTCCAATTGGAGAAACAATTAAAGGAGGTCAAGAATTTTCTATAGCTAATCACTATAACATCTTGAATTAAGCATCATGAATGAAAAATCACAAAACTTTCATTTCTATATATACTACTAGAGAAAAAGCTTATTAGCTACGGAAATTAGCAACGGATTTTTCATTACAATTAGCTACGGAAATAGCAACGGCTTTTCAGCAAAGTAAAAAAAGAAAGAAAATCAAAATAGTTGAACTGAATTTCTGTTGCAGCACAATGAAAAAAAAAAAAAAAAAAAAAAAAAAAATTCCAGAGTAGGAAGGAAGCCATAGGGGGGATCCTTGTTGTTTTAAAAAAAATAAATATGGGCATAAACGCACAAACCCTCCATTAGATTAATCTTCCCCCTATCCATCATCACTTTCAATGAACTCCTTGTTTTCCCCCATCCATCATTGCCTTCAACAAACCCCAAACCATTGCCTTCCACTTCCATTTCCCTACTCCTTTTTCTTTCCCGTTTCCTTTCTTCCCTTCTCAAGCCTATACTACCATCTTATCGGCGGCTCTTCACATCAAGCTTCCAAGTACAATTTCATTACCCTCTCTGTTTTCTATCAACCCCCTTCCTCCCTGACATTTGATCATCCTATTCTCCTCTATTTTCCATCAAATTCCCCCCCTCTCGCGGGTGCAATCGATCCCTCCATCCCCACAGTTCCGCCTTGCATAGGCATGTTTTATTTTTAGTTTACAATAAAGAGTTTTTTTTAATATTGGCTTGCCATATTAAATTATAAGAATCAACTATTTTATTTATTATTTGGAACTTATATTTTCTTGAATTTGTATTAAATGAAGAAGAAAAAAAAAATTTCATATCTAATTTGGTTGATGCTCTAGGTTTAAATATTTCACTTTTGATCTAGGTTTGTTGCCCACTACTGCTATTTCTATGAATTATTACAAGTCAAGTTTGTACTTGAAATTTCATAGTTTCTTTTGCTTTTTTTTTTGGTAAAGAAATTTTGTAGATTAAGGAGCTGCTTAAAATAATTTAGTATGAATTTTTTGTTTTACTCATTATTATTATTTGTATTAGTTTTACTCATGAGTATGAAGTATCATCAAAGTTTGCAAAAATAACAATTGAGGTAAAAATCGTTCATTCACAAATTTTTATATCTAACTATATATATAAAGCTTAATATTTTTTTCAGTTAAATATCTATTTTTTTTTTTTGTTTATGTAATCAATTTGAGCTACCATGTTTAGTGAAATGTAAAAATGGCTTGGATTAAAGGGTACTTTTAAATCTGTAATTTGCTTTGGGCTGTTGATAAGCAGTTCCAGTTGCATACATATTTTCTATATTACGTGTTCATTTGAAACTTTCATTGTTCTACCATTTGATTATCATTAATTAGAAACACCTTTAATTTGGCTTTGCTATTTTTGACCTTTGTTGTTGCTACTTTTGTCATGATCTTTTAAAGATATAGTTTTATTGAAAAAGAAAGTAACTAGATGTCTTGTATAGAGTTAGGGATAACCTCCCATTGTAAAGATGTGAGGGGTAGCATATACTTTGCCTCTTTTTGAGCAGCCACAAAAATGGGCCACAAAGGGTACTAATTATTTTTTGAGGAGCTTGATTATTTGGTGCTGTTTTGATTGGTATAGTAAAGTTAATTTGTAAAGTTTGAATTCAGTTTCTTGATAATGGGTCTCTTTTTATTTGCAAGAAAGTTCGATTCTGTCTCCATTTTTGTCTTAATTTCTTAATGATACTTTTTTTTGTTGCTAAAATGCTTTATTATTCATTTTTTCTGCTGAAAGTTCATTTAACTGCACTCTGCGAAACTGTGAATTTTTAAGCTCTTATATTTTACCTCATTATAACTGTTTGGGATATGCTAGAAGTCATGTTAATTTAGTCCAACTAGATTTCACTTCTAAAGTCTATGTCACTTTATGTGGTATATTCAATGCAAGTTCTTTATCGTGCAATTTGTGTTTGTTCCTTATGTTGAAGTTATTTGCTTATGCGAATCTGATCATTTTATGTTTTTGATATATAGAAGTACATATTTATAGGTTAAATGGCTGGTTCTACGGACTTCTTTTATTTCTTATATGCAGACCTTTATTAACATATAATATAAAGAGCATTCGTTTGTTTTAAACTTTTGTCGTTGCACTACATGAAAATCACGTGAATTTGCCTTAGTTCATTAATAATTTAAGGGACTTTTGAGGGTTTTAATGTTCTATGTTATTGTCCTCCACAATTCTCTTTTAACTAAAAGGTAAAGGACTCTCTCTTCTCAATCAAATGATGTCTCTCTCTTTGTGAATCCAGCCACGCTCCTCCTATCTCAGTCCCTTCACCTACCAACCCTTCCTCTTGCTCTAGTTTCTCTCTATCTCCGTCCCTTCCCCACCAACTTCCTCCAGCTATCACTTTGCCACGGTTCCTCTATTATCATCTCTCACTTATTCTCTCTATCAGTGCGATTAATGCATATTTTTAGTGTATTAATAGGCTACGGAGTAGAAACTGAATAATCCAATGAGAGTCAAGGTCTAATCAGAAGTTGGTGGTTGATATCTTCGACGGGTAAGGAAAAAGCAGATGTCGTCTCATCAAAGATGTTAAGATTCCTTTTTTAGACCTTTATTTCAATTCTCCTTATCCTCAAATTTTTTTATTTTTATTTTTGTTGTTGTTTTTATTTTTATTCTTTTGTGGGTGGGTATTGATTTAATCAAGGGGAAAATAAAAGTCTTTTCTTGTGATTTTCATCTAATTTTACTTGTAAATTGTTTTATTTTGGGTAAATATTTCTATAGATCTTTTTATGATCATTTTCTTCTGTTTCTGTTCTAGATCTGTGGATCTTCCTAGAGGAATTCTTTCTGCGTTCCTCTCTTCTTTTTTCTATCTATTCTTCTATTCTTCTATAACATCAAGGAGTAAGTAGAAATCTTTTGTTATGGAGTTTTATCTTATTCTACTGGTATTTTATTTTAATTTTTTTTTTCTAAAAATACTGGTAAATCTTTGTTCTTTCTTGATAAATCATTTTTATATTTTTAGTATATATTTTTATGAAGATTTTTCTGATTATTTTCTTCTTCCCTTTCTATATTCGTTGGTTTTCCTTACGAATATCTAAAGAGTAAGGAACCTGTGGAATTTTAGAAAAATTCAAGTGGCAGATGAAACCTAAAAAATATATATTTTATGGTACATTTCTATTGCTTTATTTCATTTTGAGATATTAGTTGGCTTTTAAGATATAGAATGTTTGTAGGTCAATAGATTTTTTAGATATAAAAGTATTGAGATTTTTTTATTAATTTGGACTATTGATTTTTGACATATTACATGACTTTTAGGTCATATTAGAACTGATGGATTGTCCATTGGAAAATCAGGTTGAAGAAAATTAAGGAAAAAAAATTACCTTGAAGTTTAGGGAACAAAATCTTGGTAGTGGGATAATATTTTTTGTTGTTGTTTGGGTACAATATATCCTGATTCAGTTTTGTTTCCCTTTATTTGTTTTTTCTTATTGTTGGTTTTATTTACAATAGTCATCAGCTTGTGGTTTTATTTTTGCAATTTATTTATGTTTTGTGAGCCATAGAAATTCATGTTTTAATGTGTTATATTTCTTATAAAATAGTGTTGTTAGGTTTTAATTAGATTAATTATTTGAGGGGCATGTAATATTGCATGGAATGATGGTAAAATCCCTCTAATATCAATATTTGAATATTTTTATCAAAACAATGTTAGCTTTGTCTTGAGTAGCATATTGAATGGGTCAAATTAGTTTCTTCAACCCATGATGCTATGTTAGTGTCTTATAGTAGTGGATGCTTTGATAAGGCTTATCTAAATACTTGATTTGATGACTTTCGAGTCTTTTCTTGAATATATAAATTTTGGTTGTAAAATCAGCTTATACAAATACTTGCTCACTCTTGAGGTTTGATTTATTTTACAATGATATTATGCCCATGTCTCAATAAAATACCTATATATATGTAAATGATGTATGTAAGGAAATGGTGTTCTAAATACGACTTTTGATCAGAAAATAAAAAGAGAAGGTTTTGATGGAGTTTTACAAAAAGCGATAATGATTGTATAACTTAAATGCAATAATAGAGAACAAATATATATTCTTTATTAAAGATAGTAACAGAAAGAGACAGTTGGTTTTTGAGTTTGGTTGTCATCTCACATGCTTTTCACGTGATTTTGTTTGGTTCCTTTATAATTATAATAATTACAAGGACTTTTGAAACATTTTGTGTTCCATATATTGGTATCAAAATAGCACAATCCATTTCTAGTAACATGAACTTGGTTGAAAGTTTGCGGTTGGCAGTACATTAGCTCAAATTTTGCACATTTTTTTCTTTATAGAGTACCTATGATTTTATGTTTATGATCTTTTTGTTTTTGGCTTATCTATCATCCTGTAATTTTTGCTTGCGAAGTATCAACGATGGTTGATTTACTTTTGTGATATTGAACAATTTGGTATTATTCGTTTTTGGAATAAATTAAATATGTGTTTGTGTTTTCTGAGTTACAAGGGCTTTTGCGCGTACAAATTTGATATTCAAGGATTGACCCGAGGTGCTAAAATTTGCATTTTTCTGGCTCAGGTTTGTTTTCTTTTCCCAATGTTATGAAAAATTTTCATTTTAGTCATCTTGTTTGTCCTTATTGGGAGTTCAAGAAATTTAAAAATATTTGTGTCTTTTGTTTATCCCTGATGTTTAAAGCTTGTGATATATGGATTGGGAAACTGGATTCTCAAAATATTGGACAAATAAATATGATAGAATTGTAAAAAAGGGAAAGAGAGAGATAAAATGACTATTTGCATGTTTGTCTATGCATGTGTACACCTTTATGTCTATAACAACATAAATAAAATGTTTTATTTTGTAAAAATTCTGGTGGATTCTTGTAGTAAGAAATTGTATTTGGTAAAATTTTCCTCTTTATTAATGTTATGTACGTATATACTTTACGAGAAGTTTGATCACCTTGTATTTTGGTGCTATATCATTGTTGTCAAGCTTTTATGTTCAGGGAGTAATATATTGTCAACCACCTAAATTGGTATTCAACAAGGTACAAGAGACTTGTATGGATGCCTTTAGGGTAGTCGTATAATACTAATAAAGCTATTCTTGAACTGAGGGAGGCATTAATAGAAAACGTATAGTTTTTTATTTAGTTTTTATTAAGCATATATTTATTGTATTCATTGAAATATGTAGCAAAAGTCGAGAATTGGTGATTTTGCTATTATTTTGTATTGTAGTAACTTTAGATTTTGCAACAATTAATTAAAAGAATTGAGGAGAAGATACAACGTCAAATTAGAACTTCTACTTATGTTGTACTTTGGTCATTTTGTATTGGAATAACTTTAGATTTTATTCTATTCTATTTATTTATTTTGATTGTGATCATATATCATGGTATTTTCTTTAATTCCATATGATTTTTATTAGGCACTCTACCTTTGTTCGCAAGCAATTGTCAATGTAATATGTACATTATGTGTTGGGGATTCTATAACCATCACCATCTTTGCTATATTCCTTTAGTGGCTGTAAGCCAATCCAAATGCCAAGTACTGGTAACACCATTGTTGGTCTTGTAGATCTGAGGACACTTCATCCAAATGCAAGGGTTGAATATTATGTAAAATGTTTTATGTTTCTATTAGTTATTTGTTACATTTATTCTCTATTTGATTACTTCATTTAAAACTAGATGTCATTGATGTAGAGAATCTAATCCTTAGAATTTTGAATTTTTGAGCAAATTTTGCTTGTAATCGACTCCTGTATTCTGAATGTAATGATAGTTAACTTGAATTGCTTGTATTTCTTATGTATTAGTTCAATTGCTAATAGCTTAGATGACGTGTTTTTGTACTTCAAATCTGTATGCTCAACACTATTAACTCGTTTACGCTGTATTTAAATTGATTTGATTATCTTGGGCTTTAATGTCTATCTATTGTGTGGTCAATGTCTCCTAGTACTCATATTCATTTTTTTCTTCACTTCCAGGCTTCATTACCAACATTGCCTTGCATCAAAGTTAAGGGGCACTATTAGTGGGATATACCAACAAAATATGTATGCTTTTGCAATATACGATTGATGGCAATCTACATTGGGTAAATGAGCGTGCACACAATTTTCACGAAAGTAATACATACTCAAAAAAAAAAAAAAAAAAGATTCCTGAGTGGTATAAGAGATATAGTTACATGTACATGTTTTAATGTAAATTGGTGGATTAGATGATTGTTGATGTAATCTTGGAATGACTTCCCTTTGATGTAATTTGAAAATATGACTTCTCTTGGATTGCTTTACATTGTTGATATCTAAATAATTAAAATCTGAAAATTTTACTTAAAAAAGAAATATAATTACTCCTAGAATGGAATATAACTATTATGCGATTGACAGGGCAAATTTACTTCAAAGTGGAATGGTATACTATCTGTTTATAATAGTTCACGAACTGAGGGAAAGACATCATTACGGCCGCCATCTGAATGGATGAATATAAAAGAAGTTGGTGGACAATACTAAAAATGACGAGTTTATGGACTAGTAGAGGAATCTAACTCAGTCAAGAGCCATAGTTCCACATCAGGGGTCAATTGGGAGAGAAAATAGGAGGTACAGTTGCAAGCAAACGTGATCCTCAAGAAAACAAGAAAGATTTGCAGCAAAAATTAGTTGAAAATGAACAAATCAAGAGTAGACTAGATACTATTGACAGAATAATAGCTTCATCACAGTCCAATCCTGCATACACATAGTTTGTCTCAACTCTAGGCTCTTGCTTGCCATTATTTGATCCACAATCCAGATTTGGTACTCCACATCATAATAATAATGATAAGAGGTGTTCATCTGAGGATGACGATGAAAGTAGTGAGAATGATGAGGAGGATGAGTGAGAATTCTAGATTATAAATTATAGTTGTGTTTTGTACATTTTTAGATACATATTTATTAAATTATGATATGTTTAATTCGTAATGGAGTTAATTACTGATATTGTTGTTTGACTGGGATTGATAATTTGTACCAATATCAAATGACAATTTGGTTGTGATTTTTATTGGTATTTGTTGGTTTCAATTGATAGTTTGGTTGTTGGCAGGTTTTTGGGCTTTTTAATTTATTAGGGTTATATTTTAATTTTTTATTTTATTTTTTGGATTTGCATTCTATTTTTTCGTTGCCAATTTAGAATGGATTATGATGATGTTGGTCAGTGACACATAGTATATTCTCTAGATTGTTCTAGAAGTGCCTACGTGGCGACCTCATTAAGGGTAATTATGTAATTTAACTTCAGTTGAGCTAGCATAGTGATTGCCTCATGCCTCCTCATGTACATCTATAAAGAAGGGGTTTGGGTGCTACTAAAAGGGGATCGAAACTTAGAAAATCAAACACACTCTTGATACTCAGTTCTTTCACTTTCTCTCTCCTCATAGAATCTAATTCTAGCTTTGTCATTTGGCACCGTCTGCGGGAATCGACAGATTTCCATCTCTTTCAATCAATTCTCAGTCATCTGAGTTGTTTGTTTGGATTTGCTTTGAGGAGGATGAAGAACCGTGGAACACACCGAACTACTAGCAAGGAAGCGGAGACGAGCAATCAACACCTCGTGGTGCATACTGACGAGCCAGAAAATCAGTACACCAGCCGAGGCTAAAAAAAAGCAGGATGATGTCCTGAAATACATTGCTGATCATTTCGAGTCTTTTCGAGCGTTTGTGGAGCAGCACGAGAGTCAAACTCCATCCGAGCGCTCGAACTGAGTAGCCACTCCACAAGCCGAACAGCAATGCCCTCTAGGCCGACGGCCTGGGAAACAGTCAGTTGATGCCATGAGCCCAACCAACTTGCACCACAAATTGACAAAGTCGCGCTCGGACGAACAATCTGATGAGTCACACTCATCGACGAGCGAATCAAAGAAATTACCAATCCGCGACAGACTCGAGGCACATTCTTTGAAAAAATCTGATTCAAACGGACCCTCCTTGGCTGTTTTAAAACAGCTCGAGGAGCAGAGCCTAAAAAATATGATTCACCCAAAGATTTTGAGAAAAAACAATTTACTTCTGAATACCCCTGCTACGGCAGAGATTGATAGAGATCCATTCACAATCTCTATCAAGATTGAACCTCTTCCAATGCAATTCAAGCTACCGGACCTAGACCGCTACAAAGGAGAATGTGATCCGTCAGATCACCTTCAACACGTTGTAACGATCACTAGCTTTTATGGCTATAGTGATGCGACCCGCTGCAAGTTGTTTGCCACCACTCTTCGAGGTCCGGCACAGAAGTGGTTCCAGGAGCTTCCGATGAACTCAATCGCCACTTTCAATGACCTGGCGAAGTCCTTCCTTGGCCACTTCCGGAGCAAATCAATATTGCAAAAGGACACGTCTCACATGATGAACATTCGGCAGAGGTCTGATGAGTCGCTTAATAAATTTGTGGATGGTCCAAATCAAAAATGTTGATGAAAGAATCTGGTGGCTACTTTCTGCAGCGGCATCCACCATGGCACCTTCAAAGCCGAGCTGGCCAAAACGATGCCGAGCTACAATCCTATTCTGAAATCCTGGAGAGAGCATCGGAGTTTATGCGGGGCGAAGAGTCAAACAGGACAAAAAGAGAATTTTACGATACACAAAGAGTAAAAGTCCTGAAGACTCCGAGCCCCTCATCCTCTAAAAATTGAGGGTCACAAAGAGGTTGAGTTATCCCAGGGCAGGACCGTTGGCAAGCCGGGTGGTCAACCTGGACAACAATATCGGGAATCGACCCCCCAAATAAGGAGCCATCAAGAGGTTGACTTCACACCTCTCAATACATCGAGGAGAGAAATTTTGTACCAAGTACAACACCTCGACCTCTTAGAGCCGCCCCCTCGAATGGTGTCAGCCCCGAATAAAAGAGACAGGGAAAGTACTATGCTTCTCATGATCAACACGGCCATGATACCGAGGCCTGCAACCATCTAATGGTTGAAATCGAGAGGGCCATTGAAGAAGGACACCTGCAGCAGTTCATTAGCCGAGCCACTGCAGAGTTCCAAAGAAATGCTGACAATCGAGAAATTCGCATGGATACGGCACCGCCTCGCCCGCCTAGTCAACAGAACCGAGGCGGTCAAAACAAAAGCAACCTCCCGACAAATCAAGACGAATAGATCCGTGTAGCCAGGGTGATAAACACAATAGCAGGAGGGCCGGCCACTGGGAACTCTAACAGTGCCAGGAAAAAATACTCCCGAAACATTTCCTCAGGCGAGGACCGGATTGGGCTACCCTCGGCTCGAGTGTCCTTGTGTGCTTTGGAATTAAATGATGAGGCCCTATGAGCTAACCTGGATCAACTTGAGGAGAAGAGGTTGGACGCATCTATCTGGCAAGCCAGGTACAAACAAGTCATGGCTAAACACTACAACGCCAGGGTCAAGCACCGGTATCTGCGGCCCGGAGACTTGGTGCTTTGAAAGAATGAAGCAAGCCGTGTAGAAGGGACTAAAAAGTTAGATCCAAACTGGGAAGGACCCTATCGTGTAATAGAAGCTCACACCTCGGGCTATTACAAGTTGGTTGACATGAGAGGGGATGAGTGTCCTATTCCCAGAATGTAGAATATTGTAAATTTGAAAAAATATTATCAGGAAATGCAATGAAAGTCCCTTCTCAAATGACAGATGTTCGAGCTACTCCAACCCTCAGAGGTTCGGATCTAGTTCAACAGAAAAGCAAATGATTGAGGGCTGAGGCTTAGCAGTCCCCCTTCAAGGGCAGAGGCTTAGTAGCCCCCCAAGCAAAATCAAGTTGCCCCAACCCTCAGAGGTTCGGTCAAAGCACAAAACAGATATTTGAGCTGCTCCAACCCTCAGAGATTCTGATCTAGTTCAACAGAAAAGCAAATGATTGAGGGCTGAGGCTTAGCAGTCCCTCATTAAGGGCAGAGTCTTAGTATCCCCCCAAGCAAAATCAAGCTGCGCCAACCCTCAGAGGTTCGGTCAAAGCATAAAATAAATATTCGAGCTGCTTCAACTCTCAGAGGTTAGGATCCAGTTCAATAGAAAAGCAAATGATTGAGGGCTAAGGCTTAGCAGTCCCCCCTCAAGGACAGATGGACACTCCAGTAGTCCCCCCAAGAAAAATCAAGCTGCGCCAACGCTCAGAGGTTCGGTCAAAGCACAAAATAGATGTTCGAGCTGCTCCAACCCTCATAGGTTCGGATCCAGTGCAACAGAAAAGTAAATGATTGAGGGCTGAGGCTTAGCAGTACCCCCTCAAGGGCAGAGGCTTAGTAGCCCCCCAAGCAAAATCAAGCTGCGCCAACCCTCAGAGGTTCGGATCAAGTTCAACACAAATTATTGGGAGTCGAGGCCTAGCAATTCCCCATCAGGGGCAGAGACTTGGCAGCCCCCTCCAAGCAAAATGAATTTGAGAGGATCTGATCTTCAAAGAGGATTGATGGCCCAGCTTAAGCAAAACATTATTCCTTGGACCTTGAAAGGTTTGATTCAAATTAAATGGCTAAGGCAAACATAAGGAGCTAAGCTTAATCCTTTTGCCTCAACTCGGAAGGGTCTAAACAAGGCCTAAGTTCAAAGTGAAAGGGAAATTTAGAAAATTTTCTATGATAATATTCTCTAAGTGTTATAAGCTCTGTTTTTATCATAAAATTTTTGCTTTGAATGCAGGAAATAAAGAAATTGAAAAGCAGGTAAAAGGCCAGAAGTAAAGAAAAGCCGAGGTTCTTGTCGAGAAGACAAATTAATCAAAACTTGAGATTTTCATTGAGAAATCCTAACTATTACATAAAAAGTTCCTAACTGTTACAACAAAATTACATCAGCCTGTGCAGTAGAAGTGGAATGCTCGACAAAGGAGGTGGAAGCTTGATTCACAGGCTCAGACTCGGCTTCAGGGTTCACACCCTAGATCAGTAGAGTTACTTCAAAAGTTCCGGGATCAGAGCGAGGGCTTTAAATTGAGCCTCTAGGCCATTGATGACCTCTTCGGTAACAGAAGCGTCATATGGCAGCCCCTCGTACAAATCAGGATTCTTCACCAAGTTGTCATAAGCTAGTGTGAACCCCATGGAAAAGACCTTCTTTGTAAACTCCTTCAGCATCTTGTCTGCTTCGACCGAAGCCACAAATTGGTTTGGCTCTCTGCCTTCGATCCCCAACTCCACCTCCCGAGAAGCGAACTCCGTCTCGACCAGCTGAGCTTCTTCTTGAATTTGAAGAACCTTTTGCTCTAGATCTGCGATCTTCTTGTCTCGATCGCCAACATCCACTTCAAGGGTCTTCTTTTCTAGTTCGGCTTGCCGAAAATTGTCCCTCATCTCAGTCAGTTCGGCCTTCCACTCATCGTATTTTTTGCCCGCCTCAATATTGCATTTCATCTCGTTGGCTTTAATAGCCTCCTTCACTGCCTGATGCATGCCGGATTTGGCGTGAGCCAACTCTTGCTTCATGGAGTTAACGGTAGAGTTGAAGAAGGACTCCCGATCGGCAATGGCGGGCAAGATTGTTATAGCCTGCAAAAGAGCAAAAGTATGAGTTGAAGTATAAGGTGCAAAAAATTTGAAATTTCAAAAAGGGTTAGTCAGACTTATGTTCATCAGGCTGACGTGAAGCTCGTCCAGCCTCTGTTGAGGGGTGAACCTCTTAACGTAGGCTACATCCTGAGGTAAAGCCACCATCTTTGCCTGCTCACGAGCCATCCTCGAGAATTGAGCCCGATCATTTATATCAATCGGCAGGGTGTGTCAGAGATCAGTGCTCCCCGAGGTGAGAGAAATCGAAAGAGGGTCGATGGACAGTCGATCCCAGGACACATCCTGTGACCCTGCAGATTTCCTTTCCTCCTCGGGAGTGTATTTTCTATCACCTGAAAAAAAGTAAAGTGTCAGCTCTCGATTGGGAAGAAAGAATAAGGAGAGGGAGTGAATGAGGCTCGGCAGTCCTTACCATAAGAGGTGATAAGTTGTTTAGATAAAGGGACATTTTTAGAAGCTGTTCCTGGGGTCCTTACCCTCGCCACTGGAACGGAGGGCCTCGGGGGTGATGACACGAAGGAGAGGGTCATTACTGAGGAGGGCCCCTCCCTGAGGCCAGCAGCCTCCCTTGTCCTCTTCTTTGCAACTCGAGTCAGCTCGGGGTTGGTGGGCTGAAGAGCCAGAGTTACCTCCCCGGCTGGTCTCTCTCCGGGGAGCTGCCGACCTCGGTTTGATTCAAGGGTGCGGAGGTTAAGGGTGTAGCCTCGGCACTCTCCGAATGCGTGTTTGTGGTGGCGGATGAGGATCCGCTTGGTGATGAGGAGGGCTGGTTGGAAGTGCCTGCACCAGTGGCAGGTATGGTAGACACTAGCTCCCTGAGAAATGTTTCGAGCTCTACAGAAGACAAAAATCAGGAAAAAAAATAAAAAATAAAAAATGATGAATGATGACCTTGTCGAGGGTCGTAACTCGGGAAGATGTCATGGGTAGGGAACAGTCCCGCCCAAGCAAAATGTTGTTGGATAGGATGGCAGGTTGACTGTTGAAGTTTATTCTGAGGTTGGATTCTACGAGCCTCCGAGCATGTATGGAGTCTGGGAGAGAGGCATTTTTGGTTTTAAGGTTTTCTTTGATAAGGTTTCACGGACCCCGAGGCATTGGAAGGTCGAGGTACCAGATAAAGAGGAATGACTTTTTTCAGTCGTGAATGGATGAAGGGTTTATACACCCGAATGAGCTGTTTGCCCGAGGTTCGGGGAGAAATGTAAAAGAATCCCTTTGTAGGGGATAATTTTAGCATCATCCTAAAGGTGTCTAAAGATAGGGGTATGTTGTGTAATCTACATAGAAAAGAGAAGCCGGCAATGAGCCGAAGTGCGTTTGGGGTCAGTTGGGATATGCTAATATCCCACTGGTTGGATAGGTGGACAAGGACTGGTGCTAATGGGAGCCTCAGCCCTACCTCGAGCTACTGTTGGTAGACTGTTAAGTAACCAGGAGGAGGTAGGTGGCCTCGGTCCTCGGGGACAGGGAGTTTGATGTGCACGTTCTTAGGAAAACAGAATCTATCCCTAAGTATTTTAACATCCTCGGGGTCGAGAGAGTTTGGTACATCTTGTGTTTGGAGGTTGGGGTGATCATTTTGAGGAGGTTCGGCAAATAGAGGATCGGGGGGAAAATTTAGTGGCACTGCTGCCAGAAGGGTTTCGTCAAAAGGATTTAACATCCTGTCATCATGGCGTCTACAGGGGAAGGGAGAACCGGCAAGCTAATGAGAGAGGTGGGAGTGAACGTACCGCCATGGTTTTCTATTTGGATGGCAAGTGGAATTTTTGGGGGACTTCTAGTGGTGTCCGGTGGTGGCGTTGAGCAGCGGTCGGAAGTCTGCAACGGTTGAAGCCGAAGGAAAGGGAAGCAGGAGGATGATGGTGAAGGAAGGGGAGTATGTGAGATTTTAGGGAGTAAAAAAGTGAAAGATAGTGTGGAGTGAATGAGGAGTTGAAGGAAGGAAGTAGTAATAAGTTGGAGGAATGATGTAGAATGAGTAAGGGAAAGAAAAAAGACTTAGGGGAGAATGGGGGTATAAATAGGAGGGCAATCTTCTAGAATGTTCAATGGTTCTTTGGGGAAAACTGACTGTTTTGAAATGAAAAAAAGCGTTTAGGCGGGAAAAACGAGGCATTATGGCGTGAGAAACTAGGCATTTTACTGCGAAATCGGAGCGAATAATGTAGTGCAATAAATAATGAAAATTCAGTGCATGGGGACTCAGCAAAAACGTCACCCACGAGTTAATATTGCAGTTTTGCACTCGGCTCGGTAAAAAAGATTGGTTGTCTCCATCTGGGGACTGCGAACAGTCATTTTTTGGCTCGACCCCTGCTGCTAGGCTCGACACCCAACCGAGGGGACTGTTGATGATGTTGGTTAGTGACACATAGTATCTTCCCAAGACTGTTCTAGAAGTGCCTACGTGGCAGCCTCATTAAGGGCAATTATGTAATTTAGCTTCAGTTGAGCTAGCATAGTGATAGTTTCATACCTCTTCATGTACATCTATAAATAAGGGGTTTGGGTGCTACTAAAAGGGGATCGAAACTTAGATAATCAAACACACTCTTGATACTCAGTTCTTCCACTTTCTCTCTCCTCCTAGAATCTAATTCTAGCTTTGTCAGATTACTTTTTGTTGGCAGTTAGAAACGGAGTTTCCAATTGCTAATTGCCAATTAGCAACGGAAAACGGAATTTGCCATTGCTAAATTGCAACGGAATTTCTTGTTGCTGAATTTCAACGATGAATTCGGTTGCAATTTGGCAACGGCAAGTTCCGTTACTAAATTGCATCGGTAAATTCTGTTGCTAAAATTTTCGTTGCTAAATTCGGTGCAACTCATTAGCGACGAGGTATTTAGCAATGGATTTTTTCCATTGTCAAATCCGTTGCTAATAATTTTTTAGAAAATTCCGTTGCTATTTCCATTGCTGATAGGCTCTTTTCTAGTAGTATCACATGTAACAGTTTTTCAAATCACGTTTTGCGTAATGATGACCATGTGCCACCACCTTGAAACACAAGCCAAATCCTATTTCCCAGCATTTCTGCAGTGTGTGATCCTTAATATGTTCCATCCAAATTCTGCAGAAAATTGCGAGCCCAATAGCCTACATCATGTGTGCTCATGTACTACTTGTAGTCTTTCTCATGGCTTAGTTGTTTTCCTGGTTCAGCTATCACAACACATTCCACTGGATTAACAACGAAGTAGCATAAATGTTCCAACGGTATTAAGCATCATATAAATAGACTGTTCAAATAAAATACAATATCAAGCAGAAAATATTTAGATAAAACTAAACTAGTACTTGGTGAAATTAAGCATCCTACATATTATATGTCCAGAATTCGATGTAGTTTTTAGAAACTTGAGACTTTTTCCTTTGTTTGTGCAAAAGAAAAATGGAACAATCTCTAATATATAAGATTTTCAGCATATTGTATGAATTAACCAAGACAGAGAATAAAAAAATTGCACTAAAATGTTACCCAATGGAAGCCAAATTTCCTAGTTATGTCCCATGGATTTACAGAAGTAACAATAATTGCACAAGTGTGTCTTCTAATTTGAAAACCATATTTATCTTATTTTATTGCTTTGCAACTCAAATCATATTCGAAAGTAAAAAGTAAAAGAACTTTCGACGTTCTTCAACGTGTTTACCCATGCTAGAGGTAATGTTCTTGATTGAGAAAGCATGAATTCATTTAAAGATTAAATGTCATTGTGTAGAAAATAATGGCAGAATGATGCTTGACTTTGTTGACATCATCTCATAAACATCATATGTCCATTCTTAAATAGGTTTGCAGGTAAAGATTCTTCCAAGAAGCCAGTTGACATTCTCTACTTAACCATGGCCTTATGATGTATTTGCTTCCAAATTTTATCAGGTTTTGCTAATCGATAGATTTTTCTTTGATTATCGGGATATATTTTGCCATATGTGCATATCTCATATCTACTGGAGACTTCTTATTTGCCCTTGCCAATTAAAGCTATAGAACTTTTTACATCCTCAGATCGGAACAAACAAAACAATCCAATTGCTTCGTCTATTAAATAAACATCTCCACACAAGTTGGATGAAACCAATCAAGGGCATCAAATACTATCATGGATATAAATTAAGTAATAAAATTAGGTTATCTAAGATTTCTGAAATAACTGAGTTATTCTGACTATATATCACAAAATGTACATTATTATTTTATATTGTTTTGTTATGGGAAATTGACCGTGGAAGCCGTGGGAATTGTTCATAATAAATAACTATAAGAACTTTTCTTTTCATAAAAAGACAAATTGCTTCAAAGATTTTGTACTCCCTTAGTCCCAATATTTTTGTCGTATTTCGAGAATTGTGTTTTTTTTTTTTAATACTAGTAATATGTAGCTCGCTTGTACTTTAGTTTCCTATTTTGTCCCTTGAAAACAATAAAGAGAATGCCACCTGAATGTTTTGGAACAAAAAAGAAAATGTGGGCTACCATGTATTGATGATATCTAACATTAAAATCTTTCCGTGAAGACACGTGCTAGCAAATAGTACTCGGCTTGGAAGCAACATTGAAGATTTTGGTGAACATATGAAATACAATTGTGGGCCATCACAATGATGCAAATCTTTACTAAGCATGTGAATGAGGGATAAAAGTGGGAAAGAAATGGAAATTAATTTTCTATTTGAGGTAAGTGAAATATTTTGGGATAAATCAAAGTAGAAAGTATGAAATATTTAATGGGATGAAGGAAGTATTTCTAAACAATGCACATCTTGTGCATATGAAGACCAGAAGTGTACCACTTGCTAAAACAAAGTATTGATAAAAAATTGGTTAACTTCTCCCATTTGCATAAAAGTTTAAAAATTAGGTATATCTTAAAACCTTTATAAAGCAAACAATTGATAGAGTCTTTCTCCCTTTTATTGATTGGTAAGGATTGGAATGTCTTTATGAGGCAAAGAAATGTCCTTGTTTCCATTATCATACTTTCAATGAGTTTAAGTGAATGTGAACTAATAACTATAAATCAATCACTAGAAACCTGTAAGGGATAGTTAATACGCTATATCTGTCTTTGCATTCCTCATATTGAACCATTAAATTACATCACAAATTTGTAGTACCTTCAATATGAACCACACTAGACTATTTAAAAACTCAAGGAAAATGAAACTAAATCTTCTATAGTGTACCAAGAAAATACAAAATACTAACACTACAAACACTACATTATCTGGAACAAAAGCTCCTGTAGCAACTCTGTACTCAAATCAAAGATAATAATGCTTTGACCCTATACTTTTTAGTTCAGTATAATTCTTGAAAATGTGGACAATGCACATTCCTTCAATAGTAAGAGCACTCTGAACATCAAAGTGGTATAACAAAAATAGTTCCTTTGATCTATAGAATTGTCTTTGCCCTTCAAGTGACTCCTCTAGCCTATAGTACTTCTTAACTTAAACCTTCAAATTGTTGCAATTATCAACCTCATCATCTTAACACATGCCACATAGGAAGAGTTGTAACACTTTTTGATAGGCGTATCAAAACAATCCCCAACTTCAAATATGTACAAGTAAACAACCGTCAAAAATTAAAAGCACAAGTAAAAATGTTTCTTTCTCAAAACTTTTTCTTAAATGCAATATAGCAAAGTAAGAACATTTAGGAGGCAATCCCATAGAAAATAAATGCATACGTAATCACCCAAGAACTAATAAGGTTATTCATGTTTCTATCATTCTTTTTTTCATTGGTTCAAACAATTGAAGTTCATAAAGAAAAAAAAATTTCTTCATTCCAATTCCATTATGCACTAACTATTAATGGCATGCATACAAAGCATATGGAACCCAACATCCTGTATTACATAAAAATGGAATCTCTTGTCTAAATCCTTCATGAAACAATTAAAGAAGGCTAACAATTTTCTATTGCCTTCTGAAAAAGTAATCATTATAATATGCATTCTTGAATTAAGCATAACGTATGAAAAATCACAAAACTTGCACTTCCATTATATACATACAGTCCCAAATAAAAATAAAAAGAAACAAAATGCAGCATACATCTTCTCAACTATGACAAAATAATTCCTAGAAATTAAGAAAATATTGTATGGAGCATGTTTTACACTTTTGACTTTTTTTTTTAAACAAAAGAACTTCAATGACTTAAATAAAAAATTTTCTCTATAACCATCATTTTCTATCAGCATAATTCATGCAAAAAGAAATTAAAAAAAAAAAAACACCATTTGTACACAAAACTTGCAAACAATTATCTAAATGTCCAGTAGCCAACGCATTCAACATCCATAGTTATCGATCCCAATTTCTAAAAACATTAAATAAAATAGAAGAAATGTTTTTGTCCTCCGATTGTAAATTTTTGAGATAAATTTTGTTCAAATGAGAGGTTCCTAGAAAGCAAAAAAAATGGGAGATATCTTGTCATTCTACTACGGGGAGTTTTATCTATCTCATGACCCAAGAATTAAATTGGCATTCACATTTCTCTCATTTTCTTTTTCAACAACATATGTTCACAAAGAAAAAAAAAAAATTCTTAATTCCAGTTCTGGTGCACACTTACTATCAAATGCATGAATATAATGGAAAGCAACATCATGTATTACATCAAAATCGAAACCCATATCTAATGCTCCAAGAAACAGTTAAATAACGCCAAAATTTTTTTAGGCCATTCAAAAAATGTAATCACTGTAACATGCTTATTTTTGAATTAAGGATCATGATTGAAAAATCACAAAACTTGCACTTATATATACACACATGTATATACATACATACATACACACACATATATATATATATATATATACATATATATAAACATAATTACAACATTAAACACATAACTACAATATTAACATCAAACCTTGGTCTAAAAACGTTTCAATGGTCGCTACAATCCACATGCTTGTACAATAAAAAAGAAACATAAACAAAAAATTATCCATTTATTCAATACATAAATTAGTACATTTTTTTACTACATACTTGCAGAAGTAATCCATTATTCAATGTGTTGTTTACATGCTAATTACAAGTGTAGCGCAAGGTCTATTGCAGAAGATACCAGAACAAATAAATGTATCTAATTGTACAATTAAATGCAAAAGTACTAGTGATATTTTGATACAAAACCTGCAATCATAAATTAAATAATCAATGTTTGGTTGCTTTCAAATTTCATTCCTGAATTGTGATTTAGAGATTTGCTTTTATAACCATCAAATATGAAAAAAGTAATTGTTAATTTATGCAAGTGTAATGGACAATCCATTAGAAATGTACATTACAAATATATATGGGTGTACAGTTCAAATTCAAATAAAAAAGTTATGCATTACTATTCAATTTTGACCTCGCAAATAAGTGATTCTTTCTATACAAACTAATAAAAAGGAACTTTAAGACCATGCATTATTTATACAAGAAATTAAAAAAGGATACTTAGACTATGTGTCATTTACGTGCTAATTTCATACTTGTGTAACAAATAGTTGTACATTTGATGTGCGTGAATGGTGCATTTGACTGTACAATTTAAGCCAAAACAGAGGAAATATACCACATCACTATTTAATATTGGTTAACTAAATAAGTGATAAGTCGTATATTAGAAAAAAAAACATATTAAGACTACGCATAATTTATACGCTGATTTTATGCACATGTCAAACTCGGTTTAAGTTATTACATACATGATAAATAAGAAATATTTGACTGTATCCAAAATATGAAAGAATTATGCACCATCACTATTCAATATGTACCTTGCAAATAAGTGGTCCCTCCTACATTAAAAGATAAAGAAACTTTATCCAAGTCCATTCTATATTTGAACTCATATTATCTTACGTAGAGTATGAATTGATATCAAAAAATTATTTGGTTCAGGAGAAGGAAAATCCTTGTTGTTTGTTTCATATGTCGTTATTGAACTCTTGAATCTTTCTAAGGAACAATATGGCTATATATTATAATATGGATTTTATATTTAATTTTCTTGTGTATTCAACCATGCACTTTACAATTAAGTTTCAGTTTATGAGTCGATGGAAAATTAGGAAAATTGTTTTTCTTTTCTTTTTGTGTAAACTAGTGAAATTCTTCATAAAAAAATATACAATATTTTGATTACAGAAATGAAAAAAGATCAAAAAACTTTGCATGGTGTTCTTCAACAATTGGAAGTAAATAGGATGATATTGGACATATTTGTGTCCTATCCAAAATTTTATTGCCAAAATCTTATAAATAGAGTTTGTAAGAGTGATCACTTTAGATCGAACTTGCTTATAACATATGATTACTGAACAAAAATAGATCTTTTGCTCGAAGAAAATATATATAATCACTCAAACTTTAAACAATAGACTACAGTTAGTGGTAAGAAATTTTATGGGTTTGAAGAATAGTAAAAATTCATTTTAAGGGTTGAAGTTATGAGTAAAAACAGTCAAAATCTTCTTACTACACAATGAGTTCCAATTTCATTATTATAGTTTGATATAAATAACATAAAATTTTGGGTGAAGTATTAAATAGCAATTAACCATGATTGATCACCACTTAAAAGATGGAATATAGTTGACTACGGGCTAAAGTTAAAAGTAACAATTTTTTAAATAACTAGGAGTTAGAATCATACGATGGTGTTAGCTTTATTAACATAATATAGTATATGCATATATTTCAACCTTATGAATGTAGCATAAAATTGTATGAGGGTGCTCAAATTTCTCCTATCACACCTCACATAAAAAAAATCATATTCAATTTGGGATTCCCAAATTGATCGTATTACATAGAAAAAAAATTAAAAGTTTAGAATGCCTATTTATCAAATTGGACAATTGAAAAAGGTAAAGTGAGAAACTTAGATTTTTGAGACTATTTTATAATTAATTACTATTTAATTATGAGGTAGAAGATTTTATATTCTTTTGAGCAAATAGGTTAAAATGTTACTCCTACCACTTGTTGATTATTTTATTTGAAATTCAAAGTCAATATGACTATAAGCTACAATTTTTTGTCATAGTGGAAAAGTGAAACTTGAATTGAGAATTTGTTAATTAACTATATATTTTGAGTATTCTAAATATATATATATTTTTATTTGATTAAAAATCAACAAGTAGTAGTTTTAACGTACAAAGCACATGCTCCCAAACTAGTAGTAATTGATGTCATGCTTAAGTAAATACAACTATAATACGGAAGTACAAAGTGTATTGTATGCATTATCATACATTACTAATAACAAACTAACAAAAAGTAGATCAATTGTAATTGGAAAAAAATCTTCAAACAATTATTCTCACCTTGACATTCATCAGGAAGGATTTAGATGATGCATCATTTAACTTTGCTACATCATCATATCAGAACAAACAAAACAATCCAATTGCTTCGCCTATTAAATAATCATCTCCACACAAATAGGATAAAACTAATTCCATTATACACTTACTATTAATGGAAAGTTAATAAACATATAGAACCTAACATCCTGTATCACATCAAAATGGAATCTCACATCTAAATCCTCCAAGAAACAATTAAAGAAGACCATGAATTTTCTATAGCCTTCAGAAAAAGTAATCACTGTAACATGCATTCTTCAGTTAAACATCATGATTGAAAAATCACAAAACTTGCAATTCTATTACATACATGCAGTCCCAAATAAAAATAAAATAAGAACCAAAATTCAGCACACATCTTCTCTATAGAACTCTGACAAAAAAATTCAAAAAAAATTAAGAAAATTGAATATGGAGCTTGTTTTACACGTACCACAATAATACTTTTCTTTAAGCAAAAGAACTTCAATGACTGAAACAAAATATTTTTCTCTACTCCCACCATTTTCTAACAGTATAGTTCATCCCCAAAAATACAAAAAAAAACATCAAACACCGCTTGTACACAAAACTTGCAAACAGTTATCTAAATGTCCGATAGCCAATGTATTCAGTGTCCATAGGAATTGATCCCAATTCTTAAAAAAATAGAAAAATAAAAAAGAAGAAGTGATGATTTTCTTTTTTTCAAATGAGAGGTTCTTAGAAAGCAAAAAAATAGGAGATATCTTGTCTTTCTACAATGGGGAGTTCTATCTGTCTCATGAATGTTGGAGACGGTCCAAGTGTAAAAAAATGAGAATCATAAGAGGTATATTTGGTTAGAATACTTTTACCGAATTGAGGCATCAGATTTGCTATCTCGTTTGCTTCCAAAGAGCGTCTACAGAATGCAACAAAGCTTTGTCATAGGTACATCCGTTGATTGAACTCTTATTTTAGTGTACTTGTCGGCTTGGTGGTCCCTTTTACACCTTTTGAAGTTACACTATCTAACGGCTTGAGTCTTTTGTTAAACATTGTAGTGTTCACCATGTGATGGGGTAGCATGTGTATTCTAACTTTGGTAAATATTAAATAAGGGATGATTGTCACCTCATGATATGGTGTAACACAAAGTGTAACATCAAATGCGTAACAAAGGACCTAAAACCCCATCTAACAAGGTGTCCTATGTTCATTAAATGGTGTAACACTTTTCTTCCATAGAATGAAACACTCTAAACATCAAATTGGTATGTTAAAAGTAGCTCCTTTGATCTATGGAACTATCTCTGCCCTACAAGTGATTCCTCTAACCTATAGTACTACTTAACCCAAACCTTCCAATTATTGCAATTATCAATCTCAATCTTTTTGACACGTGCCACATAGGGTGATCATACCACTTTTAGATGGCCGTATCAATACACAATCCTCGGCTTCAAATTCATAATAATAAACAACCATCAAAAACTAAAAGCATGTGTAAAAATATTTATATCACAAAAATATTCACTAAAATGTAATATAACAAAGCAAGAACATTTAGGTAGCAATCCCATATAACATTAATGCCTACATAATTGCCCAAGAATTGAAAGGCCATTCATATTTCTATCGTTTTCTTTTTCATCGACTCAAACAACAGAAGTTCACAAAGAAAAAAAGTTTTGAATTCCAATTCCATTACATACCTACTATCAAATGCAGGCATATAAAGTATATGAAAGTCAACATCCTATGTTATATCAAAATAGAAAGCATATCTAATCCTCCATGAAATAATTAAAGAAAGCAAAGAATTTTCTGAGGCCTTCAAAAAAGTAATCACTGTAACTTGCATTCTTGAATTAAGCATCATAATTACAAAATCACAAAACTTGCACCTTATTACATGATATGTGTACTCTCATAGATAAACATAATTATAACATTAAACATAATGGCAACACTAACATCAAACCATGGTTTGAAAACATTCCAATTGTAAGTACAATTCCACATGCTTATACATTAAAAAAAGAAACATAAACAATAAAATATAATTTTTAAATACATAAACAGACCACCTCTACCCTACCCTCTAGTGACTTGAACCCATGATCAATAGTTTATAAGGGTAGCGTCTTACCACCTAAGCTAGAATTTATTATCAAATTTATGTATACATATGTATGTGTTTGTATTTGTGTGTGTGTGTATGCTTATATATGTATATACACACATTTGATAATGAAGTGTAGCTTTAATGGTAAGATGCTACCTCTATAATCTATTGATCATGGTTTTGAGTCACTAGAGAGTAGAGAAGAGGTGATTTTTTTATGAAGCAAATACTTATATTCATGTGTTACAGTGAACATATTTAACTAATTCTACCTCTAGTATTTTGACAGATGCCCTTAATGGCATACACAGTGTCTAAGTCTCGCTTGCTATATCTGATCATGAACATAGACAAATGAGAAGGTTCTTGAGTGTAAGCGAAAAACTGATTTTTTTTTTCTTTTTATCTCAGAAATATTTAAGAATTAAATAAGTGGGTTCTTGTATTTATATTTGGTGTCCAAAAAAAAAAAAAAACTGAAAGTCAAATAGTAAATCTGAATTCTAAGACATTGTTTTGGATTTTTTTTGGTGATTTCCAAGGATTAGGGGCACTAATATCATTCTAGGAATTTCAGTGGGGTGTTATAGAAACCTCAAGATTTGGGGATTAACTTTACTAGGGAAATAGAAATTTTAGAAAAAATTTCTTTCTTTCATCTTGTGAAGTGAATTGTAAAACCAAAATATAGAAGAATTACTATAAAATATCACTATTCATTATTTACATGCCATTTTATTTATGGGGTAATGCGTGATTGAATACATCGCACGACAAATATATCTATCTGTACAATTAAAACCAAATTATAAAAGAAATACCCATAACATCATTAAGACAATGGGTTGTTTACACGCTAATTATAAAAGTGTAATCCATTGTCTATTACATAAGATACCAAAACAAATAAATGTATCTAACTATACAAGTAAATGCAAAAGTAGAAATGACATTACAACATGCAATCTATGATAATAAATTAACTAATCAATGTTCGGCTACTCTTAAATTTTATTCCTAAATTGTGATTTCGATATTCGCCTTTTTAGCCATCAAATATGGAAAAAAGTAATAGCCAATTTTATGCATGAATAATGCACAATTTAATATATGTTGTACATGATAAATATATCCAGGTGTACAGTAGAAATAAAAATATGAAAAATTTATATATCACTAATTAATTTTGACCGTGCAAATAAGTTATTCGTTTTATATAATCTAATAAAAATGGTCTTTAAGACCATGTGCTGTGTATACAAGAAAAAGAGAATATTAAAGCCTTGCATTCTTTGCAGGCTAACTTCATGCTCATGTGTAATGACTAGTTAAACATGTGATGTATACGATTGATGTATTTTGGTATATAATTTAAACCAAAATAGAAGAATTATACAGCATCACTATTCAATCTTGATAGAGTACTAAGTGATACCTCTTATAAAAAAAAAAGCAAAACAAATATATTAAGATCATGCATAGTTTATACGTTGATTTTACACACATGTAACACACGGCTGAATATATAACATACTGGATAAATATATTAACTATATCCAAAATATGAAAGAATTATGCGCCATCATTAATTCAATATTGACCTTGCAAATAAGTAATCCCTCTTATATTAAATAATAAAAGAAACTTTTTTCCCATCCATTCATATGTTTTAACTCATATTATCTCATATAGAGTATGAAATGATATCAAGTAATCATTTGGTTCTAAAAAAGAAAAATTCTTGTTGCTTGTTTGATATGTCATTATGGAACCATTGAATCTATCTCAGGAAGAATATGAGTATATTAAATAATATGGTTTATTTGTATTGAAATTTATTGTCTATTCAACTTGTGCATTAAATTAAATTTTAGGTAATGAGTTAATGGAAGATTATGAAAATTATTTTTCTATTCTTTGTTGTGTGAACTAGTAAAATCTTCGTACTAAAATATACAAAATTTTGATTGGCAAAATGAAAAAAGTATGAAAAGACATACTTTATATACTTAAAAAAGTAGAAGTAAACAGGATGATATTGGGCATATTTTTCCTTACCCAAAATTTTATAGCCCAAATCTTACAAAAAGTTTTTATAGGAGTAATCACTTTAGACTGAACTTGTTTTTTTCTTAAGCCCACCTCTCCTCCTACCCTCTAGTGACTCAAATCTATGACCAATAGGTCATAAGGGAAACATTTTACCATCTAAGTTGCACTTTGTTGTCACTCTGAACCTACTTCTAACATGTGGTTATTGAACCAAATAAGATCTTTTGTTTGAAGATAATATATACCATTATGTGAGGCACATGTTTTAAAAAATTACAGCTAATAAAGAAAGAAAAGAAGAAATTGTGGGTGAGTTATTGGTACAAGAGGTTAATGTTAATGCAGTTATTCAATGTGGTTATAGAATTTTATCTTCTAGTGTAAGAGTATAATAAAAATTTCATAAAGTAACAAACACCAAAAAGTCCCCTCATAATAAAGAAAAAAAAAGTAGTTGTGGGTAATTTATTGGTATTGGGAGTTAATGTTAATGGTAGTTATGGAGTTACAGAATTTTATCTTCCATTGTAGAGGCAAGTATAATAGGAACTTCATAAAATGACAAACACCAAAAAGTCCCGTCATGCTTTATATATAGTACAAAACTCACTCAAACCTTAAACAATAGACTTCAATTAGTGGCAAAGAAACATTAGTGGTTTCAAGAATGCTAAAAATTCATTTTGAGGTTGATGCTATTGGTCCCAAAGCAATCTAAGAGGAGGAGGGTGAATTAGGTTTCTAAGAATACTTTTAGAAAGATTAAACTTATTGAGATTTTTCAGGTCAACTAACAAATAATATAATGAAGATAGAATCAATAAAACTTAAGGAATGTGAAGAAAGTAAGAGAGGAAATTAAACAACCAATACTCCCAAGCTAACAAGCTTGAAGTATTAATCCACTAGAATGCTTCACACACTTGGTGAGCCAATAATCTTTACAAAGTAGGAAAATTCTTTCTCATACTAAAACTCTTTTAGTTGAGCCAAGAATTTTACTCACAACCTCACTTTTGCACAAGATTATCACTCCACTCAAAATTGAATTGCACTCTAAGCTGCACACTAATACAATATAGCACTGTAGCCAATTTGTATTAAAATTGCTCTTTTCTAAGGTTTGTATTCAATTTATTAGATAATTTTTACAGAATAATAGAGCAGGTATTTATAGTTGCAATAAATGGTGGTTGTGACTACTTTCAAACGACTCAATAATAAATGTACAAAAACTAGCCGTTGAGGTTTTGGACGTTCGAGATAAGGATCACTACTAAAAAACTGTTAACTTACCCTCATATTTTGCTGCGGATTATAATGAAAAATCGGCAGCAAACAAGACTTTCTGCGGATTTGGGCGCCAAAAATAATCCGCAGGTAAAAGGCCGTGGATAATAATTTGCTGCGGATTATAAAATCCGCAGCTGTTTTTGAAGGGGATCTTGCTGTGTAAATTATCCCTGTGTAAATTTCCGCAGCAAAATCCCTAGCAAATATCCCCAGCAAATTCCCCATATAATTTCCGCAGCAAAATCTCCATATAATTTCCACAGCAAAATCCCTAGCAAATATCCCCAGCAAATTTCCCATATAATTTTCGCAGCAAAATCCCCATCAAATATCCCCCAGCAAAATCCCCATATATTTTCCGCAGCAAAATCCCCAAATAATTTTCACAGAAAATTTTTGTTAGTATTGTTTAGTTTTTTCTTCCCCCTGTACCATCATGCCACATTTCAACAATTTCATCAAAAAAAACAATTCGCATTGATCATCATGTCACATTCGAGCAATTTCATCTCAAAAAATTATATAATTTGCATTGAAAGAAATATAATACGAAACAAATTCAAATACAATACATATATAACATTTAGTTATCTAAGTAAACAATCAAATACAGTCTAATCATCCGAGCTACCATCTGCATCATCCTCATCATCTGCTTCAAGGGGTGGGGAATGCTAGTGGCGAGAGGATCCAGGAAGAACGCCTAATTGCTCCATCAAAGTATGCAACTGGCTTCTTGTTTCAGATAGTTGGGTTTGTAGTGAAGCTTGCTCTTTCTTCATTTCTTCCTTTTCCAATCTCTCCCTTTCCAGTTGGGCTTGTAGTTCGGCACTAAGGGAGTGGAATGTGCTCATAATCCTCTCATCAACATCCTCAGGTAGGTCGTCTTTTTACACAATTTAGCTGTCTCTTATACACATCTAGATGTGTATAAGAGACAAGCCTTAGGTAAAGCTTTTTTTCATCGAAGACATATTATCATTCTCAAGTACTTTGAGTTGATATTTCAGCCTTTTTCTTCTCCAAAGTTCTCCTGCTCTTATATATAACAAAGATCAACTTTATGGAAACAAGAATATTAAAGGACAAATCATAAAAGATTGTAATAAAGCCTTAATGACTTACATAAGCAGCTTGGGCCCGATTGATGAACCCAATCTTTTCAGAGAATTTACATTTGAATAAGAAAATAGAAATCAGAGAATGGCGGGTTTTCACCCATCTCAGCCTTCTGTAATTAAAAGAAATAAATATTTTCAAATCATCAATAACAAAGGCATTGTAATATAATGAAGTATTAAAAGTACAAGAAATTAATTAGTATTACCATTTTCTTGAAATGCACTCTGATGTGGTAAGAGACAGCATCACTCACTATCCCCATCCAAGATGGTTTTCTACCATCTTTTCGGACTTTTGTAGCATCGTGCCACCTACCTCTCCTCGACTCTCTTCTCGAAATTCTCTCTCACCGTTGCATTGTGCCTAGGTGGCCATCTAAATTTTTCGCAACGCTCAAAGTAAGTTTTTATATAACAATATGAAACATATAATTACGTAGTCAATTAATACGTTGAAACAATATAGACCATAATACCGAAATTCCTCAAACCACGCCACAAGAGACACTGTCTCTTATACACATCTAGATGTGTATAAGAGACAGCACTTGGTCTCTATGCATGCGGCGATGCCCTCAATTGCTGGTTTGTGAGGCCAAAAATTATTTACGGATTTTACTGCAAATTTTAGTTTTCTAAGTTTGGGGACAAAATTTTGCTACGTTTAAAAAATCCACAGGGACATCTAATAACTCCCTCAGTTAAATATTTTGGTTATTGACAAGCAAAATTTATAAACCCAGCCAAACCCTCCAAAAATTCTTCCACATATCCCCGACTCTTTGGAAGAAGCCTAGATGTACATCCACCTTCGAAGCTCCGGAACACATCTTGATGTAACCAAACTAATGACTTACTTAGTCTCTGTTAAACAATTAATTTAACATCTAGAAAAATATAATTTCATGAAAATTTTCCACTTGGTTATTATAGTAAATATTTAGTATATTATAGTAAGTTGACTAGTCCAACAACACAAATATATGTATGTGTTCATGTTTTTCTTTATTTAATTACGTATAAATATCCTAAATGATACTCTTTCATATTTATTTGACAATTTTTAATTAATATAAGCCTAACCACCTTTACATTGTTTGGGAGGCATAACTAGAACTTTTAAGTAGTAGGGTAATATTATTAGCAAAAATTAATCCAATTAATAACATTACGATGTTTGGCTTAAATGAATAAATCAATTCATTTATTTAAAGTGTCAAAATAATTGATGTGTTAACAAATTTGCCAAATAAAGGATCAAATATCTAAACCTAATAGTTGGTGAATAAATATATTTTTATTACGTAGTTACGGAAAGTTATGAGTATGCAATTAAGAAACAACAAAGGGAGCGGAGAGGGTATAATTGACAAATAAAAAAAATGATACATACCAAATGTTGTTCCCTTCACTTTTACTATCCTGTTTTAAAATAATTATCAAAAATTTACATCAATATCCTATATTAAATTATTTGTTGTTATCAAAAATTAAGTCCACAAGAAGGATAGTTTTTTAAAATTTTACCATGCATTTGCATAAAAATTAATATAATCAACTATTTTAATCACCTTTTCCCTATTATCTCATAATTAAAGTCTACTAAGTATCATTCCAATACATACATTTATATAACATTTCATTTAGAAACATTATTCATGGTTTAGTATTTTGCATATAATATGCATTATGAACTTGTTCAACCCAAATTGTATAATCCTAGTAAAAAACTTGAATATCTCATGAAATGGAATTGTTAATTTAAGAAAAATGTAGTGTTTGTATATCTATTAAAGGAGCGAATTATGTCGTTAGGAAAAATAAGTGTAATTTGGTCACTTTTTAACCTATATTTTAGTAAAATTGAACGAATTTATTTGTTTTTTTTAATCCGTATCCACCAACTCAAAGTAGGAGTTATTTCGTAAACACAAAACAAAAAATTACTTACTTAAACGAAAGACAAATAAACTATAATAATAGATTAATAAGAGAAGATTTTTTAAAGGTTGAAAATTATTCTATTTAAATATTCTCGTAATGACAAAAGGTTGAAACATATTCGTTAATTAGGCGTTCTTCCTGGATCCTCTCGCCACTAGCATGTAATAAGAGACAGGCCTACTTTGAAATAGATGTATAATATATATAAAATAATTATAAAATATTATTTAAAAAATAATAAGAAAAATTAATCATCCAACTTTTCGTTCAAGGGACATGTTTTCAGATATTACTTGGTTAAATTAAGGCCCAAATGGCAAGGTTAGGAATCACGTACTATGATAGGCTAGAAGATACCAGAGAGTCTTGAGATCAACAATATATTTAGACTCGAGAATTTAATCTCGGAGAACTAAGAAGTCTCTTTTGTTATTATATTTAATTTTCATATAATAAAGTTGGTTGTTATATTAAGGTTGACGATATATTTATGATAATGTTAATTAAAGTGCGAAGCTTGTAGGAACACGGAAATCCCTAAACAAACAAGTTTAGTATAGGTGTTAAATATTGTCATTATATGGAAATAAATTGAAAATTACATAGCAAAAATCCTCGACAAATTATGGATAACAAACAGTTGAAAAAAAAATGTAAATAACATAACAAAAATCTATACGATAACAAACAAAATAAAAAAAATAAAAATAAAACTGCAAAAATTATAGCAAAAATCCTACAGAAATTAGGGATAAAAAAAATCAAAATAACATAGCAAAAATCTATACGATAACAAACAAAATAAAAATAAAAATAAAAATTAAAACTGCAAAAATTATAGCAAAAATCCTACAGAAATTAGGGATAAAAAAAATGAAAATAACATAGCAAAAATCCTACACAATTTATTGACAACAAATAGCTGCAAAAAAAATAAAAAAAAATTATTTCATAATACTGTAAATTGAAATTTCTTGCGGAATTTTCCGCAGGAATTTCCGCAGCCAAATTGCTGCGGAAATTAACTTTAAATTCCGCAGCAAATTGCTGCGGAATTAATTTCCGCAGCATTCCGCAGCAATAAATTCTGCATCAGATGTGCTGTGGATTTATTTTTCCGCAGCAAATTTGCTATTGTCCTTAATTTTTCTTTCGATTTTTATTGCGTAATTTTTGTAAATAATACGTTCCCGCTTTATGGAGGTAGTTATCTGCGGATTTTGATGCGGATTTTTTAATCCGTAGCAAAATTTTAATCCCAAACTTAGAAAACTAAAATTTGCAGTAAAATCCGTATATAATTTCTGGGGAAAAAATCCGGAGCAAAAATCCGCATGAAATTTGCAATTTTTTTGTAGTGGATGATGCGTCCAACACAGTGTCCCATCTTAGTACAGTTGGTGAAGCTTATCATTTGGACGGCAGTGCATGCGTCTGGACTGAGTTTCATACGGTCATGTATGTCCGACAAGGAAACTTTGTTCGGACAGTTGTATGCGTCCATAGAGGAGCATTAAGAAACTTGCTTTCTGCCAGTCTGTTCGGACTGTGAAATGCATTCGAGTGAATCTATATCGGACACTCCTGTTCTTCCGAGAAAATTGACATAGTTCGGACGATGTATTGCGCCCGAACAACCTTTTTCCAGCAGAAAAGGTAACAGACCTGCACAGCTTGTTTTCAGAATTTAGTGCTTATGTCATCATCAAAATAAGGTTTGGAAACATCAATTTCCTCCTTTTTGATGATGACAAACAGTCATAGAATAACCAACATCTAAAATCAACAGATATGAGTAATAAACAACCAATAATTTTGCATTAGGATCAACAGATAGCATAACCAACAATTTTGCAATGTTTTTAGCACAACCAACAATTTTGCAATGTTTTTATTCCTACTCCCCTTTTTGACATCATCAAACAAAACTCTCCATTAGAAAGTGCACTCAAATATCCAACATTAACATCATCAAAAACTCTTAATTAAGCCAGTATCATCATTAATATCAACACCAATATCACCAACATCAAAATTAAGATCTATATCAATCAAAATAATTCATAAAACCAAAATGAGAGCAATTCCAACATCTTTGTCAAAGTAATATCCAAAGTAGTGCCAAAACCAAAATACATATTAATGAATTAATAGAGAATCTAAGTCGAGTCATTTTTCTTCTTAGAGCATTTTTCGATCTTGCGCCGTTTGGAAGGGGCATCATCATCAGTAGCTTCACTATTTTCATCTTCGTCATCGCGTCATTGCATGATAAAATTGAATGTGTCGTCAATATCCTCATCGTCGCCCTCATCATCATCAGCAGCACCTTCATTATCAATGTCCTCATCATTACCCTCACGAGAATCCTCTTCTTCGGCATTGTCATCACTTTCGGTAGAGGAGTCGAGTGGATATTGTGATTGAATATTGTCACATTGAATCTGAGCAGAAGCAAACGTGCCTAAGTTGAGTGCCTCTTGGAGGATTCATCTGACGAGTTTCAAGTCACTTTAACTTGCGATTAGTGCGACGTTGAAAGGAGCTCACCTGAGTGCTTAAAGAATTGAGAAGGCCATAGATTTGTGAAAGTGAAGTTTCGGAGGAAGAAGGATGAGGATCATGGACTGGTAGAGGTGTTTGAGAAGGAGGAGAATGGCGAAATATTAAACCAGAGATAGAGGCTTGGGATTTTGATCGTTCAATATTAAAGACTGCTTTAGTTAACCATTGATCATTAGGATTTGTTGAAGTAGGGAGGAAATTGTTTGTTTCCGCTGAGAGGTACTTCAAGAAAATCAAATACTTTGGTGAGTTTTCGAAAGGAATTTTCAGCGGGTATCAGTAAGAAAGAGTTCCCATAGGGAGCATAAAAGATAACCAAAGTCAAGAGGAATCCCTTTGAAAACACAGTAAAACAGGTAAAGCTGCATTTTTCTGGGCTCGGTGTGATGCCCATCTGTTGGTAACAGCAAATTTGTGACAAGTGTATAGAATTATTCATTTCAAGAGTGGGCAATGTTGTCTTGGCTGCCGAGGCCTGTTTGAAATTAATGTTAAAAATTTCTCTGACCTCGTCAATACCAAATCGAGTGTCAAGAGCGGGCCATTTATCTAAGAAAAGAAATAAGAAAATTCATTCGGGATTGAGACTTCACATTCAAAAATTGCATTGATGATGTTTGAGGAAATTTCAAGTTTTGTGCTGTTCACACGAGAAACTAATCTGAGAACAATGGGGCCTTTACTAAGATTGGCTGTGAATTGGAGCATCATGTCATGATAAACAGGTAAGTCAGTGTGAGCTAAATGACCCCAATTTTGTTTTTCAAAATAGGATTTGACAATGGGAAGATTAAATTCATTGAAAAGACTTTGAGAAGTAGGTCTTTGAATGATTATAGATTTGCTAAGAAGAGATGTATACCGTTCTAATGTCTTGGCATCGATGAATTTTGGTAGGGGTGGATTTGTTGAACCTTGAGGATTAGCTGATGATTCTGTAAAGGCCCTCGCACTGGAGCTTTTCCTTTTGATTTACATCCACGAGTTGCTGTTGAAGAGCCTCCACAGGATCTAACCATTGTCAATGGAAGGTATATAAAAAAATTGATTTTTTGAAAAGTTGGTGGAAATTTGATGAAATTGGATGGTAGATTGATGAAATTAGGTGCAATAATGGTAATGAACAAGTTGGGAATGAAGATTCCCAATCAATTTGTCGAGAGAAGGAAGAAGTTGGAGGAATTTTGAGGGGAAAAATTTTGCCAGAGAAGGGTCCGGGGCTCAGGGTGAGTCCGAAAAAAGGAAAATGGACGGTTTTAATCGAGCAGAGGGAACGTTCAGATGTCCGAACGATTTTGTCCATCCGATTGTGCGTCCGGAAGCTAATGAACGGAGTACCAAAACGAAGAGCAAGTGCATCCGATATTCTCTCGGATGATGGGAAGCGTCCGGTAGAATTCCAGTGGGAAAGTGAAGAAATTGAGGAAAATTCGGACGATCACAAGCGTCCGGATTCTACCGGAGGCAGAAAGGAGGTTTTCGAACGAGTGAGAGCATCCGAGAAAGGGTGTTGTTAGGACGAGCATGTGCGTCCGAACTAAGAGACAATGCCGATGTGAACTTTAAAATCCCCAAACGATTTCTGAGAGATTCAAAACGATCTAGGGCCAAGGGTTTAGTAAAAATGTCAGCCAGTTGATCTAAAGTAGACACAAATTCAACACGTGTTTCCTTTTTGCAAACAAGATCTCTAATGAAATGGTGCTTAACATCAATGTGTTTGATTCTAGAGTGCATTACAGGATTTTTTGAGATTAATTGCACTAGTGTTGCCACACCTTATAGGCACACAATCAAAGACAACATCAAAATCTTTTAAAGTATGTTTCATCCACAGAAGTTGGGCACAACAATTTCCAGCAGTAATGTATTCGGCTTCAGCCGTAGAAAGAGAAATAGAATTTTGTTTTTTGCTAAACCAAGACACAAGACAATTACCCAGGAAATGACACATACCACTGGTACTTTTTCTTGTATCAAGTTTACACCCAACAAAGTCAGCGTTAGAATAACTAATTAAACCAAGTGTAGAGGATTTTGGATACCAAAGACCAAAATCCATTGTGCCCTTTAAGTACCTAAAAATTCTTTTTACAGCCATTAAGTGCAATTCTTTAGGGCAAGATTGAAATCTAGCACATAAACAAATAGCAAATATAATATCTGGTATGCTAGCCGTTAAATAGAGTAGGCTTCCGATAATACCTCTATAGTGTTTTTCATCAACACTATTACCTCTTTCATCTTTATCAAGTTTGGTTGATGTTCACATAGGTGTACCAACTTGTTTGCAATCTTCCATTTCGAATCGTTTGAATAGCTCCTTTGTGTACTTGATTTGTGTAATAAACGTCCCTTCCTTTGTTTGGTGAACTTGTAGTCCAAGGAAGAATTGTAATTTTCCCATTATACTCATCTCAAACTCTTTTTGTATCAAGTGTGAGAAATCTTTGAACAAGCTTTCATTAGTTGCTATCAACCAAAAATAATATCATCAATGTAAATATGAACAATTAGCAAACCAATGGAATTTTTTTCGGTAAAAAGAGTGGTATCAACAACACCCCTTTTAAATCTATTTTTAATCAAAAAAACCACTTAGTCTTTCATACCAGGCTCTTGGAACTTGTTTCAAACCATATAAGGCTTTAGAGATTTTGAAAACAAGATTTGGAAAATTTTTATTTTCAAAACTAGGAGGTTGTTTAACGAAAAATTCTTGATCAATAAAACCATTCAAAAATGCTCTTTTGACATCTATTTGAAATCATTAAAACATGCATATGCGAGAAGCATGCGAGTGGATTCTAATCTAGCAACGGGTGCAAAAGTTTCATCAAAGTCAATACCTTCTTCTTGAGTATAACCTTTTGCAACAAGTCTAGCTTTGTTCGTTATGATTTCACCTTTATCGTTTAATTTGTTTCTAAAAACCCATTTTGTTCCAATTACGGGATGAATTGATGGTCTTTCAACTAAGGATGATCCCGTTCCAAACATTACTTTTCTTAAACTGAATAAGTTCATCTTGCATGGCAATGACCCAAGATTCATCATTTGAAGCATCATCTACATGTTTAGGTTTAATGTGAGAAAGTAATGCACAATTACTATTCAAGAGTTTATGAGATCGAATTTTTATCCCATCGGATGGATCACCTATGATCAAGTCTTGAGAGTGACTAGAAACAAATCTCCATGCTTTTGGAAGACCTTTTGGAATATCCTCGTTCTTTTCTTCTTCATCATCTACTTGATAGTTGTTGACATCATTGTTTGATGTGATCTCTTGATGATTTTCATGGATAGTGAGCTTCTAAAGCTTCTTTTGAATACTTATGTTTTCATCTTCACATATATTCTTTGAGATGACATAATTAGCTTCATCAAATGTAACATGTACAACTTCTTCAATCAAAAGCGTTATTCTATTGTATACTCGGTATGCTTTCTTGTCACTAGAATATTCTAGAAAATTCCTTCATCCGATTTTTTGTCAAATTTGTCAAGATTTTCTTTGATTTTTAAAATAAAACATTTGCAACCAAAAACTTTAAAATAGCTCACAACGAGTTTTTTACAAAATAGGAGTTCATAAAGAGTTTTGTTTAAAATGGATTTTAATAAAACTCAATTCATGACATAACAAACTGTGTTAACGGCTTCGGCGCAAAAATATTATGGTAAATCGCATTCACTAATCATAGTTCTAGCGGTTTCTTGAAGAGTTCTATTTTTCCTTTCAACAACACCATTTGGTTGAGGAACTCTAACAACCGAAAATTCATGTGAAATATCGTTGTGATCACAAAATTTGTGAAAGCCTCCAAATTTAAATTTGGCACCATTGTCACTTCTTAATCGAGTGATATTTAAATTCAACAAATTTTGAATTTTAGAAAATAATTTACAAATTTTTCAAAATTTTCAAAAGCTTCATTTTTGTGGAGAAGAAACAATACCCAAGTATATCTCAAATAGTCATCCACAATCACCGCAAAAGCATACTTACAACCACCAAGACTAGCATGTTGAGTTGGTCCAAACAAGTCTAAGTGCAATAATTCTAAAGGTTTAGAAGTAGACACACAATTCTTTGGTTTAAAGGAAACTTTAACTTGTTTACCAAATTGGCATGCATCACAAATTTTATTTCTCAAAAACTTTAGTTTTGGCAAACCTCTTACCAATTCATTCTTAGCAAGTTTTTCAATTAAATCCATATTAAAATGACAAAATCTTCTATGCCAAAGCCAAGGATCATCTATGGAAGCGGTAAGACATTTTACATTGCTATTACTAATTTTGTCAAGGTGAATCACATAAACATCATTGTGCCTAGCACCCTTAAATAAACCAACATGATTTTTATTAAGAATAAGACATTCATGCTTGGTAAATAACACATATAAATTTTTATCACAAAGTTGACTCACACTCAATAAATTGTAGTTCAAATTATCAACAAGAAGCACATTCTTTATCAGGGTTTCACCATGAGTTTTACCTACATCACCAATGCCGATTAATTTTGCTTTATTGTTATCCCTAAATGTTACTTTTCCACTATTTTTGGATTTGAGGTTTGTGAAGAGAGAAGCATCATCCGTCATGTGCGTTGAGCATCCACTATCTATGAACCACTTAGCATTGTTGGTGATGTTAAGTACCAACACAACAAATCAATTGATAACTTTTGGTACCCATATTTTCTTGGGTCCATTAGAGTTAGTGAAATTGCTATTAATCCACATGGCTTTCATTCCAAGTTTCTCATTTTTCTTGACATAAAACATATTCTTGACATGTCTATGTTGTTGGCAATATTTACAAGTAATATTTTTATTTCCATATAAAGAGAATTTTGATTTTACAAAACATAAGGCATCCCTTCTATACATGATAAAATTTTTGTTGATTAATACATTTCTATTTCTTTTCAAATCAACAACATTTTCTCTTTTTCTAGTCAAGAGAACATTCAAATCATCCAATCTTTTCTTCAAGGAGGTTTGTTCTTCCTTGACCTTTGATCTCACATGCATTCTTTTCTTCAAGTCACTATTTTCTTGTGATAACCTATTATTTTCATTCACAAGTTTAGAGTTAGCATTCAATAGAGCATTTGATTTCTTCACTAACTCCTTATTTCTAGTATATGATTCCTTTAAACTATCATGCAATTTTAAAAGGAAAGCTTCATAATCATTTTCATCATTGGAGTAGATTAGAATAAGACCTCATCATCTCCAATGACCATAAAGGCAATTTGTGCCGACTCCATTTCTCCTTCACTTTCTCCTTTGGAATTGCAATCATCCCATGTGATTTGAAAGTTGTTGCAGCGGGGCTTTCTTCCTTCTTTCTTTTTCTGGGAAGGGCTCTCATTTGTAAAGTGTCCGAGTTGACCACATTCAAAGCACTTTTCATTTTGCTTCTTTATTTCTAGCTTGGTCTTCCCTTTGAAATTATTTGAATTAGTAGCTCCACCTCTTCTCATTTTGGTTTCGTTTGTTGATGTAATGTTTAATAAATCCTTTGGTGATGAGTGCAAGATCTACTTCATCAAGATCTTCGTTTTTTAGATTGATGGAGCCATTTTCATCCTCTTCTTGAGAAGTTTTTAATGCAATGCTCCTTTTTGGTCTTGCTTCTTCATCATCCACCACTTTGGCCTTCAACTTCAATTCATAAGAAGTAAGAGAGTTGATTAGTGATTAAATAGGCATAGAATTTAAATTCTTGGCCACCTCTATAGCGATTGTTTTGGCCTCCCATTCTTTGGATAGAGCATTCAAGATTTTTCTATTCTTTTCACCCAAAGAATACTCCTTACCTAAGGTTTCAAGATCCTTAATGATGTCATTGAACCTACAATACATTTTGTCAATATTTTCACGTGGTTCCATCTTGAAGGACTCATACTTGAAAACATGTAAGGATTTCTTTTACTCACGAACATAGTCCCTCCCTTCATGGATTTCCTTCAATTTATCCCAAATTTATTGCTAGCGAAAATGCATCCCTTGACACAAGTTGATTCATTAGCATCCAAGGCATTATATAGCACATTTATGGCTTTTGCATTTAAAGTCAACTTTGCCTTGTCTTGTGGAGTGAGGTCATCCCTTGTCTTTTCTCTTCTTCTATTTGTATGATCATCTGTGATAGTAGCTTCAAAGGGACCTTCATTTACAACATACCACAAATCAATATCAATAGATTGTAAAAATATTTTCATTCTATCTCTCCAACTAATAAAATTTGCCCCATTGAACATAGGGGGTCTAGTATATGGATTGACCCTCAAAAAATAGAGATATTGTTAGTTGCCATAATAGCTCTTTTCTCAAAAGCAATTTAAGCAATAAAATGAGACCAGGCTCTGATACCAATTGTTGGTCCCAAAACAATCTAAGAGGGGGGTGAATTAGGTTTCTAAAAATACTTTTAGAAAGATTAAACTTATAGATTTTTCAACTAACAAATAATATAATGAAGAAAGAATCAATAAAACAGTTCGCACTCAAGGAATGTGAAGAAAGTAAGAGAGGAAATTAAACAACCAATACTCCCAAACTAACAAGGTTGAAATATTAATCCACTAGAATATTTCACACACTTGGTGAGCCAATAATCTTTACAAAGTAAGGAAATTCTTGCTCACACTAAAACTCTTTTAGTTGAGCCAAGAATTTTACTCACAACCTCACTTTTGTACAAGATTATTACTCCACTCAAAATTGAATTGCACTCTAAGCTGCACACTAATACAATATAGCACTATAGCCAATTTGTACTAAAATTGCTCTTTTCTAAGGCTTGTATTCAATGTATTAGATGATTTTTACATAACAATAGAGCAGGTATTTATAGTTGCAATAAATGGTGGTTGTAACTACTTCCAAATGGCTCAATAATAAATGCACAAAAACTAGCCGTTGAGGTTTCGGATGTCCGAGATAAGGATGATGCGTCCGACATAGCATCCGATCTCAGTGCAGTTGGTGAAGGATATCGTTCGGTCATAGCACGGCCGTGCATGCGTCCGTTTCATCGTTCGGACTGAGTTTCAGATGGTCGTGTACATCCGAAGGAAGCTTTGTTCGGACATGCGTCCATAGAGGAGCATTAAGAAACTTGCTTTCTGCCTGTCTGTTCGGACGGTGAAATGCGACCGAGTGAATCTGTATCGGACACTCCTGTTCGTCCAAGAAAACTGACATAGTTCGTACGGTGTACTGCGTCCGAACAACCTATTTCCAGCAAAAAAGGTAACAGACCTGCACAACTTGTTTTCAGAGTTTAGTGCTTATGTCATCATCAAAATAAGATTTGGGAAACATCAGATGCCATAAGTCAAAACGGTCAAAATCTTCTTACTACAATGACTTTGTATTTCATTACTGTAGCTTGATGTTAGCAACATAAGATTTTGGGCGAAGTGTTCAATAGCAAATAGCCATGATTAATCACTGGTTAAAATATTGAATATACTGGAATAAGGGATGAAGTTGGACTCATTGAATAGGAGTTTAGAATCATTAGAAGATTGTACTAGCATCAGTGACATAATATAGTATACGAATATAGTCCAACTACATAAATGTGGCATAGAATTGTGGGTGCTTGAAATTCTCGTATTGCATCTCACATAATAATATCATATTCAATTTTGGATTCTCAAATTGATAGTATTATATAGAAAAAATTTAAAACTTTAGAATGAGAATTAATCAAATTGGACAATGAAGTAAGTAAAGAGAGAAACATAATTTTTTAGTAGATATTTTATAATTAATTACTATTTGATTTGAGAGGCAAAAGATTTTATATTTTTACGAGCAAATAGGTTGAAATGTTAATCCCACCATCTGTATATTATTTTTATTTCAAGTTCAAAGTCAATATGACTATGAACTAAAGTTTTTTTTTATAGTGGAATAATAATACATGTTGAGAATCTATTAATTAGCTATATATTTAGAGTATTCTAAATAAATGCTTATTAATTTGAATAAAAATCAACAAGTAGTAACTTCAACGTGCAACTAGATACCCACTCCCAAACTTTTAGCAATAGGTGGCATGATTAACTAAATGCAACTGTTATACTTAGGTAGCAAGTGTGTTTTATGCAATATCATATACTACTAATGAGACACTAATAACAAAGTAGATCAATTGTAATTGAGAAAAATCTAGAAGCAAATAATCTCACCTCGCCATTCATCAAGGGGGATTCAATTGTTGCATTCTTCAACTTTTTTACATCATTAGATCAGAACAAACAAAACTATCCAATTGCTTCGCCTGTTAAATAATCATCTCCGCAAAAGTACGATGAAATAAATCAAGGATATCGAATGCTATATTAGATATAAATTAAGTAATAAAAGTACGTTAGCTAAGATTTCTGAAATAGTTGAGTTATTCTAACCATATATCACAAAATTTACATTATTATTTGCTATTATTTTATAGGAAATTTACTATGAAAACCGAGGGAATAATTCATAATAGATAACTATAAGAAATATTCCTTTTTATAAAAAGGCAAAGTGCTTCAAAGATTTTGTATTTCCTAACAATACACATCTTGCACACATAAAACCATAAGTATACCACTATCAAAAATAGAGTATTGATCAAATATCAATCAACTTTGCCGATTTGCATAATACGAAAAATGAGGCATATCTCAAAGCTTTTATAAAGCAAATAATTGACAAAATGATGATTGCTAAGGATTGAAAAGCCTTTATGAAGAAGAGACACGTCTTTGTTTCTAATGTATACTTCCAACGAGTTTAAGTTAATGTGAACATTAATATACTAATAACAATAAACCAATCACTAGAAGTGAAAGTTGATGCACTACACTAGACTTTGCATTCCTCACTTTAAGCCATTAAATTATTAGGGCAGAAAGTATCTCCCATTTGCAGTACATGCAATATGAATCACACGAAGTGTTTAGAAACTCAAGAGAAATAAAACTTAATATTCAATAGTATATCAAGAAAATACACAATACTGACACTACAACACTATTTATTGGGAACAAAAGCTCCAGTAGCAGCTTTATAGTTTATACTCAAATTGAAGCTAGTAATACTTAGGCCCTACATTTTCTAGTTTCGTATAATTCTTGAAAGTGTGGACAACATACTTTCCTTCAATAGTATGAGCACATTGAATATCAAGAGAAAATTCTAAAAATATGCCATTTTTCTAACTTTGTTCTATTTGGGTGCTTATTTGAAATTGCTGTTCCGGAGGAGTGTAACTCGCATTCGGAGAATGCGAGTTCCAGAATTTAAAAAAAAATTTATTTGACTGACCTCGCATTCATCGAATGCGAGGTCTATGTTAATGACCTCGCATGCGAGGTCATAATTTTTTTTATTTTTTATTTTTTTATTTTTAAGCAAAAAATTCCGTTGTAATGAATTTAGGTTTTTTTTTTTTTTTTAGGTTATAGCTAATTTGACTATATATATATTGTTTTGTAGAATTTAGCAAATGTGACTATGTAATTATTTAAACAAAATTAAAAAAATATATTAATTAAAATAATGTATTGGACTCCATAAAAAAAATTAAATGTACCTGAAATATTTTGGTGGTGGGTTGTGGTGGCGGTGGTTGTGTTGGTTGTGGTGGTGGTGGTGGTGGTGTAATGTAGATGGTGATTGTTGTAGAGTCAAGGAAATAGATGGTGGTGGGGAGGAGGAGGAGGAGGAGGAGGAGGACCACGAGGAGGAGAAGGATGAGGAGGAGGAGGAAGGAGGAGGGCGAGGAGGAGGGAGGAGGAAGGAGGGGGCGGGGACTTGGGGACTTGGGGAATTGGGGGGACTGATCTTCTGCGAGGCATCGAGCCTCGCAGAAGATTAGTAGAGCCGACCTCGCATTCGTCGAATGCGAGGTCGGTCAACGTTAATTTTTTTTTTTTTTTTTTTTTTAAAAAAAATTTGGAACTCGTATTCAGAGAATGCGAGTTCCACCCTTTTGGAAACACCATTTTATATAGGCATACATATAGAATAGATTTCAAAATAGGCATAGATATAGAAATTTTCCTGAATATCAAAATCTATTTTGTGGTCTAACAAAATAGCTCCTTTGATCAATAGAACTGCCTCTTCCCTTCAAATGATTCCTTTAGGCTATAGCACTACCAAACTCGAATCTTTAAATTGTCGCAATTATCAACCTCAATCTTCTCAACACATGCCATATGGGGGAGTTGTACCTCTTTGGGATAATCACATCAATACACAATCCCTGACTTTGAATTCGTAATAGTGAATAACTGTCAAAAGCTAAAAGCACATATAAAAATGTTTCTTTCACAAAAAAGTTTTGCTTAAATGCAATATACCATCGCAAGATCATTTTGGAAGAAAACACATACATAGGCACCCAAGAACTAAAAGGGCATTCATCTTTTTGTAATTTTCTTTTCATTGGTTCAAATAATAGAAGTTCATAGAGAAAAATTCTTAATTCCAATTTCATTATGCACTTACTATCAAATGTGTATATATAAAGTATATGGAACCCAAAAACTCTATATTACATCAAAATGCAACCCCATATTTAGTAATCTCCAAGAAACAAATAAAGAAGGCCAAGAATTTTCTATAGCCTTAAAAAAATAACCACTGTTACATGCATTCTTAAATTAAGCATCATGTTAAAATAAAAAAACTTGTAGTTCTATTACAAGTCTATTTGTTTCAACTGAAAATTGTTTGAAGAAAACATGTTCCTAATTTTCTTGTGTTTGCTTGCATTAAAATTGAGGAAACTATTCTCCAGTAGAAAACATTTTACCAAATTGGGTGTAATTAACTTCTGCTTTGCTCTTACTGAAGTTGTTTTCTACTTCGTTTCAACTTTTGGAAAAAAAAAAAACAAAAACGAATCCTTCAACTCGTAAGAGATTTAACAAGCCAACAACTATCTTCTATTCCTCTCTGAAATTCTACCTCATTCTTCTCTTGTACGAGGCATTTGTTGATTCTTTCTTCCACATATATACTCATTCATGAAGATTCATTAGTTAAGATTCATGGCTACCTTCAGAGACTAGAGGTTATGGGGTGGTAATGACATGGATTGATGAGCAACATTGAATTGGTGGAATTGCTAGTCCTTTCGTAAGTTTAAGGAGTTCTTAGATTTCCTTCCCCGATTCCGACCCACTAGAAAAAAATTACCTTTTTCCATCGTGTTTGCTTGTGTTCTCCAATTTTGAATCCTTGATTCATGGGAATTAGTAGATAAGTTTGATGATGGAAGCATAATCACATAAATAAAGTCTAGAGATCACAACAAAAGAGAGAACACAAGCAATGATGCCATGGGTGATTTTATCTATCTTTTTAGTTTCATCAAAGAGTTGACCAAACAAAAGAAAATATTAAGAAAATCAAATATTTTCTTCAAAAATAATCTTCAATAAAAATGTTTTCCCATGGAAAATGTTTTACCCTCAACCAAACAAAGCCTACATGTACTAGTTTTTCAACACACGTATCTCGCGAAAGTGCCCAAGTTAGAGTAAATAAAGAATATGTCTTGCTCACATCATGTTAGATTATTTGTACTTCAAGCTATTATGTATATAAGTGATAAACAGAAAAAGAATATAAAGAATAACATGTGAGTGACTGGTTGAAACAACTTAAATGATTAATGATGCAAATACAAAACATAGCTAATGTTTAATTTGGATAATATTCAATAGACAATTTAGGAGGTGTTTGGTTCACATTCGGGAATCGGAATCGGAATGAGAATCATAAACCCCACTATTGGTATGAGTTTATATCATTCCCTTTTACTTGTTTGGTTTAACATAGGAATGGGTTTCATTGTATTAATAAGTTACTCAACTTGAAACCCATGTCACAAGTGGGGAATGAAAGTAGGTATTTTCTAACACTTTCATTCCCATAGAATGATTCTCATAGTGTTCAACCAAACACCATCTATGGGTATTATTAACTTTGATTCCCATTCCCCTCTCATACCCATAAACCAAACACCTCCTTAATGTAGTAACTGTTTACATCTACAATGTAACAAATATAATCCAACATATTTCTTAGCTAATGATAAAAAAGTCCCTAGTTGTTATCCTTTTTTAAGATAAAATTATATACTCCATTCATAGCTTCCTGAAATTTGAATCAAGTGCCAGCACCTTGAAACTTATACTAAACCTCATTTCCCAGCATTTCTAGCATACATGATCCTTAACATGTTTCATCCAAATTGTACAAAAAACTATGAGCCCAACGGCCTACATCATGCATGGTCATGTACTACTTGTAGTCTTTCTTATGGGTTATTTTTTTTCTAGTTTAGCCATCACAACACATTCCACTAAATTAAAAATAACATCAATGTTTCAAGGGCATTAAGCATCCTCGATATAGACTACTAAAATAAAAAACAATATCAAGGATAAAATATTTAGATATAACTACACAACTATTTAGTGAAATTAAGCATCCTACATAGCATATGTACAAAATTCCATAACAGTCTGGACTTTTTCCTTTATCCCTGCAAAAGGAAAAAGGAACTATCTCTAATCAATAAGATTTTCATCATTTTGCATGAACTAAATCACCAATATAAAGAGAATAATAAAAATTGCACGAAAATATTACCCAATAGAAACCAATTATCCTAGCTATGTCCCATGGATTTACAAAAGTAACAAAATTGCATAAGTCTTCTAATTTGAGATATATATCTATACTATTTTACTGCTTTGTAACTCAAATCATATTCGAAAATAAAAAGTAAAAGAACTTGCAAAAGTTTTCACTGTGTTTACCTATGCTTGAGGTAATGTTCTTGATTGAGAAAGCATGAATTCATTTAATATTGTGTAGAAAATGGTCGCAGAATGATGCTTGACATAGGTGACATCATCTCATAAGCATCATATATCCAGGTAAGAGGCCGCCAAGAAACTAGTTGACATTTTTTGTTTAACCATGGCCTTATGATTTACTTGCTTCCAAATTTTTTCGTGTCTTGCAATTCGATAGTTTCTGCTTTGGTTGTCGAGATGTGTTTTGGCATGTGTGCATATCTCACATCTTTTGGAACCTTCTTATTTCCTGCCTTTGCTAATTAAAACTATAATCAAAAGTATTAATTCTTCTTCCTAATGTGTCTGACTTCTTTCTGATTTCATCCCATTATCAAGGCTTTCCTTGTTTCCAGTAAGTGGTCTTTTTTTTGGTTATTTTAAGACATAAGAAATTTGTTGAAGACTTGAAGTTGAGGGTATAACAATATATAGGACCCCTTGCTCCACTAACATGCAAGGAGTTTACCAAAATATCGTAGTATACTTTTCATAAATGTTAATGAACCTTGAAAAAAGACACTCTGACGGATAAGTTCTAATTTGAACCGATAAGTAACTCAAAATAGGGGATAGATTTTGCTTAAATATAGCGATAAGAGATGGTGTAGATAATGGTTCTATGAGATTATAGAAGGTGATTTTCCTATTTTTCTTCATACAATTTAAGAAACTGTCAATACTTATAGTTAAGTCTTTATAAGAGAGCATAAAACTAAGTCAGTCTACTGAATCGAATATCAACCAACTTCTCCTTCATATCACATTAGAAATATGTGAGCCACACTGGATAGTGAACTAACAAAGACAATCAAACCACTTCACACTAGTCCCAAAGAAAAGTTTTAAAAAGTCCAGAATGCATCGTACAACTTCTCAACTATGATAAAATAATTTCTAAAAATTAAGAAAATAAGAATAAGGAGATAGATTACACTTTCTAAAGACAATAATACTTTTGCTTAAACTAAAGAACTTCAATGACTAAAATAAACTATTTTTCTCTATAACCACCATTTCCTAACAGCGTGGTTCATCCAAAAGGTAATTAAAATGAAATACCACTTGTACACAACACTTGCAAATAATCTAAATGTCCACTGGCTAGCGCATTAAAAATCTATAGCAATTGATCCCAATTCTTAAAACAATTAAAATAAAACAAAAGAAATATTTTATCATCGAATTGTATATTTTTAAAACGAATTTTGTTCAACTTAGATGTTTATAGAAAGCAAAAAGGGAGATATCTAGTTATATATCTATCATGGACAGTTCTATTTGTCACAAGAATATTGTAGATGGTCCAATTATAGAAAGATGAGCAGCTGAAGAGGTGTATTTAGTCAGAATATTTTTATTGGGTTGAGGCAGCAAGAGTTGCTATCTCGTTTGCTTCCAAGAGTGTCTACGAAATGCTAGAAGGCTTTTTTAGAGGTACACCTGTTGCTTCACCTCTTATTTTCGAGTATTTGTTGGCTTTGGGTCCCGGTTATACTTTATAGTGTTTATACTTGTGTTATAACATTTAACAGTATTAGAGCTTCTATTACACATTTTATTGTTACACACCGTGTTATACTATGTGATAGGATAAAACATATATTTTTATTTTTGGTAAATATTAAATAAGCGATAAAAATTACTCCAACACATGACATAACACAAAGTATAACATCAAATATTTAACAGAGAATTCAAAACTCAATCTAACAAGGTGATGTGGGTCCGTAATGTGGTATAACACTTTTCTTCAATAGTATATGTACACTCTGAACATCATATTTGTCTGACAAAAGTAACTCTTTTAATCTATGGAACTTCCTCTACCTTCTAAGTGATTCCTCTAACCTACAGTACTACGTAACTCGAACCTTCAAATTATTGTAATTATCAACCTCAATCTTCTTAACAAATGCCACATAAGGGGGTCATACCAATTTTTGATGAGCACATCAATACACAATACCCAGCTTTAAATTCATAATAGTAAACAACTGTCAAAAACTAAAAGCACATACAAAAATGTACTTTTGACAAAAAATTTTGATTAAATGCAATATAGCAAAGAAAGAATATTTGGGACGCAATCCCATACAACAAAAGCGCCTACATAATCACCCAAGATTATATCTGCATTTATGGATCAAATCAAAATCGAAAAAATTGTGCATCACTATTCAATTTTGCCTGTGCAAACTAGTGATTCTTTTTATACAAACTAATAAAAAGGAACTGTAAGACTATGCATTATTTATATAAAAACTGGTAATTTTAAAAAAGGATACTAAAACCATACATTCTTTACATGCTAATTTCATACTTGTGTAATGAATAGTTGAACATGTGATGTGCACGATTGGTGCATTTGACTGCATAACGCATTACTATTCAATCTTGATCGGGCAAATAAGTGATACCTCAAATACAAAAAAAAAAAAAAAAAAATTAAGACCATCAATAGCTTATATATTAATGTTATGCACATGTGAGACACAGTAAAAAATATAGCATATACCATAAATATATTTAACTATATCCATAGTACGAAAGAATTATGCACCATTACTATTCAACATTGACCTTGCAAATAAGTTATCCCTCCTATATTAAAAGATAAAGAAATATTATCAAAATCCATTCATATGTTTCAAATCATATTTTTTCATGTAGAGTATGAATTGATATCAAGAACTCATTTGGTTCTGGAAAAGAAAAAGCTTTGTTGTTTGTTTGATATGTCGTTATGGAATTCTTGAATCTTTTTAAGAAAGAAATATTAATATATTAAATAAAACGAATTTGTTTTTAATTTTCTTGTCTGTTCAACCATGCACTTTACAATTAAGTTTCAGTTAATAAGCCAATAGAAGATTAGGAAAATTATTTTTCTATTCTTTGTTGTGTAAAAAGATGAAATACTTAGTACCAAAATATACAATATTGTGTTAAGAAATGAAAAATTATCAAGAAGCTATACATGATATTCTTCAAAATTTGGAAGTAAATAGGATGACATTGGACATATTTTTCCTATCCAAAATTTATTGCCCAAATCTTATAAATATTGTTTATATAAGTGATCACTTTAGACCAAACCTGGTTATAACATGCGATTACTGAACCAGAATAGATCTTTTGTTTGAAGACAATAATATATAATCACTCAAACATTAAACAATAGACTACAATGAGTTTTAAGGGTTTCAAGAATAGTAAAAATTCATTTGAGGATGAAGCCATATGTCAAAACAATCAAAATCTTTTTACTACAAACTTACCGTGAGTTCAAATTTTTGTACTATAGCTTGACATTAGTAACATAAGATTTTGGGTAAAGTGTTAAAAGAAAATAACCATGATTAATCTCCATTAGTGGTCAAAATAGTCAAACCTTAAACAATAGGCTACAATTAGTGGCAAGAAACGTTAAGGGTTTCAAGAATAGTAAAAATTCATTTTGAGGTTGAAGCCATAAGTCAAAACAATCAAAATCTATTAAGTACAGTAAGTTCAAATTTCCTTAATATAGTTTGACGTTGGTAACATAAGATTTTGGATGAAGTATTAAATAGAAAATAACCATAATTGATCACCATTTAAAATATGACATATACTTGAAGAAGGGCTGAAGTTAAAAGTAATAAATTTTTAAGCTCAATTAGGAGCTTAAAATCATAAGATGGTGTATTAGTCTCGTTGAGATAATAAGAGTATATGCATATAATCGTACCTATGAACGATACAAAAGATTGAGGGTGCTCATAATTCTCATATTGCACCTTAACACATAATAAAATCATATTCAATTTAGGATTTCTAAATTGATGGTATTACATAGAGAAAATTTATAACTTTAGAATGTCTATTAATCAAATTGGACAATGAAGATGATAAATTGAGAAACATAGATTTTTGATAGACTATTTTATAATTGAATTTATGAAACCCGGATTTTCGGTCCACAGTGGCACTTGAGCCCAATAACTTGTATTAAATCCATGAACTTTTTAAGAGTTACTTAATTGTCACGTGTAAAAGAAGGGATCAAGTACTATTTTTTTTTTTTAAATGAGGTATCAAGCATTATTTCAGTTGACGACTATTTTATTTGGAGAAAATAGTGTTTGGTGAAGAAAATGGGAGGCGGAATCACTTTATATATGCTAGGGAAGGGAAAATGAGGCAAAACCTAATTTAACTTTTTTTTCTCTTTCTCTAGGGGAGTGTTTGTTAATGCTGAATACTGAATTCTGAAATCTGAATTGTAAGTTCTGAAAGTATTAATTGTTGAATTATACAATAAATTTATTTATGTTTGATAATCAACTGAATTAATCTCTGAATTAAATATATCACTTTATAAATGTATTAATTTATTATAAATAATTGTCATACATACGTAGAAAAGAAAATGAATAATTAAGGATGGTATAAATGTATATGAGAGAGAATGTGTGTGTGATAGGGTATGTATATATGTGTGTGTGAGAGAATCTGTATGTGATAGAGTGTGTGTATGTGTGTGAGAGAGAGACAATGTATATATGTGAGGAAGTGTGTGTTTTTATATGTGAGAGAGTATATGTTTGTGTGAGAGTATGTGTGTGCAAGAGAGAGAATGTGTGTGTGAATATGTGTGAGAGAGAGTATGTGTGTTAGACTATGTGTTTGCACATTTATTTAAAATTCAACAGATTAAGTGAAAATATTTTCATTTAAAATTTTGAATACAAATTAATTAGTGCTTAATGTATTAAGTGATAAGAGAATTCTGTTATCAAGCATGCTGAATTCAAAAATCTCTCACTTAATCAATTAATTTTCAACATTAAATTAAGTTATCAAACAGACCCTAAGCCTAATGTGTGCTTTATGATTTACCTAGTGAATGAAGTTCAAGTAGAAACTAAAAAGCCCATTATTATTGAAATTGGCGATACCACAACCTTCCTTCCAGTAAGTTTTATAATGGATCTCCTTGGTTATATACTTTATGAAGCAATTCTTCAATAGATGAAATAGTATTTGAGTTGGATAGAATTTTTAATGATATCGAATGGCTGTAGACGAATGATTAGATGGGAATTAGTTGTATGCTTTGTAATTTGTGGCAGCCATGCAAGATCAAAAAACAAAGTTTCGGTTTCGGTTCCCTTGACAATTGTTTAAGCATATTATAGTGATTGTGTGTTCTTTAATTCAACATAAAAATATTATTCTAATCCAAGTCCATAATCTAAGGTTTATGTTAATATGTTTAAGGAATTCAAAATTATTAAATACTTATTGATTTGTGATGACATTATTCTTGTTAAACTAACTTTTGAATTAAGGTTTTAGTTTTGTCATTGAGAATGTTTACCTATATGTATATTAGTAAATTGCAGAAAGTAAATTTCGATAGTCCAATGGTGCCTGGATATTAAAGCATTTATTTTTCTTTTAGATAATTTTGGAGGTGCTTAAAAGCCATTTACAATTAAGTTTAATAGGATTGGGTGACTTTTGAATTATGATATGTCAGAGAGAAGTGGCTTCATTCCTAAGTAGTGTTTTTTATAAAAGTAAATATATATTTTGTAGTATTATGATACTATTTTTCATGGGAAAATAAAGTGTTTTCATTTTTATAAGTTTGAATTTTTATGGTATTGAATAAAAAACGGATCAAGTATGTGATTGTAATTGTCGTGAAACTATGTACAACTTGGTATTAGTTAAGTTGGATTAAAGTATCTTTTTCAAAATGTTGATTAAAAAGTTTGGATGCTTTGAATTTTTATATATAACTTATGTATCTGAGTTGTAGGTCATTTCGAGTATTAATAACTAAGCATGGCAACCACACCATACCGGGGTTAAGTGTATAGCCGTGACCTAGGTTGGATGGAGGAACCTCCAACCCATGACCCAAGTCAATGAAGTGAAGCTTAACTAGTAACCAACATTGTCCATGTTGCCTCAATGGTTAATAAAACATATTTGGTATTTTTGTATTTTATGATCAAGTTTGTATAACTAGTGAATATGAATGTTGGTTTTACTTGATTAATTTGAAAAATTCAATATTGTATCATTGTGTGATGGGGTTGCTTACTTGCTGAGTTGTGAACTTAACCTATTATTATTATATTTTTAGATAATTAAAAACTAATTGAAGCTACGTGATTGAGGTGTGAGCCTGGAGAAGTGCTTTGGGGTTGTATGTAATATTAATTTTTTTATCCACCATTTGGATATAAAGTTTTTGTTTTTTGTAATTTTGTTATATTGCCATGGATATACACTCACTTAACGTGCAACCATAAGGCAGTTTTGGTTCTAATGTTCTATGGATGTAATATTTCATTTCCGAATGTTCAAAGACTAGAAATCTGGGGTGTGACAAATTACTATTTAATTTGAGAGATAAAAGATTTTATATTCTTAAGAGCACATAGGTTGAAATGTTACTCCCACCATCTGTTTATTATTTTCTTGGAAATTCAAAGTTAATATGACTATGAGCTAAAGTTTTTTTGTTACAGTGGAAAAAGTAATTAACTATATATTTTGATTATTCTAAATATATGGATTTTTGTTTGAACAAAAATAAACAAGTAGGACCTTCAACATGCAACGTAGGCACTCCCAAACTAGAAGCCGTAGATGTCATGCTCAAGTAAATGCAATTATTATACAAAAGTAGAAAGTGTATTTTATGCAATATCATATATTACTAATAACATGAAAATAAAAAAGTACATCAATTACAAATCGAAAAAATCTAAAAGTAAGTAATCTTACCTTGACATTATTAGGGGGATTCAGTTGATACATCATCGAAATTTTTACACATCATCAGATCAGAACAAACAAAACAATCCAATTGGTTTGCCTGTTTAATATTCATCTCCACATAGGTTGGATGAAACTAATGTAAGGCATCAAATATTCTCATAGATATAAATTGTAAGAGAAGTAGGTTATCTATGACTTCTGAAACAGCGAAGTTATTCTAGCCATATATCACAAAATATGCATCATTATTTCCCATTGTTTTATTGGAAATTTACCGTGGAAGCCGTGGAAACTGTTCATAGTACATAACTATAAGAACTTTTCTTTTTATAAAAAAGACAAATTGCCTCAACAATTTGTACTCCCATCGTATCAATATTTTCTCGTGTTTCGAGAATTGTGCTTTTTTTTCTTCTTTTTTTTTGTTAATATGGGTAATAAGTGGATTGCTTATACTTTAGTTTCTTGGTAATATATGTCATCTAAGATTTCTAAAATAGCTAAGTTATTCTAACTATATATCACAAAATATATATTATTATTTCCCATTGTTTTACGGGAAATTTATCGGGAAAGCCGTGGGCACTGTTCGTAATTGATAACTACAAGAACTTTTCCTTTTGTAAAAAGACAAATTAGATTTTGTACTCAAGTCCCAATATTTTTATCGTGTTGATTGGGATTTTTTTAAATAGTAGTAATAAGAAGATCATTTTTACTTTAATTTTTTATTTTAACCCTTGAAAACAAGAAAGAAAATGCTGCCTAAAAGTTTTGGAACAAAAAAAGAGCATGTGGCCAACATGTCTTGATGACATCTAAATAAAAAACTCTTTATGTGAAGACACGTGCTAGCAAATAGTACTCTGCGTAGAAGCAACGCTCAAGATTTTGGTGAACATGTAAGACCAATTGTGGGCCTTCATAATGATGCAAAACTTTACAAGGCATGTGAATGAAGGGTAAAGGTGGGAAAGAGATGGAAATAAATTTTCTATTTGAGGTAAGTGAAAAATAATTTATGACAGATAAAAATAGAAATTAGGAAGTTTTATGATACGGAGGGAGTATTTCTTAACAATGCAAAGCTTGCACACATGAAGACCAAAAATGTACTGCTATAAAAAATAGAGTATTGATCAAATATCACTTAACTCCACCTATTTTCATAAATGGTTAAATAAGGCATATTTTAAAACCTTTATAAAGCAAACAATTGATAGAATCTTTCTACCTTATATTGATTGCTAATGGATTGGAAAGTCTTTACGAGGCAGAGACAAGTCTTTATTTCCACTATCACACTTTCAATAAGTTTAAGGGAATGGAAACTTTAATATTCACTTGATAGACTAATAACCATAAATCAATCACTAGAACCTATAAGAGATAGTTGATACACTATATCAGTGTTGGCATTCCTCACACTAAACCATTAAATTATCAAGGTTATATGGCATCTCACACTTGCAGTACCTTCAATATGAACCATGCAAGATTTTTTAGAAACTCAATGCAAATGAAACTTAATCTTCAATAATGTAGCAAGAAAATACACAATACTTATACAAGTATTGACACGACAACACTATTCGAAACAAAAACTCCTATAGCAACTTTATACGCAAATCGAAGATAGTAATGCTTAGGCCCTATATTTTCTAGTTTAATATAATTCTTGAAAGTGTGTGCAACACACATTCCTTCAATAGTTTGAGCACTTTGAGCATCAAAATGGTCTGACCAAAATAGCTTTTTTGATCTGTGGAATGCTCTCTGCCCTCCAAATGACTCCTCTAACTTATAGTACTACCTAACTGAAACCTTCAAATTGTTGCAATTATCAACCTCAATCTTCTTAACACATGCCGCATAGGGAGAGTTGTACCCTCTCTGATGGGCGTATCAATACACAGTCACCAACTTCAAATTCATACAAGTAAACAACCACCAAATACAAAAAGCACATGTAAAAATGTTTTTTCACAAAACTTTTTGAATAAATATAATGTAGTAAAGAAATAACATTTGGGAAGAAATCCCATATAAAATAAATACCTACATAATCATCCAATAACTAATTAAGGGTATTAATGTTTTTGTCATTTTCTTTTTGATTGATTCAAACAACAGAAATTCACAATGAAAAAAATTTGTTAATTTCAATTCCATTATGCACTTACTATTAAAAGCATGCATATAAAGTATATGGAACCCAACATTCTTTATTACATCAAAATGAAACCCAATATCTAAATCCTCCAAGAAACAATTAAAGAAGGCCAAGAATTTTCTATAACCTTCAAAAAATAAATCTCAAGAACATGTATTCTTGAATTAAGGATCATGATCGTAACCAAATATCCTAGCTATGTCCCATGGATTTGCACAAGTAACAGAAAGTTCATAAGTATGTCTTCTAACTTAAAAACCACAACTATCTTATTTTATTGCTTTGCAACTCATATCGTATTCAGAAGTAAAAAGTAAAAGAACTTCTGATAGTCTTCAATGTTTTTACCCATGCTAGAGGTGATGTTCTTGATTGAGAAAGCATGCATTCATTTAATATTGTGCAGAAAATGTACACCCCAGAATGATGCTTGACTTTGTTGACAGCATCTCATAAGCATCATATATCCAATCTCAAACAGGAATGTAGGTAAAGATGCTGTCAGCAAGCCAGTTGACATTCTCCACTTAACCACAGCCTTATGATGTACTTGTTTCCAAATTTTAGTGTGTTTTATAGTTTGGTAGTTTCTGCTTTGATTCTTGGGATAGGTTTTGTCGTGTGAGCATGTCTCCTATCTACTGAAGCCTTCTTATTTGCCCTTTCTATGATATCTAAAAGTATTTATTCTTATTCCTATTGTGTTTGACTTCTTTCTGATTTCAATCCATTATCATGTTTTTCCTTGTTTTTAGTAACTGTTCTACTTTTTGTTTATTTTGAGACAAAGAATTTATTGAATGCTTGAAGTAGAAGTTATAATAATATGCAAGAACCCTTACTCTACCTACATATAAGGTGTTTACCAAAATATCACAGTACAATTTTTATAAATGTTAATGAACTTCTGGTGCAAAATTAATTGTTTAATCATGTTTCAAATCTTAAATTTGAATAACATACAAATGCAAAAACAATATATATATATATATATATGTAGTAATTTATAAAAATTAAGAAAATGATAATATTTTTAATTAATTCATGCTAAGCTGGAATAAAACTAATAGTCAATCCACTGAACTGAAGTAAATGTCAACCAACTTTCCCTACATCACATCAAAAATATATGGGCCATACTAGACAGTGAATTAAACTAAAACTATCAAAACCACTTGCTAGTCCCAAATAAAAATAATAAAAGAACTAAAATGCAGCATATATCTTTTAACTATGACATAATAATTCCTAAAAATTTAGAAAATATAATACGGAGCATGGTTTACGCCTTCCACAAGAATACTTTTTCTTTAAAAAAAAAAAAACTTCAATGCCTCAAATAAAATATTTTTATCTATAATCACTATTTCTTAACCACATAGTTCATGCAAAAGGCAATTAAAATCAAACAACATCTATAATACACAAAACTTGGAAATAGTAGATAGCATATTTAACACCCATATCAATTGATCCAATTCTTAAAAAAATTAAAATAAAATAGGGCAAAATTTTTTATTCTCAGATTGTATATTTTTTAGAAGAATTTTGTTCAAATGAGTGGTTCCTAGAAAGCAAAAAATGGGAGATATCTTGATCTATATGGGGAGTTATATCTATCACATGAATATTGTAGATGGTCGTAATAGAGAAAGATCAAATGCATAAGAGGTTTGCTCAGTAAAAATATTTTTACTGGATTGGGGCATCAGGAGTAGCTATCTTGTTTGCTTCCAAGAGTGTCTCCAGAATGCAACAAGGCCTTGTTATAAGTACATCTGTGCTTGAACTCTTATTTTAATATATTTGCCGGCTTTGGTTCTCCCGTTACGCATTTTGATGTTAAACTTTTGTTACACCATCAACAACATTGGGTCTTTTATTACACATTTTAGTATTATACTCTATCTTATTTCATGTAATGGGGTAGCATGTATATTCTGACTTTTGGTAAATATTAAATAAAGAAAAAGTGTCACCTTATCACGTGATGTAACACAAAGTGTAACACGAAATGTGTAATTGAGGACTTAAAACCCCATCTAACACGATTATTTGTTTCTGTTAAGTGGTGGAACACTTTCCTTCAATAATAGGAACACCCTGAACATCAAAGTGGTATGAATTGCCTCCACCCTACAAGTGATTCCTCTAATCTGTAGTACTACTTGACCCGAACTTCAAATTATTGCAATTATCAACCTCAACCTTCTTAACATGTTCCGTATAGGATGTCATACCACTTTCTAATGGGTGCATGAATACACAATCCCTGGCTTCAAATCATAATAGTAAACAACCGTCAAAAGCTAAAAACAAACAAACAAACAAATAAAAAATCAAGTACTATTCGTCCTAAGTAGGATTGGCTACATAAATCCTACTATGCCATTACACTCTATCATGAAGCACTTCTTCCTTAATTTCTTGATGGACTATATCTTGTTGAAAGTATAAAGCACATGTAAAATGTTTATGACACAAATTTTTTTGCTTACATGCAATATAGCGAAGCAAGAAGATTGGGGAAGCAATCCCATATAACATAAACGCCTACCTAATTACCCAAGAACTAAAAGGACCTCTCATTTTTGTCATTTTCTTTTTCATTGGCTAAAACAACAGAAGTTCACAAAAAAAAATTTCTTAATTCCTAGTACGTACTTACTATCAAATGCGTGCATATAAAGTTTATGGAAGCTACCATCCCATGCTGCATAAAAATGGAACCGCATGTCTAGTCCTCCATGAAACAAATAAAAAAAAGCCAAGAATTTTCTAGGGGCTTTCAAAAAAATTAATCACTATAACATGCATTCTTGAATTAAGCATCATGATTGAAATATCGAAAAACTTGCACTTTTATTACATGTGAATCTATAAACATAATTACATCATTTAACACATAACGACAGCATGAACATCAAACTATGGTCTGAAACATTCTATTTGTTAGTACAATCCCACATACTTATACACTAAAAAAGTAACATAAACCAAAAAAATCTAATTATCAATACATAACTATATATATATATATATATATATATATATATATATATATGTGTGTGTGCGCATATATATATACACATCTATGCATACATACATACACATATATTTGATAATGAAATACAGCTTAAGAGGTAACTTCCCTTTTAATCTATTGACCGTAAATTTGAGTCATTAGAGTGTAGGGGCAGTGGTGGTTACTTTTTTTAGGAAACATATACATACTTTCATGTGTTAGACTAAAATATGAATTATGTAAAACAAAAAAAAGTCAAATTTAGCTAAAAATATTCTACATATAATATTTTGGCTAGTGCCCTTAATGGCGTATGAGTCTAAGTCTTGCTTGCCATATCTGGTCATGATCATACACAAATGTATAAGGTTCTTGAGTGTGCACTAGAAACTGAAATTTTTTCTTTTCATTTCCGAGTTAATATTTGAGAAATAAATTAGTGGATTCTTTTATTTATAGTTGGTGTTCAAAAAAAATGAAAATCAAATAGTAAATTATAAATCTTGGACATATTTTTAGGACTTTTTGGTGGTTTCTGAGGATTAGGGGCACTAATATAATTCTGGGAATTTCAGAAGGGTGTTATATAAACCTCAAGATTTGGGGATTAACTTTACTAGAGAAAATATAAATTTTAGAAAAATTGGCTTATTTTTTTTTTTCATTTTGTGAAGTGAATTGTAAAACCAAAACATGGAAGAATTATAAAATCACTAATTCAACCTTGGCCGAATCCATCATATACCAAAAAGAAAATGAAAAGGATATTAAGACTGTCCATTAGCTACATGCCATTTTATTCACAATGTAATGCATGATTGATTACATCACACAGCAGATATATTTGTCTGTACAAGTAATGCCAAATTATAGAAGAAATATATATAACATCATTAAGACAATGTGTTGTTTAAACACTAATTTATAAGTGTAATGTATGCTCTATTACATAAGATACCAAAACATATAAATATGTCTAACTGTACAAGTAAATGCAAAAGTAGAAATGATATTTTGACATGCAATCTACAATCATGAATTAAATAATCAATCTTCGGTTGCTCTTAAGTTTTGTTCCCAAACTGTGATTTTGAGATTTGCTATGTGAAGAAAAAAAAAGTAATCGCTAATTTTATGCATGTATAATGCAAAATTCAATGCTTTTTTTACATGATAAATATATCTGGGCATATAGTTAAAATGAAAACATGAAAAAATTATGTATCACCATTCTATATTTGGCAAATAATTGAATCCTTTTATACAAACTAATACAAAGAGAATTTAAGACCATTCGTTATTTATACAAGAAAAAAAGGATATCAAGACCATTTGTACTTTACATGCTAATTTCATACTCGTGTAATGAATAGTTGAACATGTGATAAAAACAATTGATGTATTTGACTATATAATTTAAGCTAAAAATTGGAAGAATTATACCGCATCACTATTCAATCTTGATCGAATAATAATTTATACCACTTATAAAAAAAAAAAGCAAAAAATTTAATAGGACCATGCATAGTTTACATGTTGATTTTAGTTACATGTGATGCATGGTTATATATATAGCATACATGATAAATAAATTTAACTATATCCAAAATATAAAAGAATTATGTGCCATCAATATTCAACATTGACCTTGCAAATTAAGTGATCTATCATATATTAAAAGATGAAAAAAATTTATGCAAGTTCATTTATATGTTTGAACTTATATTATCTCATGTAGAGTACGAATTGCTATCCAACAATAATTTGGTCTTGAAAAAGAAAAATCTTTGTTGTTTATTTGATATGTCGGTTATGGAACCTGTTGAATCTTCTCAGGAAGAATACAAGTATATTAAATAATATGGATTTTGTATTTAATTTAATTGTTTACTCAACGATGCGCGCTACAATTAAGTTTCAGTTAATGAATCATACATAGAAGATTAGGAAAACTATTTTTCTATTCTTTGTTGTTTCTTTGTACCAAAATATACAATATTTTGATTGAAGATATGAAAAATAACAAAAAAGACATACATGATATTCTTCAAAAAATGGAAGTAAATAGTAAGATATTGATAGTTATTTCCTATCTTAAATTTTATTGCCCAAATCTTAAAAATTGTGTTTATTAGAGTGATCCCTTTAAACCGAACTTGCGTATAATATGTGATTACTAAACCAAATACGATCTTTTGTTTGAAGGAAATGTATATATAGCCTTAAACAATAGACTACAATTAGTGGCAAGCTTTAAGGTTTAAAAAATGATAAAAATTCATTTTGAGTTGAAGCCACAGGTCAAAATCTTCAATGAGTTTAAATTTCCTTACTGTTGCTTGAAATTAGTAATATAAGATTTTGGGAGTTGTATTAAATAGCAAATAACCATGATTAATCACCATTTAAAATATGGAATATACTTGAATAAGGACTGAAGTCTCTTAAGTTAAAAGTAATAAATTTTTAAACTTAATTAGGAGTATAAAATCATAAGATGGTGTGTTAGTCTTATTGACATAATATAGTGTATGCATATAATTGATGCTTGTTAGAAAAATACCTAGTTAAAAAATTTATAAAACTACCTAAATCTTACTACTAACTAAGCGGCATTCCGCAAATATACTGTTGTCAACTAGTAGTAAAGTGAAGTAGGGATCGAACTCATAAGGATTGGTCGATAATTACCGATTATTTGATTAGTAGTCAATTTTAAAGTGATTTGACTAAAACTAGAATTAATGTACTAAGAAAGCAATATAAAGAATAACTAACAGAGCAATTTGAAGTGAACATTAACACTAAAGGAAAGCATTTTAAAGAAAGTAATTATAGAGAGCACGAAAAGGGAAAGCATTTTAGAAAGAAATTTACTAATCTAGAGTTCTAATTTTCACTAAGAAGCATGTTATAGAAAGTCCATAAACTAATCTATCCTAATTTACTAATGAATCTAAGCTAGAATTTACCACAAAGGAAGCATTTTTAAAGAAGCTTTGAAGAAAGCATATAAAAGATAGCATTTAAGCAAACATTTAAATTTACTAACTAAAAATTACTACTAAGAAAGCATATTTAAAGGAGGCATCAAACTAATCTAAACCAATTAATCTAAGAAGGCAGTAAACTAGATTAACACAAAGAATAAGAAATTAGACATAAATTAATGAGGCCTTACACTAGGAGTCTTCAATCAACAATTAGGGGTTTTAAACTACACTAAATTGCATCTAATATAAGAAAATAGTCCCTATTTGGGGAGGAAGAAGAGGGAACTACACTACAAGCTTCCTATCTAATCTACTCCTACTCTTACACTATATCTACTACTACTTAGCCTTCAAAGAGGCTTTAAGGAGGTATTTACAGTGCACTACAGTAACAATTTGTAATGGTTTGGAAGATTTTGCCCCTCAAACTGTTCAAACCGCACTTGGTAACCCCAGTCACTGATAAAACTAGCTTGGTGACCGTGATTACTGGAATTCTTTCTTTGTTCTGGTAACTATGGTCATTGATGCTCATGTTAACTTCTCTTGGAAATCATTGTCATCATTTTTCCTTCTTCAAATATATGATTGCAGTAACCATCAAAATTTAGCCCTGCTAGAAGTTTATTCACGTCCTGGTAGCCACAGTGACTAGCTGTCCACTTCAAAAACTTTTTAAGTACTAGTGACCGCAGTCACAAGATTAAGGAAAGAAAATTGTTGGCCAGGTTCACTAATATTTAGGCTTTTATTTTTTTCAATGTTGACAAGGCGTCATCATCCAATTATAGCTTGAGTTGGTTCGTTTCACATCCGATTTCCTTACCATTTTCTCCATTCAAATCTCAAAATAAATACACTCTATTAATTATAAAAAGTACTAAAATAACATTACAATAAGGAATATGCTTCCAAAGTCTAAGTGCAAGATAAAAAAGAGAAAGTAGTTATTCTTCGATTACTAACTGCCTTCTTTCACAAAGTTCATCATTGATCTCATTGATGTCTTCAATGCCTATTGGTTCATCTGCTTCACCATGCTAGTTCTCCTCAAAATCCTCCTCTTGAGCTCCGCCAGCTTCCTCCATGGGGCCTGCTTTACTTGCTTGTCTTTGCTCCACTTGAGTAGTCCCTATATGTGGTGTATAAAAATTTTGTCAGGAGGGCACTCCATAGTGCCAAGCAGGTGGTGATGATGGACAGATCCATGAGCCCATAATGGCAGGATGTGAGTTCTGTGCCATGAGTGCCATGTTGTGATGAAGCACCATGTGGCTCTAGCTCTAGTATCTAGGTAACTCGTTCTCCTTCACCTCATTTTGAGGTGCATTGAAGACATTCCTGGACTATAAGAAAGTGGGCTAAGTTGGTTGCACTGTATGTTCATCTTAATGCTTGTCAGCCTCCTTGATCATGTTAAAAATATATCTCTTTTTAATTCTTCCTCTTTCATGTGTTTCAGGCTCATCTGGAATAATTTAGCATCATTGATTCAACACATAAATGAGAAATTAATTTGAGTACACAAAACTTATAGTGGCAAGCGATCCGATTCCCAATAAGACCCTGCCAAATCAATCTCCCAACGTTTAGCAGCATGCCTTGTGTAATAGCATAAACATGATAAGCCTTATCCTTTTGGACAACATTGAGTGCAATTGAGCTCCAAATCTTGCAACTCGCAAAATAAAACCAAATCCTAGGCAACAATTTGAAGCCTGTACGAGGCAACCTCAAATAATTAGTATTGGAGGAGTTCATGATCCAATTCACGCTCGGCTCACTCAACACATTCTTTATTGCTTCCATGTCTTTTATTCCTCTTATGAAGTTTAGATATTCATCATGAGACACGCCAGGCATATTATAAAAGGTATTAATCCTTTCAGTTCAAAAATCAACTAGAATAGCACGTATTTGACTCTTGTTATCAAACAAGTTACACAATTGAAGAAATTCTTTAACAAGATTAGTGTGACCTGGATTAACCAAAACATCCTTGAAGTGGCCCCAATTTCTTACAGTCAATTGTGCATCCAACTCTTGTCTAACATATTCTAATTCACCCTAATGTCCCTACAAGTCAAAAGTCCTTTCTTTGAATACCTCATACTTTTGATAGTCATTGAAAATTACTTTAGCTCTATCACTAACAAAAGTCAAATTCTTTCTCATTTCTAAAATTTCCTCACGTGGCTCCTTATCGGCTTTTCTCTTCTTAGATGTACAACCTCTTCCCTTAACCCTACCTCTTCTACCACAACCAAACATACACTTTGTCATTTTTGTCAACCAAATTAACAATTCAATTAACAAGAATTATCAAAATTAAAAACATCTTGCAAAACAATCTTCAACCAAGATAAATAGAGAGTCAATTAAAATCAATTTACACAGGTCACCACCAAATTCCCAAAAATTTACACAAACCCACACAAAATCAACCAAAGTCAACCAACAAATCAAGAATCCAATTCTTCAATTCACCAAATAAAAACTACCATGAATTCAAGAGTAAATTCATCCAAAATTTTCCAAAAAAGGAAAAAATTCAAATCCAAAATCTTAAAATTTATGGTAAGCTAACCACAGTTACTGGCTTGAACACAATAGAGAGATATTACCCGAGGATTGAGGATGAAAATGACACCTTAAATCCCTTGAAAACCTTTTAAAATCTCACTTTCAACCACTTGAAAACTCTTGTTTCTTGCTCTAAAATGGATGAAATCTCATTCTATGATGCTAGGAGTGTTTGATTTTGGGTGTTTATTGTGGATTTATGCAAGTTTTGTGGAAGGGATAGAGAGTAGAATGGTGGCTAGGGCTTTTGGGGAAAAAGAATGGGTTGAAATGGCTGAAAATTGCATTTTTTAACCCTTCTTACATAGGGTCAATATCGCAATATCAGTTTTGTACAGGGAAGCGATATCGAGATATCGACCTGGTGAAAGCTCTGGTCAGCCATTGATATCGCGAAATAGATGCTCGGACAGATCCTTCTTAGTATTACTCTCGGAAGTTTGCACCCATATCATAATATGGATTTCGTGTCACGATATGGAGGCAAACTTCTGCAAAGGTAGAACTTCACACTTAACCAAATTTTTGCCAAACTTCTTTCACTTTACTTCACACTTCTTCACCACCTACAAATATGAAAAACACAAGTATTTGAAGACAATTTTTATCTATTCCTTAGCAAAATTTATCACAACCATAAGCAAATTTTCAAACCAAAATTTATCCAAAAATAAACTAAATCAAACCAAATCAAAATTAAACATGAAATAACACTAAAACAAAACAAATCAATGAATTTAAAGCTTAGGTTGCCTCCCAAGAAGTGCTTGTTTGTAGTCATTTGCTTGACTATGGCAAGAATTAATAAAGTTAAGCATTTGAAGACCTATTTGATCCTGGGTTTGAGTTCAATTGTATTTGTGTGTATTGTGTGTGTTAATTTCTTCCAACATGTTTGTCACTTGATCATTTGTTCAATGGATTTTTCAATGCAGTCGACTAGTGAGCAAGTGTATCTTCTTTCATGAGTAGAGGGATTAGCACTTTCATGTTAGTTTGGGATTGATTATCAAAGTTCTCTTATATACATGTTTGGTTCATTTCTCTACTTATGTAGTTTTCTTGTTACAATTGTTGATACATTGAATAAAGCTATTGTGTTTTGTATCTTTGTTTGTTTTGTTTTGCTCAGGATTAGCAAAACCTTAAGTTAGGAGGTGTTGATAACCCTAAGAAATTAGGGTTATTCGTATCCTTTTCCGTACGGCTTTTGCACTAGTTTTGGTATTTTTATAGTTTATGTGTGCGTTTTCATTCATTTCTATTTCTATGTATTTATATATGTTTAGTGTGGTGTTTTAGTATTTATTTAATGATATTTAACTTATATTTATATGTGCATGTGTTTAGGGTTGTGTTTAGATTGTTATCTAATTTCTTCCGTAATTAATATTCTACGTGCATTCTTTCACGTCTCTTGGCTCGAAAGCGCATTAAGGGAAGGTATGATGATGAGACAGTTTGCCTTGACATCAAGTGCAGTGTTATTGTTCAATGAAGATTAAGCCCTAAACTCAAGGATCCTTATAGTTTTTCTATACCGAAGAACATTAGAGGACATACGTTACATCTTCACTCTGTGAATTGAAGACGAGCATCAATATCATCCCAAAAGCCATCTATGACAATTTAGGGATCACCAATGCAAAACCAACCAACATTACACTCTAATTGGCGGATTTGACCGAGATAAAACCTTATGGATTGTTGAAGGATGTGCTGTTCAAGTGAAAAGTTGGTGTTTTCTGTTGAATATTGGACATCGGCGTGGATAATAAAATTTCGTTGATTCTAGGGAGGCCATTTTTATCTACCGCACATGTTTTAATTGACATTATAAAGGGAAGTTGACTTTGCAAGTTGATAATGAATATGTTGAAATTCATGTTTTTAATTATCATGATCATGTTCCAATATTTTCAGAAAAATGTGCTAATTATCCCCTTGGTTCATTCATTGAAAGATTTGAAGACGAGGTACCCAAGGTGGGTTATGATAATGTACTTAAAAAGGCTATTGAAACAAATGAAGACTCCAAAATTAACTTGGAGAACAAACCAACGAATGAGAAAGACTCATAGAATGGTTTCACAAGAGCAAAAAGGTAATGGTTTGAGCAAAGTGACCATGAGCAAGAAGAAGAAAAAGTGATACAAAGAGCAGTTTGAGGCGATAATTTGTGCACTATCTTTGACAAATGCGTGGAGCAAAGGGCATGTTCAAGTTAGAGTCAGGAATCAAGCTTCACGAGTAGTGAAAAATGCTGTTAAACTTTTCCCATGGATGCCAAAAAGAAAAGGATGGTTGACTATCCTTTAGTGCTTGAATTGATCTCAAGTGCCGAAGTCGAGGCTAAGGCTATAAACAAGGGTGCTTCTTGGGAGACAACTCAAACATTTATTGGTTTCTTATTGTTCTTTACATTTAGTTACTTAAATACGTTAGCAATTGTGTATGTTTTCCTTTTCTTAATTTCTTAATGTGTTTAACATTTTGTTTTGTTTTAGTGTTAATGTCGTGTTTCAACTCGTTTCATGGATATTTATGACGAGATACACTACGCCAAGTATTCTACATTGCCAAAGAAGCTTTACCTATCCCTTTTTGTGCTTTTATTTTTTTAATATTGGGGACAATATTTATTTCTAAGTGTGAGGTAGGGAGTTATCTGGATTTATATTTCTTGGTGTTGTTAGCTCAATTTTTGCTACAATATTTTAGCTTTTCTTTTGAATTGAGAGATTTTTAGGATTTTTGAAAATTTTTGTGCAAATTAGTGGAACTTTTGAAGTTTTTGTGCGAATTAGTGGAAATTTCTGAAGTTTTCAAAAATTTTATCATTGCTTAGCACGTCTATTTGATTTTCTGCATAATAGTTTTTGAGCTAAACTGTCATTAGTGGGTAGTCGATGTTAATAATCTCCTTGCATGATTTCTGAGAATTTTTTAACGGCCACCAGTTCTGGACTAATAGCCATAAATTATTTTTATTTTTGACATTTAGAGATAATTATGTAAACTCATCTTATCTTGCGTCCCAGAACTTGCTTGTTTACATTTTTGAATAGAATTTTATAGGCAATTTGATTTGGTTTAAAGATGAGGGTAGAGCATTTCTTCGGACGTTTGAGCCTTTCAAGCCAACCTTTATTAAAATTTTTATCCCTAACACCCTATTTGAGCCTTACTGTGTAATGAGAAACACCATTCGAGTTCTTTCATTAAAACTCATTTGACCTACCTTTATAAGCCTAATAAATTCTTTAATTTTTCTCTCCCAAAATGTCCCTTTGTTCTTCTATTTTACCACTAAAATATTTTTTTTGATCTTGTTGCCTCTTGGCACATCCAATGGTGCAGGTATGATACCAATATTGTTTGTAGTGGTAAATTGATAGAACTTGGTGATTCCCGAAGTAAAAATGTTAGGTCATCTATAATTTTTCTTAATCATAACCCCTTCACGATAAAAGTTCCTCTTTTCTGCTTCTTCCATTTACATTTACTGATTTTGATTGGTTTTGAAAGAGGAAGAGACCAGACCAATAAGGGATTTAAGAGTTGTAGATAAAGCACAAGCCATGACCTTTCTTTCTTAGTCTCCTCTTGAACTCCAAGCCCAACCACATCTCTTTATAGATAGTCTTCTTTGTCTCACCTCTCACTGACAAACAATTACACATGATCTGCACATCTTAATAATAAGTTTCGTGGTCCACTTAATCAAGCAGGTCAATTACCTTGGTTTGATGATACTATGAAAATATGGGATGAAATAAGGGGATCAATCTCATCGGCTTGTTGACAAAGGGTGGTCGAGAAAAATTTTTGTACAAGAATTTGGCAGGAAACAAGATGGAGATGGAGATGCGAGACTTAGGAACATATTTTAGGAATTTAGCTATGTAATTTATAAGTTTCTAAGTAGTCAACATTTGTTGACTAACTATAGGGTTTTTATTATTATGGTTCAATGAGATATAAGGGGTATTTGTAGTTTTGCTAAAACTAAGGGTTCATTTTTTTAATTTGATTGAACGTCAAGAAAGGTAAATTTAACTAACCGTTGTGTAAACAACGGTAAGGGTTAATCCAAATATGGTGAAGTTCATTAATTTGATGTGTCTTTGTGTTTCTCTTTACGTATTTAGGTTACGCCGAATAATATAACAGATGGAAATACGGTGTAAGAATGTCAAATATTTCAATATCCTGGAATATGTGACAACCCTATTATACAAATGTAGTTTACCAAATAAAACCCTAATATTTTGTTAATTTTTCCCGATTTTAGGGTTTTTAGTTCACATTTGGTGTTTTGTATTTGTTTATTTGTTTTAGTATTTTTTTTTTGGTTAAATTGACTATGTTAAGAGCATATAGCATTTATTTTGTTAACTTTTTTTGAAGGTTAAAAATCAACCAAAGGTTGCTGGAAAATGGTGCCAAAATGTGCTCGACACAAGAAAGAAATTAAGAAAAAAACCATTTTGGAAGACTTTTGCTCAGTCTTGGCCATGACTAGAGTTTCAAGCATGTTCTTACTTAGCCGTAGCCTGCATATAATGGCCCGGATGCAAATTTTTAGTCTAATTGGCAGCATAGGTCTCAACCGTGAATCCAAAGAAAAATTCTTTGCTACTCACTCTACAATGCAGAGAGGATATTTTAGACCATTGGATGATTGAAAAGTAAAGGAACATTCTTGCTTTTCAATCATCTCAATAGCTGTCATACTCACTATGCATTGTGGAGTGAGTATCCAAGAATTACTCAAATCCAAAGCACAAAAATGCTAGCTGCATCTCGCTTCCGGGAAATTCAGAAAACAAATGTTGCCAAACATGATTTTGTCTACGTCTTGCACATTAAGTTAGCTAATTTGGCTAGTCTAATAGATAATACAGTAGTATAGTTTACAACAAGGTAGATCTAGAAATATTTTCACTGGGGGCACAAATAATAATAGTGCATTTTTTTAGCTGTTAGCATGATAGCATATTTTTCTTGTGTCTTTATTTACACAATTTCTATGTTAAATTTTTTTTCATATGATCAAACAACTAAGATAAACTTTCAATCTTCAAACTTAAACCCCAATGATAAGACTTAAATTTTAATCAACTAATCATGCAATCATCAATCATGCAATCATCAAATATTTTATAGTTTTTACTTCCCAACTACAAGTAGTACATAAACAAAAATTTAATGCTTCGGTCAGTGGGGGCACAAAGTCAATTGACAATGGCATTTTATAAAAATTTTCTATTTAATAATACTATTGTTATCAGTTCGATGGGGCAAATGCCCCCACTGGACTATATGTGGCTCCGCCACTAGTTTACAATGAGAAAGTATAAGAACATATTTTACTTTTCTTTGATTTTGCTTTCTTTCTTTAAATTTCAAACCTTTAATTTGTGACATTTAGTTCTTGATATAATTTTATTGGGATTTCGTTATTCTATTTTTCTTTGATTAAAGTTTCCATTTTCATTACATTTAAATTCTTGCCTTTTGTCGATTTTAGCTTTGTTAATCCCATTTACCCTTGCGTTTGTTTTCTTTAGTTATAAACAAATTTAGTATCAATTAGGGTTAGAAAACGTTAATATTTGATGCCTAATGGTTAATTTGATTGGTTGCATGGAGAAATTTGACTTTTTGAGGAATTGATAATGGGCTTCAAAGGGAAATTAGGGAAATTGGCCAGCTTCTTAATTATTTGGTTAATCGAGATGAGAATGAAATTTAATCCTCTATTAATGACCTAAGTTAGAAATTGGATTAGGGTTGAATTGGCTTTGACAAAGTTTTTTTTTAAAAATATAAATAAATAAAAAAGAGGAAAACAACCCATCTCACTATCCCGTAGTGACTCGAACCATGACCAATAGGTCATAGAAAAAGCGTCTTATCACCTTGGCTGCATTTCTATGTCACTTTGACGCAGTAATTTGCTTAGTTGGTTGTTTAGAATTTTGTATGCTGATTAATCAAGAATTTAGACATCTTTATGTGATTGGAGGAATACACTTAGGTTGATAAGATTGATAGACTTTCTTGACACGAGGAATCAGTAGTAGGTTAAAATAGAGAATAAACCCTAATTTGGACAATCAAACCCAGCAGTTGAGTAAATTAGTCAAAACCCTATCTCGCTTTCTTAAATCTTGAAAACCTTAATCTCATTACTTTCTTGTTTAGTTAATTTATTTTAGTTAGTTTTAATTATTACTTTAATTGGGTTTCTTTTCTTTAATTGTTTTTTTAACTATTCAAAAACCCGAAATCATTCATTTCCATTGTCTAAATAGAGAATAGTCAAAAAATTTTGGTACTTTTCTATTCAATCACCGTGGGTATGATCTTTACTTCATCTAACTGGTATGATCTTTACTTCATCTAACTATTATTAATCATGTATGCTTGTGATGTATCACTAGATAGTTAAGAATTGAGTGTAAAATGTCCAGTTTTAACGCCTTTGCTGAAGATTCAAATTCTAGAGGAAATATTGAGATGCTTGAGACAATTATTACTTTGTACATTCTACTTATTTTAGTAATTTTTCTTTCTTATTTTAGTTTGTTTTACTTTGCTTTGTCTGGTTATGTTTAATCGGCTTGTTAGTATTTTTTTTGGGTGATTATGAGATTGAAAGAATGTTAAGGAAATTGGGAAAGGAAAATAAGACAAGTTAATCAAATATTGGAGGATCACAACGGAGATAATAATAGGCCTATTTGCAATTACGAGATGCCTACTTTGACTAAACACGTTCTAGTGTTGCAATATTACCGGTTAATGCTAAAAATTTTGAAAACATGCCAGTACTCATTAAAATATCCCAACAATGCATCCAATTAGCAGCAAACAACATAAGGACCCAAACTTTCACTCGTAAAGTTTTCTTGAAATTTGTGACACATTCAAGGATTAGCTCATGAGATGTCGTTAGATTGAGATTATTACCATTCACTACTAAATGCAAGACAAGGGCATGATTGCAAGGATTTGCACATGGGACATTCTTGACATGGAATGGACTAGTTCAAATTTTGCTTATAAAGCACTTCCAATCATCGAAGATCTCAAAGTTGATAAATGACATCACATCATTCATGCAAGAAGAACATGAAAGCCTTTATGAAGCTTGGGAAAGATATGAAAGAATGTTGAGAAGATTCCTTTACCATGGTCTACCATTTGGATGCTAATCCAAACGTTTTATGATGGTATGATCCAAGAGACTCAAACTAGAATGATGTATCTTCTAGAGGTTCCTTTGTATTCAATATGCTTGAACAGGCTAAAGAGTTATTGGATACCATGGCATAATTAATACCAATGGTTATCACCAAGCAATCAAAGAAGAGGAGTCCAAGAGTTAGCTCCAACTAATGTTCCCCAAGCCCAAAATAATATTTTATGAATCATTTTGTTAATCTATCCAAGCAATTGGGGAGGATGAATGTAAAAATTCCCTTCCCCCAATGTTTGAAAATATTTATTTAAAGTTTAGAGAATGAGAAGGACAGTAAATTTGAAAGTTTCTTAGAAAATTTCACAAAAATCCATATCAATATTTCCTTTGACAAGGGGATTAAAAAGATGGATTCTAAGCTTATAAAAGATAATGGTAAAAAGAAGTGTAAGAGGAAAAATTGTGAGATTGTATTCCTTGACAAGGAGTACAAGTCTAAAGTCCAATGGAGATTGTCCAACAACATTCAAGGATCACGAAAGTTTCACTATACCATTTACCATTGGAGGACACACCTTCATGAAGGCACTTTGTGACTTAGTGTCTAACATAAACTTTATACATATCTAGGTGTATGAGAAATTGAGGATTAAAGGACCCAAAGTAACACTTGTGAACCTTCAGTTGGTGGACAAGATGATGCATGTTAAATCCATTTATCTCAAATTACCAATTAATCTCATACATTCTGCAAATACATAGCTCGATTTTATAGCAATAGGGATCAATCCCACGAGAAGCAAACAAATAATTGACCAAATGCATAGTATTAATTGCTATATATTTAGCCACAAAAAAAGATTTTTTTATTTTTATTTTTGTTAAACTCAAACGAAAGCCATAAACCTATCTACTAGATAACTAACCTAAAGATTATAGTAAAATAATTAAACTGTGAAAGTGCACTAAAAGAGATGCATAAAACTAAATATTGAATTATACTATTACTTGGATCTATAAAAATCATAAATCTAAATTACTATGAATTGGAATCAAATAAAACACTATGATAAATTAATTTGACTAACTAAAGAAAAGTAATAAACATGTAAGAAAAGTGAATAACTTTAAAAAAGAGGATCCTCCACAAAGATTTAAGTGATCCCCTAGAAGATAGACAAATTCATACAAAATATATAAATTCAAAACAACTAATATTGGTTTTGGAATTGTAGGATAGAGAACATAGTGTTAAAGATATTAAAGTTCAAATATCACACATTGACTAGCCAAGAGATCCTGGACTAATTAATAAGGTTCTTGCATGGGCCACTCCACTTATTACCAATTGGTTTTAAGATGGAAGCCCATGTTCTCTAACATGGTATCAGAGCTAGCCCTCAAGTGTTTACCCATCCATCCACACGTGTCTTGGTTCCTGTCCAGCCCCTTCCAATGGGCTCTCTTCTGTCCAACCCCTTCCAATGGGCTCTCATACGTCTGACCCACGTGTAACAGGGTTTCATGTCCAACCCAAGTCACGTGTAAGAGGGGTTGTTAAAGATATTAAAGTTCAAATATCCCACATCGACTAGCCAAGAGATCCTGGACTAATTAATAAGGTACATGGGTCACTCCACTTATTACCAATTGGTTTTAAGATGGAAGTCCATGTTCTCTGTAGACACCTATTTTTGTCCCTTAAGTTGTCCCTATTTTCCTCTTAATTTTCTTTTTAATTCACCTTTTAATTTCTTCTTAACCTGCTCTTTGATTTCCTCTTAATATATCCTTTAATTCCCTCTTAATTAGTCTTATGGTGTTTAATTATAACATATATGTGTTTTATGCATTTGAAATACTAAGCATGATTTTTAATATTATTAAGTTTTTAGAATTAAAAAAATCAAATAAAAAAAAATCAAAATTCAAAATTCAGCGTGTGAACAGTACCGGAACAGCCAGCTCGATAGAGCTGTTTTGGCCACGTTTTTCTCTGCATTTTTTCACCCATTCTCACCAAATATCAGATGCTCCATACTCCCAACATGACAAGGAATGGTTTTTGACCATTTTTACACTCAATCCACTTCGTTAAAAGCAAAAAAAAAATCAGTCTAAAGGGGGGGACGAAAATTTCTGCAAGAAGAAAAGAAAGAAAATTTTTTCTAAGTTTAAAAATCTTCAAACCAGCAAACTTTGAGCCAAAATTCCAAACGATTGAAAAGGAATTATACTAAACTCAAAGAAGAAAAGTTGTAGAGCGTACCTGGGACTACAACTTCTCTTTGTGAAGCTCAAGGAAAATCATTCATTTTGAGGGTCAAAAACGTGGTAGAAGAAGGCTGGCAAGGTGGCGAAGAAAATCTGCAGAAAAAAAAGAGAATTTTCGAGTCTGGAAAATTTTCCAGACAGCCATGTTTGAACCAATATTCCAAGAGATTTAAGTGGAATTAGACTAAACTCAAAGAAAAAAATTTGTAGAGGGTACCTGAGACTAAAACTTCTCTTTGTAAAGATCAAGAAAAATCATTCATCTGGTGGGTGAAAAACGTGGTCGAAAAGGCCGGTTCATCAACCGGAAGCTTGGAGGTGCCGAAAGCAAATTCGGCTCAAACGCACTCCAAGCCAAGTATAACCAATTCCACCACATTCCTGAGGTTGAGGTGAGTTAAATGAGTTTTTGAATCGATTGTTTTGGTGACAAAATGCTTATCTTACTATTTTTACATTATTTATGACTTAATTTTTGAATTTAATTTTATAGTTCATAATGTTTAAATTTAATGTTTTTATTGGCTTTAGAATATTTTTGGAGTGTCTCTAAAGGTTTACACGAAAATTTTGTGGATGTTTTTATATGCAAGTTTGTGTTTGGTTCATATGCCCACTTTTACCCTTTGATTTATGTTTATGTAGTTGTTTGTGTTAATTAATTGTTATATCTTCATGATCTATGTAAAAATTAGAATTTTATGGCTATTTTCTTAGAGTTTTTGGGTTAAGGTTTGAAGGTTTCACTTTTTGGGGTGGTTATGGAGTTGGAAGAAATTTGAATGGTTGTTTAACGTTGGAGAAGAAGAGGAAGAAGTTGGGGGAATGTAGAGAAAACTTTCGAGTGTATAAATAAAAACAAACTGCACCATAACCCAAAAATGGCTTTGGGCCAACTACATTCAGCAGCAGTAATATTACTACATGGGGGCTTGGTTCAAATCTCCTTACCCTCATTTTCCTTAGGTTTTTAGTTTTTCCCCCTTGGGTCCATAGGGCTGCCACGTCATTCCTTAGGTTTTTAGTTTTTCCCCCTTGGGTCCATAGGGCTGCCACGTCATCGATGACGTGGCAATTCCTAAAAAAAAAAGTTCAGAAAAATTTTGATTTGCGTTTTAACCTTCCAGATTTCAAATTTTTGCATTTTAGCCCTCAAATGATTTTCTAAATTACATTTAGGCCCTTAAGAAATTTTCTTTAATATTACTGTTTTTTCTTTTCAAATTTCTTCTCAGTTACATTTTTAATGAAAATAACCACCAAGCTTTAATTTGATTTTTGTTGACATTTTAATATGTTTAATTACCCTTTGATTGTGAAATTACCGTTTTGCCCTTATGAGTATTAAATTGTAAATAGGCTCTGATTTTGCACATATTTTTCAATTAGTTTCTTTTGTGATGATTTGTGCTTTATTTTTTATGTTTGTTGGTCTCGATATAATATTTATTCTTTTTCTTACTTGTTAAATGATGTGAATCTACTCTTCTGTCCTCAAATTTTGTTTAGTTGCACGACTAGACATTAAATATTTGAATCAAACTGAATTTAGTCCATGACTTAATAATCGTATCAATAATATAAAATCGAGCTAGAAGTAAACTCTGGCGTGCATCCGACAAACGACTGTTTTGCCCCTTGGGAGTTAAAGGGCACTACAAGCTAAATGTGTGTGACTTTAAATTGGATCTTGGGCTAAATTTACCTGTCAATGTTATTATTTACCATTTATTTTCATTTCCTCATTAATATGTACATATTTTATTACTTTTAAACTATCTCAAGCACACGTACGCTACAAAGTCGGCAATAATGAATACTAAAATTAAAAAGAGAAACGCGATAAAATCATGCAACCGGTCCAACGCCGGGTAAAGTGGGTGCCGAGGGAAATTCAAATCTATCCCAAACCTTCCCATTTTACAACAGGATTCCTGAACTCATGTTGTTTTTTTTTTTTTTGAATTACGTGGACCAGGAGTCAATGTAGACTAGGGTTTGTTTTCTCTTTAAATTTTGATGTATTTTTGTGTCCCCGCGCACCAACACACCGGGTGGCGACTCCAATCCTGTGTTCCCTGGCTTAGATTAATTTTGTACAATTCATAGTCGCATTTAAAGCCCCGTTATGTAGTAATAGTAAATAGGTGATTCATTTAAATTTGTAATAGTAAATAGGTAATTTATGTTTGTAAATAGTAAATAGGATTTTTGCATTTAATCACCTATTTCATGAGCACCACATGGCGACGGTGCCGGTCCCAAAAGAGCCGGCCAAACCGCGAGTTGTGGGTGGGGGTGCGACATTCTCTAACACATAGAATCTAAAATCTAGAGAGTGTTCTAAGTAGCCTACAAATAGAAACCATAAGCCTTGGCTCTCCTTGTCGCTCCACCTCTTCCTCGGTAGAGTTCTCTCTTCTTATATTAGTTGTTGGGCTGACTTTAGGTTCAACCCGCAATTAAGCAATTTTGGCCCGATCCACCCGTAATGCTCCATCGTCTTGAATTATCCTTGCACATAATGCAGTGGCGTTATACCTATCTTTGCAATAATGTGCCATTATAAACTTCTTGTCCTACAAACACATATCAAATACTAAATAACTATATTTAACACCGTAAAAACAAAAATCTACTACTAAAACACTTTCCTACACATAAAACTAACTAGTAATAGTTAAACACTGAAATCAGGACTAAACAACACAAACTAAACCAAAAAGATAACAAATAACTCTATAAAAATAGAGCTATCACAGGATTAATTGGAAACCGTATGGTAGTATAGAGGTTGTGCTGGTAAATGTTTATAAGTTGATATAATTACCGGTGATTTTATAGTGCTGAATATGAGAGAAGATGACGAGGTTTCTTTGATCCCCAGAAGATCATTTCTATCAATTTTAGATGCCCTCATAGATGTCAACAAATGAAAGTTACAACTTGATGTTGAGGACGAAGTGGTTGAATTGAATTTTTTTTATTTTTTTATATAATCTTCTTAAAGTGAAATAATGTTTTACAGTTGATTCAATTGTTTCTAACTTTGATAGGCACAAAGAGAAAAAGTAGCCACCATTTGAAGTTGTTGCAATTCCCTATGGTAAATGATAATTGAAGGAATCAAGAAAATGGGAAGGCCAAAGCACAAAATGACGAGATATGTACACAGCATAAGTGGCACACCAACTAATGGAAATTCAAATTTAAATCAAAGTGATGATGAGCAAAAACATAAAATAGTGGTTCTAGATAGGCAAATACGAGTGGAACAGTCCATTTAAGATAGTGAATACCCTACTAGGCAGTGTTTGTGATCTTAAGCACATCACCAAACAAATTTCTAAGTGAAAGAAAACCAACTCAAACACTACTTAAGAGGAATGGTTGATAATTGATGGGATACCATCCCTTTAGTTGATAATTGACAAAAGTGGAATAGTCGAGTTAATGACTACAAGCTAGAGTTCTTTTGGAAAGAAACCCAAGTTACTTTTTAGTGTTTTTGCATTTTTCTAGTTCAGTTTTAATTTTAGTTTTTCACTATGTCTGAATGTTTGAGTGTTAGTGTTAATTTGTATTAGTTTTGTGCTTTTAGTATTTTGTATAGCATAGAGTTTGAATTGTCATTTGATACTGAAAATTTTGTCCTGCAAGTGGATTTTGGTTGATTGCTAAGTTGAGAAATAACTAAGTGATGAAATAGATAGTTGATAACCTTAAGAAATAAGCACTATTTCCACCCTAATTTGTGCAATTTATAAGCCAGTTTGTGAGTTTTTTAGTTACATGGTCTGTATTTTTGTGCATTTAACTTTTGGCTATTTTAGAGTGTTTTACTAATTTTTAACGAGTAAGTAACCTAAAATGTCTTCAAATAATACAACAATTGTCATTGTAGTCACTAAAATAACTTTTTACAGTGATCACTTAACTGCTATTAATGCATCTGTAAGATCACTCTATTTATTTTGTTTATTAAATGTTCCATTTGGTCAATTACTTGACTCTTTCATGATAAAATTTTCCACATCCTATCTCTCTCCGTGCTCCTTCGATACCCTTCCCTAGCTCACTCCTCCTCCTTCTCTCCTCCTCCGAAAACATCCTCTCCCCAGCCCCTTCCCAGTATAGCCCATTCACTCCTTACCCCTTCCCCTCCTCCAAACCTATAAACAACCCAACACCAAACATCTAAGTCCATTCTCACCCATCTCTCCCGTGACACAAACACAACACACAATAACCATACACCAGAACAAGCATTCCAGTCCATAACCATCATCTCTTTATTCCATTCAGAAATTTTCACAAATACACAGGATGCATACATAAAACTAACCATTTATTCTTTCAATTAATACATAAATAGTCCCAAAAATTATAATCTACTAGCATCATGAATATGATAAGATCACCATAAACACAATGCATAATTACAATGACAAAATTCAAAGAACCCAAGAGCATATTGATGCTTCGGAAGAACGTAGGAATAATCTTCTTTTCCAACGTGAACTTCTGATATGACTTGAGCTTGTTACTCAAGATACGAACCTTCTTTTGGTATTTGTTATTTTTTTTATTGATTTTAGTTTTGTACGAATTTAGTCATTGTATGATTTAGTTTCATGTTGGATTTTTGTTGACTGCTATTAAAAGCATGCAAAATATCCAGTATTAGGGACAATAACTGAGTACAATTTTAATGGCCAATCTCAATGTTTTGAGTACACTAACTGATGGCGGACTTATTTTAGAAGATTTTAATCCTATAAATGGGACTTTGTATTCTTTTGATGAGGTGTAATAGTCCTATAAGTCAAAAAAGAACAATATTAATAATGAAAAGCATTATAACAAGAGTAATAATTATGACAAAGCTGGAACATTGAAGAAGTATGACTGGCTTAAATTTTTTTTCGGCTATGGAATCAATCAGAATCCAAATCTACCCAAAAACTGAGGTACTACCAAAATTGTCAAATTTCATATGTTTAAGCATCTGGGATTTTGATACTTGTGGGAGGAGGAAGAGGAAAAGGGGACTGGGCTGGGGAGGGGAGGGGTAGACAGAGGTGGTTCGTGGTGCAGAATTGGTAGTTTGGACGCAGGTTATCAACTTTTTCAAATCCCGGCCTGTCAACTCCTACTTTGTTTTTATTGGTATATCTAATGTCATATGGATTATTTTCAATGATCTATTGCATTTCTAGTCTCCTCATCTAAGTACTACCAACCTCTCATCACAATTTTATAAATATTACATGTTGTAGTACAATAATTATTTTTTGTATTGGCATTTAATATTTGTATGTTTATTAATGTATTACATAAAAAATACACATAAATTGGATACACATATATGTATATACTGATATTGTGTATACAAGTTAAATGCACGTTATGATTTTGATATTTGTGGTGGGGTTTTGGGTTCATTGTGTACTTTGTTTGGACATTGGGACATTTAATAATGAAAAAGAGGGAAATGAGCTGTCTATCTGCTTTTACTCTTTTCTCTTGCCTTATTTTGATGCCTTCATGGGGGTTGGGAGGAACTTGATTGGCTTTAATTGTAGAGGGTTGAATTTGCTAACTTATAAAATTTCAATTATTTGATAGTTTTACCCCTATTAATGTTAGGTGAAAGTATAGGGATATTTGATTGACAAAATGGTATATTTAATAGTCAAAGTAAATAGAATAATGTTACAGACGCATATTAAAAGTAAAGTGACTATTGAAGCCCAAAAATAGTTTATTGAACAAATTGACGAGCATTGAATACTTCGGTGACTTTTAAGTTGTTTGCTCAATTTTAATTGTTAATTTAGCATTATTAATATATACTAATTATTTGGTATATTTGTGTAGTTTCTAGATGCAAAAAGGTCCAGACAGAAGAAAGGAACGAGACGAGACAGTCAAGCCATCAATAGAAGATTTGAGCCGATAGCTCCAGCTACTAGAGGCAAACCCCAAAGACTAGAATTCACTACCAACAGCGGACCACTCTAATGGATATTTCACCACCTCTGTTGGTGGAAACTTAGTCTACGAAGAAACATGATTTGCGCAAATTTTAGCCAGTTTTGTGTCATTTCTCATCTCCAACCTTGTATATATCTATAAATAAAACATTAGGCTTCAAAATTAGTATACCTCTCTTTCTCCTTCCTCCTTTCTACTTTTTTCCTTCTCACTTAGGGGAACCTTTTTCAGCTTAGAATTTTCATGCTCTCTTAGATTAGATTGTTTGTAGTTTAGCGCTTGAATATTTTAGTTGTTAAACTCTTTATTTATGTTATTTTTACGTTTCATTATTTAAATCTTGTTTAGTTTAATTCAAGCTTTATCTAGTTTGTTTTGATGCCATTTACTTATCGAGTTCATGTTATTTTTTATTCCATGCTTTACTTAATATATTATGTATTACTTTATTTATTTATGTTGTAGATTAGATTTGGTTTCGGTCTAATTTACGTATTTTGTCTTGGTCTTTGGTTTAATTTGTTAGTTTCTTGAGTTGATGAATCTTTTGGCCTTGGTTAATAGCATTGGAAAATGATCATTCCCATTTTTAGTTGAGCTGATTAGGGTGAGACTATTGGTCCGATTTGATTTGAAATAATGGGTATTATTCGGTGAATAATATTTGATCAAACCTTTTTTTGGAAAGAATGTTGATTTTTGAAGTAATAAGATATTTATTTTGATGCGAAATAATGTTTCAAACAATTATTTTTATTGCAAATAATGAATAAATGTTGTTTTGAGAAACCATTATATACATACTAATAATAATCCAAAATAAATATTTAACATTCAAAATTTATTTTGTTTAAACTTTGTTAAAAATTTGATAGTAGAATACATTTTGGATTTCTTGGTGTATGATAGTGGTCTAGAAAATGCAAAGCATGTATATCACTGCCTGGATGTTGCACCAAATTATTACAATGTTGGAACCTCTCAGTTTTTGTGGGTGTTGAAAGCTTTTGTTGGTTGAATTTAAGATGGCCGTAGGTTGGAAAATTCAAAAATCGGTCTTGCCCGAATTATTTATTTATTTATTTATTTATTTATTTTGAGATTGACAAAACGATTAGCTGACCATGAATGACTATAGGATGTTGTAAAGTTCCATAGTCCATTGGATTAAATTGCGCATAATTCTAAAGTTTTATTGCACTTATTCGTTGGGTTTGACCAATTCTTTTATAAGTTGAATTCAACTCAATATTTATTTTCACTTTGAAAAACTTATTCTTATTTTCTCTTCTTTATTTTTTGTTTTTCATTTTTACTTGATTCATTTTTTCCATCTCTCCTATTTAGTTGATATAATTCAATAATATTTCTATCATTCATCACAATATTAAATTTTATCAAATTTTATTTATGGAAAGAATAAAATTTTCAAGTGTCGCGTAAAAGATGGTAGAAATATCATTTTAGGTAAAATATCTAACACTGGTAATTTTGACGGTTAGTGGGGAGATTTAAATTCTTTGAAAGTAACATTAAAAATTAAAGTGAAAATAACCATAAATGTTAAAGGAAAAGTGAAATTAACCCTAAAATTTAACTAACTCATCTAACTTAACTAGATGACGTAGTACAATTCAATATGCACGCGAAACTCTGTGATTTCATAATTAATGAAATTATCTAGACTAGAAGAACAAATTCCAGTAGATCTTCATCCATTATTGAAGAGTATATTGAGCATAATACAGACATAAATTATTTATGGTTTTTTAGTTGTTGAAATTATTTTATAATTTCCACTGAAATAATAAATCTGATGATGACAATGGTGGAATGCTTTGCTCATTTCTAAAGAAATTACTTGGATCCACCTTGGTCTTAACAAGCACCAATCTTTTAAAATTATTCTTGAAATATTTAGTCCCCCAATTGCTTGCTTGTTTATAACTTGTATTTCCTTCATTATTTACTCCCAAGTCAAGATCCCGATAGTTAATATAGGCAGCTCTTGGTGACTCTGAAACGAAGGAAGCCAAGTAACAAGAAAGCCTCCTGATCCAATTTATATGTTTTCTTGATTCAGCATTAGCATCTTCAACCCCCCAGGCAACCACATAGTGAATCATGTAAATATTCCCAGCCCTGTGAGGAAAAGGCGTTGCAGATTCTGAGATTTCACTCAATCTCCTGATCCAAACGGACTCAACTGCACCTCAACTACTCCCGTTTCTTCCAAAAGTATTTCCCATATCCCTTTCAAGCCATTTTCTGTGATGGGCTGGTTTACAAAGTCTGATTTCCCTTTGAAATATGCCCTTCCCAATGGAGTTCTGCTAAGAAGAACGTCCACTGATCCGCCTATATGATAGTCGGAAAAGTAGAGTATGGATTCGATCCAGCTCATCTCAATACAGTCTTCTTTCTCCAATCCCAACTCCGGAAAGCTCCGTTGCATCAATGGAAGGAGCTTATCAACTTCACCAAGAAATAAAGAATTAAATGTTACTTGAATGGTTCTCTTTCCATTTTCCAAGGAATTTATCATTGTTACTGTGGGCCTGATTAGCAGGTTTCTGTTAATCTTGTCAGCAATGTATTGCCACTTCTGTAATAGCTGAGTAGCATTTTGGTCCAATGTCTTGGTAAGATTGAAAACCGTGACATTTTCAGGAACAGTAAGAAGATTTATTTAAATTCCATTCAATAATGATCCCAAAACTTGCTCCACCACCTCCTCTAATAGCCCAAAACAGATCCTCACCCATAGATTCTCGGTCCAAAATTCGACCATTAACGTCGATTATTTTCGCGTCAATAACATGATCAACAGCCATCCCAAATTTACGGGACATCATGCCATATCCTCCTCCACTGATATGTCCTCCAACACCAACTGTGGGGCAAGTACCGGCAACAAAAGCTAGTGTCCTACTTTTCTCAGCAATCTTGTGGTAAAGTTCGCCTAGGCTTGCACCGGCTTGAACCCACGCTGTATGTTTTTTTGTATCAACAGATATCTTGATAAGGTTTCTGAGATCAACAATAACGAAAGGGATACTTGAGATGTACGAAAGACCCTCATAGTCATGGCCGCCACTCCGGACTCTAATTTGAATGCCATACTTCTTAGCACAGTATATTGCTGCCTGAATCTGAGACTCATGACGTGGTGTAAGGATAAGAATCGGTTTTAGTGGACTACGAAATTGAGGCAGGTCGTAGATTTTGCTCTGAGGATTGCAAAATAGACAAATATGATGGGTTTTTTGGGGTGTAAATAATATTGGATATTGAGATTAAACTTTGACAGTGAAGGCATCTAACAAAATCTTCTTGCATTGGAGATGAATCAGACTGCATGATGACTAGTAGAAGAACGAGAATTGAGAGAAGAGAAATGATTGAGCGGTTTAAAGTCCCCATAGCTTTGTTAGACACTCTTTTGATTAAACTCACATCAATTGCATTTATAAATATTTGACGCTGCATTCAAAATTGAATTGTCCTTGCCTAGTGAAGAGAAAATTAAAACTCAACACAAACCAAAGCACGTTTTTGTATGGGATTAATTCAATTTTCAAACCCCCAATTTATGTCTTTTATTTTTTGGGCAAAACACAATTTATACTTAGTTTTTACTTTGCACCCCAACTTGAATTTTGAACATTTTACATTCTCAACTATCAAATTCTTTCAAGTTCAGCTTCAATTTTAAACAACATCACCAAATTTAACAGAATTTTATTGATGTATCCAAAATATTATAGCGGTAGTGTTGTACATTTTATTGAATCCTTTATATACACGAAAAGAATACGTTAATTTTGATAGTTCTAAATTTTGGATTAAAATCAGACAGATTTAAGAATTGTGGTCACAAAATGTCTAAAATATAAATCAGGGATACAAAGTGAAAATTTAATATAATATGAAGGATGCAAAATGAAATTAATCCTTTATTATAAGATCAAAATTAAATATTATTTTTCTACTATTTTCATACACAAAAATAAATATAACAAACTGTAATATGATAAGCTTTTTTTAATATCTATTCGATAACTTTTATTTCTCAAATTCTTTAATTAGCCATCTAATAAGCATAAAAAGTTAGAAAGAGAAAGTAGACAAACTGCCTTAAATTGATCATAAATCGAGAATGACTTAAATACATATTTGGTCTAAGGACCCCCAATTTATAGACATTAAGTAAGGGGTTTCTTGGTTGTGTAGTGCCAACTAAGAATAATGGTTAATTATATAGATGCCCTTAATGAGTTTGCCATGTAGAGAGTTTTACATAAATATCTATTGCCGTGTAGGCAGCCAGTTTTATATTATCAATAGTTCCTTCAACCTGGAACTAAGCTTAGACTTAGAGTTCTCGATATTTATCCGTAGAGTCCCCAATCTAAGGTTCTTTGTAGTTGAAGTCCTCGCTTCAAGGTTCCCGAACCCCTTTTTATTCTTGGCATCCCTAGTCCAAAGCTCCGTTGTCCTTGAAGTTCTCGATCCGAGGATCTTAATACTTAGAGTCCTCAATTTGAGACTGTTTAATACCTGGTTGAATTTGCACATATTTACTTGTCTTTTCATGTTTACCCTTTGGCTATTTGGCATGTCTTATTTCAAGTATCCTAAATTTTGAATCATTACTTACTTTGTAAATTGTTCCCACATTTAATTTTTGGCTCCATTCCCCACATTTTCACCGCTTTTAAGGCCATTATGTACTTTCCTATTACTTTTTTCCAAAAAACCTAACTCGTTACTCCCAAAAACTGATCTACACTCAAATCTGAATATTAGTGCTTCATTTGCAAATGACCTTTTAGTGCCTTTAGTTATAAATTCTTACATAGCCAATTCTCAATTTACCTTCTTCTACCTTGCAACTTTGATCATTTGCCACTCCTTGCAAATCCTTTCTTGCAACAAATCAAACCTCTTACTCACTATCACCTTTGTTTTGATATTATCCCCTTATATCTTTGTATCGTACCAACTTTGGACTACAATTATATGAATTAGGTAGGTTCACTCCTTCTTTCTTCATCAACACACCACCAACCACACTAGTAGTTCCCTTTTTAATATTGCCAAGGAACCTATTGATATACTTCTAAATTCCTTTGAATAATCTTCCTTGGTTAGTATTCCTCAAATTTTTCCTAGGGGAACCACCCCTAAACTACATACCCCCACAAATGAATACCCTATAGTATTTATCCACCATTTCATTTCAAAATGTTATTCCTGTTAAGGAAATTAGGCACCTTACAATATGCATCATTTCTCAAAGGAAGTCCAAATGAAGACCAGCTAATAACAAGGCTTCGCCTTTGCATTCTTCCCTCTTTTTTGGCCAAATTGCAAAACACTTGGACATTAGTGTTTCCCAACTAATGCCAAATGCCATTCGAACCATAGTCAGGTATTTCCTTCTTATCCAGTTATATGAAAAGCCCTCAAACCTTGATACTTTCCAAATCCTCTTTAGATTCAGCCCCTCAAATTGATTTTTGTATACCTTTCCTCAAACCTCTATCCAGCAAATCATTGTTGGAAATCCCTCTACCATCCATAATTGGAAGAAGAAGTTCCTCTTTGTGAGGTACCTTTTTCCATCCGTGTTGCGAGGACAATGGAACTTACTTAAAGAATCCCTATGTATGAGAAACGTAGCTCCTGTTGATACTAATGAGGCTGTAAGACTTCTTGAAGCTGAAGACCTACAACGACTTTAATGATCAATATTTTATTATAAATAATGATCTATTAGCTTGGTCTGAACTACTCCATAGCTAGAGTTTTCCCAAGGATTTTGACCTTATTACAGGCCTCCTTTCAATTTTCTAGTTTCTGTTATTTTGTTTTACTTTTATCTTTTACTATATTTCTATCCATATTATGAACCTCATTTTTTCCTCTTTGAATTCTTGTTTATGCACTAGGTGGCCTTATGACTTTCTTGGCAAGCTAAGCGTCCCTGAACCTAGTTCTCTTACCCTAAGCCCATTGCTAATCCTCCCCCGTTCATCTCTATGAAGGTTAAAGCTTCTATAGGGACTACTCAACCCCCTGCCACCATGGTGGATACCGAGCCAGTGTCTACCCTTATTGACATGGATAGAACCATTGTCCATGCTTAGACCTTACCCTCTCAAGCGAACACACCTGCTTGTATTCAGATCCAAATTCATGCGAGGCCTCATCTACATGCAATTCCTAGATTGTCAGTTGTTATCTTCTTAAGGTTTGGCTAATTTGACAAGCTTTAGAGAATTACCACTTCTTGTTGATCCGATCCTAAATTCTCTACCACGAAATCTAAGAGGACTTGTTCCTTAATGGTCTTTCTTGGTCTTAGCTCAATGTCAAATTCAAAGAGCTCCATAGACAATTTCAACATCCAACCAAAGACATCAAGTTTTACGACAATATGTTTCAAAGGGAAATAGTCAACACAATTATCTTATGCCCTTAGAAATATGGTCTTAATTTCCATGCCCACATGGCTAGAGCAAATGCTGCCTTTTCAATTAGTGGATAGTTCCTTTCTTGTCCTTGAAGTATTTTGCTTGTAAAATAAATGGTAATTTGGTTTCCCCTCTACCTCTTTGACGAGGACCGACCTAATCGTTGGTCCAAGGTGGAAAGGTACAAGAAGAATTGTTCATCCTTCTGAGATAGAGTAACTTCAAAATGCTTCCCAAATATTCTTTTAACTCATCAAAGGCCTTCTGAATTAGGGTTTCATTAGTCCATTCAAAGTTATCAACCTTTTCTAATGATTTTATTAAATGGATGTCCCTTCTCAGTTGATTTGGACAAGAAACGGTTCAGAGTAGACATTCTTCCGTTAACCTTTGAACTTCTTTTACTGAGGTTGGGGGCTTTATAGCAATTATTACTTTCACTTTTTCTAGATTTGCCTCAATACCTTGAAGAGATAAAATGAAGCACAAAAATTTTCCTGAAAGGACCCCAAAAGTGTACTTCATAGGGTTTAGCCTTATCCGAATTGACCTCACGATTTAAAAAGTTTCCCTCAGATCATCAGAAGTTTCTTCATAGTTTTGCTCTTGACTACCATGTCATCTATATAAACTTCTATATTTTAGCCTATTTGAGGCTTGATGGTTTTGTTAACCAGCCTTTGATAAGTTGGTCTAGCATTTTTTAACCCAAAAGACATAGATAAATAGAGGTAAATGCATCGGTCAGTGATAAAAGTGGTCTTTTGTACATCTTAATTTTTCCATGTATATCTGATCATATCATTTAAAAGAATCTAAAAATATGAAATTATAAAGCCTATAAATCGGCGTGGGAATGGGTCAGTAGTGTCTCTCTCGTTTTTATTTCGTGTTGTGCCATATAGGGTCTCTTTCTTATCGTGTCGTATTCATGTCTAACCCCTTTACTCCTATCAAAGATATATCGGAATATTTGAAAAATTAAATAACTTGTGATGCATTTGAATTAAAATCTCAAATTTTAATTTTTTAATAACTAAATGAATTATTAATACCAACCTTGTTGTCAAAGCAATTTAGAGTTAAAATTATTAAAATTTTTCAGACAATATTTAAAATAATTATTATGTTTGATTTAATAATCTTATATTAAAACTATTATCACAATGTTAAAATATGTTATATTAAATTATAATCTGGGTAATACTCTAGTAAAATCTATTCATTTAGTAACTTAATAGCTTATTGTATCAACTCATGGGTTAACCCAACCAAACCCGGGCTAACTTTCTTGTGATAAACAAGTTGATCTAATAATGACCCGATAAGATTTGAACAGTGTTGTATTTGTGTCATGTTGTCTTGTCAGGTAAGAAATTACTAGCCCTACCTATAAAGGAATCAACTACAGTACCAATCCAAGGCTGTTACATCTAAAGTTGAGATTTAATCAAATCCAACAAGTTAAAATAAAGTTCATTAAATCCTTAACTCTACCCTCACACCCGCAAGTATATGGTATAGGTAGTAGTATAGTATGAGTGAGTGTCATTCCCACAAACATTACTTGTTGACAAATACCAAGATTTAAGGGTCATTGTGTAGTTAGGCTAACCAATAAATAAACTAATTTAGACAAACTCAATTAAACAAATAAACTACAAAGGAAGGGACCAATTAAACTATATGATTCTAGTGAAAGAAATTATCCCTAATTCAACTAAATCTACTTAAACATGACGAAATTAAGAAAGCACATAATCCTCATTTGATTGTAGAAAGCATACTTAAGTTAGCTTGAACATAAAGAAAGTTCCATTTTCTACTAAATAAAGTTAAGAGAATTTGTAAAGAAATTGAGATTGAAACTAAATATTTTTAGATTTTTGATTTAATAAAAGGAAAACCACTAAAAATTATTATGGATTAAAGCAAGGAAATGAAGAATTTTGATTAAAAATTACTACTTAAGTAAGGACCTTAATAACTTCTAAGAAAACTTGGAATAGATGTAACTTGAATTTTTTAAGGAAATTAAAGAGAAAGCATGTAAAAAATTATATCTAATTGTAGCAAATAAAAATTCAACTAAGATAAACTAATTAAAATTTAAATTTGCTAGAAATTAAAACTAAGATCTAAATAAAATTTAAAAGAGAACTTTTATATTAAAAGGAAACTTGAGTTTTAAGGTAAACTCCAACTAAAACTGCTCCTAATTGCCACACTCCTACTTAAAAGAGTATTTGATGTTTCAATTTCCACTTTACTCTTTGACCACTTGTAATCTTGATAGAACTTCCATTCTCTAAATTCTTCTCCTATAAAATCATTATCCAAATAAATAATTCTAATTAAACCCCAAATTAAACAAAAATTCATACTAATAACTAAATATTTATAAACAAGGTTAATGCAAGAACAAATTGAACAATTAGATCAAAACATTTAATTAAACACTAAAAACACGAGTTAAACTAATCAAAAGCTATAGTTTAAAAGTAGAATAACTCCAACTTACTAGACTTATCAAAGGCAAAAAGTAACTGTCTTTAGGACAAGTTTTATTCAAATTTGTAAAATCTTGACACATTCGCCAAGAAAAATCAGACTTAATCACAAGTATAGGATTACAAAGCCAAATTGGATTAAAAAAAAAAAACCAACTCTAATGATTTTGGCAAGAAGAAGCTTATCTATCTCAGCTTCTATAACCAAACTCCTTTCTGACTAGTTTATGATTTGGGTCAATGTTGAGCTTGTGTTCAATAATTTCCCAAGGAGTGCAAGGTATGTCCTTCACAGTCTAAGCAAAAATATCCCTATATTCATATAACAACTGAACTAGATGCCCTTTAAGTTCAGTTGGCAGAATAGTAAAGATTTTAATTTTCATATTCGAGAGGCACGAATCAAAGGCAATTTCCTAAATTGAGGCCTCGTCCTCATGTTCAAGTTTTGCTTTTCCATTGCCTTTAGGATATAGGATCAAAGGAAGCTCAGACATTCCCAATCTAGAGGGTTTGGCATCAAATGTCTCAAGATGAGCTTTATCTGCTAGGGACATTATTTGAGATTGTGATCCGAGAGACATCATCTAACAGGCTCGAACTTCCTGTTGACTCCAATGTGAAAGATAGAAAGCAAGATTCTAAAAGCATATTGGGTGGGCCGATCCAAAATCATATTGTAAGAACTGTTTCTTTTCACAATGACAAAGTTGATAATCTCCACCCATATTTTGAGGGAGTTTTAAGAATCAGAAGCAAGGTTATATGCCCTTCTAGTCTGACAGATTCGCTAGTAATAAGATTGTCAATCTGACCAGAGAGGTCTTAAAAGCTTCATCATAGAGTTGTCCATTTGCATTTTTTTTCAAGTATCCCAGAAAATAATATTTACTAAGCTGCTCGTATCCACTAAAACTCTGTGCATTCAGAACCGCCGACCTGAACATGAATAACAACTGGGTCGGCATGTGACATATAGTTGGGAGTGGGATACTCTAAAGTAATGTGAGACTTATGAATAGTTTCATCTTTTTCTCTCGATCCTCATCCTCGGGCATGTATAGAGCATATTTCTTTTGAGCGTTGCTTGAATCTTTTGTGGTGGGCCCTCCAAAAATAGTATTGATTACCCCAATGATGTTATAATAAGGTTTCTTCTGAGGACGATTATTGTGGGGTTGATATTGTTGTCGAGGAGGATATTTCCAAGGTGGGCCTCGATTTTCTCTTTTTTAAGGATTATATCTCCTAAACGCAACAGCTTCCCTCTAAATGAAGTGCTGTATGCAGCACTTGATATAAAAATTCTTTCCTCAAAGTAAAATTATACATATTGTTTAAAGGGGTAAAGTCTATGTTCGGCAAGACCTTTGTACATATCGGTCTGGTACCGATATCATTATTGGGAAATGATACCCTGTCAGTAAGATGCCTTCGGTTATATAGCCTAATCGGTTAAAAACTTTTTGTTCTTTGGTCAAGGAAAGGTCTAAACTAGTTCTATCCTTCTCATTTTTTAGCTCATAGAGCTCGTTTTTTGTTCTATTGGTCTATTTCCCTTGAATTTGATCAAATAATCCTTCCAACAATTCAAGAAATATGTAGGGCATCTTTTTGGCAAACTCGACATTAAAACTTCTAGGCCAAAGACCGTTGCAAAAGACAACTATCATGATTTTTTCATCAACATTTTTATTTGATCTGTCTCGTTACTGAAACGATCCACATATTGGGTCAGAGTCTCATTTACACTTCTATCTGATATTCATCAAGTAAGAAGTGTCCTTTTGTAGGGCAAATTTTCTTGGGAAGTGCCTCAAAAAATATTTAGCTAGGTTGAGAAATCAGTGGCCACCGAATTAACTGATAGCTCATAGAACCATTTCTAAGCAGAACCTCAATGTGTGGTGGAAAAAAACTTGCATCTAATAGTGTCACTATAACTGTACAAACTTGTTATACCACCATATAAGAGATATAGTGGAAGGGGTTAGAATCTCCTTTGTATTCATCCACATCGGGCTATTTGATCTAAGCAGGTAGATGCTTTATTTTTGTAGTCATTGTAAATGGATCTTTGTCCTCTTCAATCATCTAAGAAACGTGCACAACCAAAGTGTTTTTCTTCAGGAACTTCTAAATTTTGAATTCTAGGTTCTTCTCCTTGAGTTGTTTAGAAATAGTTGAGGAGGGACCCGACCTTTCCACCGGTCTCGGCTTTGAATTAGGACAAATATGCTCATGAATTTAGAGTTGCTTTGGTCTGCTATTTACAAACGAGATTGTTTAGGCCTATCTATAGAATGAGATTTAAGAATCTTGTGCCTCAGGTCCGTACTACTCATGGCACAAGTTAATGTTGCTTGCCAGGGTGATGGACGATTCTATGTGGTGATTCATTCAATGGTTCATTTCGAGTAGAAGGCAATTTGTTTTCTCTTTGCTCCACAAATACTTGAAATGACTCAAAGTGATAAAAAATATATTGGAGCACATTTTCTTGCTTCTATTGAACCATCAATGACGTTCCAGCATCATCCTGAACTTCATTCTCAGTCAAAAGGTGATGGTTGTCTCATGCAGCCTCTTTGCTGGTGGTGCATCAAGCAATAGCATGATTCTTCATTTTTCTTCAAGAATTTAACCAACAGAAAGCACAAAGAATACAAAAAATAGAGAAATCAAGCAAGAACAAAGAAAATTTTCATAGGAAATACAGACTTTTCGTCATAAATTCCCATATACGGCATCAATTGATGAGTATAAAAAGTTAGAAAAAGGAAGTAGACAGATTACCTTAGATTGAGTGAAAATTGAGAATGACTTAATTAAATATAGATTTGGCTTAAGGATAACATCTATGACCCTCTATTTATAGACATCGGTAAGGGATTTCTTGGCTATCTAGTGAAAGGTAAGCATAGTGGCTAATTACATAGATGACTTGAATGAGGTTGCCACAAAGGCAATTTTACATAAATATTTATTGCCACATAACCAATTCTTGTATCATCACCGTCATTTTCCTATTCTCTCCTCCCTAGATATTATAATCAACTACTTCATATTTTTTAGACACTTATGTGATGAATTAAAACTCATATTATAGAGTTATAAATAGACCTTATTTGATTTTTATTATTCAAAATCACAATATCTATACGCTAGTATTATCTTATTTAGACACCTTTCATCTTTGCCAGAGCCAATTACCTGTGGGAAAGAAAAACAACCTATCGAGCCAAAAAAAATAAAATAAAAAACCACCTACTTGGGTAAAAGATTTTTAATTTCCAACCATCTTACTTCTCTCTCCAAATTCACTGTCTACATTAATAGAACTTGTAATTTTATTCTAATAATTTAATTTATCAATGTCAATTCACCAAAAACATTAAAATAACTAATAATAAAAATAAAAAATAGTTGAAGAGAAGATTTACCATCGTTTTTCCGGTTCTTTTCACATGCTTAATTACTATAGGAGGATCAAAGGATATCCGAGAAAAATTGTAATTTATTAGCATTATTCGAATTATTTTTGTGGACAAAGGTCCATCAATTCATCAATTTGTCGCAAATCTTACAATTATATATTCTAGTATATGAACATCTTGTGCATTATTTCGGGAAAATAGCTTATTTAGTTTTCTAACTTTTTCATTAGGATAATTACTATAAACCTTTATGTGCTATAACCTTTTAATAGTTAGCTTCCATACATTTTGAAAATATAACTTAAACCCCTAAACGGTTTGTCTTAAAAGGTAAAGTGGATGGAAATCATCCAAATTAATGGTTTTTAAAAGACACGTGCCGTGAAGCAAGTGTTTAATGAAAAATAATTTTTTCTCAAAAAGTTTAGAATAAATTACCATGTAGTAAATCCCCCATGTGGTATGAATCTTGCATCCATAAGCCCCATATACTTTTGTAAATATACCTTAAAGTCCTATGTAGTCTGGATTAAATGGTAAAAAAAATATAAATTATCCAAACTAATCATCTTTACTTACACACGCATACGTATTGTGAGTTGTTGCTTGAAAATTCGTTTTCCCTCCAAAAAAAAAAAAAAATTATATACCCAACCTACTCATATTGTTACTTAACTACAAAAAAAACACGCAATTAGCAATGAATTTAGCAACAAAAATTTAATCAAAATTCGTTGCTAAACAAATCCGCTACGACTTTAGCAACAAAAAAAAATTTGTGGTAATAATACTCGTGGGTAACCGAATTAGCAATAATAAAAAAAAGAAGTTACTAATTAGCAATGAAAATTATTCGATGGTGTTTTCATTGGAATAACACGAATTTAGCAACAAATTTTGGAACGTATTTTCCAATGTATTTAGAGTCGATTTTTCCAACAAAAGTTTTATAACGTGTATTTAGCCACGAATTTAGCGTCAATCAGTTAGCAACATATTTAGCAGCAAAAATTGCTGGAAATAGAAATGAAATTCTTTTTCCAAATTTAAATATTTATTCCAGTTTCCAACGAATTGAGCAACGAAAAATAAAAAATAATTTAATTTTCAAAATAAGCAACGAATTCACCAACAAATTTATTGTAAAAAATTGTATGAAATATTATCTATTTTTAATTATTATTAACCTATTTTTTTACTTTATAGTTATGTTTACCTATATAAACTTTCCGAAACTATAGAAAAATATAACAAATGTGCAATATAATTAATGAAATACAGTATTTAACAACAAAAGTACAAACATTCACACGTAAAAATTCTGTTTATAATACAAGAAAAAGAAAAATTTAGGTCGTAGACGGTCCAGTTGGACCGTGATCGATAGAGGGCCCACTCAAACTGTCGGCCTGGTTAGAATCCAAACCCTTTCCCTATAGTTGCATGAAAGCCCCCATCAAATAGAACAGATTTTTTGAAGTGTGTTCTGCATTTGATCAAACTGTTCCTTGAGTTGTGCGAACTCGGTCTGGCTAAAAATGAGGAGGTGGTAGAGGCGGTGGCAGAGCAGATAAAGACATAGTGCTGGCACGGGCAAAAGATATATACTCTCAGGCCAGTGGACCCATACCAAACACTCTCCCAAACTTAACTCCGCTAGTGGCATCCACCCACATATTAGTATCATTAATAGATGGTTGGGTGGACTCGCCGACGGTTGAAGAGTCTGTTTGCTCCATACTAATCGCCCGGAGGTGCTGGTACTCGTTGTAGACAAATTCAACCCACTGTCCACTCCAAGTTTTATCCTTTTTTTTTTGGTAAAACTTTGCAAAGACTACATCAAAATTGAGAGGATTGCTTTGACCGTCTATCTGTAAAAAATAAATAAATAAAAATTTAGCGCCCAATGACTTTATAAAAGTTAATCCTAAACTTTAATTAGAAAGTGAAAATTTTAAATCTTTACTAAATAAATAATACCATTCTTCGTTTGTGCTCCCGGATGTTGATTGATCCACCGGTGTATGGAGCCATCTTGGCGATATCTAAAATCCTATTTTACTTGTTGGTTGTAGCCCCTTTTTGGGCCTTCGGATCATTCCAGCCAATAACAATCTGGAGCCAAACCTCTTCGGCCATGAAATCCGGCTTCTTCATATATTTCTTTGCCTTTTTCATGGTGGTGCACAAACAATCTCCAGCTTTTTTCTTGAAGATTTGATAGATTTCACGATTGTCCACGTCATCCCAAGAGTAGTGGCGCTACAAAGTTTAGGAAAAAATTAATAAACAACAATACATCCAATAAAGGAGAATAAAACTAAAATTAATTTGAATTTTTACCTTCAACTCATTCCATCACAGGTCACGTACATTTTGTGATGTAGTCATCCAATTGATAAATTTGTCATGCCAATGGGATTTAATGATTCCATTGAGAGTGCGAACAACGGTACCAGAGTCCGAAAACCTACAATGGTTTGTATCTATTAAGTACATTAGAAAAAATATGTAATAAAATAGTGATATATAAAATAGACTTAATACTATTAGTATAGTACTCACACGTCAGCGTCGGGGGTAATGTGTTGCCTAAAAAATGTTGGCAGCACAACCATAGTATTCGTGGACTCTTCCTGCTGAGAAAATAAAATTCTACTATATCGTGCTAAGACTTGAGTGGCTCGACTTAAGAAGCTCTAGTAGTAATTCAGCAAATTACTACTAGAGCTTCTTCAAACAGACCCAAGAGCAGTTAAGTATTGCCTAAGAAACTTATCTTAGAGGCACAAGCAGAATTGACAATCTACTCAAAGTAACACCAACGTTTTGCACTTTGAAAGTCATGTACTGCATTTACTAAACCCTCTCCCATGGGAAAATAAAGAGGCTCACTCATAAATATGCGAGTTATATCTTTGATAAATACGCAAGACTTGTCTACATGGGCAACAAGCCTACGGCCTTCATTTTATCAGGTTCAGTTACAACATACCAAAATGAGAGTCAACATTTAGTTAGAGATAATCTATACCAAAATGCATATAAAAGCAATGCTAAGTGCTATCAGCCACTCCAATTAATATATAGTGAAGGAAAGATAAATCAACAAACACAGGATGGTGCTACAAAACTGTAATAGCCCAAATATATTTATTGAGCAGCTTGAGCCTCAACTACAGACAAGCGAAATCCATGTTGCTAGTAGCAACTCACACAGCAAACGCTATAGAAAGCTCAGGTATTTTCGAACTCATAAGAAATCACATATGTGTACCTTAGTACATATACTAATATGCCAATATAGAAAAGGGAAAATATAAACTAAAAATTGAAGTATCAGCAAGCCAACAAGAAAAGCAAATAAACGTCAGAAGTGATAAAAGAACCTCGATACCTGTTAGCTAACTCAAGTTCAAGCAATAGTTACCAACTAAAAAGTCAATTTGAAATGTAACCTAATATAAAGATTAGGCAAGAAAGTGCTTTATTACTCAAATAAGGTTAGTAAACATATTGCAAACTCCTAAATCACCACAAACAGTTAATAGCTCTTTGTTCAAAGCCTATTAGTTTTTCATTTAAAAGAATTAAAAAGTACTTCTATGTAATCTTTTGCGTACCTCCATGAGAATAATATATAACCAAATACTCATACCTATCCACACTCTAACCTTTCGCACACAGAGATTTCGTATGATACTCTCAGCGATTTAAGTTAGGCATTTAGGCAAACAATTGTGGACATGAAAACAAAATTAAATTTTCATTTCACTTCATGTTTAATTGAACCCAAAAATTTAAAATCATCACAGATTGAATTAATTTTCTAACTAATTTTCCGCAAAAGAAGCCAGATTAAATTAATTTTCTAACTAATTTTTAGCAAATGAAGCCTTTTTTATCCCCTAAACAAATAATTAGCAAAAATTAAACAAATAATTACAAATAATTAAAATAAATGATTAAAAACCTACACAAGAATCTGAATAATTAAACAACTATTAAAAATGCATATTTTACAGAAATTAAAACAGACCATTTTTAAATTATATGGTTTGCAATAGATGGAAATCGTCTTAGCAGATGGTGATGAAGGTGGCAGCAGATGGGGAGATGGTAAAGGTTGTAGCAGATGGTGGTGGATTTGGTTGAGATATATGGAGTAGATGGTGGTGGATTTGGTTGAGATAGATAGTGTGGGGTTGAGGTAGACGGTGGTGGTTGGAGAAGTGATTGTAGGTGGTGGATTGTCGGAGATAAAAGGGTGATAAGTCGCTGGAGATAAAAGTATATGGTGGCCGAAAGGATGGAAAAGGAAGAAGAAAAACGGTGGCTGGGCAAGAAAGCAAAAGGAAAAAAAATGGAAGAAAAGAATCAGACTTAACCTAAAATATGAATTAGAAACGGAATTTTCCACTGCTAATTTAACTAAAATTCATTGGAAATTTTGTTCTCGAGATTTCAACACAATTCATGGTAAAATTCGTTGCTAAAATTATTCGTTTCTTTTTTCGTTGATTATTAGATTATGACTATATTCGTTGCTATTTTCGTTACTGATTGGCGATGAATATATTCATTGTTACTTTCGTTGCTAATTAGTGACGAATAATATTCGTTGCTAAATTCGTTATAAATCGCGTATTTTTTTGTAGTATACATAAACTTATTCTAAAATTTGGTATACTTATCTATCATTTACCACCGAAAGCACAATTATAAGGATGCATAAAGTATTTTTTCGTAATTCATTTTTTTATATTAATGTACAGATTTTTAATTGTATACTAATAAACTAATATCATTTTAATTGGATGATTTTTTCTATTTTGTCTTTCAGTTTAGACCACATAGGGGTTTAGCAATATTTCCAAAACATATGGACGTTATGTGTTCGAGATTCATACTATATGGGAGTTTACAATAATTTATCCTAATTTAAGTATGGAGGTAATAATATAATTTCAACCAAAACCGTTAGTTTAGATGTTTTCCGTCTATTTTACCATTTAGTCCAAACTACATTGGAGTCATTTAATTTATACTTCAAAAACACATGAGGACTATGGATATAAAGACCATACCACATGGAAGTTTCTAGTAATTTACTCTTTTTTTAATTCAAACTATGGGTGTCAATGGGTGAGGTTGTCAGGTCATCGTGTTATGTCATGTGTGACCAATTTCTTAAAGTGTCCTGTCCGTGTCGTGTCGCATGGGATTCATTTCTTATCATGTCCTGTTTGACCCTTTCGGATTCATATCGTGCTCGCGTCTGACACTTTCGGGTTCGTATCGTTTTCGTGTCTGATCCGTTTACTATTGATAGAGAGTATCAACCTATTTGACAATTACATAACTTGAGATCCATTTGAGTTAAAATCTCAGATTTTGATTATTTAATAACTTAAACAATTATTAATACTAACCTTATTATTATAATAATTTAAAACACAATTAAAATTATTGAAATTTTTAGATAATATTTAAAATAATTATTATGTTTGATTTAATAATCTAATATTAAAATCTATTATTGCACAATCTTAAATTATAATAAAGAAAAAATTTCAACAAAATTTTTTCATACAGTAATTTAACGGATTATTATGTCAACTCATGAGTTGGGCTAACCTAACTCGTTTAATTTTGTGTCATAAACGAGTTGACCTAATAATGACTCGATAAATTTCGTATCGTATCATAACCTATTAATTTCATATAATATTCTAATTATATTATCGGACCGTATCAGAAATTGTCAGATTTAATTCAAACCACGAGATAGGTCGAAATTTTATTAATAAAGCAGAGGAGGACGAGAATCCAGTCTCTTTCACTATATTAGATTGCTAATGCACCTTGAGAATGTGTCCTATTTTGTTTCACATGCTTCGTTTGGCCAAGCAAACCCAAAATTTTATTGCATTCTCTCTACGTGTGGCTGAAGGCAATTCTCTTATGGACACTAAAGTTTTTAATTCCAGTGTACCATGTGACGATCATTTTCAAATTGATGCTTCGACAGCCATGATTGGTATCATGATAAAAGCGTATTCCAATCATCAATTTACTGCACGGTAGAATTTCCCATTTAGGTAACAAAATTTTATTGCCATATTCCGCTTATGCTTTGTCCTATTATGTGTTAGGTATGTGTTAAAGGAGATTTAGAATAGATTGGAAAAAAAAAAACTGTAAAGTGACAGGGCAAGGCAACAAAATGGGTCAGTCGTGTACGGAAAAAGCGGTAAATACACGTGACCTAAAAAAAGCACAAACGTTGGACCCGTTTGGAAAGGGTAATGGTTGTTGGAAAATAATTAATTAGATTTCGATTTTTTATTCTAATTATAAAGTTTACGGTCAAAATTAAATCTTATAAAATCTTGTTTACATCAACTGATGTCATGAATTCTATAATGTTTAATTTACACCACAAGATTTACAAGTAAAATAAAAAATCAAATATACTTAAATATTTCCTATAGTTGTTTCCCCCTTACTTTTTGCAAAATGACTTACTCCATAAACTCCACTTTTTTTCAACAAAACTCTTCAATTTTGATGGGTAGTTTAAGAGAGAAAAAAGGATAGTTAATATATAAGTATGGGTTTAAGACATATGGGTTAAAATTTTAAGTCGAATTTGGATAACAATTTATGTATTGTGTCTTTTTTTGATGGACTCACTCATTTTTTTTCCTAGTAAATAGTATCAAAATTTCAGTAACAAATGGAGTTTACTCACTTGTAAGTGATTAGTTTCTAGTCGATGTTGAACTCGTAATTGTTCTTTCTTAGTGTTGGACCAAAAATTGTTCTATTTTTACTATTGGACTGTGGAATCGAGGGTTAAAGTGGGCTTGACTGAGTTAATTTTAATACGGAAACTATCAATAAAAGCGAAAGTAGATTGTTGAATTCATGAATAGATTAGTTCTCCTACATTGGCATGAAAGAAGAAAAAAAAATATTTAATATATATAGTTGGACCTCAAAACCTATTCAACTAATCTTTAGAACAAAATTTAGGCACCAATTTATGTTTAAATCTCTTTAAAGCGTGTTGGGTTCTCTACAATTCTTTGTCTCTAACATAATAAATGCGGAATTTTGCTAAAACAATGTCTATGAATAATACCACCTTCATTTAAAATAAAGAATAATCCTACCTACCACAAGTAGAAAATAGGAATGCCCAGTATTGCAGTTTTTCTTCACTTTTCTCAACCTTGCTTTGATAAAGGGAGAAAATTTCGACTCTTAAATATTAGGTCGTAATCCATCTTAATTCTCAAAATTTCAAACCAAACACATTTAATTTTTAAACTTTTCATTTCGGCCAATTTATAATAGATTTGAAAATTTTGTCAATTACAGACAGAAAAGTCACGTGCAAGGCACGTGAGTGTTAAATATCAAAATTCAAATAAAATTTTAGCCCTTAAAGTTTAGGTCGTAATCTATATTTGTCTCAAAAATTCTAAACAAAGCGCATTTAATTCTTAAACTTTCTAATTTCTACCTATTTAGAACAAATTTGAAAATTATATCAATTATAGATGATGAAAAAGTCATGTGCACTGCATGTAATTATTAAATCTAACCCAAGTTATAGTACTTCCTATCTGATTTCGATCCATTTAACCATATTTTTAATTTTTCCTCTGACTATCAATACCAAACTACTTGGCATTCATGTCTACATTATCAAGAAATACTTCATACCCTAGTCATGACTCATGTGATAATTAGAGTTAGTTAAGGTAAACCATTCTATATAAATATTGGGATTTACTGTTACCCCTACTGTTTGTGACATCATCATCTCACTACTACTCCCATTACTCCTAAGGAGAGCACTAATTAACATGTCTCAACCATAAACATATATACTTTCTAATTCTTGAATTAAGTTATTATTTTTATTTTTTGGTATTATTATTTTCATTCTTTTCTATATAACTTTTTAAATACCAGGTTAAACGGGTTAGAATCAATAATGAGAGTGTTATAACCAATATTAGATTGAATAGTCAATAAGTGACAAATATTTTTCAAATTTGTCTAATTGAGTAGAGTTGAAAATTTTAAGAATTAAATGCATTTTGTCTAAAAATTTAGGGATCAAGATTAATTGCGATTCAAACTTTAAACGCTTTATTTTAGCTAACTTAATCCTTAAACAGTTAAACTAGTATTTTTTAGCCGATGTAATCCTGTAAACCAATTGCGCCCAAATAAACTTATTTAGGCAACCAGTAGGAAAGCATTTTTGGAAACTCGTCCCTGAACTTAAAATAACCATTCTCGTTGTGTACTTCAATAATCGGGGAAATCAAAGCTGAAAAAAATGGGAGAAACAATTTACTGATGTTTGGGGTAAAATTGGGAGGGAATAAGTGACAAAGATGAAAAAAGGAGAAAAGTTAAGAGGTTAGTCTACCATTGCATGAAATATGGCAATAGTGAGTTTTTTCGTACCCGACCTAGTCAGAGGGTTTGAGAAACCCTCTTCTTTGCTATGCCACAGTCACACCCACTGGTGCGCACATGTGTAGATACTAAAATAAAAAAAATTTACCTATCCTAACTCACAAAAAATATCTTAAAAATTCATCTTAAGGAGTCAGTCTTGTACGATTCATTTATTTAATTCTAAAAAGGACATGCGAACAGCTCATACTAATTTAAATTTCATTTCATTCATTCTATCATTTCTTTGTCAGTGTGATATTAATTCGTTTAGAAAAGATACTAAACTACATGCAATTTCAAGAATTTAAATTGTGGTCCTGATGCTATTAAGTACAATTGTGGTCGTAGAGCAGAGCTTGTGAATGCAGCAGTAGTGAACTTTGGCGAGTGAATATTCTGTAGTTTACAGCCATGTGTTTGCCTAGTGAAGTAATGTTTTTTATTCTATATTTTTTCTTTGTTTGCTTATTGGAGTTTTGTTTGTGTGGCCTGTCGATGTTCGCGGAATATGCGAGTGTTCAAAGAATAAATTTTTATATGCACTATGCAAAGGACCTACTAACGTGGAAGAACTTTTTAAAATCTTACTGACTTACCAAATTTTTTGTTATATTGAAGTAAACTATTAATTTGACTCCTTAAGCAAATATATTATAATTTAAATATTTTTACCTCTTAAAAATTCCAGGAGCTATTCACATGTTTCGACCGCTACTCTAATCTCCAAGATATAGGGAATATTTATTACGCCATAATTTTAATAATTGAATGACTGTTTCGACTATAAAAATATTTAACAATCAAAGTTATGAATTTAAAAAAGTTCAATAATTTGTACGACCTTTTAACCTAAAAATTATCATATCGTTTACTCTTATGAAATTTATCACTTTTGCTCTTTAAAACCCTTCCACTCTCTCGGTTATCCACTATTACATAAACGGATCACCCTTTCTTCTTCATTATATAAAGCATTCATAGCTTTTAAAGATTCATAAATCTAATTTTAAAATTTTATGCAATCTCTCTCTATCACGTGTTTAAAAATTATATGATGTTTAAAGTATCAAAACTCTTTTTATTAAATCCACACCAATTGCAGTTGCTATTTATTAATCTCACTGATTGGGAAGGTGTCAAAATTGGATTGTCCTTGCCTAATGACCAGAAAATCAAAATAGAACACAGACCAAAACACATGTTTATTATGCGACTAATTTCATTTTGCATTCATCAATTTATACTTAATTTTTACTTCACACCGTCAATTTTAATTTTAAAAATTTTGTGCCTTCAACTCTCAAATCTGTCTCTTTTTAGTCCAAAATTTAACACCATCACCAAATTTAATTATAATTTTTACTCGTGCACCTAAAATATTATAACAATATTATTTTTCGTATCCTTAGTGTTTAATGATAGATGATTCGACTTGAAAAAATCTAATAGAAATAATTGGAAACAAAAATGGTAACTTCAAGTGCTGAGAAATTAATGAACTGGAGGAAATGTTATGCAACTAATTTTTCAACCAAGATCACAGTTTCAAATTTTTAAAATCGTTTTTGGAAGATGGATCTTTGTGTAATTAGGATGAATAAATATTTTTATAATAACTAAATTACGTGATAGATATTATTCTTTAAAAAATTTTATATGTCTCCAAGTCGTAAACACATAATTCTATTAAACTAATTATTTGACAACCTACAAGTGTACTGTATCTATCAATAGTCAGCAAAAATAAGGATTGTTCTCATAAAAATTTGATATTAAGTGCTTAGCCCATTCACCATTTAGACAATGAAAATTAGAATTTTTGAGATTTTTCAAAATAGAAATAAACAATTAAAAGTAGGTATTATTAAAGTTAACTAAACTACGTAAAACAAGCAACAAAAACCATAATGAGAATAGACAAGTTTTCAAATAACCTAACAAGGATTAGAGTAGAAACAAAGTCATACTCCTAGTGTGATCGACTCCTCGGTCAATTAGTCAACTAAGCCAATTAGGGGTCTATTCGCAAAAGTCATTTAACTCCGATCTTGTAAAATTAAGCTTTCTAAATTAGTAATACTAAATTAACAATTATAAATGAGCAAACAACTTAAAAGGTCACTGATGTTTATAATTACATTTGCGACTATATAATAGTTGTCAATTTAGTCATCAAACAAATTTTTTTTGCACAAGCAGTCACTTACTTTCTCATAATATATCTGTAAGATCACTATGTTTTATTTTATCTATTAAATACTCTATTTTGTCAGTCAAATGGCTCTCAATTAACTTTAGGAAAGGGTAAATTTGTCCACTTTGTCTCTCTCTCTCTCCCGCTTCCTTCCTTACCCTACCCTTCCTCCTACCACATCTCTTCTCCGATCTCTTCACTATACAGCCTGAGCATGTACCTCCTACCCCCTTCCCCTCCCTGTTTTCCACCGTGAACTTTCCCTTTGTCTTGAGCTTGTCACTTAATATCCATACTTTCTTATGATATTTGTTATTTTTTTAATTGATTTTAGTTTGTACAAATTCAATATTTCGTTCATTTAATTTTGTATTGGATTTTTGACAGCTATTAGAGCATGCAAAATATCAGTTATCAAGTGTCACATCTAGCGTATGCATACTTGAACACATGACTCTTCGCAACCACCATACCTTTAAAATTTAGCCCTCAAAGGCACAAAGTTCTAAAACAAAATAGAATCTAATTAATTTCATTAAATTGCTAAACATTCCATAATAACAAATGTCTTGAATTTGCCACTAAACAAATATAAACTAAACCAGACAGTGGTCCCAAGGCAACATAAAACAAAATAAAAAATATTTCAATATGATTCTAATTGTTAATCAAATAATAATCCTAACTCTCCATAAAAGTCAGAAATCTAACCGTCAAATTGCACCAACTTCTCATACACATGATCATCAGGCAACAACTGTTGATCCTTTCACTCATGCCTTTCGTATGATATGATGGGATGTCCTTATTCCACTGATGGTTTACCCTTTTTTTGATCTAAGGTGGACCTCTTCATTCGCTATCAAAAAACGATACAATGCTACTTGTACTCTTTAAGTGAGATTCCTTCACACTGTCTTCTTACCTTTAGTCTTTGATTTCAGTCATTGAATTTTGGTTTTGAGATATTTTGCTGTACCAATTTTTACTTGATAGTCCACTAGCTTAGCTTTCCTTATGAAATGGTAGAAAGCAAACCATAGAGAATCAGGCTTTCCTGTGATACCCCCAAATTTTTAGGGAAAGTAATAAATAGGAAAATAAATGTTTGAGGTATATTAAATAATAAAGTTTTAGTAGGAAAATAATACTAGAGTAATTATCCCTGTGAAAATAATACTCTTCGATTAATTATGATTATGATTATGAAAATGATCATGATTATAAAAGTGATAATGATAATGATAATGATAATGACAATGATTAGAGAAACTATCAGATGGTTCCATGAAAATCTCTTAACAACCTTTTCTTGTGAGTTCAAGCACTAGGTTGAGTATTCAGTAGCCGATGAATGCATGGTCAGTTTTGAACCTCTCCGGATAAGTGAATACATGAATTAACATGATTTTATGATTATGAAAATGAATGCTTGATGTGCGTATGATTATGAAATTTGTCAAATGAAAATGATTTACTTATGCGATTATTATATATTTGTGAATATTTCAAAAGCATTAGATAATGATTTTATAAATGGTTTTGAAAATATAATTTTCTTGAAAACATGAGTATGTGTTTGTGTGACAGTTTATGAAAGTATATGTATACATAACTGCATGATCCGGCAGGGAGTTGTATTATCTACTGGGCGACTTATCGCTCACCCTATTCCCTATGTTTTCATACAGAAGACGAATACGAGTACGTTATCTTAGAGGACGAAGGTTAGATGCACTCGAACAAGGAATACCGTTAAGATTGTTTAGTGGTAGATTTTGATAGAGTTAATGGACATTGAAGTAAGTTAAACCTGCGTGCTCATGATATTATTTAGTAGTTTTGCACTTCAGAATTTATTAAATGGAATAAGTACCGATCTCTTTTGGTTACTAGTTATGAATAGACATTTCCACTCTTATTATTGATATTTGAGATTTATTGATATATGATTGATAGCCTTGTATTCTTGGGAGTATGATTTCACGGATCTACGACGAATGGCACATTTCTGACAAGTACGGGTCAGGGGCATGACATTTTTAATAGTATCAGAGCTGGGGTTATAATTTTTGTAGTGCGTCTTAGGTTAATACTTAAGATATTAGTCTATGAGTCTTAGAAGGAAACAAGATGAGTAAGAAATATAGAACTTCGAATATTAAATGATTTTGATGCAATAGAAATGTGCAAGAATCATAGCCGTAGATTTTGTGTCAAGTTAAGGAGGAAATAAATGAACTCCTATGATATCGATAGTCAATGGATTTGAGAGTTAGAATTATGTTATTGGACGAAAAGTTATAGTCAAGAAACTAGAGTTATATGATAAAGTACTAAGCCTATTAGATCCTATTAATAAGAGATTAAGCTTTGACACTAGTTAAGACTGAATAATATGTGAGAAAGATTTTTTGGACTCCTTTGGTAAAAAAAATAAATATCTATACCGTTAGTGAATTATTAAAGTTGTTCTGACGACCCATGTTTTGATAATGACAGGTAGATTGATGGTGGTTATATTTGGATTACTACGAGTACACTCCATTGTAGTTTTGATATGTGCAAAAACTAACCCTTGAATCTTTGGTGTAGGATAAGGCACGCCAAACTAGATCATGAACCAACAATACCAACAATTCTGAAGCAAATATAGGCAACCAAATGAATGTTGGAGGCACACTAGGAGGAAGTGGTAATGCAAGTGCAAACCCTACTTTCAATTCTGGATATGGAGTAGGAAACAACGTGACCCCTATGATTGTGCTGAGTTATTACCGCCATAACTAACATGGCTCAAGCTGTTCAAGGACTGTGTAAGTGCAAGCCCAAGCAGCTCAAGCTAGTGCACAAATGCAAGCTAGTATTCACATTTGCTATGAGAGGATGAAAAAAGTACATGTGTCTACCTTTAATGGACAACCAAATTCAGATAAGACCGAGAAGTGGTTCGGTGAAGTAGAAAATAATTTTGAATTTTTACAAGTACCAATGGAAATGAAGCACCTAGCTATTGATTAAACCATTCTTGGTTGGAGAAGCAGAAAAGTGGTGGGCTACAGTTCAAGTAACTATCGCACCACCTATTGATTGGACTAAGTTTAGAGTGGCATTCTTAAATCATTTCTTTCCAACCGCTATGCGTATACAGAAAATAGAGGAGTTGGATGCCCTTAAGCAAACCCCAGATATGTCCATAATGCAATATGCTAATAAGTTTAATACTTTGGGATGTTTTGTACCCAGGATCATAGAAAATGGAGAATTAAAAATGGTTAGGTTTAGACGTGGGTTGACAAATCACATGCAATCTAAAATTTTTGGTGCCAATACTCCTAAGTATGATGAGTTATTCAATACTTATATAGGAGTAGAGGCTAATATGAAGAGGCTTGATGATGAGAATAACGGAAAGAAGGCTCAAACCATTGAAAGGCCGGTAGTGGCAAGATTGAACGTGTCTGAAAAACTCGTGAAGGAACTTAAGAGGAAGTGTGGACCAGCACTACCACTAAAGCATAGGAATTGAAGGGAACAATAACAAACCTGAATGTGACTATTGTCACAAGCACCATTATGGAGAATGCTGGCTAAAGACTGGAACGTGCTTTAAATGTGGTCAAATTGAACATCGTCCATGGGAGTGTCCAAATGAGAAGAGTAAGATTGGACGAAATGTGGAGGCAAGAAAGATACCAACTAAGGCTAATGCTAGGGTCCATAGCATGACTGAGTATGAGGCTAAAAATTTGTATAATGTTACAAAAAGTATGTTACTAGTTAATTTATTATCTAAGTACGTGTTAAGTCAATGTGGTGTAAGGGCATGAGACTTCGTGCTACTAGGAGATAATTGATTTATGTGGTTAACGTGGATACCTAAGTTTCGAGGACAAAACTTTTTATAAGAAGGGTAGAATGTGATACCCGCAAACTTTTAGGCAAAATAATAAATAGGAAAATAAATATTTGAGGTATATTAATTAATAGAGTTTTAGTAGAAAAATAATACTAGAGAAATTCATTCTTGTGAATTTTAGAGACTAGCCTAACTATATTAGAGGAGAAATTTGAGGAATAAATTGCCTATAAATATTGGCTCTTAGGGCTGAAAAACTACGAACATATTTTTGAGAAAATTCGTACGAGAGAGAAGAAGAATTTTTCCAATAAACTAGTAAGTTTTTTTTTTTATTTATTTTAATTTTCTTAATTAATTATTTATATCATTTTAAACTCAAATATTGTAGTTTTATTAGAAATCATTTATACATTAATTGTGTAGCTTATTGGGGACCATGTATAAACTAATTTATGCCTATTTACGAATTTAATTGCCATTTATTTTAGAATATTTTCGTATTTAAATAATCTAAAATTTAAGAATATATTGTGGGTTGATAATTATTTTCATATGCAATGAATCTTGAATTGTGGATGTATTTTCTACAAAGAAACAAAAAGAGAAGATTGTTTCGTGTTTTATTAAAAAAATAATAATGAATAAAAAAAGAAGAAGAAGAAGAACTACTCTTTAGGAGCAGTAGCGTCCCAGGAAGATGACGAAGATGGTGATGGTTTGTCATCTTTGCAGTTTAGTCCTTTAGTTTTGTAATCTTTTTGGTAAGGCCCGGTAAGTTTTAAAGGACGATAGATTACGTCCTTATGAACTTATAGAAATTAGATATTTACCTAGAAAGATTTTGATGAGTCAAACAAAGTCCAGAACTCTCTAAAATTACTTTTTGAACCCTTGAAGTTTCGAAAAATTATTACAATGGACCGAAAGTTTTAAGAAATTATAATAAAGCATAAAAAATGTTTTACAAATTACAAGAAAGCCCTCAAATGATTTTCCAGAGTTGTATAGAGCCACTTATTAGTTTTATATAGTTATATGAGCCCAAATTTTTTCCAAAAGTTTCAAAAAAGACCCTAGAGTTTCTAATAACTTGTAATAGTAAACTAGAAGTTATTTTGCGATGGAAATTAAATTGACTAAATCTAGTAGGGACTCAATTGAGTTATTTTGATAATTTTTCAAAGAGATTATATTATTATATATAAGCAAACTAAAAATACTTTTTACATTTATACATCACTAATAAGTCTTAAAATATTAAAAGTATTAAATCAATCATGATCCCTAAGAATTTGCAATAGGTTATAGTGAGTTGGATTAAAAGTTTATTAAGTGTTCATTAATGATAGAATATCATCATGATTTCTTATAGGAAAATATCAATGTCAAGATTAAGTACGATTATTCAGCTCATTCGAGGTAAGTGGTGCTTACCCTCTGAATTTTCAAATTCTTTTACGAACTTTGATATTTATTGAAATTTCTTTATAAACTCGCATGAATTTAAATCGTTTTACGAAAAGTGTGTTTTTGGAAAGAATTGTTGTTGCTATGAAAATCTGGATCGTGTATGACTATTTGACTTGCTTGTTGTAAAATTATATAAAAATGTGATACATGGATGATTTTGAATATGTATGATATGTGTGTGATGGTAAAACATAAATGAACAAAGGTTCTAAATCATGTGAACATGAGATAGTCGGTACGGATTATAATCCTAAACTCTTCGATTAATTATGGTTACGATTATGAAAATGATCATGATTATAAAAATGATAATGATAATTATAATGATAATAAAAATGATTAGAGAAACTATCAGGTAGTTCCATGGAAACCTCTTGACAACCTTTTCTAGTGTGGTCAAGCACTAGGCTGAGTACTTAGTAGCCAACGAATGCATGGTCAGTTTTAAGCCTCTCCTGATAAGTGAATACATGAATTAACATGATTTTATGATTATAACAATGAATACTTGATGCACGTATGATTATGAAATTTGTCAAATGAAAATGATTTACTTATGATTATAGCATATTTTTGAATATTTCAAAAGCATTAGATAATGATTTTATAAATGGTTTTGAAAATATGATTTTCTTTAAAATATGAGCATGTGATTGCGTGACAGTTTATGAAAGTATATGTATATAAAACCGCTGGATCCGGCCGGGAGTATGTAGTATCTTAATCTGGGCGACTTATCGCTCACCCCATTCCCTATTTTTTCGTATAGACGACGAGTATGAGTACGTTATCTTAAAGGACGAAGGTTCGATGCACTTGACAAATGAATACCTTTAAAATTGTTTAGTGGTAGATTTTGATAGAGTTAATGCACATTGAAGCAAGTTGAGCATACGTGCTCATGATAATATTTAGTAGTTTTGCACTTCAGAATTTATTAAATGGAATAAGTACCACACTCTTTTGGTTACTAGTTGTGAATAGACATTTCTGCTTTTATTATTGATATTTGAGATTTATTGATATATGATTCATACCTTGTATTCGTGAGAGTATGGTTTCATAGATACGGTGAATGGCACGTTTCTGGCATGTGCGGGTCAGGGGCGTGACATTGCCAAAACTTGTTTTTTCATTGGGAAGTACCACACTATTGCTATTGCCAAAACTTGTTTTTTCATTGGGAAGTACCACACTATTGCTATTAAATAAAGGAATTAACACTTTTTTCGAAAGTTTATCTCCTTGAAGTAGTTGTAAACGATTCATTGGCATGATACTAGTAGTTATCTATTGTTAAATTCGCAATCCTAAAAGAACTGCAATTCTGCAAAAATGTTCTAATGAGGTGAGCGACAAGTAGCTAACATTGCCCTCTGCAGGACCAAACAAGTTACATATATACATGTTTTGTAAACTTTTATCACATAGTCATACAAAAGCTTTCCAAAACAATTTTTATCGGAAGTCAAAGCAAAATCTTATTTTAATTAATGGCAAAAGTTTCTTTTTAAAAGGTATTTTAAAAAAACAATACTTACGTACTTTTAGAGCAAGTGAAATTATATAAAAAATTTACAAAACAGATTTCACAGAGATCAAAATTTCATAATTCAAAATTGGAGTTCAGAAATTCAAAATCAGAAAAATTAAATTCCTAATCGGAGTTCAAAATTTGTATCATGGTTCATTATATACTCATAAAACAAATACGCTATTATCAGCTTACTTAACTTTGTCTAGTGCTAGCGTAAGAAACCCCACTAGGAAAAGGTTGTCAAAGTGTTTGACCAAAACTTAACTTGACTGAGAGTTCAGACTCAGAGATCGGAATCATCTCATCTGGCTAGTTCAGAAATAGTGCAGAATTATTGTCCCTACCAATAATTCATGATTATTTTAACTATATTAATTTATATTAGTTCCCGAGTAAATAATCCAAACACATACATATGAAAAATAAGCATACAAATTTCAAAAATAATCATGCTAGTTACATATAAGATCATAATATCAAAACAAGTTAATTATCCATGTGTGGTCCAATTTCATTATAAAATATCATTTATCCAAAAAAATATATTTAAGTGAAAAAATATTTTTTTGAAAGAACAAAGATGTAATAACTAATTATCTTGATGTAGTAAAACACAAACTGTAGCCATAATCCAATTAATTTTTTAATACAAAAATTCATCACATATTACTTAAGTTCAAATGAAAAATGTACCTACTCGTATTATAGATTATCATGCCATTTACAAATTATTCAAGGCCCAAGGTATCTTATAACAAGCATTATCTTTTATTCCGCTAAATTTTGACAATATTTATTCAAGAAATAATGCAAAACCATACCTTTTTTACACGATCAGAACATATATTATATTTATTTCACAAAAGTAATACTACAATAGTACTATACTTATTTATTTTTCAGATATTTTACTTAGATAGACCTTACTAAATAATTTTCTAATAGTAAAAGTTGGGAATCATTCCTATTACAATATTACAAAAGTTTTATTATTACTAATTAATACTTCAAAAAGTATTTATTTCTTTAATAAAAAATAGACTTTTAATATCTCATAATTTCTTATGTCAAAAAGTTCCCCAATATTTATTCTAGAAGTTATATTATAGACAAAATACGTATACCTACAAATATAAGCTGTCAATCAAAAACAGAAAATAATATTAAATAATGTAATACATTTATTTTGCTTCTTTTTATTTCTTTTAAAATTCCTTCTTTCCTTTATTCTTGGAGATTTTTTTTTTTTTTTTCCTTTCTTCCATCTTACGCCCATGCAACCAAGTAACCAATGTCAAACCTGATCTGTATATTAGAGTATCATTTGATTTAAAGTTCACTACTAAACGGAACAAACAATTTGAGTTGTTGCTTTTATGGTCCACTTCACCATCGTTATGCAAGCCCATAGTTACCAAAAATTCTTCTCATTCATATGAACTGCGTATCGATTCATACATATCGAAATATGATTCATTTGCGTCCTAAACCGTGACGGTGCACATTTTAGAATATCAAAGGTAACAAATCTTTATTTATTGAAAAAATAAGAAAATATTCTCTAAATTTATCTAATTAGAACTATTTAGTTTTAGATTGAGGATAATAATTTTTAAAAGTTGAATATTTTCTTTTCTTTAGTTAATAAAAGTTCAACTTTTATTAAAATTTGATACTATATACTACTAATTACCCTCTTATCCTTATGATATAACAACTTTTCGATGAAGGGGAAGTATTATGTGACATATCGATTAAACCTACTCATACGTATCCGATACTTTAAAAAATAATAAATAGCATCACCGTACTCATACCACATTTTTGGTAACTATGTGTGTAAGCCGAGCCAAACTAACCATTCCAAATCCATCAACCAAAACCCGTCAACTCAACTGCCCGTCATCCCAGCCATTGCAGCGGACTTGAGTAGCAGCAGCAACGCAGTAGCCAGCAGCAGCAGCAATCTGCCCGTCCGCCACGGTTCCCTGCTCGAGCAGGCTCGCAAACAAACGAAAAAAGGGGAGCCACCGGTAGTCATCCAAGGCTGTCCGTGGTCCCTTTTAGTTTTTTAATACTTTCAGATTTAAAATCAACTAATAACTAACCAAAATTTATCCTTTGATCCTAACAATACTTAACGAAAAGTAATCCTAGACATGATACTTAATATGCAAGAAATATAAATACATTATAAACGGAATCATTAGAATGACTATGGCTCAAGAAAATATACTGAAGCTTGTCAGGTACAAGGAGTTATTTACACCGGACAGTATGCATTCTCTAAAAATGCTCCAAAATTGCCGCTAAGTAATGAGCCCCTATTTATAAAAGTTATTAAGTTCCAAAGGCCTCAATTTTTAGTCCTACAAATTCACTATTTTGTTCACTACTCCTATCATGATTTGGTACTAAAAGTTGGCTCAGATATTTAACTACAAATTAATTGTGAAATTAACTATTAAATAGTAAAAGAGTTGTGGAATAAGTGAAAAATGTTTTTAGTCAAAAGATCAGTAAAATCAATCATCATTATAAATACGATACCAAAATTTGAAAAGAATCAATTCTTCTTATGCAAACACACCACTACAAATAAGCAATTCAATTTCAAACGAAATTCTTAATATACTACAAATTCTCGATGACAACGATGACGATTATTATTATTATTATTTAATTTTTTTTGTTGCAAAAACACCAAGTTTTACATTTTATTCTCTTTACAAAAAGTTTTGTTCTCGAAACTTACACACCTCGATCAAAGAGAACCGGATATCACTGCTAATTTCTTCATCTAATTCCCTCGACACTTCTTTCGCATCCTAGTTAGTCCATTCAAATTTGACATATGAAATGTACATTCTTCAAAATCCTTCGTCTTACATTCATGATTATTAATTTTTATTCTTTCATAAAAATTTCCTCTATCATCCAATGATTTAGACTTAATCACATAACTAGAGTTAGATATATACTTTAACAAATGTGACACCTAAAATGTATTATGCACTCTTGATAAATTAGGCATCAAAACTTAACTAATATGCTAGTTTTCCTATTCATTCCAATACCTCAAATGACTACTCGTCAAGAGTTTAACACAAATACCCTTAACTATTTCTAATGCCTTTGTCACCAAAGCAAATTTAGAAATCAAATTTTTACTGATTCAATTCTAATATAATAGAGATCAACTCGTATGTTTATATAATGCTTCAAATGTAGTCATTCTACTATCATTTGGTAACCCCTTTAGGTTTAAGTTGATCATAATTTCCTCCAAAATCCAGTACATAATCTTGTAACATATATTTTATTGTTTGGATAGTTCACTCGAATTGATTGTCCAATTGAGGATAAAAAAAAGTGTCATGTCTCAATCTATTCTCATAACTCTTTTGTATCAAACCTAAAACAAGAAGTAAAACCACGATCTTAGTCCAATATTATACATAAAGGTACTCCAATCAAACTCATAATTTGCTCCACATATAACTCTACTAACTTTTCTATGGCTGTCCCATTATGCATGGATATAAAATGGGCTGATTTAGTCCAACGATCCACCGCTACCCAAATAGTGGCATTACCAATTTTTAATTTTCAAAAATTATACTTTGAAATCAATATTATATGTTTCCACTGCTAATGTGAAAAATCAAAGAGTTTAAGCTAATTTGCTAGTCATTGATATTCAGCTTAAATTTGTTGATAGTTAAGCACTTTGTTACATATTTGACAATTGAACCTCTTCATTTTATTTACACTAAAAATTTCTATTAAGGTCTCAATACATTATTGGTCCCACTAAGGCCTGTAAATAATTACAATAATATGCCTCCTTCATAATCTCATTCATTAAATCTTTAGTGTTAGATATACATAATATCCAACTTATCAATAAGCTATCCTTACTAAAATCAAGTACAGTGTCTTCTCTCAATTCCTTGAATCTTTACAAGTTTCTTATCTCCTCTTTAAGTGAACAATTACTTAAGTTTCTTATAGTCCGTAAATCTCGTCAAATCTTTAAATTGAACACTATACCTGCTAATTTCAAGTCACACATCAGTTGATTCTTCTCATAGAGTTCTAGTTATCTTAATGGTGAACAATTAATCACTTACATTAATGCATCTTTAAAATTACAAACTACCAAGTTCCAAACGGTAAGGTTAAAATAGGTATTGTTATCAACTTCTCTTTTAAATGTAGTATAGAAAATTCTTTTCTCTTTCCAAATATTATACAAAATATACATTTTTTTATGTCAACCCACTCATTGGTGTTACAATAGTTAAAAATACTATAATGAACTTATGACAATAACTAACTAATGTGAAAAGTTTCTTAACTCAATAATGCTTGTAGATCTTAATCAGTCCATTTTGTCGTCAATCTTTTAAGTTCCACAAACTCCTTGTATAAAAATCACATGTCCTAGAAAAGTTGCACTTAATAACAAAAACTCACACGTGCAAAGTTTGGTGTAAAACTTAGTTCCATTATAATACCAAGTACTTCTTTTAATGCTGCTTCTGAGTTTTCTTAATCGGAAAATAAATAAAAATATCAGAACTACAAAAGTATTCAATTCAGAACTAAAATTCTATTAATTAAATCCAAGAATGTTGCCGGAATCTTCATCAAACTATGACTTCACCAAAAATTTAAGACGTCCGCAACGTGTTCAAAAAGGACTGTAGAGTATAGTAATCTCCTCTAATCTTTCTCCATTGATATATAATAATTCTGCACCCACAAATAGTTCAAAGAAATAATCAATTTAGGATGAGGATAAATATGTTTAATTGTAATTTTTCAACTTTCTACAACCAATACACAATCTCAAACTCGCATCTTTCTTCTTTACAAACAACAACCGTACCCAAGGGAAAACTCTCGGCCTAATGCATTTCTTACTCAATAATTTTTAAGATTGTTCCTTCAATTCCTTCAACTCAATTGAGCCATTCCTGTATAGTGTTTAGATATTAGCTTTGCCCCATGTATCAATTTTATCTCAAGTTCAGTTTCTGTACCGGACGTATTCCATGTAATTTTTTTAGTAAGCACTTCCAAATTTGCTTAACAATAGAACGTAGAGTTTCACTCATTCCTTTTTAAGTATCCACCATGTAAACAAAGTGTCGTTCACAGCTTTAATTAATGTCTTACTTGCTTGCATTGCTCTAAAAGGTATTCTTTGAGATGTCTTTCTTTTACTAAATTTGCATAGCCTTGATAAGTTAACTAATCTAGAAAATGTCGCCCACGTATTTTCACAATCTATTTTAACATCATATTTAGCAAACCAATCTATTCCTAAGATAACATCAAAATCACTCTTATTAATTTGGACCAATTTTAGCTTTAGATTCTTTTCCTCATATTTTTAAAATTATAAGAACTAAATCTCAAAAGAGATATCAAAATCCAGTTTTGTAAAGTTATGAAACAATAAAAATTCTCTACCCATCTATATTGTACCAAAAGTTTCAATAAATTTAAAAAAGTTGAGTTGCGAATATCTATCAACTTTCCAAAGTCCTTTCTTACTACATTCCTCAACTTGTAATGAATCTTATAATAAAATCCATTAAAAAAATGATAAAGCCTAGTGTCTTACTTTTCTCGACAATCTTGTGGTGAAATTCGCCTAGGGTTGTGATAACTCCAGAAAATTGGAGTTATTTTACTTGTTTATTCTAATGTTTTGTTAGTATTTTCTGGATTTTAGAATATTTTATGTGTTTTTGTTTAGTTTCACTGCATTACGTATTTGTTTTTACATTTTTTTAAATATCATTGTGTTAATGTTAATTTTAGTATAATTTCTTACTTGATAAGTTCATTGGTGTTTTAGATGTTTAGATTAAAAGATATTGAGTTTAAATAATAGAAGATTCAAGGAGCAAAAAAGGACGAAAAGAAGAAATTTAAGATTGCTGAAATTAGGCTCCATACTTCGATATCGTTATTTGTATTAGAATCGATACCGTGGTATCGATGGAGAATTAGAAGGATTATTTGAACTCAATACCGTGGTATCGATTGACGTACTAATTAAGATACCGTAGAATGGATACATGAGCATTAGTTTAATTTTTGTCACTTGTAGTCTTTTGGTTCAAACCAACTATTAAAACTAAACTTGTACTCTACCAAAAAACACATAGTAGTAGTGTAGTTGGATTTTAGGAGTTTTAGTTTAGTTTTAGTGTAGTTTTAAGCTTATCTTAACCTTCAAGTTTCACTTTAATTACTAAAAAAAAGTTTCCACTTTAATTAAAAGTTCTCTTTTATTTCATCTTTAGATTTATTCTTAATTTTCTTTCAAGTTTAAATCTTTATTAGCTTAATTTAGTGGGCTTTCTATTAATTTTGAGTATATATAATTTTTACTTGCTTTCCACTTCAATTTCTTGCAACCCTAGGATAGTAAAAATGTAGATTTTCTAATAAATTTTTATTGAGAAAAGTATTTTTGGTGATTTTATATTTAATCTTTAATTTCTTGCTTTAAAACCATTAGAATTTAGTACTTTCATTAAAATCTATTTTAAAACCAAAAATTCTTAGTTTTAACTTTAGATTTATAGGCATTTTAATAAAATTTCTTAATTTAGTGAAAATAATAATTTTAAATCTTCTAGTTCAATTAATCGCTTTCCTAGTCAAGATTAGTTTAAAGTACTTTTATATTTTAATCAAGCTTTCTTAAAAGTAGTTAACTATTGAATATTAATTTTACTTGCTTTCTTCAGTTAAATTTACCTGCTTTCTAAGAGTAAAATTTACAATCATTCTTATAGTAATTTAATTGTTTTTTCTAGATTAATCCTTGCATACTTTATTAGATTTAGTTTCTTGCTTTCTCATGTTTCTTATTGTAGTAAGTTGTGTTAATATCTACTTACTTTCTTAGATTAACCATTTATTTGTTTTCTTAGTTTAATTAGTCAATTTAGTATTTGTTTAATTTCATTCCTAGTAATACTTGTAGTTAGTGACAAACTACTTGTTGATTTATCTAAATAGTGCAAAGATCTATTAAGTCTAGCAATTTCTATCCTCAATCCTTGTGGGACGATACTCACTCGCCACTACTTGCAATCCTACTTTGTATGCTTGTGAGAGTGTGGGTAAGGTTTGGTGATCATTTGAGTTTATTTTATTACTTGTTGTTTGAGTTCATAGTTCTAATCTCAATTACATCGTTGATCAAAAACCTCATAACCCAACGTCAAACAAGTTTTTGTTGCCGTTGCCAAGGAATGTTTGTGCTAGATTAGATGTTCTTTTTAGTTAGTAGTTAATTTAAGTTAGCATTCATTGGTTGTTTTCTTATTTATGTTTTATTATTGCTTTTTGAAGAATTGGCACTTGAGTTGACTTGTTTGATCTTCTTTTATTGTACATGGTTGTTGAAGATGAAGCACTCATTAGTCTTAATATGAAACTTGAACGAAGGCTAAGGGCAATTAGAAAAGAAAATAGATTTCAACAACAGCAAGAAAGAATTGAGATGGCAAATCCTCAAAACAATGCAAGAATGATTAATAAAAATCCTAGAAATGATAAAAGTGAAGAAGTAGTAGGAAATAATGATTTAGGTGGTCTTGGAATGGGAGTAGGAGCTAATAGTAATGGAGAAGTAAGCAACAGTGGTCATGGATTATATACTAATGGAAGATCTTGTAGGGATTATGCCATGGCCAACTTTGAAGGTGCAAACTCGAGTATTGACTAGGATACGGGTCCAAGCAAACAACTTTGAGATAAAGCCAGAGCCAATCCAAATGGTTCAATCGCACGCAATGTTTGGGGGAAGGCCAAATGAGGAACCCTATACTCATCTTATGTATATTGAGGAGGTGTTTGATATTGCTGTGCACTCTATAGCTCCAAGTACAAACATTCGATAACAAACTTTACCAAGAGACAAAGACCATTGTTGATGCCTCGGCTGGAGGTTCCTTATCATTTAAGACACCAAAGGAGGCTCAAAGTTTACTAAACAAGATGGCTTCAAACTACTATCACCACAGTTTGGTGTCTCAACTCAATGCTCTACATAATGTGCAACAAACTCAAGCACACGAAGATGCACTCCAATTAAATTGCAATGATACTTTTTTGGCATAAAATGATGATAGTTAATATAATGGCTAATTTGACAAGAGCTATTAAGAACCTTGGGAAAGGAAGCAATGTGAATGTCGTATCAGCCTTCTCACAAGGACGTTTAGATTTGTGACTTTTACTCCAGGAGCCATTTGAGTGAACAACATGAAGCACTAGTGGGAGGAAGTGGACAATTGAATTATGTCAACAACCAAGACTCAACCTCAAGATCTCAATCGAATGTATATGCAAACACATACAATTCCACTTGGAGAAACCATACAAACTTTTCATGGAGTAACCAACGAACTCATTCAAATACCCCTCAACAAAATTTCACCAATCAAGCCTCAACTTCAAGAGCATACCTACCTTCTCACCAAAAAAATCCTCAAACCAACTTTCAATACTCTCAACCCAACTTCTCTTACCAAAACAACCTATCAAGGTCCTTAAATCAACATCCTAATGCACTACCCATGAACAATGCTCAAAACTTCAATAGGCATGGTAATGATATACAAGCGCAACATACGGAGTTAAGGAGAGAGTATAAGACTTTGATGAAAGAGAATGAGACGTTATGGAGGGAGCATGACTCATTTGTGAGAAATCAAGGTGCATCAACAAACTTGTAGGGAACTTGGAAACCCAACTAGGTCAAGTGGCAAGACAAGTAAATGAGAGGCCAATGAGAACTCTCCTAAGTGATACAGTCCGATACCCGAGGGAACATGTGCAAGCTATAATCCTTTGAAGTGGTAAAGAATTGAACAACTAAGTGGTTGATGGGGTAAGCAAAGAGGCGAATGAACTTGGAAAAACTGCCCAACATGAAGAAGAAGATGAATCACCAAAGAGGAAACGCAAAGTGATTGATGAGCTAATGAATTACCAAATCCCCTCTAAAGGATTTGATGAAGCCAAGGAACGTCCTTTGGAGCATACAAGAAACATCCGAATTCTATGTCCTCAAATGCTAAAGGTTGAGAGCAAAGAAAAGAAGTTCAAGAAAATAGAGATTAAAATCCCTTTCATTGAAGTGTTGGAGAATATACCTAGCTATGATAAATTTATGAAGAAAATACTAACCAGCAAAAGGAAGCTAATGGGTTATGAGATCTTGTTTTTGACCAAAGGGTGTAGTGCAATAATTCAAAAGAAGCTCCCTCCAAAATTGAAAGATCTGATATCATTTGCTATATTTTGTGAGATTGGGGGAGTTGGTAGAGAAGCCATTATGTGATTTTGGGGCTTCCATCAATTTAATGCCATATTCTTTATTCAAGAAGTTGATTGGAGGTGGTTTGAAGCCAACAAATTTGACTCTTTAATTGACGGATAGAAGTATCAAGCAACTGGTTGGGATACTTGAAGATGTCATAGTGACAATGGGAAGGTGTTCCTATCGGCCGATTTTATTGCTCTTGAAATGGATAATGATGCCAACAGGTCGATTATTCTTGGAAGATCACTCTTGACAACCATAATATCCCTAATTGATGTTAAAGAATGAAAACTTCAATTGAGAGTGAATGAGGACATTGTGTCTTTTAATATTTTTAATTCTCTTAAGTTTCCTTAATTATATGATAATGTTATGCGGGTGGACATGATTGATGAACTTGTTGAAAATTTTCATGATAGGGACCATTTGAAGAAGCCTCCATTGAAGATGGAACTTTCACAAGACAATAGGGAATTTCATGATGAAAATGACACTCAGGTAACCATGAGCTCAAAGGAGGAAGTTTAATCATTAGAAAGGAACAGGTTATCAAAGAAAATAAGGTAAAGGGGGGTTCTCCCATCAATGAACCCCCAAAGGTTGAGTTGAAACCTCTTTTCTCTCATTTGCTATGATTTTTAGGGGAAAATGAAACATTTTCCGTGATTGCAAGTGCTTACCTTTCTAGTGATAAGCTATCAAAATTACTTGTGTTGAGAAAACACTTAAAAGCACTTGCTTGGAGTATTGGTACACATTAAAGGGATAAGCACGACAGTTTGCATGTACAAAATTATTTTGAATGACAATTTCAAAACTTGTAGGCAACCTCAAATATGTTTGAATCCGATTTTGAAAGAGGTTGTAAGAATAAAAGTTTTGAACTCCTTGATGCTGGGATTATTTATCCTATAGGTAATAAGAGCGTGAGTGGGTTAGTCTAACCTAAGTTGTGCCTAAAAAGGGAGGATCACAGTTATAGCTAATGAAAAAAATGAATTTTCAACTTCTAGAGTCATAACCAGGTGGCAAATTTGCATTGATTTTCAAAAACTTAATGAGAACACGAGAAAGGATAATTTCTCTACCCTTTTTATAGATCAAATATTGGAACGGCTTTCAGGGCATACAATTTATTGCTTTCTAGATGAGTATTTGGGGTACTTTTAAATTGTCATAGCCTCAAAAGACCAAGACAAAACCAAAATGTGAATCCCTCACTTTTCAAATATAGTAATACATAGTTTTTGAAATTCTTTTGTCACAAAAAAACTACTTAACACACATCAAAATTCATGGAGTGCCAAGTATAAATAACTCAATCATATAATATTGCAAGTCATTTGTCATCATCGAGTATTATAATCAATCAATTTTCCATCAAAAATTCACCACACAAATATTTACATTCACAAAAAGAAACCACTCCAATTCACAAGTAAATAACACCCCCAAACTTGTCATTTTATTCAAGTGATGGGTATAACTCATCCTACTACTTACCCAAAATAGAACAAACATATAATAATACTACTAGAAAGTGTAAAATCAAAACACTAGGCAATGATTTTAAATTACACTTGAGCAATCAAAAAGCTAAAATAGAAGATGGGCAACTTACTAACTAACTGAATGCAGATGAAACAAATTATGCATAAATTGACCTTAGAAACAAGAGTTCTATCCTTTAATTATGGACTTCACCATTCAATAAGCACAACACTAGTAAGTCAAAATAATAATCAATTTCAAGTATAGCACATAAATGCTATTTCCATTAAACTCATGAGTCTTAAAAATTGAATTTCTTTCAACAACCAATCATGGATACTGTTGAACCCCAGTTATGATAATCATGTTTTGATGATGACCAAATCGCACTAATGGTTTGAAAAGGGTGCAGAAAACAAAACAACCAGAAGACTCCACGGAAGCAAAGAGACAGCCGTGACTGTTCGAAAGACAGAGCTTCGGACGATGGTAATCGTCCGACACAAAGAAATTGAAGCAAGTCTCGGACGAAGAACAGCGTCCGATCATATTTCCAGAAGACTTTACTTCGATCGGACGCATGTTCGGACGCATCCTCGGACGTCCGAACGAATACCCTCAGAGAACGGATGCAGTGTCGGACGCAAGGTTTAGCATCGGCCGTCCGAACGGTCCAACGGCTAGTCTGTTCGGACGCACTCTTGCTGCATCGGCCGTCCAAAAGGTCCAAAGGCTAGTTTTCCAGTAAACAGAAAATAGCCGTTGGAAAGTTGTTGGAAGCAGATATTTGGCAACTATAAATACCCCTAGGTCTGAATTAAGAATGAAGAGACTTCTACATTGATTACAAATAATTCTTGAGCTATTTGAGAGAAATAGTGGGTACAAGTGTTGTAATAGTGTAGGTAGTGTGAAAAGAGTTTAGAAGTGTAAGAGTTCTTCAAGTGTAAGAGTGGAGAGATATCTTACAATTGTAACAAAGGGAGGTTGTGAGTGTAAAACTCTTGGCTCAACTAAAGGAAATTAGTGTGAGCAAGAGTGATCCTCATTTGTGTACAAGAGGTTATTGTCTCACCTACTTTGAAGAGACTTTTAGTGGCTAAACTTCAAGTTGTAAACTTGGTAGTAGCCTTGTAAGAAACTCTTTGTAGTTGAAAGCTCCAAGCTTGAGAAGCTTGGGAGTTTGGTTTGATTCTATTAATCTCAATATTCTTATTTGTTCTTTAAGCTTAAATTGTTGAATATCTATTGTATTCATTTGTGCTTAAGTTTTCATTTAGTGCATAAAGTTTGAATTTCTATTAAGCACATAAAAAGGATTGTTTTTAGATACAACCTAATTCACCCCCCCTGTCTCTTAGGTTGCTTTTGGGGCCAACAGATACACTAAGAAAGAGTCCTTGGGACTTGATGAGGATCAAACAATTAAAGAAAAAGAAAAACACACATGAGGATAACAAGGTTTAATACAACTGAGTTGGGTTATCTAAATTCCCAACTTATTCCCCCAAACTTAGTTTCACACGTAATCGGCTTCAAAAAGACATCAATCACAAAGACAACTCTCAAACCATACGAAGCATTCACATGTATTTCTCAAAATAAGGTCATACATTTAGCACATAAAGTGTATAGCTAATAGAATATCCACAAGTAAAAAGTAAAAACCAAATCCAAAGTCATTCCATAAAGTATATATATCATTCACAAATCACAAAAGTCATAAATTGTAGTGAACATTTTCATCAGCGAGCAAATTCATCAAAGTGTATCCAAATTTAATTGCCAATAAAAAAAATATGCTAAACTAATCATATAGCTACTAGCCTTTATTACCAACAAGGGATATAAACTTAAGTAATGAAACTAAATTAAAGCATAATAAATAAAAGGAAAAGAAATACTCCTTCAACACCAAGGAGGCTTGCAAAGGATATTATAGTCCTTGATGAACTTGCAACATTACTTAGCTCCTTGCGAAATCCCCAAGGAACTGGACTTCGACATAAGTAGATTGTGCCTCCTTGCCTCCCTCTAGAATGTATCCTTCTTCCACTACTCCTAGAGCCGACTATTTCTCCGCAAACACCCCAAATAGAATCTCCTTTGTTGTAACCTGGACAAACTTACACTTATGCAAAAGGAAAGTTGGTGATTTCCCTGCATAAGTTTTGAGTGTCTTATCTATTATAACTTCAATTTCAAGAGGTTCTTTGAAATTGGTTTCTTTCAAGACATTTTCAATTTGTTCTTCTTGAATCAATTCTTCACTCGTTGGTGGGGTATTGGAATCCATTGTTTTTCACCATTTACCATTTCTTGAACTCGTGCAAGTTGGTTTTGTAACCTCTTGGTGGATTCTTGAAGTTGAGCTAGTTCTTCTTGATCTCTCTAGACATCTCTTCTCGATCCTTGGCAATGACTTCTCGAAATTCTTGAGTTTGCCTCCACATATCCATCCATCTTTCCTCTTCACTTTTTACTTGAGTTCTTTGATGAAGAAAATATGACTCCATTTGGTCATATGAAGGCCCTTGTGGTGAAGGGAAAAAGTGAGAATTTTTTTGATAGCTCTCGTAAGGATATGGATGGTTAGATCATCCCATTTGATAATCTTGTTAATTCTCATAAGGGTATTGATGGCTAAACCATCCCACACGGTAATCTAAGGGGTAAGAAGAGTAACTAGAACAAGAATCATGCATATTGGGCATACCTCCATTACCCTAAAACTGATATTTTCTTTGTATGAATAGTTCCAATTAGGTCCTTGCATAATCTTGAGCAACCAACAATACAAATGAAAACAATAAAAGAAACTAAAACAACACAAACAAGAAAATTAGGAAAGTTTAGACTACTAGCTAGTCTACACTTTTTTTGTACTTTTCAAAATAATAACACAACTACAAAAGAAAAATCTTTTTGGTTTTTTCAAATAGGTGAAACAACTATACACGAAAACAAAAGGCTTCAATCTAGTCTTCTCACACAACCAATTAATATTGATATTACCGAAAATCAGTCCCTAGCAACGGCACCAAAAACTTGATGCCTTATACACTTAGTTATAAATTTAAAAAACACCTAAATCCTAATGCTAACTCGGTGGTATCCCGCAGGTATATGATTGTCAACTAGCAGTAAAGGGAAGTAAGGAACATACCTACAAAGATTGGTCATTAATTACCAATTATTTAGTTAGATTACAAGTTGAAGCGGTTGATTAAGAGAAAAGATATTAAAATTAGAATTAATGGAATTAAGAAAGCAATTTAAAGTAAAGATTAAACACTAAGAAAGTATTTTATGAGAGAGCTATTAAAAAAAGAAGAATCTTTAGAAAACAATTAAAGCGAACAATTAAAATGAAAAGCATATTAAGCAATCAATTAGTTAATATTAACAACTCATTATCCCTAAGCAAACACAATTAGAGAAAACCCATAACCTACTCTAAGAAAGCATGTAAAAAGAAAGAATTTTTAAAAAGTACAAAAAATGAACTAAGCCAAACTACAAATTAGCACTAAGAAAACATGATTAAAAGAATCCCATGTACTAATGTACCAATTAAACTAAGAAAGCAAGTAAAGAAAACAATTAAATGAAAAACCCATGAACTAATATACCCTAATTAACTAATCTAAACTATCATTTACCACAAAAAGCATAATTAATGAAAACCCACCAACTAATCTATCAAGTACACCAAAAAATCATGAAAAGGGAGCAGTAATATGAAAGTAATTAGACAAATTATACAAAGAAAACATAAAAATAAAGATTAACTAAATGTGTTTTAATATAAACAAGGAACTTATCACTAAAAAGATTCAATCTTTAGCTAGAAAATTAAGATTACAAGAAAGTGAAATCCTAATCTACTCTAATCTAAGAAAACCTTCCCCAAATAGGAAAGAAAAAGGAAGAGAACTGATGTCTACTCTTGTCTACTCCTACAAGGTTTCTAATGGACCTTCTATGGCTCAAATGAGGCTTAGGAAAAGGGGTATAAATAGTGCTAGGGTTGTGGGGTAATAGTGTAAGAAAAATCGACCTCGAACAAAGTAATTTTTTCCCTAGCCACCTCACTGTCATGACATCAAATTTTAGTATCGCAACATCAAATTGCAACTTCTATATCATTTCACAGTTTTGCTTCAAAAATCTTCGTCCGACCTCTGATTGATACACTTTTTTTTTATGCGACCCTAACATGTAGGAGAACAATATTAGTTACAAAAATACATAAAATAACTCCTAAATATATAATTAAAATTATGAAAAATAGACCAAAAAACGAAAGACAAACAAAGACAAACGAAAACCTAACTCCAAACGAAGTTAGCTTAAAGACACGACACAACTTTAAACACAAGAATCTAATAAAATATGCTAATTAAGACCTAAACAAGTACTAAAATACTTAATAAACAAACTAAGACATTATAACATATAAAAGCAAAATAGACAAAAACACAAATGAACATACTAAAAATACTTGAAATTAATAGTAGCTAACCCATCAAGTTTAGGGAACATAAGATTCTAATTTCCTAGAATTATCATTACACCATCCAATGACATTGGGCCTTCTACTACACATTTTGGTGTTACACTCTGAATTGCACTATGTTATGGGGGTTGCAAGTGTATTTTCATTTCAAAAAATATTAAATAAGGGATGAATATCACCCACCACATAGTGTAACATAAAGTGTAATACCAAATGTTTAACAAAGGATCCAAAGCCCAATCTAACAAGGTAACCTATGTCTGTTAAGTGTTGTAATACTCCCCTTCAATAGTATTAACACTCTAAACATCAAAGTGGTCTGACAAAAGTAGATCCTTTGATCTATGAAAGTTCCTCCGCCTTCCAAGTGATTCTTGTAACCTATAGCAGTACCTAACCCAAACTTTCAAACGCAGTTGTCAACCTCAATCTTCTTAACACATGCCACATAGGAGGTCGTACCACTTTCTTATGGACGCATGAATACACAATTCCCGGCCCATTACTTCAATTCATAACTGTAAAAAACTATCAAAAACTAGAAGAACATGTGAAATGTTCCCTTCACAAAATTTTTTGCTTGAATACAATATAGCAAAGCAAGAATATTGGGGAAGCTGTCCCATATAACATAAAGGCCTTTATAATCACCCGAGAACTAAAAGGGCATTCACGTTTCTGTCATTTTCTTTTCCACTGGCTCAAGCAACATAAGTTCACATAGAAAAAAAAAATCTTAATTCCAATTGCAGTACACAGTTACTATCAAATGCATGAATATTAAGTACATGAAAGCTAAAAGCCTGTATACATCAAAATGGAACCCCATATCTAACACTGTAAGAAACAATTAAAGAAGATCAAGAATTTTTTAGGGCCTTCAAAAAGAGTAATCACTACAACATGCATTCTCATATTAAGCATCATGATTGAAATACCACAAAACTTGCTCTTTTATTACTTATACACACATACATACATAAGCATAATTACAACATTAAAAACATAATGATAACTCTTATTAACATCAAACGTTAGTCTGGAAATATTACATTTGTCAGTGCAATACCACATGCTTACACATTAAAAATGAAACATAAACAAAAAAAATCCAATTTATTCAGTACATAAATATGTACTTTTTTACTACATTGATGCATACATAGATGCATAAACATACATTTGACAACGAAGTACAAATTAGATGGTAAGATGCTTCACCTGTGATCTATTTTTCTTGGGTTTCAAGTAACTAGAAGGTCGGAGGGAGAGGCGAGTTTTTGCTAAATATGCATATATTTGTATATTATGCTGAAATAGGAATTATGTAAAATAAAAAGCCATATTTAGCAAAAGAAAATATTGTTCCTCTACTATTTTAGCTGGTGCCCTTAATGGTATAAGAGTGTCTCGCTTGCCATATCTAGTCTTGGTCATGGAGAAATAAGAAGGTTCTTGAGTGTGCTCCAAAAATTGAAACGTGCTTGAGTGCGCTTAAGAAATTGAAATGTTTTTTCTTTTATCTCTAAAAATATCTGGGAAATAAATTAGTGGGTTTTGTATTTATAGATGGTGTGGGAAAAAAGACTGAAAATAAAATAAGAATTGTGAAATCTTGGACAGTGTTCGGGATTTTTTTGTGATTTTTGAGGATTAGAAGCACTGATATAATTCTAGGAAATTCGGAGGGATGTTATATAAACCTCAATAGCATTACCAGAGAAAATTGAAATTTTAGAAAACTTAGCTTTCTTTCATTTTGTGATGTGAGTTGTAAAACTAAAATATGGAAGAACTATAGAGTATCACTGTTCAATCTTGGCTGAATCCATTATATACCTAAAAGGAAATGTAAAGGATATTAAAACTATGCATTATTTACATGTCATTTAATTCACAGGATAATGTATGACTGAATACATCACACAGCAAATGCATCTGTCAATATTACTAAAATAATATATATATACAACTTCTCAAGGCCTCCACGGATTCATTCAACATGTATCTTATAGATACATATATATATATATATACAGATATATGTATGTATAAGATACTGTTGAATGAATCCGTGGAGGCCTTGAGAAGTTGTAGTGGCTTCAAATTCCAGTCGATAATAGAGTGAACTACTACCCATTCTTGCAAGGTAATCTGCAGCTGAATTTACTTCTCAAAAAACATGATTAATCAAAAAATTATCTACGCTCAGGAGTTGTTTTGCTTCTCGAATTAGAGTATCTGGCTTCCAAGGAATTCCAATGTCCGTGTCCACCAAAACATGCATCCATCCATTAGCAGTATATAGTTTTAAACCAATTATTATGGAAAGGAATTCTACTTCAAGATTGGTTTTAACACCAAGAGAATAAACAAAACCAGCAGGCAAGTAACTATTTGAGAAGCGAACAAGACCACCTCCACCCGCTCTGCCCCGTTTACCAAGTGCTGAGCCATCAATATTTAGTTTGAATTGACGAGGCGGAGGAAAGGTCCAGGAAATCGCAACCGGTGCAACTGTTTTGGGGAGAAGCCATGAAATGTTGATCTGGGAAAATCAGTTGAGGGGGGGATTTGGCCATAAATGATTTAACCAAACTAATCAGAGTAATATCTTGCCAAACCTTTGCAGCAATATGAAGTGGTGAAGATCTCAAACCATTAAAAATGAAAGATACCTGAGCCAGCCAAAAATTTCGAAGAATAAGCAGAGGAATCACCTCTAGTAGCTGCCCATGCAATGTTGTTGATACATGTAGCCGCAAGATATTATGTTTTTGTTGGATGGAATCAACTTTTACATGAGGAATGTTTAGCAGTATTTCAAATTGATCCCAAACCACATTATCCAAGCTGCAGTCCACAAAAAATAATTCAATGCATCCTTGTTATTGCAGTGCATTTACAGGCACGGGAAATACCCAAGTCCATAAGTATATCTGCAAATGGCCAAAAAACATTTAGTGCTGTCCACAAATAATGGAAATTTTAAGGGGAATCCTCGAGCTCCAAATGTAGTTGTTAGATTTCATAGTACTTCTTCTGGAATGAAAGATTTGACATGGATAAGCTAAAGAAGTACTAAATTCTACTGAAGTGGTCAAGTTCCAAGCCGGTTTATCCTCTCCATGTGAAAGCCGAATAGAAGCTTGGAGAATATCTCTGTCAACAGCAGCCGGTAGTGAATTATTTACCAAATTCAAGTTCCACCCATTGCATTTGTGTAGAGGTCTTTGATTTTCAGCAAAGGCTGATCCACATGCTCAACTCTATCTGCAATGCTATAGTCTCCCAGCCAATTGTGAACCAAAAAGAAGCTTCGTGTAAGTGGATCAAATATTGCACACAAGGCTTTACAATGTTTTCTACATTGATCATATGATGCCATGTTGTAGAATCCAGACTTGGCATGCGGTTTCCATATTGGCCTCGCATATACACTTCCCAAAGCGAAGAAGAGTTGTGGAAATTCTGCCAAAGCTTGCAAGAAAAACCTAGCACAATATCATTCATGCTTCGGATACCTAATCCATTTTCTTGAGTGGGACGGCATAGCTCATTCCATTTCCGCCCAATGACGAAGATCACCAAACTCGGATTCACCCCCAAAAAAACAATTTGCTTGGAGTCTTCCTATCTTACGAAGATTTGTCTTGGGAGGATCAAGGACAGCTACAATATGGATGGGAATGGATGAAAGTACATGTTTAATCAAAATCAAACGTCCTCCAGTAATAAGGAACTTATTTTTCCAGCCAGCAATTCAATCTTGAATTTTATCCAGCAAGGCTAGAAAAGTATTGCAAGTCTTTCTCCCAACAAATATCGGACAGCCCATGTAGTTGAAAGGAAAATTGCTCTTCCGAATAGTTATAAGGTTAGATAATGCCGAAGCGGAGGCCCTAGGGAAATGCTTAGAGATTAAGAAAAAACTCTTTGAGAGGTTTATTTTCTAACCAGTGCCACATTGATATTTATGTAGAAAATTCATCAACCTTCGAATTGAAGACTTCTCACCTCTTGTGAAAATAAGTAAATCATCCACAAACACCAAATGAGAGACCATCAAGCACAAGCCCTTAGGAACCGTAAAAGGCAGAATGTAACCATCTTCCAAAAGTTTAGTCAAACCCCGGGACAAAGCTTCTGACACTAAGATAGAAAGCAAAGGCAATAAAGGATCACCCTGCTTAACTCCACGTGTAGGCTGAAAGAAACCACGGACTTCCCCATTTAACAATAATGAAAACCAGTTACTTTTTAAGTTGTTCATGACCAGAGTCATAAAAAGGGAAGGAAAACCAAATTTCACCAAAACCAATTCCAAAAATTTTCACGATACCCGGTCGAAAGTTTTCATCATATCTAGCTTTATCACCATATTGTGACCTCGAATATTTTTATTGATAGAGGTAAAGAGCTTCTGGGCAAGAAGAATGCTTTCTGCAACTGTCTGTCCAGACACAAATCCTGATTGTTCCTGAGAAATCAACAAGGGCAACATCTTGGCAAGACGTTTAGCTAAAATTTTAGTGAAGACCTTGTTAATAAAGTTACATAGAGAAATAAGCCCGAATTCCAAATGAGAATGATGGGGGATTATCTTTCTTTGGAATCAGAACAATCAAAGCACCAGAAATGATTCGAGGAAGTGGAACACCAGCAAAGAAATCCATAATCGCTACCAAAAGATCCTATGAAATAATGTCCCGCAATGCACATAAAAAGATCCCAAATAACCATTCGGCCCTGATGTGCAGTCCTGATCCATATGAAAGACAACCTCATCTACTTCTTCCATGGTAACCGCTCGAGTAAGATCCAATTGAAGCTCCGCTATTAGGAGTGTAGGTATGTTTGTCATCAATTCTTCACAACAAGAATCATCAATACCCTCATCCGTATAAAGAAATTCAAAAAAAATTCACTGCTTCCCCCCGCAATAGCTTCTGGATTCTCCAACCATTGACTTGAGCTGTCTTTGATTCGACGGATGGTTAGTTGAGCCTCCTTATTTACTAAAGAAGCTTGGAAAAACTGTTACGATCCCCCTTCAGACAACCACTTGCACCTAGATTTCTGACGCCAAATAACTTTCCTTCAATTTAAGCTTTTTATCTCACTACAACAAAATTGCTTATTTGCGACACACAAAATGCGTCGCAAAAATTTAAAAATGTACTTGCTGTAGAAAACTACCAATGCAGTTGTCACAAAAGAAAACGCCAATTTTTTGGGTTATGCCGCAGGTATTTGTGGCACAATTTTACTGTGCCACAAAATTTTTGCGGCACATTTTCATCTAATTTAGTAAGGTAAATGTAGTTGCGACACTTCATTTGCGGCACATTTTCAACCTAATTTAGTGAGGCAAATGTTTGCGGCACATTCCCACCCAATTTAGTGAGGAAAATATAGTTCCATCATTTTCAACCTAATTCAGTGTGGTAAATGTAGTCGCGACACTTCTTTTGCAGCACAACAACGATGCTAAGATATAGTAATGGACAATATATTATGCATAAAATGCCATAGTTCCAAAGTACACTCCTTGAATCTCAATCGCATATAATCCTACAAAATAAAAAAGTATTAAGTTGTGTGTCTTCAATTAAACTAATACTACTTTTCATATACAAAACAAACATCTAGCATCCAAAATCATCAGTAATTGATTGGCAAGCAGCAAACTTCCAAAAATATATTTCATGCTTGGCTTTTTAGGTACAAAAGATAACTCCATGAACTTCTAGCATCCCATTTGTAGCTATTACATCTCATTCTCCTGTAATAGAAGTGAATATTATCAATAATAACTTGCTTATATATAAATGAATATTTAATGGAAAACATCAGTAATAGAGACTAACATTTGCTCAAGTTAAAGCTCCTAGTAAGTATACAAATAGAAGCCATTTTCTGAAATACGACATACCATTTCATGCCTCTACGATATATTGTTTGCATGCACTCTTTGTCCTTTGCTTCCTTACAATATGAATCTAAAGATAAAAAGAAAATCAGTTTGTTTGATAGGCAAGCAGCAAACTATAGCAGTCAAATGCAACAAACTAAAGCCAAAAAATAGGACGAATAAGCATAATCGAGGCAGCTGCCTAATCAAACTAATACCAGCAGATGCAAAATCATTGAAATAAAAATTTGACAAATGCACTTGACCATCGTAGATATAACAAACAAGTTATGGCACCAAATCTCACTTGGAGATATCAGTAGAAGTTGCCGGATGAGCATTTTCAGCAAGTTTGTGCAAGTTGAACTTATTCAAACTTGCTTCAATTCAATGATACATGTATGGAACTTCCAGTAGCAATATCAGTTGAATGAATGTATACGTGTGTTTGGATTCAAAGTCATTGAAATGTCATGTAATCATTTCTTCAGTTGCATTCTTGCTAAAAGATGATGTTAACTAAAATGTCAGGGGAAAAAATAGAGGAAATATGCAACAAGAAGTGCAGTAATAGAACAGAGACACGTCAACTAGAACCAAAGAAAGTTAAAAAAAAATGAATTCCAAATTGATGTCATTACTGTGGAACATTGGATCTGTCACTGTAGAAATTTGTGAAGGCATTTAGGAAAGGAAAACATCTCAAATACTCGTCAAGAAGAAGAAACAATATCTGATTGTTAACTCACCACTTTCCCAGAATCTATTTTTTTCACTTTGGTTGTTGACTTCATCATCATTTTCTTCAGCTTGATTGTTGATTCCATCGCCAACCTTCTCAAAAGACAAAATATTTGTTTTAAAACAAAATTAAACCATAAAAATCCTTGTAAAGAATTCTAAACACAAAATCATTGTATGTACCTCAAATGACCCACGTAGCAAAGATTCTTGTGGTGGAGTAATTTCTCTTTGCAATGGTGCAAAGTTACAAATACTTTCTTCAAAGTGAGAAATCAAGTCATCTTCAAAACGACAAAATTTAACATGCATTTCTGCACTCATTTGAATATGCATTGCTTCAATCCACTCATTCACTGCATCATCAAATGCTTGCTTTTGTGGCACAGACGTGTGATTTGGAGTCCTGATATCTTTAGGAGTAGGACCCCTGCCGTAAGTACACATACGACCTAGTTTTTCTATGGAAGGTGCAGGTCCAATGATCTTCTCATATATACTATCTTTCACAGTATTATCAATCATAGTTGTCTCTGGTAACTTTTGCAACTCTTCATTCCAAATTTGCCTAAATTAAGAAGCAGAGAGAAGAATTAATTATTGTGATGATAGATCAAGAATGGAATGCCTGAAATTACTCTTACAAGTTTTTGAGAAGTGAACTCATCCCCTTGTTTTCCATTTTTTGCCTGTCTTGGGTGAGTGAAACATCAAGTTTTGAAGGGTTCATTCCAGTTTTAGCACGTAGTAGCAAAGCACGCATGCAGGATGGATGACAAAATGATACACAATGACAAAGTGCAATTTATAACATATTAGTACAAACTGTCCAGAATTCATAAACAAATTCTGTCCAGAATAATAATCCCAAACTATGTGTTTCCAACTTAAAAGCAGAATCTTTCCTAATTTCTAGACAAAACCATATTTTCAGAATAAAAGTGTCTCAGATGTCAAGAATCAAGCTCAGAGTGAAAGGAAGGAAATACAGAAACTTATACCTCTTCCCGAAGGTTAGTATGATCCTTTTGCCCAGTTCTATATGGCATTTGTTGCATCATACGACTCATCGTGTTTTTTTGCTTTTTTCCTAATTACATACAAAAGAAAAGAACAAAATCGGCATAAGAATTCACAATCACTTTACAATCATAGCCATCAAAATCCCAAAAACACAAGAATTTAATTGAAGAGTATAAGAGGTATAACAAATCAACACTTGCCTTCAAATCTTTTGAGCTCTAATATTCAACCATTATGGGCCATTGGTCTTCATCAACTTGTGCAGGACAATGTGCCAACAACCATGACCCATTGCGCTTATATGGTGTAAAATACTTATGCTTTACTTTTGATTTGCAATCTCTCCACAACTGCTAGCTCTATGCATTTGTTCATTTTTGCACAAGTCATCAAGAGTTGTGTTTCTCTATTCATAGAAAAAGTCATATTAGAAAATTCGAAGTACACAAGTAATATATAACATAAAAAATATATGTACAACGTTAGTAATTACTAGAATAGCCTTTATATCTTCCCAAAATATTTCTGTAATTCCTTCTGGAATAGCCCTCCAATCCGTATATATGAGTGGGTAACTTATTACCATCATTCACAAGTATTACTAATTGGGCTGCAAATACTCCAGCATTAGGACCAATAACTTGGTGACTTTCATTCCAATCTAGTTGCAATTTTATTCCAGTACCCCAAGTATTACTGCATTTAGCCAGTCCTCTACCACTATTAGCACCTAGATATACATTGGAAGAAGATATAATAAATCAGCAAACTAGTCCAAACCATAATATCAGGAGAGAAGGAGTGAAAAAACCAAAACTTTAGAATACCACATAATTTAAAGATGATCTGGCAGAACAAGAAGAATTTGCCAAGTCTTCTGGCTGTAATCTTGTTAGTTACTTTTACTTTTAGGAATGCTTGAAAAATCTGACCAAAAATGGATTCCTAATTGCAGAAAATGGTTTCTATTAAGAATTGAAGTTTGGGATCAACTCAAAGATTATGGCTAGCTATTATTTGCTTCTGGTTTTTCAGCTATTTAGAGACTTGGATCATCTATTTTTTCACGGATCTTTTTTTTTTCCTTGTAAAAGGAATAGAGAAAAACTTTTCCATTAACCAACCACTTATAAATGTTATAATAAATTCAAACGTCAGAGAACAACTTTAACTTCAAAAAAAGTTATAATAAGCCGAATCACAACAATTAGTATAGAAATAGAATATATGCCTATTCTTCTCTAGTAATAGCTCATACTTGTTTCACAAATAAGCGACTCAATCACACAAACATGGGCAAATATCACGACAATCTAAGTTACAAATCATTCAATATTTCCTTGTTCCATACCATTTAATAAGGACCACCAAGCTTCTGTATTGAGACTTTCGCACTTTCCATAAATAGCTGCACTGTCAACTTAATTACTCAATCAATTAGTAGTTCTTTTTGTTTTTCTTTATCGATTCTACATATTATATTTACAAGATTCAAAATGTTCATACTCGCAAAGGAAATTCCAAAATTGTCATAGGTGCAATATTTGTCGATCAAGACTTAATACCATGGATAGTCACTAAACCAGTCCAAAAAACCATTTTAAAAGATTTAGAGCAATAGCAGCAAACTAACAAAACCACAACAACAAAATTTGGTTTGATAATAGAATATTTGTTATGCATAAATAACAAGAAGACAAGAGTAGAACACAAGACCAAGGTCTAAATTTTTATTATGCAGCCAGTTTAACTAAGTTCTACTAGATCAGGCTTAGGTTCAACATTCATTATTAAGAGGAAAGATATTAAAGAACAGTTTATTTGTTAGTATTAGCAGGAGTACTAATTTAACATACCATCTTCACTAGAACTATCATCTTCCATAGGGCCATCAAAACTACCTTTTGTGGCTTCTGAATCAAATGAAAAATTTGATCCGGGTTCATAATGTGGTTGTTCGTTATGGTCTGATAATGGAATTTGATTGGGTTTGGACGAAGTTTTAAGTGATGTGACTTGGCTGAGAAACAAGATTGGTGAGACTGAGAAATAGAGTTAGAGCTAGAAGCATGTTCATTACAAGCATTTTGTTTTGAACTAGGAAGGGTGTGGGACTGATTGGCTTGACAGCTCGATTGAGATATTGGGTTTGAGCTAGAAGCAAGCTTAATCCTCACCCCAAGCATTAGTCCAATGCTTCCACGAGTTGTTGGCTTAGAACTAAGAATGGAGCGAGGCTGATTAGCTTGAGAGCTCGGTTGGGAAACTGGGTTTGAAAACTAAAGTTATAAAAGAACTTACAAATATTGTTGAATAGAAACACAACTTCAAAAAAATGAGATGGTCTGAAGAGGAAAGCTTGAAAAATGAGAAGCTGGAAACTCAAAATTATGTTAGAAGAGAGTTGGAAGCTCTTGAATTGGCCAGACATTCATTTTTTGTCACCATGGAGTATGAAAGGACTATACTTGCTGAAAAAACTGAAAGCAGATCAGCCAAATGCTGAACTGAAATTGATTTTGAATTCCAAAAAAGGGAACTCGAGGCTGAAATGCAAAAGAAGCAGGAAGAGATGGATAATCAATTGCGTAAGATAAAGAACTCTTTTGGGGTTGCAGAAGATTCTTTTGATATCCTAAAGAATCAGTCTGACAAAAAATCGTTGCCAAGTAGTGAAAAATGAACCAGAAATGTCTTTTGGGGTTACAGAAGATTCTTTTGATATCCAAAAAATTTAGTCTGACAATGGCCAAGATATGGCAAGATTAACAGTGGTAAAGCATAATTAGGCATTACAGCTTTATAAACAGATTCTTAATACTACAGAACCAGTAGTACCATAAACAGATCTGAGCCTCTTATTGAGGCAGTCAAAACATGACAGTTAAAATTAGTAGAGTTTGAGAAGATATCATTAATTACTTTGCAAACATTAAAGGAAATAACAAAGATTAAAGATGAATAACTTCAATAATTACTTTGCAAACATTAACGGAAATATTAAAGTGTGCAAATTGCCCATATTGATTACAAAATACAAGCAAAACTATAAATAATGTCGCTCTTCCATATCAATTATCATCCTCATCTCCTTGTTGAAATTTGTCAAAGAAATCATCGTCATCACCACTTGTATCACTATTTGTATTGTCACATCCAAGATCATCTTCGGAAGAAGAGTAGTCATCATCTTCAATAAAATCATCACCACCATCACCATATTGAATAATGTTTATACTAGATTTTGGAGTTGGCGCATTAAGTGTAACTCCATCAACACCTTCCCTAACCCATGTAAAAATATCATCATCACTATAATCATTGTTGCAATGCTTCAACAACTCATCTTTATTTTATATGTCTGAATATATGTCAATTTTTGGATCAATATTAAAAATATCTCGAGGAGTCATCTTAACAACTACACTCCAGTCAGGCTCCAATGGATCCTGAATATACCAAGCTTGTTGTGCCTGAGAAGCAAAGATGAAAGGCTCATATGTCTTTCTATTTTTCTTGTACAGTAGATATCCTGATTAAAATTAACAAAGGTGAAGTTGTATTCATCATTTTCATACCCGTGTTATTATCAACCCAATCACACTTGAACATCACAAACTTGATGTCATTAGAGTATCTTAACTCAATAATATTAGTTAAGACCCAACAAAATTCCAAATCTCCTAGTACAGGGTTCTTATCCTTCTTACTTGCATAACTGGTAGTATTTGCATTCAAAAAAATATTGCTATTTTGACTTTGCCTTCTCATCTCATGCTGCTTGGTATGGAATCTGAAACCATTAACAATATATCCAGAATAACTTCTAACCCACTTATCAGGACCAGTAGCCAAATAAGAGACCTCCTTATGATAATCAATGTCATTGCTAGATGTTTCCAACTTTTCAACCTACAAGTATCGACCAGAATTCAATTCAATTCAAAACATTAAATATCTGAAAATGACAAGTTTATCATATTATAACTTAATACTCACATGCTTTTTAAACCACTTGTGAAATGTTTCATTATGAATTTTATATCTCTCTTTCACAGTTTCACATGCGGGGGTTTTCAACCCTAGCAAACGCTTATTCTTCCTGCGTAAGTTATGAAATATATTATGAAATTTATAATTCATGAGTTTTCCAATAGGTTTTGACTTGCAATAAACTTACCTATGAAAAGGATCAATGACTTCTAAATTTCCAAGCACATAACGATGTGCTTGAACACAAGAGACATTGTCTAAAAAGATAATGTTTTCTTTCCCCAGAGCATGACCAATCTCTCTACTTGAACCTTTACCTTCATAATTCCTAGATGGACGGTTCAATTTTGATTCCACATTGTCCAAGTACATTGAACAAAATGACATGCATTCTTCTGCCAAATAGTCCTTTGCTATTGAACCTTCCGGGTGACTTCGACTATACATAATTTGCAATGAACCCAAATACCTAAGTACAAAACTTATATTAACATTTGATAATACATTCATATATACATACTAGTTATCATCGAAGACAAATTGACAATGTTTTATCTACTGGACCTCTCAATTGGGTACAGTGAGCAAAATTGAACTGGTACAACAATTTTTGCCTCTTCTAGTAAGTGGACAGGCAAATGCTCCATGACATAAAAAAATGAAGCCAGAAATATCTTTCCAAGTTCACAAAGTGCCAATGCCTATTCAGTATTCCAAAGCTTCAAATTCAGATGGAGTGAGCACTTTGGAATATACTTGCCTAAAAATGTCACATAATTCAATAATTACTTTGCAAACATTTTCAGGCAACATTCTTCTTATAGCCATGGGCAACAATTGGTGGATTAATATGTGAAAATCATGACTTTTTAACCCAGAAATTTTACATTCTTTAATATTCACACATCTTGAAATGTTCGATGCACAACCATCCAGAACTTTAACATTTTTCAACACCTTGCAAAAAATGTCCTTTTCATCTTTGCTCATTATGAAGCAAGCAGGTGGAAGATATACCTTATCACCCTTTAATTGAGGGTGAAGTGCCTTCCTTATCCCCCCATCTCTCTGCTTTAAATCATATCGAGTCTTAAGGTTATCTTTTGTCTTGCCAATAATAATCAACAAGGTCGACAACAAATTCTCCAAAAAAAAAATTTCAATATGCATAATATCAAGATTGTGTGGAACCAAATTATCCACCCAATAAGGTAACTGAAAGAATACACTCAAATTTTTCCAGTTATATGTTGAATTTGGTTTAGGCTCATGCTCTTCCCTCCTCCTTTTGCTAGTTAAGGCGAGAGGTTGACCCTTTCCAAATTTATTTTTAAAACCTTTTAATTGGTCTCAAATGTTATTTTAGATAAACGAATAGGCTTGGAATCTCTCTCAATTGTCCCATCAAAGTTTTTTCGATCCTTAAGATAAGGATGATCAATTGGAAGAAAACGCCGATGGCCCAAATCACAATGTTTTCTACCATGCTTCAGCCATTGAGATCGATTGTTTTTGTTGCAACAAGGGCATGCATACTTCCTTTTTGTACTCCAACCAGATAGATTCCCATAAGCTGGAAAATGTCGTTGATTGTCCAAGCAGACCTGCACGTAGGCAAAACATCTATTTACTAGCAACATCATGTGTGGGCACCCCTAGATCCCACAACTTATTCAGTTCATCAATAACAAGGCGCAAATACATATGTATGTAATTTCCTGGAGCTCAAGGTCCATCAATAAGCAAGCACAACATAACTGCTGGTTGCTTCATGCACAACCATAAGGATAAATTATATGACATTAAAATCACTGGCCATGTGCTATGAGTATTGGTTAGTGATTTGAAAGGATTAAATCCATCAGCTGCAAGTCCAAGACGAACATTGCTAGGATCACTTGCAAAAGTTGGGTGCTTGTTATCAAATGTTTCCAAGCCAGAGAGTCTGTTGGATGGCTCAATTTTCCATCCTTGGTATGCTTCTCTTCATGCCATCTTATCAATGAAGTTGTCTTTGATGACATAAACAATCTCTGGAGTCATGGTTTCAAAGGAAAGTAACGAACAAACTTTGCTGGAGCTTTGCTATCCGTCTAAACACATTGTTTTCACAATCATCTGAATGCTTATCAATTTGCTTATATCTAGGAATAGTACAATGCTTACATAATGTGTCATTTTTTTGTCTCCTTCCAATAAATCATGCAATCATTAAGACATGCATGAACCTTCTTATAACTAAGACCCAAATCTTTAACAATCTTCCAAGCATCACGATAGGAGCTTGGAAATACTTCATTATCAGTAAATGAAACTTTAGTAACATCATCATTGAGTTGTTACTCCACCGACAAAGAGACTTCATTCGTAATAACCTAATAAGGAAGGATATAAAAGTAAAACTTTTACAACCCTTGTATAGCTCTGCTTCGACATGCTTCAACAACTTAAAGAAGTTTGTTGTCTCTTCATCACAAGCTACATCATTCTCTAATTCCAATCGAAAATCAAAATCCTCTTCAATACCATGAATTGCACTAGTGAAATTTATGTTTTCAAATGCGTCATGTATCAATCCTTGCATATCATCCTCTTCGTCCAAACACAGAGTCTCACAAATTATGTTACTAGTATTTTGTTGACCGAATTCCCATGGTTCCTCACCATGATAAATCCAGTTGGTGTAAGAAGTCAAGAATCCTTTGATCATTACATGTTGAAAAACAACAACTTTTTTCTTTCGTTATGAGTATCTATACCACCTGCATGGGCAAAATATTCTACTCCCTTCCGTCTTGTTCTTGTAAGCAAAGTCAAGAAAGTCAACTAGATATTTCTTAAAATGAGGATTGTTTCCCCTATCTTCAGTGAAGATCCAAGATCTATGCTCCATTTTGTATCACTGCTAGGTGGTGAAAATGGTCCTACAAGAAAATTTTTGACAACTTAAAAACTATATCTCAGAACTGTCTTAGAATCAGCTTCAGCTTAAAACCTATGAAATAAGTAGGAAGAGAAGGGAAAAGAGACAAAGATATTGGAAAGGAGAGAGAGAGAGACAAGTACCATGAGTCAGGGAACATGAGTCCAACTAAGAAGAATATAATCATCTCAGTTCTTATGTTAGCTAGTTGACTAGGCTCATTTGAATTCTAGACAAGTGTGTGCCTGAAGTGCCTTGTGCCTTATGCCTTGTGCGGGCTCTTAAGGCAGATGTATTTTCACACTTGCCTAGTTCATGCTTAACTAGGAGTAGAAGTTGTGCCTCACTTGTCCCATAAATAATGGTAAGATTGTTTGAACTCATTGTCCCATAAACCTAGCTTTGCTAGCACCTATTTAGTAATAACAATTTATCACCTAGTTCAAGCTTAATTACTGTGACACCTTCCTCTTTTTTGACCTTTATGTAAGTCACACAAGCTAATAACTCTATATTGGGTAACTCTATATATTGCCTCTCTGTCGGCATAACCAGTCAAGTTTCTCCAGCATGTAAAACACCAGAAATATGAATTAAAACACATCTGTCATTCCTCATGCTAGATTTCATTCCATAATATTCTCTTAGGTATGGTTAAGTCACCACAAGTGAACCAAAATATCAAGTAATAAACAACTTAAACAAGCAAGTCATAGATCAAGATTGAGTATTGCTAAAGAGTTGAGTTCTCTAACAGCATACTAGTTCAACATCAATAAGTACAATACTAGGCCTACAATAGCCTTAAAAACCACAAAAAAAAATGTTTCTGCATTCAACTTTCACAAAGGGTAAACGATTAGTCAAGTCCATATTACCAAAATATCATTCTAAAACTAACTCAAACCAGCATCATCCACTAATTCATAGCAAAACAAAGCATTTAACATTTCATCAAATAGATAACACTAATCAAAATAGACTCGTAAAACCACTCAAACTAGATTGCAATCAATACAACACATCATCTGGATTATAGATTCAGATTATCAGCTACTCATCAAGCATACAAACTAGAAGATAGCAATAAATCTGGCATGAAAATATATCCACAAATAATCAACCAACTGTAGTTAAATCTAAACTTCATTCAAACCCCTAAAATACGGAAAGATCAATAAATTAAATGCTCAATTGCTAACTGAATTAACTGAAAACACAAAAGCGAAAAAGACTCGCACTTACCAATTATAGATCTTAAGTTATATGTATAGTCCCCCCAACCCTTCCAAATTATGTTATTAATCTAACCTAATGCTGTCAATAAGTCTACTATTTCTCTTTTAATGATGTTGTTAGTTTGAAAGTTGTAGACAACAGAAATGCACGTGTTCCTTTTCTACAGTACTTTCATGTTTCCAAACAAAACCTAAAAAGTAATGTTGTAAAATATCTAAATATGATCAAATTGAGACAGTCTTAGGTTGTTGGATTACATACTAGGTTGATTAATTAGGTTTTACATGAGAACTAAGATGGAGTAGTTAAAGTATATACACACAGACCTCTCCAGGAACACCGGCTTGACTTTTGACTTTTGTACAAGGTGATTGATGCTTACCTCTATTGGCTGATGGTGTCGCCATTCAGGTCACTGGGACTGCAGTCAATAAGGCAGACAGATCGTTTTCTCTTAGCCCTAATGCAAAAAAGAGAAAATCGTGAAATGATATAGAGAGAAAATCGTGAAATGGATGGAATTTTAAAGTATAAGGCAATTGACGCTTACCTCTGATGGCCGATAGTGTCGCCGTTCCGGTCACTGCGGATGCAGTTGATGAGGCAGATCGATTGATCATCTCTTAGCCCTAATAAAGAAAAGAGAAAGTCGTGAAATGATGAAAGAGGAAATGTGAAATGCTTTTTGGCTATTAGAAAATATCTAAATCAGGCAAGTTAAACATCATCGTTTTGATCTGGTTAACAATTTTTTTAATATTTAAAAAATGACATTATTTTTTTTTAGAGAGTGATGAAGAGTGTTCTAAATTTATTACATAATTTTGGTTGTGTAGTTGAATTGTGGCACTTTTACCTTGTGCCGCAAGAAAAATGTCGCTAAAAGCCAATATTGTTGTAGTGAAACAAGTCTGACTTAGCTGCGTGAATCTTCTCTCGCTCCGAAATAGATTGTGTTTCATCAAAATATCATTCTAATTTAGTAACTACTCTCTCAGCCTCCTTCGTAATTGCATCAAATATATTCCCAAAAAACTTTCTTATTCCAGCCTTGAATGTAAACTTAAGCCGTTTGAGTTTCCATACAAAGCTATGCATACCATAACCTTCAAAAGGTAAGCTCCAATCACTACGTACCAAGTCGAGGAATGAAGAATGCTTTATCCACATCTTTTGGAATCTGAACGGCTTCGGTACTGAAGAAGTCGAAGAGCAATAATCTAATAGGAGATGTGAGTGATCCGAACCTGCCTATTAAGATGTAAAACACAAGAATCGAGAAAACCACTCAACCATTGTGAATCTACCAAAACCCTATCTAATCTTTTCCACACTGTTCTTCCTTGTCGCACCCCCGACCAAGTGAAATTACTCCTGAAAATGGCAAATGCATCAAACGACAAAACATCCATTATTTCAGTAAAATCATTAATGGCCCCAGCTTCTTGTGGGGCTCGACCAAGGTATTTTGAAGTAGAAGCCATGACATTAAAATCACCCCAAAAAACCCTGGTCCCTAGCCATCGAAACCCTTATAATCTCCAAATCAACCCAGAAAATTCTTTTCTCCGCTCAAGTGCATTTAGCATATATAAAAGTAGGGAAAATAGAACCCGACCAATCTGTATTTTTTAACTACAGATGAATAAGTTGATCCGTATTGAGATGCAGATAAATGTAAAATCCAGAATGCCAAAAAATGCAAACCTTTCCATTCTGATTCAATAAACAATTATCAAAGCCGAGCATGTTACGAAATTTATCAATTTTCGAGACATCAACCAGAGGTTCCTAAATAGCCAGAAAGGAAATTGAATGCAACCAGATTAATTTTTTCAAATGCCTTAATGATGATTTTTTTGAGATATCTCTTATGTTCTAGATGAGTAACTTATTCACTGAGAATTGGAAAAAGGAGAGTGAGTGAGAGCTCAAAGAGCTTGACAGGTTCGAATGGTACGAGTTATTGTATAGGTCTTCCTTTTCCTGATGCATGTCGCGGAAGCTCCTGCGTGGGAATGGCTTGAGATTTTTGGGTCTGGTGCTTTGCTAACTTGTGGCAACTTTTCCAAAAAATCATGAAGCATCCTATTGAGCACCCGAGAATGCACATCACGAACCACCACATTCACAATATCAGGTTCGCGAATCGATTTCTTGCCTCTTGGCTGGCGACACTTGACATGATGATCATCTACCAAACTAAGATTAAAATTTGTGGACGATTTGTTGATTCCCCTCAATGGAGAATCTTAATTCAACGTCTAGGGAGAAGAAATGAATTTATCATTCACCTCATTGACCTTATCAGCGACGAAACCTCCTGCCCAATTGAAACCGGTTGCGACAGTTAGGATAGAGAGTGAGCAGCTCTCACTGTTGGAAATATCAGCGACAAATATGCAGTGACAACTGGCATGACTGTAGTGTTAGTTATTGCTGCTATATAAGTTGAAACCTGCTGCTTCTCTTGAGTCTGCAAACCAGAGCTTGAGGCGATCACAGCCGTATTAACAGGAGCAGAAGTGACCCCCTTTTTATATGGTAACCATTACTTTTTGACTGGCTGATTCGACAAAGTAATGCCTGTGTTAATATCTATCGATTTAGGATCTGGATTTTTAGCATTATTTTTAGGGTTTTTAGTCAAACATTCCACTTTCGCATTACTCATCTTTTGACAGTAATTGCAATAATCTGGAATAGATACATAGGTGATCAATTGCCATCTGCCTTTCTCTCCATTCAACATTCAAACGTTACCGAGACACAGCTTTGTTACATCTAAATCAACACAACCCTAGCCACACCAGGACGAGTTCTTGTAGCGGTTGAAGCATCCACCTTAAGGGGTTACCAACCAACTGTGCAATGGAGAATAATGCTGCTTTGTGAAAAAGATGTGCCGGCAGCCCTTCAAAGGTAATCCAAACTGGTGTAATCGGGGATTCTGCATCAAGCGAAAAATCTGGCATCCACTTAAAAATGTGCATCACAAATGCTTGAAACTTTAGGGATCTGTGACACCAACATCTTAGATAATCTCTGGATTGACATCCTCTATATAAAATTTAATAAGAATATGGCGATTGTCCAACAAACCCAACGTGAACAAGCCAGCGTATCCAATTCTCTAGAAGTTGCGTCTCAAAGAATCCATAGAAGGCCTTTCTCATGAAAATTTACCAAGTGCAAGGTAGTTTTTGGACATTATCCGGGGGAAAAACTGCAAGCTCACAACAATATGTCGAAGGTGGAACTAATGGAATGTCCTCGACCTTCGATGAAACAACCAAGGCAAAGGAGCGGCTAGGTGGTGAGGGATGATTGAAGGGCAGCCACAAGAGCGCAGATTGAAGAAGAGACGATGGGAGAAGAAGCTTAGGTGAGCCCAACCCTAGAGAGCGTTCACTAGATAATTAAACTATACATATATATATATATATAAGAGATAGTATATATATATATTTATTCTATTTATATATTAAGACAATGTGTTGTTTACATGCAAACTTTACCTGTATAGCGCATGGTCTATTACATAAGATACCGGAGCAAATAAATGATTATCTAACAGTACAATTAAATACAAAAGTAGAAATGATATTTTGACATGCAACATGCGATCGTAAACTAAATCAATGTCGGTTGCTCTTAAGTTTCGTTCCCTAATTTTGATTTTGAGATTTGCTTTTATAGCCATCAATATGAAATAGTAACAGCTAATTTTAAACTTGTATAGTGGACAACCCAATGCATATTGTACATGATAAATATATCTGGGTGCACATTTAAAATCAAAATTGAAAAATTATGCATCACTATTCAATTTTGACTCTGCAAATAAGTGATTCTTTTTTATACAAACTAACAAAAAGTGACTCTAAGACTATGCATTATTTATGCAAGAAAAAAAAAGATACTACGGCCATGCGTTCTTTACATGTTAATTTCATCCTCGTACAATGAAAAGTTGAACATGTGATGGGCAAAATTAATGTATTTGTCTGTACAATTTAAACCAAAATGGAAGAAATATATTGCATCACTATTCAGTCTTGATCGAGTTTAAAATAATTCATGCTTCTTGCATAAAAAAGCAAAACAAAATCATATTAAGAGCATGCATAGTTTATACACTGATTTTATGCACATGTGATGCACGGTTGAATATATAACATACACGAAAAATATATTTGATTGTATCAAAAATAAGTATGAATTATGCACTATCACTATTCAATATTGACCATACAAATAAGTGATCCCTCTTATAATAAAAGATAAAGAAACTTTATTCAAGTCCATTCATATGTTTGAACTCATATTATCTCATGTAGAGTATGAATTGATACCAAGAAATCATTTGGTTCTAGAAAAGAAAAATCCTTGTTGTTTGTTTGTTAGATATGTTGTTATGGAACTCTTGAATCTTTCTAAGGAAGAATATGAGCATATTAAGTAATATAGATTTTGTATTTGATTTTCTTTTCTACTCAAGCATGTGTGTTACAATTAAGTTTCTGTTAATGAGTCAATGGAAGATTAGGAAAATTATTTTTCAATTCTTCCTATTTGAGTTTAGTAAACTGGTGAAATTTTCGTACCAAAATATACAATATTTTTATTGAGGCTATGAAAAAATATCAAAAAGCTATACATCATATTCTTCAACAATTGGAAGTAAATAGGATGATATTTGACATATTTTTCCTATCCAAAATTTTATTTCCCAAATCTTCCAAATTGTGTTTATAAGAGTGATCACTTTAGACCAAAACTGCTCGTACCAATGTGATTACTGAACCAAAATTGATCTTTTGCTCGAGGACAATCTAAATAATCACTCAAACCTTAAACCATAGACAGCAATTAGTGGCAAGAAACTTTAAGGGTTTCAAGAATGGTAAAAATTCATTTTGTGGTTGAAGTCTTAAGTCAAAATAGTCAAAATCTTCTTACTACAATGAATTTGGATTTCCTTACCGTTGTTTGATGTTGATAACAAAAGATTTTGGGTGAAGCATTAAATAGGAAATAACCATGATTAATTACCATTTAAAATATGGAATATACTAGAGGATCATAAGATGGTGTTAGCCTCATAGACATAATATAGTATATGCATATAATCCAACCTTATGAATGTTGCATAAAATTGGGGGTACTCAAAATTCTCATGTTGCACCTCACACAATAAAATCATATTCAACTTGTGATTCCAAAATTGATACTATTACATGGAAAAAAATTAATACTTTTGAATGCCTATTAATCATATTGGACAATGAAGAACGTAAAGTAAGAAACTTTGATTTTTAAGAGACTATTCTATACTCCCTCTGTTCCATATTTTTCGTCCTTTTTCAAAAATTTAACTTATTAAAAATAGTGTATTGATAGTAATAGTTGTTTAAATCTTTCTCATTTACCTTCCAAAATTCAAAATTTGAATGGTGTAATATTTATCTCCAAAGAAAGACAAAGCATCAAAGTGAAAAAGGTGTAATGACTATTCTTTGACCATTTGAACATGAGAAATATTTTGAAATAATGAAAATGAGTAACATGATGGAAAATTTCTGTAAAAATATACCCCTTTTCAAATTTGTTCTTTTTTTGTGCCTATTGCAAAATGTATTTCCGGACCAGTGGAATTCGCATTCGGAGAATGCGAGTTCCAGAAATTTTTTTTATTTTATTCTTCGACTGACCTCGCATTCACGGAATGCGAGGTCAGTCAAAATTGACCTCGCATTCCAGGAATGCAAGGTCAAGAAGGCCTTTATCTTCTGCGAGGCCAGAAGATAAATTCCCAAATACAAAAAAAAAAAAAATTCCTCCTCCTCCTCTTTCGTCCTCCTCCTCCTCCTCGCAATATTGTGTGATCATGGACATTCACATTTGTTATTACTTCTCGCAATATTGTGTGATTGATGTTTGTTATTTGTATATCATTGTTCGCCCTAGTTGGGTGCTTTTTTATTGTTATTAGGTTTGTATTTATGTTTTTTAGTCCTTGTCGGGCTTTTATGGATGTTTGTTGCTCTTGTTGGGTTTGGTTGTTGGCAGGGAGAATGTTCGTAAAATAGGGGAGGTTATGTTTCAAAATTTTATCAAAAATACGATAAATTAATAAATTTGCGGGTTTACACATTTCATTCGCGTACTATTTCGTTAATGTTATAGTTTATGATTTATAGGTGAATGGTTTACTATTTCCAAATATCGTACTACTTCGTTAATATTATAGTTTATAATTTACGATTTAGTATTTAAATGATTTTATCTTACAGTCAAATCCTTCATTTTTCTATTTTTGTAATAGTGTACAATTTCCATTCGCAATATACATAGTCAAATTTGCTAAATCCTCTCATACACATCTAGATGTGTATAAGTGCAGAATTTCAATTCGCACTATACATAGTCAAATTTAGCTGAATGAGAGAATGTCTATGAATAATTGACCTGCGTTTTTTAAAATTTTTTTTTTTTATATATGTATATTTAATTCATTACAACAACGCATTTTTTAAATGCGAGGTTAAAAAAAATTAAAAAATGAGGTCAATTTTCATTGACCTCGCATTCCTGGAATGCGAGGATCAGTCGAAGAAATTTTTTTTTTTTTTTTTTTTTTTTAAAAAAAAATTTCTGGAACTCGCATTCTCCGAATGTGAGTTCAAATGGTCCGGAAATAGATTTTGCAATAGGCACAAAAAAAGAACAAATTTGAAAAGATGTATATTTTTAGAAATTTTCCGTAACATGATACATTCAATGGGATAGAGGGAGTAATATTACTATTTAATTTCAGAGGAAAAAGATTTTATATTCTTACGAGTTAATAGGTTGAAATGTTACTCCCACCATCTATTTATTATTTTGTTTGAAATTTAAAGTCAATAGGACTCTGATCTAAATGTTTTTTTTCATATTGGAAAGGTAATACTTGAATTGAGAATTTGTTAATTAACTATATATTTTGAGTATTCTAAGTATATGGAAATATATTTGAATAAAAATCAACAAGTTGTACTTTCAAAGTGCAGTGCATGTACTCCCAAATTGGTAGCAATAGATGTCATGCTTAAGTAAATACAACTATAATATGAAAGATACAATCGAAGTGTATTTTATGCAATAATATCATTTATTACTAATAACACACTAATAAAAAAGTAGATCAATTGTAATTGGAAACAATCTAGAAACAAGTAATCTTACCTTTTCATGCACCAGGAGGGATTTAATTGATGCATCGTGAACTTTTTTACATCATCAGATCAAAACAAACAAAACGATCCAATTACTTCGCTTATTACATAATCATCCGCACAAGTAGGATGAAACCAATCAAAGGCATAATATACTATTATAGGACATAGGATAAATTTTAGTAAAAGTAGGTCATCTAAGATTTCTGAAATAGCTAAGTAATACTAATTGTATATCAAAAAATATACATTATTATTTCCTATAGTTTTATGAAAAATTTACCGTGGAAGCTGTGTGAATTGTTGATAATTAATAGACATCTATAAGAATTTTTTCTTTTATAAAAATAGAAATTACTTCAAAGATTTTATGCTCCATTCATCCCAATATTTTTGTTATATTTCCAAAAGTTGTGCTTTTTTTGAATAGTAGTAATAAGTAGCTCACTTTTGCTTTAATTTTTTGTTTTAACCCTTGAAAACAAGAAAGAGAATGCTGCATTGAATAATACATCTAACACTAAAATCTTTCTTGTATACAAGCGTTACAAAATAGTACTCTACGTGGAAGCAATGTTCAAGATTTTGGTGAACATATGAGATAAAATTGTGGATCATTATAATAATGCAAAACTTTACAAGGCACTTGATTGAGGGGTAAATGTGGAAAAGATATAGAAACAGTTTTCTACTTCAAGTAAGTGAAAAATATTTTGGGACAGAGAAATATAGAAAGTAGGATAGTTTCAATGGAACAAATGAGTATTTCTTAACAATGCACAACTTGTGCACATAAAGAAAAAAAGTGCACCAATAGCAAAAATAGAGTTTTGATCAAATATCAATTTAGTGCTCCTATTTGCACAAAAGGTTGAATTAGGCACATCTTAAAGCCTTTATAAAGTAAAAGACAATTGATTGAATCTTTCCCCTTATATTTATTGCTAAGGATTGAAAAGTATTTATGAGCTAAAGACACATCATTTTTTCCACTATCATACTTTCAACGAGTTTAAGTTAAAGTGAACTTTAATATTCACTTAATAAACTAATAACGGCAAATCAAACACCAGAAAGCGGTAAGAGAGAGTTGAAAAACTATACCAGTCTTTGCATTTCTTACATTGAACAATTAAATTATCATGGTTATATGGTATCTCAAAGTTACAGTACCTTCAATAATACGCAAGTGTTTAGAAATTCATGGGAAATGAAGCTAAATCTTTAATAGTGTACTGAGAAAATACACAATACTAGCATTACAACACTATGCGGAACAAAAGCTCCTGTAATAGCTCCATACTCAATTCGAAGATAGTAATGCTTATGCCTACAATTTTCTAGTTTTGTATAATTCTTGAAAGTGCAGACAACACACTTTCCTTCAATTTTATGAGCACTCTGAACATCTTAAAGTGGCCTAACAAAAATTGCTTCTTTGATCTATGGAACTCTGTCCACCTTCCAACTAACTTCTCTAGCCTATAGTACTACCTCAAATGAACCTTCAAATTGTTGCAGTTGCAACCTCAATCTCCTTAACACGCTCCACATAAGGAGACTTGTAGCCCTTTTTGTTGGGCGCATCAATACACAATCTCTGATTTCAAATTCATAATAGTAAACAATCGTCAAAAATTAAAAGCACATGTAAAAATATTTCTTTCACAAAGTTTTTGTCACTACCTTGAAACATAAGCCAAATCCGATTTCATAGCATTTCCGTAGTACATGATCCTGGACATGATCCTTTTGAATTTTGCTGAAAACTGTGAGCCCAACAGCCTACATCATGTGTGGCCATGTAGTGCTTGTAGTTTTTCTCAGGCTTTGCTGTTTTCTTGGTTCAACCATCATAACACATTTCATTGAATTAGTAACAACATCAATGTTCCAAGGGTATTAAGCATCCTATATATGATATAGACTACTCAAATAAAATACAATATCGAGGAGAAAATATTTAGATATAACTAAAGTAGCACTCAGTGAAATAAAGCATCCTACACATCATATGTACAGAATTCCATAATAGTTTTTGGAAACTAGAAACTTTTTCCTTTCTCCGTGCAAAAGGAAAATGGAACAATCTCTAATCTATAAGATTTTCAGTATATTTCATGAACTAACCAAGACGAACAGAAAAATAAATATTGCACAAAAATATTACTCAATAGAAACCAATTATCCTAGTTATGTCCCATGGATTTATAGAAGTAACAGTTATTGCATGAGTATGTCATCTACTTTGAAAACTATATCTGTCTTATTTTGCTACTTTGCAACTCAAATCATATTCAAAAGTAAAAAGTAAAAGAACTTCTGACAGTCTTCAATGTGTTTACCCGAGCTAGATTTTATGTTCTTGATTGAGAAAGCATGAATTCATTTAATATTGTGCAGAAAATGGTGGTAGAATAAGGATACTTGAGTTAGTTGACTTCATCTCATAAGCATTACATATCCAATCTTAAACATGTATGCAGGTAAAGATGCTATCAAGAAGTTAGTTAACATTCTCTGCTTAACCCTGTCCTTATGATGTACTTGCTTCCAAATCTTATTGTGTTTTGCAAATCAATATATTCTTCTTTGATTGTTGGGATATGTTTTGCCATGTATGCATATCTCATATCTATTGGAGGCTTCTTATTTCCGCCTGCCAATTAAAAATGTATCCAAGAGTATTTATTATTCTTCCAAATGTGCCTGACTTTTTTCTGATTTCAATCCATTATTAAGTTTTTCCTTGTTTCTAGTAACTATTCTTCTTTTTGGTTGTTTTGAGACCAAAAATTTATTGAAGGCTTGAAGTTGAAGCTAAAAAACCTCCAGTATAGTTATAATTATTTGTCAAGTTTCAAATCTTAAATTTCAATAACATATAAAACCAAAAAATATATAGTAATTGATACTCAAAAAGTGTGAGTAGTACTTGTAATTGTGTCATTCTAAGAGGGAATATAACTAAAGTCAGTCTATTAAACCAAAATAATTCTCAATCAACTTCCCCTATATCACATCCAAAATATGTGGGCCATACTATATAGTGAACTAAACTAAAACTATCAGACCTCTTGCTAGTCCCAAAAAATAAAAAATAAAAAAGAATCAAAATGCAGCATACATCTTCTCAACTATGATAAAATAATTGTTAAAAATTAAGAAAATAGAATATGGAGTATGTTTAAACTTTCCACAATAATACTTTTCTTAATAAAAAATAAAATAAAAGAACTTCAATGACTTAAATAAATTATTTTTCTCTATAACCTCCATTTCCTAACAGCATAGTTCATGCAAGAGGCAATTAAAATCAAACACCACCTGTACACAAAACTGGCAAACAATTATCTAAATATCCAATAGCCAGTACCTTCAATATCTCTAGCAGTTGATCCTGATTCCTAAAAAAATTAAAATAAAATAGAAGTAAATGTTTTCATCCTCAGACTGCATATCTTTGAGAAGAATTTCGCTCAACTCATAGGTTCATAGACAACAAAAAAATGGGAGATACGTTATCATTTTACTATGGGGAGTTCTATCTATCACATGAATATTGTAGATGGCCCAAGGGTAGAAAGATGAGAAGTGTAGGAGGTGTATTTGGTTAGAATATTTTTACCAGATTGCGGCATCAGGAGTTTCTACCTCGTTTGCTTCCAAGAGTGTCCAGAGAATACAACAAGGCTTTGTTAAAGGTACACCTGTTTCTCGAACTCTTATTTTAGTGTATTTTCAGCTTTTGGTCCCATGTTACACTTTTTAATGTCAGACATGTGTTACACCGTCTAACAACTTGGGTCTTCTGTTAAAAATTTGTGTTATGCTCTGTTCTACTCCATGTGATGGGATAGCATATATATTTTCATTTTGAGTAAATATTAAATAAGACAGGTGTCACTTCATTGTATGAAATAACACAATATGTAATGCTGGCACCAAATATATAACAAAGGACCTAAAACTGCATTTAACAAGGTGATCTATGTCCGTTAAGTGGTGTAATACTTTCCTTCAATAATATGAACACTCTAAACATCAAAGAGGTATGATAAAAGTAGTTCCTTTGATTTATGGACCTGCCTCAGCCCTAAAAGTGATTCCTCTGACCTATAATACTACTTAATCAAACCTTCAAATTATTGCAATCATTGACCTTAGTCTTCTTAACACATGTCGCATAGGGGTCGTAGCACTTCTGATGGGCGCATCTATATACAAACCCCGGCTTCAAATTCATAATAGTAAACAATTATCAGAAACTAAAAGCACATGTAAAAATGTTTCTAAAATAAATTTTTTACTCAAATGCAATATAGCAAATTAAGAACATTGGGGAAGCAATCCCATATAACATAAATGCCTACATAATTACCTAAGAACTAATGGGGCATTCACATTTTAGTCATTTTCTTTTCATTCGCTCAAACAATAGAAGTGCAGAAAAAATGTTCACAAAGAAAAAAAATCTTAATTCCAATTACAATACACACTTACTATCAAATGCATTCACATAAAGTATATGGAAGCCAACATCCTGTGTTGCATCATAATGGAACGTCATATTTAATCCTCCAAGAAACAATTAAAGAAGGCAAAGAATTTTCTAGGGCCTTCAAAAAAGTAGTCACCGTAACATGCATTCTTGAATTAAGAATCATAGTTGAAAAATAACAAAACTTGCACTTTATTACCTATAAATATATAAACATAATTACAACAATAAATACATAATGACAACATTATATTCATTCATTTCTGATTAATACAAACTCATTCTCTCACTACTTACTCTCTCTATCTTTAGTTCTTATTACCAACAAAAGTAAAATTAAATATAAACTCAATTTTATCAAATCTCACCTTTTTTTCTTACAGCGAATTGGGTGAGGATGAGTTCATTTTAGACCTCAAAAGTCTTTGATCCTCATGAATCAAAGCATGAAAGGTTGAAGATTAATTATCAAATAACTTTCCATCATTGCCCTGAACTTAGACCTATTTAGGAAATAATTTGTGTGGTGAAAAAAAGAAAGCAAAATTTTTCAAAATCTCATAAATGATGACGATTATCATTCACTTATTTGATCAGTGGTTGTAAGCCTCCTATGCATAGCGTGGGTTGAACATGAATGGCCGTTCCTTGAGGGAGTATACTATGTCTAATTTTGATGGGGTCAATTCAAGTATCGCCAGGATGTCCGTGCAAGCAAATAATTTTGAGATTAAGCCCACATTGATTCAAAGTTGCAATTACATGCTATGTTTGGAGGAGGTCGTCATAAAGATCTTTACACTCATTTAATGAACTTTGAGGAGGTATTTGATACATTCAAATTCAATGATGTACAATCGGATTGTGTGAGGATGCGGGTTTTTCCTTCTCATTAAGGGATAGAGCAAAGGTGTGGCTTCAATTTCATGCTCAAGGCACTTTCACTACTTGGAATTAACTAGTCACAAGAGTTCATAGCAAAGCATTTCCCACAATTTAGGAGCACCAAGGTGCATAATGAGATCACTTCTTACAAACAAAATGTTAGCAAGAGCCTAAGTTAAGCTTGGGAATGTTTTAAAGAATTGTTGAGGAAATGTCTCCATCATACCACCCTGCTATAGTTCCAAATTCAAACATTTTACAACTGTTTGGCACAAGAAACAAAGTCTATAGTTGATGCTGTTGGCCCCAAATGCAACCTAAGAGGGGGGGTGAATTAGGTTATCACTAAAGACAAACCTTTTTAAGTGCTTAATGATAATAAAAACTTTATGAGACAAATGAAGAGACTTTGAGACAAAATGATTCGTAATATGTCAAAACAACCACACAGAGCAAATAAGAATGAGATAAAGAATATCAAACCAAACTCCCAAGTTTCTCAAGCTTGAGTACATCCACTAGTAGTGCCTCTTCAAAGAAGGTGAGGCAATAACCTTCTTGTACACAAAGTAGGCTCACACCAAAAAATTTCATAATTGAGCCAAAGGGTTTTACACTACAACCTCACTTTTGTACACTTGTTATCCCTCCACTCTTACACTTGAAGATCACTCACTAGTCTATTCTTGCTCACACTAATTCCCACTAGTTGAGCCAAGAAAGCTAGACTTCTCAAACCAATACAACCCACAATATTTTAGCCTACAAGTGTTTGTATTGAATGTAACATTTTACTAGTGTTGCGTCTGTGCGTATGCACACTTGTCTTTAAACCATTAGCATGATTTGGTCATCATCAAAACATGATTAACATAACTGGGGTTCTTCAGATGCATCCGCTAACAGTTCTATTTCATTCAAAACATCAAAAGAGGCCCAGGAGTTGCTAAACCGAATGGCTTCAAACTACTATTATCATGGGCCCATGACTCATCTAATGGTCAAACCAATGCTTAATAAGGTGGCGTGACAAATTTGAATCTTAATGATGTTTTCCTTGCCCAACAAAGCATGCTTATGAATGTTATGAACAACTTTACAAGAGTTTTGGAGAACTTTGGAAAGCCAAGCACCGTAAATGCCGTTGGTTTATCATTTCAATCAAATTTGATTCATGACTTTTGTGGTGGTAGACACTCCAATGGACAATGTGAGGTTCCCATGGGTAGAAATAAGTAAGTCCACTATGTATCAAATCAACCTTCATCTTCAAGGAACCCACAAGGAGCTTATAAAAATACTTACAATCTTTCATGCAAAAACCATCGCAACATCTCTTGGAGCAATCCATACAATCAACAAAATCCTCCATACCAACATAATCCTCCACCTCAAAATTTTCAAAACTAAGCCCCAAGTTCCTTTTCTAGATCTTATCAACCCCTACACCAAAGAAACTTCCAAGCCAATTCATTTCAAGCTCCATCTAACCTTCCATTTCAACAACAATCAAGACCTCCATTCCAAACTTCAAATCTTTTCCAACCTATGCATAATGACCAATTTGCTCTAAGAGAAAATGCATATGAAGATGGTTGGAAAAACCAGAAAGGCCAAGTATTTTAAAAAAGAATTGGAAAAAGAAAAAAGGGAAAGAGAAGAACAAAAGAAAGATTATGAAAATTTGAGAGTATCGACAAGAAATTTGAAAAATCAATTGGTAAGAGTGAAGAATGAGAGACCTATGGGGTCCCTTCCAAGTGACACTGTTGCAAATCCAAGGAGCAATGCCATGCTATAACCTTAAGGATTGGAAAAGAGTTGATAGAGGCTAATGATAAGGAAAAAGTGCATAAAGAAGGTGAAAAACAAAAATCTAAGGTAATTGAGAATGAAATGGAAGTTGTTGGTGATGAAGAAAACAAGGAACAAAAGGATAAGATCAAGATATCCAAGAAGAGGCAAGTGGAAGAACCTTTGAAGTTCGGTCCATCGGTAAAAGTGTCATTCCCTCAAAGGTTTATTGATCCACGAAAGAAGGAAAGAGAGAAGCAATTCAACAAATTCTTGGATATATTCAAAAGGATTAATGTCAACATTCCTTTAGGTTTGTCACTGATATCCTTACCAAGATGCCCAACTATACTCATTTTATAAAAGATCTTTTGGCTAGAAAACGAAAATAGCACAATGATAAGAAAATATGTCTTGATGCTAAATATAGTGTCATTTTCCAAAGAAGACTATTCTCTAAATTCAAAGATCCCGGTAGTATTTCTATGCCAGTGAACATTGGTGGTAAAACATTGCATCAGTCACTTTGTGATATGGGAGCGAGCATTAATATTATGCATAAAGCTATTTATGACAAATTGGAAATTTCTAATGCAAAACCAACTACAATCACCTTCTAATTGGCAGATTTGTCTAAGAGAAAATCGTATGACTTATTGGAGGACGTGCTTGTACATGTTAGGTTGGTTTTTCCAGTACATTTCTTGGTGTTAGATACCGGTGAAGGAAGTGAGGTGCCATTGATATTGGGGGAGACCCTTTTATCAACCGCTCATGTGCTAATTGATGCTAATGAAAGGAAGTTGATTTTACAAGTTTAAAATGATTTTCAGATTGGTTGAAATTGATGTTTTTTATGCCAATTTTTATGAAAATAGTACTAATTGCTCTCTTAATTTTCTTTGGGGTAGGTCAATTGATGAGCATATCAATATGGATACTGAGAAAATACTCAAAGTAGTGGAGGGAGCAAAAGAAGATTCAAAAAGTGAAATGAAGGAAAAACCACCTTACGATGGGTGGAATATGATAAATGGTCAAGAGATTTATGAAACAGACACAAAATTGTTGGTGGAGAAAAGCAAAAAATTCGTAAGAAGAAAAGAAGTGGTTTGAAGAACAATTAGATGTCCTCATTTGGAGCACTAGTTTTTTCAAAGGTAAGGAAGGAAGATTCAAGTGAACAATGAGAATCAAGATATAAAAGTTGAGAAAAATGATGTTAAAGTTTTTCCTTGGAAACCATAGGAAAAAAGTGGCCAACCACCATCAAGGACTCACACATGAAAAATCATTGTCGTAGTCAAGCTAATGATTATAAAAGAGTGCTTCTTGGGATACAGTTCAACCCAAGCTAGAATTTTATGTTTTTACTTAATTTTAGTGTTAATTTGTGTTTAGTTTCAATTAAATGTGATTGAGTTTAATTTAGGCTAAAATGGGTTTAGAAATTTTGCTTTTAATTTCAATAAATGGAACTTAAAAATGGATGGAATGACTCCAATATTTGTGTTTTTAATGTTTTTATGTGATGAGAGGATGTGGCTTGAAGTAGGAAAGAAGTTGAAAAAATTGGCTAAGTGTTGAAATTGATCTTTACAAAAGTTTGGTTCCATGTCAAGATATCAACGTCAAACTTCTTCATAGGCAAAAAATTTAACCTCGTTCTGATGTCGTGACATCAGATTTGATGTCGCGACACCAAGGCATGTGTGTGGCACATGACATATTTTGTGTCACAACAACAAGACATCTAAGTGCTTATTCGAATTTCAACTTTAATTCGATGTCGCGACACCAATAGTGATGTCGTGACATTGACTTCGGGTAGATTCAAAAACACTTCAAGTTAAAAGATTCTTCTTCTTCCATTCTTCTCTAATTTCAAACCCTAGTCGTACATCTTTTACCTCAACTCCAAAATTTCTCAAATCCTTTCATCAATTCACTCCCCAACACTCATAATTCATCTTTCCAATACATTTTCTTCATCAATTACTCACAAATTGTGGATTTTTCAAGGGATTTACCAAGGATTCAACCGGAGGTTCTTCATCAATAATTCAAGAATTTTTCTTCACAACATGAGTAATATCTTCCAATTCTTACGTGCTTAGGCCCGCGAGGATTTAAATTGTGAAAATTTTGGTTGAATTATTGGTGATTATTTGGATATTTGATATTGTGAATTTTTAACCATTTTTGAGCAATTTGTCATAAAAAAATTTGGTACAAATTTTTTGTGGGAATTTCCTATTAATTTGATTGTGAATTCATTTGGAGATAAATTGTGTTGGAAAATTTTTTGATAATTGCTTGAAATTTTTATTGTGTTGGAACTATTTTAATTGGTTGATAATTGATTTGCTTTTGTTGGTAATTTTTTGATTGTTCTTGACTGATAAAAATGACGAGGGGAGTGTATCGAAGTGTTGAGATGAGAGTTAGAATGAGAAGTAGGGGAAGAGGTGATGGTTCAAGAAGAAGAAGAGTGGGCGAAAGACTAGCAATGAAGGAATGATTGGTGAACCAAGTGAGGGTAGTGAAAGGATTGTAAAACCCCAATTCACCAGAGAGCAGGATAAAATTTTATTTCAAAAGAATGAGGAACATGAAATCATATGGGAGCGTGGCTTTGATTTGTCTATGCATTGGAGGGCATATGAAAAGGAAAGAAAAGAAATAGAAGCCTAAATTAAATGAAGGCATTGGGAGAGTTTTGATAGGACTGTTGATCCCGGTTATACCCAACTAGTCAAAAAATTTCATTGCAACTTGTGTGATTTAGAGGATGCCAAGGTGAGAGTCCGGGAAGTTCTAGTTGATTTTAGTGTCAATACTATAAATGCTTATTTTAACGTGCCTTCTGTTCTGTTGTACTGATGAGTATCATGAGTTTGTACATAACAAGAACAAAGATATGAATGACATCAAAATTTTGTTGTTTGATGTTTATGTTGTTTGGGTAATGAATACGACAAGAACAATTGGATTGAAATTCCCTTGCCATGGTCTATCCCTTTCAGCAAAATTATGGTTTTATTTCATAAGTCCTCGAATTTGGGGATCTAATTCATTGAGTTACATTCAAAGGGTTAAGGTGTTATTGGTTTATGTCATTATGACAAAGATGCCAGTGGATATCGGGTTTTGAATAGATAGGGATTTCTCGATAGTGGGCAGTCTGGGAGACCTATTTTTTATGCCTCTAGTCTAATCACTCATCTGTGTATTGCTGCAAGATGTCCTTATTCTGTTCATGAACCAATGACGGACACAAAGGCAAGATTAATGAGAACTACATGTACAAGATGGTCCGAAAATATGAAAAACATCATCTTGTAGAAGGCCAAATGCCTCTACCACTACCCCCAAGAACTTCTGATTCATTCCTTTGCCGCCAAGATATGTATTCAATGCACCAGTCACAAAAAAGGAGCAAAATGAGTTACAAGGCTACGGGAGTTACAGTCAATTAGTGATGCACAATAATCTGGTAGCAATAGGAGAGGCGCTCCAAACCACCTCACTTGACATATGGATTCAGCCACTACAACCTCTATTATGGCATTATAGACCAACTCATGGGCAATATTACACACCACCAGCGGTTCCTGTACATCAAGGTGAAGCACAACAGACTAATGAACCTGCTGGAGTCCAAGACGTGGACTTTGAGGAGAGTCAACAAGGCGGTGGTGAGAATGACCAAGAGAGCATGGATGATAGTTAATGATACATTAAGACGAAAAATATTTTCTTGATAGAATATTGAGACATTTTAAGACATTTTTACCCTTATTTCTTTGTATTTTAATAGTTTATTGTATTTTTTATTTTTAGATATGTTTATTTGGATAATTACTTTTGATTAGATTAGGGCCTTAAAAATAGGCTAATGCCAAATTATTTATGTTGATATTAGATTTGATATTTAACCATTTAAACTTCACGGTTGAATATTTGATTTGATGCCTATTGTGTTCTTAGTTGATTTATGTTTTTTAGTAGTGTTAGTAGCTAAGGGCCTTAAGCTGAAGCTGTGTAAATTATTATTGATGCTTAAAGTTGAAAATTATTAGTTTGAGTTTATTCGTTGGTCGAATGGCATGGCTTTATGTGTTCTTGGCGGTATCAATTAGTAGTGTTCTTGTCGTTAAGCGTGTGTCATAGTTCATGGTATTTTTGTCTTAAGTTTGTTATTATTCGTCATGTTGGAATTTTGAGCGAGTATTAGGATGAATTTAATCATCAATTGGAATACAAGAGTCAAATTTGGGAGTGTTTACTTTTTGTATCAGGTATGGTTATTCGATTATTATATGTGTGTTTGATGACTTTTGAATAGAAAAAATGATCAGTTTGGTACTCGATGATGATATTTGACTTGCAATAAATAGTACATATGATTGAACTATTTGAATTTGGTCATGTCATGAATTTAAGTGTGTGTGAGTGGTTCTTTTATAACATAAGAATTTCATAAACTTGGTATTACCATTTTCAAGTAGAGGTACTAATATTTTGGAACAAATTTACTTGAAATATTATTTTTGATCAAATCATCAATGCTACTTTGTTAGTCACTTTTGGACAAATTAGGTTAAATGGAATAGAAGGAATTTAGGACATTTTTTATGATTGTATAGGGAATATTGATCTAATTTGTTAATGACTGGTATTAGATATTAATTTTAGGTATGTTTTAATCCTCTTCTTTGGTTTAGGGCCATGTGAAAAAAAAATTAATTTTGTAATTAGTAATAAGGCGAGTACAGGATTCTGACATGTACCAATATTGTTTCTCTAAAATAAGCCATTAGAGTAGTAATAAGGCTAATGCGGAATTCCGATATGTGCCCATATTATTTCTCTAAATTAAGCCACTAGGAATTATGATTTAGAATAAAGACCAGTAAGTCAAGAAGGGAATGTTTGTAATACTTATCATTGATATCATACTACTACTCATTTCTTAATTGGTTAATGTTCCCAACTTATGCGACATGTGCATATATATAGATTTCTAATGAACTTCTATTTCTGTGCAACCTCATTGGGATAGTTGACCAACTTTGTAATATTCGTGATTTGAGAAAAAAAATGATGTTTTGAATGAATAGAACTCAATTTTTGGTTAACTTAAAATCTTGTGTAGTAATGAACTTTTGATTTCTTTGGGTAATTTCAGAAACTTGGAATGACTTTTTAAAAAATTTCAATTGTCGTATAATATTTGAGATCTCTTGAGAAACTTGCTTATTGATCATAAGAACATCCATTTGTTAATAGTTGTTTGTTATTTTGGTGCTATACTTGTTACGTGATTAGTAAGGTTCTTTTTATTTCTTTATTTTGCTCAGGAATAGCAAAACGCTAAGTTTGAGGGTGCGATAATTCTAGTAAATTTGAGTTGAATTTACGTTTAAATCATAGCATTTTTTTTTGGTTTAAATTCTAAATTTTTGAGTTTATTTAAGTATTTTAGTTAATTTTTACATTATATGTTTGCATTTTTTATTTTTAGTAAATGTTATGAATTTTTATTGAATTTTAATCAATTTAGTTATTTATGTAGTTTAATATTATGCAGGTTAATAGTTGGAAGTTGGAAGCCAAAATGAGTAAAGTTTGATGGCCCAAAAAAGATCAGAGAAGAATTGAAAACCTTTACTGAAACAGTGTCGATGTTGCAACATCAAGGCAGAAATTAGCTTATATAACTTCAGTTTGATGCCGCGACATCGAGACACGTTCAGCAATTGTATTAATGGTATTTTTGTAAATTTTGGCTACCAGATTTTAAATATGAACTTGTGTAATACTCCAACTATTTATAGATTTTTAGTAGGTGTTAATACACACACTAAAGTAGAGTAGTTAGTAGAATTTCACATAGTAGTGTAGTTAGTGTAATCTAAACTACTATCTTTTTAGTCTGATACAAGTTTTCTTTTAATTTCTTTCAAATCTTGTCTTTAATATCTTGTAAGTTTCAATTTTGATTAGATAGTTTTAATGGGTTAATATTTAGGTACAAGTAGCTATAATCTTTTACTTGCTTTCTAGTTTAATTTCTTAAGAATCTCTTTACTTCCATTTCAAACTTTCTCAGTAAGTTTTAAGTTTCTTCCAATTTTAGTGATCTTTAGCTAAAATTTACAATTACTTGCTTTAATTGTCAGTGATTTTAATGGGAATTTCTCTTATTAATCTAAAATTTTAAAAATATTTCGTTTCAATTTGGTTTTATTCCCTAATTTCATTAGGTCAATAGTAGTAGAAAATATAGTTTACTAGTTTTGTACATTTTCTAATTGTTTTCCTTAGTTAAATTAGATTTATTTTCCTTTCAATTCTAGTTCCTCTTTAGTTACTAGTTACTTTTGGAGTAATTTTGCTCGTTTTCTTTTACTTGCAAATTGTAGTCCTTTAATTAACATGTTTAGTTGTTTCTTTTGATCACTTTAGTAGATAAATTAGCCTTTTGTTTTAATTCAATTGTTTATTCTAATCATTGCTTTGAGTACAGTTAGTATTTTCTCTCTTTATAGTATGCCTGACTATACAATGACCCGTAAATCTTGGTAATTGCTAACCAACAATCCTCATGGAAACGATTCTGCTTGCCACTATATATTACCTTCCCTATATACTTACACAAGTGTGGTAGAAAGTAGTGAAAAAGTGAGGTTTATAAATTATTTGAGTTCTTAATTGATTTGATTCTATCCAATGCACGAACATTACACTAAATATTACACCATGTTATTGGGTAGAACGTGAATTTTCATTTTGGAAAATATTAAATAAGGGATAAGTGTCACTCCACCAGATAGTGTAACACAAATTATAACACCGAATGTGTAAAAAAGGATCCAAAACCCAATCTAACAAGGTGACCTATGTCCGTTAAGTGGTGTAACTATGATAACTATACCCATTATACTTCCTTTCAATAGTATTAACACTCTGAACATCAAAGTGGTCAGATTAAAGTAGCTCCTTTGATCTATGGAAGTTCCTCCTTCTTCCAAGTGATTCCTCTAACCTATAGCACTACCTAACCGGAAATTTCAAATTGTTGCAGTTATCAAACTTAATCTTCTTAACACGTACTACATAGGAGGTCGTACCATTTTCTAATGAGCACATCAATACACAATCCCTGGCTTCAAATTCATAAGAGTAAACAACTATAAAAAACTAAAAGCACATGTAAAATGTTCCTTTCACAAAAATTTTTGCTTCAATGTAATATAGTAAAGAAAGAATATTTGAGAACGTTCGATGCAATGTTGATTAGGAAATCCAATTCACAAACAAGTTAATAAAAAAGCCTTAATAACCTAAATCTATACTTACACACACTTCCAAGGATACGAGGTGAGTTTGTAGATCAGGTGAGTGAAGATCGTTCCCACAAGGACTATTAGTAAACTACTAAGGTTTACATAAATCTACAAACCAGTTAGACAAATTAACAGAGTTTTTATTCTACCCTTAACTACTAGAAATCAAGAACAAATACCAAACTAATTTAAACTAGCAAAAGCAATAAAATTTGCCGTAGGCAAACTTAAACTAATGAAATAGAAAAGTAAATCACAGGAAAATTAAATTAGAACTATGGAATTAAAATAAGAACTAAAATTAAATTAAATTTGAATCAAGAAATCAAACTCAGTAACGTAGCCAGAATGAAAAGTTGTTGGAACTTGTAGTCTTGAACAAGAAGAACAAAACCCTAGCCCTAATCTAATGAATTTCTATTCTAATGCCTAAGCAAACTAATGGCTGCTATGTTATGTTCAACTCCCCACATAATGGGGTATTTATAGGTTTTACATTAGGGTTTTAGACCCCTAAGATAATAAAATACGTTAAAACTTGATAAGGAGTCCAACTGGGTAGAGAAAATTTTCAAAACAAGTTATTCACATCACCAACTGCTCGATGTGCAAACATGGCAGCCTTTTCTCACGCATGTGACCAAATTCTAGTAGCTAAATGTCTTTTTTCTCGACTTTCACACATACGCACTCTACACTCTGCTTTCACTTCAATCTTGATTTTGACCTTAATGCCAGCAAAATGTGGAAACACTAAAAACATAAAAGTTGTAGTTCTTTCTCTTAGCTTTCCAAAACATTTTTAATCACCTTAATTGGAGTTTGGACAAGATAGTTATGACCAAAATACCGAATAGTGTCTGAATTATTTGATTTTTCTCCAACTTTTTAATCATTTTGGCTCCTTTTTCATTTAAGATATACAAAAACTAAAAATAAAAAATTTAAGCTCATAACTAACTCAATTATCACTCAAATTACATGAAAACAGAGATAAATGGCACATGAAATATACAACATTTATGAGCTTATCAAATACCCCATAGTTATCTTTTGATCGTCCTCGAGCAAAAATAGAATGAAAATAGATAAGCTCATTGCAAACACACATGTCCATACATCTCAATAATTGTCCACATGAATAATCAAGTACCAATCCATCATCATAAGTAATTTAAGAACTAAATAGTTCAAATGCTAATAAAGCCCTACACATCAATTCTGATGTGTGTGTGCGAATATAGCCATTTAATAAAAATGCGGTTTTCAAGACATTCGGGTCAAATCATGCAAACTATTAAAATTTTTCTGAACACCTTATAGCTTACTTTGCTTACACCTCTCCACTCATAAAGACAACTGACTCAATTCAAATCAGGTAGGACTTTTTAACTTGTAATGATAGGCTAGGGTATTGGTTAAACAAAGAAGGGATAAGAATATCACAAATAATAAAGAAAGTTTTAAATCAATGCTGGCCACGCATCAAAATAAAACTTTTTCTCCAACACATTAAATACCAATCATTCACAGATATAACCCTACACTTAATTAGCAGACACCTCACAAAAAATTCTATACAACAAACAAAAAGTCTTTCTTCTTCAATTCCAACTCAACATGCCAACCTTTTTTCCGGACATTTATTTATCAATGTTTTTAATGTCCGCTCCCAATATGGATACCAGTGATAGGCACTACCCACAAACATAACACTGTAGTTACCAGTGATAAGTACTACTTGCAAATACGGGTACTACTAATAGGCACTACCTGTAATCACAACAAGACAGGTACTAGTGATAGGCACTACCTGAACTTGTTGAAATTTTTTTTCTCAATTCAAAAAAAATTTTCCAGTACCCCCTCTTTGCCCCATAATTGCACACCACTCACTTATACAATTTCATCCCTCATTTAACTACCTATCACCCTTATATCCCCAAATAAATGTGTGCAATAAAACTCTTAAGGAACATTTAGGTTAGAAAAAATTAAAGAAATTATTAAGCTCATCAAGGTAGGTAAAATGAGTTTTTATGAAAGAAAGCGAATGGTGGTTCGCTTCAATTATTACAAATCAAGACTCAAATAGAGTACTAGGGATAGAATTCAATAAAATTTGGCTGTCCCTGAAAGACTCAAACGACCCAAGCAATGCTCTATCCTTATCTTTAAACTAAATTAAGTCAGAGAATGTCGCTTCAAAAATGTAAGAAAGCAAGTTTTAGGATGCAATATAAGTGAATTTACATAATTATCTCTAAGTGTCAAAAATAAACATAATTTATGGCTAAGTGCTCAAAAAGTCTTAGAAATCATGCAAGGAAATTATTAATATCGACTATCCACTAGTGACAGTTTAGTTCAAAACTATCATGCAAAAAATTAAAGAGACTAAGCGATTGAAATTTTTTTGAAAATTTCAAAAAAATTCCACTAATTTGAACAAAAATTTTGAAAACCTCTCAGATCAAAAGAAAAGCAAAAATTAAGCAAACTACACCAGAAAAATATAAATCCAGATAATTCCCCACCACACACTTAGAAATAAATATTGTCTCCAATATTAAAGAAAATAAAAGCGAGGGAAAGGGAAAGCTTCTCTAGCAATGTAGAACGGTTGGTGTAGTATATCCTTTCCCATCACAAATATCCATGAGGCGAGTTGAAACTCGTCATAGCACTAAAAACAAGAACAAAACGTTATACCAATTAAGATATTAAGAAAAAGAAAACAAACACAACCTCACATATTCAAGTAAATAAATGTAAAGAACAATTAGAAAGCAATAAAAGCTTGGGTTGCCTCCCAAGAAACGCCCTTGTTTATAGTTTTAGGCTTGACTTCGACACTTGAGATCAGTTCAAGCACTTAAAGATGGTCGGCCATTCTTTTCTTTTTGGCTACCACGGGAAAATTTTGACCCTATTTTTCATCACTCTTGATGCTTGATTTCCGACTCAAACTTGAACTTGCCCTTTGCTCCATGCATTTGTCAAAGATAGTGTACAAATTATCGCCTCAAGTTGCTCTTTGAACTGCTTTTTCTTCTTCTTGCTCATGGCCACTTTGCTCAAACCCTCACCTTTCCATGCTTGTGAAACCGATCCATGAGTCTTTCTCATCTCACCTTCATCATCGGTGGTTTGTTCTCCAAGTCGATTTCGGAGTCTTCATTTATTTCAACAGCCTTTTTAATTGTATTGCCTTGACCCACCTCGGGTACCTCGTGTTCAAACCTATTAATGAATGAACCAATGGAACAATTAGCACATTTTTTTACAAATATTGGGACATTATCATCATAATTAAAAACATCAATTTCAACACACAAAATCAACTTTCCTTTATTAACGTCAATTAAAGCATGTGTGGTTGATAAAATGGCCTCCCTAGAATAAAAAGAATTTCATTATCCTCGCCAATGTCCAATACTAAGAAATCAACAGGAAACAGCAACTTTTCCACTTCAACAAGTACATCTTCCAACAAGCCATAAGGTTTTATCTCAGACAAATCTGCTAATTGGAGTGTAATGTTGGTTGGTTGTGCACTAGTGATCACTAAGTTATCATAGGTGCCCTTCAGCATAATATGGATGCTCGCCCCCAAATCATATAGTGAACGATATAACGTATGTCTTCCAATGTTCACCAGTGTAGAGAAACTACCGGGATCCTTAAGTTTATGGGGTAACCTCCGTTGAATAATAGCAATGCACTTGGCATTGAGGCAAACTATCTCATCATCATTCCACTGCTACTTCTTAGCCAATTGATCCTTCATAAACCGCACATAATGGGGCATCTTATTGGACATCAACCAAAAGGGATGTTTACATTCAACTTTTTAGCATATCAAGGAACTTGTGCAATTGTTTCTCTTTTTCCTCATTTCTTGGATCAATGAGTCGTTGAGGATATGACACTTTTACTGCAAGATCCAATTTAAAAGGTTCATCCACTTTCTTCTTCCTCGACTCCTTCATTGCATTCTTCTTGGTCATCTTCTTATCGTTACCTTCAATTTCAAGGTTTTTTTCCAATTGTCTTGGATTTTAGCTTTACGACTTCATTATGAACCTTTGTCTTGTCATTTTGTACATCCAATTCCTTCCCATTCCTCAATGAAATACCATTGCATTGCTCATGTAAGTTGGATTTGAAATTATGTAGGTTGGCAATGCTCCCATAGGTCGTTCATTATTTTAGCGAGCTAACTGTCCCAATTAAAGTTCTATATTCCTTGTAGAAGCTCGCAAATTCTCATACTAGATCCTTAAAGCTTCAAAGTCCTTCCTTAAATTATTCTCAGTGGATTGATCATGGTTTACATATGGAGGAGAACTGGGATTTTGAGGTGAAGGTCTTGGTGGCAGAGGTTGGTACAAGTTATTTTGTTGAGGCGGAAAGTTTTGGAAATGCCTCTAGTGTGGTGGTTGACATGGTCTAGAAGATGAAGTTTGATTGAAAAAAATTTGTTGTGGCTAGTTTGATTGAAAAAATAGATTTTGGACATTGTTTTGATTGCTCTATGAGAGATTTGGATTGCCCCGCCAAGATGGATTATAGGTATTTCCATAGGAATTGGGTTGATTCCTCATCCTTGAATTTTGATTGGCCATGAATTAAATTTGCTCACCTTGGGGCATGGGTGTAGGATTCGAAAGGCTATTTTGATGGTTTCCTCCACAAAAATCACAATTTAGAATTGCTTGAGGTGCTAAATTTATGGAGTTCACCAAACTCCTCCCCAAATTCTCTAGGGCTTTTGTCAGATGAGTCATCATATTCAACATCATGCCTTGTTGGGCTACGATGGCATCATTAAGATTAATCATACCTTTTTGTTGAGCACCGACTTGTTGGACTTGCTGTTGTTGCCCAACCAAAGGAGTAATTGTGCCATGGTAGTAATGTGTTGATGCCATCCTCTCCAGTAGCTCTTGTGCCTCTTCTAGAGTTTTAAGAGGAAAAGTGCCTCCTGAGCTTGCATCAACAATCATTCTTGTCTCTAGAAATAATCCATTGTAGAACGTTTGTACCTATAGCCATAATGGAATGGCATGATGCTGAGATTTTTTGATTAGTTCTTTGAAATGCTCCCATGCTTCACTTAGGCTTTTTCTAGTGATTTGACAAAATGATATGATGTCATTGCGGAGCTTGTCTTATACAGTTCTTGACGGTGAAAAGTACTTGGCCAAAAATTCTTGAACTAGCTGATTCCACGTCGAGAAAGGACCTTGTTGGAATGATTACAACCAAGCCTTTGCCCTATCCCGCAGAGAAAACGAAAAAGCTCTCATTTCAATAAAATCTAGATGTACCCCATTGAATTTAAATGTGTCAATGACTTCTTCAAAGTTCATTAGATGAGTATAGGGATCCTCGTTTAGCCCACCTCTAAATATAGTGTGAGTTTGGAGCATTTGAATCAGAGCTGGCTTGATCTCAATGTTATTAACCTGTATGAGTATTCAGGCAATGCTAGAAGTTGCCCCTTCAAAATTTGGTATGACATGATCTCTAAGGAGTAGGTGATTAGCATTGCCTCCATTCCTAATATTACCTGCTACTTCTTCTTGATTCCCAACATTACGATTTGGATTCTCCATTAAATTTTCCCCTTGGCTATATTCCTGTAGTTTTCTGCGGCTTCTGAATATAGTTCATTCAATCTCCACAAATCACCTGGAATTAGTGGTTGGTTGAAAGAATGAGTATTTACCGTTAACTACAAGAAAAAGACCAAAGTTAGAATATTAAAGTAGAAATCCAAAAGATAAATTAAAAAAAAAAAAAAGCAACTATAAATAGTTAAAAGAAAATAAAAAGTCAAATCTAGTAAGGTTTGTTAAACCTAATATTGCACCAAAAATAGTCCTGGGCAACGACGCCAAAAACTTGTTCAGTGTAATATTGACTAGGCAATCTAATTCACAAACAAGTTAATAAATAAGCCTTAATAACTCTAATCAATATTTACACATGCTCACAAGGATACGAGGTGATTTGTAGATTGGGTGAATATGGATCGTTCCCATGAGGACTATCGGTCAATTACTAGGGTTCACAAACCTATGAACTAGTTAGATAAATTAATTGTAGAGTTTTTGTTCTACCCTTAACTAAATCAAGAACAAATACCAAACTAATTTAAACTACCAAAAGCAATAAAATTTTTCGTACAAGCAAACTTAAACTAATGAAATAGAAAAGTAAATCGCAAGAAAATTAAATTAGAACTATAGAATTGAAATAAGAACTGAAATTAAATTAAATTTGACTCAAGAAATCAAATTTAGTAACTTAGCCAAAATGAAAAATTGTTGGAACTTGTAGTCTTGAACAAGAAGAACGAAACCTTAGCCCAAATCTAATAAATTTCTATTCTAATGCCTAATCTAACTAATGGTTGCTATGTTATATTCAACTCCCCTCATAATGAGGTATTTATAGGTTTTACATTAGGGTTTTAGACCCCTAAGATGATAAAAATATGTTAAAACTTGATAAGGAGTCTAACTGGGTCGAGAAAACTTCCAAAACAAGTAATTCATGTCACCAGCTGTTCAATGTGGGCACATGCATAGCCTTTTCTCGTGCATTGTGCAAATTCCAGTACCTAATTGTCTTTTTTTCTGTGTGCAAGCTTTTTCCCACAAATGCGCTCTGCTTCAACTTCAACCTCAATTTTGATGATCTTGATGGCAATAGAATGTGGAAAAATGCAAAACATAAAAGTTGTAGATCTTTCTCTTACTTTCCAAAACATCTTGAATCACCATAATTGGAGCATAAACAAGAAAGTTATGATCAAAATACCAAATAATATCCGGATTCGCTACCCTCCCAGTGCATGCTTTGCATGCCTTTTGATTTTTCTCCAACTTTTTAATCATTTTGGCTCCTTTTCCATTCAAGATCTACAAAAATAAAAATAAAATATTTAAGATCATAATTAACTCAATTATTATTCAAATTACATGAAAATGGAAAACAACACATAAAATACACAACATTTATGAGCTTATCAGGAAAGCTATCCCATATAACATAAACGCCTATATAATCACCCAAGAAATAAAAAGGCAATCATGTTTCTATCATTTTCTTTTTCATTGGCTCAAACAACAAAAGTTCAAAAAGAAAAAAATTCTTAATTCCAATTCCAATGCATACATACTATCAAATGCATGAATAATTAAGTATATGGAAGCCAATATCCTGTATTACATTAAAATGAAAACCCATATCTAATACTCTTAAGAAACAACTAAAGAAGACCATGTGTTTTGTAGGGCCTTCAAAAAAAAAAAAATCTCTGTAACATGCATTCTTAAATTAAGCATTATAATTGAAAAATCACAAAACTTGCACTTTTTTTGCTTTTATATATATATATATATATATATATATATATATATATATATATATATATATTGTGATTTTTCAAGTTATATATATACAAAACGTTAAAAATAAAATGACAACATTAACATCAAATCTTGCTCTGAAAACATTCCATCTGTCAGTACAATTCCTCATGCTTACACATTAAAAAAGAAACATAAACAAAAGAATCTAGTTTACTCAGTACATAAATACGTGTTTTTTTACTACACAGAAAAATACATAGATGCATAAGCATACGTCTTACAACAAAGTGCAGATTAGATTGTAAGATGTTTCTTCTGCGATCTATCATGATCATTGGGTTTCAAGTTATTAGAAGGTTGGAGGGAGAGGTGAGCTTTATTTTAATATGCATATGTTTGTATGTTATGCTGAAATAGGAATTATGTAAAATAAAAGGCATATTTAGCTAAAAAATATTCTTCCAATACTATTTTAGCTGGTGCCCCTAATAGTGTAAGAGTGTCACGCTTGCCATATCTAGTCTTGGTCATAGAAAATTGAGAAAGTTCTCAAGTGTACTCCAAAAATTGAAATGTCTTTTCTTTTATCTCAAAAATATCTAGGAAATAAATTAGTGGGTTTTTTTTTTTTTTTTTTTTAGTAATTACCTGTACATTGGTAGAAGACCTCACTCCCAAATTTTATTAATTATTAAAAAATGAGATACAAAGAGAGGGACTAAGTCAAAACATCTTAGAAAACAGAGTTACAAACCCTACTACCACAAGGTCAATTTGAGATTCTAAGAACACCAAGACCTGATTTATCTAATAAGACTTGTGCTTTAGCTAATTTAGGAAAGCTTACAATGATCATAAACATGATTACATTTAAGGTAATTTCCTAAGCTGGCTAGCAAATCAGCAACCTTGTTTCCTTCCCTGTAGATGTGTTTAATTATGCAATTTCTTTGAGCTATGAGTAGCAAAGTGGATTGAACTTCATGATAAATTTTCCAAGGTGGCTTGGTCTTACCTGCAAAATCTTAGCCAGCAATAAAGAATCCAATTCCGCAATAGTATCCACAATACCTTACTAACAGCATAGAAGAAGACCCTCCTGAAGTGCCAAGATTCCAGCCTGCAAACTGGTATCCCAACTGGAATAATAAGATGAAAACTAGCTACAACATCACCCATTGAGTTCCTCAAGATTCCACCTCCTGAAATTGCACTTGGATTCCCTCTACAAGCACCATCTGTATTGAGTTTGTGATAGTTATGATCAGGCAGTCTACATTTCACCAAAGTGATATTTTGTTGTCTTGACTGAGTGTCGCACCCCCCCCCACACAACCCGCGGTCTGGCCGGCCACCTTTGGGACTGGCACCGTCGCCATGTGGTGCTCGTGAAATAGGCGATTAAATGCAAAAATCCTATTTACTATTTACAAACATAAATTACCTACTTACTATTATCAATTTAAATGAATCACCTATTTACTATTACATAACGGGGCTTTTAAATGCGACTATGAATTGTACAAAAATAATCTAAGCTAGGGAACACAGGATTGGAGTCGCCACCCGGTGTGTTGGTGCGCCGGTACTTCTATACATCTAAATTTAAATAAGAGACAGACCTAGTCTAGATTGACTCCTGATCCACGTAATTCAAAAAACATGAGTTCGGGAATCCTGTTGTAAAATGGGAAGGTTTGGGATAGATTTGAATTTCCCTCGGCACCCACTTTACCCGGCGTTGGACCGGTTGCATGATTTTATCGCGTTTCCCTTTTCAATTTTAGTATTCATTATTGCCGACTTTGTAGCGTACGTGTGCTTGAGATAGTTTAAAAGTAATAAAATATGTACATATGCTCAAAGGTAATGAGGAAATGAAAATAAATGGTAAATAATAGCATTGACAGGTAAATTTAGCTCGGGGTCCAATTTAAAGTCACACACATTTAACTTGTAGTGCCCTTTAACTCCCAAGGGGCAAAACAGTCGTTTGTCATGCACGCCAGAGTTTACTTCTAGCCCGATTTTATATTATTGATACAGTTATTAAGTAATGGACTAAATTGAGTTTGATTCAAATATTTAATGTCCAGTCGTGCAACTAAACAAAATTTGAGGACAGAAGAGAAAATTAACATCATTTAACAAGTAAGAAAAAACATAAATATTATATCGAGACCAACAAATATAAAAAATAAAGCACAAATCATCACAAAAGAAACTAATCGAAAAATATGTGCAAAAACCTCTTTACAATTTAATACTCATAAGGCAAAACGGTAATTTCACAACCAAAGGGTAATTAAACATATTAAAATGTCAAACAAAAATCAAATTAAAGTTTGGTGGTTATTGTCATTAAAAATGTAACTGTTAGAAGAAATTTAAACAATAATAAAAAAAATAAAAATTAAGTCATAAATAATGTAAAAATAGTAAGATAAGCATTTTGTCACCAAAACAATCGATTCAAAAGCTCATTTAACTCACCTCAACCTCAGGAATGTGGTGGAATTGGTTATGCTTGGCTTGGAGTGCGTTTGAGCCGAATTTGCTTTCGGCACCTCCAAGCTTCCGGTTGATGAACTGGCCTTCTTCCACCACGTTTATCACCCACCATATGAACGATTTTTCTTGATCTTTACAAAGAGAAGTTGTAGTCCCAGTTACCCTCTACAACTTTTCTTATTTGATTTTAGTCTAATTCCTCTTGGATATCTTGGAATCTTGGCTCAAAGTTGGCTGTCTGGAAAATTTTCCAAACTTAGAAAAATATCTCTCTTCTTTCTGCAGATTTTCTTGGCTACTAGCCTGATTCTACCACGTTTTTGACCCTCCAAATGAATGATTTTGCTTGAGCTTTACAAAGATAAGTCAGTGTATTTCCAGGTACTCTCTACAACTTTTCTTCTTTGAGTTTAGTCTAATTACTTTTAGATCGTTTGGAATTTTTGCTCAAAGTTGGCTGTCTGGAAAATTTTCTAGACTTAGAAAAATTTCTCTCTTTTCTTTTCTGCAGAAATTTCGTCCCCCTTCTTTTAGGCTGATTTTTTTTTATAAGATAAAGAGGTGTATTGAGTGTAAAAATGGTCAAAGACCATACCTTGTCATGTTGGGAGTATGGGGCATCTGAAATTTGGTGAGAATGGGTGAAAAAACGCAGAGAAAAATGTGGCTAAAACAGCTCTGTCGAGCTGACTGTTCGGTGCGTGAATAGTACCGCGCTCTGAATTTTTTTTTTTTTTTTAAAAAAAAATCTAAAAACTTAATAATATTAAAACTCATTCTTTGTATTTCAAAAATGCATAAAACATATAATAATTAAACTCCGTAAGACAAATTAAGAGGGAATTAAAGGATAAATTAAGAGGAAATCAAATGGCAGGTTAAAAAGGAGTAAATTAAAAGGGAAATTAAAAAGAAAATTGAGAGTCAAATTAAAAGGAGAATAGGGGAGAACATAAGGGACAAAAATAAGTGTCTACACTGAGCAAGGTGCTGCTGCCATCCAATCTATTTTGCCAAAATCTCACTGTGTTGATAAAATTGGAAGCGAAAAGCTTTCGAAATAACAAAAAAGATGCTATTAACTTCTTGAAATGATATTCTGAGGAGTAAATTTTCTCCCTTCAAAATAGCTACTACACCTAGCCTTCCATATCATCCAGCAAATGATATTCGTAAGTAGCTGGGCAAAAATTCCTTTTAGAGAGCTGCTGGAGGATTCCATGCACCAGAGGTTTAGATATTGTTTCAGCCAATTAGATGTGTATTTCTCCCCAATAATAGCTTCAAAATGGCTCCAAATCTGAGCAGAAACAGGACAAGAGAGGAACAAATGATCCAAATCCTCTTGGCAGTTACAAATCTGACTTTTTAACACCATATAAAAACCCTTTTTTGTTGCTGTAGTGAATCAACAAGAGGTAAAGCATGATTAAGAAGCCTTCACATAAATATAGAGACCTTCAAAGGAATCCTAGTGTTCCAGATTATCTTTCTGGAAAATAAAGGAGATTCTTCTTCAAGCTTCCTGAACAAGTGGGCTGTCATGCAAACTCATCCTCCTTTCCAACAATTAAGTTCTGCTTTTTATCTTTCAAACAACTCTTATTGAAATTTGTATTGTTCCTCCTGAAAGCCTGTAGATTCCAGCAACCTTCCTGCCAAGCCTCATTCAGCTTGAGGTCAGCAATTACCTGCTAGTTGAGGATGGACACCTAAACCATGCCAATTATTATACCAAAAGGAAACATGTCCATCCTTTGGCAATACACAGGTATGTGGCTCAGCAATATCTTTCACAGCAAGCATTCTCTTCCAGGTAGGAGAAACTCTTTGGCAAAGATTTACAGAATACGGGTGCATCTCCCTTCCAATATATCTAGAAGACAAGAACTTACTCCAAATAGATGCTGAAACCCTATTTCTGAAATCCACCAAAGTTTGATGGACATACCTTTCACAACTGATTTTAGATTCCCAACTCCCAACTCCCAACTCATTCTGGGGAGTTGGTTTTGTTATTTGATTCCAAGATTTCCAATGCAACCTTTTCCCCATTCAGTGAAACCCCAAAAGAAATCTGCCAAGAGTTTATTCACCTCATTGATCATAGCTTTAGGACGTTCCGTGCAGCCAGCAAATAAATTGGGATTGAACTAAACACATTCGAATTCTACCTCCTGCTGATAAGATCTTAGCTTTCCAGCCTGCCAACTTCCTAGTTTTTTTGTCCACCATAGGTTGAAAGAGCTCTCTTGTTTTCCTCCTTTTTTTGATAGGACAACCAAGATAGAGGAATGGGAAACTCCTCTTGGAAAAACCAATCAATCTGGATGCCATCCTGCCCTATTCACAGGTTGCTTTACTGAGAAGTAAAAACTGCTTTTTGATTTATTAACAAGCTGGCCAGAAGTTTTACAATTTCATATTCTCTGATGAAATCCATAAGTCCTATAATAGATTTCTTGCTTCCATTGATAAAGACAATGATATCATCTGCATATGATAAAGGAGTGATTGGAACGCAATTCTTCCTATGGCATAGAAATCCACTGTACCTTTATCAAAGTGCAACTTCAAGCCTTTAGTAAAAACCTCTGCAGCCAATATGAAAAGCAAATGAGAAAGAGGAACACCTTGCCTCACCTCTCTCTCAGATTTGAAGAATCCAGTTTGCTTTCCATTGAACAAAATGGAATACTAGTTATATTCAACACAAAGTCCAATAAGGTTAATAGACTGAGCCCAAAAACCAAACCTTAAAAGAACTTGTATAGAAAATTCCAAGACACCCTATCAAATGCCTTGGCCATGTCTAAATTGAATATCATATTTCCTCCCCTAACTTTCTTGTCAATGAATTCCACCATTTCTTGAGCAAGAAGGATGTTATCAGCTATGTTTCTACCACTTACATATGCCCTCCTTGTTCCTCAGATATCAGCTTGGGAAGTAACTTTTACAATCTGTTGGCCATTAGCTTAGTATAATTTTGTTGGTGAAAGTACATAGGCTAATTGGCTTGAAATCACCGAAGTTCACAAGATTGTCCACCTTAAGAATTAGACAGATTAAAGTACTAGTAATTGCCTTAAGGAGTATGCCATTAGAAATCCAAAACAGCTTGCCATAAGTCCTCAGAAATGATAACCCATCAGTGTTTGAAGAGGGCACCATTTAATCTATCAACTCCAGCAGCACTATTTTCATGAAGTGAGAAAACCACTTCTTTTACATCCTCCTTAGTGGGCAATTCAAGGTGCAAACCATTATCAGTTGCAGTCAACAGGTGAGGAATACAATCCATAAAACTATCATCTAGTTGAGCCTGATCATTAGAGAGCAAAGTTCGGAAGAAACTAACAACTTCATGCTCCAAGATGTCTCTATCTTCAATCCATTGTCCAGAGTATAATTTTCATACTAAAACACTAATGAACCTCGAGTGGAAAGATAATTATTTTCTCATGTTTCAAATATCAGATTTGAATAACATATAAAACCAAAAAAATGATAGTAATTTATATAATGAGGAGTAGTAACATCAAAGACTATAATTTTCAAAGTAACAAACATATATTTAAACAGTACTGTTAACTCTAATGGATAAATTTTAATTTCAATGGCGGAGTAATTAAAAATAAGGAGTGGTTTTGCTAAAATATTGGGATAAGAAAGAGTATAGATAACAGTTCTGTAAGATTACAGACTGTGATTTTCCTATTTCCCTTTATACAATTTAAGACAATGGCAATACTTGTAATTAAGTCATTATAAGATGGAATGAAACAAAAAGTCAGTCCACTGAGCCAAATTAAATCTGAATCAACTTCCCCTATATCACATCAAAAGTACGTGAGCCACACTAGATAGTGAACTAAACCAAAACTATCAAACCACTTCATGCTAGTCCCAAATAAAAGCTAAAAAAAAGTACCAAAATGCAGCGTGCATCTTCTGAAGTATGATAAAATAATTTCTAAAAAATAAGAAAATAGGAATAAGGAGTATGGTTTACACTTTCTAAAGACAATAATACTTTGTTTAATAAAAAGAACTTCAATGACTAAAATAAATAGTTTTCTCTATAATCACCATTTCCCAACAGCATAGTTCATGCAAAAGGTATTAAAATCAAAAACCACTTGTACACAAAACTTACACACAGTGATATAAATGTCCAATAGCCGTATTCAATATCTATAGTAATTAATCCCAATTCTTGAAAAAAATTAAAATAAAATAGAAGAAATGTTTCATCCTCTAATTTTACATTTTTAACAAAAATTTTGTTCAACAAAGGATGTTCACAGGAAGCCAAAAAACAGAGAGATATCTTGTTATTCCATCTGTCACATTAGTATTGTAAATGGTCCAAGTATGAAAGATGAGGAGAAGAAGAGGTGTAATTGGTCAGAATATTTTTATAGGAAATTGGAACTTGAGGTAGTAGATGTTGCTATCTCGTTTGCTTCCAAGAGTGTCTATAGAGTGCGAGAAGGCTTTGTTAGAGGTACATCTATTGCTTGACCTCTGATTTTAGTGTATTTGTCAGCTTTGGATCCTTTATTATACTTTTTGGTGTTATACTTATGTTACACCATCTAACGGCATTGAATCTTCTGTCACACATTTTGGTGTTACACTCTGTATTACACCGATAGCACGTGTATTTTTGTTTTGGAAAATGTTAAATAAGATATAAGCGTCACCCTATCATTTAGTATAATATAAAGTGTAACATTAAATGTGTAATAGAATATCCAAAACCCAATCTAACAAGGTGACTTTTATCTAAAGCCCAATCTAACAAAGGGAGTCATACCATTTTTTTATGGGCGCATAACACACAATCTCTAGCTTCGAATTCATAATAGTAAACAACAATAAAAAAACTAAAAGTACATGTAAAATGTTCCTTTCACAAAAATTTTTGCTTCAATGCTGAATATAGCAAAGCAAGAATACTGGGGGAGCAATCCCATATAACATAAATGCCTACATAATCACCCATGAACTAAACGGGCATTCACATTTGTATCAATTTCTTTAACATTGGCTCAAACAACATAAGTTCTCAAAGAAAAAATATTCTTAATTTCAATTCCAGTACACAATTGTAATCAAATGCTTGAATATAAATTATATTGAAACCAACATCTTAAATTACATCAAAATGGAAGCCCATATCTAATACTCCAAGAAACAATTAAAGAAAGCCAAGAATTTTCTAGGACCATAAAAAAATAAAAAAATAAAATAAAATCACTGTATCATGCAGTATTGAATTAAGGATCATGATTGAAAAATCACTAAACTTGCACTTTTATTGCATGCATATATATAAACATAATTAGAATGTTAAACACATAATGACAACATTATCATCAAACCCTGATCTAAAACATTCCATTTGTCAATACAACACATATTAAAAAAAGAAACATAAACAAAAAATTATCCATTTATCAATACATAAATACATACTTTTCTACTACACACACATATACAACGTATACACACATGTATATGCATACATATATGCATATACATACATCTGACAACAAAATGCAGTTTCGATGGTAAGAAATTTCTCCTATGATCTATACATAAATAAGTTGGAGTCACTAGAGGATAAGGGGAGAGGTAGTTTTTTTAAAAATATATATATACAAACACACACACATACATTGTGTGTTACGTTGAAATAGGAATTATGTAAAACAAAAGGACATATTTGGCTAAAAATATTTTACCTCTAATATTTTGGCTGGGTTCCTTAATGGTGTAAGAGTCGAAGTCTCGCTTGCATATATGGTCTTGTTCATAGAGAAATGAGAACGTTTTTCAGTGTGCTCCAAAAATTGTTCCTCTTTTTCTTTGTATCTCAGAAATAAATTAGTGGATTCTTGTATTTATAGTTGGGGTATGAAAAGAAACTGGAAAATCATATAAAAAATACAGAAAATCTTGGACATTGTTCGAGATTTTTTGGTGGATTCTAAGGATTAGGGTACTAATATAATTCCAAGAAATTCAGAGGGATGTTATATAAACCTCAAGATTTGGGGTTCACTTTACTAGAGAAAACAATTTTAAAAAACTTGTCTTTCTTTTGATTTGTGAAGTGAATTGCAAAACCAAACTATGGAAGAATTACACAATATCACTATTCAATCTTAGCTGAATCCATCATATACCAAAAAGAAATGAGCAGGATATGAAGACTGGATTATTTACACACATTTTATTCACAGTGTAATGCATGATTGAATACATCACATGGCAAATGTATCTGTCTGTGCAATTAAAATCAAATAATGGAAGAAATATATAACATCATTAAGACTATATATTGTTTACATGCAAATTATACATGTGTAATGAACGGACAATTATACAAGATACCAGAACAAATAAATGTATCTAAATGTACAATTAAATGCAAAAAGTAGAAATGATATTTAACTCAACATGCAACCTATGACAATAAATTAAATAATCAATGTTCGGTTGCTCTTAAATTTTGTTCCCAAATTGTGATTTTGAAATTTACTTTTATAGCCATCAAATACACAAAAAGTAATAGATAATTTTATGCATGTATAATGCATAACCAATATATATGGTACATGATAAATATATGTGTGTAGAGTTAAAACCAAAATCAAAAAAAATATGCATTACTATTTAATTTTGATCGTGCAAATAAGTGATTCCTATTATACAAACAAATAGAAAGGGACTTTCAGACTATGCATTATTTATACAACAAAAAACAAAGAATATTAAGACCATGCATTCTTTACATGCTAATTTCATTCCCATATAATGAATAGTTGTAAATGTAATGTGAACGATTGATGTAGTTGACTGTACAATTAAAACTAAAATAGAAGAAATATATCGCATCACTATTCAATCTTGATCAAGTAAATAAGTGATACTTTTTATATAGAAAAGAAAAAAAAATATGTTAAGAGCATACATAGTTTATAGAGAAAATTCTAAAAATATGCCATTTTTGAAACTTTGTTCTATTTGGGTACTCATTTGAAATGGCAGTTCCGGAGGGTGTAACTCGCATTCAGAGAATGCGAGTTCCAGGATTTAAAAAAAAAAAAAAAAAAAATATTTGACTGACCTCGCATTCGGGAAATGCGAGGTCAATCAAATTGACCGTATAAAAAATATGAAAGATTTATGACCATCACTATTCAATATTGACCTTGAAAATAAGTGCTGCCTCTTATATTAAAGGATAAAGAAACTTTATTCAAGTCCATTTATATGTTTGAACTCATATTATCTCATGTAGAGTATGAATTGATATCTCATTTGGTTCTGGAAAAGAAAAATCCTTGTTGTTTGTTTGATACGTTGTCATGGAACTCTTGAATCTTTCTAAGGAAGAATATGAGTATATTAAATAATATGGATTTTGTGTTTAGTTTTCTTGTCTATTTTACTATGCGCGTTACAATTATGTTTCAATAAATATATCAATAGAAGATTAGGAAAATTATTTTGCTATTTTTGTTGTGTAAATTACTTAAATTCTTTGTAGCAAAATATATATAATATTTTGATTGAAGAAATGCAAAAAAAAAGGTATGCATGTTATTTTTCAACAATTGGAAGTAAATAGGATGATATTGGACATATTTTTCCTATCTAAAATTTTATTGCCTAAATCTTACAAATAATATTTATAAGAGTGATCAATTTAGACCGAACATGCTTATAACATGCGATTACTAAACCAAATAAGATCTTTTCTTCAAGGATAATATATATACTCACTCAAACCTTAAACAATAGATTACAATTAGTGGCAAGAAATTTTAAGGATTTCAAGAATGGTAAAAATTCATTTTGAGATTGAAGCCAAAAGTCAAACAGTCAAAATCTTCTTATTACAATGAGTTTGAATTTATTTACTGTAGCATGATGTTAGTAACATTAGATTTTGGGTGAAGTATTAAATAGCAGAAATAACCATGATTAATCACCATTTAATTATGGAATATTCTTGAACAAGAAAAAAAAATCAATGATATAATAGAAGATCTAATTAATATGCATTTGCCCACATGATAAAAGAGAGAATTGGCAGCTTTTAACTAATTAGTTGAAACCAAATATAGTGGTAACAGGTAAACAATAGTCCCACGTAAGTTTTGTTGTGTGGTGGTTATTCGTCTGTCATCCAAGCAAAGTCAAAGACTTTGATGTTTCCATTTTTCTTTAACAAAATTCAATATGCTTTATAGGGTTTGTCAATAAAATCGCATGTCTTTTAACAATTAGAAATGAAGAAAAAGAAAAGGGGAGAGAGACTCCTTCCCAAATGTATTTTCCGTATTACAATCTCCTTGATAGATTAGTAACAAATGTAATTGCGATAACATATGCATTGTACCTGCACTTACCTATTAGTAATAAGAGTCCAAATTTTGTTTTGTTTTTCAGGGTGATAGATTCGATATCAGTATCTGGATAACAATCTCAATCAATATCCATATTACCACAATTTGGGAATGACTTAGAAAACATAAATCCATAGAAACAATATATATATATATATATATATATATATATATTTGTTTCTATCAATTTCAATCAATATATATATATATATATATATATATATATCATCACGAATTTGGGAAGAACTTAGAAAACCTCGATCCAGAGAAAAAAAAAGAAAAAAAAAGAATTGTTTCTCTCCCATTGCAGTTTTTTCCTACAAACTTAACTAATAAGTTGACTTTTTGAGGTAATACTATTGATGATACATGAAATAAACACCTGATTTAGGTGTTACTTGTCAAGCCCGTTAAGGATAAAATAGTTAATACCATACACACACTAGTTGAGAGTCTATGAAAATCTATAAATAGGACCCAACTCCTCATTTGTAAGGGCCAATTCATTTATACCAAATCAAACACAAATCAGTTTCTCTCTCCAAATTCTCTCTTTTTTCTCTAGCTTTAGATTTCGTTCATTTTATTATTTATCTAGTGGTTTGGTCTGTGAAAAAGGATGCCAAAAGCCATCTGCTTTCTATTGTCCTTTTACCTTTTTGGAAAAAAATACAGAAACAACAACACAAAGAAACCTAGCCTCACTCCATTGCAATGCTGAGCATGTGATGAATGATGATCCGAGCTCAACTTGAGTGAAGGATGGAAATTCCAAAAGAAAAGATAAGTTTTTAGCTTGCCAATTTCATAACTTACATCAGTATAATTATCATGGGTGATCAGCATTGTATTTGCTTTGATAGAGCCATTAATCATTCAAAATGCATATGATATCTTATGGTGTCATGAAGTAATATTATATGAGTGAACTAACTGCAAATGCAGATGCATTTAAATTATGATGATGATATGGATGAATTCTCCTCAATTAAGGGGTTTTGCATTATCAATTGAATGATAGTGCAGTATTATTTTATTATGGCATTTAATAGACGAAAATTGAAGACATGCACAAAATATAATGAAGCCGACATTGAATAAAAAAAACATGTTTATAGAAATTCTAGGCTTTGTGGCCAACCAACTTTATGTATGAGCCGAAAAACATTTTTTGTTCACTCTTATAAAACTATTCTTATGTCAAACACTCATGATTTTTACATTGGATGATCAAGTACATGAGCTGGCCAAAACATAGCTCGGCCATGAATGTTAGAACATGCTTTATTAAGATTATTTCTTTTCACTGTCTTCATCACTTTTGTGTAGGTAGGCTCTGAAGTATTGTGATAGAGCAGGTGCAAAATGAATATCAAAGCTCAGGTCTGGATAGCTCAGTAAACGTAAGGATGGTGCCGAACAACTGATTGACCAAAGCTAAATTGCTGTAGCAATTCGAGAAGGTAAAATATATACAAGAAGGAAGCCAATATGGATCAAAGAGTGGCTTGAATGTTTGAGTGAAAATATCAAAGAGAAGTTGTTATGCTAGAAAATTCTATGTCCTAGTTAGTCCAAGATAGTCCAAGAAGATGGTTGAAGTGATCTTCCAATGCAAAGATAAATTCTTGTGCACCGAACTCACATATGCAAACTTGGGATAAGAATGACGAGGGTGGTGCTTGTACTCCAAGGAAAACTCCAATGCTCAATTCAGATACTTTTGACAAGAGAGAATAATTGATAACAAATGAATATTAAAAGTAGTCAATGATTTGTGTTAAGAATGTTTAATGGTATATAAAATTCTACTAACCTTGTAAATTTTGCTATTTATAATAAGTAATAGATGGGCTTGATTTGTTAACGGACTCAAGGATAATTACCTAGCCCATGAAGGCTAAGTTGAAATGGATTGAATAGGATTTTGAACACAAGTCTATCAAAATGCCATTGTAATTTGTTCACTATTTCACCACATCTCCAAGAATTATTGGGTAATAGCATTTTAGTATCATCGGTAGCAAATATCATTCATTAGGGTGTTTATTTTCATTGAGCTTGGTATGGTTGAGCACAAAAAAAAGGAAGAAATCTTAGAACAATTTATGGAGCTGCACTAAAGAAAGGAAGATGTTACTAAGGGTCTGTTTGGTTGGATATGAAAATATTTTTATAGAAGAATATTTTCAAGGAAAATGTGTGTTTTTCCATTAATTTTCTAGTGTTCGTTTGACATTGGAGTATTTTTTTCCAATAAAGCTAAATCCCCCTCATAACCAATCTTAGAATTACTCCCCATTTCCCCGGCCACTTATTTCATCCTTTCTCTTCCAACTAAATGACGATGACTCAAATCCAAAACCACTTTGATTTTAACTCAATATTAATCCCTCAATTCCAAAACCACTCCACCTTTGTTGCCTCCTCGCTTGTAGATGAACAAACAGACATCTCGTGATCTTGGAATCGGGGTTGATTATTGAGGTGCCGATATGTTGGATTACCTAGATTGTGTACGTAGTGGGTCTCCGAAGATGCATAAATGCATTGGAGTCGCCCGTGGTTGTAGGGTATATTTGACTGGGTGTGCTATAGATTTAATTGTTGGTGGCAGTTCGTCGGAGATCTACGGGTGATGGGTCTACGGAGATGCATAAATGTATTGAAGTCATTGATGTAGTGGGGTAGATTTAAGTAAGTTAGTGATGGGTGGTGGTTTGCCGGAGATCTAGTAGGTGGTAGGTGGTGGTTCGCTGGAAATTTAGTGGGTAGTAGGTGGCCGATAAAAGGGTAATTTCTACCTCTATCTCGTGTTTTCCCTTTGTATTATCTAGTTTTATTGCAATTCTTTGTAGCGATCATTCATTGGAAAATAACTTCAACAAATTAATGTCTTGTGGAAGTCATTTTATGCTGGAGGGTATAAATCATTTTCCTTTTGAAAACATTTTCAAAACATTTATTGCAACCAAACACCAAAAAATTTGGAAAATATTTTCCACCCAAACAGACAGACCATAAAAGTAGTTATACTTCGAGCTTTGCGATTCGATTCTAACAACCAAGCAATGAACGATTGGGAAAAAGTAACAATGGAGCCGTACCCCAAAACATGATCAAAGTTTTAAGACCGCTAAACATGGTGTCAATGACAAGTTAGTAAGCCCCTAGTTGAGTGCCAGGTATAAAAAGAAATAAGGCTTGTGAAAAAATACACGAAATCTTGGGAACACCCCTTGGCATAAAAATTTGAATTTAGGAGGTGACGAACTCCACTCTCTATTCTGCGAGGCCGATAATCAGAAGGCCAAAGCATTGTTCGGCTTCACTATCAAATGAAGTTGAGTAGAACAGCCAAAGACGAGGCAGCGAAAGGCAACTAAGACAAACCAAGCAACACTAAATATATTGCCAAAGGTGTTCTCATTATTGATGAATTTATGAGGACGAAAACTTTAGCAAAGCTTTGTTAAGCTTCGCTGCCGAAGAGCCAATATGGCAAAATACAACACGTCCCGATCAAATGTTGAGTACATATTAAGTAGGAGTTCAGAGAGGACAAAACTCCGATCTCTGTTTGACAATGCCGAAGAACCAAAGCTGACTTCTTTAAGGATGTGTGATGTTTTATCGAGCTCTAAACTAGAGTTGGTTCCACACTCGGATGAATGGAAAAATGGTTTTGTGCTCGGATGAATAAAAATGATTAGATGATCAAGCTTGAAATTTCTTGGTTTGATGTTGGCTGGTGAAGTCTATAAGGCACAACAAAACATAACCAAAGAAGGCAATGGGATAATGGGTCCCAATGAAGAAGCAGACCGAGGCTCATGAAATATGTCAAGAACCTGTTCGGGCTGCCGAGGTACATTTAATGCATTGATGTGTTACTAATCAATTTCAAATTGAGAAGCATCAATGCTTAGCTCTAATGCAAGGTCGACCATAGTAAATTAAAAAACACTACTATTGATAGGATGACTCTTTTCTTCATAAGTTCATTCCTTGAAGATCCACGAATAAGTTATGAATTGATGGCTGATCCGAAACAACACATAACAAAAAATGAAATTGGGTTGGAGTTGAATGAAGTTCCAAAAGGCTGAAGCCGAATAATCATTGAATAGGAGATTAACTCTGCAAACATTGATCATCATTTAAAGCGCTCAAACGAATAAAGTCGAACTGAACAAGGTTCAAAGTTGATCGAGACTAAGGCTAAGGCAAAATTTGTGAACTTAAAAAATAATGATAATGATGATTATAACGACAACCTCGAGAAGACCAAACAAAAAAGCCTACTAGCTGCAGATCAATTTATGATCTATGAAGTTGAGGATAAAGCCAAAGACCTCATAGGCTGAGACATTTACAAAAGAAGAGAAAAAAAAAATGTTAAAATGAGCTCAATAAGCCAAAGGGGCTGAGAGGTAATAAAAAAAATATAATAATAAAATATAGAAAAAAAATGAATGAGATCGATAAGGCCAACAGTTAATAAAAAAAATGAAAAATGAGCTTAATGATTTGTCAATGTGCTCAAGTATTTTGAACCTAAAATGAAGACACAACATAAAAATGATAAATGAACGTAATGACATGTCGATGTGCTCAAGTGTTTTGAACCTACAAATGAAGACACAACATCGATTACAATCAGTGACCCATAAATATGTACGATGATCCGCAGATATGCTTAAGTGGTCTAAACTCAAAATAGAGCCATAACATCGATGACAATCGATAGCCAAGAAAAAAGATGATATAAAAGAGGCTATGAAGCCCAAAAATAATATAAAAGAGTCCACGAGCCCAAAAATGATACAAAAAATGCCTTGAGCCCAAAATAACAAACAAGAGACTATGTGCCCCAAAAATAAAAAGCAAAAGACCTTGAACCCAAAATGAAATAAAAGATGATATTAGCACAAACAATAAAAAAGAAAGAGGCCTTGAACCCAAAGCGAAATAAAAGAGGCTATGAGTCCAAACAAAAAGAAAGAGGCCATGAGTCCAAAACAATAAAAGAGACCATGAGCCCAAAAATGATATAAAAGAGACTACGATGCCAAAAATAATTGAAAAAGAAGGCCATGATCCCAAAAAATAAAAGAAAGAGGCCATGAGTCCAAACAACGGCAAAAGAGTCCATGAGCCTAAATTGATATAAAAGAGGCTATGAGTCAAAAAATGATTTGTAAGAAGACATACACATCCCAAGAAAGAGCGTTGACCCAAAATGAAATAAAAATAAGCTCAAAAGTGAAATAAAAGAGGCATTTGAACCCAAAATAATAATAATAAAAAAAGGCCAATGAGTCTAAAATGAAATCAAAGAGGCCAATGAGTCCAAATGAAATGAAAGAAGATTACGAGTCCAAAAATGAGAAAGAGAGAAAATAACAAAAAATTGAGTCCCAAGGCAAAAGTCGAACACTAAGGCCAATCAATACATAAAAAGGGTTGAGCCGACCCCAAACAAATATGAATAAGGCCAATTGACTAAGACAATCAACAAAACCAATCGTTAAGCCAAGATAGAGCCAAATTCGGCCCAAAAATAATAACTTGGGAATTTATGTGTACACTAAGTGGTAAAACAAACAAAGGGCATTAGTCAGACAATTGAAGTTATGGAAGACTCACTTGATAAAAAATACAACAATATGAGGACTACCGCACAAAAGTATAAGGTCAGTTAGGTTTGATCAGCAAAGATAAAGAACCCATCTAAGAGACTATTGATGATACATAAAATAAACACTCAATTGGTAATACTTGCCAATCCCATTAAGAGCAAAATGGTTAATTGTATACATACGCACTAGTTGGGGGACTATGAAAGTTCATAAATAGGACCTCAATCCCTCATTTGTAAGGGAACTCCGATTCATTATACATCAAATCAAATACAAATCACTTTTTCTCTCTAAATTCTCTCCATTCACTCTGGTTCATTTTATTATTCATTAACTATAAAGTTTTCGTTTTTTAGTAACAGAAATTTTAGGAGGAAGGCATGTTAACCTTCGTTTTCTAGTGCTAGTGCATACTATATTTTAAGCTTTAGTGGTTCTTACAGATATTTCACCAACGAAAAAATGAAAATAGAAAAAATTGAATTTAGAACTTTTAATTTAACTTGACTCGTGCCAAGATTTGATTGCTTGTTTTAGGTAGAATTCAACTTTAAAGACAAACAAGCAATGAATAACCTCACAAGATTACTATACTCTACCTAACTTCCGCAAGTATATAGTAGTATAGGATGAGTGGATATCATTCCCACAAAGATTGTTTGGCAAGCAATTACCAACACTATAGATCCTTGTATAGTTAAGCAAATTTAAACAATAGAGGATGAAACTATACTATTCAAAACTATAATTAAACTCAAGTAATTAAAACCTAATTTTAAACTAAATTATCTACTAAAGCAAGAAAATGAAACTAAGCAATTATGAGATTGAGAAATTAGCTACTCTATCCTAATAAAAGTAATTAAATGAAAGCACTTAATTCTACTCTAAATTAACCAAAATAAAACTAAAATTAACAAGCAAGTAAGTAACCCAATTAAAAAGACTACATAAAAGAAGTTTTGCAAACTAGAAGCAACCATTTCTACACTAGAATTTGGAAAGAGTTAAACTTGAAATTCTAAATATTTTTAGATTTTTGACAACAATAAAGAAAGCCCACTAAAATTAATGCAAGGAATTGAGAATTCTTAACTAAAAAGCAATAAATTAACAAGAACCCTAATTTCTCTATGAAACCCTAAAATAAAAGTAAAGAGATTATCACTAATTTAAACTAGAAAGTAAGTAAAAATTATACCTACTTGAAACTAATGATTAACCCACTACAATTATCTAATCAAAATTTAAACATGCAAAGAAATTAAAACTGGATCTAAAAGATGATTAAAGAGAACTTTTCATTAAAGAAGAAACTTGAAGGTTAAGCTATCCTAATCTATCCTAAAAATTTACTGTCTACTCTTTATCCTACTTCATTCTATTACACTTTAAAAGTAGCTTAAATGGTGGAGTATTACACAAGGCAAAAATCAGAAGATGTTAGAATATTACAAAATTGCCCTTACAACTTAAACTACCAGCGAGTCCATATCGCGATCTGGGATTTGAGATCGCGATATATCGATGACTCTAATTCTTTTAAGTCATTTTTTCGAGTCCAAATCGCAAGTCAAAATTCCTTCTATTTCATTTAAGTCATTTTTTTTCAAAAGATAAATTGTCTAACAAAATAATATAAGTGATTTAATCAGAAACAATATCTCAAATAAATTTTCTTAAATTTTCAGTACTTCTTTTTGAAAAAATAGTAATGCCAAGTTTTTGAAATCCTTATGTTGTAAAAGAACTACTCACTCACACTTAAATCCATGAAATGAACCAATCAAATACTTCAATCATATAGTATTGTACGTTAAAATTCATCATCATTGAGTACTAAATTGATCACTTTTCCATCCATTATACATCCAATGACATCAATATGCACAAAACAACCATTCCCAACACGAAAAATAAATAGCCCCCAACTTGTCTCTTTTATTCAAGTTGATGAATAAATCATCCTTTCACTCACCCAAAATCCAACATAAAGACATGTCCAACAATAACAAAAATTACTCAAACTATGATGATCTTACACAATTTTAAGCTAACAATAACAAAAACTACTCAAACTACGACACAATTTTAAGCTAACAATTAAAATTGAGTAAAAGTGCTAAGAGTATTTGGTATTAGCATGCATCTCATTGGGAAATGCCCCATAACAATCAACATCCAATTCAAATCATCAACAAATGCAAAAATGGTATCAATTTAAGGCCCTTAGCCATTCTACTCTTATTAGGCAATAAACATGACCAAAAACTACACCAAGTATCAAACAAGCAATTCTCAAAAAGATGTAATCCATGAAGTGTCAAAAAGATATCTACTTAGCTTCAGCTTAAGGCCATTAGCCAAACTACTCAAAAGAAAAACTAAAATATCCCAAACCAAAAGACTGAAAATAAAATAAAAGTAATTAAAAGTCAAGGTGCAAAATCATGAAAACAGAAAAAATATTCATCTTCAACAAAGTTCTTCAATTGCTTGGGTTGTAGATCATCAAAGTCCAATGCAGCTGCTTGCATCACTCTTCACTTGTTCTATCTCTTTTTTACCCTCCTCGGCATCATTGGGTTGTGCTTCTTCATGATTGTCATCGTGATCCCCTTTGGTCGTGCCTGCTTAACTGGATCCCTCCTGATGTGCTGAAGCTGTAGGTGGTATGTAATGTTGTCCACGGGGTAGACCAAAGTGCCAAACTAGAGGTGGTGGTGGCCAAACCCATGTACCTAATGAGGTGGTCTTGAGGGCCTCTCCTGTTAATGTCAAATTGCTATGCATTACCAACTGACTGTACGTCCAATACCCTTGTAATTCATTCATTTCCTCTTCACTGACCGGAGCATTCAACACAAAACCAAAAGACATCGGAATCAAGGAAGTACTCTGAGGCGGTGGTGGCAGTGGTTGGGTAGGGTGCTCTTTTTGATGGTGCTTTTCATATTCTCTCACCATTCTGTAAACATACTCCCGGTTAATCCTGCCTCTTGGATATGTCATTGGCTCCGTATGATCAATCGGGCAACCTGTTAAAGTGCACAAATGATATGAATCAAACTAGGGGTATAAAAGATAGGTCTCCCGGACCTTCCACTGTCCAAGAACCCTTGTCTAACAAGGCTACCAATATTCACTGGCACCCTATCATAATAGCACACACCAAGAGTACCTTGTCCCTCTGAATATAACTCAAAGTATTAGACCCCCAAATTCAGCAGCTAATAAAATAAAACCATAACTTGGCCATCAATGAGATTCCTTAACGTGCAAATCTCAATTCAATATTAGAGGAAGCACTCCTAATCCAATCAACATAAACATCGCAAATGGCATTTTTAAATACATTTATATCTTTTTTCTTGTCATTCAACAATGCCAAATATTGACTAGAAGACACAGGGGCTATGTTAAGGTAGGCATTAATTAAGTCTGCACTGAAATCCACCAATACCTCCCGTACTCTTACCTTGCCATTTCACTAACTGGGAAGCCCTTGAGTCAATTGGAGTATTAAATCCCTCCCAATGTCTTGACCTAATTTGCTCCTCAATGAGTGGCTTTTCTAGCTTTCTCGTAAGCCCCCCAATGCATTAACAAGTAAAAGTTCCTTTCTCGAATAACCTCATGTTTCTCATTATTTTTATACAGCTGTAGGGCTCTATCACTCGAGAACTGAAGTTCTATATGCCCACCACCCTTAAAAGTTTATTCTATGCCCCCTTCTTCACTCGTTCCCTTTCCGGCCTTTCGTTTCCTCAATCCCGCCCCTCTTCCCCTCATTCTAACTCTTCTCTCAGCACTTTCATACACTCCTCTCATCATTTTCACAGCACAATTCAATCAAATTTTCAGACAAGTACCAATCAATTCCAAGAACACAACCAATAAAATTAATTCACCAAATTTCCAACACAATTTCTCAATAAAAACTCAAACCAATCCACAACACAATTCAATAATTCAGAAAATTGAGCAATGTAACGTCACAATTTTTTCTAAAAAATTCACACAAATTATTGCCCAAAAATCAATGATTGGCTATCAAAAATTCCACCACAAATAGAGTACTCACTCAAAAATACCCAACAATTATTTTCAATAATTTGAACAATTGAAACCACAAATTCAAAGAAGGATATTACCTGATTATGGATTGAAGAATTCCCAAAAAAAGTCTTGTATGTCAATCCTCCTTGATGTCCAAATTTCTCCAAGAAATCTCCCAAAATATCCTTGCTTTGATAATCCTAGAAGGAACTAAGATGATGTTAGTGGTGATTATGGAGTTTGGAATGATTTTGAAGAGAAGAAAGTGGAAGAATTTGGCGGATTGGGGAGAGTGTTCTTCAGCAAAGAGAGAAAAGATGAAAGGATTATGAGAAAAGAAGAAGAAGAATTGGATAATAAAGTGTTTATGTCCTTCGAGATTGCGATCTGGCCTGATCTCGAGATCGTGATCTAGAAGGGTTTGAGATTGCGATATCGAATTCGAGATCGCGATCTTGATGTGGGTGAAAAATGGCCTTTGTAGAAGTTTGAGTTTCATATCGCGATCTCAACTTTGAGATCGTTCGATATGGACCAAATTACCAATATACCCTCCATCTTGAGCTCCATATCGCAATCTGGAATTTGAGATCGCGATATAGAGCTGAAATTCTGCAAAGTGTATTTTCAATACTTATAGCCAAAATTTCTCCACTCTTCGTCACTTTTCTCCAATTTCATGCACAACCTACAAACACAAAATTAACAAGTTAAAATGACGATTTCCCTAATTCATTAGCACCATTTATTCAATTCAAAATCTTAAATTTTTAAACTAAAATTCTAACGTAATTCAAACCAAATTACCCAAAATTAAACTAAGTAAAAATCACACCAAAAGAAAGCAATAACAACTAAATTAAAGACTAGGGTTGTCTCCCAAGAAACGCTCTTTTATAGTCATTACCTTTATTATGGCATGGACTTCATTCCAAGTACTTGAGGATGATTGACCTCATTTTTCTTTTGGTTTCCACGGAAAAAGTTTGATCCCCTTTTTCATCATGATTAAAGCTTGATTCACTGGGTTTCCCATGTACAAGTTCTTTTTTTCTAGCCTTAGCCATTGCTAGTGCCCCAATTAACATCTTCACTTGTTTCTCAAACCATTTTTTTTTTCTTTTTGCAACTTTTCAACTTCTTGACATCACCAATTTGCCGATCCTTAGCAAAAATCTCTTGATCCTTTGTCAACACACATCCCTTATCGAGTGGTTTTTCCTTCAATTCATTTCTTGGATCTTCTTTTATTTCCAACACTTGCTTGAGCAAATTGCCTTGGTTAACTTCAATTTGCTCTTCATTTGACCTAGCAAAGAAAGAATTAAGAGATTGGTTAGCACATTTTTTTTCAACAATGGGAATATTATCATTATATTCAAACACATCAAATTCAATTGATTCATTTTCAGCTCGTAAAATCAACTTCCCTTTTTTCATATCAATTAATGCATATCGGTCGACAAGAAAGTTCTCCCTAGAATCAATGAAATCTTACTCTCTTCACCCATATCTAGCACAAAGAAATCAACATGGAAATACCAACTTTTCAACTTGTACAAGCATATCCTCCAACAAGTCATATGGTTTCCTCTGAGATAAATCCGCCAATTACAGTATGATATTAGTTGGCTTGACATTTTTTATCTCTAATTAGTCATAGATGGTCTTTGGCATGATATTTATGCTTGCCCCCAAATCACATAGCGATCGATGCCACGTTTTTCCTCCAATATTCACTGGTATCATAAAACTAACGGGATCTTTGAGTTTAGGGGGTAACCGCCTTTGAACAATGGCACAACACTGGGCATCAAGGCATACCTTTTCATCATCATCCCACTTTCTCTTTCTTGCCAAAATATCTTTCATGAAACGAGCATAGTTGGTATTTTGGTGAGGACATCAATCAAAGGAATGTTGACAGTAATCTTTTTCAACATATCCAAGAAGTTGGTGAACTGCTTCTCTTTTTCCTCCTTTCTTGGAACATTGAGCCTTTGAGGGAATGGCACGTTTCCTCCACATGCTTCTTCTTGGACATACCTTGATCTCATTCTTTGTTCCTTCTTGCTTTCATCATTAACAACTTCCTTTTCATTCTTAGTTGCCTTCAACTTTTGTTCCTTATATCCTTCCTCTACCTTTTTCTTCTCCTTAGATTCCACTTACTCTTTTCCACTCATTAGGGTTATGGCATTGCATTGCTCCTTAGGGTTTGAAATGCTATCACTTGAAAGTACCCTTAGAGGTATTTCATTATTCAACCTTGCCAATTGCCCCAATTGAACTTTCAAAGTTCTCGTTGACGCCTTCAAATCTCATAATCTCTCTTATGTTCTTCATTTTTTCTTTCCAACTCTCTTCTCAAATACTCAAATACTCAACTTCTTTTTTCCAACCATCTTCACATACATTCTCTCTTGGAGGATATTGGTCATGATACATAGGTTTGGAAGAATTTGCATATTGGAAAGGAGATCTTGGTTATTGGTTTTGAAATGAAGGGTTAGGAAAAGATTGATATGATTTGGGTTGGAAATTTTTACTTTGATGTGGTGGTTGATGAGGTCTAGGTGAGGAACTTGAAGCTTGATTGTGTTAGATATTTTGAGGTGGCGGATTTGGTTCGTAAGGAAGATTGGATTGATTGTTGGTGTTGCTCCATAAAAAATTAGGATGATTCCTCCAAGAGGGATTATATGTGTTCCCATAAGCTCCAGATGGGTTCCTTGGAAATGATAATTGATTAGACACATAATTGAATTGCTCATTGGACTCATAAGGCATCTCACATTGTCCATTTGCATGACCGCCTCCACAAAAATCACATACTATGCTTGGTTGGGTTAGAGAAGAAGACATGGCATTTACACTACCTGGTTTCCTTAAGTTCTCCAATGCCTTTATAATGTTATTCATCACACTCATGAACATACTTTGTTGTGCCAAAAGAGTATCTTGCATGTTCAAATTCAACACTCCATCGTGGGCATTAGTTTGATTGGCTTGGTGTTGAGCCACCGGTGGAGTCATTAGTCCATGATTATATATAATGATTATATGCCATCCTATTGAGCAACTCTTGAATTTCCTCCAGTGTCTTGTAGGAGATAGACCCATTGGCAGAAGCATCCACTATGGATTTTGTCTCTTGAATCAAACTATTATAGAAAGTTTAAATTTGAAACCACAAAGGGATTGCGTGATGAGGACATTTCCTTATCAACTCCTTGAACCGCTCTCAAGCTTCTCTTAAGCTTTCACCAACATCTTGCTTAAAAGAGGTAATTCATTTCTCAATTTGGCAGTTCTCGCGTGTGGAAAATGCTTTGTCAATAACTCTTGAACAAGTTGATTCCAAGTGGTAAATGTTCCTTGGGTGTGGGATTGAAGCCATGACTTTGCCCTATCTCGTAGAGAGAAAGGAAACACCCTCATTCACACACAATTCGGGTGCACTCCATTGAATTTGAATGTGTCCAAAGCTTCCTCAAAGTTCATGAGATGTGTATAGGGAACTTTATTGGGACCATCCCCGAACATTGCATGAGTTTTATGGAGCATTTGGAATAAGACGGGCTTAATTTCAAAATTGTTAACTTGCACAGGCATCCGTGCAATACTAGAGTTTGCTCCATCAAAATTTGGCAAGGCATAATCCCTCAATGGCTTCCATTACCATTCATGCCATTTTCATTCCTGTAACCACCTATTCCATTATTTTTAGCAACCTCTTATTCATCGTTTTCCATATTCAAATTCCTTTGATTAGCATTAGCATTTGCCATTTCAATCATTTCTTGCTCTTTTGTACCCTTCTAAACTTTCGGATTTCCTTTAACTTTCTTTCCTTTTCTTTGTCCAAACAAATTAATGGCCCTTTATCTTTTCTTACCATGCACTACAACAAAATCAAAGCAAATAATCAATTGAAGTGCCAAGTCAATTCTACAAGACAACCAACAAACATAAACGAATAAGCAAAATTAACAACTAAATTAAACTAAATTACTTAATCTACACGACCCGTAAAATGCCTAATATTGCCAAATACCAAGTAGAGACAATCCTCAGCAACGGCGCCAAAAACTTGATTGCTTGTTTTAGGTAAAGTTCAACTTTAAAAACAAACAAGCAATGAATAACCTCACAAGATTACTATACTCTACCTACCTTCCGCAAGTATATAGTAGTATAGGATGAGTGGATATCATTCCCACAAAGATTGTTTGGCAAGCAATTACCAACACTATAGATCCTTGTATAGTTAAGCAAATTAAACAATAGAGGATGAAACTATACTATTCAAAACTATAATTAAACTCAAGTAATTAAAACCTAATTTTAAACTAAATTATCTACTAAAGCAAGAAAATGAAACTAAGCAATTATGAGATTGAGAAATTAGCTACTCTATCCTAATAAAAGTAATTAAATGAAAGCACTTAATTCTACTCTAAATTAACCAAAATAAAACTAAAATTAACAAGCAAGTAAGTAACCCAATTAAAAAGACTACATAAAAGAAGTTTTGCAAACTAGAAGCAACCATTTCTACACTAATGAATTTGGAAAGAGTTAAACTTGAAATCTAAATATTTTTAGATTTTTGACAACAATAAAGAAAGCCCACTAAAAATTAATGCAAGGAATTGAGAATTCTTAACTAAAAAGCAATAAATTAACAAGAACCCTAATTTCTCTATGAAACCCTAAAATAAAAGTAAAGAGATTATCACTAATTTAAACTAGAAAGTAAGTAAAAATTATACCTACTTGAAACTAATGATTAACCCACTACAATTATCTAATCAAAATTTAAACATGCAAAGAAATTAAAACTGGATCTAAAAGATGATTAAAGAGAACTTTTCATTAAAGAAGAAACTTGAAGGTTAAGCTATCCTAATCGATTTCAAATCCCTACTCTTTATCCTACTTCATTCTATTACACTTTAAAAGTAGCTTAAATGGTGGAGTATTACACAAGGCAAAAATCAGAAGATGTTAGAATATTACAAAATTGCCCTTACAACTTAAACTACCAGCCCATATTGCGATTTATTGGGATTTGAAATCGCGATATAGACTCTAATTCTTTTAAGTCATTTCTTGAGTCGATCTGGATTCTCTTCCCAGCAATCCTTCCAATTCTTCTATAATTGCAATTTGGTCCTTGAGCTTTGTTCATTCTAGCTTTCCACCTCTAATTTAGACCTGCATAATATTAACCCAATTAAGCAATTAATTTAGTTAAAATTTTAATAAAAACTTATCATATTTAACAAGAACAAAAATATAAACACATATAAAAGAAATTAACTTAAATCTTCAACTAATTACCCAAAATTCAAATTTTAAACTATCAAAATACCATAATTTAAAATAAACTACTAGAGTTATCATATTTAAAGTACTATAAAGTTACACAACAACTATTTAAATGGCATCACTATAAAGTTATTCAACTACTTAAAAATTTATGGACAACTTCCTTCCAAAAAAAAAAAAATGTTATGGACAACTTAAAAAATGCTATTAGCCGTTTGAAATTTGTCCCACGCCAAAATACAAAGTAGTTCACCAGGCGGGAAAATACTAGGCAAATCAGTTCTCCCGCTCGAGAACCCTCCGCTCCGCTCCGCAAACCCTAACCCACCTCTATCCAAGCCTGAACTAAACCCTGCCAATTCAATCGACTCTCTGCTCTTTACTTAGGGAAGACTCAACACATTCATGGAGAGAATTCACGTATCAGTTAGGGCAAGACCTCTATCTCCGGATGATGCTAAGAACAGCCCTTGGCGAATTTCCGGAAATTCGATATTCATACACAATCAGACTTCCTCCAAGTTCGAATTCGGTATATTTATTTCTCATTTGTACTCTTTTTGTTTGGAATTTTGCATTTTCTCACAATTCTTTTCGGGTTTAGATCGAGTTTTTGAGGAGGAATGTAAAAATGCGGAGGTTTACAGTGCTCGAACGAAGGAATTAGTTGCAGCCACAGTTCGTGGATTTAATGGTAATTTCTTTATATTCTTGTACTAAATTGGTATTCTATTTTTTTTAACAGACACATCATAGCTTACTTAATATTAATTTAAATGTGTGAATGGATTAGAATTTACGTTGGATACTTGTTCCATGGCTCAATTTTAAGAAATATGTCTCAATGTGCTGTGTTTAGGGACTGTGTTTGCATATGGACAAACAAGTAGTGGAAAAACTCATACGATGCGCGGGTCAGTTTCCGAGCCTGGAGTCATTCCTCTTGCTGTGTATGATTTGTTTGACATTATACATGAGGTAGCTGTAATTCCTTCCAGCTCTTTATGTAGCCTTTTAACATCTTTTTCTTGTTCAACCTCCAATTGCTATGAGTAAGACATCATAAATTTTAATAATATGACAGCATAGTTTAGCAGGAAAAATAGTTAATGTGGCAGGTTTCCGAGGTTTTTTTTTTTCCTCCAATGTGTATGTGAAGTTTCTAGTGTTTAGTATAGGAATCTTTATGCATTTTTTTTTTTTTGTTTTATTTTCTATTGCCAGGATACCCTTTTATCCTTGTAGCTCTGATTCATTGATTGGTAGTTGATTATTGACTAGGTGTAGCAAACTCATAGATAATGTGATGGAGAAACAGAATTTTCCACTTAAATTATCAATATTACTTTTCCGACAGAATTAGCCAAATTTGATCAGAGTGTAAAAACGTGTGTTTTGGATATCAATTTATTGAATCAATGAAAATATTGCTCAAACTCAGTACGAGCCATGACGTTAGAATATTAGCTGAAAAATTGGCGTCTTTTAGTAGAATATGTAAATATATCTTGTAGTGAGTATCTAAGTTATGAATGGAAGGGACAAAGGAAGTGCCACCCCTACAAAGCAATAATTTTATCTATCTACGAATAGTTTCTCCTCCAGCCCAAGAAAGTAATTACCAACAATTAGTATATCTGATGAAATGAAGCCTTTGGTTGTGACTTGGGAGTCCATGCCTTTGATACACTAAAGTTGATTTTCTAATTACTGGAGTGAGGGACATTTATTAAGGGCTTTTCTCTTAGTGGAAAGATGTAGACAAAGAGAGTGCCTAGTATAAGCAAATCTCATGCTCGGTTCGTAACATTCAGTAGCTATATAAACCATCATATACAAAATGTCTTAGGGCATGCCGTAAATGCTCTTTATGCTCTATGTGTTTTGGGATGTCTCTAAATGTATATCCAGTTTGAAAAGTTCTGAATCCAACATGTACATTTCTAAATGTGTTCTGGGCGGGGATTTCGGCACCATAGATTGTAAATCATTGTTCATGCAGCTGCACAAAATTGAAAAACAACATTAATAGTGGAATAAAGGAGTAAATTTGATCAAGTCTGTGGACCATGTCAAGTTAAAAGCTATTCAAGTGTTTGACCTTCACTACAGCTTGAACCATTGTTGAGCAAAGAAATTATTAGGTAATGTAGATCAAGCAAGGATCAGGATGTGTGAATTGCTTACCCATTTGATTGCATGGTTTGACAATGGATTTCAAATTTACAGCACTATCCATTGTACTCATTTCAATGGCTTTTTATTTAAGTGTTTTCTCAAATATTGGGTAAGATTCATCAAGGGTCTCAAATCCATGATACGGTGTCATTCAAAATTTTTATGGTCATTAAGTAATAATGGCGAATTCATTCTCCTTTAAGTCCTTGATTCCATATAATATAATATAGTGCGAAATGCGAACCAAATTTAACGATTTCAAATTCTTTCGAAAAATTAAATCATTAATGCAAATGCAACTTTGTGGTTCTAACTAATTATTCGCAACTCCTGTCATTGTAATCACCATAGTGTAATAATTTACTGTCCTGCCAGTGTATTGCATTTTCAGCATGCTTAGCGTAAAAACTAATAAATTCCTGCAAAGATGAATAGTTATATCATGAACTTACATAATTGGAAGGATTGGGTATTTCACTTCCTGCCAATGTATTACAAGCTCTTATACACATCTAGCAAGTTTATCAGTGTAAAAACTACTAAATTCCTGCAAAGATGGATAGTTATATCATTGGGAGGACTGGATATTTCAAATTCTTTTCTTTTTTCCTTCAGCTAGGAAGTTGATCGAGAATTTCTTTTAAGGATGTCCTATATGGAGATCTACAATGAGGAAATCAATGATCTGTTGGCTCCTGAGCACCGAAAACTTCAAATTCATGAAAGCATTGAGGTACCCTTTTGTCATTTCTCATGCTTATTCACACCTCGTATATGGTCCTATAAAGTACTTACCATTTCTCATACATGAAGCGGGGAATATATGTGGCTGGTTTAAGAGAAGAAATTGTGGCCTCCGCAGAACAAGTTTTGGGGCTTATGGAGTTTGGAGAATGTAAGTTCAATCATTTGTTCAGTTCTCATGTCATTGCATTCCATTTCTCCCCTGATATTCTTCTGTTCTGTTAGATTCTTCCTTTGATTAATTTGAAGTCTGAGTTTTGAGAATCCAAATGAGAAAAAAAAGAAACTATTTCTGGCATATAGCTTTATCTATTTTCTAGGTGGCATAAAGTTGTGTTCTTTTCAGAAGAATTGCCTCATGCAGTGTTAAAATTTCAACACTGAAAAGATTTCCCCCATTTTTCATTTTCAATGTGCAGGAATATCTGTTCTGAATTTCAGAACTTGTCATGTTCCTAGTAGTTCTTGTCACTTGGCCATTAGTTCTTTCTCTCCTATGAAGAGGAAGGAAGAAGGCCGGGGCCTTGGGTTGGGGAGGAATGACATCTTAATCTCATTTCATTGCCCAGTTTAAAAAGCCAACCTGCTGCTGACATTTTGTTTATTTTCTTCTTTTACAGCTCATCGTCATATTGGAGAGACAAATATGAATGTGTACAGCAGTAGGTCGCATACAATATTCCGCATGGTGGGCCTACTTCTCATTTAAATCTTATGCGATTTGAGTATGTTAATTCAATATATTAAGTTGCTCCTACTTTAGATAATTGAGAGTAGGGAGAAAAATGAAGAAGCAGATTCATACAATTCATATGATGCTGTTCGTGTATCTGTTCTGGTATTCCCTATCTCTTTTCTCCATGTATGATATTGTATAAGAGACATACTCTCGACTTCTGCCGGTTTAAATCATACACACACACATATTTGCAACTTTATTATAACTTTCTAACTATTCTTTGCGAATGTGAGAATTTCTTTTAGAACTTGGTGGACTTGGCTGGTTCAGAACGTGCTGCAAAGACTGGAGCAGAAGGAGTTCGTCTAAAAGAAGGCTCTCACATCAATAAAAGCCTAATGACGTTAGGAACTGTGATAAAGAAACTGAGTGAAGGTGTTGAGAGCCAGGGGTAGGCTCGAAACTGTTTTACAATAATCTTTTAGTATTTTCCCCCAAGTTTTTAATGCATATCTTGAATTGCAGTGGCCATGTTCCCTACCGAGATAGCAAGCTCACACGTATTTTGCAACCAGCACTGGGTGGAAATGCAAATACTGCTATCATATGTAATATTACACTTGCACAGGTGGTGACTTTGGCATACTTATAAGAAATGGACTGTACGGGAATCTGTTTATAATGTCCAAATAGATTAATGATATCATGGCATGTTTATTTTATATTGCTGTGGTAATCTCAATCTACAAGGAATAAACTTGTCCATCAGTTTTTAACTGAAAATTCTCATGTCTGTGTGGTGCATGCGCATGGTGGTAGGTATTGCATGGCTTGCCTAATTTAGTATTTAGGTATGTATCCCTAAGGTTCTATTTGTTGTGTAAATAATTTAAATCATGCTGACTCCACTCTTTCAGTTCTAAGTTTGTTTAATGCAGCCACCTGTTTGATGCGCATATTCTTGTTGTGCTCCTAGCTACCAGCATTTAGTTTAGTTAACCACTGGAAGGAATAGTTTTAGTGACCAGGTTGTTGGTTAAAAGAGCTGCTATTGAAAAAGAAATCCTATGGGGATTTCTCTGTCACATAAACTTGAGCTAAATCCTAGACTGAAATTGGTTTATTTTATTATTAGGTATAAGGTGACAAGTACGTGTATTCGTTGCAATACTGCCTTATTTGACTAAAACTACAATTTCATAAAACGAAAGCATCTTGAATTCTTGACTTTAAGACTCCAAATAAAACCATAGTATCAAAAACATGATGTTCTAAACTAAAGGCAACAAAATTAACTGCCACTCTGCATATAGCTTAAACATCTCCTTAATCAAATTCTTGTTTTTCCTAAAGTAAACTGTTCCACCATCTTATGTAATGAAAAGCATAAACTTAAGCTCATAGCTCATCTAAGGTGCAACATTAAAAGTTTTCTATTTTTCATGCATATGCTTCCCCATCATCAAATTTGACATATGATTGGTGATGACTAGTATACGACACTGGCATTGGTTGTACTGCACCAATACATTGCAAGAGCATTTTATCAAATGTAATACAAATATTGTAATCTGACTGCCAGTTTGTTGGTATTGAAATTGTTACAACTCAAAATTCGCATCCTGATTTCCACTAACTAGACTACTTCTGAAGTAAAATTGCACACAAATACGGATTTTGCTTGTATTTTATGCCATAGAAATATCGTCTTCCATTTAGATACCAGTAACTATGTATTGAAAAGTTTGACGTCTGATCTATAATCTAGATTTCTACTTTGATTTTGATCTCTTGTTAACTATATCCTTCTTGTAGCATTTCAAACTCCTAAAGTATGAGTTGATTCTGTGGTTCATAGTAATTATGTACCTGGAATATGTTGTTAAAAACCATAGCTACTTCTATTGCTTTAGAGCTTATGTTTGGTGTCTGTCATATGGTGTAATTAACAAATTCTTGTTACCCTATACAATTCCGTTCCTGTCCATAATTGCTCTTTATTTGATTGTAGACTCATGCTGACGAGACTAAAAGTAGTCTTCAATTTGCCAGTAGAGCATTGCGTGTCACAAACTGTGTTCATGTGAATGAGGTTTGTTCTTTGGCTTCCTTGTGATTGTATTACATCTTTTGTGCAACTATCCTGGCATCTTATGAGTGACCTTGACATGTTTCTATTTGTTTTTCTCACTTTTTTCCTTTGTTGGTTATTTTGGTGTTCATCACTATTTGCTTATAACCTATTCCTCGTATTGTTGCTAGATATTGACTGATGCTGCTTTGCTAAAGCGTCAAAAAAAGGAGATAGAAGAGCTTCGGGCCAAATTGCTGGTGGATATTTTTTACTTTAGGACATTATGGAGTCCATGACTTCATCTTGTGGATTATGTCAAAGTGTTTCCTAACTTGTGAGTTTACTTGTGCTCAAGGGTTCACATTCAGAGTATCTTGAAGAGGAGATTCTCAGTCTACGGAATGCCTTATTAAAGGTTTTTAATAAGTTACTCCGTCACTTGTTTTCTTAAACAAAAATGTCATGGTTCTCAATCTAAATTTTCTGTGTAGGCTGAACTTGAGAGGGAAAGAATGGCTCTAGAGTTGGAGGAGGAAAAGAAAGCTCAGGCTGAGCGGGAGAAAAGATTGCAGGAACAAGCCAAGAAAATTGAGAATCTGAGTTCTAAGGTACATGTAACATTAAGCTCAGATTTGGTTTGTGATTGAGTAGGCATTTATTTTTTTCCCATAATTTTTCTACTGTTCATACCAATACAAGTTTTAAAGGTAAGTTGGAATACCTGACTCTGTTTTGCTGTTTTTAATGTTACGAAATCTAGTCTTTGTAATTTCTCTGCATATCCTAAATATTGAACATGAGAATTTTGTGCCAGAGTTGTTCATGTCAGTATATTATTGCCTTTATAAGCAAACTAGTTCTTTTTCCTTTTGTCCTAAAATACTTTGATAGTGCAGGGGAAATATTTATGTGTAAAGAAACTTTTTATGATATTTTGATGGTGTATTTTACTACTAAAATTGGTTTAAATTACTCATCATATGTTTTGAAAAATGTGAGTATAATTATTCTATTTTCTTTAGAATATAGGTTGTAGAAGAAATTACAATTCTCATCAAAATCCTTCTAAAACATTTAACTTGAACATTAAAGTCAAGTTCCTGAAAACGAGATAAAATGTAAAAGTCGTTGCCAGATGTGAACTTAATTGTTTATTCAACTACTGTGAAAGTGGCAATTGATAGAAGCTGGTAACCATTTGCTTCTTTTATAATCTCACAAGTTAAACAAACAAGAAGCAAAAGAACTCCCTTACTAGGCATTTCATTCGAGTTTGGTTATTCATGTGGCAGTTTAGGGGCACATTACCCATTAACTTTTTGTACTCCGTTTCTGGGCAATGTTTTGAATTTTGGTATTTGTGCGTGCAATTGTTCTGAAGGACATTCAGAAAATGATAAATCAAGCTTTATTTGATGGATTTGAGCTCTGAATGGAAGGATTTAAATATCCCACAGTGAATTTAACCTCCACTTCATGCATTTGATCTCTATTTTCCGGATTTGAACTTTGAATTGAAGGATTTTAACTTCTCAGGTAAATTTGACCGCTGCTTTGAAGCATTTGAACTTTGTTTAACAGACTTGAGCTTTGAATTTAAGTCTTTAACCTTCTCATGCTAAATTTCTTTTGGAGATTGGATTTGTTGGTGGACATTACAGTTGCCTTTTGGGGAGGTGCTAATGTTTTCAAGCTTCTATCAAGTGTTTTATATTTTGTTTTTTTTTTCATTTTATTAACAGCAATTGTCTATGGTGTCAACCATTTTCCAAGAAGTGAGCATCCATTTTCATTTTTGATGTGATAAGAAGTTATGCTTTTTGTAGGAAACATTATTTGCATTGTTATAGCCAGCAAAGGGAAGAATGCAGAGCAAAAGCTTAAAATGTTCGTTCTTCAGTCTATAGCTTATGGATTTGAAAATTCTGGAGGTCCCTTGTTGAGATTTGCTAGAGCTAAGTTTAGGCTAAGAAAATAGATTATGCAATTCTGGCCAATTTTCATGATTAGGGTCTTTAAGTAACAAGAAAATATGGAGTTTTAATTTCATTCAAAAGGACTTCAATTTAGCTCAGTGATTAGATGGTTTACTTGTCCAAGTCAGACTCATTTCATAGAAGCGAGTGCAAAATAGTTCTGAGTGAGATTGTTATATTACTAGATTGGGCTTTGGAAGTGAGCTTTAGGGTGAGTTTGGGAGTTTAGGAGAGAAGAGAAAAGAAGAGAAATGTTTGAGTTATGAGAGAAAAGAAAAGAAGAGAAGACGTTATGCTTTCCTTCCATGTTGTTTGGAAGTTTTGGGGGAGAAGATTATAAATGTAGTTGTTTACAAGTTTACCCTTAAATGTTTAAAATTGTGTTTGGTGGGTAAATTTGTCATTACAATAAGTCACTAAACACATCTAACTTTATCTCCATTTCTTCCCACTGTTGGGAAGAAAAAGAGAGATAAAATAGCTTAATGAATGATATAGAAATCTCTCCATTTCTTTTCTATTCTCTCCTACTTAAACTCCCAAATGAAAGAAAAGTTTTAAGTTTCTCTCCAAATCTCTTCTTTTCTTCCCTCAGCTTTTCATAGTAGTGGGCTTGTGGCTGCTCGGGTGGTGGTGGTTAGGGGTGGCAATTTCGGACACGACATGACAACACGAATTTCACGAAATAACAGGTTTAAACACGACCTGAATCTAATTGAGTTACTGACGGGTCGACCCGTTAATGACCCGAATTTAAACGGGTCAATCGGGTCAACCAACTCGACACGACCAGTTTAACCCGTTAAGATATCGGGTAACCCGAATGACCCGTTAATTAATTGGGGTATTTATGAAAATTTGACACAATAATACTCTCTTTAATGGCATATCGTGTCATTCGGGTCAATGGGTTAATTGTGGGTTATCGTGTCACCGGATAAACTAAGTAACTTTTGTATTAGTGTAAAAAGTTTAACGGGTTAATGGGTTGTGTCGGGTCAACCCATTAAGTAACTTTTGTATTATTGTAAAAAGGTTAACCCGTTAATAAAACGGGTCATGACACGACACGACACAAATGCTTAATGAGTTGTGTTTGGGTTGAGGTTTTCTGACATGAACTAGATAAGGACCCGACACGATCCCGATAAGGACTTGACACGATAAGGACCGGCCACAACCCATTAAACAAAAGTCATGTCAATGTGACATCCCTGGTGGTCTTTTTGTAGGTATGAGCACAAAGGTTATGTTACATTATGTTACACTAGCCACAAGAGGTCTACATGTCAGATGATTTTATCTGTTTGTTTGCTGGAATTATATAAGAGGATGGTGGTTAGATAGAATGCAAATTAGCAGTTTTGTCGTAAGTTTTTGTGGTGGCAACATTTGATGCATTTTGATATTTGTATTTCCTTAAATTTATCACAATATGGGTTTGTTTAATCATTTTTCATAGAAGTTGGTTACCGTATGATTTTTGGTTATTTTTGGAACAGCAAGCACCAACAGATGTAAAATTAGATATATAGGAGCAATAAGGATAGAAGCGTTCAAGGTGTCCTTCAAATAAAAGGCTTGTTGGTTTTTTTGTACTTTTATATTGCATTGAATACGTGTCAAATGTGCATCATATATGTTGTTAGACCAATTTCTTGCACACTGGATTTATTTGAAAATACAGAATTACAGTAGAATTTGCCATATCCTTGATTGCTTGTAAGTAGAAATTACCATATTCACCTACATTTTGGTCTCGACTTGCTAATGAACATGGTTTTATGTAAATAGAAGAATTAATGCTGGAGTGTCCAGATTTTCAAATGGATATGTCATCAAACAATTTCAAAGTAAAAATTCTACTTTTCATAAAAGAAAGTACACATTTTAGGTACTTATCCATAAAGTACAATTAAAATATTTGTAGGAAAATTGACGTGGCTTTTAAAGAGTGGTCTTAGTAATTGTATCTGAGAGGAAAAAAGGTACAAAACTGTACCAAATTTCATATACAACAAGAACTCGCATGGAATACGAAAAAAATTAACCATATAAATTATTCTCCTTTCTAACATATTAAGCTGGTTTCTAGTTTAACATTGCATTGGAGCATTCAAAGGTCCTAGGTTTCAATTCTCATCACCGTTTAGAATTTATATCTATGTGTGTGTTGGGCTTAGTGAAAAAAATTCAGCCAACATGCATGGACTTGTAAGATGGTAGACTATGTTGATGTATGAATTATTTTCCTGTCTAGCAAGAGATCAGGTGGGTGTTCAACAAATAACACTAGAAATAAAAGCATCCAGTTCTTGCATACTAGAAAATAATTATTTTACACCAATGCCCTGCCCAGTACACAAGTGAAACTACCTAAGGATGTTTATAGCAAAGTAATCATGATCTTGAAGGGATGTTAAAGGGTAAACTTGTTTTGAAGCCTTTAGATGACATGTTGTATAAGAGCTATTATTTACTCTATATTTTAACTCCCCAATCCTATGAAAATCAATGTTAGAAATTCTTTGGTGAATTCTTTTCCTCTGGTTTTATACTTTAAGATTACTAGTGGGAAAGGCACACCCAATGTGTGTGCTAATTTTTAGAAAAAAATATAAAAGAAAACAAGGGTGGAAGTTATAAAGGGTTAATGGTTAGTTATGAAAAACACTGAGGGTAATAATGAAAATGCAAAAGAGGACACACACCAAAAGGAGTGCCTCCTGTTTTGTATACAACAAGACATCAAAGTGGAACGTTCATTATTTTATGTAGTTACAAAAGTCATATTATTTTTGACTTTTGGGTTTGTTTGCTGTCGTACTTTAAGATTTATCCTTTGAAAAGATCTTTCTTGGCCTAAGGTGACAGCTAGGTACCAAAGCTTTGTGCTTTTTAAAGATTTATACTTTTCCTTTGTTTTTTTAGAGAATTTTAGTTTATTATCCTTGAAGGATTTAGCTTGTGGTGTGGCTTGACTTCAGTTTGTAGACCAGTTTTGGGTTCAATTAAAGTTTCCGTGTAACGAAAGAAGTGGAACTTCTTTTCCTTTTTCTTTTTTTTTTTTCTCTTTTCTATTATCCTCATGTTTTGTGTTTGATTTAATTCGTAGTTATGTTCTTTTTTGTAGGAGAAAAGGCGTGAGACTTGGTGCCCTGGCAAACTTTCTAGGGAGACTACTTGTGAGGTATTAGTTTGCTTTTATAACCCTTTTAAGGGTTTTGAGAAATAGGGACTCATACATTTGTAAAGTTGACCGAAATGTGTAGCACCTTTGAGAATTAGTAAGCAATAGCGCATCCTACAAGTGTGTGGTACTGTTTTCATTGAAATTACAGGTTCTTTTCATTTCATGATATCAACCTTTGACACAAAAAGGATCAACCGTAGCCATGATAAGAACCTGTAATGCCATTGGTATTGAGATGTCCTGATTGTATATTGGTTCTGTTAGATATGAAAGCCTGGCAAACTTGGTCCATTCAACAACCTAGGTTAGACAATTACCTGATCCCATATAACATATTTTAGTCGTTCCCACGCTTCTTAAAATTATAACAGGCTTTCATTTCTAACATAATCAATATACAATTAGGTCTTTTATCAGTTATTCATTGAATGATAAATAACCACAAGTGAAGGAGATAGGCCGTTTAAATAACGGAAAATCCAATGTTTAAAAATAACTGGAAAGGTGGAAACAAGGCCAGGTATAATTTGGTCATTATGAATACAAATCCAAAATCTTTGCATCTCAACAACATCGAAGTTACTGGTTCTTTTCATTTTATGATATCTTTTACACAAAATAGAATAACCGTATCCATGAAAAGAACTTATAATTCAGTGATGTTGAGATGTTCTAATTGTTTATTGACTTTGTTGGAAATGAAAGCCTGACAAAATTATAAGACCAAGAACTATGGAACTAAACTACTAAAATTGGTTGATACCGAAGCCAAAATTTTGGGAGTCCTGTAATGTCAATTTGGTTTAGTGGATGCACACCCACCCTTGTTTGTCGCTACTGGCCATCTGCTTCAGTTAGCCATTTTTGTAGTTGAATGAAGCTTCGATTTTCTTTTTTAAATAAATACGGTTTTTACTGGTAAAAGGAATAGATGGTTTAAGGTAGGACCAAGGGCCATTTTGGCCATAAAATGACTTTTTGTGTTAAATACTTGCATCAACTCGCGTGTAGACTAAACACGGTTAAGATTCCGTCTACTGCCTATTCAATGAATCACATGGGGGTTTAAGCCTTGAAGGTGAATTTCCAAAGCATATGGGATCTTGACACATGGGATTTAAGATATATTTCTAAAGCATATGAGATCATAGGTTTGGAGGCGTAATCACATGCCACATGGGTTACGGAATTTTACCCTATTTTTAATGATATATCATATAAATTTCTATCACTGTCAATTTTTGTTAAAATATTGATTAAAATGAGTATGCAAATAGATATTGGTATGTTTTTCATATTGTTTATGCCTACAATAACATAAACTTGAGTACTCTAATTAGTGTTTGAACTCTTCCAGAATGACATCTGGTTAACTCTAGAAATTGTATTGTACTATGAAATTAAATTTAAACAAAATGTGATATAGGTAAGATTAATTCCATAAGCGAAAGGAGCCATTAACACTAACATATTTAAAAATTAAAAGAAATAAACATTATTTTCTATGATGACCAACTAGAAATGAGATAAACATTATTTGATATGGATGACCGACTAATGAAATAATTAATCACAAACTTCATTACCGTAAATTGGTACTAAAGCACAACAACCACATTTTGTGAGAAAAAAAGTACATGATTTATCACATTACTATAGAGGCAAAAATTTTATACTTTTGCATAAAATAGTTATAGACAGTATTGATATATATAAATTTATAAAATAAAAAAAAAAAAGTCTAGTTGTCCACAAAAACTAAAGCATACTTGAATGAAGCATTAGAGGAAAGAAAATAAGTTTAGTGAAACTGGAAAACACACACACACACACACACGAGAGTTATAACAGACTATTCTATTAGTAATAAAAAAAAGGAGAAACAACTGGAGCATGACTAATAGTTACAATAGAGATCATTTTTGAGCAGGTATAAGTTACTTTCATACAGTTAAAAATTTATACCCTCTTATTATGCATTTATGCCAAAATTTTGCATAAACTGAAGGAATTTTGCTTATAGTAGTCTGGATGATATATATTACCTACAGATCACTTAATTATTAGGGAAAAAGAAATAGTAGTTCATCTTGGATAGGATTATAAGACAAAAAGTATAGTAGTATTCTAAAAAATAATAGGTCTTACCCATACTATATATAATGCCGGAGGGGTCTTTTGGTGTCCATTATCTTTTAGTGTCTCGTTATTACTCCAATCAAATATTTAAACTCCAAATAACTTCTAATAACTTCCACCCTTTTTTCCTGATATATTTTTTTCTTTTATTTTGCACACACATTGAGTGTGCCCTTTCCACTAGTTATATACATGGGGACTATTTCAGATATTTTTTCCTCTTGTGAATTATATTTCATTAAATGTATGTTAAGCATGACTCTAAGGATATATTAGGCGTGGCAAAAATATGGGGAAAAGTAGTTGTTCATCCAGGTAGTCTTATTAGAATAGATAAGGAGTCTTTTAAATATTTCTTCCACTTGGGAATTATATTTCATCAAGGGCATGTTAATTTAATTGGGGGTATTTTAGGCATTACGAAGAAGGGAGGAAACAACTCACATATCTTATATAGCATAGATATAGATAGATGTAGATGATGTTTAAGAATGTATTATGCTAAGTGACATGCACCCATGTTCTAATGATATTTGTCTTTACTGTTCAAGCGAAGCAGGTTTTCGAATATGAGATGTAAAAAGATACTTTGCTCTATAATTGCTGTAAAATATGTACTTCTGTTTGGCATGCTGTATTTTTTGTTGTGAGGACTGTATAGTAACATTGCTCTGTGATGATTTAGTCGAACTCTAAAATTAAAGAAAAGTCTTCCCTGGCAAAACCTGGAAGAGTAGCACGTTATGCGGGACCACTTCTACCTTTTGAAGAACTAGATGAAGCTAGCACGGTCGAACCTTGCAAGGAAGAACATAGCAAAAATGGTTTGCAAGAAGACTGCATATTTCCGGATCCACTTGCTTTACTGCACGTTACCAGTAGGAGGAAAGTCCCAACGAGCAAGAAAAGCTTACGAATGGTTCCTTTCCTTTTTTCATGTTTTTACACTCTCTATTGTTCTTTCTCAGAAGTTTTGGTTGTAATATCTGTTTCATTGCAGGAGAACAGTGAATTGGCAGAAATACAAGCAGAATATGAGGATTTGCTTTTAAAATTTGAAACTGAGGTTTGATATTCTTTTTACCATTCATTTTATGAAGTTATTGTGCTGATTTCTTGCTAGCTATTATCTTTGCCTCTTTCCAGAGAACCGTGAATCAGGTACAGCTTGACTACTTAAGAGAAAGGCTTGCTGAGGCTGATCTCTCTAAGGAGGAGAAATATAAGCAGAGTTTTACTGAGGAAAACAGATGCAAAGCTCATGGAAGTGATAGCGAAAAGTTAAGAGAGTCAGAAGCCATTCTTGTAATAAAACAACTTCAAGAAAAGGTTTTCTTCTTTTGCACTCTTCATTATTTTTTTTCTTTTCTCTTATTGTAGTGCATCCGTCCCTCTGCAGTTTTGGATTTTGCTCAATGCTAAATTGATAATCTTGGGCTTTTTAATTTTGTCAGTTACGCAATCAATCTGTTTTTCTCTTGCAGATCACAATGTTAGAGATGGAGAAATCGTCAAGTGAACAAAATTTAGATTGTGTTGTTGAATTAGCAACCGAGCAGACGATATCCGCCAAGGAGAAGTATGATGAGGTACCATGTTTTCCGTAATGATGAACTTGAGTTGGTTCTATAGTTGCTCTATTCCAGCTTCCATTTTAGCTAAATGATCTACCTGCATTTCACTGCTAGCTTGCTTCTTGCCTGCCAAACAAGTTTCTTGTTTGCATCTTTTCTGAGCTTATTAATTTGGATATCTGATAGGACGATAGAATGTCAGTCTAGCATTAGATTCATCAAATGAGAATAGGAAGTATTAAAATGATTCAACTTTCTTTGTGATTTAATGCTCAGATCTGAAGTGCTCAGAATATGTATGACCTCTGGATGGAAGTTCCTAAATATTCTCAATGTTGTTTTGCTGCATAACAATAGACTCGGTTTTCTTGTGAGTCTAATTTTAATGGTTAGCTATATGAGTTACTCTCCTATCTAATTGCCCGATGTGTAATATGTGGTTGTAGTTTAATGTGGTATGAATGCATGAAAAACATCCTTGCTTACTCATCTCTTATACATGTCATTTTGCACCTGCTAGTCCTATTGAAAGAGATCCAACCTGTAGCATAGAGGGTTTGTTGTATGTATTTATGAATTCATAATTAACAGCTTAAGATTCTGTATGAGGCAGTGATTCAACATCTGATTGTGTGAAAATTTATTGCATTTTAAGCATGTTTATCACTTCCTATATGTTCATGCAAAAACGGTAGCAATAACTGTGGTTACGAGCTCATCTCCTGTCAGTATAAGATAGATTATTTGATGTGTGAGATTCTTGTGAGACTCATTTTTATAATCTGAGAAGAATACTAAATGAATCTTCAATTCAGTTACCTGTTGAGTTTCAATTGTGGTCCAAATACATGTTTTCATGGACTGTAGATTCAAATTGCTATATTTGCGTGTTGTTAGTCACAGTGCACTAGAACTCCCTTGGTGCCTCGCCAACAGAATCTCAATTTAGAATGTTATTGGATTTTGTTTATTAGCTTTATGCAAAACTCCTGGATGCTCAAAAGGAGGTGAAGTTAGCCAATGAGCAACTCAATTCAATGCCATCTGCAAGAGTGAGTAAAGTACCTATTTTGTTTATTGTTGTTGGAGGGGTGCATATAAGTGAGTGGCATGTTTCATCATGTAATGATATTTCTGAAGCAGTATTAGTTTTAGATGCCAGCCAGTGATGTTATCATTCTTTAATATAGGCCTCTGAAATCATATTCCATCTCTTTTAGGAGGAAATTTTTGATTCCTTTACCAAGCTATTGATGGATATCCAAGAATTGGTATTGGAAATTGAAAACTCAAGAGATCCTATTCAGTTTGTCTCTTCAAATTTCGATGACCTTTTCAAGTATTCATCTGGTTTTGTGGAAAGCCTCTTAGCTGTGAGTATTTCAAACATCTTGAAATACTTTTTTAGTGTTTTCAAAATCTTTTCGTGTTATAAATGATGATGTGCATCATAACACAGTGTTTATTTTACTCCATGAATCGCTTGTTGCAACTGCAGGATCTTAAGATTTTAACTCACCAGACTTCTTTCAACATAAAAACAATAGTTGCAGATTATGAGAAGTTAAAATCTTACTTGGAGCTTAAGGTCGATAGACTCGAGAGCGAGAAGGTATTCTTCTCTTCTGTACTAAAATACTTAAATAACTGTAGGCATTGCTTAAGATTCTTGTTACTACTGGTTGCCATAGATTACTCTGTCCAACCAATCTTTGGATCTCCGCAATCAGATAGCAGAGTTGAATTCTAATGCTCAAATTTCTGCCAATGCATTATTGGTGAGTTTATTACCATAGTTTGCTTTTTCTACCTGAATTTGCCTGTGGTCTTTATGACTGAATTAGGTAACATTTTCCAGGAAGTCCATCCGAGCAGTATGAAGTGGAAAAGTTTGAATTCCTTTCTCAAATCCAAGTTCTTCAAAAGGAAATATCATGCTTATCATCTTGTTCCTTGGCTAGGGAGAAAGAAAGTATAAGAAAAGATTTGGAGAAAACAAAATCCAAGTTGAGAGACACGGAATCCAAGTTAAAGAATGCCATCCAGGAAAAGACAAAACTTGAGGTTTTATATGATCTATCTTGTGTTTTGGTTACTCATCTCATTGATTTGATCTACAAAATGAACATCTTCTTTTGCGTAGGGTGAAAAAGCATGTGCAGAGAGGGAAAACAAACTCTTGCGAGGTCAGAAGGCAATTCTTGAGCGTGATATCAGCAAACGTGATTCAGTTGTTGGCAAAAGGCGTGATTCGATTGTTGACAGGAGTTCTAATGTGTTTGATCCAAAGCGAGGAAGGGGCCTTGCAATAGCTGTTGAGCAGGTAATTCTATATTAACTGTATTAATTAGTAGATTGGGTTGAATATATTCAATGGAGAAAGTTTCTCAGATGTTTTATCCAATTTTATCAGCTGACCTACTTTAGGGTTGCTGTAATGAGTCACTATGGGTTGATACACTCTACAACCTGCAATTGGACACAAGAAAGAATAGTAAAGCATAGGAATAAATACCTACGTTTAAGTATAAAATAGCCACAGACTAATTAATAAGGTTCATGGGCCACTCCACTCATTGCCAATTGGTTTTGAGATGGAAGCCCATGTTCCTTAATATGGTATCAAAGCTAGCTTTAGGTTTTCTCTCATCCACACTTTCTTGGGTTCTTTTCAACCCCTTCCAATAGGCTCGCTCTAGGCTCGGGAGCTCAACCAATCCAATTCACGGGTTCTCAACTAATCCAAGTCACGTGTGAGAAGGGATGTCAAGTATAAAATATCCCATATTGGTTAGCTTAAAGATCTTGGACTAATGAATGAAGTTCATCAGCCACTCCACTCGTTACCAATTGGTTTTGAGATAGAAGCCCACTGTTCTTTTAACAACCTATAACAAAAGCTTTACAAAAAGTAACCCATAAAACTCTAGTAATGCAGAAAAATAAAATTTTAAGAAACAAGAACCAGAATACAAAAGTCTAACCTCAATTATTTTGAATTAATATCTTTCTAAATTAGTGCAAGGGTTCTACATGCATTCTTTATTTCCAGTCTTGGCTAAATGACTACATGAATTTGTCTGAAATTTAGAAGTCAGAATTTCCTATAGAAATATCTGAATATTGGCATACCTTTCAATCATCAATGGTTTCCAGTAAAACCTATTGACAGCATCCAGTGACTGAATGGCTGCATCCAGTCACTGAGGTACTCTACTTTCCTCATTTGACTCGTTTGTCCTTAAGTCAACCTTGAACTTGTTAGATGCTTAGATGCGTGAATGCAGAGTAATTCCTGATATGATCATTGAGATTGTGAAAAAACACTTAAGTTCTCAAATTTCAGCGAAATGAGGTCACATTCTCAGGTAGATATTGTGGATTTTTGAGGTCAAAATGAGCACATCTCACTGTAGTTTTGAGTTTTGACATCAGTCAAGTTTTGGGGTTTTGTTCTGTTTTCAATCTCTTATTTTTGGGAGGTGTACTTTTGTTGCTGCCATACCCAGTTCAACCTTTTTTAGGCCAAAGTTAGTATATCATACCTTGTGCTTATTTGGTTTGGAAGGTTGAGACTGAGAGGAATGTAACTGTTAAATTAGAGAGAAAGACCCTTGGGAAAAACTGATCTCATTTTCTCGTGAGGTCACCTATATATATACAAAAGGATATGGGCCTTGGGCCTTAGTATAACTACACAATACAATTACTGTGTAGCGCCACTATGCAATACTATCTCTATCCATTATACTAATTCTAACAGTAATGAAGTAAAAAGTTCCAATTTTGGTGATTTTGTGGAGACTGTGGTTGAGCTGCAGTGGCTGTGATTTGGAGCTTTGTGCTGGAAATTTGATGATTTTGATGTTGAAAACAGAATTTTGTACATGCAAAATTGTTGCTGGATGTACTTCTGGAAGTGACTGAGTCTGAGCAATGACCCTGGTGTTTTGAATCATGTGTTTGGGCTGCACACTGAAGCAAGGAAGAAGAAAGGAAAAATTTTGGAAAGTACAAAATGAGATGCCTTTGGGCATAATTACCAAACAGACGAGCAAAAATGACCATAGACATCCTGGTTGAGGAGTTTGTGTTTCCATTCCAATTTTGATTTCCAAATATAAACCAGAAATATCCTGAAGCTCTTTTGGTCTCTTAAGCTTTACAAGTGTATCACATCAGCACTGACAGTAACATCCAATCTTTTATATACTAAGTGATATGTTATTTAATTTGAAAGTTAAATTAGTTCTCTATCTATACGGATGTTCCTTCCTTGTCTAATTGCTCGAATTGTGGATTCATTCTTTCAGATGGTGAAAGATACTGCTAAATTCTGCAGGTGCTATAGACATATAGTACTTGCAGACTTGAAGTTGTAATTTGATTCTGACTTGCAGAATTGAGAATACTATTTAACTTGCTTTATTATGGTTTTAATTTTTTTTTTTTGAAGTTAATAACCAGAACCGGGATAGTACCAAGCACTTTTAGGAGCAAAAGCTATGAACAGAAGTACTGTTACTCAACTAATAATGAAGAACTTAAATCCACCTTCATAAGATTTTCACTTAGTTCTTAGTTATAGGTAAGTGCAGTAGAGGATGAAAGATGAAGACTGGTTCTTTGCTATTCTGTTTTTTGAATATGTGACCATAATACTGAACTGCCTCTAAGTTTTTTCCGCTACCCAACTAACTACAATTATGTATTTCATGATTATTATATTCCAACTATTATTCAAGAATCTTCATATGCTCTCTTGATATTACTAGTTTAGGTTCCTTTGTTGTCATCAACCTAGGTTATGCACTAGCCAACAACTTTTGGACCTAAACTATTGGCCTACAATGCTCAAGTCAAGTTGTTAGTAGCTTAGTTGCAGCAGTAACAGTCATTTTGGATGGAATTCATAGAACCTACTAGCAATCTTTTCATTGTTAAGGAGGAGTACAAGAGGTTGGAAGTGCTTGCATTTGAGATGGAAACAACCATTGCTTCTTTGGAGGAGGAATTAGCAGTCACATGTGGAGAAAAAGAAGATGCTATGTTGAGAGCTGAAACTTTGGCTTCTGAGTTACATGCCTTGTCGGAAGAGTTGAAGATGTCAAATTTGGAACTGTCTACAATGAAGGAAGAAGTTTCATGCCTTGTAAGAATCTCTTGGTTATCCAGAAATTATTTTGTTTCACAATTTTTGCCTCTTCTCAGACTTCTCCTGGTTAAAATTAGTTAGCATGCTTTCTATAGATTTCTTACTTGTAGTTTTTCTACTTCCCAGAAATCAAGTCTCGAGGAATACAAATCTCACAATCAGAATTTGGAAAGATCTGTTAATGTGATGATACAGGAAAAGGAAGAGTTGGAAATGGTAAAGTGTGGGATTATATCACCAGTGAATAAAAGCACATGTTGGGAAATCCTTATTTTAACTCATGTCTCTATGTAATTAAAAATATCTTGTCTTTTTAAACTGCAGCAACTGACTGATGCCCTTTTGCTGATTGAAGAGGAAAAGGCAATATGGTCTGCAAAGGAAAAGGCTTCAATCAAAGCCATTGAAGTCAAGTCAAAATCATACAAAGCTGAGGTTGCCTTATTACTAAGCGAAATGTCAGGGGTAACCTTCAAAACCTTTTTGCCAAATAATTGTATGACATGTTTCTGCATGTTTGTGGGAAATGATATGTCAATCATCTTAAAAATCTGTGAATTTGTTGGATGCCTTTCAGTCCTTTTGCCACAAATATCTTTTCTGTGACTGGTTTTTATCGAATGAAAGGATGATTTTCTTTATTTGGTACTAGCTCTACCACTTATTTTCTACCAATGACAGAAGTTGTGAAAATAATGCAGGTTTAGTTGGAGAGTTTAAAAGCTATGAGAATGAATCTTAGCTCTTTTTGTTATTGGTGATTCACATGGAGTCGTTATTGCAATGTCACTAAAAACTTGATTGCAAGCTATATTTACATATTTATGCCACGGTACTGCAATCCAGGGAGTCGAAAGTATAAGTGCAACAGTATTCTTATATTTTTCTTGTCTCCATGTTGTCTACTGGTGTTTGTCTTCTTATAGTACAGGTAGTGGGTAAGGCATGCAGAGGGTGCCTTAAGTTTTTCATTTCTTTAGCCAAGAGGACATAAGATTCTTTTGTTTTGTTCTGTTTAATGGTCAAATTGAAAAACATCCATGAGTAGCTAGGATGGATGCTAGGGGCAGGCAATACAGGATGCTTGTGTGCCTAAATGTGGTTTAGTTCATCTCTTTAATTGCTAAATAAATATTCTGTAATGGCTTGAATTGTTGTCCGAGTTATTGACTGAATACTACTAATGTACCGTACATTGCGTGAACAAAAGATACATTCTTCATGCAGTGGCTGTCCAATAGTTCTCAATTTGCCAGGGTTTAGGAGGAGCTGGGGTTTTGCAATTCTTTCTGCAAAATATGAACCACATTTTTTAAAGAAATGATTTTGGCTGTCTTTCTTTAATGGACTGAATGTATTTTGATACTATTATTTGTCCTGATATGTTACCCAGACTCTTCTTTCACCCCCACCCACCCGTGTGGAAACAACACGACATAGGTGCAGGTGCTGGGTACGTTGATTCGAGTCTGATTATTGATTGGCAGGGAAGCTTCCTGGTGACATGAAGAGGGAGAAGAGATCGGCAAATATGGAAGCTTTCTGGTGATGTGGAAGAGGGTTCATGAGATGCGAAGAGAATTGTGAGAAGTTATATTTTGCCAGATCAATGTCTTTGGCTTAGATCTGTGTTATTGTTGATTGAGAAATATCCTGATGAGAGAGACAGGTTGAAGATTGAAGGGCAAAGAGGAGAGAGAAAGTTATGCGGCGGACAAAATGAGAGGGTGACTGTTGAGGGAACAAATTTCCTAGCTAGAGTTTAATCCTTTTCAATACTCTACCCAAAGAAAAGCTTTGATTGAAGTGAGTGATAGCTGTACAGCTGTACTCAAACATAAATTTTTCTAATCTTACCCCAACACTTGTAAGTTTTATGATACAACCCCAGATCAATTTGGGACCAAAGTTTTTGAGTAGAACAAAATCTTCTCTCATTTGCAGAGAAAACACAGACATGCACACATGCAAAAAAAAAAAAAAAAAAAAATTGAAACTACAAAAGTTTATTAAGTCCAGAAAAACATATAATAAAAGACACTAATATGTATCTTATTTAGCGTATACCCATACTATGTCTGACATAGGTCCTGATTTTTTTCTCAGCCACGAGAATTTTCAGCAACATAATAACAAAGAGAACTTGAACTGATGCCTGTATTAAATAGGATTCAATTCACATTCAATGATATTATGGAAATTGGCTTCTATGTGCTGTAGATTTGCTATAATTTGTGTAAAAAATGCTCAAGGAGATGTGGAAGAATAGATGGAACATATATATTTTTTTCTTCTTCAACTAGTTTCCAACCCTTAAGTATTACTGGGATAGTCAACCAAATCTTACAGTCAGCCAAATCTTACATTCAGGAATCAGCATAGTCACCTGCTTGATAAATGATATTTTGGTTTGAGTACATTCTTCCCTTCTTTAGTATGAAGTTAATATTGTATAGTGTATTTTTGTATAATCTGTTTAGCCTCTTAATGAATTTAAATGCTTAAAAGTATTAGGTGAAGCCATTCACTTTGAAGTCCAGAAACTGTTGCCAATTCTAAATTGGTGTTCCTTGTTTTGATAACAATCTTAAACTATCAGGTAAAAAAGGAGCTGGAGTTATGCGGTAAGCAATGCAAGGTCCTTGAGGATAGATCAACACTTTTACAGAAAGAATCAGAATTGGAAAAGAAATTCAGGTTTGTTTCATTATTTTGTTTTCTAGTTGTATTCTTCATTTGATCCGTTCGCCCCCTGTATTCAAGTTTTCTGGGTTCACATGAGATCATAGATATGATTACTTACAAAATCAAAACCTTTTGTGGTGAACCTTCGTGGGGGAATCTTAAGCTTTTTAACTCTGGTACAGTGCCGAGAAATCATTGGAGATTGATAAGCTCAGAGAAGATCTAATAGCTTCTGATGATCAATGTAAAAGGATTCAGGAGGTATTTCCAGTGCTTTTATCATGTTATGACAATTGCTTAATTACAACCCCTCTCAATTGTTTACTGCTTGTTGAATCTAGTTAGTTTTTCACCTGACTCTAAATTTACAGGTGGAAAAGCTTCAAACGGAGTTAACTAGGTTTAGGAAAGAAAAAGAAGACCTATTAGCTCAGTTGGGCAAGTTGGATGCTGGATCACTTCCGTCCAAGGAACTTCAGGTTTCATCTAATCCTTCCACTTAGAAGTAAAGGCCGATATTCAATTGCAGTGGGATTTTGCAGTAGATTAAGGGAAAGCAATACTAGGCACCATATGGCTTGTAAATATTTCCTTTTATTTGTTTGGGTTATTGGTTCAGTTCTCAATGGTGATGTGGTTATGTTTACACAGTTCTTGAGTGGAAAACACGAGGTGGACAAATTGAGTGGGAGACTTTCCAGCCTTGAAGCCAAGATGCACAAGGTAAAGTTCGTGCACCTGATTTGCAAGTATTTATTTAGTTGAGCAGCAATTTCAGTAATTTGAAAAGGAGTGTATTTGAGTTTGTTGAACTTTTCTCATTTAGTCTGAAGTGTGGATAAACAATTAAAAATCATTTATGCACATTTTGGTTAGTCTAGAAATTGGCTAATCTCTTTATAGCCTGCAGTCTCTCTATATTTTGGACATGTTGATAAATGAAAAAAATAATGCATGATGGGAAAATATTAAGTGATAATATGGGCGATTAAAGTTCAAAGGAGCTATCTGCGAAACTGTAAGTAGTTGATTGATTTCCCCTAGTTATGAAAGAGTTTGCTTAGGGAATGATGCAAGCAGTCCAGGTGCTGCATACCAAAGCACTTTGCACTCACCCAGCAGATCAAGGCTGGAAGTTGTCCAAAGACTTGAACTTCTATTAGAATATAGGGCAAAAGTCCCTTCATCAGCTAAAATGTATCAGGTTTCACTGTTCCTTCTGATTCGTGGTTATCCTTGATTGGTAGTTGAAATATATAAGATTGGTTGAACGTCACTTCTGTCCATATTGTTGCAAATTGTCTCTAGATTTTGGCCACTAATTAACTCAAATACTCTTACCTTGTGCCACTAAACATTGTCATATCCAGTGTTACATGGATCGTGGTATGGATTGGTACGCGGTCCGGGTACGGGGTACGGGACATTTCCCGGTACGTGGTATGAAGGGGTAGGCTTAGATGGGTAGCTTTTTAGGATCGAAATTCGTTATTTGGGATCGTTATTTAGTTTAGAATTGAGTAGTTAAAAAATTATAAGTATTGGTAAGTAATAAATTTACCGATAATTTTCTAATCTCATTAATTAACTGACCTATTCTTATCCATAAAAAGAAGTTGACAAGTACTTAAATTCTTGTTTCTATTATTTTCTCTTTCCTATATGACCTCTACTCTCCCTAAAAGAAGTTGATAAGTACAAAACTTTTATTTCTATTCTTTTCTATTATTTTCTCTATCTTATTTGACTCTTACTCTCCCTCTCCCTTACACCTCTTTGGGAACGCTCAAAACAGCGTTCTGGATTGCAAACGATCCATGTTTCGGAACGACCGTACCCAGAACGCAGATTGCAAGGGAAAAGAGCGATCCATGTAACACTGGTCATATCTATAGGGTTCACACAAAATCAATAATTTAACAGCAATATATATATATATATATGATAAATGAGTAAAATTTGTAATCTATTTGATGTGGCCCAATGGTAGGAAAATCATTTAATCTCATAAATAGTCTAAATCTGGTCATTCAGACAGTCACCAAAATCCAGTAGCATTTTCATCATTTCACGAGAACATGGATTAAGATGACAAATCTTGGGATAATGTATGCTATAGATGCCGAGAGGGAAGCTATGTGTTAAGACACAAAAGTAGGAAGCTTAAAAAAGTTCAGATAACAAAGAAGTTTTTCATCATAGAAAATACACAAGACTATCCGGAAAGAGTGATTTTAGTTGTATGCATTCCTGTTTGAAATAGGTGTTGAGCTTCATCATATGGAGAAAGCAAAAGAAGATGAGATGGCCTGCAGTTGGCACACATACTTATCTGTTTTCTCATCCAAGTTTAGGGATGATAAATATATATTAGAGATAATTTAAACATGGCGTAAGGGAACATCTTGATCAATTATCACATCTAGGTTTCTTGTGTGTGCTATGAGTTTCTTATTGAGCTTTTAAAGGGCTTTGTTGCCTGTGTCATCTCAAACATGTAATGACTTTAGCCTTCTGAGAACTGGATGGGTTGAAAGCTTATGACGTGATGCGCAGAAAACAAGATGGCTCATTATCTCGGCATGACATTTCCTTCCTCTAAGAGATAATGTGGCTTGCTTGTTCTTTTATTATGCCCTTAAGAACTTTCCATCACAGCATGCCTTTTTTATTGTAGGAGCTGTGATTGCAGCAAGGTTTTTTATCTATTGCTTCTCTTTTTTGACATGATGAGGAACTGTGTTGCAAACTGGTTTTTAATTTAGTTATTCAGTACTGAACCCTAACATAACTGTGCAGATCTTATCTGTATATATTGGGTGAGATTATACCTTTTTCGGTTGCCAAGTAGTTTGATTGCAATGGTGGCATTTACAAAATACAGATGCAGTTTTGGTCAAATAAACTTTATGCCATTTGACCACGTGTTTGGAATATGTCAACAAAACAAACAAACAAACAAACCAAATCTTAATTCCACTAAGTAGGGTTGGTTGCATGAGTCCTGCTACACCCTTGCGATTTGTCATGGATCATATTCTCCTCAATTACTAGAGGAGCTATATCTTTCTTACAAGTTACCCACCAAGTCTTTTTCGGTCTTCTCCTACCCTTCTTCATGTTGATTGCTCTTTCTAAAATCTACTCGTCTGACAGGCGTTTCTACTGGACGTCTTAACACATGACCTAACCACTTTAAACGTGTTTCTCTCATCTTCTTATTAATAGGTGCTACTCCAATCTTCTCACGAACATGTTCATTGCGTATCTTGTCCATTTTAGTGTACTCACACATCCATTTTAACATTCGCATTTCTGTTACTCTCATCTTTTGCTCATGTGTGTAATTCACTACCCAATATTCAGACCCATAAAGCATTTGACCTAATTGCCGTTCTATAAAATTTACTCTCAAGTCGTAAAGGAATTTTGTAGTCGCATAATATTCCCGATGCCATTCTTCATTTAGTCCAACCCGCTTGTATCCGATGTGTAACATCTCGATCTATACTACCAACTAATCCTAAATACTTAAAATTGTCACTTATGGATATCTCTTGATTTCGGATATTAATTCTTATTCTATTCCTACGTGCACTCTTGCTAAACTTAAATTTCATGTATATTGTTTTTGATCTACTAATTCTAAACTCTTTTGCCTCATGTGTCTCTCTCCAAATCTCGAATTTAGCATTAATCCCTTTTTTTGTTTCATCTACTAAAACAATGTCATCTGCAAATAATATACACTATAGTATTTCTTCCTGTATGTGCCTTGTAAGTTCATTTATGATCAATACAAATAGATAAGGACTTAGAGTTGAACCTTGGTGTAAACCTATGTTTATAGAGAACTCTCGTGTCAACCCTCTTGGTGTTCTCACACTTGTAACTACGCTTGGAATACGTCAATGAGTGTCTAAAAATCAAGTTTTGAAATTTTTTTGTTTTTTCAGCTTCTGCTTTTCTGGTTTTGATTTCTTGTGAATCATTCATTCAACTAGATTTGAATGCTCATCTATGCTGTTGTGCTTAAACAGGATGAAGTCATCAACAAGAAGGAAAAGTCCAAGCTCAGGACGAGACTTCGGTATACACAACTTAAACTGGATATGTACCGCAGTAGATAGACACAAGGATGCTTTGGATGAGAATGATCTCATGAACAAGAAATTTGAAGCAGCTTCGACAAAATTGAAGAGTCAATTAACTTCGTATGGAATTGAAGTCCTGAACCTTAAGAAACAGCTTGCTGCTGTAAAGGAACTCTGAGCGATTCAGCTGTTGTGTTTTGTAAAATTTTTTTGAATACTGAGAATTACTAAACCTCCGGAGTTAAAATGGGATTAACTTTTGTACAGTGCACAGGAAAACCTCCAATTCATCAGCTCGAGGTCGTATGTTTGCATCTTTCTTGCAACCTTTGACCTTTCTACCCAAGTTAGAGGATAAATTAAAAATTTTCCCCCACCTGTTTTGAACTTCCACCTTTTTGATACATTCCTCTTTCCATTATTTAACCCTAATTTTGTCTGCCTCATAGTCATCACTTGTGGCAGAAGGAAAAACCTACTTTTCTTACAAGATTGTGATCTATTGTAATGTATTTTTGTTAGGTAGTTCTTGAGTATTCAGTCATACGCCTCTTGCTCGTGTGTTATCAATTTTTGTAGTTCCTACGCGTCTGGAAAATGATACCAATTCTGTAACTGTGCAGTTGTAACCATGCAACTTGTGAATACATACATTTTAAAGGTTCTGCGGTATCCATTGACATGTCTCTGTATGGATATTGGACTATGAGTTATGCATGGATTCACGATTTAAGCCTAAACAATTGGTTACCAACTTCTACTATCAATAACCAGATGTTGGTAGATGAGTCGTCAAATGTTGTAACGCTCAAGTTTCGTGAAAGGATAATTTCAAAAATCTCTCCTGAGGTTTAAACTAATTTTATTTAACACCGCTGAACCTTAAAAAAATACCACTTATCTCTTTTATTTCAAACTTTTGGCAACATTTTCAGCTCATTTAAAAAAAAAAAATAATAATTTAAGTGGAGAGACTATTTTCCTTCTAATTTTACCTCTAGTTCAAACCTTTCATTGATTAAAATGGTTGGAAAAAACAGAAAAAAAAAAGATATAAAATAATTATTAACAAATAACAATAGATTGTAACTTTTCATATCCTTCACCAATTAATGTCAAAAAATATATTTTAGCTTTTTTTATTTTTTATTTTACAAGTAAATGATTTCTAAAATAAAATACCAATAACATTTTTTATTGTTATATATTATGTATACTTACATATTCTAAATATTTGCTGAAAATGAAACATACAAATATATTAATATGTTCCTAATTATTAGTAAATAAGTTGGTTAAAAACTTTATTAAAAAATTCATTTAATTTTTTAAGAGTTTGTGAATTTTCAAACAAATTCGAATCATATTTGTTTTTTTTTACAATATATAGTAATTTTTTTATGCATTCAAATTTTTGTTCGAATCAACATACACTAGCACATTACATAACCATATTTTTTGTAAATAAATTTCTTAATTTTTTTTTTGAAAAATACATATTTCAATTTCGAGTTTTGATTTACAAACCAGATAATACTAATTATATTTATTTGATTATTATATCATATGATGTGTTGTATGTATTCAAAACTTCTATTCAAATCGATCTCCAAAAATACATTAATATGCGTAATATTTTTCATAAATTTATTGGCCAAAAAAATTATTAAAAGAATATTTTTTTATTTATGAGTTTGTGATTCTCCAGACAAAATACTAATTATGCGTTTTTACATGATGAAGATTTTTATTAAAACATATAGAAGTAATCAAATTAATGCATGCACACACACGCACACACAAACACATATATATTAAATAAGTTGATAAAAAAATTCTTAGAAACTAGAAGGGAGTGAAGTGAAAATTGTCCTTAAACCTCAGCGGTGATTTTTGAAATTATCCTTTCGTAATATGGCTAAGGTATATAGGGTATAAATGTCATTTCATGCATTTGAGTACCATAAAGGGACCCATTGGCAAGAGAAGGGGGTAAGTGATATTTTTAAAAGTTCAGAGGTGTTAAATGATATTAACATAAAGTTCAGGAAAAATTTATGAAATTATCCCTAAATAGAAACTGTCGTGTTTTTGACAATTCTAACTTTCAGAAATAAGAGCTGTCTTCACTCTAAATACACATTTTAGATGTACTACTGTAATTCCATTTACAAATCGTATTTGTTTGGCACTGCAACAAAGTCTTTCCAGCCATAAAATTTTCTTAGTCCTCTGTGCCTATCTTGTTACTTTACATTTGGATTTGGTTTATCAAAATATGAGTATTTCCGCATCCAAATTAAAATGTGGGTATCAAAAATTTTGGTGTACATTAAATAATTTAATTTTATTTAGTTCTAGATACAAATAGTTAATTTTATTTAGTTCTAAACCAAACCGATAATTAAAATGAATATAATACTAAATACTACATCTCTGTTGTATTTAACCAAAGGGATGTTCTAAATATGTATTTTCATTGTACATTGATCATTGTACCAAATTATTCAACTTCGAATGGCTGTTTGAAATGTTGCATTGAATGATTTCTTGAACTAAGCAAGTGTTTGTGTAGCAATTTTGCTGAATTAACTCGAACTACCATGGATTGCATTGGTTCACTACTATTGTTGATTGAATCTGTCTTATAAAGCATGTGCCCAAATTGAAATTTAGTGAGAAAAAAAATAATCTATAGAAAATCAATAATCTTAAACAACTAAATGATGAAAATTATTAATTAAGTTATCAACTAAATAAAGTTAATTATGTAGTACATTTTGTATGTAAATCAATATAAAGTGTTTTAAAAATAAATAATTCAAAATTACGTCTTCCTTACTAATTATACATATTGTCACTAATTTGAGTAATTTCCCCTCCGCAGAGGTTTGGGACAAGTATAATTAATTTTGCTGCAACTGAGTAAAGTTTTTTTTTTGTTTTTTTTTTTTTTGCCAAAACGATCTTATTTCCAAAAGTATTCCTAAAGTGATTCTTTTATATTTAATTCTATTGTAATATTTTTCCTGCCACACTGTCTTCGAATTTACCACTATGGGAAGTAACTAATAGACATGCCTGACTTAATCACCGGTGGAGAAATTACTGTATCAACTTTGATATAAGATAAACCCAAATTTTTAATCTTTTTATTAAGAGACAAATATGCCATCATAGTTTGGCTAATTTTGAGTTATTAATCTTTTAACAATGATGATCATTCAATCTCAACAGTTTTTAACGATTTGTAAAATTTTCTTGCCTATATTTTATTCAACCAAACAAATTCTAGGTATTCTGGGCCAAAAAGGGAAGGGGAGAAGTAGGGGTCATGATAAAAAAAATATATGTAAGAATGTTGGTAGTTAGAAAGGAAAAAAGGCTATCAACTCCCTGAATCAGTCAATTAAGTACTATAAAAAATCATCTAAAATCAATAATATTCCAAAATATACATATTTTTGCAATTGAACAATTGATATTTTATAGAAATGATATATTTCTGTACAACTCAAATAATTAAATATTAGAATTAATAAGCCACGCAACAGCACATGTCCAAAATTATCATTTTGTGTTGCTCTTATTGGTGTTTTATTGAACACAAGCATGGATATTATATGCAGAGGTCGGTCAATCCCCTCCTTCTAAGTGTATATAAGGAAAAACCCTAAATGAGAGAGGATCTTATGATAATAAATTGCTAAATTGAAATAGTAAATTATCAATTCACCTGTTAGTAATAGAGGGGATTTTATTCTCGTTATACACGATATGATGAAAAAATAGACTCAATAATAAATTATGTGCCCTCATTAAGATTTAAAACTTGTCATCTACTTCAGAAAATATTTGAAACAAAGAACTTATATAATACAATGCTGCATTCTCAAAACATTGAGGAACAAGAAGAGATCTATTAGGAGAAAAATCTTAACACAACGTCATAAAAATCATTATTAACATACGCTAATTGTGTTATAGGCAAAAGGCCAAACGACCCACCAAACTTTCTGAAGTAATTAGGTTTACTCACTGGACTTTTTTTTTTTTTTGGTGATTGAAATAGTTATTGAACTCTCAAAAGCATCGGACTAAAACTCCTTTTGCAAGGTTGAGATGTCAGTTCAGTCGTTATCTAATCCATGTGAGAGGTACGTGATTTTTTAAGATGGTAAAAACGTCAAAATCCTCCTACACTAAATTATTGATTCATTGTTCCCCCCACCACCAAGTGCCATCGAGTCCAAACCACCTCCTCAGCAACCACAACATGAGTAAATCTTGGCTACTCACTCTATAATGCGAAATAGGTATGACAGCTATTAAGATAACTGAAAATCGGGTGGATCTTATAACTTTTCAATCATCTAATGATTTATAATACCCACCCCACACTACGGAATGAGTAGCAAAAAATTTTCACCGCAACACACTAGGCCACCATCTTTTTTTTATTTTTTATTTTTTTATTTCTCTCCTTATTTTTCTTGTTTTGTTCTTTTTATCCTTTTCTATCTCCTTTTGTGGAAACCATATCCATTACTCCAACTCTGCAACAATTGCAACAATTGCAACAATTGTGAAAATTACTGTTGTGGCTCATTCCAAAGTGTCCTATCTCTTCTCCTTGACAAATCTAAACAAAAGCTTCTCAGATCTTATTCTTTTAAAACAAAAATTTTAATTTTTTTCTGGATATCATTTTTTTGGAACAAATAGTCAAATCTTTTTTTTTTTGACCAAAGATATGATTTTTTTAAAAAAAAACAAAGATCTGGATCATTTTTTTTTTGGAACAGATTCTAGACAACTTCGACATGCATAGATATGTGTTTTCTAGATTTTTTTGTCGGGGTTTTTCGAATTATATTGGGATTTTCATGAACAAGAATTCCAAATCTCAAGTTTTACATGATTATTTTGTTGTTTTTATTTTGATTTTTAAAAAAATAAGGAATTTAGTTCTTTGTCTCTTTTTGGGATTATTGGACGTTGGTGATGTGAATAGTCATCACTAGACATTTTTTTAGTGAAATGTTAGATTGGGATTTGCTTTTTATGCAAAAACTGGAGTTGGGTTATTTATTTCTGGGAAACTTTTTTATTTTTATTTGCATTAATTTTGCTCGTAGAGAAATAATAGCAAATTAAAAATGGAGTATTGTGGTATAAAATTTGTTAGATTTGTCATTAAGAAAGAAAAAATTAAAAAAAAAGAAAGAAAATTTGCGAGGAAGAAGATGAACAGTATCTCATGCTACTATTTGTTTGTTAGTTTTTAGACATTTTTACCCTTACAAAACTCATGTGCCACTCACGTTTTAAAGTTAACTATCAATCTAACATCTCAAATAGACAGAATGGGCTCTAAACAATTATTTTAGGAGTTAAGTAATCAATTTGACCACATAAAAAGCTATGTGGGTAAAGTCATAAACTTATGAAAGTTTAATGAGGTGTACTGCCTTTTTCCCTTTTGTCATCTACGAGTTCTCGACCTTTTTGCAAACAAAGGGGACATTTATTTTGACCCAATTACTCTCACCTAATTAGAGCAAGATCTAATTTTTGTCCTCTTTGTATTGGAGTTTTCCGAGAACATGCTTGTACAGACATGTCATACATTTCATTAATTTGGAAAGGCATTTGGTCTTTGAATTGATAAATTGAGTCACTTTCTTGGTTCATATTGTTAGGATGTGTTTCCATTCATGTTTAATCCATGAGGTAAAATAAATAAATATAAGAGTGTTCAAATTTGCCTTGACCACTTATTATGCAATTTACAAGGTAGAAGGCTGTTTGTGTTTTGGGGCAAGGTATTGGAGTAATAACCTTCATTAGAGATCATTTGCAAGAAAGCAAATAAGGTAACACATTTGATATCTGTTTTAAACAAATGAAGGCTTTTGCATGCAATCTATTAATTCGACTTCTATAACCTTTTTATTTCTACTCCTTGCTTTTAAACAATATCTTAATTTTTTGTGTACGTTTTAATCGACCCTTTCCGGGTCATCATGACTATTTTAATTGGTTTTTGAATAAGAAAATGTACAAAATTAAAGGAAACTATGTCAAAATTTTTGTAAGAATATATGTTAAGAATGTCCAAGTAATAGTATTATAGCTGTTCTATTGTTTCTGTTGCTTTGTGTATTTGGGTTAGATAACATGAAATTTCAAAGTGTAATTAGTACTATATAATATTTTAAGTTTTTGTATATGTTTGAATCTACCCTTGTCTGATCATGATTGCTATTTTAGTTTGTTTATCAATAGAAGAATGTACAAAATTAGGAAAAACTATATCGAAATTTTTGTAAGAATATATGGTAAGAATGCTCAAGTTTGAATATTTGACAACTAAATGTTTGAATATTTACTTCTCACAAATTATGTATTCCGGTCTTGTCGTCATTGAATGTATGATAAGTTATTATCTAATCGCAATGGTTAAACACTGCATTTTTTAGGGGGGTTTGTAGAGTTTGTTTAGTTTGCTTGCAAGCAACCACAATATGCTAATGATAAAGAAATTAGGTGCCCTTGTTCTAAAGAACAAAATAGGAAATTGATGATCACGGATCATGCAGTTGAACACATTTTAAAATATGGTTTCACACAAATTATTGGTATAGCCATGGATTGCACATGGTGAGTCTAAACTAGTAGGGGTTGATACTCATAGTGTAGGTTCAAGTAATTTTGAATTTCTGTCTAAGAACATCAGAATAGGTACCAACGTATGGTGTTTGTTGCAGTTGCTCCAAATAATTTTGGATATGAATACCGTTAGGAGGAACAAGTAGAGTAAATATTGAAGAGCCTCCTAATACTAAAGCTACTCACTTCTATAATATATTACAATTTGCTCAACAATAATTGTACCCTGGTTATGAAACATTTACTGAACTATCCATGGCTATTCAATTGATGAGTTTGAAATCATATTGTAACTTGTTACAGGGTTATGCTAAAAGAATATGTGCTATTGTGAAACGGGCAACTCCTCCAAGTAATTGTGTAACCAGTAATTTTCACAAGACAGGGAAATTAGTAAAGAAACTTGGTTTATGTGCTATTAGGTATGATTGTGGCATAAATAGGTGCATGCTTTATTACAAAAGTACTGGAATTGATTGCTAGTATCTATTGCAAGCATTCTCGATATGAACCACCTGAAAAAGAGGACAGAAAGAGTAAACCTGTTCCTTACTAGAAGATGCACTAATTATCGCTCATACCAAAACTTAAGAGGCAATATGCATCTCTTAAATTAGCTGAACACATGAGATGGCACACTGAGAATAGGAGAGAGCCCGGTGTCTTACACCACTCCTTAGATGGTGAAACATAGAAACACTTTGATTGAAAACATCCAGATTTTGTTTTAGATCCAAAAAATGTTAGACTTGATTTGTGTGTAGATGGTTTTAATCCTTTTAACAATGGTAAACCTTACTCATGTTGGTATGTTATTGTAACTCCATATAATCTTGAAAAATTGACGTGCTCCATTTGCATGGAGCAAACTAAAGTATTCAGGTTGAAGTTTGGAGGAAAGAATTCTTGGTTTGATTGTCATTGCCAATTCTTGCCTGATGATCGTGTCTTTAGGAGGAATAGAGATACTTTTTACAAGAACTGTGTTGAGAGTTTCCGTCACTTCCTCCTCATAGGCTAAGTAGTGAAGAATTGTGAAGGCGAGTGGAAACCCTACCGTTTTAGATGTGTGGTCTCCTTCGATGATCAAATCATACACAATCATAGTTTGGAATGGTCATATTGATACATAGAACATGACCTTTGCATGTTTAATATTGTTGAAGGTTTTCAATAAAGAAATAAACTATAATAGCAATTGTCAGCATAAAAATGTGAATCCTTTATGAATTTTATGATCCAATGTTGGTTTTTGACGTGTTTCAGTATGTGAAGTAATTGATTTGTAAATTAATTGTGAAATCTAATGTCATTTTTTTGTGAAATCGCAAGTTTCAATCTGTTCTGGAATTTTTTGTATTCATGAATTTTTATAATTACTTTCATTAAAAATTCACTTGTGGAATGATTGATTGATGCATGAATAGGAAAATTTTACTGCTAAGTGGTTTGAGGTGCAGTCAAGTCAAAATTCTAATGATGAAGGCATCACAACAATCCTCGCTTACCTAGTGAAATTGAAGTATAGATAGAAATTATTGGTGGGATGAAGAAAGGATGAGTGTTTGGGCTACCATATACCGGTAGATCAGATTACAGTGGTACCTCTCTGGCAAATATGGGATGCCTGACTACTGGGAGAGCACGATTCAAGAATAGATCAAGCACATCCGTAGTCTCCAACGCACAATTGTATCCTTCCAAACAAACAATAATGAACTCAAGGGTACAGCTTAAAGCCTAAAATGGAGTCATTTGATCGAATGATGTCTCTAGGGGTGAGTTTTATGACCTTTCAACATCCAAGGCAAGTATCAACCAATTTCTCACCACATTATCTGCCTCTAGGGTTTGCTCGGTTGACTATGATGGCTCAAGTACCTTATGATGGTGGAAGTGGTGTGAAAAAATTAAAAAAGCCACTACGTCCTATAGATAAAGATGAATATGGTAGTGGATATAACAAGGAGGAAGAGTCTGAGGATGACCGACATCAACACATTATCATGATTGGATACTAATTGATCAACTTTGTACTTATTTACTTATATTTTACTACTTTTACTTCGGTTATAGAGATTTTGTTTTATGGCACATTTCTACTTAAAGTACTTGATTTATGATAGTTGTAGACTTATTTGGAATGTATATTTGGTTGTTGGAATGTTTGAATAGAATTTGGTTCATGTTTGGTTGTTGTTGGCAAGTTTGGAATTTAATGGTATAATATTTTTATTTTTTAATATTTTTAAATTTGTGACGGATTTTTTCGTTGCTAAGGTTTTTTTAATTTTAAAATGTACATTCCAATGGATATTTCCGTCGCTAATTTTGACCTTAGTGATGGATTTTTTGGTCGCTATAAAATCCGTCGCTTAACTGTTTCTAATCTAGTGTTCCTGTACCAAAAATACTAATGAATTTTTTGACAGAAATATCTATTAGTAAATTTCTGTTGGCAAATCGGTTGATAAATTTTGCCAACGAACAATATTTTGATAGATTTTTTTTTTTGACAGACAAATGCGTTGCTAAATTGTTTAACGACGGATTTTTGGCAAAAATCAGTCACTAAAGTTTGTTTTTCTAGTAGTTATAAGTCAAAGTCGCTTCAACTACAGTGCAAGTATCCAAGGTGAGTCTTTTTTGAAGGGTTACAACTGGCTGCAACCAAGTCGAGGTCAGTTTAATTAAATACGAATCAAAATGCTCCAACCAAGTTAATGCTAACTCCTAGAGGAAGATAGCTACAAGTCGAAGTTGCTTCAATTGCGTGTGACTGTGAGACATGTCTAACTAGTCTAGTTACGAGTCACTCTAGGGGTACGTTAAATACACAACCACAAGAAGGCATGATATCAAAGTTACGATGATCTAGTTAAAAGTCACTCTAGAGGTACATCAAAGATACAACCGTAAGAAGGCGGTAATGGAATTCTCATGGTCTAGTCATGAGCCACTCTAGGGATATGTCAATAATGCAACCACAAGAAGGCATGGTACCGGACTTGCGATGATCTAGCTTACTATGAACCACTCTAGGGGAACGTTAAATACGCAACTGCAAAAGACATGGTATTAGAGTCGCAATGATCTAGTTACGCAATCGCAAGAAAGTATGGTATCAAAGTTTTGATGATCTCATTACATGTCACTGTAGGGGTACGTTAAATATGCAACGACAAGAAGGTATGGTATCGGAGTTGCAATGGTCCAGTTATGAGCCACTCTAAGGGTATGCCAACAATGCAACCGTAAGAAGACATGATAGAATAGTTCTCATGGTCCAGATACGAGACACTCTAAGAGTACGTTAACGATGCAATCGTAAGATGGTATGATAATAGAGTTCTCATGTTCTAGTTATGAGCCATTCTAAGGGTACGTTAATGACGCAACCGTAAAAAGGCGTGATAACAGATTTGATGCCAAATTGATGCAGATGTTGAAGTTGTGCAAGCCATTGAGGTGAGTTTTAATAAGTAGTGTATTTTGCCGAAAAAGGTAGTCAATTGACGATTCTATGCTATAGAAAATTCTGAATCTTCAAGTGTCAAGTGCCTTTCATCCAAATGGGCCACAGATGCCTCATGTCAGTTGAAGGTTTTATGTCATTAAAGTCTGAAAAAAAAAGGAAGAAGATGAAGAAAGACATGTAGCCTCATCGACAAATACGGATGATCGGCTTCAAGGTGAAAGTTTCTTTGGAAATTTTCCTACATGGAACAAAGATGCAGTAGTGAGCATGGTTCAAAGTAGCGGTCACGGAACGTATCGTTCCACATCGGTCTCGGAGTATCGATCGCGTATCGGACAAGACTAAAAATGTATTTAAAAATATTAAAAAATTTTAGAAAAATATAAACGATAATGATAAGTACAACAATTATATAAAGTCAATGAACAATTATATTGAATTTAGTGATCACAACTCTCAAGCAACATGAAATACATAATTGTTGTTTTACTTGTAGTTAGTAGGCCAATCAAAAGTTTTCTTTATAGATATTGTAACTGTTTATTAAATTTTCTTTTTACTTATCATATAAACAATGAAATCATTATTTTTATGAATCGCAATTCAAGATTCAACTAGATTTGATGTTCATCAAATATAATTAAATTTGATTAAAAACTAATTGAAGATAAATAATACTCCTATTCACTTTTAAAATCCTTTAGGAGTCAAAATATAATATAGAATAAAATACTAGGGGATAAAAATAAGAAACTTAAAAACTATCGGGGTGACTGAGAGTGGACTGTAATTTGAAGGCTCAAAGTTGAAATTTTGACAACTTTTAATCTTCTCCCCATCAATCAACATCACCATCAAACCAGTCCGCCACCGCTGCTGCTAAAACATCCCAAATACCTTCCTCCAAAAACCATCAAACACCCAACTAAATCTCCCAAACTCCTTAAAAAAACTATTCCTACTTCACTGGAAAACGACAGAAAAAATAAGTTGAAAATCCTACTTCTAAGACGCCCCAATAATTGCTTCTTCTTTGTGGATTTGTTGGGTTAATCATCTCAGTCAAATCAAGAATATCAAAAATTAGAGAAGATGTTGGTTGAATCTATGCTATTTTAACTAGAGTCTCAAAGATGAAATGGTTAGTCTTTATTCAAATTGGGTGAATCGCAAGTCGACTAGGTAGAATCGGACGATTCTCACCAAATCGTTGAACTGACGCCCTGAATTGCCCTGATTTGGACGATTCATGGCGAGTTGAGGATGGTTCCAGCGACTCCGATACATTTCGGAGCGGTATTGGAGCAGTTACTCTCGTTTCGATTCTTACTCGATTAGTCGACTCGGATTTGGCCGAATCTTTGAACCATGATAGTGAGTCTTGATGTAGACACGCTATTGAGCCTCAAGACATTAGCATATCACTTGTGAATTGGGTTGGGAATCTACTTGAGGAGTTAATATCCTGCTTACTAGACATCATAATATGATAGTACAAATGACAATTCACTTGGTATATCAATATTGCCAATGGTGACATCAGTACATGATAACTGGACAAGGAAATCTTTGTATTGCCTTAGCTTTCAAATTCTTCATGATTCTTGGTTAAAAGTAATGTGAAATGCATCTCATCATCCTATTACTATGGCTAGAAATTTCACACAAGTGTAAAAAAAAAAAATAAAAAAAATAAAAAAAAATCATCACAAGTTGCAATACATGTAAGATTATTCAAATGGCATTTGAAGCACATGCAATTGTAAGATGGGAACTAAGTGAGATTGAAAGCAAAGTCTCCAGACTTCTGTAGTTGAATACAAATGCCAGTAGACATATTCATGGGAGGAATTCATAATTCCAAGTTGATCTTGGACTATGTCCATGTATGCATTGTAGGGGTATCAATAGGTCGCATCGGGTCATGACCCGTTTATTAACGAATTGACTCGACACAACTTATTTACTCGTTAAACTTTTTACAGTAATACAAAAGTTAGTTAATTTACCCGGATGACACGATAATTCACAATTAATCCGTTGACCCGAATGATACGATATGCCATTAAAGAATGTATTATCTATGTGTCAAATTTCTATAAATGTTCCAATTAATTAACGGGTCATTTGGCTTACCCGATATTTTAACGGGTTAAATGGGTCGTGTCAGGTTACCCAACAACATAACGGGTTATCGGGTCAATTCATAAGTTGACACGATACAACTCGTTTAATTTTGAGTTATTACCGGGTCGACCTGATGGTAACCTAATTAAATTCAAATTGTGTTTAGACCTATTAATTTTATTTCAAATTTCTGTCGTGTATAAAATTGCCACCCTAAACATATGTGAACCGTACAAGTAAAATATGATTCAAAGAGATAACATGAGTGCATGATGTATGCATGTCTTCTTGGCTGGCCAACAAATCCACTAAAATTGCCATATGACATATGCATGACTATATGGCTGTTGGAACAGATTCTTACCTTTGCTTGCTGAGCCCTTCACATGACTTTGTAATTACAGACACCGCAATCTCCACCATTAGCGATAGTTTGATAAGAATGGCCTTATGAAGTGGTCTAAATACTTTTTGTTCAAGGAACAACATGATCTGATATTTATTTGTGTATTACTATTAATTATCCAGAATTTATGTCAATCATGGAGACTTGGGGATTTTGACTTGGAAAAAAATAAATCCGTGATTCCGGAAGCTTCTAAAAGGCAAATGGCAAGATAATCTCTCAATCCAGAGATTCTATATTTCCATCTCAATATTGACTGTGGTCTTGGAGAATCAATCTTGGAGAAGATAACTGAGATTCTCTTGAAAGTCTTCTTAATCTTGCTTCAATTTTGGGACATAATTTCTTAACCCAAAATAATTATTTTTCTGATTAGTGGAGTAAAAGTGATTAGAAAGATTTGGTGTAAAGTGGAAACCTTTGATTTATCATTAAGGCGAATCAATCAATTTCTAAATGGCAAACATGAGCCATATTTTGTTGGGTTCTTAAATTGGAGGCAATATTTGGTTGCCATGATGCGTTAGTTCATTATATCATTTTCAAAATGAAGACCTACACCACACAATAAGGGGGACAAAAAAATGGATATGGTCATTTTCCAGTCAATTCTTTTGGAATTATCCTAATCGGACATGCTATAGCTAGGGAATCAAGAGAAATCCTACTAATGCAAATTCTTGTGTCCATGTATGGAACTTCCTAAGTGACCAAGCATGCAAAAATAAAATAAAATAAAATAAAATAAAATAAAATAAAAAAAATTAGTGCCAAAAGGCTTCAAGCCTTGCATTCTTGTACAAGACAAGTATGTACTGAATACAAGTTTTGAAGTGGTATTTGTAGATACTAAAAAAATAATAATTTATTGAGATTACGACATATTAATCTCGGTTAATTTTTTTAAAATAATCTCGGTTAAGTTTTAAAATAAAAAAATCAAGATTTTGAACCTAATGTTTCGAACATGACTTGAAAGAAAGGCTAGTCAAATCCACATATTTTACAAATTGGGTTAGATATGCAAATCGAACCCATTAGACATTTTTAACCAACAGGCTTGCTAAATATTCTAGAATCAATTAAAAGAGATAAAATCATTATAATTGAGAAAAATCAAGGAAATTAAATAGGCTAATTACGAGAATCAATTTACCCTCTAATTAGGTTAATTGATTGATTTTCCTTTTTTAAAAATTTCATTTTTGACCTATGAAGAGGAGGAGGTCATTCTCATTGAGAGAAGGAAGGGAGACAACTTCCAAGAACCAGAAAAGTACTTCAAGCCACTTAACACTCTGAAGAAGCAACATAGAAGATTAACAAGCACGATAAGCAAAGGTGTCACATCTTTTACATCAAGAACAAGTCAAGCTCTTCAACGACTCTTAAATCTGAATCAAGCTTCAAGACCTCAGGGGAATAACAGCCAAACACACCAATAATTTGGAAACAAGACTTCAACAACGTGAGAGATCAACAAGTATGAGAAATGAAGTATTGCATCTTCTACGACAATCAAAGTTCTTATTCTTCAACACCCTTGCAACCAGATCAAGCGAAGCTATTATCTCAGTGCATACTTCCTCTATTGATTTCTCTCATGAGGAACTTCAGGAACTGAATAGTTTGAAATCAATCCTGTGATGGTATTCAAATTATTATCAACACATCGACGTTTTAAGATCAAGCCTATCTCGGCTCTTGGGGTGTTACTAAATTTGGAAGAACGACAATTAAAGATCGTGTTTTTCATCGACACTACTTCAATCGAGATCAAGTTTTAATGGTCTCAACCTCAACAATTGCTTCCAATCTCTCGCACAAGTAAAATTGAAAGACTTCACAAACGATTCAAGATCAAACCCACAAAAACGACCCTTGGATCGTCACCAAATCTAGATATCAAATCAGAGGAATTTTAGCTTAAGTTAGAAAGATTTGATTTTCTTTTTTTAAGTAATAGAGAAGATATGATATGATGATATGTGTTCATTTTATAAAAAAGTTTATAGGCTCTGTACAATAATAATAGAGATCTTTTAGACTTTAAATGGAAAATATGTAAAATTTGATCACATAAATAAATTGTTTTATATTGTGAATGGATCAATCAATTAATCTAAAAATTTTAAAACATTTAACAAATAAAGCCCAAAAAAAATATTTTATATGGAAGTTCTAGCTAATTTAAAATTCTATTACTTGGATATGGAAATGGTTTGTTTGGTCATCTAGTAACCTCTTAAAAATCCTCAAATTTAGGATGATATTTTATGAAAATTTTTATTATTTAATAATATAATTATTTATTATTTTTAAATTTTGTGCAATACAAAATTATATATTTTAAAAATTTATATAAAATTTTAAAACAAATCGATAAATTGCTAGAATTCCCAGGTATTTTAATTATCATTATCTCACCCATTAACACACATTACAGGCACTAGCAATATCAATGGCGAACAGTAGAAGGTTCCAACAAGTCGTGATCTTCGACGACGACGACGCGCCACCACTTCCGCTGCCGCGTAGTTCATCAGACATTGCTGACAATCACCTAAAACAAACCAATTAGCTGAAGCTTGCCGCAGTAGAAGAAGAAGAAGAAGATGAAGAAGTTGGAGAAGAACTACTAGCGGAACCCTTGGCCATTGCCTGGACTAGCAGCGAGGAGGAAGATACTAACCTGGACGACCCTAAGCCCATTGGTGAACCAGTTAGGGTTTCTGAACGACGATCGGGGTCGCGGTATCATTATCAGTCTTTTCAATTTGCTGGAATTCAATATGATCTTGTAGGTGATTTTCTTTAGATTACCCTAATTTTGTATATTGTGCTTTTCAGCATGACTTTTATTTTAGTTTTAGAATTAACTTTTAGTGGAGCTTGGCATTTTGTTCTTAGATTATTCCGAATTTGTGATTTTAGTTCTGCAATTTGCATTTTTTTCTCTTTTAGTTTTGAATTTTTTGAGTATTTATTTTACTACCTAATTAATTCCTAGAAAGGATACTGGAAGATTCATTTTCTCCTTTACGTTTACATATCGAAAATGTATTCTTTTGAGTTGCTGGTAGCTGTTTTCTAATTTTCAATCAAGCTCGGGAGGGCAATCTATTTCTAGCTGTAATTGAGCAAGTAAACGAGCAATTAGTGATATGCTGATATTGGAATGGGCGCACGTGGTGGTTGTGATGCCATTCTGTGCTGGTGGTGTGCTCCTATTGATGCTTGCACTTACTTATTACTTGTATAGTGACCACAATAAGATTTTTCCTCATCAAAATTTCCATCAATGAATAAGAGTTACTTATTCCTTCATAACTTGGTGGGAGTCTTTCATCTGATTTGCTCGGGAGGGGAAAGGAAAGGGAGCATTATTGGTATTGTTGTCTGTACCCTAAAAGACACTGGAAACATTAACGTACATGTTGTAGTCACTCAGAAAGTTGAATATTTTGAGATGGTTTTGTTGTCTTTTACTCTGCTGCATATCATATGTAATTCTCCTATTTGGGTAATCAACTGAAGTGTGAAATTTACCAGAATTCAGGGAACCCTAATGATAGAGTTTCTATGGCAACTTCCCTTTTACTTGTGATGCTACAGACAGAAGCACTATAAATATGTAGAAGTATTTGGGATACGCTCTCCTTAAATATGAAAAAGGAAAGAAAAAAGCAAAGAGAAAAATTATGTCTGGAATGAGTTTTCTGACATATTCCATATACCAATTTCTCTCGTGTGTTTGTGCCACGTACCAATATCGATCTGTGTGTGGAAAAACAAGTCTTCTGTTTTAAGTAAAGCTTTATAAGACGAATGTTGCTTTCCGAGATTGTTTGAGATCTTTGCATAGGAATTTTTTGTTTAACTACTTAGTGACTCATTATCTAAGTGGAAAGTTTTGTGCTGAAATGTCTCTCTGTCTAACTAGCTATTTTCTTCTTGGTTTGAATTTACTATAGGAGGATTCTGTGCTTTTAGCTCCTAAGGATCCAAAGCAGAAGCCCGAAATGGCCATAATTAAGGTAATTTCTGAATTTTGTTAATCAAGTTTTTTTTTAATCAAGTTGTCCAAGGTGCCCGGACAGTAGAGTGTAAGAGATAGAGAATACATGCCTTGTTTTGATTGTCTTTATTGCGAAGAATTATCAATGTTAATAACAATTGTAGCATACAGACCAGAAGAATTTTTTTAAATGGAATTTAAACGGAGACAACTGATAATTATTTCCAAGGTATTTGCACCTATTCTTGGCGTCCTTTTTTTTTCCTTCCCCAAGTTTGGATTTTACATCAAAAACCTTTGTTTCAGCACATGTATTATCTTTGGGCTCCTCTTGATCTTTCATCATCTTCATTGCGGTTTTAGGCTTTTGAACTGTAGAATTTGTCAATTAGCCTACCATTCAGCTTCTACATTGCTACTGCCTGTGATTGCGTTTTTTTGAATTGCTTCAAAATCCGTCGTTCTAGGTGTTTTTGAAGTAGTTCGGTAATTCTCAATGCCTTCATGAGTTTTGTTCCTTGAAGATTTATTGACTTTTGCTACTTTCTGAAAGATCTGCACCAACCTCAGAATCACTAACACTATATAAAACTTCAAAGGTGCAATGCTTTATTGTTGGTTGGTTTTACATGAGAGGTGATCCTATAGGTTAAATTAGGTTGCTATTGGTTTGTGTATACAAGAACTTAGCAATGCAGTTGATTACTTTGTGGCATATCTTCCTGCACAATGGACGAACTGTCATTCTGTTTATAGGGCATTACTCAGACAACAGATGGCAGGATGATGGTAACTGGGCAAAGGTTTTATCGTCCTGAAGAGTTAGAAAAGAGAAATGTTAGATTTCAGCTATCCCACAGTACAAGAGAGCTGTTTTATAGTTTTCACCAGGATGAGTTTCCTGCAGAGTCTGTCATGCATAAGTTTGTGGTGCATTTTATACCTCTGGGCAAGCAGATCCCACCCAGGAAACAGCATCGTGGTTTCGTTGCGCAAAATATCTATTACACCAAACAAAAACGGCTTATCAAGCTTAAAGATGCTGGAGCCAATAAGGAGGAAGAGATTAATCTCCTTGTTCAGAAGACGAAGGTCACGGTTAGGAGATCTGCCTGACATTGAGCCTGAGGATGCTGTTACTCATTAGGAAGATCATATCAGCTACAATGTTCATAGATTTTAAACTCGTATTGTAACCTGTCCATTGTGCCTTTGATGCTGATTCTTTAACATATTTGCTTGTATGTTATCTATTTATTTATTTTGTTCTTATTTTCCGAAGATATAAGTTGTAAATATAGTTCCAACATCTTTAAGGATAGAGGGTCAAGCCCATTCGGCCTATTACTCTTTTAGTTTCCACAGCAAATTGGGTGCCAAGTGCCCACAGGAAATAGCTAAAAGGACAGTAACATGAAAATTAGCTCTGGCAGGATATTTTTCGTATTACCTCCGGGCTAAACACTCTTCAAAACAACCCCTTTCCCACACCCCACAGCCCACCAAAAAATAAAATAAAATCCAACAATATCAAACTCTATTTCCAGCAAATTCTCATCCCTTCTATAAAAACTACTCCTAGTAATACTTACAAAGGTATTGCATTGTAAAAAAATCATCTCCTATTTGTCAAGGAAGCAATAAATTGGCACTGAGTTGGTTGGAAACCAAAATGATTTTGATTACAGTACCATTGAGAAAGATAAGAATTGGTGAGCCCTGGCAGCACTCTATAATATTCAAAGCAGTTGCAGAAATTTTGGTTTTTAGTTTTTGAGAAGAAATTTAGAGAAATATGGAAAGGCTATTTTTATTTCAATGTAAAATCTTTTAACATTCTCCTGAAAATTGTTTTCCGGAAAAATAAAGGTACGAATTGGTCCATAATGCAACTTAATCAAAAAGTATAATTAGCAATTTTACTCTAAATTTAATAGATAAAATCACCTAAATAGCTATCCAACATTTTCATTAAAATCGAAATGGTTCCTCAACTTTAACTTTATCTGATTCAATCCCACAACTAGATATACGTAACCAATTTGGTTCCTATTTAGCTGGCCATCAGAAACACAAATTTTTTGTGTTTTTTCTGGATAGTGGTCTACCAAGGGTGGTCACTAATGTGGCTGTGGGTATCATAGCTGGAAAAAACTTGTGTTTTATGCGGTACTACCAAGTAAGGATCGAATTGGCACACATATTTAATTGAGTGACTAAATCTGCTAAAATTTAAATTGATGAACAATTTTATTTTAATGAAAAAATCGAAAAATTATTTAGGTGATTTGCGCAATTTAATATTTTCATATCACTTCCCAATCCAACAAAATAGAGATGATAATGTTTTATCACAAATATAAAATTAGCTACTTAAATGCAAACCAAGGACAATTGATCATATTGGAGGTAATTATGCCAAACGACTCAAGTTCTCCATAAGTCACTAAAATTCAACATTGTCCCTTATAAACTAATATTCCGATACAGATTCGTATATAGTCCGGATAGACTCTAACCTAAATTGCATATGAAAGGAGTTCTATTGAATGATTATGGTACTTAATTTCCAATATACAAGTAGCACGAGGCACTGTTCGGGTTGGTTTAAACTGTTTTTGTATAAATTAATTTATATAGTAGTTGTACACGATTAGCATGTACTGATTGATTATCATTTTACTCTTCTGTAGGCGTGCATGTTTAACTGGCTATAATTCTACAAAATTAACAATGTTTCCAACTAATCATTAGCTTTCTTTTAAAAAAAATAGCAAAATATTTGATGGGATTCATATTAAACATTAATTCTTTTAACCAAATCAACATTCTCTATCTCCTCTCAAATACTATAAAATATAGTTATAGAACCCAAAAACCAGAGACAAAAGTTATAATCTTCTTTTCTCTAATAAATCCCTATAGAGGGTTAACATTTTACTTCATTACATTTACTAATAACCCAAAAAAGGCAATAGATACATGCAGGAAATAAAACAAGAGAATAATCATTTAATGCGTCCTCAAATTCCAATGATGATGATGATCAAGTGATGATCAGAGCCAAAGTGCTCCGGCGTCCTTGAGGAGTGGGACAAGAGTGCCATTTATCATGGCAAGCCATGACTGCTTCAATACCGCCTAAGAACTTTCCACCCACAAAGACTGCCGGAACGGGCTGGGCTTTGCTAGCTGCAAGTTGGAAGAGGAGGGAATGGATTTCACGGCCAGCCTTATCGTGGACGTCGAGCTCTACGATGGTCGGGCCGACGCCTAAGCCGAATAGAAGTTGCTTAACCACATGACACATACAGCAGCCACTTGTGGTGAAGATAACCACCGCATTTCTTGAAGACAAGAGCCGCACTTTCTCGTAGATTGACTCCATTTTCATTGCATGGGAATGGGATTCTCCGGTTTTGTCTATCCTGATTTTTGATGAATCTTTCACCACCTCCATGCTAGCTAGCTCTTGATTCAATTTTTTTTATTTATTTTATTTTATTTTAACCGTTTAGTGTTTTGTTGTGTTTGTTTGCAATAAGTTGGTTGCGTTTTGGTGGGGATAGAGAAGGACAAAAGAACACTAATGTTACTAAATTTAAAAGCTCCATTAAGTTCCAAACAAAAAAACCTGAAATCTTTATAGGAAGACGAGGAAAAACTGAAAAGAAAGTGGGCTGAAGCCTGAAGACAGGAAGGAAAATAAGATCATGGAGGGAGTAATATAGAAATATGGTCAAAGGTCAGTTACTAAGTACAACTGACAACAAAGGAAAATAAAGGACAGCACACATTTCTTTCATGAAAGACCAAAGTACCAAACCACTTCTCGTTATTGGATTTATATTATAGGTATCTAATTCATTAGATAAATCTACAAATTGTATTCCAATTCATATATATATATATATACCATATATTACGTAATAAATATACACATTATATATTTTTAATAAAATAACGTATTACATATCAATACTTATACTCATTTATTAGAGCAATATTCGGTAACTATCATTTTTACATAAGCCAGTCTTAGTTAAAGCTAAGTGTGTGTTGTGTGGGAAAGAGGGAGACAGAAAGAGCAGCATCAACAGGTACTGTAACTATACATCTTCCGGCAATATCTGATGAGTGATGATTTTGATCTCATCTTATTCCACAAATAACTGAAGAAGACTTACCAATCATACACCTTTAGTCCTTACATATATAGACACACATGCCTTTTGTATTCAAATATTCTATAATGGTATGCATGCATTAATACTTATTTGTAAAACTGAGAAAGGAGAACACTGAAAGAAGCAGCATCATAATTCCAACAGAAAACCAAAAAAAAAAAAATTGCAGTTGGTCATTAAAATTAGCTGAGGGAGAGAGAATCACAGCAGGGGACAAGTATAACTCAGACTCTGCATAGACACTGAGAGTTGGGTCAGTACTTTAAATGCTGAGCGTTGTATGAAATTCCACTTGATTGCCACTGCTAAAGCCTTAATTTAATACGTAATTGGTTTTCCCAACACTTATTTTTGTTGGTTTTCCCTACACTAACTAAGGAATGGCCAACACTTATTTTGTTCTTTTTCCAAAGGTCTCACAACCATTATCATTTTCCTGAATATTGAGAGGTGCAATAGGAATTACAGACACGAGCAATTAGATTATTACAAAATGTAAATATACTTTTACAATTGAGAAATGTCTACCCGTTTTTTATTGTATCCTCTCAATATTAAAAAATGATTATATTAAAAAATAAATACGTAGCTATTTAGGAGCAAGGAGGTTTAATTTGGTTATCACGGTAAAAGCGCAGCAAGAGTTCGTAGCTAAAAGAAAGTAATCTTTAACTTTATTAGCATAAGCGTTAATAATACTTTGCCTTTCAAATTAGGTGGGTAATTATACTTTATGTCCCAAACTAAAATAATGTATTTTTTGCTCACCCATCCACGCTATTCCTTTATTAACAATTTTAAAATCATCAAAATAATCTAGTTAAATGACTAAAATACCCTTGGTACTATATTTTGATTTTTTATGTATTTAAATTTCGATAGTAATGTGATAATTATTTAAAAATAAGAAAAAATAAACTATATAATATTTCAATATAATTCTCATATCAATATATTTATTAGTCAAATTTTAAATTTTTGGATTTCATTTTATATTATTTTGAATTTGAATGTTTATCTATAGTGATAGAATAATTCCCAAATGGGCTTATTTTCTATTGAAAATTTTTCTTTAAAGATGTTATGTGACAATATATTTTCTATAAAAGTTTGTGATTTTTTTGATATCTTTTAGTATTTTAAACTTTTAATATTTGACTTACCTGTGCAAATTGCAATGTCGAATATAATATAATTTAATATTTTCTCACATATTTACTCCCCAAAGTCAAAAATATTAATTTTTTATTATATTTTATTTTTGTCAAATTTTTTTTATAACTATCGTATATCAAAATTAACTACATGAAAATTTTCAATCACTTAACTACATTTTCTTGATATTTTAAAATTAATTTTTAAATATATGATGAATAATGTGAATGGGGTAAAATATATATTTTTTTAATTTAAAAAGGTAAAGCGTAATTACCCACGTAATTAAGGGAAGCAAAGTGTCTAACCCCTTAGCATAACTAAGTAGCATATTTAGAAATACTAATTTCGATCTAGCAAGAGTTGATTGACTTTTGCCTTTGGGATATAATTATGCAATGCCATCTGACGGTCGGATCAACGACCAAAGTTGGTCTTGGCTATGTGCGTAGTGACGAGCACAGGCCTTGCATGGGAAGGTCTTCAAATGTCAAAGCATGCTGTAACTTATAAGTAGGTCTATCCTAAAGAAATTAAATTATGGATTAGATTCTTCTTCATGAAGGTTGTATTTATTTAATTTATTCGCATGATGGTAAAAAGTTGTGAGAATTGAAATTTACACAGCATAATTAATTGCCAAGAAATAGAATAGTTACAAAAACCAAATAATTAATATTGTAGTCACTATTGTTGTATTGTATTTGTATATATAATATATTACCATATAGCGAGTCATTTTTAGGTAAGTTTGAATTAGTGGAATGGTTGGAGTTCATTTTAAAATTTTCATTATATATAGCTGCTAGTACTTGATGGAATTAAAAATTTAAAAGCATCTCAATTCTAGAGAAGGACAACTATAATTCTCAATTTAAATAAAAGTCGAATTTAAGTTAATAGAAAACCTATACTTGAGTTTAAATATGATTTAGGAGGTGCTTGATTTGTATTTGAGAATTGGAATAAAAATGAAAATCATAAATTTCACTATCGATATCAGTTTATATGATGCCTTTTTACTTATTTGGTTTGAATAAGGAATAAATTTTATTATATTAATACGTTAATAAATTTGAAATTCATATCACAAGTGAAAATGAAAGTAAGTATTTTTTAACACTCGTTTTCATAGAATGATTTTTATAATGATCAACTAAATAATATCTATAAATATCATTAACTATAATTTCCATTCCTTCTTCTCGTTCCCATAAACCAAACAACTCCTTTAATTCTGATGGCTATGATCTCCCTCAGCTTCTTCCACAAAGTTGTACAAAGCTTCATGCCTTTCTTTGCTCTATCGGCATGACTTTGTACCCTGTATAAACGTATGCATGCATGATGCATCCATAATTATCTTGCATAAAAAGTTGGAGAGAGAGAGAGGAAGCGTTGCAAATTGCAATCCCAACGGAAAAAATTTGCGGTTGGTCATTCAAATTGGTGTAGACAGGGCAGAACCTCAGCAGGGGACAAGTGTTATAGCTTCATCAGACCCTGAGAGTTCGGTCAGAACTTTAAAGGCGTGACATTATTAACTAATAAAATTCCGTTTGGATTTTCCCTTTTTTTTTTTTAACAAAAAAAAAGAAAATTAGCAGAATACATTCAATTTTCTTAAAACAAAACAAAACAAAACAAAAACGTGTATTATGTGCGTTCATATCAAAATTGAAAGAGAGGGACACAAAAATTTAAAATGAAAAAAACATATACCGGATTCTAATTTTCTACCTTTTATTTTGCTTACGTCAGTATGATTTCCTTTAGGCTTTTTTCTTTTTATGAGATTATTCAGAGAGTCAGGCCAGCCCTCAGTGATGAATGTAAAATTTGTCCTACTGATTGACAGAGGGAGCATCGCAATCCCAACTGAAAAAAATATGCAATTGGTCATTAAAATTAGCAGAGACATACAGAAATAAGCACAGCAGGGGACAAGTGTTGGCAAAGATTCTGAGAGTTGGGTCAGAACTTTAACTAAAGGCGTGACCATTGTATGGAGAAAAACTGCTGAAACCTTTAATTTACAATTGGGGTTTCCTCTTATCTTATCTTATCTTATCCCTTTATTTTTCTCTTGCCAAAGCTGTCAATTGCCCTGCATTTTCTTACAAAATATGGTGAGCAATTGCTTTGGCAAATGTTATTGCCACAGAAGGGAAAAAAGAAAAGAAAAAAGGACAATAGATATGACCAAAATATCCTTCTCCTTGTGATGGAGGATAGGACATGGGTAATTTAGTCATTTCGTTTCCTTTTGCTGTGGCAATAACAACCCACATTTGCAATTGCTTTGGATCTTGCATTATTATTTTGCAAGGATGAGTTGAGAGGAATTTATTCACTAAGTTTACTTATTTTAGGTTAAATTAAGAACTTCTATTTGTTCCCTAAAAATTTGATGAGTGTTTGGCAAACTAATGTAAAATTGTTACATTGGTGAGAATAACTGAAACTAATTATTGTTACATTATTGTTACATTAGTTCCTAAAAATTATGAACTAACAATTTCTTAATTTTTTATGCCAAAAAATATTTTCAATCCAACCAAATAGACACTAACAGTTGGGATTTGGTTCACTAATGTAAAATTGTTACATGTTCCCGTTTTAGATTTGTATACTCTTGTTTGTATTCTGTAGTGAACAAAAATCAAGGTGCCAATTATAATCATAAAATTGTATTTCTCAATCAACTGCATTTTTTTTTTTTCCAAACGGCAGAAGTTTTTATGGAATAAAGGTAAACATGTACAAGTAATAAGCAACTGTCCTGTGTTTGCTCTAAAAGTCACAGGGAGAAGCTACCCTTCTACAGTTCTACATCAACAAAAGAGGTTAATTTTTTTACCAAAACAAACTAACTTAGCAGCTAGAGAATTAGTATGTTTTTTAATAAAAGAAAAGGAACACCAAATAAACACATTTCTCATCTGAACAATATCCTCTAATATTGTAGCCACCTGAACATCTTCAATGTTGTCACTGTTAATTTTGTTGATGAGTCTCCTGTTACTAGATTAAACTTCAATTGCCAACAAGTTGTTGCTTCTGGCTATAATTAGAGCTTTCATATTAAGCTCAGCTTGTACTAGAAAAGAGCTTTTAGTGGTGTCCTTCCCTTCTGCCCATGCAATTTTGAGTCTTCCTTCTTCGTTTCGCACAGATATGCTAACACCCTTCCTAGAATTTTTCCCATCTTTTTCATAGCAATATTGATTCTGCAACAATTTGGGAATGGTGACTGCCAATCATTCTCATGGGTGAGAACTTGTGTTTCTGAAGTGCCCCCATCTTTATCAACCAAATTCGCTGCTTCAAATTCTGATGTAGTCTTCCATAGCAGTTTTGATGGTATCCCCAGGATATGTGATACTATCTTCAAACTGAAACCTAGTCCTATTTTTCCATATCTGCCACAGAATATTTTCTATAATGCATGCATGATCTGCATTTTTCTTGGCCTCGGTAACTTCCACAATACCTTCCCACCAGGACCACATGTCATTTCTGTAAATTTCCAATCCATCCCAGCTAATAGGCGAAAGGTTCCATATTTCTTTGACTTTTGGACACAAATGTAAAACATGTTCCACAGTTTCCATCTCATTTTTGCCAAATTTACAAACAGAGTTCACAGTATCAATTCTATGGTGAATATTTTCATTAACGGGTAAACTCCTGTTAAGGCATTTCCATAGGAAATGTCTAATCTTGTGTTTTTACATTCAGCTTCCAAACAAAATTCCATACCTTAGCACTCTGGTTATTCCTGCTCGATTCAGCCCTTTCCCTATCTCCTACATGAATTTCTTCCTCCATCTTCATGGCTTCTTTACACCCAGAACTCACAGAATATATCCCTGAGCTATCATGTTGCCAATACCACTTATCAAATCTAGATGTTAGACTAATAGAAATATTGAGAACATTGTTTACATCCCTGAAAGGTATTCTTCACCATCTACTGTAGAAATTAGGCAAGTTTATCTTCCACAATCTTACCATCCTTGCTTTGAGTAATCCACCTATCCTCCCAAAATCTAAGTGGACCTTCCATCACCAATCCTTTTTGTTAAACCTTTCTCCAATAAGCTCTTGGCAGTTCACACACTTTGCCAAAACCACAGCATTTTTTGGCACTGCAGCATTTAGAATAGAGACATTATGTGGGGCGGAGGGATTGGGGAAAGCAGTGGGGTAGCTGCCTCAATGCCTTTAGAACATGTGCTATATGTAGTGTGAAATTTAATTAAAAATAAGTTTTACTTTAATTTTATCCCTACAAAATTTTGAAATTTTACAAATCTATTTTTAATTTTTAATATTGTAGGGATAATCAACTTATTTGGACCAACTCTACATATTATATAGAGTATGTAATTATAATCTCATTATACCACTACAATATTTTAAAATCATTTTAAAGCCCATTATCCATCAATTAATACTTTTTATTTTTTATTCCTAATTTTACCAAATTCCATTATGGGGAAATAGAACAAGCAACAAAAAAAATTTTGGGGATAAAAAGAAAAGTCACGCCTTTGGAAAGAAAAGAAGTCAACCAAATTCAACAAATAGGCATGCATTTTTCTCCATAATAATTAAGTAAGCATTATTAATTTGTTTCAAATTGTAAAATTATATTATTGTTTCATTTTGTGATTTTAAATATATAATTTTGTCATACTTAGTTAAATAACTAATTTACTATGAATCATAAATAAATAATAAATATGTTTGTCATTGTTTCGTGTAAGGGTTTTTACTTTTTGTTACATTAAAAAGTTATTGTTATTGTTTTAAATAAGAAAATTTACTTTTTTATTAAAATTTTTATTTTCAGTTTGTTATTATTCACCTAACATAATCACTTATATTTAATAAATGCAAAGAAAAGTTTGTCAACTGATTTCAGAATATGAGAACATGTAGAGAACACTGCAAAACAATGCTCAAAATTGATTTTTTTTTTTTGTTTGGTTTCACAAAGAAAAATCAATTTGGGGAGTGGAGACTTATGTTCTCCTTAAGCTAGGGAACTGTACATGAGCTCTCCATCCCTCTACGGTTCCACACCATGGCCTTCATTGAGGTATGGGGAGTCTCGAAGGGCAGACTCCCAAAACCCCAACATTTTCCTTGATATTATCCTTAGCCAAGTATTGTGCCTTCTGACTAACTCTGTGTTTTTTAGGAGAACAAATTTTATTCTTCAACCCTCTTTTGTATCTCTTGGACATACCTTTCTCTTTCCTTATACTTCATCTATTTGCATGTTCTCACATATTTCAGTTAATGGGCGTCTCGCTGGTCTTTGTACTCTTTTGAATTTCCTTTGATGAACTTTCCCCATAATTTATCCTTCCTCAAATCGTCTTCCTTGATCTCTTCCTTTTCTGTAATTGGTATGCATGTCTTTAGCTCTTTATTATTCTCTTGAGCTCTCTCATTTTGATATTCATTCAACTGACTTAGATTGTTACATGTGTTAATCAAATATGAGTTTTGGCCCTTCTTTAGAGACTCTGAGTCCTCTCCTCTAGCAGGTGTGCTAACTTCTTCTCTCTCAATCCCATTCACCCCATTTATTTGGTTTATTTGCTCTCTTCCCATAGCCTTATTGTTGTTTCCTGAAGTCTTACCCCCACCTGCCCTCATCTAGTTGCATATTGGGCTTTCCCATTTCTAGCAAGACTTTCTTTTTTCGAATTGCAATTCCTCTCAGGGTGTCCTATGATACCACATTTATAGCAAAAGTCTAGACACCTCTCATATTTGAAGCTACACTATCTAGAATGGTTTCCTAGCTGAACCATTGTTCCTCTCATCAGAGGCCTAGACAAGTCTAAGTTGACCAACACCTTCCAATGCATACTTGCTTTCCCTCCTATTTGTGGGATTAAAACTTCTTTGACCTCTCCTAACGCTCTACCCACCTTGAACCCCACTTCTTTTGAAACCCAATGAACAGGTAGGTTCTAGATTTATACCCAGAAAGGGCTAAATCTAAGGCATTAACTTTAGATTCTATGTATTCCTATCATTTATTTAGAACCAGCACTTGATTATCTAAAACCCAAGGTCTTCCATACAGGGCTTTTTCTAGATCTTCAATTAAGCTGAAATTAAATTGAAACAAGTTGGCCCCTAGTTCAACAAATTTTAGACTTTTAGGATTGCCCCATGTTAAGTATGCCTTTTATCTTTTATTTTGTCCCACATTGGTTGGGGAAGAGTTTTTCTCTCCCACTCAATGTTATAAATTAAGGGTCTTAGTTAAGCTTTTGAGTGCACCAAGCTAAGAGAGCTTTAGTGGGCTTTCGGGGTCTTTATGGCCATCCAGCCTTTTGTCTTATTTGGATTCTTTCTTGTGTTTTTGTTATAATGGCGCCTATAGCCCATTTTATGGAGGTCTCTCCAAATTTGTATTCCTCTTAAATTAGTGATTTTTTCCCCTTCACCCGCGGACGTAGGTCGATTTGATTAAACTATCCGTTTGTTATTTGTGAAGAGTTTTGTTGGGCCTATTTTGTTGATGAAGAGTGGGCTTGCATTGAGTACAGATTTGAGACTTTGTTGGAGAAGGTGGAGATTCCGATCCATTTGTGAATCGAGAATATGGGCCATTGAGCTTTTGTGGAGAATATGGAAAATTTCGTTTTGTGAAGATTTACTAGTTTACGAGGATTTGTTATGGGATACAAGTCAAGGTGGAAATTTATTGAGTATGCCTTGTATATTTTATTTTGTCCCACATTGGTTTGAGAAGAGTTTTTCTCTCCTACTCAATGTTATAAATTAAGGGCCTTAGTTAAACTTTTAAGTGCACTAAGGCAAGAGAGCTTTAGTGGGCTTTCAAGGCCTTTATGGCAGGAGCCATCCAACCTTTTGTCTTATTTGGGTCCTTTTGTACTTTTGTTATAATGGTGCCTATAGCCCATTTTGTGGAGGTCTCTCCAAATTTGTATTCATCTTAAATTAGTGTATTTTTTCCCCTTCGCCTGTGGACATAGGTCGATTTGACAGAATCACGTAAATCTGTGTGTCCCTTTTGACTAAACCACGTAAATCTATGTGTTGCTTTTGTTGTAATATTTCTCTTTATTTATATTTGTTACAATTTTCAAGGGTTTTTTAAGTAATTTTCACAAATACCCGGGATTTTGATCCTAACACCCCATACCTGATTGACAAAGTTTTTCACTCCCACAAAGTGGATGATTTTTTTCTCTGATTATTTTGCCAATCAAGCTTTTTTGGCAGTCTGAAACCACTTTTGGGATGTCTCATTCTCCAAGATCTGTGCTATTACTCTCTTCAGTAGACAAGGAGAATCTTTGCATTATTTCCTCAAGTTCACTGCCATATCTTATCCCCAGATCCAACCGACAATAACTAGCAATGAACAATCAAATCTCAAGCCTAAAGGAAAAAGACACCAGATTTCTAGACGGTTAGTTGAGCTGGTAGGAATCAAGCAAAAAATGAGAGAGATAAAGGCAAAGAAAGAAGAGAGAGAAGACAAATAAAAGGATAGCTTCAACCTGACAATGGCATACTAGATTTAAAATATGCCAAGTATTTTCCAAAACACTAAAATAAATGAAAAAAACATTTAAAATAAAGCCATTAACTACTAATGATTACAGTGAAAGCACTTAAAAGAAAAAAGCAATAATAACAGTACTTAAATTGTACATCCAAACTTGGATGGAGGCATGTTGAGATCAACATTTTTTTCTAGAGTTTTAAAAAAGGTTCAAAATAATTTGAATCTTCTACAATGAGAAGGTTGGCTCCAAAGGGCGAGAGAAAAGCTCTAAAAAAGAGAGTTATCTTCTCAATCAACTACATGAGTAGTTAAGTAGAGCCATTTTTTTAAACCTTTATTAGTAGTAAAAGCAATCAATTATACATTTTTATTAGAAATATAAGTTGCTGGCGAGTTGATCAAACTCACAACTTTATGAAATAGGCAGGTAGGATATTCGCAAATAGGTGCACCAAGAAAAGAACTGGTTGAGTTAGAGAACTAAATATTAGTGCTTTATTACTTAAGAAGTCTTTATCTAAAATGCGAAGTTTGTCTTAGAAGGTGTTTGGTTTGCAGTAAGGAATTAGAACCGAAATAAGAATCATAAATCCCACTCTCAGTATAGGTTCTTGCCATTCTCCCTTACTCATTTGGTTTGAATAAGGAATGGACTTCATTATGTTAGTAAGTTAATCAATTTGAAACTCAAGTCACAAGTGGGGAATAAAAGTGGACATTTTCTAACACTTTTATTCTCATAGAATGATTCCCATAATGATTAACCAAACAACATCTATGGATATTATTAATCTTGATTCTCATTCTTTCTCTTCATACTTACAAACTAAGCACCTCTTTAGGTGTGTATGGAATTCTGGTGTCCAATTAACAACACTAGTCATAGCAGAAAACAAAATCATTTGAAAAACATCAGTCTAGGCACATAAATCATTAGAGAAAGGAGAAGACCTGAAAACTCAACACCTTCAAGCGGCCAACGATAACTACTATTCCTTGAAAATTGGTTTAAACTAAAGAAATACAACCAAAGGAAAGACACGAAAAAAGACAGGAGGAAACCCAAGTACCAAATCTTAATAACGGGAGACAATGGCACAATAAACAGTTACACTGAAGAAAATCAAGGAGCATGAGACATTCTTCTCTAGTTGTTTGATCTCCTCAGGTGTTAATAATTGGAGCCCAAAACAAAAACCTAACAATTGAATTGAATAATTATAAGCAAAATTATCGTCTGAAGTCAAGCCTTATAAAAATATATACAATTCCAAGTTTTATGATGGATACTTAGCTAACAGAGGAAAAATTCTTATATAAACCATGGTATATGGCCTCACTATATATCTTGTGGTCCATATTAAAACATGTCCACATCCTTAATTTCTTTTAAAATTTTAAAAATTAAAATAGTTTATGCACAAGTTGGAGGATGTGCGAAAATATGGACTATAAGGTGATGGTGGGACCATACACCTTGGTACATATAAGAATTTTTCCAGCATTTTGGGAGTGCCTCTTTTGTTAGATTCTTAGTTGGTGCCTATTGACTACGAGGGTATGAATTTTTAGAAAAATTCTACATATGTGTTGAGGAATCATTCATTGTGCTTTCAGGCCTTATACAGTACAAGACTATGTATTTAAAAACTTTTATTGTACAAACCTTAAAACCAACAAAATGGTCCTCAACGATACAATAGAATAATTACACGTTGAACTGAATTCACACACCCCAATTGCATTAACTCTTACCTCAAAATGAACTAACACTTCCTTTTGTTGGGAAAAGATTATTGGTATAGGCACACAAATATCAGACTAACCAACAATTAGGATCAGTTACTCTTTTTCTTGTTAGCCGAAAGCAATAAAAGGTTCATAAGAAAATGGGAGGAGTAAATTAGGTTGTATAAAAATAATTTGAAATTTTGCACAACAAAAACTTAGTTAAGTCACAAGTAATAAATGAAGCAATTTGAAGATCAAAGTAATAAATGCACAAGGATAATTAAATGGAAGTTCTAATTATGATTGAGAAAATCAAACCAAAATCCCAAACTTCACAAGTTTGGAGTGTATATCCACTAATTTGTACTTCTTTAATGTCGGCGAGACAATAACCTTCTTGTACACTAAGTAGGATCACTTTTGCTTACTCTAAGTACCTCTAGTTGAGTCAAGAATTTATACACAACCTCACTTTTGTACAATTATTATCTCTCCACTGTTAAACTTGAAGATTACACACTTGATCACTTTTGTTTCCAATAATACAACATATTAGAAAGCCTATTTTCACTAAAATAGTTTGAGTAAATGCTTGTATTAATAGTGAAAGTTATCTACATATATTTCAGACTAATGGGTATTTATAGATCATGCTCAAAATTAGCCTCCAACTACCCTCCAACGGCTATGCATTAAATGTTGAAAAACTAGACGTTAGACTGTTCGGCAGATTGATGCATAACCTCTGCATCTGATGGTCCATCCGATCCCTCGAAGGAGTCCTACTTTGTCTTTGTTTGGACGTCCGAGCCTTTGTTCGATAAAAGGTCAGTGGCTTTTGGATTTTTCCATATGACTGATCGGATGTTATTCTTCGTCCGAAGAAAAATGCTATTAAAAACACTTGTGCTCCTTTAGACGTGGTCTTGCATCCGTTCTCTGATACTAGCACTTCTTATTGGATGTTGAATTCTCTTATTCGGACGATAATCTGTGTCTAAAGCTCTACCTTTTAGATAGTTAACTATGTCTAAAGGAGGTGTGTCAATTCCACTGCCTACTGGTCTTTTTCCTAACGTTCCCCAACGTCCAAATGTTTGACTTTCAGACGATCAACAGCGTCCGTTAATCCTGATATACTAAAAATTTCTTGCATACTGAGATTTCAACCATTAGATTGATTTGGTCATCATCAAATTCAGGATTATGATTCAACATCTTCCCCTTTTTGATGATGACAAATCAAGGAAAAATGATATTCAAGGAAGTCACACTTGCATTACACAACCAATTGTACGCTATTTCTCTCCCTTTTGGCATCATCAAAACAAAATGAAAGCTTCCCCTGACGTTGTGCTCTACCTTAACCAAATACAACAATTTTAAAGCACAACCAAGAACAACAAGGAAGTACATGACAGCTATCCAAGCACAATAGTCAACCAAGTAATTTCAGCCAAACAATTGCATAACTAGACAACAAAATAAGTACAAGGCAATATAAAATCCATAACCAGTCAAAATAACTACATATGATCACAAAAACATCAAGAAGAGTTAGTAACTAAATCCTAAGGTAGGCTATACGAGTCGTTCTTCTTTTTTTATCTATGTTCTCTTTTTTGTTTGTTGGAGTTAACCTTTCGAATCAAAGGCACATTATCTACTGAGTCTATTTCTTCATTATCATGACCAACAAAAAAACTCTTGATGTGGTTGGTTCTCTTGAGATGTAGGGAAGGGTTCTCTTCATTGCATAATATAATCAAAGGTTGCGTTAATCTCATCATTGTCATCATCTCACCAACATCTTGAGCTTCTTGACCTTCAAAAGCTTGTGCAATATTCTCTTGAGTAGCTTGGGAAGGGTTCTCATTTTGTTGAACATTATCGCCTTGTGCTCCATGCTCTTCATGTCCAAAACGTTGATATGTTTGATGCTCCAATTCAGGATCAAAAGCCTCATCTTCTCCATTCTCACTTTCAAAAGATGAGTCAAGGGTGTATTAAGATTTTATATTAGCAAATTGAAGTTGGGATGAGGCAGACATACCCAAGGCCAGGGCTTTTTGAAGGAGGTCTTGTTTGGTTTCCAAACGCTTAAGTTTATTTGTGATCTTCTTTTGGAACTTGGTCATTTGAGCACTATGGGTGTGAATGAGATCCATCAAGCTCTTGGGATAAAGATGGAGATCTAGAAGAAAGGGGTCGAGGGAAAATGGGTTGAATGGAAGAAGTGGGAATAGTTCAAGTTGGAGGTGGTTGTTGACCAAAACTAGATGCATCATCCTTCGCTTTTTCAATCAAATACTCATTTTTAGTAAATCAATGTTGTTTATAAAATTTTAACCCCTTTCTTTCAATACATGCTTTGGTAAAGTAGGGGGAAATTGTTGTTTTCCAGAAATAGAAATTGAAAAATGATCAAAATTTTCCAAATGGGATGCTTCTCCTAGTATCAGTAAGTAGCAATTCCCATAAGAAGCAAAATAAATACCAAAATCTAATTTAATCCCCTTGAAAATACAATAAAAGATGTACAATTGCATTTTTTTTCCGATTCAGTCCTATGGCCATAAGCGGGAAGCAATAAATTAACTGCCAAGGTATATAAAATATTCAACTTTGGACTAATAAGAGTTGTTTTGGCTTCCAAAGCTTGTTTCAAAGTTTGAAAATTTGAAGTTTTATTTCATTAATATCCAATTGTGTGTCAAAACTAGGCCATTTATCAAGAGAAAAGAAGTACACAAAATTATTAGGTTCATTCACCTTGCATTCAAAAATGGTATTAACTATAGCAGTATTAAGTTTGACATCCTTATGATTCACTCGTGAAATTAAACAATTTGTATCAGCATTTTTTCTAAGATTAGCAGTAAATTGCAAAACCATATAATGATATATAGGCAAGTCAAGATAGATCAAATTCCCCCCACTTTTGTTTTTCAAAACATTCTTTAACAAAATTCAAGTTCAATTCATTAAATAGGCCTCCAGTTATAGGCCTTTGGGGTGTAATGGTTTTACTTAGGAGAGTAGTGTACCTTTCCGAAACTTTTTCATCAAAAAAATTTGACAAAAAAGTAGATGATTCAGATTGTTGACGAGCTGGGCCTTGAGATGATATGCCAGCCTTGGATATTTGCCCCTAGTTGGTGTTTTACACTTGGTGTTCTTTCCCTTCCTACCAGGTAAATAGATCCACCGTGAGATCAAGCCATGCTAGAAGGGAGCAAAGAGTTTTGTTGGAGAGATAGAAAATAGTTACCCTTTCTGAATCAGTGAAATGAGAATTTGGATTGATGGAAACTGCTTGAATTACTTGCGAAGGAGTTTAATCTTGATTTAAACAAAGAAAAATGATGTTCAAATGGTAGAGTTTTTTTTTTTTAAAAAATGAAGGAGATTATGAGTCCTTTGTTTTCACCAGAGAGGAGTTCGAAAGAGAGTGAGTATCCAAAATGAAGACAAAGAGGCATTTATCAATAGAGGAGGGTCATATGGATAGCTGAACGGGGAATGAGCGTTCGAATGAGCATCCAATTTGGATGAATAGACGGCCAGAATGGTTAGGTGATCATCTGAACTAGTCGAACGAAGCAGAGCATCCAATCGCTCGCAGAAGGTTAGTGCAAAAATCTAGTTAGTTCTTAGAATAGAAATAAGTGTCCGAATCACATAAAAACTCAAATTTCAATTTTTGACTTTAAATCCCTAATTTTGTTCTAAGAAATTCAAAACGATCCGAAGGCAAGATTTTTGTAAAAATATCAGCTAATTGATCTTTAGTGTACACATAGTCAATGCAAATTTCCTTTTTGGAAATAATATCTCTTATAAAATGATGCTTAATATCTATGTGCTTAGTTCTAGAACGTTGAATTGGATTTTTAGTGAGATTGATAGCACTAGTGTTCTAATCCGATTCCTGAGGGTCCCGTAGAACCGCAGGCTCCCGAAAAATGGACAAATACCTTTTCTTAGGAACATATAAAAGATTCATCACTCCTTGATGTCACTAGACCAAAACACACATTTTGACTGGTGGGATCTTCACGAACTCCAATAATCCAATTGTTGAATCAATTGAGACCTGTAATAATTCTTAGTAGAAAAAATGAAGTATTTTGCAAAAAATTCTTCTTTCATTCATGTTTTCAATTTCACCAAGGAAAAATGACTCAGTTAATAAAAGATTACTTTTACAAAAAATCTCACATTTAATAGGCACACATCCAAAATTGATACTAACATTTTTCAAAGTGTGTTTCATTCAAAGAAGTTGTGCACAACAATTACTGGAGGCTATGTATTCTGCTTCTGCCTTTGACAAAGAAATTGAACCTTGTTTCTTACTACTCCATGGTACTAAGCAATTTCCTAAGAAACAACACATTTCACTAGTACTCTTTCTATCTACTCTACAACCGAAAAAGTCGACGTCTGAGTACCCGATCAATTCAAAACTAGTGATTTTAGGATACTATAAACCACAATCTATAGTCCCTTTCAAATAGCTAAAAATTCTTTTATCTAAAATTAAGTGAGATTCCTTAGAACAAGATTGAAATCTAGCACATAAGCACACGACAAACATAATATCCGGTCTACTAGTAGTTAAATAAAGTAAACTATCAGTCATACCTCTATAGTGCTTTTCATCAACCTTGTTACTTTCATCATCTTTCTCAAGCTTAGTTGAGGTGCACATTTAAGCTGTGTTCCAACTTGCTTGGAATCCTCCATGCCAAATCATTTGAGCAACTCTCTTATGTACTTTGCGTGAGTGATGAGAGCCCCTTCCTTTGTTTGGTGAATTTGAAGCCCAAGTAAGAATTGAAGTTCTTCCATCACGCTCATCTCAAACTCTTTTTGCATCATACAAGAGAACTCTTTGCACAACTTTCATTAGTAGCTCCAAAAATAATATCATCAACAAAAATTAGCACAACAAACAAATTTTCATAACTAACTTTTGTAAAAAGAGTAGTGTCAACAATTCCTCTTTTAAAACCATTTTTAATTTGAAAACCACTCAATCTTTCGTACCAAGCTCAAGGTGGTTGCATTAAACCGTATAAAACCTTTGATAGTTTAAAAACATGGTTAGGAAACTTTTCATGTTCAAAACCCAGAGGTTGTTCTACATAAACTTCTTGATCAATATAACCATCTAAAAAAGTACTTTTCACATCCATTTGAAAAAGTTTAAAATTCTTAAGAACATGCAAAAGCATGAAACATTCTAATGGATTCTAATCTAGCTACGGGCGCAAAGGTTTCATCAAAATCAATTCCTTCTTCTTAAGCATACCCTTTTGCTACCAATCTTGCTTTATTTCTCACTATTTCACCCTTACCATTTAATTTATTCCTAAATACATATTTTGTGCCAATTATGGGGTGATTCAATGGTCTTTCAACTAATATCCAAACTTTATTTCTATCAAATTGACTTATTCTTCTTGCACGACCAAAGTCCAAATTCATCTTTCAAGGCATCATCAACATGTTCAGGCTCAAATTGAGAAAATAATGCAGAATTATTATTTAAATGTTTAGAGGAACGAGTTTTTTATCCCCTCATAAAGATCACCTATAATTAGGCCTTAAGGGTGACTTGAAGCAAATCTCCAGGCTCTTAGAAAATTCTTTGTTGGATCTTCTTCCTTTTCACCTTCTCCATCTAAATGTTATGCATCATCCTCCTTGCTGTCACTTGGTTAAGATTAGCTTGTTGATCATCTTGGATTTTTAGCTTTTCAAGTTCCTTTTGAATATTTACAGCTTCAGCTTCACAAGAGTCTCTTGAAACAACATTATTCGATTTATGAAATGTAACATGTATAGTATCTTCTATCACAAGAGTTCTTCTATTATATATTCGGAAAGCCTTTTTATCACTATAGTATCCTAAGCAAATTCTTTCATCCATTTTCGTATCAAATTTTCCAAGATGTTCCTTTGTTTTCAAAATAAAGCATTTACAACTAAAAACTTTAAAGTAACCCACAACGGACTTTTTGCAAAACAAAAGTTCATAAGACGTTTTATTCAAATATGTCTCATAAGAACTCTATTCATCACATAGCAAATCGTGTAAATGTCTTCTGCCCAAAAATATTTAAGCAAACCACATTCATTAATCATTATTCTAGCAACTTCTTGAAGTGCTCTATTCCTTCTTTCTACTACACTATTTTGTTGAGGGACTCTTGCAACCAAAAATTCATGAAGAGAAATACCATTATGATCACAAAATTTGAAAAATCTCCATATTTAAATTCAGCACCATTATCACTTCTAAGTCTAACAATTTTCAAATTCAACAAATTTCGCACCTTAGCAAACAATTTCACAAAATTTTCAAAAGTTTCATTTTTATGAGCATGAAATAACACCCAAGTATATCTAAAATAATCATCAATAATCACAAAATCATATTTAATACCACCTAGACTAGCATGTTGAACGGGACCAAATAAATCTATAAGCAAAAGTTCTAATGGTCTAGAAGTAGTCACACTATTTTTAGGTTTAAAGAAACTTTAACTTGTTTTCCAAATTGACATGCATCATAAATTTTATCTTTTACAAATCTCAATTTTGGTAAACCTCTAACCAACTCTTTCTTAGCAAGATTATCCAACAAATCCATATTAATGTGACACAATCTCCTATGCAAAAGCCAAGGATCATTTTTAGTTACGGTTAAATATTTAATTTTACCATTGTCACAATATTGTCAAGATAAACTACATATTCATTATTATGTCTTTTTCCTGTAAACAAAACATCAAAATTCTTATCAAGAATCAAACATTCATACTTATTAAAGAGATATATAGATTTCTATCACATAATTGACTCACACTTAAAATATTATAATTCAAATTATCAACTAATAGTACCTTTTTAACAAAAGTCTCACTATTTTTACCTATATCACCAATCCCTATTGATTTTGCCTTCATGTTATTACCGTTCCACTATTCTTTGATTTGAGATTAGTAAAGAGGGATGGATCACCGTTCATGTGCCTCGAATATGCACTATCGAAAAACCACTTTTCATCCTTAGTGGTCTTTTTCAAGCACACCTACATACAAAGAATTTAAGAAGTGATTTTTGGTACCCATATTTTCTTGGATGAGTTAATAATTGTCTTCAAATCCACATAGATTTCATACCCAATTTGTCATTTCTTTTAATATAACAATCATTCCTCACATGTCCATGTTGATGACAATGAATAAACATAATATTTTTATTTCCATATAAAGAAGACTTAGACTTTACATAGCATAGACCATCTTTTCAAAGGTGATAAAATTCTTGGTGATTAATACATTCCTTTTTCTTTTCATTTCAACCACATTTTCTCCTTTCTTTTGCAAGAGTGCACTAAAATCATCTATTCTTTTCTTCAATGAAACTTGTTCTTCTTCAATATTTGTATTCACATCTAATTTTTTCTTCAAAGTATTATTCTCTTGTGTCAACTTATTCTTTTAATTCACAAATTTAGAGTTAGCATTCAACAAAGCATTAGTTTTTCTTTTTTCATTCCTTATTTCTAGCATAAGATTCCTTTAAACTATCATTCAATTTTATCACAAAGCCTCAAGAGCATCATTTTCATCAAGTTCATCACATAATAAATCAAAAGAATTATAACTTGTAGATACCTCATCATCTCCAAATGCCATAGAGGCCATTTTAGAGGATTCAATCTCCTCTAGACATCCACTTCCCTATCGAAGTTGTAATCCTCCCATGTGATTTGGAAGTTGTTGAAGCAGGGCTTCATTCCTTTTTTCTTCTTCTTGGATGGACACTCATTTGGAAAGTATCTAGATTGACCACATTCAAAACATTTGTCATTTTTTTCTTGTTTTCAAATTTGGTCTTCCCTTTGAAATTGTTGGAATTGATTGCTCCTCCCTTCTCCATCAGTGCTTCAACAATCCTTTGGTGATGAGTGCAAGGTCACCTTCATCAAATTCTTCATTATCCAAGTTAAGGGAGGCATTTTCATCTCCTTTTTGAGAAGTCTTCAAAGCTGTGCTTTTCTTTACCCTTGCACCTTTCTCATCTTGAACTTTGGATTTGAACTTCAACTCACAAAAAGTAAGAGAATTAATCAAGGATTCAATTGGTATAAAATTCAAATTTTTAGTATTTTCTATAGCAATAGATTTAGCTTTCCATTCTTTAGACAATGCATTCAAAATCATTCTATTCTTTTATAGCAATCACCCAATGAATACTATTTATCTAATGCCTCCAAATCCTTTATAATATCATTAAATTTACAATACACCTTATCAATGCTCTCATAAGGTTCCATTTTGAAAGAGTCATATTCAGCTACAAGCAATGACTTCTTTTGTTCTCTTATATCATCACTACCATCATGAATTTCTTTTAACTTATCCCATATTTCCTTGGCCCATTCATAACCTTTCACTCTAGTAGACTTATTGGCATCTAAGGCATTTACAACACATTCATAGCTTTAGCATTCAAGGTCAATTTCACCTTATCTTGGGAAGTTAACTTATTCCTGGTCTCAATCTAAATCTATGAGTCTCGACATCTATGATGGTGGCTTAAAAAAGACCCTTATTAACTATATTCCACAACTCAATGTCTATGGATTGCAAGAATATTTTCAGTCTCTCTTTTCAACTAATAAAATTTACTCCATTAAATATAGGTGGTCTAGTGATGGATTGACCCTCTAAAAACAAACCAATCTCAACTTGTTAGTTGCCATAATGATCTTTACTCTTAAGCTAGTTAAGCTAAACATCAGAGACCAGTGATCTGATACCAATTGTTGGCTCAAATCAACCTAAGAGGGGGGTGCATTAGGTTGTATAAAAATAATTTGAAACTTTGCACAATAGAAACTTAGATAAGGCACAAGTAATAAATGAAGCAATTTAAATATCAAAAGCAATAAATGCACAAGGATAATTAAATGAAAGTTAAGATTAGGATTGAGAAAATTAAACCAAACTCCCAAGTTTTGCAAGCTTGGAGTGTATATCCACGAATTTGTACCTCTTCAATGTATTTGAGACAATAACCTTCTTGTACACCAAGTAGGATCACTCTTACTCACACTACGTGCCTCTAGTTGAGCCAGGAGTTTTACACACAATCTCACCTTTGTACAATTGTTATCTCTCCACTCTTACACTTGAAGATCACTCAATTGATCACTTTTGTTTCTACTAAATACAACACAATAGAGAGCCTATGTAAAATTTGCTAAAATAGCTTCAGTAAATGCTTGTATTAATTGTGGAAGTTATCTACATTTATTTCAAACTAAGGGGTATTTATAGGTGCTCAAAATTGGCCTCCAACTACCCTCCAATGGCTATGCATTAAATGTTGAAAAACTAGCCATTAGATTGTTTGGCTGACTAATGCATAGCCTCGGCATTTGATAGTCCGTCCAACCTCTTAAAGGAGTCCTACTTTGTTTTCGTTCAGGCGTCCAACCTTCTTCCGATCCTAGATCAGGTAAAAAGTCAGTGGCTTCTAGATTGTGCCACATGACTGATCGGAAGTTATTCTTTGTCCGAAAGAAAATGCCATTAAAAATACTTGTGATCCTTTGAACATTGTCCTTTTCTCTGATACTAGCACCTCCTTTTAAATTTTGAATTCTCTTAGTCGGAAGATCATCTATGTTCGAAACTGTATGTTTTGGACAGTTAACTACGTCCGAAGTAGGTGTGTCAATTCCACTACCTACTAGTCTTGTAATTTGGACATTCCCTAACGTCCAAATGTTTGACTTTTAGATGATCAACAGTATCTAGATTTCAACCATTAGACTGATTATGATTCAATATCCCCAAGTATGAAATAAATGAAAATAATCTAACCAACCAAGCAATGATATCAACAAAGAAAAGAAGATGAAAATAAACAAGCAAAGGACACCAAAATTTTAACGTTGAGAACTCAACTAGGAAACTGGTAAAACAATCTTAACTATGTAAATAATAATAACACAAAGTTCTATCTGGAACATCCGAACGACAACAAGATCAATATCATCACACGTGTGAATCAACAATATTCACTCCCATATATTACAACTTCAAAAGAAGTGAGTTTGGAAAGATTTTACCGAACAAAGAGAAAACTAAAATCAGAATCAATACATGTGTAGAGTTTGTTGAGAAGAACTCGTGGTTAAAAATTTATCAAGATCAGGTTTCATTTCGATGTCCAATCGTAGCCTCAAAGTTTCAACTTTGTTTTTTCTCTCTAAATTCTTTCATTTTTTTCCCTTGAATTTTCTCTCTCTTCCCTCTTGATAACTCACAACTACAACTCTAAGTGGAAGAAGAATTCTAAGGTATTATTTTAACTTAACTCAAGTTTGATTTAGCTAATGGGCCAACTCATGTGGAGTGAATCCCAAACCCAACAATCTCTCTGTTCACCTCATATAGAGGTACCACCAAATCTGTTTCTTCTCTGCAAAACAAGAGTTTCTCCTAAGCAATTTCCTAGTCAATATATCAACACCATTATCATTAGTATGCATTTTCTCAAGTGATAATATCTAGAATTCAATGATGAAGTGCAACATAGGTGATAATACGCTTGGCCTGTGATTTGTTGGTCATGGGTTTGAGTCACTAAAGGGGTAAGGAGAGGGGTAGTTTTAAAAAAACAATCTAGAATTCTAATATATTGGATCTGGTGGTTCCTCACATCACTATGTTTTGACCCAGAATAAAATATAGAATTCTTTGATGTATAAGAGGAAGATGAATGACACTAACTGTTGCAATAATGAACATACCTTTCTTGGTTCATGCCCAATTCCTGCAGGGTTTTTTTGCATCCTTCAATAACTACAATATACTTTGCAGCTGTAGTGGATAAAGCGTTACACTTCTATAACTTGCTTTGCCATGACACTGCTCCTCACAAAAGTCATCAAATACCCAGGTGGACTTCCTAGTATCAATATTACCTACCATGTCCGAATCTACGTATCTATCCAGCACGGTCTTGCCATTATCGAAACACATATACAATCCAGAAGTACCCTTGAGATACTTGAGAACCCATTTAAGTGCATTCCAATAATCTTTGCTAGAATTGGAGAGATACTGACTGACTGCACCAACTGCATGAGATATATCTTCTTAGTGCAAATTATAGCATACATCAAACTATTAACAGTCGAAGCATAAGGAACTTTTTTCATCTCTTCTTTGTCTTTCTCACTTATAGGACACTATGTATTACTCAATTTGAAGCAACTTGACATGAAATAAGTGGATTAGAGACTTCATTAACCTTATCCATGTAAAATCTGTTAAATACTTTATTAATGTATTTTTCTTTAGACCACCAATATTTCTATTTTGCCTATCCTAAGCAATTTTCGGTCCAAGTATTTGTCTAGTTGGACCCAAATCCTTCATTGAAAAGAACTTTCTTAGCTTATTTTTCTACTAGTCAATTTTTGAAGTATCATGGCCAAAAATTAGTATATAATCAACATAAAGCAAAAAAATAATAAAATCACCATTTGAAAAAAAAAATCATATAGACACAATGATCAGAGTAAATCCTATGATACTCATAATTTGTTGTGGAGTCAAAGTTCTTGTACCACTGTCTCGACACTTGTTTTAAACCATACAAGCTCTTCTTGAGACAACATACAAAGTTTTCTTTGCTACTTTCTTTGCACCGCGGTTGCAACATAAATTTCTATTCCAAGTCACTATGTAGAAAAGCTGTCTTGACATCAAACTGCTCAATTTCTAAGTTCTCAAACTGGATGCAATTCCAACAACAACCGGGATAAAAGATATCTCTTGACCATAGGAGAGAATATTTCTTCAGAATCAACACTTTTTTTCTAACTAAATCCCTTTACAGTCAATCTTGCTTTGTACCTTGGATGTGAGATGTTTTCTTTAATCTTCACTTATGACCCATTAGTTTTTTAGTACTTTCTTGCCCTTAGGCAGTTTAACTAAATCATAAGTGTGGTTTTCATGCAAGAATTTTATCTGTTATTTCATGGCTTTCAACACTCTTTTTCTTTTCATGCTTTACAGACTCATTGTAGGACTTTGGTTCTCCTCCGTCAGTCAGCAACAAGTACTAATTAAGATTATATCTATTGGAAGGCCTCTTATGACTAGAAGATCTCCTAAGCTAATCTTGTGTTGCTTGCTGGCGGCTCTTGCTCAAGTTTATCAACAATGAGAACATCATTAACATTCTCTTTTTGCTTTAGCTCAACCTGCATTGACCAAGATTAACTAGTAATGGTCCTGTAATTGGATCCAATCTAATAGAAACTTCCTTTGAGGATTTTGGTTTATTATCTTCATCGATGTCCGTAATGGTTTGATCTTCAATGAACACAACATCTGTACTATGAGTTACTTTCTTTTGTATAGGGTCCATAATATGTTACCAAATTCTTCATGTCCATAACCCAAAAAATGCATTGTTTTGATTTGACATCAAGTTTTGACTTTCATAAGAATATGAACAAATGCTCAAAAAAAAAAAAAAACTCTTTAAGTGTTTGAAGGAAAGGTTGATCAAATCGATTGTTATCTTTTCCTATCCAAACTCTCTCTGGAATGTCACCTTCTAATAGAATTGAAGGTATGTTGAATCTTCATTGCCTCGTTCCAAAAAAACTTAGTCAATTTGGAATTAGAGAGTATCCACCTAATCTTTTCAGTGATTAATTTGTTTATCCTCTTTGGAATGCCATCCACATAAGGAGTTTATGGAACTAATTTCACCAGTCTAATTCCATGGGATCTTCATGTGCTGCAATACTCTTCAAATAGTTCTCTATATTCACCACCATTATTAACACGAACACAACTCAATTGCTTGTCAATCTCTCTTTCAGCTTTGTTATGAAAGTTCTTGAACTCTTCCAAAACCTAGTCTTTAGATTTCAAGGCAAAAGAACACATTTTTCTACCAAAGTCAGTAATAAAAGTAACAAAATATAAAGCACCACCTAGAAATTTATCTTTCATATTGTAAAAATCATTTTGCATCAACTCTAATAGATTTAATTTCCCAGATGGAGGAAATTTTTGAAATGCAAATGTGTGTTGTTTTTTTTATATGCAGTTAACACAAATTTTAACTGCATTCTTACTTTAGGAAGAAGTTATTTTTGAACAGCGTTTGAATCCCTTTTTCACTCATGTGTCTTAGTCATCTACGCCACATGTCAATGGAAGACTCTCGAACTATGCTCACTTCTCTTTTCTTCAACTTCCCAAATATCAAGTAGAGAGTTCTTGCTTCTTTCATCTAGATGTCAACAACGACTCCCTTTACTAAGCTTCCATTTACCTTCTTCTTGGTTTCTATGGTAGCCCTCATCATCAATTTTGCCTTTGGAAATAAGGTTAAGACGAATATGATGAACATGTGTAGCATTTTTCAAAATTAACTGGCATCCGGTATTTGTATCCAAAAATATATCTTCCATGCCAAAAGCTTTTCATGAGACTTCATTTATTATCCTAACATAGCCACAATGTCCTGCTATGTAGGTTGAGAATAAGTGCTTGTGTGGAACAACTTGAAAAGATGCACCTAAATCAACGACGCAATCACTGTCATGACAAATAATATTGACACAACTACCATCACAGAACATAAACATATCATCATGGGTTTGCCACTGCGACTGTAATTTCTTCATCATCATTCTTTTCTCAATTTTTGCCTTCATCTTTTTTCTGAGCATGTTCTCTTTTTCAAACTCTGCACTAGGATTTATAATGTCCTATTTTTGAACAATGATAGTATTTAACATCTTATTTCGTTTTCCATGAATTGGGCCTACCTCTGGGTTAGTCATATTTATTGTGGGGATCTATTCTCTTGCTTCTCCAATTTCTTTCTTTTTTGTTATCAGGGCCTGAGACTCGGTTTCAATTCCTTGTTCCTTCCTCCTAAGTTCTTTATTCATCAAAACTTCTTTTGCTATTACCATAGTCAGCTTGGAGGTGAATTACTGATCTAAACCACCATTGTTTCTCAAATGTCTAGTAGTGAGCTAAATAACAATAAAGCCTGCAACTTATCATCCAATTTCATATTCAAAGTAGTTGCTCGTTTTATCAACCCTTGAAAATCACTCAAGTGCTCATAGGGCTTTTTAAAAGTTTCGAAAAACTGACCGAACCAATATAAATCGAACTTTTAAAACAATTTTGCCAAAAATAAAACGCATCGAAGTAAACCAAACCAAAACTGACCAATAGTTGTATGGTTCCAAGTTGAATATTAGAAATCGAAATAAACCGATCCGAATCAAGTGAGAACATGTATTTTTTAAATATTTTTAATGTTTCAAACAATATGTGATAGTATTGTGACAAATTCTTCAAAAATTTAATACTTCTAATTCATAATTAATAGTAACTAAAAAAATATTTTCATTTTTTTACTTTAAATTTTAAAGATTATATTTCTTTATTGTCTAGTGAAATAATGTTAAAAACTGCTTTGGTAAGAGATAAAATATTTACAAAAGTGACTTCGTTATTATTAATGAAGATGTTATTGCTAGCTAAATAAGTATTTATTTCAGTATGTACTTTTGTATATATGTGAGAGAGTATGGTGAAGAGATTACTTCCTTTATAATTAATGTAAGATCAAATAAATTCACTTTTATATTATTGAAAAATAATTCAATATCCATTTAAGATTACGAGATAAGATGAAACAAATTCATAATTAACTTTATTATATTATTTATATTCACAATTTGATCAAATAAGTAAATGTGATAAATAAAGATATTAAAAAACGTGCTCCTGTATAACACAATACTATATATAGATACTTGACTATGTGTATATATATGTTTGTGTTTATATGATATATGCCCACACATATAAATAAGAACTAATTATAAATATACAATTTCACTAATTAGCCAATACTTATCTTAAGTTATTGTATTACTAACATTTGCAATATATTTTTATTAGTTTTTGATCAAATTCTTGAAGTATCATAACAGAATTAGCTTGAAATAGACCATTATGTATTGTAGACGTATCATAAGGAATATACTAACCTATGAACCGATTAAAGCAATTCAAACCGAATGCAAAATGAGTGGTCAATTTTTTTACATAAAAAGCTTGGTTTTTTAAATCATTAAAACGACTCAAACCGAACGGTGAACAACCCTAGTGCTCAAACATGTCAGCACCATCTTCGTACCTTAAATGAGTAATATGTTTAAGACAAGAAGACTTATTTAAACCAATCTTTCTTTCGTACATATTTTCAAGTTCCTTCCAAAGTTCATTAGCTTCAGTATCTGCAATTGGAAAAAATGTGGAAGATTCTTAGGCTAATCTACTATCTAATATACCAATAGTTTTTTTTGTGCATACTAGCCTATTTTTTATTAGTTATCTCACTTAGTTTTCCTTTATCCCCTTGAACAAATTCATAAAAAACTTTATAGTATAACAAGTCTTCTATTCTAGTCTTCCAAATTGAATAATTTAAAATTCTTATTTTGATCATATCATCACTCTCTGTACAATTATCTATTTTAATTATTACAAATTTAAAGCAGTCTAACATGATTGCTCTCATACCACTTGTTGGGAAAGGGTATTGGTGCAAGCTAACAAATATTAAAAAATTACACAAAATCTCCCTGTGATTTGACTATTATTTGTTAGTACGTATGTACAGGCAAGCCTCCCTAAGCAAATAATTGTTTGCCAGTTTTGTTTGAAGATAGTTAACTGTTCTCATCTTATTGGACTAAATCTCCCACTGCAGCTCAATAAACAATTGGTTCGCGTGGCTGCTTCAAATTACTCGTTGAAAAGATTTTGATAAGGTTTTGGTTTTTTTCAGTGTGTATTCTTTCCCTTTTGTGCCTTTTCCCCTGGGCGTTGGAGTTTTTTTTTCCCAAACAACACTTTTTTCAAAAATATTCCCGAAGTAACTCAACTTCAAATCTAATTCCTTCAATATAATTTAATGAATAGCTAGTTTATTAAACGCAAATATATTTTTATAATCACAACATAACCAAATTTTAAGATTAATATTGTCACTCATTCAGTATAGAAAATATTAAGAACAAAAATTTTGTTTACTTAAACATTCCAGTATTTTCTTTTTGGTAAGAGAAAGGATAATATATTAATGCAGGTAGAAAATAATGTTCTTACAGGAGTACGTAATGTAAAAGACATAACAAAAAAGAAAGATACAAACACCATCCTAAGACGAACAAACAAAAACAAACACATTACTAGCCCACAACCCAGGCCAACTAACAAACTAGGACACAACCAACCACTGGAAACTTATGCCCCTCTAACTGTGATCATTTTCCAGAGAATTATCAACAAAAAAGGGGCAGATTACAAAATAGATTAATCTAGTGCATGAAGAACTTCCCTATTTAGCTAGTTCATTTGCACAGAAGTTTGCTTCTCCAAATACATGCTTGAGTGAGATACCTCTAAACTTGCTCTTCAGTAACCTACAATCATCCAGAATAACAGATAACTCATGAGGAGTTGTAGAGTTAAGAAGTAAATTTAAACTTTGAGAGTCAACTTCAGCTTCAATGTATTTAAATCCTAGATGGAGTGCTAAAACAAGTCCATCCCTAAGAGCCCAAAATTTTGCCGCTTCTAGTATGCAACTAATTACTTAGTCTGAAGGACGATGCTTAACAGAAACTTTGCAATTGTAATTGACAAATTTATCAAATGGCCAACTAACATGTTATAATGGCAAAAATTTCGAATCAAACTATAAGAAACTGATTATAAAAAAATATATTCTCTCAACTCACACTTAATTAGTTCTTATAAGGACAATTTTATTGCATAAAAACAAATTTACCATAAGGTCTTGTCGAAGTAAAATTTTCACTTTGTTATTTCGACATTAAAAGTCTATTACTCTCCTATTACGAGGAGAAAAACTTATGTAGCATACTTAAATTGACTTAAATTTTTTTTTTTTTTGAATATTTATTACATTATAGTACTCATTGCCTATCATGGTCAATACTATAATATTCTTCACAAGAAGAATAATTCCTCTATTCATAGAAATTAATTTAGTCAATTTTCAATTCTTCATTTATTCTTTAATTTGTAAAACGATATGCAAACAAGAATGGAAAAAAAATACACAAATCATCAAATTAATTAAATAAATCATCAAATTGCCATTCAACCAAAGTGTGATACTTATTCCAGACATTCAATCATGTGGAAAAATAGAAAGTTAACCATAGCAAATATAAGTCATCACAAAGTCAGGATTTTTTAGTTATAGATTCATATTCGATTTTTACATAAGAGAAGGAAAATTCGAATTTTAGTACATGGCCTTGGTTTTCTTTAAGATTGTATATGAAAAAAGTACTCACGAATTTGATCTACTTAAAAAAATTATTGGATGTGAAATCTCAAATTATTGTGAATTTGTGTAAAGAAAAGGGCAAATTCTAGTTATGGCTTGATATAAGAAGAGGGAAAAATTTTGTGTAAAATAAAAAAATAAAAAAAAAACCAATGGAAAAAATTTGCATAAAAAATAAAATATAAAAAAACTAAACTAAAAAAAATGAAAAGAATGTGTGTAAAGAAAAGGGCAAATTCTACTTACACCTTCCATAGTTTGATCGTTTTCTACATGACCCCTATATGGAAAACCCATTGTGCTTTCAATTCAAGTGTCTAATGATAGAGGTGTAATGCCACAATTATTGAACTTTGTTTGAATTTTTTTGACACTACTATGCACCTCTTACCACCACCACCACTAGCCCTACCGCAATCCCCACCATGCCACAGCTTTCCACCCCATCCCCGCCACCATAGCCCCTTCTTCCACCCCTAATCTACGTCACACCCCCATCTTTGCTGCCACCACCACACAACTTCCCCACCAGCCGAAGCCCCTACCCCATCCCCGATTTGCCCCACCACAGCCCCTACCCTTTCTCGTCACTCCCTTCCCCAGCCTCACAATCTACACGCCCATCTCCATCCCCACCATCCCCAACTACTCCTTCCTATCTTGCCACTCTACCCTCATCTCCCAATCCCAAATCTACGCCTACCCCATCCCCGCAACCCATTTTAATCAGATATACCTTCCCCTTCCCTATCCATCCCTTATTTTGCCACCCTGTTCCATCCTACCCTTAATCTACCCAACAACGGGATATATGGAAAAGGAAAACCTTCAATCGGTTTTACGCAAAAAAGAGATCTAATGAATTAGTGGCTCAGCTCCTATGTACTACATGACACTATGCTCTATGCAACAAGAACAAGATAGAGACATTTCCAACTTTTTAAAGCTTGTTAACAAAAGGCATATAGCACAATATCACAGTATAAAGTAAGATATTTTTGACAAAAATCCACAAAAAGAAAAACTTTAAGCAAAGCCAAAACTAGGGATTTAATGTCTTCTATTGCAACACCAAAAGTTTTTGAAGGGGTGTACCTTGACAAATCCATTTCTTGATTGGTTTGTTCAAAAGAAAATTGGCCTCCTTTAGCCACAGCTACATTCTCAAAATCACATAGCACAATGTAAACAGATCATTATTTACTAGAAAAGAAGTAACAAAAATTTTCATTTGGATCCATTAGTCAACAGAACTCAAGACATAAGGAAAATGCCACTTGATTCATCACATGATATATATATGAAGATCAAACAGATTCCATAAAACTTCTGCAGTACCCAAAGGGGGAAGAGGGTTAATACAAATTGGGGGTTGCAAAAATACATCTTTTTTCCAATTTTGACATTAACTTCAAAAACAATTGAGAATTTGGGATTCATTTGTGCATGAAAATAAAAGATATGGATCTCTCGGCATAGCAATAATATTTACTTGGGGAACCTTAATTTCTTTCATTGCATTGGCTCTCTGGAGACGTAGGAATAAATGTATTTTTGAGCCAAATGTTAACCATCAGGACCCTTTGTCTTTTTCAATTAGTTCTACTTGTGACTTCTCCTTCCTAGGACCAAGTCTTACCTCTACTGTTTCTATTTTGTAATTTATAAACTTATTAGCACTTTTATTACCAAAAAAAAAAAAAAGTTCAAACAAAATTTCCAGAAAAAGGGGACAAAATAAAAACATTTTAAGCTCTAAATATTTAATTTCACAAGTCAATAAATCTCAAACTAGTAGTGAAGCATCTACAAAATTTTTCAGTAAAAAGAACAGATTTCACTATACATATAGGTATGAAGGAAGTGACGGTTGAAAATAATTTAAAAAAGTTTGATGACCCGACAGTCGAATGATGGAATATTAGCAATATTTAGATGGAGATCTGTATTCATAGTTTAGTCACAGGTAGCTCTTTCCCTTTTTCCTCGTGTATTATCTTTGGCAACAAGTTGATGATGTCTGTCGCCCCACTCCCCTCTGCCTCCTCTCTGTGTGTGTTTGTGTTTTGTTTACATGAATAATCATAAGATGCAAATGGAACTGGAAGCACTTCTTACATGAACAATCACAAAGATGCAAACACAAAAGCTGGAACTGTTTATGCTATTTTATTTTCTCAATCTAACTTTTCATAGAGGCCATTGGGCCTAACAAATAGTCTTTAACTTGGAAAGCAACAAATAATTCTTTTGACATGTGGTAAACAAATGAAACAGGGGAAAAATAATTGTTGTTTACTATGCATGGAAGCGAGAAACACCAAGCTTAGGTTATTGCACCAGTACGGCATCTGCTCAACACATGGACTTCCTTAAACCCCTAGCAACATGAAGCATCTTATGCAAAGCTTGAACTTGAACTTGACATTGAAATTGAGCTTGAGCTTGAGCTGTAGGAGAAGAAAGATGCTACAATTCTCGAGAGAGTCCCATTACACATTGTGGTTGTGAAAGGAAAGAAAACCTTGTCTTGATGTTGAACAGAGTCTGGAAGGAAAGCTAATGGCTAAATTTTCAAATGGCCATTTTCAATCAAAATACATCCGTGTATTTATACGAACCCAAATACATGCAGCCAAAAAAAAATTTTGCTCCTGTTTTTTCACCAAATTAACCTTTCGTTGTTTTTCCCGAAACACACAAACTTCATTAGTTAGTTGTGTTGGAGCATAGAAATCCATCTTTACATTCGAAAAGTCTTTTTCACGGAAAAAAACCACAGTTGTGCCGTTTTCCCCATCTAATTACTTGGAAGCTCAGTAAAGAAAATTGTTAAAATGCTAGAAGAACACTGCAAGAAAGAACAGTAGTGAAGCTCACTTCCAAATCCACAATCTGTAACTCCCTGAAAATTAGTATTTCAAGAAAACTCCGGTTACACTTGCTTTTTTCCGAGCATATATGTTGATGAAATCATTGACATTGTATTCTTTTCTTTTGCTTTTTTACCTTACATTCAATAATATAATATTACAAAATCAGCTCATGTGAAGAATGTAATTAGAACTTCTCATGATTCTCTAACTATCCTGGCATTTAAATGAATTTTCCTGCTCTAGACAGAGTAAACTCTGTGTAGTCTAGGTTTAAAAAGAGGATTTGCTACACAATTCCAGATTTACATTCTGTGCAAGAAAGCTTGTTTTCAGGAATGGACTCCGTGGCCTCTCTACTAAGTTAGATTGACTGGATAAAACAAAGGCAAATGATCTTTCCATCTGACTTCATCAAATTGGCTAATAGTGCCATCAATGTCAACTGAACTGAAGAGGTACAACCAAGATATCCCTAGCTCTAGAAGAGCCTCCATTAGTACTTGCAAACACCATTGCCAAGCAATAAAGATGTTAAGCAAGTCAAGTATATTCGAGACCCAACAACAAGAGGCATTTCATGACATACTTCCAAAATAAAGTTCACATATGAACAAACCCAGAATAAAAGTCTGAGCAACATATGAACAACATCATCCTTTACAGATACAAGATGTCCAAGTCAAAGACCTTCACATGGGATTTCCTGTAACTTTGCAACAATTAGCTGAGCATCATTCCCGCATCCTCAACTCAAAGAAAAAGGATAAAATCAGTCTTCAGAAAGGGAAAAGAAAAGGAAAACTGAGGAAAAAGTAGAACTGACATATTCAAGAAAAGGAAACTGAGCAGAAGGTAGAATTGAGGTATATAAGAAAATTTAGCACAAATTAACATCCAAAACTATAACACAAATGCATCAGGAGAAAAAAAGGAGTCCCAATGCATCTCTTTTGAGGAACACGCACAATGATTTACCTTTATGATCAAAGCATCTTATTATTAACAAGTCTTCCATGTAATGCAACAAAACATCCGGAAGAAAAAAATGCCAATAAGAGTGACCAAATTTCGTGAATTCCTATACACTGAAACTTAGGTTCTGAAGTCAGTTAAGAAGATCTATGCATGATACTAGTCAAGCATAAAGACCTCAACCAAGGGTTATACAAAAATGTAAAGAATTCCACAAGTAGAAAATAGAAGGCTACTGCAATTTCAAGGCTAAAACTGGTGCTAATTAAAATCTGAACACTGAAGAGGCAGAATCTGCTAGTACATAAAAACAACTCTGAAATGAAAAAACTTAAAAGTAAATAATGTTACAGATTAAAAGTTAGTATATGACAATGTCTCACATAGGCTATCATCCTCATATCTGTATATATCTTGATTAAAACTTAAGCCATGAGAAAACACTTTATGCAAAGTATGTATGAACGTGCAGATTTAACAAATTAAAGATGGTTCTTTTCAGTTATCAGTGAAGATGATTAAAGAGTATAAAGTAGGAGCTGAAATTAATATGCCAGAAAAACAACATCCTTCAGTTTGTAGTCAAAGTCTCACCCAAACATCCAATTAGTTTAACTGTCCATTCTCAAAATTCCAAGACTATTTTGAGCCCTCTTCACCAAGGCTCAGAGAAAAGTTTCTTGAATTACCAAAGAGAGAAGTAGTGCAGTATGTTTTAGAACATTGGGAATAACAAATATGCGAAGGAAACTGCAATTAATAACAAGGTCCACTTTAAGCTCATATGTTCATGGATTTGATGTCCTGCTATCAGGATCAGGCTTCTGAAATATCTTAAGAAGAGAAGGATCAATTTCTTTTTCTGAAATTAAATCTAGTAAAATGGAAAAGTTGGAGGCGTTCAACGAAAATCCTCTCTTATCCATTTCTTCAAGATAAACCACTGCATCATTATATTTACCTCTCTTAACACCTCCTTTGACAATAACATTGTATGTAATGCTATTTGCCAAGCAACCATTTTTTTCCATCTGCACAAAAAATTCTTTAGCTTCTTTTAGCAAACCTTCTTAAAAACATCCCTTTATCATCGTCATACATGTTGCTATATCAGGATTTACTTTTTTAAGAGAAAGACTATTGAAAAGTACTCGAGCACTATCAAGCCTCCCACTTTTACATAATCCATTAGGGATGATATGATACATGGTTACATAAAGATCTTCTCCACCAGCTTCCATTGATCGCAATAATTGCAATGCTGCAACAACACGTCCATTCTTGCATAATCCATCCAACAACATACAGTGAGTGTGAAAATCAAGCTTTACACCAGGAGTTTGCATCTCACTGAAAACTTTTCTTGCACTAATAGACTTTCCGGCCTTAAATAACCCTTGCATGACAATATTATACATACTAGCATCAGGTTTCAAACCTCTCTGCTGAAGCTCTTTAAAGAGATGCATGGCCTCATCCAAGTTATTTTTCTTGAAATATCCATTGAGTAGAATACCATAGCTAACAGTCGTGGGCTGAAGACCATTGTAACCATTTTATCAAAAGCACTCCTTGCTTCATGCATTAGGCCCTGCAAACAATATCCATCCATCAAGGCATTATATGTGACTGTATGAATTTTGACCATGTCGAATCATGCTGTGGAATACCTCTTCTGCATATTCTACCAGTCCATCCTTACATAATGAATCAATCACGATATTGTAAGTAACAACATTTCGAAAAATATTAAAATCCATCATCTCAATCAATAGTTTTTTGGCTTATCTAGATTTATTCTTTCCATTTGCCTAAAGTACGAAGGCCATGAACAAAAGAACTGTAGGTGACAATATACGGGCAAGCCCCCTTCTGTATCTCCTCACGTAAAAGTGCAAGAGCTTTATTCACCATTCCATCCTTGCACAGACTGATGATAGGGTTGTAAACTATGGTATTAGGTTTACACCTTCCTTTTTCCCCGACTCTTAAGAGTTTAATGACTGCACTAGTATTCTCATCTTACACAGCCCATCTATTAGAATCCCATACATAACTTCATCAGGTTCACACAGTTTTTCATATATGATCTTCTTGAACAATTCCTGTGCCTCAAAAATCCTACCTTGTTGAAATAGCCCCTTGAGTATGGTATCTAAGGTGGTTACATTGGGCACAAAACCTCGCTTGAAGAAGACAGCCAATAGAGAAAATCCAAAATTAACTCGACCAATAAGGCAGTAACAGTTAATTGCCATAGTCAATGTGTACTCATCAATTGGAACACCAAAAACACACATGACATCTTTCAAAAGTGAAATTGCATCCGAAAAACGTTCCATCTTAACAAGACGCCCAAGCAGTTTGGTGAAATCAATTTCATTAGGCAGAGGCTTCATTCGAAGCATCTAATTATACAAGCTAATAGCATCTTCCAGCTTATCAACATCATTAATATTATTCATCAACCCCAATCCCCCCGATTAATGTCGATTTTCACTATGATTTCCATATATTTTCCTATAGGCTGCTTGTGTTTGGTTGCTATCCAACCATAAATTTCTAATTATTTTGGATTTTTTGTTTTCAAACTTTTCAAAAATTGCCCACAGAACAGATAGACTGATCAGTAGAAACGTTTTGGCTCAGAGAGAGTTGGCAAGACAGAAGATACCTGGGCAAAGAACAGAAGATTGCGATGGAGGGAAAGAAATATAAGTTTTTGGAAGGTAAATAAAATAAGAGTACATCTTTTATGTATTATTGGTGTAAAAGATTTTTTATACTATAGGGGTATGGATGTACTTTTATATATAAAAAATGATATTCAAAATTTAAACAATGCACATGTAATAAGCATGCAAACCCGATAATGTACATTTTTTTTTACAGTACATGAAAGAAAAAAAAAAGACTAATTTAGTTCCTATCTTTTGGATATTGACTAATTTAATCCTTTATTTATTACAAAAGACCAATTTGGTCCTTTATCTTAAAAAAAAAATCAATCTAAGGTCTATGATTTATCATGGACAAATGAATGGATCAAGCCATGTGATAATCACATGGCCAATAACCTGTAGTAGATGTGTTGTCAATAATTTCGTTAGTTTGTCTACAATTTCCGTCGTAAGTCTTAAATTAGTTAACTTTTTAAAGAATGAGTGACAAAATTGATCTTTTTTATAAATAAGAGACCAAATTGATCGATGATCTAAATATATGAGTCTAGAAAAAATAAAGGATTAAATTAATCGATAGCCTAAAAATAAAAGACTAATTTGTCATTTTTTCCTAAAATAAAACATTGAACTATGTTTTCTATTTTAAAATTTAGCAAGTAATAAATTTGAAAAATTATTTTCAACCATAATGTACTTAAAAAACACTACCATGTTTATAAAGACTAGAAATTGCACATGTGCTCTGCACGTGATTGATGAGAATATATTAAAAATTATTTGAATTATATATATTTTTATTTCTCTCTTTTAGTGTTTAATAAATTTTGTATTCATAAAAAATTATAAACATATAAAAATCTATACAAACTTTAACTTTGAAAACTTGATGTGTTGATCTTACAAATCAAATTATGACAAAATAAATAAGATGGAGGTAGTAATAACTTTCAAATTTATCATTATTGTATTTGAGTAATATTTGTCTTTTTTCCAAAATATACGTATAAAGTTGGGCTAAATTTGTAAAATTATAATATAAATCAAAGAATAATTCCTAAAATAAAATTTCTTGATGTTGATAATGAGGTTGACCAACTTGATTTGAAATATAGGGAATGATAAATTTAGTTTTAAGATCTCATTGATAGTGAATTTGTAAATTAAAACAAAGTAATTGAAATGTTACAATAAAAGGAACATTATATACATGTTTGCTCTTCCAAAGTAATTGAAATGTTACAATAAAAGGAACATTATATACATGTTTGCTCTTCCTTTTTCACCATTGAAATTTGTGATGTATTGTAAATCGTAGAATTGGATAAACAATGTATTAGTTTCAACTTCCTGGTGGATTACTTATAAGACAGATGTAAAAGTAATTTTTTAGTGAAAACAGTGATGAGGAGTTCTCTATAATTTTATTGTAGTTGGATATCACCCTCATTCTCAAGTATTTTGGCTGCTATGATGTATAGTGGTGGTTTCTATTATTATACATTGTCATTATGTAATGTAGAGATTTACTTATACTCAATTTCAATATTGCAATATGACGAAGGAGTTAGTATTCATTCATTTAAAGAATGATGAAAGGTCGTTTTTGCTTTAAAGGAAATAGTTTTTTGACTGTTCATTTTCATTTAGTATTAATTAATTAGAGAATTATCTAATTAGTATTCATTTCACATTTAATTGTTAACTTTTCAAAGTTCCATAATTAACCTTTTTTTTTTTTTTTTTTTTTTTGGAAGAAGAAACTTGAAAAAACTAAATTAAAGGGTATTTTATGGTTTCAAAATGTCAAAAATAATAAATTCATTCTCTAGACATAGTCAAGAATTAGTATTCATTAATTAGAAAAATAATTTTATTAGAGTTCATTTTTCACTTAATTATTAATTTTTCAAAAATTCTCTAAATACCCCTCATTTTGTGATATTTAGAATACTGAACTAATGTTTTTAGTAATTAAAGGGCATTTTTAGTTCAAAAGAAATAGGTTTTTGACAGGTTATTTCCTTTTTTAGGTGACTATTCATTTTCTTAGTGTTTAATTAGTATTCATCTCGTAGTTAATGGTATTCATTGTATAATTAATTGTTATTTTGTTTTAGAAATTAATGGGCGTTTTTACTTTAAAAGAATTAAGTAGTTAATTACTTTTGATGATTCATTTTTTTTTAGGCGACTGTTCACTTTCATAGTGTTCATTAATTAGAGAATTATTTAATTAGTATTCATTTTGCAGTTAATTATATTCATTTTAAAGCTAATTGTTATTTTGTTTTAGGAATTAAGTGTCGTTTTTACTTTAAAAGAACGGTTCGTTTTCTTATTTTTTAGGTGACTATTCATTTTCTTAGCGTTCATTAATTAGAGAATTATTTAATTAGTTTTCAGTTTGCAGTTAATTGTATTAATTTTGAATTTAATTTTTATCTTGTTTTAGGAATTAAGAGACACTTTTACTTTAAAAGAAATAGTTTTTTGACGGCACATTTTTTTTATATGACTCTTCATTTTCTTAGTTAGTTTTTTGACAGCTCATTTTTTTAGGTAACTGTTCATTTTCTTAGCGTTCATTAATTAGACAATTATTTAATTAGTTTTCATTTGTAATTAATTGAATTCATTTTGCAGCAATTGTTACTTTTTTAAAAATTTCCTAAATACCTTCATTTTATGATGCTTGAAATACTAAATTAAAAGGCATTAAAGGAATGAAAAATGTCAAAAAATAATAAGTTAGTTGGTACTATTAAGAGCCATTTTTATTTTAAAAGAAATGGTTTTTTGACTGTTCATTTTCTTTTTTTAAGATGACTGTTCAATTTTTTAGTGTTCATTAATTACAAAATTATTTAATTAGTCTTCATTTTGCAGTTAATTGTATTCATTTTGAAGTTAATTGTTATTTCTTTTAGAAATTAAGAGGCAAGTTTACTTTAAAAGAAATAGTTTGTTGACGGTTCATTTTTTTTTTAGTGACAATTCATTTTCTTAGTTAGTTTTTTGATGGCTCATTTTCTTTGTTTTAGGTGACTGTGTATTTTCTTAGTATTCATTAATTAGAGAATTACTTAATTAGTCTTTATTTTGTAATTAATTAAATTCACTTTACAGTTAATTGTTACTTTTTCAAAATTTCCTAAATACCCATCATTTTATGATGCTTGAAATATAGTAAATCAAATGGTATTTTAAGAGCTATTTTTACTTTAAAAATTTGATTTTTTGACCATTTGTTTTCTTTTTTTAGGTGACAATTCATTTTCTTACTGTTCATTAATTAGATAATTATTTAATTTGTTTTCATTTTGAAGTTAATTGTTATTTTATTTTAAAAATTAAGATGCGCTTTTACTTTAAAATAAATAGTTTTTTGACGGCTCATTTTTTCCGGTGATTGTTTATTTTTTTAGTTAGTTTTTTGACGGCTCATCATTTTCTTTTTTTTTAGGTGATTGTTCATTTTCTTAGTGTTCTTTAATTAGATAATTATTTAATTAGTCTTCATTTTGTAGTTAATTGAATTCATTTTGCAGTTAATTGTTATTTTTTAAAAATTTCCTGAATACCCTCATTTTATGATGCTTGAAGTACTAAATCAAAAGGCATTTTAGGAATAAAAAATATCAAAAACCATAAGCTAGTTGGTACTTTTATATATAGTATAGATATAGATATAGATATATCGATATAGATGTAGATATAGATCTTGAAATTGATAAATACTATTAAGATGATTGTCACATACATAGAAATTTCGATATTCAATTAATACAAATTTTTTTTTCTATATTCTCATTTTTTTTTTAGATAGTGTTTGTTGGAGTATTGTCAAAATTTTGTTAGAATATTAGTTTTTTGTTTGGAATGATTTTTGATGGGGTTAGATATTTATTTCTTATCGACTTTTCTAATTTATTTAATTAAGTTAAATTTAATTTTATTTCTTTAATTTTTCTTTAATGCCCTTTCTTTAAATGATTTTAAAGTATTTAAATTGGGGGTATTTTGGAACAAAAAAATGTCAAAAACATTAAGCTCTTCATACTTTTATATAGTATAGATATAGATATTTATGGTTCCACTGATTATGTATGATTAATTTTTAAAAAAAAAAAAAAAAAAAGAAAAATCGTCCCAACTTATTTTGTTCTTTGCTCGGCACACATGTGACTGTACTCAGATCACCAACGTATGGAAGGCTAACTCAAAAAACTTCAAATGTACTAACAATATTAGAGGGAAAGAAACACAAATTCAACAGCAGAATATGGTCATATATTCGTTTATTTCGAAAAATAGAACTAGATAAATTATTTACGTGGAGTCAATTCGTATTTGCAATTTAAATTGGCTATAGTTTAACAAGACGTGCCTAATATGATGGTACTTTTTTTGGGGAGGGGTAATTGTGGTCTTAAAAGGAGAGGATCTTACTTTTATGCTTCGAGGGAAAAAAAAAAATACTGTGAAAAAGAATTCCCAAACCAGATTACCCTGGCAGCACATCTAAATAGTTAGAAAGTAATAGTTGAAAAATTGACATGACAATTGAAAAGAGAGGGAAATCTTTCTTTGAACTAAAAAAGAACAAAAATACTAATCTACTAGGCAATGATACATATATTTTTTGACAAAAGCTGAACATGAGAAAATGTGAGTAAAGATTATCTATATTCTGAATGCGATTATCTTGAGATATTGAATCTCTATGTGGAAGGGAGGGGCTGGTCTAAGGCACACTAATCTGCATCCTTTTCTTTAACATGTATTACTTTTGATCTTCTCATTTTCTTTCTTTTCTTTTTTTTCTTTTTTAACCAAAAAGGATAATTTCATAATGTTAATTTAGTCAACAATATTACGAAGGTTCGACCACAATTGACAACCACTATTTTGTGCCATCAGAAATGGTGAACTTAGTCACCGCCTCCTTTAACACACCTGCAATTAAAAGGAGAAACAGAAACAACAATGTTGGTTCGAATATTGCAATTTCTACAAAATCTTTGAATCTGTTCCTCAGGTTTCCTGGTAAAAGAAAAGAGTCTGTAAAAAGGTAAATGCTGGAGTGTCTTGCCAGAATCACCCATTTTGATTTAAGCAACCTTTCCAAGCCTAGGATTGTAAAGTTGAAGAAGCACTGGCCTTCATGCATTTGAGAAGATATCCGAAGCTTCGCATTCAAGACCAGTCATGTGCTATCTTACCTGACCAGTCCGGATCTAGTGCTCTATCAACAACATTATTGGACTTTGAGAGTCTGCTCTACCATGGTGACAATTCATTAGGTTCTCCACATCTACGCTTTCTATCAATTGAAATCTTTTGCCATAACAACTCGACAGGTTCTCTCGAAAGAGAGAGATCTCAGTTACAAAGTTAAGCACGGAGAAAGAATTCTAAACGGAGATGGACCAGTCCAAGATAACACCTGGTCCAAATTCAACCCACATCACTATCAAAGAACTATATTTTAATCAAGTAAATTGAGGAAGGTGAATTTGAACCAAGGGGGATTCACATAAGAATTCCTGCTCCATGTCATCTAATATCATTTTGACCAACCCAAAGTTACCACAACATCATCGGTGAATAAGCGGAAACTGTCTCTGGTCCACTTCCAAACCGTGGACCAAACCAGTCCCCAAAATATTCTTCTAAAACCAACTTACTGCCTTTATCAAAATCAAATCTACACACTGAAGCTCCCCATACATAAGATTTTAGATGAATTACCTTAAAAAACTGTAGGGCATCAGAGCATCACAGAAACATGTATGCAGTAGAAAAAGCAGTTATCTGAATAAAAACACACGACAGATAAAAACTCAGTGATAGAACTAAAACTTAATTCACTATATGGAATAAGGTCCTCCCTTTCAGGGCAGTTCCGGTGTGAGAGCAAATTATTGAGATATGTCATTGCTAATACCCGGATGATTTAGTTTAACATGAGGAAAATATGATTGAGCAGTAAATAGTTGGGTTAAAAATTTTGATGCAAAGAAAAAAAAATAATAAGCAGCTTATTTAATTGTGGGAACCACTTTGATTTAGAGTCCAAGATTTGACGGAACTGACGCATAACCCAATAAAAACACCAAAGGTATAGCCGTTTGGGACACAATCTTTTAGTAATAATACCATCGGCAATCTAAGAGTGTAATCTTAAGATTAAAGTCAAGATCTATCATCCAAAATCACAACACCCAAATAATCCCCTCTCTTTATTTTCCTAGTCATCGAGCCAATTTTTTACCAAGGAAGCTGAAGTACATCTAGTTAAACAGTACACTATTTGTCATGGGGGCCGTATGGTGACAATATGGGTTCCATGAAAGGATAATAGCATTATGTAAATTAGCTCGCATAATATAACAGGAATAAGAAAAGTGGCATTTCCAACTATATCCGGACACAAAAAAATGATCAGAGAAAAACATGAGATCAAAACTCTACAATTTCCAGTTGGCAAGAACAAGTAATATACCCAGAAATCATGTTAAACAGCTAGATTAATAACACCAAAGGGCAGAAACGAAAAACAGATATGAAGAACCACAAGAAACATGAAATTCTTCTCTATTAAAAACTTGTCTGACTGTCTAAACTATTAATAATTGGAGAATGTAACAGAAAAGTATTCGTTCAGTTTAAGCAATGCTAATAACCAAAAATCCTGAATACATTTTAACACAAGAATAGCTCAGAAGTACTACTGCAGGAACAGCTTAAAGCAAGTAGCCAGACAGATTGTATAACACAAACTGCAGATTATTCTAAGATTTCTGCTAAGGAGTGGCATCGTCAAGTTTTAAGAAGGATAGTAAGCCTCCAATGAGAATAGCAATCCACATTACCCACCATTCTAACAAGCTTCTGCCTCTGCAAAGGATTGTCCCCGAAGAGCCTGAACAATTCCTTGGAGAATAAAGCACTACACAACAAACTGTGACAAAACCTATTTGAGACAAGGAAACTTCAGCGGTCAAACATCACGTGGCGCAAAAATTGAACTTAAAATACCAAAAGATTAATATTCATATTGATGGTCCCTGCAAACCAAACAAAGAGTAATACGTCAGTTCCTTATTCCCCAAACTGGTACTGCAGAAAAGTATAATAATACTCTTGGCCTATCCTCAATACACCCAAGTTAATGATATCTTTTACAAGGTGGATCTAGATAAGACCAAGGTTCTTAAAATTCGTTTTTCATAGTTTTGCGATTAAATACAACAAGACCCAACCAAACTTCCTGGCCCAACCCCTCCAATCTCAAGCCAGCGACTAGCCTCTTCTCCTCGTTACCCCCACAACCAACCCTCAACAGCTGCCTGCAAACTACTATACAGTTTGCCCTCTCCCTTTCCTGCAGCTTTCTGCCGAGCCTATATACTGCATAATAACTCTAAGATGCTTGTACTTAAGGACTCCAAAAGGGTCAAAACTTATATAGAGGATCAATTGGTATGCTGTGATGGAAATTCCGAACAAGAAGGATCTTAAACATGAATGACATACACCAAAAATAGAAAATAATATCATAGTTGCTCATTGGTGTCGTATCAGTTTCGCAAACAAAACTAGGAGCACAGGGAAAGAAAAGGCAGTTGAAATGAGAAAGGAAAAGTTAAGGGGAAAAAAACCTACAGAACCATTTAGCTATTCTCCAAATCAGCTTGTGGATAGCACAAATGTCTTTGTGAGGATAGCACGTCCAGCAGTTCAATCTTTAAGTTTCTGAGTTCAGAAAATTGGCTAATTATGACATCAATGTCAATTAAACAGGAGAGAAGCAAGCAAGATGAACTTAACACTTCAAAAGCTTCCAAAATTAGAGTCTTCAAAAAGAGAAAAGAAATAGAAAATAGAGGAAAAAATAGAATTAACGAAATAACATATTTTAGCATACGTTAACATTCAAATTCTAACACATGCATCAGGGAAAAAAATAGCATCCCATGCATCTCTTTTGAGGAACACAAACAACAATTCATCTTTAAGATCAAAATGCATTATTGTGAACAAGTATTCCATATAATACAACCAAATATTTAGAAGACAATCAAAACTCCAACACCAGTTACAGAAACTGATGGAATATTTGCGGTGAAATTTAGGTGCTGAATGCAATTGGGAAGGTCCAATGCATGATACTACTCAAGCTACCATAGTACCAACAGGGAAAGTACTTCCACAAGTAGCAAATAGAAGGCTAGAAAGGTCAAAACTGCTACTACTGATAACAAGAACTCTGACGAGGCGGAAATGCTTCAGCGTAAATATTGAATATTAAAAATGAATACATGACTATGTCATAGGCTATCCATGTATCTCTCTCTCTCTCCCCCTCTCTCTGTCTATATATATGTGTGTGTGTGTGTGTGAACACTTTACCCAATGTATGTATGAACATGCAAATTCAACAAATTAAACATGTATCTTTTCGATTATCAGCAAAAATGGTTAAAGAGTACAAAGTACAACAACAACATGATTCAGTTTGTGCTTAGAGTCACACCTAAACATCCAATTAGTTAAACTGTCGACAGAGGTGATGGAATTCCACAACTTTTGAATGATCTTCATCAAGGCTCCATGAGAAAAGTTTCTCCAATTACCAAAGAGATAAGTAGTGAATATGTTTCAGAAAACCCCAAGATCCCAAAAAACTGCAACTAACCATAATATGCTCATGGCTTTGATTTCCTGCTTTCGGGATCAAACTTTTGAAATATCTTAAGATAGAGAAGGACCAATTTGTTTTTCTGAAATTAAATCTAGTAAAATGGAAAGGTTGGAGGCATTCAACGAAAATCCTCTCTTATCCATTTCTTCAAGATAGACCACTGCATCATCATATTACCTCCCTTAAGACCTCCTTTAACAATAACATTGTATGTAATGCTATTTGCCAAGCAGCCATTCTTTTCCATCTCCACAAAAAATTCTTTAGCTTCTTCTAGCAAATCTTCTAAACAAAATCCCTTTATCATTGTCGTATATGTTGCTACATCAGGATTTACTCTTTTAAGAGAAAGACTATTGAAAAGTAATCGAGCACTATCAAGCCTCCCACTTTTACATAATCGATTATGGATGATATTATACATGGTTACATAAAGATCTTCTCCGTCAGCTTCCATTGATCGCAATAATTGCAATGCTGCATCAACATGTCCATTCTCGCATAATCCATCCAACAACATACTGTGAGTGTGAAAATCAGGCTTTACACCAGCAGCTTGCCGATGCATCTCGCTGAAAACTTTTCTTGCATCTCTCTTCTGAAGCTCTCTAAAGAGAAGCATAGCCTCATCCAAGTATTTTTCTTGTAATATCCATTGAGTAGAATACCATAGCTAACAGTTGAGGGCTGAAGACCACTTGTAACCATGTTATCAAAAGCACTCCTTGCTTCATGCATCAGGCCCCGCAAGCAATATCCATCCTTCAAGGCATTATATGTGACTGTATCAGGATTTTGACCACGTTGAATCATGCTATGGACTAACTGTAACGCCCAGTCCCACATCGAGAGTCAGAGGGGATATTGTATTGTTTATAACACCTTGTGTTGTGGGTTACTTACAACTTGGTTTAAGCATTTTGAACCCGTTGTTTCAGCTCAAAAGTTGTTGGGCCAGCCCAGGGCCTGGGGTGTTACAGTTGGTATCAAAGCGAATCACGGGGTGAGTTTCGCTCTCTGCACGGGGTGAGACTGGGCCAGTAGTATTGGGTTATGCTACGCATTGTATGGCAATGCAAGTTGTATGTGATATGTTATTGGGCCCCAAGTTACTGGGCCAGTGGTATTGGGATATGCTACGCATTGTATGTGATATGTTATTGGGTCTCAACTTGGGCTTTGCGAGGACGCAAAGCCTTAAGGAGGGGTGATTGTGATGCCCCGTCCCACATCGAGAGTGGGAGGGGATATTGTATTGTTTATAATACCTTAAGTTAGGGGCTACTTACAACTTGGTTTAAACATTTTGAGCCCGTTGTTTCTGCTCAGCTCAGGGCCTGGGGTGTTACACTAACTCTTCTGCGTAGTCTACCATTCCTTCCTTACATAATGAATCAATCACGATATTGCAAGTAACAACATTTCGAGAAATATAAAAATCCATCATCTCATTCAATAGCTTGCCTAAAGTACAAAGGCATTAACCAAAGAACTGTAGGTGACAACATTTGGGCAAACCCCTTTCTGTATCATCTCACATAAATGTGCAAGAGCTTTATCCACCATTTTTTCCTTGCACAGACTATATCGATGAACTAGTTTGTAAACTATGGTATTAGGTTTACAACTTCCATTTTTCATGACTCTTAAGAATTCAATGGCTACACTAGCATTCCCCACCTTACACAGCCCATCTATGACAATCCCATACATAACTTCATCTAGTTCACACAATTTCTCATATATATGATCTTCTTGAACAATTCTTGCGCATGAGTATGGTAGCAAATGTGGTTACATCAGGCTCAAAACCACACTTGAAAAAGGCACCGATTAGTGAAAACCCAAAATCAACTCGATTAATGACCATATTCAAGGTGTAATTATTAATCGGAGCACCCGAAACACACATTCTTAAAAAGGCAAATAGGATCAGAATATTTGTTCAACTTGACAACGAACCCAAACAGTTGGATGAAGTCAATTACATTAGGCAAAGGCTCTATTCGAGGCATCTGTTTATACAAGCCAAGAGTGTAGGATTTAAATTTCCAAAATAAGATTAACCCACAAGAAATTGACTCGAATCAAACGCAGGCCAGAGAAGAAATAAAACACCAGCAATAACGATGCAACAAGGAATTTTAAGCACAAAGTATTTAGGCAGCAAAACAATTTTTATCTAAATTGAGTCTTTATTGGATTTAATCCCACTAACAAATCAAAAACCTATTTGGATTTAGTTCCACAAACTTAAATACATATGGAAAAAACTTAATAACCGAGTTCAATTGCTATTGGTACTTGGTTTAACTCTTACATTGCCTCTCTTAAACCAAGATCTTCAAATTTGAACATGCCCAATATTTTCTTCAATTTGACAAATGACTCCAACTTCAACAGTTTCGTAAAAATATCAGTTACTTGATCTTCGGTCTTGCAATAATCAATGACAATTTCTTTGTCTTGAACCAACTCACTAATGAAGTGGAACTTAATGTGAATGTGTTTGCTGCGCCCATGAAAAACTGGATTCTTTGTCAACTCAATAGCAGACTTGCTATCACAAAAGATCTTGGTAGCACCCTCTTTCTTGTTTCGTTGTAGAAACCCAAGTATTCTTTTCTACCATAGCACTTGAGTAGCACCACCTGCTACTGCCATGTACTCCGCTTCAGTTGTAGATAAAGCCACCACTTGTTGCTTCTTTGGCGACCAAGAAAATACACCATTACCCAAATAAAATGCATAACCCGAAGTACTTTTTCTTTGAATCATATCACCAACCCAATCACTATCTGTATATCCAACAAGACTAGTATCATCAGTATGAGAATAAAAAATACCATTAGACTGCGTACCTCGGATGTATCTCAAAATTCTCTTAGCTGCCTGCAAATGGGATTGGCGTGGGGATTTCATAAATCTGCTAATCAAGCTAACTCCAAAAGTGATATCAGATCTCGTTGAAGTCAAGTACCTAAGACTCCCAACCAATCTCCTAAAATAAGTAGCATCAACAAAATCACCAGTACCATCTTTTATCAATTTCAATTTTTCTTCAACTAGGGTCATCATTGGTTTGGCGGTATCCATTTTAAACCCTTTCAATTGTTTCAAAAATATCACCTGCATACTTTTTCTTGGAAATAAAAATACCACCATCCATTTGACAGACTTTAATACCAAGAAAGTAAGACATTAACTCCAAATCTGTCATTTCAAAATGGCTAATCATAACCTCCCTAAATTCATAAATTAATTTGAAATTATTGCATGTGAAAATCAAATCATGTACATACAAATATACAATGAGAACATCTCTACCTAGATTGAATTTGATGTACAAAGTATGTTCATATGGGCATCTTTGAAATCCACGATTTACAAAATAAGAATCTATACGAGTGTACCAAGCTCTAGGAGCTTGTTTTAACCCATATAATGCATTCTTCAACCTACAAACTTTGTTTTCTTAAACCCTTTTGAAATAACCTGCAAGCTGCTCAACATAAACTTCTTCTTCAAGCACACCATTTAAAAATGCAGATTTCACATCCATTTGATAAATTTTCCAACAATTATTCGCAGCAAGTTAGATAATCATTCTAATAGTGTCAAGTTACTAGCAACAGGCGTAAAAACCTCAAAATAATCAATACATGCCTTTTGCTTGTAACCTTTAACAACCAACCTCGCTTTGTAGCGATCTATCTCTCCAGTTGGTTTGATTTTGGTTTTATACACCCACTTGACTCCAATTGGCTTCTTTGTTGGTGGAAGAGTAGTCAGCTCCCACGTGTTATTTTTCTCAATAGTGAATCCAGTGATCTTCTTTGACAGCTTCTTCAAATATAATCGGATCACAATCTGCAAATAATGCAAAATTTACAATATATTCATTAGATACATCATTATCATTAGAAATCATATAATCCTACAAACGAGCAAGCAAACGGCAATGTCTTTGAGGGCGACTGGATGACTCTGCTGGGATAAACTGAATAACTGGCCGATCCGGCTATGCACTAGAATTCTATTCCTTCACTATTGGAATAACTGGCGGAGGTCGGTCTTGATGATGGCTCAAGATCCTTTTTTGACCAATCCCAAGCACCTTGTTCATCAAAATATTGTAACATCCCTGATTATAATCACTTTTCCTATATCAGGGTTAAACAACTTGTACCCTTTTGTCTCGTGACTGTACCCAAGAAAAATACACTTTTCTGCTTTGTCATCCAATTTCTTCCTCAAAGCGTCAGGTACATGGGTATAGGCAAGACAATCAAACCTCATATGAGAAATATGAGGTTTCTTACCAGTCCAAAACTCAGATGGAGTTTGCCCATAATTACACCTTGTAGGATACCTATTTAGCACATAAATGGCACAAAAGATAGTTTCTGCCCAAAAACTTTTAGGCATACTTTTAGAATGCATCATGGACCTCACCATGTCCATCACAGTTCTATTTTTTTCACTCAGCCACACCATTTTGTTGAGGAGTGTACCTAACTGTCAACTGATGTTTAATGCCATGTTTTTCCAAAAAATCATCACACACAAGAAATTCAGTGCCCCTATCAGTTCTCAAAATTTTAATGAAGCAACCACTTTGTTTCTCCACATAGTAGTTGAACAAATTTCTTGAACACATCACATGCATTAGATTTATTTTTCAAAAAATATACCCATGTCTTTCTGCTATAATCATCAATAAAGATGATAAAATACTTACTACCACCATTGGAAGGAACCTCTACTGAGCACAAATCTGAATGAATCAACTGTAAGGGTTTCTTTGCCCTCAAAGCCTTGTCTTTTGGAAAAGGATCTCTATGCTTCTTTCCCAAAATACAAGACACACATTTCTAGTTAGGATAATTAATAAAAGGCAAACCAATAACCAAATTTTTCCATGTAATAAATTTCAAACTCCCAAAATTCAATTGCCCAAAACGTAAATGCCAAAGCCAAGTATCATCAAAAGTCACAGAACTAAAGCAAGGTAAATCACTACATTTTTGAGAAAGAGGCCACAAACGACTACGGTTCATATTTGCCTTAGCAATTAGTTCCAGTTTGTCATCAGTGATAGTACCAACACCATGCTTAAAATGCAGATCATATCCCTTTTCAGACAATTATGGTGCCCCAAATTCAATAAATTATGATATAAATTTGGCACATAAAACACATTAGAAATAAAATTAGAAGACTCATCTTTTAGAGTAATACTAATTTTACCCTTTCCTAAAATAGGCACTTTTTTCATTATTTCCAAATTTTACATAAGATCTAAAAGATTCATCCAGATCAGAAAATAATTCCTTTTTTTCACACATGTGATTGCTACAGCCAGACTCAATAAACCATTCATTCTTTTTATTTTCTTCGGTCCCAGAACTAGAAAATAAAACAGTTTCTTATTTATCACCATTATTTTCAACCACATTAGCATGCACTTCTCCATCATGATTTTTATTATGCCAACATTCATTTTGGTAATGTCCAGTTTTACCACAAAAATAACATTTAATTTTAGATCTATCAAATTTTTTAAAATTATTGTTTGGCTGATAATTTTGTCGGTCCCTCCTAAAATTACCATTATTATTTCTTTGCTAGAATTAAAATTACCTCTACCGCGACCTTGAACATGAAATTACCTCTGCCGCCACGTCCTCTACCTCTAAAATTTTGACCTCTTTGATTCGCTTCAGCCAAATTCACCGTCTCCTCCTTTTGTTTGGGTTGATCCACCTTAGCTTGCAATGCCTCCTCAACTATATCAGCTGTTGTTGACTCAGGGACATCTCATAGGTCACCAATTCACCCTCCAGTACATCAAGTTTCAAAGTATTTAGGTCCGTGGTCACCTCAAGAACCGTATTTTTTGTGTAAAATTTTGTACTCAATGACCGTAGGATTTTTTCGACAACTTTAACTTCTTCGAGAACTTCACCGTTGATTCTCATATCATTGGAAAGATCACTAATCCTACCAATGAAATCTTTAACTGGCTCGATAGGTTTCATCTGAGCCATCTCATATTGTCTCCTGAGTTCTTGCAATTTGATTTTTCTTACGTCAGCCGTACCACGATTTGAATTCACCAAAATTGTCCAGGCCTCTTTTTTTGCATTCATAAATTTATTGAATACATGCAATTGTTCTGACCTTAGTATTGAGGTAGTGGCGTGCCTTGCAATCCAATTGTCTATTTTTATCCAACTCCGTAATTTTTTCGACTGTCAATTGTGCACCTTCTTGGGGTTTATCAAATCCTTGATCAACAATACGCCGTAATCCAATACAAGTGAAAAAATCCATCTTCTTCTTTTGCCAAGCCTCAAAATAATTTTTGCTATCAAAGACAAAAATTGGACAATCTTGTAAGATATATGAACTATCCATGGAATTTTTTATTTATCTCCAACATTTTACAAGGCTCTGATACCAATTTGTAGGATTTAAAATTCCAAATAAGATTAACCCACAAGAAATTGACTTGAATCAAACGCAGCCAAAGAAGAAATAAAACACCAGCAGTAACGATGCAAGAAGGGATTTTATGCACAAAGTATTTAGGCAGCAAAACAATTTTTGGTTACTTCTCAAAGAGCACAAAAATCGAGACAACAAACTTGTTTTTTTTCTCAAAAAAAAATGACACACACACAGCAAACAATCAAGCTATTTTTTAATTCTCAAACTTCACGCAAAGCAAACAACAATCAATTTTTGTAAATTAACTCCCTATGACAGCAATAGTACCACTATATATATAAGTTTTTTCCAAAGCAAACCTAAATTGAGTCCTTATTGGATTTAAACCCACTAACAAATCAAAAACCTATTTGGATTTAGTTTCACAAATCTAAATATATATGGAAAAGACTTAATAACCGAGTCCAATTCCTATTGGTACTTGGTTGAACTCCTACAAAGAGCATCGTCAAGCTTATTAACATCATTAATAGTCTTCATCAACCCTAATCCCCAATATTTATGTCGATTCTTAGTATAACTACAACTACTATTAGGGGTTGCAGTAGAAGAAAAACAAAAAGCTAATAAATGGGGGGTTCCGAGAGGAAAATGGACAATTATAGTAATTTGTAGTACCTCTCTCGATGAAGGAAGTGAGGACGATATTGATGATGATGATGATAATGTTGCTGCTGTTGATTCAGAATTTCTGAAAGCACTTCTCTTCGTAATCTTCTTGAGTAATTTTTGAGCCGTTGCAGATTTCAAAGGGGTTTTTGGAGAGTTGAAAGGTGTGGTTTTAGTAATCTAAGGACCACAGCTTATTTGCGCCTGAATCATTAGTAACACGCAGGGGAAAAGTACAATCGAAAGTGTGATATACTGATATAGTAATGGAGAAATTTCTTAAATTGTGCTTGTTTTGAAAATCGTTCTTTTTGGATGCTGAGTTGAAATGGTATATCGGTCAGGGAGAAATTCGCATTCAGCAAATGCAAGATCTGAGAAAAATAAAATTGTGAAAATTAAAAAAAAAAAATTGATGACATCGCATTCAGTGAATGCGAGGTCAAAGCCATTTTTTTTTTAAAAAAAAAATTGACTGTCCTCGCATTCATTGAATGAGAGGTCAAAGCAATTTTTACAAAAACAATTGACTGAAAAAAATATTTTCATGACTCGCATTCAGTGAATGCGAGATCAAAGCAATTTTTTTTTTTAAATGACTCTGGAACAAATGTTTGCCATTTTTGTTAGTTAAAAAGGGATTTGGCTATAAGACAAAAATAGCTTAAACGCTAAATTGTGAGCATTTATTTAATACGATATATAGGAACACTAAACCGTTATCTTTAAATCATAAACTCTAACATTAAGGAAATATTACATGAATGAAATCTTGTAACAAAGCATATTTATTAATTTATCATATTTTTCGATAAAATTTTGACATAACCTCCCCTATTTTACAAACATTCTCCCTGCCAACAACCATATCCAAAATGGGCAACAAACATCCATAAAAGGCCGACAAAGGTAAAAAATAGAAATAAAAACCTAACAATAATATAAAAACACCCGACAAGGGCAAACAATGATATACAAATAACAGTCATCAATCACACATGATTGCCAAAAGTAATAAAATATGTCCATGTCCATGATCTCTAAATCTCCCTTCCCCTCCTGGTACCACACTCTCTAGGTTTAGGAACCCTTTTTGATATGGACATATAAAATTGTGATGTGGCTTGCTCTTGAGTAGGGCGAGCAATTTGTGACTGCGAAGCTATGATTGGTTCATGTAGGGCGATAATCTGCACGCGCACTATTGTCGTGGTACCCGTCTTTAAAAGTAGGGTGATAACTCGGATTGGATATATAGACCACCGTCCTCGATCGATACCATTGCATATAATCATGTGATGCATGTGTAGTATCAGCACATGAGAGACCAACCTCTACTGCATCCCTTCTTGCCCCCCAAATATCTATATAACTCGGTGGATCAATTTTCAATCATTGTTTGCCCGACCACGACAGTCTATCAAATGGAGTGTAACCTGATTCCCAATCGATCTCTGATCTGGTATGGGTTGGTGAAACCAGAACTATCGCATAACTCGATAAGGTAGGTAACATTCTACGATCTCCCAACATATCAAATAAGTAACTGTACGCCATATGTCACGAGCAACAATGCAATAATGGAGAAGCATATCAAGTACCTTATCAGGGATGTCAATGGCTGCCATATAAACTAATACCAAACAATTCCACAAAAAGTAAGTAAATTAACAAAATATGACAAAGACAAAGTGCAAAAGAAATGTAATCGACGGATGTACCTTATTTAGTTGCAAACTATGCAGCTGATCTCGAAAAACAAATAAGACATGACGGGGAGCATTGACCAAATCAAATGCAACATCCCATCTTTAATAAAAATTAATAAATATCAAGTCCAATGTAAACATGTTTAATTAAAGAGTTTAACAAAATATATACTGAGATTCATATGCTCCGTGAAACTGGTGTGCGATTTCTAACCGATTAGGACGTAGTGTTGGCATGCGCTTCCAACCCCATAACTGTAATTTTTAATTAGTATGCATTCCATAAATTGTGAAAGAGAATACAATAAATGAATGTAAAGTATTCAAATATACATGTAATAATTGCACTGGTCCACAGATGTTTCTAACTCTGGGTGAGGTAGCATCACACATGCTGTGTACAGTGTGCTTTGCTAAAACTGCTAATCCCCAACTATAATGTCCTACAATCTCCAAGTCTCGAAGCAAGGATAGATACAATAATGGCACTTTTTTGCCTGAATTTTTTGGAAATAAAAGGCCTTCAATAAGTACAAGTAAATATTTAAATGCCATCTACCGACACATGTCATCAGTCGTATCATCGGGGAGGGGATGATCTAATACCGTAGACAAACATCCAACTTTCAAAGGACCACCGTCAATATCTAATTTGGTAGGCATAAAACCCAATAACTCAATGCGTAATTGGCTCCAAGTATCAGCAGATTGAGTAGTGTCTCTACCCGTCACCGGCGGTCCATCAATATGTAAACCCCAATGTACCTCGACATCCTGTAATGTGATGGTAGTCTCTCCAACAGGCAGATAAAAAGAATGTGTCTCAAGTTGCCATCGCTCGACAAGACTAGTGATCAAAGTATGGTCCACTGAAATACGTCCTAAAGATACGGTACGATACCCTCGAAACCTACAAACATCCGTAAATATAACGCCATACCCGATCTGGTATGGGCCTATGATCCCAAAAGTCCATCACAACACTTTACTTGTAGTGTGGAATCATCGATAAGACTGCCAAAAATAGATCTAGCCCTATGCGGTGTTGTAGGTGATATAATATTATCTATATATGGTCCAGGATGAACAAGCTCTCGCGACTGATCATCCATACCTAAAAAAAATGGTACAAAAAGGGCGAAAAATTAAACCCATAAATAGTAGGAATTTAATTTCATAAGTTTTAAAAGTTATATTCAAACATTGAAGGTCATGTCTCCGTAATCACTGATAATACAAAATTTTTTGATAAATGAATAAATAAAGCGCAAACAACTACATTCATAGAATACAACAAGTACATTAACAATGCAATAGAAAAGAAAAATCACTGTTGTCATAGGGCAACTCCTACGATTATGGGCCGACTGATAACAATTCGTACACCAAGGATGATCAAAGAGACTTCGCTCGTTAGACTGCAGCGGCTCGTCATTTATGGTCGAATGCATAAGAGATATCATTGGCCCCATACCATACAGTCCTAGATTGTTGTTGATTTCAGGTACCTAAGAAATTTCCTCTGTCTCGATAAACAACTCATCACAAAAAGTAGGATCGGCATCAAACAAATCAAAAATACCATCCATACCATCATCATCTGTCAACGGAATGACAAAGTAAACACCACGACTACCTATATGCCTGTACAAAATATTCAATTTGAACTGTTCCCTATCAACCTCCATGAAACTCGTATATCTTATCAACCAACTCAAGAAACCTAATCTGTTGCTTTATTTGGAATAGTTTCTTGCACAACATTGGCCGGTAAGACATAGTACCGCCTTCATAAGTTATTTCCCTCCCCAATAAAGAAAGATGTGACGGGGTCTATCAAATGTCATTTCCCTGTAAGGATGTATCATGTTTAGACCCCAATTTTGGATATGAAATATGTTTTTAAAAAAAAAAAAATTCGACAAAATTTCCTCTATTTCAACAGTTCTTGAGAATTCTCTCTTACGCCAGTCATGCCCGATAAGGGTTATAAACAACGCAATAATTTGATAACGGTTACAAGTAATACATGCCTGACAAGGGCTACAAACAACGTAATAACCCGGCAAGGGTTACAAGTAATACGTGCCCGACAAGGGATACAAACAAAATTAATCAAAATGTAACCACTTTCATAAATACAACTTAAATATAACCAAATACAATTACATGACATTATCCAATTTAGAGAATTGGTGACCCAATAACAACAAAAAGTCCTAAATAATAAGAAATTTCAACATCTCCGTTTACGGACAGTAATTATTGACAGCCCTTCACCCTATATACCAATTCATTTATATTCACAATCACAAAAAAAAAAAAAAAAGCAAAAAGATAAGCAACCATCACAAATAATTTTCTAAATATTTACATTAACAAAATTAAATAATTCAAAAAAAATTAAAATCAAAAAAATAAATTAATTACAATAATTGAAATTAAAAAAACATAATTATAATAATTACCTTTATAGGTAGTGATGTTTGTTGAGGAGGAGCAATATGGTGGTGGTGGTGGTGGTGGTGGTGGTGCTCGTACGGGAGGTGGTGGCAGTAGTGGCTGTACAAGAGGAGGAGTAGTGGAGGTGGTGGTGGTTGTAGAGAATGAGGAATGGCGGCGGTGGTTGTTGTAGAGGGGGAGGAAAAGAAGATGGTGGTGGTTGTAGAAGATGAGGAAAAGGACATGATAGTGGTTGTGATTGCAATCGCGAGGAGAAGAGAGGAGCAGGATGAGGAAGAAAATAAGGGCTTTTTCGATTCTGCCTGGTTCTGGAATAAATTGATTTTTTTTTTTATAAAAAATTGCTTTGACCTCACATTTAGTTAATGCGAGGTCAGTCGATTTTTTAAAAAAAAAAAAAAAAAAAAAAAGCTGTGACCTTGCATTCAGTGAATGCGAGGTCATCAAATTTTTTTTTTTTTATAAATTTCACAATTTTTTTTTTCACAGAGCTCACATTCAAGAAATGCAAGCTCACTCACTAAACTCGTATTTACTGAATGCGAGTTCCTCTCTGACAGATATACCATTTCAAATCAGTATCGAAAAAGAACGATTTTCAAAATAAGCACAATTTAAGAAATTTCTCTATAGTAATGATATTTTGAAAAGGGCTGAAATTGGTAATACTCTAGTTTCTGTTGCTTTTCTGTTAATGATACCCTGCTACTGGATCAAAGATGTGCACTCTTTCTCAATTTTAAATCTTAATAATGGTTAATAATTTTAAAAAACTATTTTCCCACGATAATATAATTACTAATTACCACATTTATAAACATATTATGATTCCACTACATATGCATGATTAATTAGAGAAAATCGCATCAAATTTTTTTCTTTTTCTTTTTTTACTCACATGTGAGTGTCCTTGGATCATAGATAGACAATGTATGCTAAGGAACACAAAACTTACTTCGTATTAACTTAGACTCGTTCTCAATAGCTTATTGAATGGTTATATCTTTTCTACAAATCAGAAATTTTATTTTTTTAAAAAAGAATTGTTGACAAAAGGTGAAAAATGTATTTGTTTTTTTATTATTTTTATTGAATCATGTATTTATTTTTATTTTTTTTAATTTTTAGAAGTTTTGAAAAGTTATTTTCAAAAGTAACTCAAGATTTGCTTTTGAAAAAGTAGTTCATAATTTTTCATAATTAATTGAGAATGGGGCCTCATAATAATAGAAAAACAGTAGTTGAAAATCATAATTTGGTCATATATCCATTGGTTTCTAAAAGTCGAACTTGATAAGATTATTTACATGAAATCAATTTGTATTTGCAATTAACCAACGATTGTTTAACAATGCGATGATGAAGACATGTCCCCATGCTGTTTCCTTTTTTGTTTTTTTGTTTTTAATTTTTCCCTTTTTTTGGCGTAATAATGGTCTTCTTGTCACCTACAAGTTCTAGCAATAAAGGAATCCAAAACTAAAAAAAAAAAGATATAAATTTGGAGAATTCTATAATTCCGTTGAGGGAATCATTCCCATTGTATTAGTTGATAATAGACATAATAATTACAAAGAGAGGCAATTTTTTTTAAATAAAAAAAGAAAACACAAATACCAAACTACTACAAAACATTCGTACGACAGGAGATGCAAACCTCCTACCCTAGAATGCACTATCAACATTGACTTTTCTAGCCTCTGTTTTCTGCAAATGCTAAAAGAGAGAAAATATAAGTAAGATTAGCTACATTTTGAATGAGATTGTCTCAAGACGTTAGTCTCTCTAGAAGTCTGGATGGTGGAAGGCGAAGGGACTAGTCTATGACATACTAGTTATCAACTCGCACAACGCACAAGGACAGATACCTGTGAGTATTGTCCTCGCCATTGCATCAGTTGAGGTACCAAAAGTAAATAAAAGAGTATAGTAGCATGAAGACAGTTAAAGTCTTGAAGAAACTCCATTCCTACAGTTCAAATTTAGAGAGCAAGAATATATTGATAGATCAACTCAACATGCGGATCTATTTTTCAACCAATCTTGACAGCTAAGGTACTTCTAGGATATATACCAAGTCCATCTATCAATCTTTGAAATCACTGGGTTAACTTTCTTCATCAATCATTCTTGGAAGCACTTGCATATTCAGTAATTTAACTGCATGAAACTGTTGAAATACCAAATTAACTTTAATATCATGACAACCAACATTATCATAACCTAGATCCTTCATGTTTAATCATCAAGAATATAAATTAAATACTAGAAATGGAAACATACCTGAATCCATAAGAATTGATGTGATTCTTGAATATCTGGATGTGGTTCTTGAGTCTACAGATTTGATTCTTGAATATTATGGTTATTGATCTTCCAAATTTCTATGTATGTATTTTAGATAATAGGGTTCTCACTTTTCTAAAGATGGGATGTCAACAAAAGTAACACAACACAGAATTTGGGGACCATAACCTATATATATATATATATACTTTCCTTATTCCCCTAGGTTTTGCCTATCATGAAAAAGGAAATAAGATTTTAGGGTATCTGAGTTACACATAAAAACCCATACTAATTAGATAACTTAGACTCATTTATCTTAAACTATAATAGATCACTTTATATTGAGGCAATTAATAATGATAGCATATATTACACAATTAATATGTATGTGAATGTCCAAAACCCAACATTCTCCCACTTGGAATACATATATATTATTGTATAGAACCTTATGAGTTCAAAACCTTTTGCCATCATGACCATAGTCATCCCCGAACAATTTCGTCCATTAATCATGTCAATATAGGATCAAGACGATTTTCATTGCATTAATCGTAACTAAACCCATTCTCGGTCACATATATTAACATAACCAAATAACATAGATTAAGTATGGACGTGTAGCATGAAAATTACCATGTAATGTGATCTTAAACATGTCTATTTCCAACTAGTTCAACTTTATTCTTTATAGAAATCAAACTGAAATTGAAGTTAGAGTGAAACATAAATTGAACACCTTATTTCTAAAATAGAATTCCTTATTTCTACATCCAAGCAAATATTCATAAACATAAGATGTGTCTTAAAAGATAAAAGTATATAAACTGAATACAAATTCCCACTAATCCTGAATATCTTCAAAAGACATAATATCCATATGAGCAATGTGCTCATGAAAGACCTTAGGTGATAATCCTTTAGTAAGCAGATCCGCAATCATGGAGTTCGTACCAATATACTTTATAGACAGCTGACCACTCTGAACTCTTTCTTTAACAACTAGGAACTTGATGTTTATGTGTTTAGATTTTGTTGAGCTCCTATTATTATTAGAATATACTACTTCGAATTTATTATCACAAAATAACTTAAGTGGTCTTTTAATACCATCCAAAATTCGCAGTCCTGTGACAAAATTTTGCAACCGTATTCCATGATTAAATGCCTCATAACATGCTATAAATTCAGCTTCCATGGTGGAAGGAGTTATGAGTGTTTCTTTAACACTTTTCCAAGAGATAGCTCCCTAGCAAGCAAATAAATACAGCCCTAAGTAGATTCAGTCAAAATAACTTATGACTGTCTTGACATCCAGTAAAATCAGAGTCGGAATACCCAATGATTTCTAATTTATCCGATCTCCTATATGTGAGCATGTAATATTTTGTTTTCTAAAGATACCATGACTCGTTTGGCTGCTATCCAATGAACTATACCTGGATTACTTAAATATCTGCCTAACATACTAACAATATACGCAATATCTGGACGCGTACAAACTTAAGCATACATTAGACTTCCTACTACTGAAGCATAGGGAAACTTTTGTATTTGCTTATTTTCAAAATAATTATTAGGGCACTGAGTGAGGCAAAATTTGTCTCTCTTAGCAACAGGGGTATCTCCTGGTTTGCTATCTTGCATGCCAAATCTCTTAAGTATCTTCTCGATATAGTTCTTTTGCGATAATCCAAGAATACTCCGAGAGCGATCTCAATGTATTTGAATGCCTAATACAAAATAGGCATCCCCAAGATCTTTCATCTCAAATTTTTGTGATAGAAATCTCTTGATTTCGTGCAATCCAAGCCTATATCATTACTGGCAAGCAGTATGTCATCGACATATAAAACTAGAAAAATGTACTTACTCCCACTAAACTTGTGGTATATACAATCATCAAACAAATTCATCCCAAAACCAAACGAGATAATAATTTGATGAAATTTGTAATACCATTGCCTAGAAGCTTGTTTGAATGCATAGATGGATTTCTTTAATTTACAAACCATATTTTTTGCATCTTTGAATACAAAGTTTTTCGGTTGCACTAAATAAATGGTCTCATCAATGTCACCATTGAGAAACGTAGTCTTTACATACATCTGATGTAACTCAAGGACAAAATGTGCCACTAATGCCATTATTATCCTAAAAGAGTCGTTCGATGATACTGGAGAGAAAGTCTCTTTATAATCAATGCCTTCCTTTTGAGTAAAACCCTTTGCGACAAGACGTGCCTTATATCTCTCTACATTACCCTTCGAATTCTTTTTGGTTTTAAGTATCCATTTGTAGCCAATAGGTTTCATATGTACCTTCAAGTAGTGTGACGAGTTCCCAAACGTCATTGTCTTTCATGGATTTAATTTCTTCATTCATAGCATCAATCCATTTGTGAGAATTAGCACTATGCATGGCTTGATGAAAGTTGAGGGGATCATTTTCTACCAATCCAATGCCATCCTCAGGTTCTTGGAGAAATACGATCTAATCATCTGAAACCGCACTTCTCTGTTCTCTAATGGATCTCCTTAATGGCATATGTTCTTGAAGTTGTTGAGTCTGTTTGTGTTGTTCTTGATAGGGAAGATTTTCAACATTTTCTTGTGGTACTGGTATTGTTTCTTGAACAATGTCAAGAATAGAAGGCTGATCATTGTCAATAACAATCGTAGGAAGGGAAATAGATTCCTCTTCAAAGACAAAATCTCTAACTTTATCTCTCCCTCAAACTCAATATCCTCAAAAAACTAGACATTTCCCGTCTCAAAGAAGGATCTGGATATGGGATCATAAAATTTGTACCCCTGAAACCGTTCTGTAGAATAACCAACAAAATAGGTGTTGACCGTTTTCAAGTCCAATTTCTTTTCATTTGGCCTATAAGGCCTTGCCTCAGTTGGACAACCCCAAATATGTAAATGCTTTATACTAGACATTTTACCAGTCCATAGTTCATAGGGGATTTTGGTCGTTGCCTTAGTTGGAACTCTATTAAGGATATAAGTTGCAGTCTTTAATGCCTCTCCCCAGAGTGAATCCGGTAAAGTTGTATGATTAATCATACTTCTCACCATATCCTTTCGTCTCTCAGCAACATCATTCATGCTAGGAGATCCCGGCATGGTGTACTATGGGATGATTCCATACTCTTCTAGGAATTTAGCAAAAGGTTCTGGATGTTGTTCACCTGATCCGTCATATCTACCATAGTATTCACCGCCACGGTCAGATCTGGCAACCTTAATTCTTTTACTAAGTTGATTATCAACTTCAGCTTTAAAAACCTTGAACATGTCCAATAACTAAAACTTCTCATGAATTAGATATATAGGTAGCCATAACGAGAAAAATCATCTATGAATGTAATAAAATATTGTTGACCATTCCAAGAAATCGTAGGGAATGGCCCATAAATGTCCATATGTATTACTTCTAAGACGTTTGAAGATCTATTGGCACCTAATATCTTTATATTTGTTTGTTTTCCCTTAATACATTCAACGCAGATTTAAAGGTCTAACAAATTAAAGGGATCAAGAATTTCTTCTGACACAAGTCTTTCAATTCTTTGTTTAGATATATGACCTAAACGCTTATACCAAAGTGAAGAAGAATTCTCATTGATTAATTTGTGTTTAATACCACGTGACCTTCTATGAAAGGTTTCATTATATGAACCAATAGTTTTGATTAAATAAAGGTTATCATGAGAAGACAAAAAATCGGTACCAATAATATTTGAATTCAAAAAAAGATTAAATTAACTATTTCTAAATGAACAAAAGTAACCAGATTTGTCCAAAATAGAAATAGAAACCAAATTTAGTCTAAAGCGAAGACGGTACAATATATGTCTCTTTCAAATCAAAATAATAACCAACTTTTAATAATAATCTAAAAGTCCCTACTGCTTTAACTTTAATTGGTTTGCCATCACCCACATAGATGAATCTTTCAGTATCATTCGGCTTTCGACAATTCAGGCAACCCTACATGGACACACTTATATGAGTAGTAGCACCGAAATCTATCCACCAAGTGTGTATAGGTACTGAATCTAAATTAACCTCAGAACAAACCAAAACGAGAAGCCTACATTTTTTTGCACGCCAAGCGTGATATTTGGTACATTGCTTTTTCAGGTGTCCAGAATTCTTACAAAAGTAACAACTAAATTCCTCAATTTGTTTCTTTTGCTGTTTCTTTTGAAGTAGACCACCCGCAACTTCTTTATTTTTTTTCATTTTCTTATTTTTGTCCTTAAAGGTACTTACCAAGTGAGTAATTTTAATCTTTTCTTACTTCAATCTTTCCTCTTCTTGCACACATTGAGAAATAAGCTACATTTAGACGCCATTTATCCTTTTGTCAGTTATAAGTGACCTTAAATTGACTGAATTGTGCAGGAAGAGAGATCAAAACCAAATGTACGAGCAAGTCCTCAGACAGCTCTAACTTTAGTGCCTTAAGTTTTGAAGTAAGATGAGACATCTCTAGGATGTACTCCCTTATATTTCTTTTTCCTTTATACCTCATTGAAATCAAGTTCGATAGAATCGTACTTGTTTCTGCCTTAGCGTTTTTTACAAAACGCTTTTCAATTTCCATAAGGAATTCTTTGTCAGTTGCCTTATCGGACACATTGCCCTTGAAGGTTTCTAGAATTGCACATTTCATGATCATAAGACTCATGCGATTTGAACGATCCCACTTCTCATAGTCCATTTTTTTTTCTACGAAACTATTATCTGTAAGAGGAGTAGGTTGTTCAATCCTTAGCGCAAGGTTTAGATCCATGCAACCAAGAACAATCATTACGTTCTCTTTCCATTCCTTAAAATTAGTTATCCATTCAACATAATGATGGAATTGATATTGGCAGATACCATAGAAGCAGATGTGTTATCTGAAAATAGAACAAAACAACATATTCATAGAAGTTCCGAATCTTAAATAATAAATTAAATTCAAATAATGGTAGGGCCCATCACAAGATACATTGCACAAACATTAATATTTAGTCTTTGGACAGAAATATTAACTTGTAAGTGGTACTCTTAGTGTAGTAATCAAATATTGACAATAAATCCTGTGAAATAATAAGTCTATCTTTGGACTGACTTATTATTCACATGGAATACCAAATAATTGTCACATATTTATTACCACAGGTATATATGTAATTCGGCAAAATATTAACCTTCCTTTGGGTCGATAAATATCCGCATGAATTACAAATACACAATCATCTTAATATTCTAAAATAAATTGGCCTACACAATTTTAAATTGCTACCAATTTTGATAGCATGTTGTGTTAATCAATATATTTTGAACATTAGACATTCTAAATTGGGAATTAACCAAAATTTAAATTTAATTATTTTACCAAAGATTTAAAAAAAATTTGACCATAATCGCTTATTGGTCATGAACTCATGACCATTAATCCTTCTGGTCATGAACTTCGTTCACGACCCCGATTCCTTCCGATCATGAACTTAGTTCATGGCCAATCCTTAATTTTTGTTTTTTTTCAAAAACATTCCTTATTGGTCATGAACAAATTTGTTCATGACCAAAAAACCGTACACCTGCTCCAAAAAAAAAAAAAAAATTTACCTTTTTTTTTTTGTTTTTGAATTCGTATACCAAACAAATTCAAAAGAAAAAAAAAATTAAAACCAAAATTTTGAATCCAACAATTTTATCTGAATAAATATAAAAATTATTGGACCCAAAACCTTAAATCTGAAATATAACCACAATTATTCTTAAATACAACAAATTAAATCACATAAAAATTGTTGAATTCAAGAACTAAATCCATATAAAACCACATAATAAATAAATTACAGAAAAAACTAATTTCTTCAATGATTCAACAAGAAGATATTCTGATACCACTTGTTGAAATACCAAATTAACTTTAATATCGTGACAACCAACATTATCATAACCCGGATCCTTCATGTTTAATCATCAAGAATATAAATTAAATACTAGAAGCGGAAACATGCTTGAATCCATAAAAATTGATGTGATTCTTGAATATCTGGATGTGGTTCTTGAACTTACAGATTTGATTCTTGAATATTGTGATTATTGATATTCCAAATTACTATGTATGTATCTTAGATAATAAGGTTCTCACTTTTCTGATGATGGGATGTCAAGAAAAGTAACACAACACAAAATTTGGGACCATAACCTATATATATATATAGATATACTTTCCTTATTTCCCTAGATTTTGCCCATCATAAAACAGGAAATAAGATTTTAGGGTATCTACACATAAAAGCCCATACTAATTAGATGACTTAGACCCATTTATATTAAACTATAATAAATCACTTTATATTTGACCAATTAATAGTATGATAGTATATATTACACAATTAATATGTATGTGAATATCCAAAACCCAACAGAAGCCATTCTATAATCTGTAGAATGAAAAAAATTTATAGATTTATTAGTAAAAAGACCAATTTGGGACTTGCCATGTCTTCTTAAATAGATAAATAAGTAAAACCAGCAAGCAAAAACAAGACTTACATGATCATGCAAATCATGAATTCTCATACCTGCAAATAATATGAAGATCCATCTGAAGATCTTTTGGCTTTTACTTGATGTATCTCTGGCATATGTACTATACAACATGCAGTTCAGTTGGACAATGTTTTTCTTGGGTAATGGTACATATTCTTAGACATGATTGCAAACTGCAATTTCGAGGTACATGTCTAAGTTTTGAACTTTGTACAGTAGTATATGTTAGTGTATGACTTAGAACTAATTTATTTTAGAGATAAATTATACTTTGATATTTTTTAATATGATATTTTTTGAATAAAATATATATATGTAAAATCATAAGTGAGAGTTATGATGTAATTATATTTTATTCGTATATATCCCTAATCATAGTATATGACACTAGTAGATTAGCACATAACTACATGTAGATATTTATTGAAAATAAGTATATCAGATTGACCCGCTAAGAGTATCCACAAGAATTACTATTTAAATGTCAGTTGATTAATCTGTTTGTGATAGTAGTGTAATGATCTTTTGATTTAAGGTCATAAACTTATCTTGACTGTGGATTATTATATTTTGGCTCTATTAGTCGTTACTCTTAAAGAGTTGCATATATTTTAGAGTTTGGGTATAATATGAATCATGATAAGATAAGATATGACCATGCACCACTCCTTATATATAGGAGAGTATATCCCAGTATAGCCATTTCTTGAAATACGATTCGAAAATATTTGCGCAACATGAAAATAGAATTAAGAGTGTCTTAAATTCTATTTCAAGTGGATTGTGTTTTCAAAGAAGTAAATTTGATTAATTCGATTAAAGTTGGCATTATATATCATGCATCTGTACTCTTGAATTAATCGGGATATAGGTTGGTGAAAGAATAATAATTACACGGGAACTAATCACGGATGGTGATGTCGAACCACTTGACATATCTCAATACTTGGGTGGTCATGATGCTTTGCTAGAACCCAATCTTGATCTATAAGTGTAAATTAATTTATTAGAGAATTAATGATAAATGAAAAGTATTTAATTTATCTATAATTAATTTAGGATTATAACTTATACTTATTCCCAACGTAATTGGGAATCTAAAGGGTCACACACTTAAGGATAATTAATTCGAGATTAAAATGATTTGATAAGTATGAGGTACTTATGGGTTAATTTATGAGATAAATTAACTTTTGAATTTAATTATAATAAATAATAAATGTTACGAGCTAATAACTTTTGGATTTAATTATAATAAGTAATAAATGTTACGAGCTAATATGTAATACATATTAATAGTCCTAATGGTTTTACATTTATTTATATACCCTTGACCCAAATTAATTAGGATTTGAAATTCCCTAAACCCAATTTGATTGGAATTCTAAATTATTATTATTATTATTATTATTATTATTATTATTATTATTATTATTATTATTATTATTATATATATATGGTTAAGTAGTACTACTATTAGTATTACTAGTACTTGATGGCTAATCAATTGGAAAAGCTGTGAAAAATAATTAAAGACGTGAAAGTCAAGTTTGATAATTTAGGAATTAGCATTTCGTAGTTTGGATCAATTAATCTTGTGAAGATTTTTGATTTAATTATCTGTGTGGATACCATTAGAGCTGGGCACTTGTACGACTTGTAGATCGACGTTCCAAACATATTGGAGATACTACAATTTTAAAGTATAATCTCTATACTTTTCTTGTGCTACGCATAAATTTATCAAGGTGATCTGCAATAAGAAAGTAAAAATTTTAAATTTCACTACATTATTGGTTATTTACTTTCTTACAGTGGTATTAGAACCACCCTTAATTAATTTATAATGATATAATTATATTTAGTTGTCATAAATATTGAATTGTTCAGGCTATAAAATTTTTGAATTTTATTTATAAAACATTGGAGAAATTTAAAAAAAAAAAATTTTTGATAACCCGTGAATTCAATTGTCACTTTTAGTCTTATTGACATTTTTTCTAAATTTTGGTATTTGAAATCACCAATTAATTTTTGACAATTGTTGTTTAAAATTAATTGATAAATTTAGAAGCTTTCTTTATTTTAATTTGATTAAAATATAGAAAGTATGAAACCTTTGAAAATATTTATTTAATTCTATGGAGATTAGAATTAAGTAATTTGTTTAAATATTAGAAATTTATTATTTTTCAATGAGCTTGGAATTTAATAAATGTTCATAAATTTTTAGAAATTGTTTCTAATATAATTTTTGAAATTCTATTATTTAAAAGATTATTTTCTAATAAGATTGGAAAATAATAATTTTTCTTCATAAAATATTTTTCATAAATAATTCTAAAATTGATATATCTAATTTCAATGATATTGGAATTATAAAGTGCAATGATTCATAATTAGATACTAAATACGGATTTATACTTTTATTTAATTATTGAATTATTTAATTATTTAATTGCATGATAGATGATTATGGACTTAACACCAATGTGATTGTGTTTGATTCATTTGGTTCAAATTCAATTGTTGTAAATTTTTTAAATAAGGCCTGCGTGTCATGCCTTTCTCTATTATTCTGAATGTAATTATTTTCTCATCTCAATCCCTTCGAATGTAACTCGAGATTTCTTAACCAATCATGTAATGTACATAGATATAGGTTAGCGATAGGATTGAATATCTAAAATATTTAGATAGAATTATATTTGTAATGTACAAGATGATGGAGACGGTGTAAAGTGCAACCACAAAGGAAATTTTCAAGAGTTGAAGATTACCCGTAGAATTTGACTACCTAGTTTCCTTTGTAACTCAAGGAAACTAGTTTAGTAAAAGTCCGTAATTATCCATGCATGTTCTATAGTTGTTTATTATATGCTGATATGATAATATTGCATCCAATTTTGATGAGACCTAATAAAATAAATAAAAGAAAATTCCTCAAACTAATATTAAGTCAATAAATAAGTTGCCTTCCATTATTATAGTAACAAACGAGAGTTCTTCTTAGATTTAACTTGTTGGACTAATCCAAGATAACTTTACGTTGGACATGTTTGAGCTATGAGATGAGATCTCTGAATAATAGGTATGATTTAACGGAGGCATATAATTTGTTGGGCACACTCAAGGTTTTATGGCTTTAAGGCAAAAGTTAGGAGTCACGTAATATGTGCTATCAAAGAGTTGATACCTAACTATCTAGGAATTACAAAGAGTTGTAATTGGTAAGAGTTATCTATCATTCGAAATTATTTTGGTTTGTTAGGTACACCCAAGATCAAAATAATTAATGAGATCCTAGCCCACTAGGGGTTATGTGATAGCTCCTGAATCAATATGTGAGGGTTATTGATTTGAATTAACGATAAGCATCTAATAGTGGGAGCAAAACCAAATTAAAAGGAAGTTCATATTATATTTTTGCTTTATTTATGCATGAATAACAAATTCTTATACTATCTTTATGTATATGTTGTAGAATATGAATAGCAACATCAATTTACGTCCCATTTTATATGATAACAAACTCACTGGACCAAATTTTTTGGACTAGCATTGTAACTTGAGAATTGTTCTCAAGTATGAGAAAATTGACTATGTTCTTGATCAACCTATTCCTGATATCCCAACAGATGATGCTGAAGAAAAAGTTCAGAATGCTTATCGTAAGCACATAGAGGAGAATGATACTGCCTCTTGTATCATGTTGGCCGCTATGAGTTCTGAATTACAGAAACAGCATGATAGTAAGGCTGCTCATTCCATGATTCTTCATCTCAGGGTGTTGTTTGATGAAAAGTCAAGGAATGAGAGGTATGAGACCTCTAAATAGTTATTCCATTGTAAAATGACAGAGAGTACTTCAATAGCGATTCATGTACTTGGATGATGATTGGACTAATTAAAAAATTAGAACGACTGGAATTTAAGCAAAATCATGAATTAAATGTTGATTTAATTTTGCGATCTCTACCTGATAGCTTTTCACAATTTGTGATGAACTACAATATGAATAAGTTACCACTACTCTCACTGAACTGTTGAATATGTTAAAGACTACTGAGACAACTATTAAAAAGGAAAAGTAACAAGTGATGGTTGTTGATTCTTCTAATAAGAAGAAAAAGAAATCCAAGGTTGGTTTTATGAAAGTCAAGTCTGGGTTAAAACCAACACCTGTGATCAAGAAAGATAAGGTCAAGGGTACTTGTTACCAAAGGACACTAGAAAAGGAACTGTGAGGCTTATATTGATATCTTGATGCAGAAGAAGGTTAATGAAACTTCTACTTCAGGTATGTTTATGATTAAGATCAATATTTTTACTTCTAAATCAGATTCTTGGGTATTAGATACCGGATTAGCATCTCAAATTTGTAATAATAGAAATAGCTAGAATATTGGCTAAGGGAGAAGTGGACCTGCGTGTGAGAAATAGAACAAATGTTGCTGCATTAGCCTTAGGGACTTATTATCTTTCTTAGCCTAGTGGTCTTGTTTAAGAACTTAAAGAATGTGATTATGTTCCATCTCTTGTTAGAAATATTGTTTCTATTCCGTGTTTAGACATTGATGGTATTGTCATTATGCAAAAGAATCAATGTTGTTCCTTTTCACTTGATGGCATTATGTATGGAACTGCTTCTTTGAATAATGGTTTTTATATTCTAGACATGAAAAATCTAGTTCTCAACATAAATCCAAAAATGTCCAAAATTGATAATTTGAAACAATCTTTCCTTTGGCATTGTAGACTTTATCATATAAATGAGAAACGCATTTTTAAATTACACAATAATGGTTATTTGAGATCATTTGATTATGAATCATTTGATATATGTGAATCTTGTTTATTTGGTAATATAACCAAATCATCGTTTAATGGAAAAGGTGATAACATCTAGTCAGTTGTTGGGAGTACTACATATTGATATTTGTGGTCCTACGTCAATTCATACTAGAAGAGGTTTTTCATACTTTATTACTTTTACGGATGATCATTCTAGATATGGTTATGTATACTTAATGAAGTATAAGTCTGAAGCTTTTGAAAAATTCAAAGAATTCAAGAATGAAGTTGAAAAATAACTTGATAAAAGTATTAAAATATCTCGATCTGATCGAGGTGGGGAATACTTGAACCAAGAGTTTTAAGATTATCTTAAAGAGAATGGAATTCTACCTCAATGGACTCCTCCTTATACACCACAACTAAATATTGTATCTGAGAGACGTAATCGAACTCTATTGAATATGGTTCGATCAATGATGAGTCTTGAGACCTCCCAAAATTATTTTGGGGCTATGCTCTTAATATTGCCTCTCATTTACTAAATCGTGTTCTATCAGAAGTTGTTGATTCCACTCCGTATGAGATGTAGTTTGGAAAAAAATCTAAACTTCTCATTCATACTTGAAGGTTTAGGGCTGCCCTGCTTATGTGAAGAGGGTAGAATCTGACAAAATTGAACCTGAATCAGATAAATGCCTATTTGTGGGGTATCCAAAGGAGACGTTTGGATACTATTTCTATAATTCTATTGATCAAAAGGTGTTTGTCTCAAAATATGCAATCTTTCTAGAAAAAGAGTTTATTCTTGAAAGGGTAAGTGGCAGCAAAATAGATCTTGAAGAAGAATAAGAAATACAATATGGTATTGATCAATAAATAGAACAAGAGTTTCAATCACACGATGATGTGATAGTAGATGAACCTAACGATACACAAGCTCTTCGTAGGACTACTAGAATACGTCGTACTCCAAAGAAATACGAATTTCTTGTAAGTGGGTACAATGATATATTAGTCATTATGAATGATGAATCTACATTTTACGAAGAAGCATTATCAAATAAGGATTCTCAGAAGTGACTAAAAGCCATAAAATCTGAAATGGATTCCATATATGACATCTAATAAGGTATGGACCTTAGTCGATTCACCTGAAGGATTAAACCTATAGGGTGCAAGTGAGTCTTTAAAAGAAAGACCGATATGGATGGTAATGTGATTATCTATAAGATATGATTGGTGGCAAAAGGTTATATACAAAGACAAGGAGTTGATTTTGATAAAATTTTCTCACTAGTTCCAATGCTGAAATCTATTCGAATTTTACTTGCGATAGCTGCATATTATGATTATGAGATTTGGTAAATGGATGTAAAAACTACTTTCCTTAATAGAAATTTTCAAGAAGAGGTGTATATGATACAATATGAAGTATTTACATCCACAGATTCTAACAAAGTATGCAAGTTACAAAAGTCTATTTATGGACTAAAGCATTGTCTAGGAGTTGAAACATTTGTTTTGATGAGACAATCAAAAAGTTTGATTTTATAAAAAATGAGGATAAATCTTGTGTATATAAGAAAGTGAGTGAGCGCGCCATTGTTTTCCTAATACTTTATGTAAAACTGGATGACATATTGTTGATAGGAAATAACATACCTATGCTTCAAAGTGTAAAAATATGGTTGTCTAGAAATTTTTCTATGAAAAATTTAGGAGAGACAGCCTATTTTGGAAATGAAGATCTATAGAGATAGATCTAAAAGGTTTCTTGTGAAGAACCCCAGTTATGTTAATCATGTTTTGATGATAACCAAATCATACTAATAGTTTGATAACAAGTGTGCAGAAAAACAGGCAGGTTCGAACGCAAATGTTCGTCCGAACAAAACAACCATGACAGAGCTTCGGACGATGAAGCAGGATCGTCCGACACAAAGAATTTGAAGCACCGTTCGGACGAAGAACAGCGTCCGACCCTGCGTCCGACACTTCGCGATCGGACGCATGTTCGGACGCATCCTCGGACGTCCGAACGAATACCCTCAGAGAACGGACGCAGTGTCGGACGCAGGGTTTAGCAGCGGCCGTCCGAACGGTCCAACGGCTAGTTTGTTCGGACGCACTCCTGCTCGCATCGGCCGTCCGAAAGGTCCAACGGCTAGTTTTCCAGTAGACAGAAAATAGCCGTTGGGAAGTTGTTGAAAGCAGATATTTGGCAACTATAAATACCCCTAGGTCTGAATTAATGAAGTTAAGACTTCTACATTGATTACAAACAATTCTTGAGCTATTTGGGAGAAATAGTGGGTACAAGTGTTGTAATAGTGTAGGTAGTGTGAAAAGAGCTTAGAAGTGTAAAAGTTCTTCAAGTGTAAGAGTGGAGAGATAACAATTGTAACAAATGGAGGTTGTGAGTGTAAAACTCTTGGCTCAACTAAAGGGAATTAGTGTGAGCAAGAGTGATCCTCATTTGTGTACAAGAGGTTATTGTCTCACCTACTTTGAAGAGACTTTTAGGGGCTGAACTTCAAGTTGTGAACTTGGTAGTTGCCTTGTGAGAAGTTCTTTGTAATTCCAAGCTCCAAGCTTGAGAAGCTAGGGAGTTTGGTTTGATTCTCTTAATCTCAATATTCTTAATTATTTGTTCTTTAAGCTTAAACTGTTGAATATCTATTGTATTCATTTGTGCTTAAGTTTTCATTTGGTGCACAAAGTTTGAATTTCTATTAAGCACAGAAAAAAGGTTTGTCTTTAGAGATAACCTAATTCACCCCCCCCTCTTAGGTTGCTTTTGGGGCCAACATCTTGATCTTACTCAATTAATGTACATAGACAAGGTGCTAAAGAGGTTTAGCATGGATCAATCAAAGAAGGGTTATTTGCCAATGTCTCATGGTGTGTACCTTTCTAAGGACATGTGTCTTAAGACAGATGTCAAAAGAGATAGCCTGAAAAGGATCCCATATACTTTGGCTATAGGTTCTATAATGTATGCTATGCTATGTACTAGACCCGATATCTCCTATGTTCTAAGTGTTACGAGCAGGTTTCAATTTAACCCAGGGAGTGATCATTGGATAGCAGTCAAGAATATTTTTAAGTACTTAAGAAGAGCTAAAGATTTATTCTTGAACTATGATTGGTCTAAACAAGAATTGGCAGTTCGTGGATATACAGATGCTAGCTTTCAATCTGACAAGGATGATAGCAAGTCACAATCTGGATATGTATTTACTCTTAATGGTAGTGCGGTCAATTGGAAAAGTTCCAAACAGGACACCACGACTGATTTTACAACAGAAGTCGAATACATTATAGTTTCAGAAGCAGCAAAGAGGCAATTTGGATCAGAAAGTTTGTGGCTGAACCTGGAGTAGTTCCTTCCATTAGTGATCCTATACTTTTGTATTGTGATAACAATAGAGCTATTGCACAAGCGAAGGAACCCAAGTCTTATTAGCGATTTAAATATGTATTACACCACTATCATTTGATTAGAGAGATCATTGATATAAATGAAGTAAAGATAGAAAAGATCGCCACGGATGATAATAATGTTGATCCGTTCGCTAAAATCTTGTCCCAGAATAAACATGAGAGTCATATTAACTTATTTGGTCTTAAACACATGAATGATTGGTTTTAGTGCAAGTGAGAGTTTATGTATAGTGTATGCTCTAAGGCCAATTTATTTTAAGGATAAATTACACTTTTGTATTTTCTAATATGGCTTTTTTAGAATAAAATATATGTGTAAAATCATAAAGAATTATGATGTAATTGTATTTTATTCGTATATATCCCTAATCATAGTATATGACACTAGTATAATAGCACATAAGTGTATGTGGATATTTATTGAGAATAAGTGCATCAGATTGACCCGCTAAGAGTATTTCACACGGATTATTATTTAAATACCAGTGGATTAATCTCTTTATGATAGTAGTGTAATGATCATTTGATTTGAGATCATGAGTTTATTTTGACTATGGATTATTATATTTTGGCTCTGTTAGTCATTACTCTTAATGAGTCACATATACTGTAGAGTTTGGGTATAATATGAATCATAATAAGATAAGATATGACCAATAGAGGATTAGCCACTCCTTATAATAGGAGAGTATATCCCAGTATAGCCACTTCTTGAAATACGATTCAGAAATTTTCTCATTCGCAATGTGAAAATAGAATTAAGAGTGTCTTAAATTCTATTTCAAGTGAATTGTATTTTGGAAAGAAGTAAATTTGATTAATTCGATAAGAGTTGGCATTATATAGGTACTCTTGAATTAATCAGAATATAGGTTGGTAAAAAGATAATAATTACACTAGAACTAATCACGGATGGGTGATGTCGAACCATTTGACATATCTTAATACTTGGTTGGTCATGATATTTTTGCTAAAAGCCAATATTGATCTATAAGTGTAAAGTAATTAATTAGACAATTAATGATAAATTAAAAGTGTTTAATTTATCTAATCCTAATTAATTAATAAATTACCATACTTATTGCCAATGTAATTGAGAACCTAAAAGGTCACACATTTAAGGATAAGTAATTCGGATTAAAATGATTTGATAAGTTGAGATACTTAATTTATGAGATAAATTAACCATATGTAATACATATTAATAGTCCTAATGGTTTTATGCTTATTTATATGCCCTTGACTCAAACTAATTAAGTTTGTAATTTTCTAAAGTTCAATTTGATTGAAATTCTAAATTATTATTATTATTATTATTATTATTATTATTATATGGTTAAGTAGTAGTACTATTAGTAGTACTAGTACTACTAACAGCTAAGCAATTGGAAAAGCCATGAAAAATAATTAAAAACGTGAAAGGTCTGCGATCAGAGAGGAATTAGACTAAGCTCAAAGAACAAAAGTTGTATAGGGTCCCTAGAACTTCAATTTCTATTTTGAAACCCAAAGCAAAATCTTCCATTTCGAGGGCCAAAAACGTGGTAGAAAAAGCTGTTGGTCCAGAGAATTTAAACCAGCTAGATAAGTCTGGAAAATTTTCCAGACCACCAACTTTGAGCAAAGATTTAATACTGGTAAACTCAAAGAATCAAAGTTGTGACCGTTCCTCAACCTTACTTTTCTTTTCTACCCCGAAGCAAAATCGTTCATATTCTGGGTCAAAATCGTGGTGGAAAAGGGCTGGTAGCAAAATCTGCAAAAAAGAAAGGTTAGAAAAGTTTTTTCATTTTACTCCCATATTTCAGTTTTCTAGCCGAGAATATTTTTAAAATTAAACTGATACTTGGTGCCATTCGATGACGTGGCATTTTAATAAAAATCCAAAATTTCAGTATTTACTTTTGGCCCTCTATTTCTGCATTTTTAATCATCACAAAAGCAATTAGACGAACAATCGAGCAAATCTAGATGTGTATAATTGCTTTTGTGATTGACATGTAGCTGTTATTAACATACCGTTACCGTCGCCACGTGGGGGGCTCGTGAAATAGGTGATTGAATGCAAAAATCCTACTTACAATTTACAAACATAAATTACCTCCCAACACAAAAGTCACGTTTGATAATTTAGGAACTAGTACTTTATGGTTTGAATCGATTAATCTTATAAAAATTTTTGATTTAATTATTTGTGTGGATATCATTAGAGGTTAGGCACTTGTGCGACTTGTGGATCGACGTCCCAAATATATTAGAGATTTTATTGCAATTTTAAGATATAATCTCTATATTTTTCTTGTACTACACATAAATTTATCAAAGTAAAAAATGATAGAAAAGTAAAAATTTTAAATTTCATAAGCGTTATTGGTTATTTACTTTCTTACAGTATATAATAAGTACTAATCCTGCATGGCCTAATTAGCTAATCCTGCATGGCCTAATGCACATAATCCATTGAGCCTACTATTCAGCTTTTTCTCTTTATCTTTTTGGAACATACCTAAGAATGTTGTTTCCATATAATCAGTACATGTCTAAGAAAGTATACAAGCACACGTCTAAGATTGTTCTTTCCATATTACTGTTGATAATAGTTAATGGAAATTTGATTCGATAATCATATATTACGCTCAAAATATATTGTCCCTAGAAACGACTACTACTTCATATGTGCTGCTTTCTTCTACCCATTTGTTCCCTGCAATTTTCTTATAATTTCTAATGTTTAACCCTAATAATGAGAAATCATTTGGTTGATAGGGTAGTTTTAATCTCCCGCTAACCTTAAGGTAAAGAATTTTCTAAAAGATTTTAATCACATGGTGATATCTCTGTAAGAAATCTCACATGCATAAACCAGTTGAAATTGGTGGTTAATCTGAATAATTTATTTGCTATTCAACACAAAAATACCAGAGAATATGCTCTATACCATAACACAGTAAATGTCGAGCCTAATAAAACAATATTTCAAGAGTATATGCTCTTATTCGATCTTTACTATATGCAAAACGAATTCATTTATGCTGCGGAGAAAACATAGGAAACTTATCCCTAAATTAGTTAGAACAAAAGTGCTCAGCTAATTAGAACCAAACTCCCTAATTCAGATTATAAAGTGAAATTACAAAAATCTTTACTCAAGCAGGCATAAAACAAACACCAGTTTTCCTTCAAAACAGAGGTGTTTTAGTTCTCATCCTGAATTGTTTCCTACAGAAACATGTCTCTAAGGAAAGCTTCTTTTTTTTTTGTTTAGCCGGGGGAGGCGCTAAGGATCTACTGTGAGTCTCTACCTACCCGTTGGTGATTCGATCCAATGACCTAAGTAGATCATAGGGGAAGTATACTCTTACCATTTGAGTTACACTTGTCTCTGTTTAAAAAAGGCTTCTAAGCAAATCAGAAATTAGAAAAATTATCATTATCCTCCTGAATTTGTTCTTTGCTAGTCTGGTGGACTGTCTCTTAAGAAGCTACATCTAGATGTCATGCAGCCATAAAAGCCTCTATATAATGCTGGTACAACAGAGACAACAAAGCTGTTCGAATTGGAACTTTTGATCCGTGAACTTATCCATTGAAAAGAAGTTTAGTTGCGAGATCAAGTAAACTTACCAAATTCCTCCCCATGAAAAAAAAAAATGACTGAGAGAAAATTATAAATAAACTAGAAAAGAGCATTGTACGTGTAAAACTTTTAATATATTGAAAATTTTTATTTTCTAAAAAATAAATAAATAATTAGTGAATGAAAACCAAATATGAAAATTTTAACTATTGATCTTTTTATACAAGATTTATATATTTTAAATATATTTTTAATATCTTTGCTCTTTTCTTATTTCATTGTAATTATTTTCACCTATCTTTTTTTTTTTTTTCAATATTGTTTGTTATTTGTTACAAAATTATATATAAGTTTCATTTTTTTCTCAAAAATTAAACAAATTTTATCTTTTATGAAAACAACGTATGATAATTATATTTTTTTTAAATATTTCTCTTCTAGGTGCTTAGATTATAATTTTCATATAGTGTCACTACCAATTAATTAAACAATTAAAGATTAAAATATTTTCTATAGTATTGAACTTTTTAAATATATGTGCATATTCTGTCATTATAAAAAAAAAAAGAAGGATAATATCATTATCAAGTATCAAACATTATATAGATGAATTATTTTAAAATTATATTAGTGGCAAAAATATTAGTAGTTAATCAAATGATATATGGATAATAATTACAAAAAAATGATTAAAAAAATTTCAAAAAATAAGAAAGAAATTGAATCTAATTAAAATATAAAGAATATATAAATCAAATAAAAATTATGTCTTATGTATAACGATAACTAAACAAATCAACTATATATTCTCTATATTATAAATAGGTATTATATAGTATATTAAATCATTATTGAAAATTAAAATAATAAATTGTTCCTTTGTCTTGCTATAAAATGCAACAAATGTTAGATAAAACAATCATTTATCTTACTCTACAGTACACGGAACGCTAATGAAATTGTAGTTCTAAATATACCAAAAACGGTACGTTATTATTTTAAGTGAAATTTTATATATTTTTTGTATCACAATTAATTTTTTGCTAATATATTATGTAATATATATACATATAGAGAATATATTATTATGTTATATCTTAAAGTTATGAGAATATTCATTTCAATATCTCTTAAAGTTATCTCTTAAATGATGTTTGATATTTGATGGTAATTTTATCCTTTACAAATGATAAAGAATATATAGATATATCTCAAAAAAGTTCAATATTATGGAAAAAGTCTTTTGATTAAGTTATTGGTGGTGTCGCTATTAGAAATTATATGTATTTAGATTTACCTATGAGCCTAAAATAAAAATAAAAACTATTTTAGCTCAGAGTTAAATGAAGCATGTCAAAATTCTTTTATTAATGAAAATATTTACAAGAGATTAAATAATATATAATAATAATTACAAAAATGATTAAATAAAATTTCAAAAAATAAGAGAAAATAAACTTAAATATAAAGAATAAAGATATCAAACAAAAATTATGTTTACTATATAAGAAAACCAACAAATTAAACTAATATGTTCTGTATAATATAGATAGGTATCATGTAGTATATTAATATCATAATTAAAAAGTGAAAATAAAAATTTATTCTTTTATCTTACTTTGAAATGTATAGAAAATTAATGAAAAAATCTTCTATACTACTCTAAATGCACGCAACTTGAATGAAAAATATTTAATTCTAAAGACATCCAAAATAACATGTAATTTCTATTCTATTCAATTATTATTATTAACATATTGTGTAAATTAATTATGTATCCACATAGAGAACATATTGGTATTTTAGCATGTTTCTTAAACTTATGATAATATTGATATTCTGAATTCTTTCATTTATCCTAAATGGTATCGAATATGACTAACTCCAAAATTATATTTTGATATAATATTTTAATATGAAATTATTGCATTTATTAAATATATAAATAAAATGAAAGCTAATAAAAGTGTATGGTTTTATTTTTTATTTTTTGTACTTTTTCAATTAATTCCTTTTATTATATACAAAAATATTTAATCTACGTCTTTATTATTTTGTTAAATAGTGAAGAATTACATTATAATTTCTAAAATCAACATGTAAAATCAATCCATATCTGCATTTATTTTAGAGTATTTAATAGTATGACTACATTTGAATAATATATGTTATCTTTTAGAGTACTGACTTGCTTATTTTTTTCTATATTGTTATTCCTACAATTTATATATAGTATTCTTATAGGTCTTGTAATAATTATTCTAGACTATTTTGAGCATGATACAATTGGTTTAACGTTTTTTACCTTATCAATAGTTAGTTCAAACCAATATTTCTTTGTTGTTGTAGCATATACTGTAACAACCGGTATTATAGTTTCCAAATTTGACAATTAAATTCATTGTATACTTGTAACTATTTAGAATATTGTTACAATCATTATTTTAGAATATTTTTGGTACATGCATTGTATCATGAATTGAACTTATTTTCTACCTTATCAATAGTTCATCTAAACTAATATTCTATAAAATGATGTTATCTAAGATAAAGATTTAGTAATGGAAATACTATTAAAGAAATATAAATTTAACAAATACTTTTATCTCAATTAATTATTTTGTTTTTGAACTTCACTTTCATTGCTTGGTTAATTTTCTTTTCTTTATGTAGGATAAAAAAAACAAATCTACATTAATCGTAATATAGACTTAAAAAAATAATGAAACAATGATATATATATTCCATAATATTTCATTTTATATAAATTTTAATTATTTATTTGTATGATTATTAATTTTGTAATTTTTGTGAAATTAGAACATATTCAAAAATTCTATACTCATGGATATATCTCTCCTGTTAACCAAAATTTTAAGTTAAAAAAGTCACTATAATTAAGAGTCGTGAAACCATTAGAGTTGACTGTCAGTTAAGGAAAATTGTGTTTAAAAAATAATATCAGCTAGATTTGTCATCTTCTTCAATTAATCCCAACCAAAAAGGCTAGCAAAAATGCCAAATTCAACTTCAATGTATCTTTTCATCAAATTCTACAAGAATTAAATATTCTCTTTATGAAAAGTTTATTTATCAGAAAAAATTAAACAAAAGAATATTAGAATAAATGGGGTAAAATGGTCTATATGTTAGTTGATATAATAGAAAAATTTTATTGGTCAATAGATAATGTTAGGTATTAACCTATCAATGACACTAAAAAAAGGTAAAGTGTAACTAACCTTATATATAAAGCACGCAGGGGGATGGATCTAATTAAATTTTTCAAACTGGGCAAACTTAAATGAACAATTAGAGAAAAGAGTAAAAAATCCTGAAAATAATTATAGTAAATTTGGAATATTTATAATAGTTATAAAAGATTGTTTTTATTATGACTAAAAAATAGAAACAATTTGAACATACATAACAATTACAAAATATAATTTTTTTAAATTTTATTCTTTGCTTAAATATAATAATTTTTCTACTCTTAGAATCATATACATTCTTATTATGTATTTATGCCCAAATTTGGTTATATGTTAAAGAGGAAACAATTTATTTTATTAACATTTTATACATTTTAGAATAAGATAATAGATGTTTTCATGAACATTCAATTCATTTTAAAGTAAGACAAAAGAACAAATTATTATTTCAACTTTTTATAATGAAATGATATACTATATTATACATATCTGTAATATGAAGAATATATTAGTTTAATCTGTTTAATCTTTTATATATTAGAAATAATTTTTGTTTGATTAATTTAGTCTTTACATTTTAATAGATTCATTTTTTATTTTTTGAAATTTTAATTATAATAAATATTTTTGATACAAATAAAAGTCTTCCATCTTATTATATATTTATGTCGAAATAGTTGGTTGTATCCTGAAGAATAGGTAGAATAGATTATGAGTAATTTAATTAATTATGTTTTCTTATTGTGAATTAAAAATTATATGATTCATTTTTTTATTTTTTAAAATTTTAATTATAATAAATATTTTTGTACAAATAAAAATCTTCTATCATTTATGCCAAAATAGGTGGTTGTATCCTAAAAGTTAGGTAGAATAAATACTTACTAATTTAATTATGTCTTCCTATTTGGAATTGAAAATTATATTTCATTAAGCGTGGTGTTTTAGACATTATAAAAAAAAAAAGTAGAGAAACACTTAAAATATGTTTTCCTATTATCCCAAAAAATAGGTAGAGCAAATAATGAATAATTTAATTATATTTTCCTATTTGAAATTGGAAATTATTTCAGTAAGAGTGAGTATTTTAGACATTATACAAAAAGTAGAGGAACACTTAAAATATGTTTTCCTATTTAGTTATTGAAATTATATTTCATTAAGAACAGGTATTTTAGACATTACAAAAAAAAAAAAAAGAGAAACACTTATATATGTTTAGACATTACAAAAAAAGAGAAAAACACTTGGGGAATGTTTGTTAATGTTGAATAATGAATTCTGAAATCTGAATTGTAAGTTTTGAAAGTATTAATTGTTGAATTAATAAATTTATTTCTGTTTGATAATCAATTGAATTCAATTTCTGAATTAAATATGTCACTTCATACATGTATTAATTTATTATAAATAATTGTCATATATGCATAGAAAAGAAAATGAATAATTAAGAATGATATAAATGTATATGAGAGAGAATGTATGTGTGATAGAGTATGTATGTGTGTGTGAGAGAATTTGTGTGTGATAAAGTGTGTGTATGTGACTGAGAGAGAATATGCATGTGTGTGAGTGTGTGTGAATATGAGTATGAAAAAGTACAAGAGAGAATGTGTGTAAGAAATTAAGGAGGTGTTTGGTTCACACCTTGGACATGGGAATGAGAATAGGAATCATAAACCCTATAATCACTTTGGGTTTTTGTGATTCTCCTCACATGTTTGGTTCATCTATGGAATGGGTGTGATTACAAAATTTGCTATTTGGTTTACTTATGATCATTAATGGGTTTCAAGAAAGGTTTTTTAAATAGTCTTTTTGATCTTTTTATTTTTATTAAAAATTTACATTTTCTTCAAATAGCACTCAAATATCATTTATTTTGGCCCTTTCACATTCTAATGTGTTCCCCAAATAATTCAAAATTATATAACAACCATGTAAATAAAAGTTTTTATGCATGATTGATTTTGTTCAAAATTACATGATTATTGTTATCGGAAAAAGAATAATTATACTATACGACTACGATAAAGAGAAATAATTATATATGATTGATGTTATTGAAAAAATAACTTTTAATTACTAAAATAAAAAGTAAAAATATTATAATAATTCAAAAAACTGGAATTGAAAAAATAAATAAATAAATAAAAAAGATATGGTAAGCTTGACAAGAATCTTTCATATGATTTATAACCTGTATATATTTTGTTTGCTATTAGAAGTTTATATCCATTCGTCAAAAGAAGAAAATTCCAAAACAAAGTGCCTGTCCTACTATTGACTAATGTTGCTAAGCTTTAAGCCCTATGACACAAGACAAAAAAGAATATGCAAAAGTATATATCTTTACACCAACACAGTGAATTGAAAATCATATAAAAAGTTGATAATTATAGCTGTCAAGCAATGAGTACAAGAACCTGCTCCATTCTAATTTGAAAAACAAACCAAACAGCAAATCAAGTTTGCTTATGATTACATAGATATTACCTAATAACTAGAACCTGAATTACTAGAAGAGGAAGGATAAAGTAAATTGAATGTATATTTTCTCCTCATACTAATTGGAAGTTGAGAAAACACATTGAGCTTTGCAGGAGCACCGGCTAAAATTTCAGCGACTCTAAACGTATCCCCTTCGCACAATTCCAGTTTTAATAGGCTTTGCAATCAAAGATTTGCTCCTATCAGAAGCTAACTACTCACGTTTGTCTTCATTAGTCATGGCTGTTGCAATACTGGCAAAATGAGATGCAATACCATCTATTGAAGATATAAATTTATTCGTTACCATCTCAAATTGAGCTTACATAGGTGAGGGTGCTGGTGCTGCTGATGTTTTCAATTTCTTGGATTTTTTACTCAAGTGAGCTGTTTGTCTCTTTTGTATTCTTGAAGTGCTAATGCTTATTTCATCATCAGTTTCACAATTAACATAAGAAGCAGCTTCAACACTTTTTTCCTCAGCCTCCAAATTGTTCACAGCATCTTCATAGTCCTCAACCGCTTCACCGTTAGCTCTATCTTTTCCATACACAAGCTCAAGTTCATCCAAGTAGGGAAATTTCATATTCCAAAGGCCTCTTGCTTCCTTGTGTCTCTACAATAATTTGATACAACAAGCTTTAGTAACTCATAAAAAGTAAATAGCAATTGAAACAAACACAATATGAAGGTTTTGTTACCTTAGCCCAGCTGTCATACCACTGCCTCTCACATTTGATGATTTTTTCAACATTATCCCACTCACAACCGCTTTGTTTTACCATCAGTAATGGCATGATATCTGCTCTTCAGCCATTTTAACTTGGAGTCGATATGTGGATCAACTTGTTTTGTGAAATCTGGAATCTTGTGTGCGACCATTTTATGCAACTCCATCATGTAACCATTCTTGAATCCCCCATCAGTCTTCCATAAAGGATCACATGCCATCTCTTGCAATGCCTCAATTAGCGCCTTAACTTCATTATCAGCCCAAAAACATTTGTTCTTTCCTCGACCACGTTGTTGAGTTGCAATTGAAATTTCATGAATATTTTCCATCCTTTATCAACAAGTGTAAACCTATTTAACTTTTCATCAAATATAAATGTATAAGTCGTAAACAATGATAAGGTATTAGTTTTACAAATTCTCAGTCTCATTAAGCAGCTAGAAGTTAGAGTACTAGACGAATTCTTAAGATTTCTAGATTTTATCAACATGGCAGTTTGACACATTCCAGTTCAGTCAATTAGCATCTAATTATCTCATGCACATAAACATAAATATAATTAATCCATTGGCGCTACAAAACCAAATCATAAGTTTCACAAGTCTCGCAGCAGTATTTAGAAAAATCACAAAATGTTCCAACGTGTCCTATATTTGCTATTTAGCAGCAAGAACAGAAATTCACAATCACAATATTAGAGCACATGATAACTAATATATACAATCGGAAGGTAGTATTTGGATCAGTACTTCAGCATGGAGTCAACTTTATGAAACACTGAGGCACAAACATTTTAAGTAAACAGTGTACAAAGAACTACCAAGACAAGGCCTATACAAATGTGCCTGAGGCTTAGAGTGTAATCTCATCTATACACATTTAACTTGCCTCAACAAGCAATCTGCCCAGTTATTTCTTCACTAATAATAGAAGAAAGATAAGTATAGTAGTTATTATAGTAGTAGTTTTCCTAAGATTGGCAAATACCAATGCTTTTCTCAACAAATCAATGCTGCCTTCATCAATATACCAAGAAGTTTTACCATCATCCAGCATCTCATGTGCATAATCTACCGGAGATACAATCTCCTTAATCCGCAAAACATGACAAGGGAGACTATTTAAAAACGAGGCAAATCCAACAGTTTTTTAGTATTATTATATATTTATATACACTACGAGAGCAGAGAAAAAGACTTCTTAATGTCATCTAACAGCAAGTCACCTTCACCATGGAATCCCACTTAAGCTAGTCACTAAATACGCTATTCCTCTGGATTTTAACTTTTTTCACCTCAATGTATTACTTCATCTTTTCTTATATCTTCCATTCACAGAAACAGAATATTCTGAAACACTTAGATAACAGCTTCGATGAAAGAAAAAAAAAAAAACACACACACACACACAGCAATCTCCCATTCACAGAAACAAAATATGCTGAAACACATCGTGGATAACAGCTTCAAGGGAAACACACACAGATGAAGAGCAAACTCTTACAAGTTAACATACGGACAGTTAATGGAAACAACAGCTTTACCATGTTCAAATGATTTCAAATCTTCATAAATACTTAATTAACAAACAACAAAATAAATCTATCTCAGTATAAAAAAGAAATATGTTACTAACTTCACCAACTAATATATTTCATTCACTATTTAATGTCTCTTATAAGATTTATTTTATTCATTATTTAACAGGAATTACCTTTTGAATGTAAAATTTAACTTCTCCAACTTGTATAACTCAGATGCCACATACCTGCATGAATAGATAGAGTTTGAAAAAAAAAATTAGAAAACATGTACACTTTTTCCAATCTGCCTATTTTCTAAAATACTCAACACTTCTCCCATACTAGAGAAACTATGAAATTTATAGTGATTAAATAATTAAAAGCCCAAAAAAAGTAAATTAATTAATATGCTTACTTAATTTAACAGATATAAAGAGAAATTCAAAACATCAAGCAAATCATTGAAATGTAATTTTCCCATAAACTTGGGAAGTTTTTGGCAACCTCCATAATACCAGAAAATACATTTTTTTTAAAGTCACTAACTATGCCCTACTATGTCTCCAAATATTGTACATTTCTTGTGCTAGATTATTTCTAAAATTGGTCCATTCATCATAGATCCAATAATTGAAATATACTCTATTTCGCCATCCTCATCATCCTCATTCTCATCCTCATCTTCACTTTGTTCATCCTCATTTCTTATCATTTCTTGTGGATCTGTAGGCATTGTCCTTCTTATCAAATTTTGTAATAGGCAACAAGCTAAAATTATCCTCCCTTGTGTTTGAATTGGAAAAAAGGCTGGTGATGCAAGAATCTTCCATCTCCCTTTAAGCAGCCCAAAACACCTTTCTATTACATTCCTAGCTTTAGCGTGTTTCATGTTGAAATACTCCTCAGCACTTTCTGGTCGACGCCCTTGGATTTGATTGAGGTGATATTGTTGTCCTCGATATGGGACAAGGAATCCTTGTGAATTACAATAGCCAGCGTCTACCAAATAATAACAACCTTCAATATACACGACATGTTTATGTTAATATCGTTCTAGATTTTAGCGAATGTTAGGATATTACACATTTAAATTACATGAGATTTTACCTTGAGGTATAAGACCATTAGATCTAGAAATCGCATCTCGAAGTACACGCCCATTGTGTGCAGAACCTTCCCAACCAGGCAATACATATATAAACTGCATGTCTGGTGCACAAACACCTAATACGTTGGTTGCAAGATTTGACTTTCTAGTTCGATATCTAGACTTGTGCTCAGCAGGAGGTGTCACACTAATTAGTGTCCCATCTAATGCCCCTAAACAATTCTATTCATGGCATAAAAACAAATAAAAATAGTTTAAATTATTACTCAAATATTATATTTCTTAATAATTTTAAACACTTAAAAAGAATTACTCAGTACCTTGAAATATTTCCAACGATCATTTGTGTAATCATCAGAAATCGCACAGGTGTCTTAAGTAACATATGATGCAGCTTTAAAATCGCCAGAAGACATTGATTAAAGTGACGACTAATAGTTTCTCCACTCCTCAAAAATTTATGTGCAACTGTTCTATTCTTCTTATGGTGGGCCAATACATACACAAACATTGCAACAATTTCTTCTAATGTCATATTTCTAGTATCTCTTAGACCACCAATATCTCTAATCATTTCACATAATATGGTAAAAGTTCGTCTATCCATACGAAGCTGGCTAATGCAAGCAGCATCATTCTCACTAACAAGTCTAAACAAGTACTGTATTCTTTCAACTCTTTTTTCCTCTTTACTTAGTATACGATACTTTCTATATTTGAAATACATCATTACAACATGTTGCCAATACACAAATAAAGTAATTAACACCATATACATTGCACATAAGATACTATTGATTTGACGTTGTCTTCGCCTCCTACTTGTGATGGGAAGACGTGCCATTGCTGTTTTATAAAAAAGAAATTTATTTAAACCCAATAATCAACATTTAAGCATTTGATCAAACAAAATCATAGCAATTGAACATAAAAAAATATATATAACTATGAAATATAAACAAAATAAGCGCGACTCCTACCAGAATCTGCTGTCTTTCCTTGGCATAGCGCTTATGAATAGAATAAAAAAAACCATTATTTTTTTACTTCATTAATAACTTTAAAAATTACGAAGTTACTAATAAAAAAAATCAAATCGCTAATGCTTATTAACTTCCGGTAATAAGATCAGACTCCAAACTAGTTGCATAGACATAATAAAGAATAAAAAATTGCTATTGTTATTTGCAAACAAAAACACATAATCGATGACAGTAGAAAATTTTACAGATCTGTTTTCAAATATTGAGCATAAGTGTTGTGTTAATCTAAACATAAAGGAAAGACTAATTTAAGAAAAAATGAACAACGTCTTGTATCTACTTTGTCCAACAAGCAGCCACAATCAACCAGTATCTAAACCCCTCCAGCTTTATCAGGTTGTTGGGATTTTATCCATTATTTGATGGTGAAATCATAAGAAAAATAAAATAAAATAAATATAAGACAAAAGGTGGATTTAGATAATAATATTTACTGTTTGAAGGCAGATAGGAAGCACAAAGGACTGCCAACAATCACGACTGCAGACGAACATCCAAAACAGTCTCGACGTTATTGCAGAAAACAAAAGTGGAAAAAAAAGGAAAAATTAGTACAAATTAGTTGAAGGAAAACAAACATCTGAAACTGCATTTTTCCTAAGAAGCATTTCATCAAACAATATGGAAGACTATTGCAATTTACAACCAAAAATAAGAAAAAAATTCACAATAAATTAGTAAATTGACCAAGAACAATTAAAAATTGAATCAAATATCAAACAAATTATCACTGGGCAAAAAAAACTAAAATGACTAGTTGAAACTTCTGTAATAAAATTTCAAATTTCTTAAGCCAGATCAACAAATGGAAAAAAGATCTACCATGCAAATATTGAACAAAGATCGTTGTTAATATGAAGACCCATTTCTCCACAAAAAAATTTGTTCAATGAGAATAAAAAGGACAACCACAGTAGCTGTTAGATCTAATGTTACCAAAGTTGTTAGATCTGCTGAATAATTTGAAAAAAAAAAAAAATTAGGACAAAGAATTTGATGAAAAAAGTGAAGAGAGAGGAAAGCCTTACCGGAGTTGTAGTTGGATTGATCGGAGAGCTGCAGTGATTGGAACGACTGCCGATGGGAAATGCAAGATAAACTGATGGATAAGCGAGAGAAAGAGAAAAGCGAGATAAATATGATGAATAAGAGAGAGAAAAAGTTTATAAGAAAATATAATCGGCATAAATGTCTGTTGGATAATAATATGATTTTGTTTTAATAAAAATGATAGTAGGATAATGGATAGGGAATTATACAGGTTAATCAAAATGATAGTAGGATAATTAGTAGGGAATCATAGGGAAGGTATTTTGCTACTATCATTCCCATTGAAAGATTCCTATAGTAGTTTAACAAAGACAATAAGAATAGGTATCATGGGTAATGAAACCCATTCCCTATCATGATACCCCTATACCAAACAGGTCCTAAGTGTGTATGTGTGTGAGAGAGACAATGTCTATATGTGAGGAAGTGTGTGTGTGTGTGAGAGTGTGTGTGTGTGAGAGTGTGTGTGCAAGTGAGAGAAAGTGTGTGAATATGTGTAAGAGAGAGTATTTGTGTGTTAGACTATGTGTTTGCACATTTATTTAAAATTCAACAGATTAAGTAAAAATATATTCACTTAAAATTTTGAATACAAATTAAGTAGTGCTTAATGTATTAAGTGATAAGAAAATTCTATCATCAAACATGCTGAATTTAAAAATCTCTTAATCAATTAATTTTCAACATTAAATTGAGTTATCAAATAGACCCTTATATATGTTTTTTTTATTAGGAATTGTAATTATATTTCATTAACAGCGGATATTTTAATCATCACAAAAACATGGAGAAACACCAGGAGGAGAGAAACAATATATGGAATTTGAAAAAAATAACTCGCATATATATAATAAATATAGATAGATATAGATACAAATAGATAGATATAGAAAATACCAGCTTATTACTTGATAAACTTGTTCAACGCCACAGAGTTAAACCAGGTCAGGTTACAAGAAAACCAAAACAAAAGGGACTCCTATGCAGTTAAAATTCGGAATCAACTCCAAGCATATTATGGTCCTCTAAACATGTCCAGTAAATTGAGGAAATCATATTTGAATAAGGACATCTTTCCTCTTAATAAATAATTTAAACTCTATTGTGAGATGAGCTCAGATTCCTACTATTAGTGTGAGTATGTTTCTTGAATTCCTGCTAACTATCATTAAGACCATGACATCACATATGTAGACTTGCATCGACAGTGAGCATTAACTGTACATCTTTCAAATCTCTGAGTAATCATCCAATTTCATAAAAGCTTGTAGTAGTCTAATAATTCACTACATTCTACAGTCGATAGTAAAATTATTATGCTTCTTCTGCGACATCACACAAAAAAATATTGAATTTCTATAGAAAAAATGCTGATCTAGGAGGAACTTTTTATTTTTTCAGACCAAGTCATAATAGTCAAGAATATTTGATTCACTGTACCATTTTTCTCAATAAGCTAAAATAGTCAAGAACCAAACAGTAACAGCTTCTCAATCCCAGCCATAACTCATAACTGTAAAATGCATAGGAAAACCTGCAAAAAAGACCAACAAAATAAAGACAACTCTGTAGTAAATAAGAAAAGAACTGAAGGCAGGGATGAAATCAACAATTAAACAAAAAATTAGCTTAATTGCACATGCAAGATCCAGTAGTCAGAGAAGCATAAGAAGAAATCAGAACTAAATTTTGATACCAAATTTACCAATTTACTTCCAATTTAAGTCTACTTGTAATCTCTTGATTAGGAAAATATCAGTATTCTCGCGAGGCAACCAATTAAATAAGAGACGGCAATAATGAGAACACTGGTTAGCAGCCAAACCATGAGAAAGCTCCAAAAAGTAAAATAGGAAAAACAGCAAGATTTGCGAATCTGAAGTCAATTCAAATCTTAAATCACAAAAAGTTTGTCTCGTCTACCAATTTATTGGCTAATGTAAATCTGGAGCTTAACAGTAAAGTTGATTGAAGAAGAAGCATAAGTTTAAGAGAAAGGAATCCTAATTCCATATTATCCATGAGTTACTCTTTGAACATAAATAGAAATCTGTCTCGTTTTCTATTTTTTTCTCCTTCAGTTATTTCGTAACAAATAATAGTGTATAGAGAGAAAGCCAAAGAAAATCAGAAAAGGAGTTTGAACTCAAGAATCAATTAACGGAGTGATGCAGAAGAATATACGCATAAAAAACGAAAAATTCAGAAAATAACCACGCCTTGAGGCGAGAGAATCAAGATGTTAGTAGCTTCTTCAGCTGAGAAATTGAGAACATGGAGCTTTCTGCAGAATGTGCAAGAGTGAAAGAGAGACAGAGAGATGGACCCAGCAAAACATAATCCCAATTCTCAAATATGCTCATGCAAACCTCGAGCCTATATTGACGGAATGGTGAAAAATGTAACAGAGAGGCAAACATGTGTCAAAAGTGGGCAACCTTACCCGAGCGCTAACCATCAGTGACAGAAAGGACCAAAAAGCCATTGAGAAGTCATGCAAAATTCCTAATCCACCCCTGGGAGGTACAACCAAATGCTAAAAAACTCCAAACTCCCTCTTATATGTTGAGTAATTGCTATGAATCTTGTTAATAGAATGAGGGAAGATATGTGCTGAAATGTTGATTGTAATGGTATAAGGACCTCTGGAGATCAAAGATGAGTAGCAATTAGCGTAGGTCCACTATATCATCCATTTATAAATCTATCTTCGCCGATATTGGGATCAAACTTCTGAATCATCTTAAGAATAGATGGATCATTTTCTTTTTCCGAAATTAAATCTAATAAAATAGAAAAGGTAGAGGCATGCAAGAAAAATCCTCTCTTATCCATTTCTTCAAGATAAACAACTGCATCATTCATATTGGCCTCCCTTAAGGAGTCCATGGACAATAACATTGTATGTGATACTATTTGCCAAGCAACCATTCTTTTCCATCTTCACAAAAGAATCTTTAGCTTCTTCTAGCAAACCTTCTAAACAAAAGCCCTTTATCATTGTATTATATGTTGCTACATTGGGAATTAATCCTTTAAGAGAAAGACTACTGAAAAGTTGTCGAGCACTATTAAGCCTCCCACTTTTACATAATCCATCAAGGATGATATTATACATATTTATATAAAGATCCACTCCACCACCTTCCATTGATCGCAACAATTGGAATGCAGCATCAACATGCCCATTCTTGCATAATCCATCCAACAATACACAGCGGGTGTGAAAATCAGGCTTTACACCAGCTGCTTGCATCTCACTGAAAACTTTTCTAGCACTAATACACTTTCCCACCCTAAATAACCCTTGCACGACAACAGTATATATATCAGCATTAAGTTTTAAGCCTCTTTGTTGAACTAAATCTCTCTAAATAGATGCATGGCCTCATCCAAGTTATTTTGCTTGAAATATCCATTGAGCAGAATACTGTAGTTAACAGTCGAGGGCTGAAGACCACTCTCAGCCATTTTATCAAAAGCACTCCTTGCTTTGTGCATTTGTCCAAGTAAACAATATCCATCCATCAAGGAACTATATGTGACTGTATCAGGATTTTCACCTTGTTGAATCATGCTGTGGAATACCTCTTCAGCGTCTTCTACCAGGCCTTCCTTAGATAATGAATCAATCACAATATTATAGGTAAAGAGATCTTGAGCAATACCAAAATCCACCATCTCATTCAATAGTTGTTTGGCTTCTTTCCATTTCCCAAAATTACAAAGGCCGTGAATCAAACAATTGTAGGTGACAACATTGGGGGCAATACCCTTCTCTATCATATCACGCATAAGTGCAAGAGCTTCATCCACCATTCTGTCCTTGCACATACTGTCGATGATACAGCTGTAAATTATGGTATATAGGTTTACACCTTCCTTTTTCCATTACTCTTAACAATTCAATTGCAGCACCAGTATTCCCTGCCTTACACAGCCCATCTATCACAATCCCATACATAACTTCATCAAGTTCACACAATTTTTCGTATATGATTTTCTTGAACAATTCTTGTGCAGTAGAAATCCTACCTTCTCGGAAGAGCCCTTTAAGCACAGTACTAAAGGTGGTAACATTGGGCACAATACCGCGTTTAAAAAAGACAACCAGCATAGAAAACCCAAAATCAACCCGACTCACGAGGCAATAACAGTTAACAGCCGTAGTCAAGGAGTACTCATTAATTCGAATACCCGAAATGCACATCTCTCTGAAAAGGTAAATAGCATCGGAATATTGTTTCATCTTAACGACACGCCCAAGCAGTTGGTTGAAGTGAATTACATTAGGCAGAGGCTTCATTCGAAGCATCTGATTATACAAGTTAAGAGCATCTTCTACCTTATTAACATCATTAATCTTCTTCTTCCTTAATTTTACAAAATTATGTCCGAATTCGGAAGTCCTACTACTAGTGTTTGAATAATAAAATGCTGATAATAATTGGGAATTTAGGTTAGGGTTTCGAGATAAAATTGTACCTCCTGTATATGATGTAGTACCTCCAGGTGAAAGTGGTGATGCCGATGCTACTGATTTCTGAAATTGAGCAAAAAAATTTCGATTCTGCTTAATCATCTTTCGATTGGAACTAGATTTGAATCGGACCGGACAATTGACAAAACATGGACTGAACCGAAGTTAAGTGAAGTGATGCCACGGAAGATTTCCAAGGATTTGGACTTCAAAAGCGTGTTATAGTTGCACGCTTTCTTTGCTCGTGGAAGAATCGTGGAAATGTGCACTGGCTTTAAATGAAATTTAAACAAATCCAACATTCAAATATTTCAATTTATTTGATTATTTTATCTTTTTTTATTTAACTTTAGTTTATTTAATTTTAGAATCGAATTCAAACGATTTTTTTACTGAGTCGAGTTCAAATAGCTTAAAAGTTTTATATGTAAATTTAAAATTTTTATATTATCGAACGATTTTGAGCTAAACACAAAAAATAAAAATAACGAATATAAATTTCTCAACATTGATTTGATTATTGACGAACCAATTCTAAATGAATTCTTAGATGTGTATAAGTATAGTTGAATTCGAATTTTTTTGTACATTTATAGCTTCCATAACTAGCATTTAGAATCAAAGTCGACTAACATTTCAAAGAATCAAGAAAGACATATGAAGTTGAATGAAGTTAGGACCAATGTTTAAATACTCGAAATTGGATTCGATTCGAAAAGTTAATGAGTCAAATATATTCAAAAATTCAATTGAATTTTGCCGAATTGAAAATAAAAAAGTCAGAATTATAAGTCATATGTATTTATTATTTCATCTATTAATAATAAAATTATGCTAATAATTAGATTATGTATTTAAAATTTTAATTTTCTTATATAATTTTTTACATATTTTTTCAGAGATCAATTCAAAAAATTTAAGTTTCAAAAATTTTATAAACAAATTTATCTATTTTTGAGTGTTAGAAAACTTGATTCAGATAAAAACTCATGATTACTCGGTGAATTTATCGAGTTTAATCTAAAATTCGATAAAACTCGATATTCATGGAGTTTTTCATCAAGTTACCTATAATTTTACCGAGTTAAGTCAACTCGGCATAAATTGGCTGAGTTTTTCTGGATTTTTAAACTATGAATAGGACTCGAAAAAGAAACCAATTAGCTAAACAACATTGTCTCTAATTCACAGTAAATTAAGACAGATTTGTGGGGTTATTATTGAAAATGATAAAATGTATTTTATTAAGTTCAAATTGTTGAATAAAACTTTGATTTGTCATAAAATATTTGGGAAACATATTTAAGCGTTCTCCTTTTTAATGTCTAAAATATCCGCCTTTAATGAATTATATTTTATAATTTTTAATTGGAAAACATATTTAAAACCCCTTTTGTGATACCTAAAATATCCGTTCTTAATAAAATGTAATTTTCAATTCCCAATAAGGAAACATAATTAAATTACTCGTCATGTCTACCTATTTTTTAGAAAACTACCACCTACTTTTTAGTATTACAATACCTATCCAAGATAAACTATTATTTGTTCTCTTTTTTATGGCATTGCCTAATATGTCCGTAGTTAAATAGTTTCATGCCTAAAATATTCTGAATCAAATACAACTGACCAATGTAAAATACTCCCTATCTAAGTGTTTCTCTCCTTATTTGTCATGTCTAAAATATCTACCCTTAATGAAATATAATTCCCAATTTCTAATAGGAGACATCATTTTAAAGAGCATCTACAGTGGATTTTCATGTACCTTTAGTGATTTGATAATATAATCTTACTATTTGAACTACACTTTCTTGTCTTCCAACTACCTTTTTTTTATTATGCCTAAAATGCCTATCCTTAATGAAATATAATTTCCAATAGGAGACAATAATTAAATTAATCTTCAACCTCGTACTTGGTTGGCAAGGATTCTTGTTAGGAAAAGTAATCTTTTTCCTAAAATTTAAATTCTAATGTTTGGTTCGATTTGTAACTTATTGGGAAAGTAAATATTCCTCAAAACAAGAAAAGTTGTTACACAATACATGGATTCTAAATCCTAATATCCCTACTGGTATTCTTTTTACTTTCCTTAGGATTTTAATCCTAAAAAAAGATTAGACATCCTAACCCTCTTCACTTTCTTCCCATTCTACTGCAACTCATATATTATTATTATTATTATTATTATAGATACAAAAAATTAGAAGGTAAATGAAACTTATCAAAAAAAAAAGTCATAACGTTATTAATTTGGTCTTTAGTTTTGATTGCATTTTTTATGCCAAAAAAAAAAATCCACATCATATTTGTAGGGATATTTTTGGCAATGTAATGAAACTGTAAAATATATTCCTTGCTAACCAAACACAGGTACAGGAATTTATACAATTTTTTCTGTCAAGATTCCTAAGAGTATCCAAACATAAAAAAAGAATATTTTTCATAGAATAACATTCTGAGAAATCACATTTTGTTGTTAATTTTACTTTCCTGCCAACCAAACGATTTCTAATGATTGGTAATCAACGCCTAATATACCCTTAATTAAATAATTTTATGCTAACATGTCCTTAATAAAGTATAATCGATCTATCTAAAATAATCCTCATTTAATTCTACCTGATATAATTTACTAATTTTTCTTATTTTTTGTTATACGTAATATTTCATTAATTAGTAGTTCCATTCATAACATGTCCTTAATGAAGAATAATTAACATATCTAATATGCTCCCTATTTAATCTAAAAATAGTACTTTCTTTTTCATAATACAACTATAATTTTTATTAATTTTGCCAAAAGAATTCAACTCCACTAAACATTTAATATAAAATAAATTGAAGAATATGAAATGTCTCTAACAAACTTTATGCATTTTGTTAAAATTTATTTGGTTTGAATTCAATGACCATGTTATTTTTTTAATATTAAAATTTTATTCCAACTTAAAAATCACAAAATTAATAATCATGTGCCAAGTAAAAATTTGAAATTTAACACGTCCTTTTAATATCAAAGTTTGCTCCAACTTTAGAAACTATAATGCTAGTTGTTGCAGTATTTGATAAAACAACAAAGAAATATTAGTTTAGAATAGCTATTGATAAGGCAAAAAAATTTTCAACCCACTATACGATGCATACAAAAATACTATGTATAAATTGTAGGAATAAAAATATAGAGAAAATAAATAGGTAAGTAGTTTAAAAAACAACATAAATTATATAAATAAAATCATACTATTAAATATTCTAAAATAATTACAGATATATAATACATGTCGTACAATACAATTGTTACACTATTTAATAAACTATGTAGGTTGAGTTTACATGTCAAACACATGCAAATTTAATTTTGAGAACTTCCAGTTTTGTTTTTCGTTTTTGTTTATTTATAAATTTATACTTTACAAGAGAGGAAAAAAACTCAAAAGATTTATTTATTTCTTTTGTTTTGAAGACAACTATAATGTGGTGCCAAACCAATAATGCAGATATCAAAAGGTAGATTTCAATTACGTGACATAGAAAATGTTTCCCAATAGAAAGTTTGCCGACTCCAGCTAAAAAAGTTTACAAATTATACGATGCAAACTAGTGACACTGTTATTAATCCAAACTTTGTCAAAGTTCTATCTTTTGAATGTATACGTACAAATATTTCAGAAAAGAAAACATCATTACATATATGCAACTCTAAATTTTACATAGGAACATTAAGTCTCTCACTGAAGCATATACACAAAGGACCCCTTCAAATTCTGTTTCTCCAATTGGAACCCTCAAACTTAAAGAAAATTACAGGACAGTAGAGCATGGTCAATTTAGTATTTCTGGGATTCTTTGGAGCAACAACCACTGCTATACTTGAGAGAGTGTTGTACGTATTAATACACTAGGAGTCTAGGAGACATAAATTTGTGTGATACGTGACAAAAAAAATAGATAAATAAATACCCAATAAATTTAAACTCATGTAAATGTAATGCATTTTAGTATTATATTGGAGGTTCATGTGGTGTTGAATTAGTATTTATGGGGAAAGAATTTGAACTACAATAAAGGAAGCAATTAGCATGAGTAATATACCTAAAAATTTCACATTTCATTTCGACGTCCAACCCAACATCTACATTAGCAAACTTGCCATGTCAAGAGAAGTCATTAACAAGTTTGTGTTTGTGTGTGTTGTAGACGCAATCCACACCACCGTTTAGATATTCTCCAGAGCATGGGAATTTTCACAACAAAGCTTATCTCCACTTCAAAGGATTTAGATTGATGTCACTGTGTTAACATTTATCTGTCACCATGATTTGGACTTTTAGATCAACTAAAGCTCCAGTTACCACAATTCATGGACAAAAAACTATATTAAAACAAGTATCAATAATTTATAGTGACAGAGGTGCACGTATACAGATTAAGTATAAGTTCCTGTTTGAAGTGACATCCTTAAACGCCACAGTAAACTAAAGTTTGTTTTGCGGAAGCAGACCAATTGTAAACCCAACTCTTCTTTCCATCATACGAAAACTCCTTCCCAACTAATTTAGTATCATAGCTATCTTATAATCTATTTAAAACTTATGACCAAATGCCCTTCTAATCACTGGTTGACTATCTTCCTAGAAAAGTGCAACCTGTTCAAATCTATTATAAGATGAAAAACGGTGGCTAGCAAGTAAGACTTGAACTTCTAATAGTTGGAAGAGAAGGGGGAAAAAACCTCAAGAGCCCCATTTGTTTCTTGTTCAAATGAATCCATGCTTTCGAATTGTCAAAAAGTTAAACAACATCAAAGTCAACCCATAAGAGTTAGGAATTACAAAATGCAAAAGGAGCAAACCACAATGTTGTAGTTACTTGCATATTGTACAACTAATTCCTTTTTTCTTTTTTCTTTTTTTAGGGGGGAATCAAGGCACTCAGAGCAACAAGAATCATCTCCAAATCAATGTAAAAGAAGAATGTTAATTGCACCAAATTAATATTGCAAAAGTTGGCAAAAGCCATTACATAAAGGAAAACTTATTGATTCAATGCTGTGTATAAGAACAAAACAACACAATTAAGATAGATAACACAACATACAAGAACTTTTATTTTGTTCCCTTGATTTCCTCTCTGCTCTCCCTTTTTAGCTTCTCCAGGACTCAGCACAACAAGAAAACTTGAGAAAAGAAGGTTGTATTGTTACTACACTATTCAAATAAACATGCATATTTAAATTGAAGACCAAATCTATTTTCATGCACAAGTGCAATTTCTTTTATAAATACAAGCAAATCACTACCAATTAACCTTAATAAGACATAAATCCCTAAGATACTGAAACAGGACAATTCGGTTTTTCACCTATTTTCTTATCTCTTTGGCCCTTGCTAAAAATGCAAAGTGATGCCAATTAGATATTTAAGAAAAGGGAATTTATATAAGCTCAAATGCAAAAACCCCATCAAGTAAACGATAAATGCCATTATAGTAAATCTAACACAAAAAGTACCCCACTAACCCCTATATTTTTTTTCATTCATGTAACACATTTTCAAAGGAAACCCCTAAGACTGTATGCCAAGATGAGATACCAGATTGAAACATTGAATTTCTAGCTTCTAGTAAATCTATATTACATGCAAATTCTTCCCCATTTCGACTCGAAAGACATAACAGTTAAGAATGCTGCTACTTAGAAAAATTTGTGATGGAAACTAATAAACAATTTCAAAAATACCACACAATCCACATTTTAGTTAATAGGTTAACCTAGAAGCATCTATTGGATTCGGGTAATAGACAGGGTGTGGATATCAAACTTGCATTTGGTACATATCAAAATCATCACTAAATGTAAATGAACTTTGTAAACATATAAAACTACCCATAGCATACTCTTATTGATATCTAGTAAGATAGAAAAAACCAACAACTTTTCGATAGCACGTTTCCAGTGCATAAAAGATCAATAAATGCAAACCTCATAAACTTCTTTCCTAATCGCTTTTGATTCAACTAGAAGGTGTCTTAGCATGAAAAACTAACATGGATGAAGTAGAATGACAAATTCAATAGGAACATTCAGAAGTAGGATGCTTAAAATGATACCCAAAGGTTCTCTAACAATCAGAATACTCAGAAGCAAAGCCAAGGGAGGGGATGCCTAAAGAGGGGTGAAATAAGCTTCTTCAAAAATTTTTTGGCATTTTTAACAACTTCAAGGCATCTAAGAGCCGTCTTTCTCATCTCCCAAGCCATCATTTTGCCAAATTGCCCAGATCATAGCTAATTAAAAGGTGTTTGAAGAAAGGTAAACATGAGAGAGAAAAGGCCGCCAGGGGGGATGGGGTTCTCTAAACCTCAAAAAAAAAAAAAAAATTACGGAGAAGATGGAACAAATGGTGATTGGTTGTTTGGTAAGGGGTGATTTTTGAGAAAAGAAGACAGATGGAAAAAGTGACTGCTAATTGTTCCTTTACTTATCTTTGTGTTACTCAAAGTTGTTGGTTTAAACGTACAACTTTTTAACACTCTTAAAAATCTAGGAAAGTTTAGAGCAGTCACTTTTTCACAAATGGAGAAAGACAAAAAAGATCTCAAAAATACAACCACCCCTGTATAAGATACAGATGATTCAGAGTAATTGTTAATGTAGATACTGACAACCTCAAGGAATAGCTATGTAACTTAACACATCTAGATTAGCATAAGAATAACAATACCAATTGGCTTCATAAAAATATGTGCATATGCAGCATCTAGATTTCTGAACAATCGAGTTCCATTGTAACAAAAAAAAATTGGTTAAAAAATCTTTACTTCGTTATAAGCAAATAGCACTCGTCATGGCATAAATTCTACTTCTTTCATTCCTAGCATGCCCCTGGAAAAGTAAAGAATTAATTAGTAAATTAGCAGACGTCAACCAAAAAATACACAGATGAAGACAGATGAGGCAAGTAACTTCCACAAGAAGTTGTAGATCTAAAAATCATGCAACCAAGTGTACATCATTTATGCAGGACAATAGAAAAGCATAGAGATTTTTTTAAAAAAAAAAAGGAGCATACAAATGGGAAGAGAGCCAAACATTACTACTAAAAATAATTCACAAGACTGATAAATGGAATTTTTTAACTTTCCTGGTCACTTACAAAGACGTAACATACTTCGAGCTTTCACACTTCCAAGATTAAGAAGTAATGCGCATGGAATCTTACTGTGAGGCCTAATATCAATTGTGTCATTTCTCCTTTTTTTTGTTAGTCACTTGTGAATCAATAGTTTCAAAGAATAATTTCACATCCAATGAGAACACGCCCTTTTGTAAGACAACACATCAGCCATGCTATAATCATACGGGGAACAAAAAGTCAACACCATTAAAGAAGTAACTACAGTCGAATATGATTTTCAAGGTATAGAAATTTGAATTACAATTCCCACTGGCGATAAAGCTTTAAAATGTCAAAGTAAAAGCTCAAAATTATTTGATCCATAATTCTTGAAAATAACAATCAATACGTAATCAAATTATACAAGAGGTATCTAAACTACAGTTTAGCATATTGTATACTCCTTGATGTGCTGAGTCCTGGAGATCTTATACACAGACGCGCACACCACAGAGAAAGAAAGAAGTAGCTTTTCCGATTCTGTATCTTGCCAAGCAGCAAGATTACTTCATATATATTTTCACCCTCTAATTGCACTTGAAGCACTAAGAGTATACTAAAATAAGAGTGGAAATGGAGCGTATAGAAATAGCACTGTTACTAAGGCAACAATAACTTTACAAGGACAGGACATCAACAATGTAAACTTTTCAATTAGAATTAGAATTAGAATTTTACTTGTCTTTCAAGGTGTCAAATAGCATCATGCACCTACTTATATCTATAGTCACAAATGCACATACTCAGCACATGTCAAGAATGAAATTAGAAGTTCTCATGGATTTCTCTAACTTTCCTTGTAGCAATTTAAATAAATTTCCCTGCTCTAAAAAGTGTAATCTCTGTACATTCAAGGTCTAAAAAGGGCTACACAATTCCAAATTTACCTATTCTGTAAGAAAGTTTGTTTTCGTGAAGGTCTTCCCTAACTATATATCAGCTTAACCCACCAAAATCCTATTTTTAAGAATTTATCTTCCAAATATGTTCTAGATGGAATACAAAAGCATTCAATAGATATACATTAGTAAAAAGATACACTTTGTGATACATGTAAAAGACATAATTTGTACATCATGCATTTGATGGGTTAAAGGTAATCTTCTCTACAGGAAGCTCTAATGTGCTATTGGTGTTTTACTAAAAAACATGACGACTAAATACTATTTGCAAAAGCAAATAATCTTCTTTCCAAGTTCATCAAGAAGCTAGAAAGGTACAACAATGATTTTCTTAGCACTACAAGAGCCTCCACTAGTACTTGCAAACTTATTTGCCAAAAAAAAAAAATTAAGAAGTAAATTTTGGCAATTAAAACCTGCTAATATGAAGCATTTCACAAAAAACATTCACAATCATGTTTATGTATTGAACAAAAAAATATAGGGATCTAGATGTGTATAGAAAGACAGATTTAGTAGATGCTAGATGTGGTTACAAAGCTAACCACTTTAATCGGATATAACTTAAACAATTAGCTTTGTAACCATACCCCTCTACTAAATAACTAGAAAAGAAAAACCTAGAGTCGCCAAACATGGAAAGAAAAGGAAAATAGAGGAAAAAGAAAATTTTGATAAAGAAAAGTAATTTTTAGTATCCAACTTCTAACACATGCATTAGAAAAAGACTTCATTGCTTTTTAGGAATGCAGGCAATGGTTAACCATTAATTATTATTAACAAGTCTTTCATGTAATACAACCAAATATCTTGAAGATATCGAAATCAATACCAGAGACAAATTTTGCAGAATATTATTTATTGAACTTAGGACTGAAGTCAGTTGTGAATATCCATGCATAAGGTCAAGCAGAAAGACAGACTTAAACAAATGGTACTAACGCGTAAAGAACTTCCGCATGTAGCAAATAGAAGGACACAACAATTCCACAGCTAAAATTGCTATACAGGTAGAAACACTTTAGCATAAATGTTACAGATTAAAGCCAATATGTGACAATGTCACACATAGGCTACCATCCAAGTATCTGTGTATAGCATAACTATAACTTAATTCAAGAGCAAAACCTTTATGCAAAGTATCTATGAACATGAGATTCAACAAATTAAAGACGGATTGAAGAAATTATCAAGAAAGATGCTTAAAAGAGCACATGAATAGATTTTATAATGGCAGAAAAACCATAAGAACATCATTCAATTTCCAGTCATATTCTCACCTAAACATCCAACTAGTTTCACAATTTGAAATATATCTCAAAACTCTTGGAATATTTTGAGAGTTCTTCAACAAGGCTCTTGGGGAGAAAAATTTCTTCAATTACCCAAAAGGAGTAATGAAATATGTTTCAGGTAAGGGACATGAACTCTAAAGATCCAAAAAACCAACAATTAATAAACAAATCCACAGTATCAATGTTCATGGTTTTCATGTGCTGCAATAGGGAGAAAACTTCTGAATTATCTTAAGAACAGAAGGATCATTTTCTTTTCCCGAAATTAAACCCAATAGAATGGAAAAGTTAAAGGCATTTAATTGAAAGCCTCTCTTGTCCATTTCTTCAAGATAAACAAATGCTTCATTGTATTTATTTCCCTTAAGAAGTCCTTGTACCATAACATTGTATGTGAGGCTATCTGCCAAGCAACATTTTTTTCCATCTCCTCGAAAAATTCTTTAGCTTCTTCTAGCAAACCTTCTAAACAAAAGCCCTTTATCATTGTATTATATGTTGCTATATCAGGATTTACTCCATTAAGAAAAAGACTACTGAAAAGTCCACAAGCAATAATAAGCCTTCCACTTTTACATAATCCATCAAGGATGATATTATGCATGTTTACACAAAGATGGACTCTACCGGACTTCCGTTGATCACATTAATTGCAATGCATGCATCAACAGGCCTATTCTTGTATAATCCATCCAACAACACAAAGCAAGTGTGAAAATCAGCTTCACACATGCAGCTTGTACCTCACTAAAATCTTTTCTTGCACTAATACACTTTCCCGCCTTAAATAACCCTTGCATGACAACATTATATATATTAGAATTAGGTTTCAAACCTTCTATGGTTGTTTTTTCCGAGTCTAATGCAATGAGCGGAGGCATTGAGATTTGGGTTATGACTGAGTATGGAGTTAAAGGATCTTGGTCTAAGCAGTTCACTGTGGAAAGATGGTGAAATTCTCTTTAGATATCAAGATGAGGGTTCCAAGAAACTGATGTCGTACAATTCTTACAACAAAAGAAAGCAATACTTCTCAAATTTCAAACCCTATTCGTTTCAAGTCTTTAATTATGTTGAGAGCCAGGAATCTGTAGAAGGTGGGAGGACTAGAGAAGGAGCATTTCGTGAAATTGTTGCATGATGATGATTGCGAAAAGGTGAACTCCTTTAAGGCATAATTTTTATTGAAGTTTGACTCTGAACCTATAGGTAACCATTTAGGATTGTTACAAAGCTTTATTTTCTTGAACTTTGGATATAGTGATGTTGTGTTACATGTTCTTCAAAGGTATTAAAGGTATTCGTACTAAATTTACTTCTAATGGCTCAACGTTTTATTTTATCTTCACAAACTTGATATATCACTGGGTACCTCTTAGTTTTATTAAATATATTGTGGTACAGTCATATCAAACAATGTGTTGGCTTTGAATATGGCAAACTCCAGAATTTGTTATGATAGCTGTTGTTACAACCCACTGGTGCTTTGTTTCAATGCAGTGCAGAGTTATTTTCTGTTGTATTTTTTTCAATGTCTGTCCTGTAAATTCCGGAATGCCTTATCTTTAATCGCTGTGAGTATGATACCACTGACTGATTTTATGAGCTTTGTGATGACATGGTGAAGACATCCATTCAAAGTCTATTCTTATGTTAACGAGTCTTTGGATGGATGTTTTGCAGCTTCTTTCATATGGTTGGTAGGATATTGCTTTAGTTTAGGGATCAATTGGGAATCCAGCTGCATCTAAGATCTGCAAAACAACTTCCATGCCCTTCATTAAATAATGTTAAATTAGTCAAACATAGAAATCCATTCAAGAGTCTATGAACGATGAAAGGAGCTATAGATTGTGCTTATTTAGCTGTCAAACTCAATTGTTTGGTATTTGTTGTCAGAGTATATGATTTATTCACACTGAAATCAGGTATTATAATCTTCAAAATCCTGTTAAAAGTGTTCTATGAACAAGTATGAGAGGATATATATATATATATATATATATATATATATATATATATATATATATATATATATATATTACATTTTTTTTGCTACCTATCTTTTATATGCTTTTTACCTGCCTTTTTTTTCTTTTCCAAATATTTGATAAAGGTATGTCAAATTAAAAAAAAAAAAAAATAAATCCTCTCTGTATGCCTGCAATTTCTTGCTTTACTTCACTGCATGCATCTTGAGGGAGAGGGGTAATACAGGGAATTGGAACAATCTAGAAAATGAGTTGTTCTGCTAGTGTATACTTGATTCTGCTAGACAGGTACAACAAGAAGTTCTGGAAATGATTATATTAGAATTCACTTATTGGTTTCTCTTGTTATCTTTTCCGCATCTGGTGAGGAACAAAATGGTGATGCATAGCCCTACACTTTTTACCAGTCAAACTAATCATCTACTTGAGAAATTTCTAGATCTATAAGAGACAGGAAAATGTGTTCTATATCTATGCCTATTTGAAAGTTGGGTTTCAAAGGGGTGGAACTCGCATTCTCTGAATGCGAGTTCCAAATAATTTAAAAAAAAAAAAAAAAATTACGTTTGATTGACCTCGCATTCGGGGAATGCGAGGTTTAGTAGACTAATCTTCTGTGAGGCTTCAAGCCTCGCAGAAGATCAGTCCCCAATTCCCCAAGTTTTTAAATCCGCGCCCTCCTTCCTCCTCCCTCCTCCTCGCCCTCCTCCTTCCTCCTCCTCCTCATCCTCCTCCTCCTCGTGGTCCTCCTCCTCCCCACCACCATCTATTTCTTTGACTCTACAACAATCACCATCTCCATTACACCACCACCACCACCACCACCACCACCACCACAACCAACACAACCACCGCCACCACAACCCACCACCAAAATATTTCAGGTACATTTAATTTTTTTATGGAGTCCAATAATTTTAATTAATATATTTTTGTAATTTTGTTTAAATAATTAATTTTGTTAATGTAAATGTTTTATAAATATATTTTGTGTAGGTAGTTTATATTTTTTATGTTTTTGTATTTTAGTTTAATAATATGCTGCTTTGATTATATCCCATATTTTTTTTAATATTTAGAGAAAAGTGATCTTTGGCTCGGGATATATGTTGTAGGTTTGATTTCTGTTGATTGCGGTGAAATTTGTGGTTATGATGTTTGTTAAACTGAAATTGTGGGATGTTATTGCATTTTTTGTAGTACTTGTCGGGCATATTACTTGTAACCCTTACGGGTTATTACATTGGTCGTAGCCCTTGTCGGGCATGTATTAGTTATACGTGTTGCTTATTTGTTGTGTTGTTTGTAACCCTTATTGGGTATGACAGGCGTTAGAGGGAATCTTAAAGATATAGAGGAACTCTGTCAAAAATTTTTTTTTTTTTAAATATTCCGTATCGAAAAATGGGGTCTAAACATGTTCCATCCTTACAGGAAAATGGCATTTGATAGACCCCGTCACATTCTCCTTTATTGGGGAGGAGAAATAACCTATGAAGGCGGTACAGGAAAATGGCATTTGATAGATCAATGATGAGCAAGAAACTATTCCTCCTTTATAGGAGGAGAATCCTAACCTATGAAGGATGTCCTACCAGACTATGTCCTAAGGCGGTATATAACATTCATGGAGGTTGATAGGGAGCAGATGAAATTGAATATTGTGTTTAGGCACATAGTTAGTCGTGGTGTTTACTCTGGCATTACATTGACAGATGATGATGGTGTGGAAGGTATTTTTGATTTGTTTGATACCGATCCAAATTTTTGTGCTGAATTGTTTATTGAGACGGAGGAAATTCCGCACGTACATGTAAGCAACAATGTAGGGGTGTATGGTATGGGGCCAATGATGTCTCTCATGCATTCGACCATGGACGACCAGCCTTTGCAGTCGAATGCGCAGACTCTTTTTGAACATCCGTGGTCGTTTGAGTTTTACAACCCAACTTGTTCGTTTGCAATGTCAAACTCAATGCAATCTGATAAAGCTATTGGGGTGCAGTATAATAGAGACACTGTAGCAGGTATACACAAGGCGATGTGTATAAGAGTCATTATACACATCTAGATGTGTATAAGAGACAGTCCACAATGGACGAGTGCCTTTTGAGGGACACATATTGATGTTGTATTAAGATACACATCTACACGAGTCAGTTCGACTCGGAAGACATATCGGATGATGATTCGACGAGAATTTGGGGACAAATAACGATGAATGTCATACACAAGAGGATGTTCCCGCTTATCAACCTAGGGGATGGCTTTTTCAATGATCTTGGTAACTACGGTGAGTACGATCCCATGGACCGTAGTGATAAAGATGGGCTGATTTATTGGAATGAAGAAAAAATGATATTCATTGCACATGTACTTTGAAAGCAAGGAGCAAGTTACTAAGGCAGTTACAATGTGGTCTATAGCTCAACAACGAGAATTATAAGTCATAGAGAGCCGTAAGAGAACATGGGCTGCTAAATGCAAGACTGCGTCCTCCGTGATTAGCGGTGGAGATTGTGATTGGAGTATCCGTGCGTGGAAATGAATCTCTTCTGTGTGGAAGGTCACAAGAGTGAGTAGTGACTGTCTCTTATACACATCTAGATGTGTATAAGAGACAGTGTAAGATTTCATCCACAGTAATTGCTAACCAAATTATGCACTTAATTGAAAATGATCCTGGGCACAAGGTCAAACAAATTCAGGCATATGTGAAGAACAGTTTGAAGGTTGACATCACTTACAAGAAAGCTTGGTATGCTCGCAGGAAAGCGATTGTGCTCGCATTTGGAAGTTGGGCATCTAATTTTCAACAATTACCCCAATACGTTGCAGAACTATGGGCTCCAATCCCATTATGGAGCATACACATCTACATCATCCCAATAAGATCGAGGATGTGAAAATTTTCAAATACATATTTTGGGCATTTCGGCCATCGATTGATGCATTCCATATGTGTAGACCTGTCCTATGCGTTGATGGCACGCATCTACGAGGGGAGTATCGGGGTAAATTAAAGATTACCCACGTATAAGAGGATGCTAACAGCTGTATATTTGGAGACTGTTTGCATAATATCTGACCGGCATCGGGGCATTGTGCATGCTATGAGTGAGTCCCCTTTATGGCAGGAACCATTTGCGTATCATAGATTCTGTCTGCGTCACGTTCGGAGTAATTTGATGGCTAAATTCAAGAATGTAGAAGTGAAGAAGTTGTGTTGGTCTCTTGGTGTCAAGTTACAGAGGCGAAAATGGAATTTGCACCAACATACGATACAGCTGCAACATCCAGAGGCGTGGAGATATCTGGTACATATTGGGCTTGACCGGTGGTCCCTTGCTCACGATGGAAATCGAAGGTGGGGAATACATGGTACAAATTCTTCTGAGAGCTACAATAACGTGTTGCGCGGAGTTAGACTACTTCCGATAAAGGCTATAATTGATAGTACATTCCATCGGTGCGTACAAGTATTTGATGATAATAGTGCACGGGGATGTTTATGCAGGACACACAGTGATGGTTTTTGATCAGTCTACTGGTGTGTACCGATTTAAAACACCTCGTCGTGTCACTGGTGGTGGTGGGAATGTACAAACTGTCAATTATGTACAGCAGACATGTACTTGTGGTAAATGGCAAATGTATAGGTTTCCATGTTTGCATGCTTTGGCAGTTTGCAGGCATAAGGGTGATGAACCAACCCTCCTGATTGCGGAACATTACACTACTCGCACATATCGAGTGCAGTACAGCGTTAGTAGGTTTGTTCCACAATCTAATCCAGATGAGTACGCTTCTATTCATTGGCAGTTACACGGTGATGACAATATGTCCTGCCTGCAAACTGCCCTGTCTCTTATACACATCTAGCATTACACATTGACGGCCCGCCCGATGACGGGTAGAGACACTACTCATTCCGCAGATGCTTGGAGCCAACTATGCATGGAGTTATTGGGTTTCATGCCTGCCAGATCAGACATTGACGGTGGTCGTTTGAAAGTGGGATGTTTGTCCGCCGCATTAGATCGTCCGCTTCCGGATGATGCGACTGATGACATGTGTCGACAGATGGCACGTACATACTTACTTGTACTGATTGGAGGCATTTTATTTTCGGATAATTCAGGCAATAAAGTGCCACTACTGTATCTTCAGTTGCTTAGGGACTTGGAGACTGTGGGCCTTTATAGTTGGGGATCAGCTGTTTTAGGCACACTGTATCGCAGCTTCTGTAATGCCACTTCACCAACAGCTAGAACTATTTGCGGTCCAGTACTATTAGTACAGGTATATTTAAATGGTTTATATGCATATAATTCTTTACTAGTACTTCATCTACATTTATTTGTATACAGTTATGGGCTTGGGAGCGTATGCCGACACTGCGTCCTATCCGGTTAGAGCCCGCACAGGAGCATCGCGGAGCATATGGATCTCGGTACATATGTTTTGTTGAACTGTTTAATTACATATGTTAACATTGGATTTGATATTTATTAATTTTTATTGCAGGTGGGATGTTGGATTTGATCTTCGCAATGCTCCTCGGCATGTTTTATCTATTTTTCGAGATCAGTTACATACTTTGCGTGTATAAGGTACATCAGTCGAAGATTTCTTGTGCACATTGTCACCTCGAATTTCGTTAATTTACTAACTTTTTAGACTTCTTTGGTATTAGTTTATATGGCAGCCATTTTCTGATGAGCTGCTTGATATGCTTCCCCATTACTGCACGGCTGGTCGTGACATATGGCGTTCAGTTACTTATTTGATATGTTGAGAGATCGTGGAATGTTATCTCCCTCATCGGGTTATGCGACAGTTCGGTTTGCTACCAACCCATACCCCGCGTGCCTGTCATACACATAGGACCTGTCTCATAAACATGACTCAGATGTTGTGTAAGACAGGACGGCAGTAAGACACACAGACAATATATAGATACTGTGCCGCAAGAATTGATACAGATTGAGTTTGTCTCTCACATGTATGTGTATAAGAGACAGCGCATGCATCGGGTGATTACATGCAATGGTACCGAGCGAGGACGGTGATGTACATATCCAATCCTACTCAACGCCCTGCTTAAGCAGACAGGATGTATGTGTAGTAATAGAGATATCTCTTATAGTTGTTGGATTAAGACGTCGATGACCGACAGCCGTGTTGCCCGTCTCGCCTCGGATCCCGCTACACATCTATGTGGATCATGTGCCGCGGTGATGGATGTCGACGACGTAAACAGGAACTGGCGGAGGCCGAAGATCCGGAGTAGAGCGGGATCCGAGGCGAGACGGGCAACACGGCTGTGGTCATCGACGTCGTCGAGTTCTATCCCCGCGACCCCATGTAGATGCCGAATCCCCTCATGTTAACATACCATTTGAGGGCGATACTTCACACGTACTTTCGCCAATGCGACTAGGGGTGCCAAGCAAATATAATGCCATACCCGCGCCGGTATAGGCATGTGATCCCAAAAAGTCCCATGAAGAACCTGAATCACGTGCAAAGCATACCTTCGCAGGCGAAACTGCTGTGTATACTCAACAGCAAGACACTCCTTTATTAGGCACCGTCGATGTAAAAGGGACAGAATAAACCTAGAGATCATACGGGCGCGATTTGGACATCATGCACATTGACATTTGTTTTTACTTATCGCAATACATCTAGATGTGTATAAGAGACACCGCATTTTGTTTTTTAGCATAAAATTCGGGTGGTTTTTTATTGTTATTAGGTTTGTATTTATGTTTTTTAGCCCTTGTCGGGCTTTTATGGATGTTTGTTGCCCTTGTCGGGTGGTTTTTTATTGTTATTAGGTTTGTATTTATGTTTTTTAGCCCTTGTCGGGCTTTTATGGATGTTTGTTGCCCTTGTTGGGTTTGGTTGTTGGCAGGGAGAATTGTCGTAAAATAGGGGCTGTTCTCAAAATTTTATTCCATTATACGATAAATTAATAAATTAACGGGTTTACACATTTCATTCGCGTACTATTTCAATTCTTGTTATAGTTTATGATTTAAATATAATGGTTTACTATTTCTAAATATCCTACAACCGTTAATGTTATAGTGCCAAACCACGATTTACTATTTAAATGATTTTATCTTACAGTCAAATCCTTCATTTCTCTATTTTTTTAATAGTGCAATCCATTCGTAATATACATAGTCAAATTTCTGAAATCATTCATTTTATCTATTTTTGTAATAGTCCAAAGATTTCGACATTCGCAATATACATAGTCAAATTTGTTAAATGGGTCCTGTCTCTTATACACACATATACAGTGTGTGAATAGACAGGTTAAATACTAACTTTAAAAAAACATAAATTCATTACAACGGAATTTTTTACTTAAAAAAAAAAAATTTATTTGACTGACCTCGCATTTAGGGAATGCGAGGTCATTAAGACTAGATGATTTGATATCCCTGTACTAATCAGTACTGGACCTGTCTCTTATACACATCTAGATTCTGTATAAGAGACATTCGGAGAATGCGAGTTCTACTCCTTCGGAACAGCAATTTCAAATAAGCACCCAAATAGAACAAAGTTAGAAAATTGGCATATTTTTAGAATTTTCTCTCATCTACTTCTATTAATATTTTGGCCTACATGCAAGCAAACTGTTCCAGTTTCACTTTCTGTTACCAAGTGTTGAGGAGGCTAAAGGGTGATTAAGAGCCAGTAAGTTCAAGTACCTCTTGTTGTATGTTTATGAAGTCTAATCTGTATAAGTAATACTTGGACCAGATATTATGTCAGAAATATTTAGTGAACTTCACTCATGTTGCTGAAAGAATCCAGTGGTATAACCAAGTGGGTTACTTAACAGTAAGAAAGAAAATATACTTGGGATTGTGGGAGTTTCTGATACACCTAAATGTGTTTCACTAGACAGGGTATACCTCCTAAAATACATATGCGGTCTGTATAACCGGATGTAGGACGTCTCTTGTACATACAGCACTGAACGCCAGATTCCAGACCAGCTCGACTAAAACCGTGAACAAATGCAAGAAAAATAGCATTCTGATTCAATGGTCATTGGAACAGTTTGCGCAGGAATTCCATTCAAAAACAACCGAAGAATGCTAATCAAGACTGCTTGAACTTCTTGCAAATATTTTTGTAGTTTGTGCAGTGTTTCTTAGAAAACGAATGAAAACGTGGATGTTTTGGCTAAATACACATCTTATTTCCTAACATTTCTACAGTATTTTTTATATTTACTTTGTAACTTGATCGTATAAGAGACAGCATATAATTAGGACAACAATAAAATGGTTGGCAAAGATTCTGATTGAGAAAAGTAATCTTTTTCCGAAATTTAAATTTTCTTGTTTAGTTCATATTTTGCTATTCAGAAAAGTAGAAACTTTCCTCAAAATAAAAAAAGTGGTTGCAAAATATTAGAATTCGAAATACCAACATTTTTTTTTGTTTTCTTTTTACTTTTTTCAGGATTTTAATATGTGATAGTACCCGTGAGACCTTTTAACCCCTTTCCTCTCCTCTCCTCTCCTTTGATTTTCACGTCAACTCATAATAACACTTTGCGGCCCAAATATCTATATATTGTCTGTGTGTCAACTGTACGCCCTTCTCTTCGAGAGTACCCGTCAAGGCAATTGTTGAAGCCGCTCAAGGGAAATGTCCGTATGATGAGTCTAAGAAAATCTCTATCTTGGGTTGTTATACCTCCAGATATATAGGTCTATTTCTAGAAAAATTTGAGGGTGTTTCTGTTCTTACTACTGTTTTCTTGTCCTTTTCCCGAATCGGTCTAAGAGTCGAGAATCTCATCCTCCTCCCTTCTCGTGGTTTATGGTGCCTTTTAAAAATGGTATCAGAGCCATGACTTTGAATTTTTCTTGTTGATATTTTATGGTAGTAGAGATTGAGTAGGTTCCCCAATACAACCGCCATGAATTCCGAACAAGAATTTGCTAGACAACATCTTTGGTTAAATAGATCTTAATCACAGTAGAAAATAACAGATAAAGAATTTAATATTAAGAGATATGATAGTAAGTGTTAAAGACCAGACTTTTTATTTAGCTTATTGCATAAGAGACATACAATATATTGGCTGATTTCCAGTTAGATTAGCTTATGCTCTAGATGTTTTTAATTTAGAAATAAAATATTATAGACAAGCCTTAAAGAAAATACTAAGAACAAAAACCATATAAATGACAGATATAGAAAGAAGAATAATTCCCAAAGCCATTTTAGGAGGAGGAACTGAAGTACATGGTGAAAGACTTACACAAGAAATTTTATATTATGATAAAAATGATGGTAATTTAATTAGTTGTTCTTTGTATGAAACTTTTTATATAATTAAAAATCAGAAATTTGGATATATTTATAAGATTCCCCTATTTTACGGACTTAATGATTTATTTTTACGTTGCCAAGACAAACAAATTATAATAAAATTTTAGAGAGTGAAATTAGACAATGCATAGACTTAAGTATACCAACATAAGAAAGAAATATTTAGAATTATTAATCCCTTAGACCAAGAAGCTAAGATGATAGTTTTAGAAAAAATAGAAAAATGGAGTAAACCACTTAGAGAATTTTTATTATCAATTACATCAGAAGTAGTAGACAAAAATTATAATATAGAATTTTTTACAACAACAAATGATTTTGTAATATTTACATCTATACCTGAAGATAATAGTAATTACACTGGTTATAATGCTTTAGATTATTTTGATTCGATGAATATTCGATATCTGATTAAAATGAATTCAATAGAGTTAAATAGCTGGAAGTTTTGTTTAATAGAGCTGATCTGAGTACACAAAGATGTGTAGAACAAACTATTACATATTTAGAAACTTGCGTAGGAGGCATACAAATATATTTAAGAAGAGTTTCAGAAACTGGCATCCCAGAAATAAATCTTGAAATAATATTTAAAGAAGGATTGATAATCAGTATGTTAGATTATATAAGACTTGTAAAAATTGTTGTTCTTCGACAATAGAAAAAAATTGGATAAAGTAAGATAACTATTATCTTTGAGACTTTAAATGGAATTAGAATAAAGATTTATAAAAAGTATAAGATTTCCAATTTAGATTAATATTTTCTGAGTAATATCTAAAAGTAGAAAAGAAAAAATAAAATAAAATTCTTAATTTAGAAAAGTGTTTGAAAATAATTTAGAAAAAATAGGATCTCAAGTAGACAAAATTATAAAAGTTCAGCAGATAGAATAATGGAAAACAATTTAGATTACAAACTAGCAATAGAAGAAACTAAAAAATATTTAAAAGACCCAATAGAATTTTCAACATTTGAACCAGGTACACCAGCAGATAAACAAATAGTAAGACCGAATAATACTATAATAGCATTATTAATAGCAACACAAATTAAAATTGACAAGATAGAACAAAAAGTAGTAAAAATAGAAGAATATTTAAAAGAATTAACCTCACATAAAGAAGTAGATGAATTAGCAGAAGCAATTAATAAAATGAACTTAAGGGAACAAAAGGAAATAAAAAGATTAGACAACAACCTATTTGGACATTTTTACAATAAAAAAATGCCTAGATTAGGAACAGGTAATTCAGAAGATAGAGAAAGAACTGAGACAATATTTGCAGAAACTAGAAGAAATAGGGAAGAAAATAGTACAGTAAGTACAATAGTGTCTATAATGTAGACTTCATAATGTCTATCCTGTTGAAGAATTAATAAATTTAGGAGAAATAATTGATATAGATAGGGATATAGAAACTTTTAGAAATAACAGGATAAACATAATTAATTCTAATGCATTATATGAAGTATCAGACCAAACTAGACTTTACATACATTATAGAGAAGTTTAAGTTAGATGTTTAGAATGAGACACAGTTCATTTACATTTAGTAACCCCATCTCATAGACAAAGATTATTAGAAGGAAATTTTAGATTAACTCATTTAGGATTAATTGTAATAGGAATAAAAGCTTTGCATCTCTAAATTTTGTCTAGGAAATAAGTAAATTCTTAATGTGCATAAACTAGAATCTAATATTTATAAGAAGTTCATTCAAAAGTTTCTGTCTCTTACTTCACATCTAGATGTGTAGGAGGAATATTTTATTGTTGTCCTAATTATATGTTATATACTAGAGAATTTGCAGAACATATTCAAATAAAAATAATGACTAGAGGATATCAAGACTTTGAAGGTAAAAAATGTTATTATGTACATCATTCTTAGGAAAATTGACTCAAAGTAATACACCTGTCTACTTATAACATATAGATGTGTATAAGAGACAGAAATTACATTGAATAAAACTTTACCACCATTAACAGTAATAATACCCAAATTAGATCATCTATAAGCTGTCTCTTATACACATCTAGATGTGTATAAGAGACAGAAATTCTTCTTTACATCCATGTACAATTGTTTTTATGAAGATAGTATAGGAAGAAAATCTATAAGATTCACTGATTACATAGAAGCCAGCACAAGTAACAATAATGAAGAAGATGAATAAAGACAATATTAGAAATCTTAAAAATTTTAGAAAAAGATATAGATTTTTATTTAGAAACACAAGATGATCTAATTTGGGAAAAATTAGTTAATATTTTAAAAATAAAAAACAAAGAAAATAGAAAAATTAATTGTACAGGATGTAAAGAAGAATTTGATAATATGAATATAATATTTAGACATGCAATTATTTGTTATGAAAGAAATGATAATATAATGATAAGACAAAAAACAAAAATGAAAAAATGAAAAATAGAAAATAATATGAATTTAGAAGAATATAAATTAGAAATAGAAAATGATATGAATTTAGAAGCATATGAATTAAAAGATGAAGAAATAATTAGCTTAATTTCAAAAGAAGATACAAGTAGTACAGTATATGAATCTAGTATAATAGAAACAAGAGAAATGATTTTAGAATTAATGGAATCTAGTAGCAGTATAAGAATCATCAGCCTGGTATTAGACTCAGGAGTAAATTCAGAAAGGGTTTTGCTTCCATTACTTCTGAGTCTTCTGATGTAATTGATAATAAAAATTCTCTAAGTATAATACTCATTTTTCTAAATGTTTCTAAAACTATCATCTTAAGCTGTCTAAGATGTCTAAGGGTATACTAATTCTAAATATGGGACTATTCTATGTTGGATACCTGTCTCTTATACACATCTAGGAGAATCATCAAGGCTATGTGGCAAGAATGGAAGGATAAAGTCCAATAGAATTAGTGAACTAATTTCTTTAGAACCAAATCCTTTTAATTTTGGAAATACAATACATCAAATCATAATAGGAGAAGATCCAAATTTTGGAAACACGAACAACAAATTTAATTGTTCTAATTAAATTAGAACATTAAATTTAAAATTTTTATTTTATTACATAAAACCCTTTTTAGCAGAATATATATATTATGCCTCACTTAGTGGAAATACTTGGAATACAGACATAGGTAATAAACTTTTTAATAAACTACCAGGAGCTTTAGGATTAGAAATAAGTAAAAGGTTTAAAGAAGAAATAGTAGAAAAGAAAATGGAAACAAGAATAGGAATTCTTTAGGCCAAAGAGTAATGTTCATAATAAAAATATTAGTAGAAAAATGTACTAATAGACAAATAAGTAGACAATTAAAGAATGAAACAAGTTTTTGTAGTCAAATTTATACTCCTCAACATTATGATAAACAAGAAAAACCTAGATACAAAAATAAGAATTATTAATTGCTAAAACTAATTTGTGTCTACTTCTTACATCTGCTAGTTTAATTCTTGTCTTTTATATGTTCAAAATTGTGTATAAGAGACAGGTCTTGGGTAGCTCTATTATCCTAATGTATTAAATATGACTTCTATATAGGATCATATTAGTATTAGATACAGTCTCTACTACTCTGTCTCTTATACACATCTAGATGTGTATAAGAGACAGGGTCTGGGGGCCCTGAGCTAAACTATCTTGGGTATGATCTCTTATAAAATCTAAATGTGTATAAGAGATCAATTTGTAGAACCAGTAGAACCAGAAGAACCAGACTTAGAAGAATTTATACAAGAGTTAAAAGGAATTAATTTTATGTTTAAAGCAAAAATTAAAATAACAGATATAGATTGTGACCATAATTGGCAAAGGAATAAAGGATTAGATTCTAAGCCATGTTAAGAGACAGATTGGTACCCAACTCGTAATAAACGAAGTCAATGTAATTTATGTTTTAATGAAGCTATGTATGCTAGAACAAAGTGTGGCTAACTTAGAAAAAGAAATTTTTTAAAAAAAAAAGGAAAAACTAGAAGAAAATATAGAAGAAAACATAAATTTAGCCAATTTAGAACAGCAATAAAATTTTGTAACCAAGACAAAAAATTAATTCTATAAAATTAGAAGTTGCATTCAAACACTATAGTCTAATCTTTTGTATTTAAGAGACAGGTCTGAGATACGGGATGTAAGTTTTTGATAAAATTTTTCCAATCATTTCTAGACACAACTAAAATATTAAAATTTAAAGAACCAATAAAGGCAACTCAAATGGATGGAAGCATAAATGAATATAATCATTATGCAAAAATTTGTAATATAGCCTTTCTTAATAACTGCAATAAATATAGTCATTATTATTTTATGCCATATGTATTAGTCAAAAACATTTTAGAAAAACATGGGGTAGGTATAATTATAGGACTAAAATTCTTATTAGATTTAGATGGAAGAATTATTTTGACAAAAGAATATGTACAAATTTTTAAAAATGTAACTACAAGTCCTTGTAATCCAACATCACTTCCACCTATCCATCCAGACTAAATAAAACAAATAGAAGATTATTTATAAATCTAGTAACAAAATAGAAGAAAAATGTATAGAATGTCAAAAAGGAAAAGAATGTTTTGTAATAATCTAATAGTTTTAGAACAAGTTATTTAGAAGCTAATGTCCTAAATAAATATTTAATAGATAGAATTACATCTTAGATGTCCGTCTCAGACAGGTCTTTAACAAAAATAGAATCACGAGATAAATGGTCTCTTGTGGTACTAGAAGACCCTATAAAATTATGGGATAAAAATAAAATTTATTGTGAAATAAAAGTTAAAAATTCAGATTATATAATAAAAACTGCAAAAATAGAAGCCAGTCCCCAAGACATAGAAGAATTTAAGATGCACATTAAAGAATTATTAAATTTAAAAGTAATAAGAACATCAGAATCGCCTCATAGATCAGCATCATTTATAGTTAGAAACTACACAGTGAAATAATCAGGAAAAAAAGCAGAATGGTAATAAATTATTAAAGATTAAATGATGATCCTATAGACGATAGTTACGATATTCCAGACAAAATATTTTTGATAAATAGAATACAAGGTAAAAAGATTTTTAGTAAATTTGATTGTAAGTCAGGATTTTGGCAAATCAAAATACACCCAGATAGTATAAAATGGATTGCCTTTACATGCCCATTAGGATTATTTGAGTGGTTAGTAATGCCATTTGGATTAAAGAATGCACCCAGTATCTAGAAGAGAAAAATGGATAAAATTTTCATAGAATAGTCCCAATTTATATTAGTATACATAGATGACATCTTAGTTTTTTCAAAAAATGAATAGGAACATGTAGGACACCTTAACACAATTTTTAGAGTTTTTATCAACATGGTATAATAATAAGCAAAAAGAAAGTAGAATTATTTAAAACTCATATAAAGTTCTTAGGAGTAGAAATAGGAAATGGACAAATGAAACTACACAAAGAACATATAGCTAAAAAAGTACTAGAAATGCCAGACAAATTAGAAAATTTAAAGGAAATACAAAAATTTCTAGGTTTAATAAATTAACCAAGACCATTTCTTAAAAATATAGGAAAAATTGCAGGACCTTTATAGTCAAAGACGGGAAAAAATGGCCAAAGATTTTTTAATATAGAAGATATAAATTTAGTAAAGAAAATAAAAAATATGATAAAAAATATACCCCCATTACAATTACCCTTAGAAACAGAATATTTAGTAATAGAAACAAATGGTTGTGATTTAGGATGGGGAGGAATCCTCAAATCAAAACCACATAAATATTCTCCAAAAGACCAAGAAAAATTATGTAGATATGCTAGTGGCACCTATAGAGAAAAAGGATACAAAACTAGTTTAGATTGTGAAATATTAGCCATAATATATGCATTAGATAATTTTAAATTATTTATAATTTCAAAGAAAGAATTTATAATTAGAACTAGATGTGTATAAGAGAAGACTAATACTCCCACTTGATGAAAGAAAAAAGTAGGTGTAAGAGATGGCAAAAATTTTCATTAGTAGTAGCCGAATATAATATTAATTTTGAACATATAAAAGGAAAAGACAATAAACTAGCAGATGAATTATCTAGAAAATTTATAGTTTTAATAATTAATAATTCTAATGTTTGTTAATTTTTATAGGCCTGGATCAGACCCAAGAGCCCAGCTCAGGGCCCCCAGACCAAGTTTTATTTCATATCCAATTTCAAGACCTGCTGTTGCTGAATCCTGCCAGGTTGCTGAATCCAGCCAGCAATCTCATCAGACATTTATAAGTTTAGATAATCCATTTCATTTTCCTAGCATATTAAAACAGACTTCTAGTGGCACAGAAAAAAGATTTGATTTTAATGGACATAGTTTATCTGCCATGCCACCTCATAATAGTTTTAGAATATTAGATCTTTATAGAAGTATAAATGAACAACAAAAGGTAATTTTAGATAATTTATGGATTTCATATCTAAAGAAAAAATAGATGGACATTTTACTAATTCTTTAAATGCTTTATCTACTTATTTTAATGGACTAAATGACCTCTCTAAGTTTGAGTGTTATGCAGTTTTCCATGCCACTCCAGGCAAAGCAGGATTATATAAGACATGGGTTGAAGTCCTCACTGCAATAAGAGGAGTAAAAAAATCCAAAATATAAGGGTTTCAAGACAATTACAGAAGGACTTGAAGCTTGTAGATTTTACTTAGGAAATCAGTTTCATATCTCAGATCAAATTAATATCATACCCATTATTCAGACAGATGAAGGTAATCAAATTAATTTTTGTGATCACTGTGAGACCCTTATAAAAAATTTTAAAATAATAAATGAAAAGTATAGAAATTTAGACCAAGAATTTTATGATAATAAGACAAAATTGTTTGAATTAGAACAAAAAGTACAAGTTTTAACTTTAGAAAAAGAAGATTGGAAAAATAGATATTTAAATACAAAAAATTTAACCAAGGCCAGTGTTTTCGGTAAAGGATCTGTATATTTTGGTACACAACGGCTTCTAAAGACAAAACAAGTACGTTGATAGTTGATGATTTACTAAAAATCACACAGACCAATACAGGGTGTAAGCCTGTATCTAGTCCCTTACAAACGGATAAGGGTAAAGACAAAATCAATAATCCGTTGATGGTTGGAAGTTTACCAAAAACTTCTGAAAAAGAGGAATCCTCATCCTCAGAAACAAAACGAGGAATTAAACTAAGAAAAAATAAAAAGAAAAAGAAAAAAGAAGACATTACCAAGACTATTCTAGATCAACTTCTTGGAGAATTCAAAAATCTCCCAAAAATTCCACTTAGTGGAATAATGACTCAGACAAAAGGACAAGCATTAGAAGACAAAACAATTGAAGACTCAAAGACTGAGACGGACTCCACTAAAGAAGACCAACAGGAGCTATGTGATCTGGAAGACCAAGTGTCATCCACTGATGGAGTAGACAGTATCGGCTACCAAAATGTGGAGACCACACATTTAGACAGCTTTAAAACAGTTATTGTACTATGTAAGAAACTTTAGACAACTGGTAGCAATTATTGTACTATACAAACAGCTTTAAGAAAAGTTGAAGACATGTAAGAAATCTCTTTTATTGTATAGAAAATTTAGGATAGTTAAAATCCGGAATTGAAGTCCGGAACTTCATCTATAAATAGATTCATTCATCATTTGTATAGATATCGAGGAAAATACTTAGAATAATTATCAAAATCTTTCAGCTAGCTCTCCTTGCAACAATCTTCTCAATATGAATCAATTTCATTTTATATTCTCTCAATTATATCTCTTCTAGACTTCTATTAAAAGCTTATTTTTCATTTTTTCTTTAATTTAAGAAGAAGAAGGCCAGGGGGAGAGACCGAAGGTCTATCCCATAAAAATTCAACAAGTTAAATTTGTCAAAGGACAAACTCAGACAAGAACAGGACTCTAGGCACCATGAGGTATGTTGGCAATTTCTAGATGAAATTTTCTTTCTATAAGGTTAAAATCTGGGATACAATAAACCTTGTATAGAATTTCTAACAAAATGCTAGGGTCTCGTGAGTACCCGTCAAGGCAATTGTTGAAGCCGCTCAAGGGATTTGTGCCCTGTATCTTATGAGTCTAAGAAAATCTATATACTAGGGTTGTTATACCTCCAGATACTATAGATTGTAATGCATATGGGTTGGTATGAATGGTTGATTATGATGCCTGTTTTTTTGTCCTTTTCCCGAGTCGGTCTAAGAGTCGAGGATCTCATCCTCCTCCCTTCTCGTGGTTTATGGTGCCTTTTAAAAATCTCAATTCATCATCGGTTGAACATGATTTGGCTTTTTAAGTTTTAGATGAGAAACTAATATTCTTTCTGTTGTTTTGTTCTTTATTTAATTTTATTTCGTTGGCCCTAAATTAATATGGTGAAAACAGATGAATATGATATGTATATAATATTTTTAGAATATATTTTGTGGTTAATAGTTTCTTGTGGTTGAATGATCGATTAGATCCTTTAAATGATTAAAGAGAGGGTGTGAGGGATTAGATTGTTAAATGATTGATTGGAATCTTCAAAGTTTTTGTTGAGTTTGATGAATGATTTGAATTCCTTAGTCAATGGTTACTTAACACCCATTTATTAGTTTGTTCATTTGTTTTAATTTTTTTTTTCTGCATTTTGTTTTTCGTTAGTGCCAATCTGTATCTTCCATGATTCTAAGATATTAAGATTGGTCTCTTCAGAGAAAAGTAGTGTTACTACTAAATTAGTGATTGCTTGATAAAAGGTTCCAAGAGATGTTGGTCTTCGGTAACATCTGTTTACTTCTTCTTTTCAGTTTAACTACTACTCAAAAATTAGGATTTAATAGTATTCGATTAAGGCCCTTTTCAAAATTAAAAAATGAAAAATATAAAGTAGGAATATTTTTGGTAATTCAGTGAAAATGTGAAATATATTCGGCTTTACTTTATTCTAAGTTAAACATTGGATTAGGAATCTATACAAGTTTCCTCTAGGGCAGGAATTAAGATTCTTATAAGTATCCAAATATGATAAATGAATATTTGTTTGGATAATTATATTTTGAAAAATAAAATTCCTGGTTAATTTTATTTTCTTACCAACAAAACAAGCCCGAATGCGATTTAAACGCCCATTGTTTCAAATATTTCTATATCATAATATTTTTTTGGGAAAAATGTTAATGAGATTTTATATATAGAAATCTGTAAATTTACAGCTAAGGGATTTATAAGAAAGAAAGATTTTTCCCACTCATATCATAAACTAAGTGTAACAGCAAATTTTGCCAAATTTCACCAACTACACGAGTATTCCTGTCACACTCGGTAGAAACACAAAAACGGGATTCAAAAATTCTTTTCAATCTCTGTGTCTCCCAAAAAAATGGACTTGTTATCATGCTCTACAATTTCAGCATTTATCCTGTTGTTGATTTTCTTGCAGTCAGACAAAAATCTAATTGATGATTTTCTTGCTGTCAGACAAAATTCTAATTCTCCTCCGATCCTGCATCTTGCTTCGAAAAGGTTAATATATTGCACCTAGATTTTTCATTGTTGAGTCTATGCAAGTTTGGTTTGATGAAGCCCACACGTGCACTAATTTTCCCCGCCAATCCCTTGCTAACACAACACAACTAAGCCAGTCCTGTGTTTTGCTTTCTCCAACTGTGCTTTAATAGTTGAACTGAATTCTCCTTGCTGAGGATGCCTTGCTCCATCTCCCCTTGGCAAATTCTGTCTGCTCCCACTGTTGTGTCCCTCTTTACCTTGTAAGCCTAACCTTTCCCTTTCCCTTCAATGGTCCATTCATTTATTTCTTTTTGGAGCTGCCATAGAGAATACATGGTTGCCTCGATGTGCTCAATTCTCTGGGTGTTGTTAGTAATCTCCACCATCTACGAAAGTTCCATCTTTCTTCCTTGATTTCATCCCATTAAATTGAAACAATTTCCATGCCTTTTCTACTGTGTTGCAAAATAAAAGGCAGTGTTCAATTGTTTAAAGTCATTTTCTTCGCAATATTTTTTTAACAATGCATCTCCTTTCTTTGTTCTCTTGTGTATCAATTCATTGGTAGGTAGGATATGACTCGAACACTTCCAGAGAAAAAGCTTTATTTTGTACTTTATATTAATCTGTGACAAAAAACCCCACATCTTTTTATCCCTCCCATTGGAATTTGTTTCTCGTTCTTGGTGTGCTAGTTTCTTTTGGTCTTCTTCCTCTTTACATCTATGTATACCTATTTGACTGTGTATTGTCCTGAGATGGTTTGAGGCCAGATCTTTTTATCTTTGTTTCTGTACAGCTCAAGGGAATTTGCAGCGCTCCCCTAGCTTCCTCCTGATCAAAGGTTGCTTGACTTTCTCTTCATCCCACTGCTTGTCACTGATCAACGCATTGACAGTGTTGTATTGGCAGTTGCTTGGCTTCCTTGTCCAGATTAATCCCTTTTTATTCCCTAGTACCCATGTGGCAGTCCATAGCTGTGTGCACTTCCCATCACCAATTCTCACTCTGGTTTATTTATGCATATATTTAACAGAACTAAAGATACTCTTCCAAAACCAAGGAGACAATGGTTTGCAATTTGCTTGAAAAATGTTAGTTTTAGAGAAATACTTTCTCTTAATGACTTTACTAGGTAACAAATTTGGTTTTATAATGAATCTCCAAATTTGCTTTGCTGGTAGGCTTGTATCATGGTTCAAAATCACGGTCGCGATAATTGTCGCGGAATATATCGTTTGGTTACGTATGGGACTATATGCAGATTTAATAAAAAAGTGAAATACTAGTATCAAATATATTAACCTTAAGCAATACTATCAAATATATCAACTAGGGCTCTGTTCTTATTATCCCCGAAGTACACCAGCAACTTCTCACCTTTTACTGAATATTCGACTTGGACAACCCTTTTCTTTACTCGTCCTTTTGTTGAAAATTTCAATCGCTAGATCCGTCATTCTCACTCCATTTAACTGACTCATCTCTCCTTCTCTCCCTTCTCAGCTATGATGTTATTTATGATATGCGAGTCTTTGCACCATCTTCTCCCACCCTCTACCTCAAGTTCTCTCTCTATTGGGTGTAGAAAGATACTGAGAAGAATGTTGGATGTACCTTTAAAGCACCACAAAATAATAAGAGAAGTTAAGAAGATCAAACAAATATTTAAATTTAAGAATAGATTTATGACAAACTCCAATATCACAAAATAATAGATTATTTCCAATATACTATAAAAGCTCTACTTATTTCGTAACCAATTCCACAAAAAAAATTACATCAAGTAAAGAATAAATGTGTTAGACATAATTAAATTCATTTATGCACATATTTATTTATAAATTAAAATGTATGCTAATTTGTTTGGGATATATTAAGTTCAAAAATCCAAATAATCTTTGGAAGTACTAATATTTAATGTGGAGATATATATATAGCTGAAAGTTAGACACATCTAGTTTTAATATAATTAACCAATTTTGTAATTCTTTTCATGTGTTTTAAAAATTAATTAAAAAATTAGAAAGTTATATGACACTTGCTCAAGATTTCTCAACACTTTCAAATAGCATGACATATCCAATAGAAAAAAAAAATAACATGACATATGAAGATAACATGAAAATTTTTTGTGTGGATTGAATCCATAGACAGCCATTGTCGTGAATCGGATCCATGGCATAATGTCATGAACCTTTGATCCATAAATTTTCACATCACCCTCCGAAGTGAGGAGAGTGATGTCGAAACTGTGAACTACGGGATTCATAACATTATACTATGAATCAGAACCATATAAAAATTTGTCAGATAATATAAATACTGAGGTTATTACTCAATACAAAACCGAATCTACTCACAAAACTAATTGGCAGTCCAGATTGTTCTTTTTTTTTTTAATTGTTACCACCGAAACTAACTTGGTTGGATGAGCTGTTATGCTTTGGGTTACAACATCGATTAGCCTCTTTCATCACTCCCTTGATGGTGTTGTCACTGCTGTGTAAGTAATGTGTACCTCCAATTTCCTCTCGTTCCTACTCTTTCTTGGCTTTCCTTAAGGAGGGTTGTGCCTCTCGGTTACTCTCTTCCTCTCTGACCTCGATCCTTTCGCACCCCGATAGATCTTCACACCTATTGGTATGTATGACTCATCTGAACATCTTGTATTTTGAAGCCACTTATGAATTATTTGCTGCTTCATCTTGTTACAAATTAGGCAGGTTTGTTACATCTTATCAATTTCGTCATTTCCATTTAATATGCACGCATTGTGCTTCTACTATTGTTAAATCAATTGATCAAATCAGAGTGAGGTGGTGCATCGGTTTTCTTATTGTTATTTACTTTTTATTGGTTTTTTGGCTTATTTAAATTAGGTATTAGTTTTTTGCTCTTACAAGTGGTATCATAGTGTTAGACTGCAGTTTTAAAATTGTGTTAGAGTACTCAAATTTTGAAAATTAGACCACGAGAGGTTGGGATGGGTTACTCGTTTTGGCAATTAGGGTATGCTAAATGAAATTGATCCTAGTTGGACAGTAATTTAAAAAGAGAGATCCTGTCGTGATGATTGCTTTGGTGTTGGACAAAGATCTAAAAAAATAAGATCGCGTTACACAACGATTGAAAAAACACATGTCAAATTATCAGTTGTGGAGCTTGATCAAGGGACATTAGAAATCCAAGTGGTGAGAAAAATTTCAAGATTTTGTAGAGAAAAAAATATTTAAAGAAACTGTGATTGATATTTTTAAAAATATTATTGAAGGGAATAGTTTGATGGATGAAGTCCATGTATTAAAAAATGAATTGATTAATATGAATCAATTCTTTGATAAAAAAGAATTAGTGGAGAAAATATGCGAGACAATAAAGATTCGTCCCATCCCAACCTCTCGTGGTCTACACATCAAAATTTGAGTACTCTACAGATCCTGTCTCTTATACACATCTGACCTCAGCATTTTCATGAAGATTGTGATCCAAGATGGCGTTGGACTGGATTGTGTCGAACCGAATTTCATGGTAAGACTTGGTTTAAGAGAAGCTATGTTAGCATATTAAACCAAACCTATTTAGTTTAGGAGTTTTAGTGTAATTAAATTTTAATTATTGAGTTTGTAAGGAATTTATTCCCTAGTTAGTGGGTGTCGTTGTTAGATTATAAGTTGATTTAGTATAGGATTACAGCCCAATTGTGTTAGCCAAATCAGGTAAAGATTTAGATTAGCTGGTACATATTTAAAAATGTTAGTGATTCATTGTTTACTTGAAGAAAATTGAGTATTCAAAGTATATTAAATAATATTTTCTCTTTCCAAATACCGTCGTCTTCTAATTTACTCAAAGTGTCTTCCATTTAATACGCATGTATAATGCTTCTAATATTGTTAAATCAATTGATCGGAATCAATTGATCAAAATCAGAGTGATGTGGTACATTGGTTTTCTTGTTGTTATTTACTGGTTATTAGTTTCTTGACTTATTTAAATTAAATATTAGTTTTTTGCTCTTACATGATAGTTGAAACTTGTAACTGAAATGTGAGGCTTAAGCGTAGGGTATTTATGGATTGAGTTTTTGCGTTGATGGAAATTTAGTTTCTAATTTTCGGATTTTTGGGTAAAAAAAAATAAAACCTATTTTAACCCAACTAATATAGCAATCTAAGTAAATGTAACCCAAGTATTAGTTGGACAGGTTACTCAGATCCAAATAAGTCGAAACCGATAATCCAACCTATTTAACTCCATATTCATTTAAGCTAGGTTGGATTTACAAATTGGGTTAGGTTTTTATATACCCCTACCTGAGCGGAAATATTTGTGAGTGAGACCTGTATTTTGCATTTATTAGGAAATAAAAGTTATAATTTTAAAAATTTCTTTCCGCCCCACAATCATATAGGCTAAAATAGCAACTAAATTTTGTTTTGTTTTTTTTTTTAATAAAGAATCGGGACTGATTACAAATTGCTTGCAATTTAAAGAACTCAAACTCAATGTCCAACTCACATAAAAAATTTAGGAAAAACCAAAACCATTAAAATCTAACTATACATAAGTACAAAATCAACTTATGTTAAATTTAATGCATACTCTTTTTTTGTCCTTACTAATATAATTTCTTAAAGATGTGTTTGAGTTGGAATTAATGTTAAAAATATTTTATGGGCAAAGTGGATTTCAATATTAGAAACCTATTTTTAAAATTAAACAAAAGTAAAACCGTTTCAATTCCACCGGTCACTATATTGTCGTGTTGATTTAATTCCCTTCTCAGCTACTACTTTCATATCTATAAATCAGGCAATGTCAAAGAGATTCATAAATCACAAATGAATATGTGCAACCAGATGAATACTTCAAGTAAGACAATAGCAACATGAAATTATATTTTTACTTTAAGATTTTAGATTTTTAGACCATTATAAGTTTGTAAGTTTGGTGTCAATTAAAAATAATATTTCACTTCATTCTCTAATTTCCTATTAAATTTAATTTATTTTTTGATACGAAAAGGTTAGCCTATACGATTGGTAGTTCATGAAAAGTGAAAATACCATCATAGGTTGGCTACTTCAATTGCTAGTATCACTCATTGAAGATAAACATCCATTTCCTTTATTATGATTTTTTAGTTTTTATGTAGTTTTTTAATGAATCCAAAATTTGATATAATTTTTTTCTTTAAATTGTTGTAATTAAATGTGGAATTGAATATTATAGAGTTCTGAAAACTACAAACCTATAAACTCACTCTAGATAACTGTGATTGATTTGATACTATTATATTGATAACTTGTAAGTACTAAAATGCTTCCCAATTATAAAAAAATGAAGTAAAATTATTATTGTATCAAATGTTAACAACCAAATTAGTTTTGTCATTTGATGATAACTCAATCAAATTCCTCCTTAAAAAACTCATTTTTTTGATTACTGATAGTGAAATAATGAGGTCTTAATCTATTTAGACATTTTTTTCTAAAAACTTTTCTGATTGAGAAATAGTTATGCCGTCTAAATATTTTCTTAAGTATATAGAAATTTAAATGTAAGAAATACCACTTCTATATTATATTTGATTTGTATTTAAAAAGGACCTAACATTTAAGGCTGATCTTATTTTAGAAATTTTTTTTTTAAATATATTTTTCAAAAAAAATCCATGTATTCACTAACACGAATACATATGATTTTTATAAACAGTCATATAAATCATAAGAGATCCCAAATTCAATATCAGTTATAGAAAAATTTTACGGTTTTTAGGGAATCATTCCCTTATACTTTAAGGGTTTGTACAGTACAACACTATGTACTTTACAAATTTGTGTTGTAAGAGTCTTTAAATCCAAGGAAAAACTTGTAAGAGTACAAGTCTTTAAAATCAAGGGAATGATTCCATCAACGGACTGTAGAATTCCCCATCAATTACATTTCAAATAAGAATTTAAACTGCACAAATTTCCTTTATTGCACACACATTGAGTGTGCGCCAAAAACTAGTGTTTATGACTTTTGCCAAATTACTACAATAGGGTTTATTACAAATCACTTGTTCAAAACTACACACAACTAATGCCAAACTACAGTTCTTAACACATCTAGATAGTATAAGTGATTAAGAAAACAATTTTGACAGTGATAAATTGTGAAAAGATGTCAAGAAAAAGAATAATATGTAAAGGCTTCTCAACTTTCCATTACTGCATAGGAGGTATTTATACAAGTATATCGGGTGGAACTATGGATACGATTTGAAATCAAATATTTACAAGATAAATGAATTCAAATTAAATACCAAACTAGTCATCTAATATAATCAATTTAACTAATTAATATAATATTTATCGTAGTGAGTTTAATTTCAAATATTCAAATATTGAAATTAAACTAACTGTTGATAAGACTCCCCTTCAAGTTGGAACGTGTAAGTTGGACATACCTAACTTAGATTTCAAGAATTGAAATTAAATGCACCGAAGAGATTATGAATATGTCAGCAATTTGATTAATGGATAATACTTTGGTTGGTTGAATCAAACCAACTAGATGTGTTTTCTCGACAGCATATGATACTTGATCTCTATATATTCGGTGCGTTTGTGAAAACAGATTTTGCTTAATATGTAATGACGCTTAGTATGTCAAGATACAGCAGAACATGTGCAGTTCAAGGACAATCTAGATCATAAAAGAGAGGAGAGCCAAACAAGTTAACAAGTAGGATAAGAAACAAGCATGCTTGCTAATTGTTAAACCCATTGATATTTATTTTACATGGAGATAATTTGTTCACTCAAGTCCATATTAGTTTCATTTGCCATTGTTCACACAAATTTTGAAGTATGGAAAAATACTGAAATCAGGAACAAATAAAATAAGAATCAATTTGATTAATTTAAAGGTACGCAACTCTGATTTTGTATATTTCCTTTTTTACAAAAAAAAGAAAGAAAATACTCCCCTTTGCCCTTGTTCCTCTAGATTGCGGATTTAAGGATGATGGATCTTCTTGTGACAATTTAGTGACCGGAAAAAGATTTGTCGAACACTTGTAGCAAAAAACTGGAGTAGATCTTGAGGAAAGACGTCTCTTGATCTACACAAAAGTTGAAGATTTGAACACTTGACACAAACAACTTGAAGATTAATCACTTGAAGACTTGGAGCGAAGACCTTGCAGATTTCGAGGACTTGATGGTCGAAGAACTTGCGAGCTTCAAGGACTTGAGAGACTTGACGTATGCCGTAAAAATCTCTAATATTCCTCCCATCGTCTAAGGGAGGTACCTCTATTTATAGGTAAAAATAGGGTTTCCTACCCCTAATGGGTTACTTGGAACTTAAGTCACCCATCACTTAAAATAAAATATTGGGCCAGCCCAGGACATAGTCCAAAACACTTTAATGGACTTTAGTCAATTTAATTTACTTGATTGAACTCGAATCCAAGAAAATCAAATTATCACATCCTATGCATTATTGGGCCTTGCCTTGAATTTGTCATTTAAATTAATTAATCAAAACAATTATTTAATTATTGTCTTAATTAATAATTATTTAAAATTTAGAAATTATATCTGTCTCTTATACACATCTAGATGTGTATAAGAGACAGCCGCACACATGCATATACTTGAAGTTATACACATCTAGATGCTTATACACATTTTTCTTGTATATGGATTGACCTAAATTGGAGATTGCATTTCACAATAACAGCCTTAATAAGTCCACCGTAAGAGATCATGTTCCAAATTGCATGGTTGATGGTCCATGATATACCAAATGCACCAAATCCAGGCCCCGAACTTCCAATTCCGTTCAAAACTGGAGAACTACTCCACTGAACCTTTCTTCCTTTGTTATCATATTTAATACAACCACGTGCCAAATTTGCCTAGAAAACTTCTAACCAAATACAAATAATAAATTCCCTTTCCTACTTCAGTCTAATGAAATAAAGATGCACATACTTTGACTAAACTTCTAAAACCAAAACCAACAAAACTTTTCTTTTCTTTTCTTTGCATTTCTGTGAACGACGACATTTGCTAGTTAACTCGGCCTGGATTTGGTGCATTTCCTTCTTTCATCTAATTTATGTTATTATTATTAATATTATTACAATTATAGCTGTCTCTTATAACAGGTTGTAAAATAAGAACATCTAAATAGATAATTATCATCAATAAAATTTCCTTGTTAAAAGTAACTCAAAAATGGAAGAAACTACCAAATTATGTCTACTTGAATTAAAGAATGGGACAATACCAACTTAATTCACTGATTTGTAACTTCTATTTAACTGCAATTCCCAGTGTCCAATTTCCTCACATTACGGTTTTGAGGACTCATTGCAGCGAGCATAAAGAAGCTTCAACCTCCAAACTTCGTTTAACAAGCCAAGTTATAGGTAATTTCTCAATTCTTCATTCGGCTCGTATTGAACTGGGACATTTTTGTTTCTTCAACTTGAATCGTTTAAACAATCAAATAATAGTGATGATAACCCTTTCTATGTGTTGTTTGCTTGTTGAAAAAAAAATAAAAATTTTGGTCCTCCAAATATTCAAACGTTACAGGAATTTCGGTTTTGTGTTAGTGCACACCAACTGTTTGTCAAATTTACCAAGAGAATTTGCACTTGAAGAAATCATTCCCCAAGTTAATTTTAGGGAGGATTTTGCATATTCAATTGGTTCAAGAGCTCTAGCCACTGATTTTTTTCAACTAGCAGATCCTTACCGTGATTTTTTTTTTTTTTGGCTACTTTGGCCACTTGAAACCCCAACATCCATAACAAATCCAAGTGTTGTACTGTACCTGTCTCTTATACACATCTGTGATGTACTTCAACAAGATATTATGTTCGGATGCCTTATGAGCAAAAGGACTTTTGTTGTTAAATCATCAAAGAGCAATTAATCGTAACCTCATCTCGCTTTCTAACTTTTACTTTACTACTTGTTAACTTGTTTGGCTCTCCTCTCTTTTATGATCTAGATCTGTCTCTTATACACATCTAGATGTGTATAAGAGACAGATGTCCTGAGAGGACATCTTCGGCCCACTCCCAATAGCTCGTTGTGTAACAAGTTTCGCCGTTTTATGATGAAGTAGTTCCTTCAGCTGACGAACTTTGTGGCACTAGCGTCAACGGGAAATCTCGATTACCGGCAAGCTGCATTCATCTATTCTCTGCCTTTCATAAACTCACAAAAAGAACGAAAGATGTTCGAATTGCTGATTGGATTCAATTTTGGTTTAAAGGCCAAAGTAGATATCAACCGCCCCCGCTTAGAGTCAGTAGGCGAAGAATTTCATCAAAGCCACGGACAACTCACAATCCAAGTGGAATCATTGACAATGACTAAGCGTTCAAGATTAATAATAAAGCCGAACAATTCCTTGACTTGGGAGTTGACGAGACTTCGAGAGATGAGACATACCTTGCTGCATTTATGTCTTGCTGGATCTGCAAATTCCTTCTGCCACATCACAAAATTGGCCACATCCGTCCCAGCGTATTTAATATGGCGAGTTTGATGGCTTGCGGACAAAAATTTTCCCTTGCTGTCCGGTGTTATCAAGCATCTATAATAGCTTAAACGAAGTTGTCCATTCTTCCAAGTTACGGGAATCCATTGCTATTTTTCCAATCCATTATTTGTATGAATGGATAGCTCACTATTTTGACGCCTACCATATTCATGGAAAATTTAATTATGGAGCCTTGATGACTAAATTTGGTGGTGAGAAAATGGCCAAATTCTTCACTGCTGACGACGCGAGAAGTCTCCTCCTAAAGCACATGAACCCATCAATTCTTCCTAGCTTATGCTTGGCTCAAGAGAAGGATCGTGTCTTGGTCGACAATGGAGATTTATCATCTTCATGAATAGACTACTTTATTAGCACTCGTTCATGTTACTTGACTCTTCACTTGAATAATGTTCATATTGTTGAGCCGTATAATCCTTGTAGGTTTAGCCAACAGTTTGGCTTTTGTCAGGATGTTCCTTACGACTTGAAAGAAAAGCTCCCTCCTTATTCATTGGTGGACATAATGCAATTGTGGGAATCCTCCATTCGTGTGGCAACACAATCTAAGATAACTCTACCGGCTCAAAAAGGAAGCTTTTTTGTTACAAAATATTATCATCATTGGTGGTCAAGTAGATCGAATGAAGCTCCTAAACACACCATCAAGATTAATTTCAAGAAGAGAAAAAGCATCGAGTCATGTGCACATTTGACGTCTAAGAGTGATGTGGCTATTCATTCTTCACATGAGCACAAGTCGACCAAAAGGAGTCAATAATAGTTCTCAAAACCATTCTTCTGTGCCTTTTGAGTACAAGAAATGGAGATACTTTAGACACCTCAATCAAGACCCTCAATGATGCAAGAGAGACGATTACCAAAGATTCGCACAAAGAAAGACCATTGACCTACTCAAAATTCAAAGGCCAACTTGACGGAAAAAGAGGTGAATGCACCAAATGAGGAACAACCGTCAAAAGCAGTGGTAGCTGTGTCAGCAAATGAATGGAAAAATACCACTAGTCATTTTCTCGAGACAGCAGCTCTTAATGCGACAATTGGAGACTCTCATGCCACAACACTCGTGACAAGGAGGAGTCAAGTGAAAGTACATCCGGCCGTGATCGCCCTTGGAATCGACCCAAGAAAGGCAATAAAGGAAACAATGCACGAGACTTGGATATGGCTATCATCGATTCAGAAGAACTTATTCGAGGCATACCAAGCTCAACAATACCATTGGAGCAACTTGCTCAATATGTTGTTATTTCATTTAACACCTTTTGAGGCCCTCATGCTCCTTTTTTTTTCGTAATGTTGATATTGACCCTATACTTGTCCTCTCATTTCATTTTTTTTCTTTTATTCTCTATTTTCAGTTTGATGATCATGAGCAACGAGTGGACCTTGCTGACGATACTCTTGATGAAATTGAGAAAGTCAGTGACCTTCCTAGCAAATTTGATATTTTCAGCAATGTTGTTCATACTTCTTCGAATGCCAATCTTACCAAGAACCTTGATGATGGGGGAAATGATGACGCGAACAGTCAAGCTATGATTCAAATGGAAAACACCATCATGACACGGAGGACTCCATCCATTCAAACTACTTTACTAAAGCAGCCAATCAAGACCTTTAAACCCCCAACTAGGCCATTGCCATCAACTGTATCCGAGTTTCATTCGGAAGAAGTTATCTCAAACTGTCAACGAGAGTATGTATCCATGTTATGGAGGAATCTTAAGCAGCAGATTTCAAAGACTTCCTTAGAAGACATGTCCTCTCTAAATCAAACATGCAACAAGGTTTCTTGAAGAGATGGGGAGCAAAACGGACATCTCGGCTTTGCAAGGTCTAATCAAGATATTCTAAGAGACAGTCTCTATATTCATACAACTCATCAAGGCATCATTTGATGGAAAGATGACTCAAGAATCTTATGAAGGACTTCTTTCAACTACCTCATCAAGAAGAGCACACCATTGAGATGTCAAGAACACATCTAGATGTGTATAAGAGACAGCTCCTGTATTTGGAGCTCCTATTAACACAACTTGGGAACAAGGAAGCGAGTTGAAAGAGCAACTTGAACACCTATGTGCTCGAGAGGAGGAAAAACTATGGTTCTTAATCAAAGCAGAGAATGCCTTAAGAAAGCTCAAGTTGAAGTCGCGGATGAGAGAAGAGATCCAATTTTTAATTCCAAGTCGCCTATCTGAAGAAGATGTGAAGGTTTTAGGCAAAATGGAACGTCTGCTTGAAGAGGATCAAAATGAACTTTCAAGCTTTCAATTTTTTGGATAGTGCTCTTTTATTTATTTATTTATTTTTCCAGCAATTTTATTTTGGACAAGTAGGAAAGGATTAGTCTTGACATATTTCCACTTTGGCATTGTTGATGTGGAAATAGAGACAATCCTAAACTTCTTGAACCACATGAGGCCCATCCCATTTTGAGGTGAATTTGTTTCCCATGTGACGATTGGTGACAATTGGCCTTCTTATTGCAAGAACAAAGTCTCCAACTTGAAAAGTTCACGGCCACACTTTCTTGTTGAATGCCTTGGACATTCGAGCTTGGTAACACTCAAATTGCTATTGAGCTTGCAATTTCTTCTCATCAAGAGCTTCTACTTCTTCCAGTCCAAACGAGCATTATCTTCAGCCGTGAGACCTTCTTGTGATTGAAATTCTCAAAGATGGTATTTGTACAAGAGACAGGTTTTACCTTCAACTCCATAGACAAGCGAATACGGCGTGGCTTGTGTTGGTGTCCTGAAGTTGTCCTATAGGCCCAAAGCGCTTCACCGATCTGTCATGCCAATCTTTCTTGGATTTAGATACCACTTTCTTTAGTAAATTGCATAAGGTTTTGTTGAAAGCACGCCAAGCAATTCACCGGTGCATTGTACATTGAAGAATTATCTTGCTTGAATTTGAATTGGGCACACAATTGGTTCATCAAACTATTGTAGAATGGCTTTCCATTATCTGTGACGATCAAGACCTCATATTATCTTTAGGTATGGTGGCTTGATGAAAGCTGTCTCATTATACACATCTAAGAAATTTAACGGAATAGGTCATGCATGCTCAAACCTCCAGATCTTAAGAGTGTCAAAGAGTAGTCTAGCGAAGATATAAATAATGGACCAAGACACGGATAGACCTGATGGCAATGGCCTAGTTGGGGGTTTAAAGGTCTTGATTGGCTGCTTTAGTAAAGTAGTTTGAATGGATGGAGTCCTCCGTGTCATGACCCAAAGGTTCCAGAATCATAGCTTGGAATTAGTCGGTCAGTAGAGCCCATTCTCTTAAGGTCGAAAGTGAAGTTTCTGGGCCACATTGATGTGTATAAGAGACAGAACCATCCTCCATCGGCTGAATTTCTCTGCCCCATGCAAACAACATTGGAAGTGTTCCTTTATAAGATCGACGATACAATGTATCTTTGTAAAGCACAAATTTGGGGGATCGACGCTGAATTTCAGTTCGATGTCGGAGATCTTTCGGTAACTTTTCATGCTTCAATAATCCATTAATGGTTGTCTCCAAATCATTATCCCATCTTTACCAGAGTACTTCATTGCACTTGCCTTGATTGAGGAGAAAACTGACACTAACGTGGGACAATCACAAGCTGCAGCAAACGGCAACATTGACTTTTTCATCATCAGATAATGCTAGGGTTGTTGCTAACATTGCCAGAGCATCTGCCATGCGATTTTCTTTTCTAGGAACATGCTCTAAAGAAATACTGATGAATCGTCCCACCAATTGCTGTCTCTTAATGTAATAAGAGGATGTGTATAAGAGACTTATACACATGGAATTGCGGAGACAGGTTTGTGCTGACATCAAACCATTCATAGAAGCATATGAATTTGAACGATCAACATTTTTATTCCATGGAAATATGTCAAGATTAATCCCTGTCTCTTATACACATCTAGATGTGTATAAGAGACAGGCTTTTGGTATTGAGCCTCTGTTTCTTGAATTCTGTTATTCAGGTGAACATTTATCTCTTTAAAAAATGCACTCTTGTGCCAAGAGTGCACCTACGAACTTTTCATGTGCCGAAATATATAGGAATAAAGGTTTTCTGGAATAGGAGCTCCAAATACAGTGGGTTCAAAAGTACTTCTTGATGCTCTCAAAGGCATTTTGGCAAGATTTGTCCCATCTAAACTTGGCATCTTTTCTTAACAAATGATTGAATGGTTGACAACGACCAACGAGATTAGAGATAAATGTTCGAATGAATGCTAGAATCCAAGAAACTGAGGCTAATACCACGGTGTCGAACAACAAATCCAAGAAATTTTCCAGAAGAAACGCCGAATGCACATTTGACAGGATTCATCTTTAAATTGTACCACCTCAATTGCTCGAACACAATTCAAAAATCCTCTAAATGATTTGCCTTTTTCATAGATTTGACAACCAAGTCATCTACGTAACACTCGACCTTCTTATGCAACATGTCATCTAAAGATATTCTGCATGGCCCTTTGGTATGTGGCACCTGCATTTTTTAAACCATGGTGCTCGACCGAAGCGCTTTGGGCCTATAGGACAACTTTCAGGACCTGTCTCTGATCACACGTCTTGCTGTCTCTTATACACATCTATGAACTGCAACCTTTGGGTCTAATCTGGGCATTTCTTTATACGTCCATGCAAAAACATCTCTGTATTCCAAGAGCAGGTTAAAGTAGTCCTTCTCTTCATTGGCCAATTCAAAAGTGCACTAATAAAGATTGGACACGGGTCATCTAGAGTTCCCAAATTTAATTCTTTGAGATCATCGATTGTTGCTTGTCCTCCGTCTTCTAGTTGCGGAGGTGCATCTTCAATCCCATATCTTTGACTAATAGTAAGATCTTCTTCCACTGAGATATGACGTAAGGTTACCACTTCTTCGTCATTATCTTCACCAACAAATCTCTCTGTATACACTTACTTCCCAATGCGATCAAGGTGGATACTGAGCTTGTGACTTCTTTTGCACGTTAGTGTCATTGTTTTCTTCTTCCACAAAGAATGTGTTGGGTATTGGCTACATTTTTTCTCTTCTTGATAGATATCCTTACGGGCTCATTCGGTATAAATCCCACTCCCGATCTAGGAGTATCGACATGGTATCCTTGTTCCTTCAACTTTTTTTGGGTTTCATTGAGTCCATGAATTCTTTCACCAGTTACCTTCGGCATTAGTTCACCTAATTTCGCAGGCTAGAAATAATATCCAGACTTCTCAAGTAATTTGTAAGCCTTAGCATCAAAATTTCCTTGAACACTTCTGTTGGGAGGTGAACCCGTTGTAATGGCTGCGATTTTTGTGAGGGGACTTACACAATTTTGTTCGATCACTTGAGGAACCTTCTCTTGAATGAAGAGAGATTGCCCTTCTTTTCGTTTTGATCGAGATACGTCTTCTCCAAACATGTCCATGAGAGTCTCTTATACACATCTAGATGCTCGCAGGTACTATAATTGCCTAAGTCAAGATAATAGATACTCCGTCTAACCTTTCTTTTATGTCGCCACTTCGAATCTGGCGTTCTTTAGAAGGGAAGACCTCTTGTTTATTGTTGTAGTCGACATACAATTTTGCGTCAGTAAAATGTGACTCTGCTTCTATGAATGGTTTGATGTCAGCACAAACCTTCTCCGCAATTCCATTTCTCATGTATTTAAAACATTGGTGAAGAGTCGATGGTACCACCCTATTTTCATGCACCCAAGGCCTCCCTAGCAACATATTGTAGGACGTCCTTGCATCTATCACATAGAAGAGAGCCACTAGCCTTTAATTCACCTATGATCAAGTCTAGACGAATCATCCCAATTGTCTCTTAGGCACATCTAGATGTGTATAAGAGACAGTCCTTAACGATCCAGGGCTATCAAGATGCAAACATGTTGCATAAGAAGGTCGAGTGTTACGTAGATGACTTGGTTGTCAAATCTATGAAAAAGGCAAATCATTTAGAGGATCTCGAATAAGCTATGAATAATTGATTCTAGTGAAAATCGATCCAATTCCACGGAAGAGCCATTATCTTTTGTCGGCTTTGCCAGAACCTCAACTTCTTTGGTCACATCCTTGATCCTCAATTTCTATTGAAGACGTCATATTGACATTTTCTATTTGATCTTCCTTCAAGAACCCTTTTGAAAAATATTCTCCAAGTGTGATTGGCATATGCCCTCTTTGAGCATTTGATCACCTTTCTTCAAAGAGGTCTTACTACGAACCAATAAAGAAATGCCCAGATTAGACCCAAAGGTTGCAGTTCACAGCCTTGGAATTAAACATGGTGCTCGACCGATAAGTGATCTGTCTTAGGCAAACTTGAACCGGTCTAAGGCTCCAGAATCGTAATAGAGTTGTTGCCATATACGAAGGAAATATTGTAGGACTATTCATTCGGGAGTGTCAAGTCTCTTAAAAAATGGCATTTGCAAGGTTCGATCTGCTACATCTTCTATGTCGAGGATAATTCTTCCTCCCTAGCCAATCTCATAATTTTGTCTTTAAGGACGAAATATTTCTCTGGATGGTGACTATCCGATGGTACTTGCAATACTGGATCATTAACCTTCCCCACTCTCGATGCGTTTGGCTCGGTAACTCAATCGGCTTCTTTTCAAAGAAATCTTCCGGATGTCGGATACATCCAGTCGGGAAAAGGATATTGCTTTTCTTCCATCTCCTTCAAAGTTACTCATTGTCTATTGAATGGGGGTCGACTCACTATTCTTATTAACTTTGTCCTTGTCATTTGAGGGATTCTAATTGGAGTCGTATTCACCATAGCCTCTTTGTTATTTCCGTTGGTGAAGATAATGACGAAAAGAAAACCTTACGTCATATCTCCTGTCTCTTATACACATCTAGATGTGTCATAAGGGACAGAAGTGCCATGATTAGTATCCTTAACTCTTCAGGGGACATGCGCTTTGCGCCTTTTTATAAAAAGTCTAAGGTTGGATCCCCTGAAGAATATAGGATATCCCCCAATGCACCTGTTCTTGTATGCATATTTCAATAGAGGTGCAATACGTTATCTTTATATAAATAATTAAGTTTCGGGTTACTTTTTCATCGAATTGGAATTTTGGAGGTTGGTAATTAAATGGCATCCTTAGACTATCGATCTTTTTGTGTAAGGTTTAGAATGAAGAATAGATGATTGCGATGGGCCACCAAATTGAGCTCTCACGGAATTAAATATCATGTCCCTGAAGTTGTTTGATCGATTGCTGTGGAAGAAGAGACAGGATTTTAGATAACGTGCAAAAGAATTTCGTTTTGTGAGGATCCACTTCAACATTTTTACCTTTAACGATCGAGTTGTCACTATTTTTGTGGCTAGATTCTCCCCACCGAAATTTCTAACTTGTTCATCAACTTTGCAATCTGCAAATCTTTCTCTTCAACCATTACGACAGCTTCACGATCCAACAGAAGCTGAGACAGTTGGCCACATGAGCAATTGTGTTATAAAAGGTCTAGACTAATGTTATGCTGAATTCCGAGGCTAGTACTCTCTTCCATGTGATGAGATGTGTTGGCCCCAAAAGCAACTTATACTTAACAATATGTAAGATTTATTTTAAGTCCTATGACATGCATGGGGGGTTGGAGAGAACAAGGATAACATGTCGATCATCCTAGATCTGTAAAATACTGAAATTAGGAACAAATAAAATAAGGATCAATTTGATTAATTTAAAGGTACGCAACTCTGATTTTGTATATTTCCTTTTTTTTACAAAAAAAAAAAGAAAATACTCCCGTGATTCTTGCTCCTCTAGATTGCGGATCTAAGGATGATGGATCTTCTTGTGACAATTTAGTGACCGAAAAAAGATTTGTCGAACACTTGTAGCGGAAAACTTGAGTAGATCTTGAGGAAAGACGTCTCTTGATCTACACAAAAGTTGAAGATTTGAACACTTGACACAAACAACTTGAAGATTAATCACTTGAAGACTTGGAACGAAGACCTTGCAGGATTTCGAGGACTTGATGGTCGAAGAACTTGCAGAGCTTCAAGGACTTGAGAGACTTGACGTATGCCGTAAAAATCTCTAATGTTCCTCCCATTGTCTAAGGGAGGGTACCTCTATTTATAGGTAAAAATAGGGTTTCCTACCCCTAATGGGTTACTTGGGACTTAAGTCACCCATCTATTACTTAAAATAAAATATTGGGCCGGCCCAGGACATAGTCCAAAACACTTTAATGGACTTTAGTCAATTTAATTTACTTGATTGAACCCAAATCCAAGAAAATCAAATTATCACATCCTATGCATTATTGGGCCTTGCCTTGAATTTGTCCTTTAAATTAATTAATCAATTAGGGTTATCTAATTATACAAATTAATTAATATAATTTAAAATTTTAATGTCTGACCATTTTTGAGTTCACTCGCATTTTATATATGCTTTTGTTTTTGCAAAAATTCTAAGCAATTTAGATAAATCTTATAGCGAAGAGACTGTTCAATCATCGCCGATGATCACTTGCAAATATAGACCCCCGGAAAAGTCATGCCGTGCAGATCATCATCAAATCTACTTGAGGATTTCTATTTTGAAATTGTGGCGTCTTGCAACTTGAAAGCACAACCCAAACCTTATGTAGAAATCCTTTTGATTTTAAAAAAAAAAATTTTTTTTTTAAAATCATAAGGATTTCTACATCTGTCTCTTAGGTACATCTAGGATGATTCCACATTTCCAGGTCATCAGATGAGGGAGGAGAAATTGGAGCTGGGAGAAGATATACACATCTAGATGTGTATAAGAGACAGTGGTAATAATGAATATAAAAAACCTAGTATCAACTGTACTAAATGCTAACTCTTCAATACACACACCAAAACAAGATTTCATCTTTGCTCCATTATCAGAACTCCATTATGTGTGTACTAGAAATCGATATTTATGTGAGAAGATGAGAATCAGCTAAAAAATATAAATCTCAAAAGTACAATTAAGATTTATTTTATCTCTAGTCAATTTAAAATATTCAAAAACAAATATAGAACTACAAAGGGAAAAATATGCTGTATAACTTTTGCTTTTTTTTATTATTTGTATAAGCTAACGATTGAGATCAGCAATTCAAAAGCAAGAAACAAGAAATTTAATCAACTAGACAAGTGAGATGTGTATAATTCTAGATGAATTCTTCAATTGTGTGTGACACTGAATTGATCCGGTAATAAATACACAAAATTAATTAGCATAATTTGAAAAAAAAATGAATTTAACATGCATTCATTAAATAATTTGCTGAGACAATGATTAATAGGGAACAAACCTAGAAGAAAATTGAACGCTAGAAGAAAAACAAAGAATAAAAAAATGTAAGAGGCCAGAGAGGAAAGCACCATAAAATTCAAGAAATGGAGGAAAATCTCCAATGATCGGAAATTAAACTAACATTATAATCAGGTGAATTAAATCAAAGCAGCTCCTCGTTGCCGTTGATGCGGCTGTGGGAACGTCCAAATTCATTCTATTTAAATTTTGCCTTTAATTAAATATTGAATTCAATATTTCCCAAAATGAATAAACTATTATAAGCAATTTGAATGCTTATACTTGTACAACTACTATGGAAAGAAATTTTGTGATGATCCAAGGATAAGCTAAATTTCTTTCGACATATAAAAAGTAATAAAGTGACAAAATCACGAAGTGCCATTAGATTCGGAATGATCAACGAAATTTAGTTGAATATCTAAAATCAAAATAAATAATTCATTATGATTTTATCACATAAAATTATTTTGATAAGTAATTTTAAATTTATAACTTTGTAAATCATTTTTCATTTCTTTAATCCAATTTGAGAGAAGGAAGAAGAAGCGAATTGAGGGTTTAGGTCCTAAATATACATCTTGAGGGGTGTAAACGAGACATGTAATTTAAGCACGAATAGTGCCCTACTCGAAATCAAACTCGAAATTTTTTCTGATACTCGAACTCGAGCTCGAGTTCGAAAACTTTGACATAGTTCGAGCTCGCTCGAAAATAAGTATACACGAGCTCGAAATCGAGTAGTTCGACTTTTCGTAGGTAAAATATGTAATTTTTTAAAAAGTATGGATATTTTAGTAATTTTACATATAATAAAAAAATTAAAAAAAAAATTATATAATGCTCGAAAAAGCTCGATGAGCACTCGAGCATATTATACATATGCTCGAGATCGGCTCGTCAAGAGTTTGAACTCGGCAGCTCGACTTGAGCTCGACTCGAGTTTTTGAGAATGCTCATGAGTCGCTCACGGCTCGGTTCGTTTACATGCCTAGGCTCGGGGTAAGTAAGAGATATGAAATAAAGTATTGTCCTTTTCACCACATAATTATTATCTTTTTCGGTTCCTCGATCTGCGAGTGTTTTTACCGTTTTGTCATTTTCGTTCTCTAGGAACCAATACGATCAAAATCAAATGGGCCTCCTTTGCTTAAAAAATTTGTCGACAACAAAAAATCCATCCAGTACTAAGATGCAACCATCAATTGATAAAAGGTTGAGATTTATACACTCTAGTCTAGAAGAAAATAAATATGGGATCCATATGCATATGGATCCCAGATTTATGGTCTACTAGACTTTTAGCCGAATATATGCAATTTTTAAAAACTTCCAAAGCTCTTAACCCATTAGGGGTAGGAAACCCTATTTTTACCTATAAATAGAGGTACCCTCCCTAGGATTGTTATTATTCTTTTTTTTAAGACAATAATTAAATAGATAAGAATGCAAAATGAGCAAGTTTAAGCATGTTCATTCCTTATTAGTTTTTTATTCATTTTAAACCGCATAACTATGAATTGATATATAAGCAAATTTATTTAAAGAAACTTTCTGCATAAATAAAAAGGAAAAAAAAAGTAATTTTTAACCCCTAAAGTTTCGGTTATTATCCATTTTAGCCCCTAAAGTTTCAAGAAAAATATATTTGGACCTTAAACTTTTCAATTTTTACCAATTTAGTACAAATATGAAATTCTGTCAAATACAAACGGAAAAATTCACACGTGACTGTTAAATCTCAAGTTCCAAACATGGAAAAAAATGCAATTTTATCTCCCAAAGTTTGGGTCATGATCTATTTTGATTCCCAAAATTTCAAACAAAATGTTAAATATGTCATGAGTTATAATACTTTCCAACCGATTTTAACCAATTTAACCATATTTTCAATTTTCTCTCTAATTATCAATGCCTAAACATTATCAGCATTCTTGTCTATATTATTAAAAAAAATACTTCATCATCCTCATCATTACTTATATCATAATCAGGTTAGTTAAAAAAATCCTGAACCATTATATTCATTATTACCATTACTATTTGTGACATCATCATCCCATTACAACCCATTATTAGAAGGGCAAACAACCCTGTAGCCCCTCCAACTTTTAGGTTTGTATGTTTTGGCCATCCAACTATTAAATATATCCTTTTATCCATTGTACTGGATCGGGATATATTTTGTTTTTGAATATTTTAAATGTGACTAAGAGATAAAACAAATCTTAAATTGTCATTTTTGAATTTACCAAAATCACACAATTCCTTTCCTCTTCTCCCATCCGTATCTCCTCCCTCATCTATACCTCCACCACTACTTCCATCTCCATCTCCACCTCTACCTCTCCCATTCAACCATCCTCATCATCTAATGCAGTTCCCCTTCCCCACTTACAAATCCTTCACTTTCCCATCCCCCTCCTCTCATCCTTAGATTCATCCCTGTCCCTTCTTCATCCCTAACCCTCTCATCCTCCTTCCTCCCACACAACCAGGACTTTACAATCCAAAAATGTATTAGAATTGCCCCCGATTCAACTCCTGCCCTCCTCACGCGCGAATCTCGGCCCATCCACTATAGATCATGTCCCCCCTGGGGCCTAAGCATTACGATAAAAAGAGACAGAGTATAGTGTGTCCAGCCTGAGGGGGTTTATTATTTGTAAAATTACTAAAATATCCATGTTGTTTAAAAAAATTACATATTGTTACCTACGAAAAAGTCGATACTACTCGAGTAGGAGCTCTTTTGCACTTATTTTCGCATTAGTTGAAACAAGTCTTCCAATTAATTTCTTAAGAAGCATTCTCGAATGTAACAACCTCACAAAATTAGAAGATAATAACTACATAACTATGCTAACCTATATTAAAATATCAAAGAATGAAGTAGGGGAAAAAAATTAATGTTAACATTTCTCACCTCCAACAACTAGTTTTCTATATGTCTAAAAATTATAAATAGGAGTTGTTTCTAAAACAAATTATTACATTTTATACAATATCCTAGATATAATTGTCTCTTATACACATCTAAACTTACGCTTCCTCCATTATTACTGTTGGTCCCAAAGCAACCTAAGAGAGGGGTGAATTAAGTTTCAAAAAAAATTACTTTGCAAAATATGCACTTATTAAATCTTTTGCACTAACAAGTAGATTGATAGAGATAAAAATAATTAAGCTTAAGAAGTATAGGAAAGGTAAAGAAATAGATTAAACAAACAACACTTCCAAGCTACCAAGCTTGAAGTGTTCATCCACTAGAATGCTCCTCAAATATGGTGATCCAATAATCTCAAATGTACACAAATTAGGACAATCCTTGCTCACACTAATTCTCTTTAGTTAAGCCAATAATTTTACTCTCAACCTCAGTTTTGTACAAGATTATCACTCCACTCAATAGTGTTTTGAATAGCACTTCTAAAGTACACACTAATACAATTTTGTTCAATGGCTAATTTGCACTCAAATTGCTTTTCTTCTTGCTTGTATTCAATGTGTAAAATTTTGCATTTTACAATATCATCAGAGTTTTGTTTATAGGAGCAATAAATTGGGTTATAACCACATTCCAACGGCTCAATAATAAATGCTCAAAACTAGCGCTTATGGGTTTCGAATGTCCGATATTTTTGTTGTGCGTCGATCCAAAGATCCGATCATACCTCGGATGGTATATCTCGACCGAGAGGTTTAATGCTTTATCGAAATTTATCTCTTCGAGCAGCTTAAGGACAATCCTAACACTGTCTCTTATACACATCTCAAGAATTTAAAGCTCTACAACGAATGCATTCTACTTCACTCTTTCGACGGAAAAATACGTCCAAGGAATATTCTTTCAACGCACTGTCTGTCATTGTAAGTGCATGAAAAATTGTTCTCTGTCTATTCATTCGGACGAGTGACTGGAAGCTCTGTTTCCAGCAAACAAAATAGCAGACCTGCACAGCTTGGTTTAAGAGGTAAATGCATATGTCATCATCAAAATAAGGTTTGTAGATCATCAATCTCTCCCTTTTTTATAATGACAAACCATGAATCAACAAATACAAACAATAGATACAATTATTTAATAGATACAAGTGCCTACTCCCCCTTTTGACATTATCAAAACGAGCTCCCCCTCATGTATGCAATGAAAAATAAAAGCTAACCAAATCAGGTAAGAGGTACAAACATAACAATGATGTCAACCAAATAAACAAGAAGTGTGTATACAAATAGGAAGTACGAATAAACAAGAAAAACTAAGTTGAGTCATATTTCTTCTTAGAGTGTCTCTTGAACACATGCGTTAGATGGTGGTTAAGATCAGTCGAAAATAATGGTAAGAAACACAACAAAGAAACTGTCTCTTATACACATCTAGATGTGTATAAGAGACAGTCTCGGAAGCACCTCCATGGGAATCATAGCATGGTGGAGGTGTTTGAGGAGGAGGTGGGCTTGGTAATTCAGCCGAACTACATTAAATCTTGTGTGTCACTCATATTTCATGTTGTGGCTTATTTTTCATTCTAAATTGTTGTGTTCTTGATTTCTCATTAGTTGTGTTTATTCCGCGTTTGATCCCAACAGTTTTAACTTTAAAATCTCTCCTAGAAATCAAAGTTTATTTCAAAAATTTTAAGCCATTCTTCCTAAGTAAATAAGGTTCTGATCCTGGTGGCTACAATCAAACTCTGGTATCTAGTTATGAAAGTAGTATAGTATTATAATAGTCATGGTTCCAGTCCAATTAGAAAACAGTAACTTTAGCAAATGAGTTCCACTGATTGTTTGAATTGTAATAATGGGTGATTAGCACGCGTTCATGTGTGGTAGATTGATTGTTGCCCACCAAATAATTGGAAAGCTACTGAAAGTGTTCTGGCCGGTCAAAAGAGATACACATTAATGGTTCCAAGAGACATATTTGAAAATGCTCTATTTCCATTTCCATACCACACTAATCAGAAGACAGGAAGGAGTGCCAGAGTAGAGAGAATTTAAAGAAGCTCGGAATGAAGATAAGGAATTGAGCACTACCGAAACACAACAACATCAACAAGAAAACAAATAAAAACCCCCTCAGGCTGGACACACTATACTCAATACTGATGCTACAATTCATCATCTAAAAAAAACATAGTTGGAATACAGTTAAAGAGGGGGGAGATAGTATTGGAGGAAGCGTAGGCGATCAACGCAACAAGAATTTATGCACAGCAAGAAGGATGGAGGACAAATGAGGTGCAGTCAGATTGCAAAGCACTGGTGAATAAAATCAATATTTAGGATACTGGGGTCTCAAAATTGCCACTGTTCTAGAAGACATTTCAAAGAGTTGATTCTCCTAGAAGACATTTCAAAGAGTTGATTCTCCTATTTAATCGGTGCTATTTTTCTTTCATAAAAAGATTAGGAAATAAGATTGGTTATACTATTGCAAAAATTTGCAATTGATGTCAAGATTTAAGAACAATGTTATGTGGTACAATGTGTTCATCGTGTGGATTGAGAGATTAGCAACAGATGATATTCATTTGGGCAATTCCGCAGTTGCCAACTTTTTGTAATGTTCTGTTGTAAGTTTAAAGTAAACAAAGTTGTTGTTTGGTAGAATGTTAAAAATGAAAAATAAAAGGCAAAGAAACAAGCAAAACGAGGAAAATGAAGGGAATGCCGGGTCTGTTTGGTAGAATGTAAAATGTTTCCGCATGAAAAAGGACCTTTTTTTTGGTACAATTTTCTAGTGTCTGGATAACAAAATCAAAATCGTTTCAAAAATAATATTTTGATTTTTTTGATTTTTGATTTTATCAACACAAGTTAAAAAGACTTGTACCAATTATAATAAATACTTCACAAGTGATTGTGATCAACCAAAAACTTGATTTTGTTTAAAATTAAATTATACGATAATATAGTTGTACAGAACACATAATGATAGCCCATTATGAAAAGAAAAAGGGTTAATTGCATTTTGCCCTCCTAAACCATCATGCTTTTGCACTTTACACCCTGAAATACTAATTTTGGCAATCAACTTATTGCTCCTATAAATACCCTGTCTCTTATACACATCTAGATGTGTATAAGAGAAATATAGGAATCGAAAATTGAGGCCCGGCATTGATTAGATGTGTATAAGAGACAGCAACTAAGTAATCAACTAGAAACTAATAAACAAATTACTCTAATAATAAAACTCCTAATTAATTTTATTGAATAGGATTTGTTTCCTTATTTTTATTTGCCAGTCAAGTTGGCCAAATCATTGTGGGGATCTATCCTGGACAACAATCAACCTATAAATATGTGTTTCTATTGTTGTCTTCTCAATTAGAGAAATAAGATTTCAGATTACCTCCACTTGAATTTGCTTAGTAATTAAGAATTTTGCTTCTTATTTGTGTTATTCTTGCTGGTTGTTCAATAAAGCCTCTATCCAAGTTCTCATTCTTTTGCTTTGTTTTTTCTGCTGCATCGCTAATCCTCAAACAAAATCTTTTAGTCTTAAATCAAATCAAATTGTATTTTACTTCATTTGATTAAAATATTTTTTTATATTTTTAGTCCTTTCAAATTGGTATCAGAGTTAGGTTTGTTTGAAAAGTCATGGAAGAAAATAATAATAATGTCATCTATGTAGTTCCAAAACTCACAAGAAAAAAAGATTACAATTTTTGGAGAACTCAGATGAAGACCCATATTCATGCACATACTTTATATGGGTATGTTCTTCAACCAATTGAAGAAAACGCCAACGCCAATACAAAATGGAAGGCGAGTTTGGTGTTGTGTCAAATTTCTCAATGAATCAATTTTTGGCAAAATTGCAAACGCCAAATACCGCAAAACAGGCATGGGATAATTTGGCAAAGACATACCGTGGAGTTGACCGAGTCCAACAAAATAATTTATTGATGTTGAAGAGAAGATTTGAACTTATCACCATGAAAAAATTGAAAACGATTGAATCTTATTTTTTCAGGGTGACGGATATCAAGAAGAGATGGCTTTAAATAACCATTTGACATGTGACTGTCTCTTATACACTACTCTATGAAATTAATAGACAGGTAGCGGTGATTCAAGAAACAAAACTTGCTGTCAATTTTGAGCCCTAAAGATTTGCAGGGTTCGGTGATTCTTCACAAAGAGAGAATTAACGGGATCATGGATGATGGTATACAAAAGAAACGGTTGAAAAGAATTTGCAAGTGGAAACTAAAGGCAAAAGCGAAGGGTGAAAATTCAAACCAGTGGAATAAAACCTTCCGAGGACTTCAAGACCTCTTCCACAAAGGTAATTTTAAAGGTGTGGTAGAAGTGATCTTTATTATCAGCAAAAGAAATAATAATCATAGTGAATAATGAGCAAAATTATAATGTTGATAGATGTAAAATTCAATGCCATAACTGTCAAAAATTTGGTCATTACAAATTTGAATGTTGGTCAAATAAATCTGATAATAGGGATGTGCATGCTAAAGTGGTTGAAAATAATGGTGAAAAATATGAAACTATTTTGTTTTCTAGTTTTGGATCTAAGGAAAATAAAAAGAATAATTTGTTTATCTTTTTGACTGGTTGTAGTACTCATCTGTGTGGAAATAAGGATATGTTTTCTGAATTAGATGAGTCTTTCAGATCTTATGTCAAATTTGGAAATAATGAGAAGGTACTTGTTCTTGGTAAAGAAAAAATTGGTATTACTTTGAAGAATGAATATGCTAATTTCATATCTGATGTTTATTATGTACCAAATCTTTAATAATTTGTTGAGTTTTGGACATTTTTGAAAAAAGGGTATGATATACACATTAAATATGGTGTTGGAACTATTAATGATGATCGATTGGAACTAATTGCAAAAGACTAAATATGAATCACAATCGTTTATGGTCTATTTCTTTAAATTGTGGTGATTTACCTTACTTTAGTTCCGTGAATTTTGATGATACTTGGTTGTACACATGCGTTTTGTATCATTTGAATTTTGATAATCTAAGTTTTCTTGTTAGGAGATTTATTCAAATGGTGGTAGCAGATATTTTGTTACTTTTATTTATGATTTTAGCAAGAAAACTTGGGTTTATTTTTTGAAAAATAAATCTGATGCATGTGATGTTTTCAAAAGTTTTAAAGTGTATGTGGAAAAACAAAGTGGATACTTAATTAAAACTTTGAGAACTGATAGAGGCACTATATTTACTGCCTGTGATAATTTTTTGGAGAAACATGGTATTAGACATAAATGATTACTAGATACACTGCTCAACTAAATGGTGTAGTTGAGAGAAAAAATAGAACTGTGATAGATATTAGAAAATCCATGATGCAGGTCTAGGACACATGTAGAAGATATTTCTTGTGCAATTTATGTGTCTAGGTGTCCTACACAATGTATAATAGGAAGACACCACAATAGGTTTGGACTGGTAAGAAACCAAATATTTCTCATTTAAAGTTATTTGGTTGTCTTTCTTTTGCTCATGTTCCGATGCAATAAGAAACTATATTATCTGTCTCTTATACACATCTAGATGTGTATAAGAGACAGCCCTTCATCTCATTGTGTAGGACACCTGTTAGACACATAAATCTGTCTCTTATACACATCTACCACACATCATGTACTAGTATAATATTCTTGAATTCTCGAAAATGAATCCGGATCCAAATTTGGGTTCAAATTTCTTATACATGATCCAATCTCTTTTGAGGAGGCTTCCAAGATGATCATTGGAGCAAGCAATGGATGAGGAAATTCAAGCTATTGAGAAGAATAATCATCCTAATAGACAAAATTAGTATTTCAGGGTGTAAAGCTGTCTCTTATACACATCTAGATGAAGTACAAGCCAACTGGAGAGGTGGATCGTTTCAAAGCGAGATTGGTAGTCAAAGGATACAAACAAAAGATAGGTATTGACTACTTTGAAGTCTTTGCACCTGTTGCAAGACTTGATACTATTAGGATGATTATTTCTGTTGCTGCAAATAATTCTTGAAAAATTCATCAAAAGGATGTGAAAGTCTACTTTTTTAAATGGTGTCCTTGAAGAGGAGATGTATGTTGAGCAACCTACAGGTTACATCAAAAGAGGCCAAGAAAATAAAGTTTACAAATTGAAGAAAGCACTTTATGGTTTGAAGCAAGCTCCACGAACTTGGTATACTCGTGTTGATTCTTAGAAATTTTGTTGAGCATCTTTTTGTTAGATGTCCATATGAGCATACATCGTATATTAAATTTAACCCTGTGGTGATATTTAAATATTGTATGCTTATATGTGGATTTTCTGTATTTTTTTAAGCATATATGCATCCAAGTTAATTTGTGAGTTTAGGGAGGCTATGATAAGTCATTTTGAGATGACTGATTTGAAATTACTGTGTATCAAATTGGATTTGAGATCTGTATACAGAGATAGTGGAATATTTATTTATTTCACAAAATAAGTATGCTGGTGATATTTTAAAGAAGTTCAAGATGGATACTGCTAAACCAATTATGACTCCTTTTGAAGAATTACAGTTGAAATTTGCAAAAATGGCCTTTGGTGAGGGCCATGTAGAAGTCAAGTATCTTAGAAGGTTGGTTGGGAGTCTAAAATACTTGTCTTATACATGAACCGATGTGTATTAGAGACAGATTATGTAGAAGATTGGGATGGAGTAATATCTTGAGATATATTAAAGGTACATAATGGATGGTATTTTTATTCATATCCTAATGATTCTAAACTTGTTGGACATACAAATAGCGATGGGCTGGTAACATGATACAAAAAAAGTACTTCGGGTATGTTTAGTGATAGTAAGAAAGATTGAGTAAAAAGATAAAAAGAAAACTATGAAGTTGTGGCATTGTCCACAGTGAAGCCAAATACATAGCGGCAACCTGTGTTACACAAGCACTATGGTTGAGAAGGATGTTTGAATTTTTGCAACACAAACAAAATGGACCTATCAAGATTTTGTGTGATAGTAAGTTTGCAATTGAATTGTCAAAGAATCCGGTGTTTCATGGATGTGAGCGAGCACATTGATATCAAATATCACTTCATTCGAGAATTGGTTCAAGACAAAGAGATTGTCATTGATTATTGTAAGAAATGATCAAGTTTCGAATATTTTCACAAAATCATTGAAAGTTAGTCATTCATGAAATTGAAGAAGATAGTATTCTTAGAGTGGTCAAATTTGAAGACTTTGGTTTAAGGGAAACAATGTAAGAAATCAAACCAAAGTATAATTTAATTAGGAGTTTTATTGTTAAAGTAATTTGATTATTAGTTTCTAGTTTATTACTTAGTTGAATAGGATTTGTTTCCTTATTTTTATTTGCCAGTCAAGTTGGCCAATTCCTTGTGAGAATCTATTGGCTCTAATCAACCTATAAATTCTTGTTTCTAATGCCATAGAGAAATAAAATTTCAGATTACCTCCACTTGAGTTTGCATAGTAATTAAGAATTTGGCTGTTATTCTTGCTGGTTGTTCAATAAAGCCTGTACGGCTTTCATTCTTTTGCTTTGTTTTTTCTGCTGCATCGCTAGTCGTCAAACAAAAATCTCTTAGTCTTAAATCAAATCAGATTGTTTATTTCAATTGATTGAAATAATTTTTTTTATTTATTTTGGTCCTTTCATTGATTTCAATTATCAAATAATAATTTCCTATTGTCGAGTACCTCTATTCCAGCGTAACTAACCAGAGATACAACATATAATTTAACAATTTTCACAAACTATTTTACTATCAAATTTCTCTAGTTGAGTTGGATCCAAATTTAAATGATTGGTTACAAAATCAAGGTACAGAGAAAGAACTACAGTCTACCTATCTCCAAACCTGAGTTTCATTAAAAAAATTTGATGTGTATAAGATACAGATTCATTTTATAGAATTCAAGAATATTATACTAGTACATGATGTGTGGTTGAAGAGATATTTTCAAAAATTAAGTAAATTAGTGAGGTACATAAGTCATTTTACAATCTAAGTAATTGGTGTAATATAAGAAAATTTAGAAGTTAGAGGTGATTAATTATCAAAATTGGTACTTTAACGTGCAAAGTGTAAAAACAAGATAGTTTAAGAGTACAAAGTGTTTCATACCCAAAATAAACGAACGAAAAAGAATTAAAAAAAATGTTTAGTAATTGAAATTATAAAGACAGATATTTGAGATTTCATTAATATGATTTTTGAACTATTTCATAAAATAACTCATGTTCAACAACTTTGTTTCTAGCAGAGGAATGAAAATAATTTTCAGTATTCGACGCCAAAAGAAACTTTCGAAAAAAATTTCCAGCCATACCAAACAGAGCCGTAATAGGTAATTTAGTTGATGCTAGATTGTGCTGTGTTTTCCATCAATCCTTGACGCCTATCACCAAGACAAATTATTTAATCAAATAACACCGAGTTAAAATGATGAAATGGTAATTGTTAGGTTTGAATCAATTTTGTAAAATTTCTCCCATACAAGGTCTGTAACATTTGAAAAACTAGAATGAAGCTCCTTTACTTTTCTATGAACTAAAGGTTACCTGATATTAATAACACCCAAAAAAAAAAAAACACACACACATTTCATCAGGTAGAATTGCAAAACCTTTAAGTTGTGTTTAGATCGATGAACTAAAGAAAATAAAATTACAATCCACTTGAAATTTATAAAATTAAAATAAATGGTAATTTCAAATCTAATCAAATCAGAAAGTTATTTAAATTTTTTTTAGTTCACACTCTTTAATTTAAATGAATTTAAAATTCACTCCCAAAATAAAAAATTTTAAAATTTTCTCCAAATCCGAGTTTGAAATGAAATATGCGGGGAAAATAACACCAAGCAAAATAACGATAGCTTTAGAAGGTACCTTTGTCTCTGCCTGTGGTGAAAATAACACCTATTGCAAGTTCTCCAGCCGAGTGTAATTCTTGTTAATACAGCAGTATTTGCTATCTAACGATGGCTGTAATCTCGCACCCTTTCCAATTTTTAACTCGCCACCGGAATGTTGGATGCATATATACAGCAGAAATCACTCACGTCTGATGATGTATCAGGCAAGCATTCTTGTCGCTTATTTGTTGAGATTTCGTTGACCATTAGATGAGCTGTTTTTTACTTGATAAGAAGGAAGATGACATTCAGAAAATAAGCGGGAGTAGTCATACTATCAAAATTTGTGT